>OU744723.1:17208608-18546828 GCA_916613615.1 Steromphala cineraria | reverse complement strand
ATATGTGTGTGTGTGTATGTATGTATGTATGTATGTATGTATGTATGTATGTATGTATGTATGTATGTATGTATGTATGTATGTATGTGTGTGTATGTATGTATGTATGTATGTATGTATGTATGTATGTATGTATGTATGTATGTGCGTGCGTGCGTGCGTGCGTGCGTGCATGCATGCATGTATGGGTGTATGGGTGTGTGTGCGTGTGTGTGTGTGTGTGCGTGTGTGTGCGTGCGTGCGTGCGTGCGTGCGTGTGTGTGTGTGTGTGTGTGCGTGCGTGCGTGCATCTATGCATGTGTATTTGTATCTAGTTGTCGGAAGCAGCTCTACTCTGAACACGGCACCAAGTGTAGATCTCGGCGATTCTTGTTACACGTTTCTCAACTGCAACGTGACATTTACTCACAAATAAACGTGTGCTATTCCCTCCTTTCTGTTGTCTTTTTGTCACCATGTAAGCGATTAGAATATGCTCCTTTGATAATACTCAAAATAGGATGCTTTTTGAAGATTGGAGAGCTAATAACATTATCTCAAACATTTCTGACCAATGCTATATATTAGAACAGATTATACCATGTTAGTAAGGTATTGGCGATTTTAAATGTTGACAGATAAAAACAATTAGAGTGTTGGTTATATCTACAACATGCCTAGGTATAAATATACATTACAAAAACTACACAAATTTTAAATGAGCTGCCTTCAACACTCCAAATATATCATTTTGTACAGAAATGACTATTACGATTCTCGAAATATCTCTACGACTTCGCCTGTACCAACACGTTTAGTAACAATTTAATGTTAGATGTTTAATACATATCTTATTGCAGCCAGAGGCAGCCAGAGTGTTTCCATATGATACATGTCTGAGAATACCTAACTTAAACCTCCAACATGTGGAATACTACCTTTAAAAGAACATTTATTCATTCACAAAAAAAGGTTTCTTCTACAAAAGTAAAACACAATCAAGCTGTCGCCCATGAACATTTGATTCGCAACAAACAAATTTGAAAGAAGCCAACAGTTATTTTAAAGTCACCTTTTAAGTGTCCAACGTCCATCTCCTTTTAAATCACGAATCTAATGTCACTGTCGCAGTGGCGCAGGCGGTACGCTGTTAAGCTACAAATCCGAGGTTCGGTTTCGATTCCAGCCAGAGGTTAATTCATTTACAAACCAGTTGTCTTATTCTTTCACCGGGTGTGATATCTGATATCGTGCGGGCAGTTTAGGATATCACCTTGATATCGTACTCGGTGGCTCAGTTACATGAAATCAAATACCTTCAAATAACGAGACCGTGTTGTGTATTATGAGATTCCCCCGTTCATGGCGTCAGATCAGCGACATGCCAATGCCAATTTAGTTACGAGAACTTTTTTGCGAAATTGTTTATACGAACAATAATTCTATTGACAAACAAACTTTAAACTTGAAATAGTGGACATGGATGTCTTAACAATCCTCTTCGTACAAAGATTTCATATTTAAGCGACTTATTAATTTGAAATTAACAATTCAAGTCATGCAACATCAACAGTCGGCGGGATCAAGACTGCGCTATGCTCGATTTGTTCAAATGGCACGGTGGGCTTATGGCATGGCATGGTGTCCGGCGTCCATCCGTCCGTCCGTCCGTCCGTCCATCCGTCCGTCCATCCGTCCGTCCGTAAACTTTGTGGAATTACGACTTCTTCTCCAGAACCATGAGGCCTAGAAAGCTGAAACTTTGTGTACAGACTCCTTGGCTAGTGGGGATTATAAATTGTAGCTTTGGTGGCCCTGTGACCCCTAATAAGAGCCACAGGGGCCACACCCTAAAACAACCTTTTTCATCTTCTTCTCCAGAACCATAAGGCCTAGAAAGCTGAAACTTTGTGTACAGACTCCTTGGCTAGTGTGGATTATAAATTGTAGCTTTGGTGGCCCTGTGACCCCTCATAAAGGGAACAGGATCGTCCTTCAAATCTATTTTCATCTTCTCCTGAAGTATGAAGCCTAGAAAACTGAATCGTGTCGCCTATATACTTAATTTTAATGATTGGTGACCCTGTGGCCTCTACAAAGGGGGAATCACATTGCCACACTCTACAGCATAATTGATGAAGCCTGATGAGCTACAGAGCCAATGGCTCTATTCTTATATATTTGATCAAGAAATGTCATATAGATTTCATACATATCAAATACAAATCAAAACAGTCAAATTACTCACTCATATTTCATTGGTAAACGACATCTTCTTGAAAGTTCTTCCTGACGACTATTTCACATCATGCGAATAATGCAAGTCAGTAGTAGTCGATAAACTAATTGCTGCAGCATAAATATTACGACAATTAACATTGTTTTAGACTAATGTGGTAAAACTACATTGCAATTGTGTTGATTTGATTAATTTTATATATTGATATGACTTAATTGTTATTTTCCACTCCGAACGATTTGAAATATGTAGAAAAAAATTACGACATTGACCTCGCTGAAATAACGTTACGTCGGAATTAGAAGAGATCAAACAAATGCTAATCGAGGAAGAACAACAAGAATACCACCAAAAAAATTCCTTATTCTCACACTCTGTACGATCTCTCTGAAAGAGAGAAATAAGTCAATGTTGGTTTAGAGGTAAGCGTTTTCGCAATAATTAATATAATCTATTGATATATCCAAGCAATCGGATAATTCATCGACCTGCTCCGCTCCAAATGACAGAGCTCTGAACATCATTCATTTGAAAATATGAGTTCCAGCGAGCTAGGGGATCTTTTCTGATTGGCCGAGCGACTGATTTCAGAGATCACCGGGATGACCCGCCTTACGGGCCAATCTTAGATCAACAGTATGACCAAATATAAAACCTGTTGATCTAAATTTATTTAGATTGTTATGAGTTAAAACCAATTAAAAACTAGAAAGTGTTTTTACCCGTAAACCAGATGTCTCCCCCTTCCTCAAATGCTCCAAACCTCTGAACAATACTATCAAAAAGCACCATTAATGAGATATGCTCCGGAAACAAACACTACCCTTTAAACAAGACTCAGTCAAAATTGTTGCCATGGAAAAAAAAATAAAAGTACCGAGGATACAGAAGCTCACCTTAAAATGAATGACGTGGTAAAATGGTTTAATTGTGTAACCATTGATTATTACTGCCATCATGATTTTTTTATCTTTTAAAATGCTAGTCTTCTGTTGGAAACCACTAGAGCTCGAACAAACATTAATACAAGAATGATAAAATCATGATTTGTTAACAAGCAGTTGTTTTTTTACAACTTATTTGTCTATCTATGGCTGAATTGGTGACCATCTTGTATTTTTTAATCTTAAAAATGCTACTTTTAACTATGCAACATTCAAGCAGGCAGGGCTGCTAGCCCCAGATCCTTAACCCTCTCCTGACTGCGGGACGCACCTGCGGCCGAGAGTTTAATTACTAATTGACACGTCATTGAAATTTGACCCTTTGACATACAAACGACAAACTTGTGTGACGAAGTTCCGTAAATGTTGACAAAGTATATATTTTTCGAATCACTTATCAATAGCCTTTCTCGTGGTGAAAGGATAAAGTTTTCCGTTATCAAGAAGTGACGAATTAAAAATATCAAACGTATTTTGAATAAGAAAAGCGACGTGCAGGTGCGTGTTTTTCTTTCTAGCAATATACCCCTATACTCCATAGACTGAAGATAGAAAGTCGCTAAGAGTCCATCACAATCTGGGAATAGACTACACTGCCCCGTCAGAGGGACCCCAAGACCATGTAAGAGCCCCTAACAATCTAGGAATGTACCCCCATACTCAAAAGATTAAAAATAGAAAGTCACTAAGAGTTCATCATAATCTGGGAATAGACTACACTGCCCCGTCAGAGGGACCCCAAGACCATGTAAGAGCCCCTAACAATCTAGGAATGTACCCCCATACTCAATAGATTAAAAATAGAAAGTCACTAAGAGTCCATCACAATCTGGGAGGAGACTACACTGCCCCGTCAGAGGGACCCCAAGACCATGTAAGAGCCCCTCACAATCTAGGAATATACCCCTATACTCCATAGACTGAAGATATAAAGTCGCTAAGAGTCCATCACAATCTGGGAATAGACTACACTGCCCCGTCAGAGGGACCCCAAGACCATGTAAGAGCCCCCCACAATCTAGGAATGTACCCCCATACTCAATAGATTAAAGATAGAAAGTCACTAAGAGTCCATCACAATCTGGGAATAGACTACACTGCCCCGTCAGAAGGACCCCAAGACCACGTAAGAGCCCTTCACAATCTAGGAATGTGCCCCCATACTCAATAGATTAAAGATAGAAAGTCACTAAGAGCCCCTCACAATCTAGGAATATACCCCTATACTCCATAGACTGAAGATAGAAAGTTGCTAAGAGTCCATCACAATCTGGAGAGTTTGCTCAGATTAGACAAACAGAGGAGACACTGTTTGTCTACTCGTATTCCTTGAAGAGTTTGATCAGAGTAGACGAACAGAGGAGACACTAATTTGTTTTATTGATTTCACTAATTGAACTTACATCACAGTACTATTATAGTGGGGCTGAAGAGTGGGATCAAAGCTTCGATCGTGGAATGCTTTACAACGACAAAACGCTGTCGTAACTGATAACTTTTATTATGAATTATTTGTAAATATGCTCCTCTTCTTTCAATAGAGTAATTATTTCTTAATTTTGTTAATGAATAAGCATTATACAGCACAATGCTAACATTTCAAGATGACGAATGAAAGCCGATCGATTGGAGCCTTTAATCAAGAAAGTAATTTTAGACGCGGGAGTTTGAAATGAGATACCTTATGAATGAGACTCTTCCTACTACAGCACTTACTCAAGCAGTTCGAACGTTGCTCAGACACTGTTCGTCTACTCGTTTCCCTTGGAGAGTTTGCCATCATCACATTCAGCCTACAACGTTCAGTGGAATAGCTACTTCTGTGGTTTTACCAATCCTCACACGAATGCGAATCGGTTATTCTCGGTTATCATTATCATTATGATTTATTGTTATCGCTATGACTGTGGCTTGTGTTGTGTGCTTCATTGCCAGTTTCAACGAAATTGTTTCAAAATAATTATCTTGCCTAGACCAAATAATGACACAAGGATCTTCTTGTCAAGTTCAAAGAGGTGATCAAGCGTTTGATGTTGATATCATATTGAAAATCCAATAATTATGTTGATACAAATAATGAAATGATAGAGACATGTTTAATTGTCAATAATGTAAATTATTTGTACAGAACAATAAATATAAATATCCATCAACAGTTAAAATCAGTAATATATGGGGACAGGATATATTTTACCATGGTTACCCAGCTACTTGAAGAAGCCTTGTGTAAAATGTTTTGCCTAGTGATCTGCAAATGAAGCATTAGCCCCTCTGTTCCTCAACAGTTGCGAAATTGTTTTGTTACCCTTTTTCTTAGCACACATCATCGGGGTCTTACCGTATATGTCTTTGCTGTCTATATAACTTACGTTCAATGACATAACATACTTCACCATGTACAAATTATTTGCTTGACAAGCTGCAAAAATGTTACTTTTGTTCTCATGTGTGATTTCAACAACAGCTCCTCTTTCTATCAATAACTTAACAACTTGAATATGGCCATAGAAGACAGCAAGAAACAAAGGAGTATCCCCCTCATCCGTTCTTGCTTCAATATCCACCTTAAAAGTCGTCTACAAGCTTTCTTATAATGTTGATATTTCCTTTATAACAAGCACAATGTAACACAGTGTATTCATTATCATCACGAGCTGAGAGATTAGCGTTTTGTTGAACTAGAAAGTCCAATATCTTTTCTTTTCTGTTTTGAACTGCAGCCATGGCAGCTGTTATCTTGTCCTCGTCTCGACAGTTGACATCCACCACTCCCTGACGAACACATCTCTTCAGCTCAACCATATCTCCTCCCCGACAAGCTTCAAGAAATAGTTTAACATCTTCCTCATCACAACCAGGTTTCTTCATTGTGTCACTCTCCTGACCTGAATAATACAAGATACTTAGATATTTTTTTCCGATTTAACCCAAAAAACTAAATTTATATTTAGGTTAATTGCATATACATATCGGGATCACAGTTGACATGCACACTCAAGGGCAAAAGAAACGATACAACGTTCACAAGGAGTACCAAAATAATCCTGTTGTTAATGTAATGTGACTTCGTACCCTTATGTCGGCGCATCATTTGTGAAGAAGTACTCACAATTTCAAACATCAAAGAATGATACTAATAACTGCATGACTATTTAAATACACAAAGGGTCCCAAAACAACTTTTTCAGGGTTATTTATGGTCACAATCTTTGGAATTGTTGTAACAGAAGTGATATTCGTAAATCTTATAAATAAAATATGTTATCAATAAATGAATTAATAATGACCACATGTTTTCAGTAAAACGTGTATCCAAATTCGACAAACTGTAGTAAAAACTTAACCTGATCTAATACTCTGCATGGGTGATATGAAACAACTATGGTTGAACATCTCCGTAGTTTAAAATTTAGTTTTCAGTTTTCTTTTAGTATCGGCAACATTCCTTTTTAAATTTATTTCAATTGGTAGCATTCATTTCCAAATTGACAAGATGTCTGAAATATGAATAACAGACCTGCATACACATCATTATGGCCATGCTACCAACCCAAAACGTTGTCTCCCCTAGACTGTGATTAATGACGCAACTATCGCAAGTGCTTGTTTATGACAAATCGTATCTAGGCATCAGGGCCCATATATCTAAAAAAAATATTTGTAAAATTTTGTTAAATATTTTTGTTTTACATAATTTTTTTATGTAAAAATAGCAATGTTTTCTTATTCATGATTTCAAATTTTCTAACATTAAGCAATTCTTTCTATTTCATAATTCATTGACATTATCAATGTAATGAGAAGAATAATTACAATTCTCGTCCTCGGTCAAAGCACTATTAACTTGATGCAAAGATTCTATCAAAGACGCAGACATACTTGGAATACTGGAATACATACTTGTCAATTTGATAAGAATTAACGCACATGTTCAAACGAACCTCTTCTGTCGATTCGAAATTTGCTTTGTCAGTGAAAGTTTTGATATAGGAAGTGGGACAATGCAAAGTGATGAGATCTAGAAGCGCTTGGTGCATGGTGCATGGTGCAGGACGCTGAGTACGTGTGTTAGAGTAGCGTATGTTTAACAAACCTCATTCACAGAACTCAAAGATGAATTTCTGGTTGACACAAAAGTGGAGTGTAATTTTCAAATATTCAATGCGAAAATTAGGCCAAATTGCTAAAATGATACTCGTTCATATACGCACAATTGGTATCATTATGGGTGTAAAGGCTGATTGCGTTATTCTTGAAAAAATAAGATATATTTATAACAATAATAAGTACTTATGATAAAAATACCAGCCTTCAAGCTGGCCAATCATTTCGTGTCGACCGCATAGTCACGTGGTTAACATTTTGCTTCAGATCTGTCCATTAGTTGTTTGAAATACCAGGATACGCTTAAAACTATTGTTGAATATCATGATGAAAATAATGAACATGAACATAATACATTTTTAAAATTGACAAAAATATTCTAGGTTAATCATGGAGAAAAGGCAAGCATACAACACACATCAAGATAAAAGTGTTAATAATAACAGTGTATTTCCGCTTCCTGTTCATCAAGTAAACATAAGACATCAACTACAAAGGAGGACAAGCATAAACCAACAACTCACTCACTCACCAAGGGGGGGGGGGGGGGGGGGGGGGGGGGGGGGGGGGGTCACACTGAGTAATTTTCTCATACAATTTAAACTGCTCAGGTCACAATTTCTAGTTTGGCACAGACAAAAACGTGTTTCCACTTTACAACAGCAAACATGATAACACTTGGCCATTGATTTTAATTTTTTAACTTTTGCAAACAATTACAAAAATAATCCTTAATATGTAAATGAAGGATATGAAAATCTGACTCGTAGTATGATAGACTGCTGAATAATCGGGCAAAAGCAACTGCAAAGTCACTTGAGCATAAGGTCTGTTTGTCTGCTCTTGACAAACAGACCAAAATGAAGGGATGACAGTGTTTTTGTTTCAATTTTTTTGTAAAATGAACATATAAGATCATTAGAAATAAGGAAAAAAAACCGAAATGGATTTCAACTTCATAACAACTGATCAAAACGATCATTAAAATCCTAGATGAACAGAAACGAGTTGCATTTTAAAGTCACATTTTCAATGTTTATGTCAATATCATTAAATGCCATTCTTTTTCCTCAATCATCATCTTAATAAAAAGGCTTTATGAATGACTTGGAACATGACGTGAACGAACACCAGAAACGGATTACTTTTTCTAGTCTTTACTCATAATTTACATCAGGACGAACAAGCAACTACAATCATAACTTTGTGAACGACTATGTAATTTACCTTGACTGCTACTATTGCCTCCAGTGGCCTGATTGAGAGGACCATCTTCATTGTCCCTCTCCCCTGAGCTCCGTTTTCGAAAAGTTTTGTTGAAAACAAGTTGACATTCCAATTGCACTTCATCAAACAGGTACGAGGTACAGTTTTAATGATTCTGGCAAATTATGGTTGTATGGCCGAGATATTTTCAGATATGATTACAAAGTTGAGTAGCTCAATCTGAAACATTTTGCTAAATGACAACCGGTACCGGAACATAATTTTAACAATAATCTTATATAACTGCTGAGAACAAAACAAGATACCTGCACGATGCAAATGTCGGTTACTGAATGTCTATAATAATGATAGAGCTTAGTATTTTTTTAACTTTTAACTATCCCTTCTCTGTTTATCATCTAGTCAAAGTATTTTGATTAGGCAGTAACTAAAATCATCTATGTAAAACATTATGACAATATTGGCAACTATCTAAATATTACATGGCATGGCATGCACTCGTTAAATGGAATATTTCCCGCAAAATCATGTATTATTTGTGTAAGTTTCTCTCCTAAATCTTTTATTTATGTGTATCCGATATTTGAGATTCCTATTATGCATCATATTTAGAATACATTATGAATAAATTACTAAATCTTAATATGGTTAATACTTTTATACAAATTTAGTCTCTATAATTAAACTCCCGTATGTATATTGTATATTATTCATAATGTTTTTATTGTCAAAGTATTTTGATCAGGTAATAACTTCAATAGGAACTCATAACAGTAAACTATCTGAACATAACAGATGAAGTGACATCTTCTCATATCATATTGACTAATGGTCTTGTTCAGTATCCTTTGAAGTTGTATTTTTTAATAAACTGATTTTTTTATGACTCAATGAAGCTTGATACAAGCTAACTTTATCATATCAAATTAAAACGTAATTTCTTGCGGTCTGTGCAGACTCATCTTGTTTCTGGTAGATATGTAGTCAAACTTTATTTACATTCAATGAATGCATGAGCAAATTTAAATTATGGTAACAGTCATATATATATATATTGTTAAAATTGCCTTTATTAAAAAGTTAAAAACGCACAAAACAATAATAAACTATTTCTGGTTTCATTGTAATCTTCAGGGAGTACACAGTGCAATTATACATAACATCATTTATATATAATATATGCATATAAGCAAATTCCAATCAAATCAAAGTGGTTTTGTGTTGTTTGACCTTGTAGGGGTTTGGTCGAGTGCTCAACATTGGTGAGTGGAGTATATATGTAGTATATAAGTCATTCTACCTTAAATGTGCAAAATTCTCGTTTCTGATTCGCTGCTTTGAAAAAATCAGAGGGCGTATAATTTGGTTATACGGTGCTCTGTTTACTTCGTCTTATGTGCAGGATTTCATTTGTTGCCTAGCAACAAGTAGTTCTGAAATATTGCTGTTGTTTTGAAAAATTTAACAAAATATGAAATTCTTGCGTTATTTGTACACTATTTATAGAACTTATTCAAACTTTCCACAAACTTAAAGTTTGCAGTCTGTTAAAACCGGTAAACTATACGACAACGACAACAGTTCAAATTTCACGTTCGCACGGTCCATCATTCTGTAGTGTTAGACCAAAACAGGCTCGAAAAAGTTTAAGCGGCGAGAATTAATACGAATTTGAATCGAAATGCGGCGTACACTTACCTTAAATTTATTTACAACAACAATGCAATATTATACCAACGTCAAGTTTGTGAATATTATGCAGAACTGAACATAACGCTAGCAACCGCCACCAAATGATAAAGCATCTACTGAATAGAGTGAGCTCCCTTTGCATCATTCGGATAATTGTTGGTATTCTCCGAGGCCTTCATTTTGTAACGTCATTCGAGATAACCAAATCCGCCACCACTGTGTGAATGTCGATCCGTGGAAATCTTGCACGGGCATCATGACACAGCACACTTGAGTCAATGCGAAAGAATATAGTTCAATTTTAAATCGCTATTATGGTAGAATGGAGATAAACATACTGTGTTTGGAAATCAGCGGCATATTACAGAATTATTATAGCTCTAAATTATCCATTTAAAGCCTCACGCTACACGTTCGACTTAAAATTAAATTTAGAGCTATAATAATTCCGTTATATGCCGCCGATTTCCAAACACAGTATGTTTATCTCCTAAATATTTTCAACATTATCAAAACTTTCTATCACTACAGCTCTGTTTCATGCCGAGTACATTTGTAAAGTGACAGCTTATGTTAGATTTTTGCAACTTTTGTTACGTGTGTGCGTTTGGGCTTGTTAGCTGAATAATGTCCTTTAGTTGCCTTTTGTCTACATGCATTTGTAAAGGGTTATCATTTGAGGTTTCCAGGTGATAAAAAAAAGTTCATTTGCCTGTTTTGAAGTTGAGGATGAAGCTTGCCCCATTTGTTCAACGAATATTTTACTTTGTTATTAATTAAGATATTATTTCATATCAAAGAGATGTATACATTCCTAATTCACTCATTTAACTGATGTTATGTTTTCCGTTTTGTGCAAAGTTTGCACTGCAAACATTAATGTGTGATTCTTGACATCATTTGAAACTTTTGCAGCCACACATCAATAAGAAACTATTTTTGTAATGAATGATTTGGCAAGCTGTGTTTGTGAAACAATAATGCCCCCTCTCAAAGTTAGGAAGGAGGTTAAAGTATTTGTGATGAACTGGACAGAAACAATATACCCCAGAATCCCCGATTTTGAAGCCTAAGATGCAAATATCCCACAATAACCCACAGTAAGTATGTAACAAAAGAAAGAGGCATTGGCTCTAGCTCATCAGGCGTCATATCAATTTTGCTTTTTGGTGTGGCAAATGTGGTTCCCCTCATGGTAGACACCACAGGGTAGCCAAATGTATAGTTTAGAAACCTCATTATCCAACTAATTCAAAACTAATGTGAAATGCCTTATTTTTTAACGTGGATGAATATAATAATTATTACTGATAAAACCGAAATATTTCAAGAAGAACAGGAGTATTCAGAGGAGGAAGCGTATATAATATTTTTTTATAAATTATTTGTCCCAATAAATGTGAATATAACATGTAGAATTCATATAAAGTTCCAAATTTGTTTGGGGCTGGTATACATGCAATAGGCAACAAAGGTAAACATAAAGTTCTTTACTAAGATATGGGATGAAAGGAAACCCTTGTTTTGAAAATTTTTATGTATCGTTATTTCTTTATAGAAATATATTTTGTAGTTTTAAAAAAAATAGTTATTTAGTTTGACAATTATAATTCTGATATAACATAGATGTCTCGTAGCTGAGAAAACATTTTTGTCTAATATGTTATTGTGACAAAAGGTACCAAACTAAGTGTTTTGATATTTTTATTACTGTGCGGAGAAAAGAATTCAACCAAAACTATACATGTAGGTCTTTCCAAAATTTCATGGATTCCTTACAGTCCTGATAAACATGTCAAATTGATTCTTGTGTTTGATTGCAAAAACTACAGGTGTCGTTTTCTATAAGGTTCAATTTGAGAAGTTATCTTTTGGAGTAAAACATTCTTAAGAACTTAAATTGAAAATATATAAGTTTGATATCCTTCAAACTATGAATATCAAACACTTTGTGTCATTCAAAGTCATAATCGAAAAGGTTCTCCCATTTCAAACATGTTTTCAATTTACTTAGACATAAGTTTATCAAAAAAGACTCTGGATGCTGGTGTTATGAGTCTCTTGTTACAAAAGGTTAAAGCGTACATAAAATACCCGAGAGAATTTCTTGTCACCCACATGACTGATTACAGCGTATGGAAAAGTATATCATACAGCTATCTCTTGAGTAATTCTTAAATAAGGAGTGGAAACCTCTGAATTATTAAAAATAAAATTTTATTCTAGTATTTTTCCGTAAAGATCAAAGAAAGAAAAATATCAGTTTTTGAGTGACATCACGGAACAATGGTTCATGATGTCAATAGCAATCAGCTTTGGTCTGGTCGAGGATTTTCAATTAGGGACCGAATGTGATTCACAAAATAAATGTTTATTTTTGCGACCGCATTGGATTCACAAAATATAATTTTATTTTGGAGTAGGGAATAAGATGAAACGAGCTATGAAAATCGACATACTTGAACAGAAATAGAGAAACCCTTACCCCCATGTGCCTGCCCTCGTGCTTTAACTATGATAATAAACACATGATGGTTAAGGTTAAACTAGTTCTTAAATGAATTGCTTAAATAAATATGACACAACGAACGCATTGTTTCTTGCAAGTCTTATAATAAAGGAATCCAATAACCATATGATCGTGGATGGCTCAATGGAAATAAACACATAGTATAGTTTTCCGTTTATTTCAAACAACAAATGCAGCAGACTTTAACTGAAAGAATATCATCATGTATTGTCTCGAAACAGCACGAAGGATGTGGATTTACAAATAAATATGCAATCAAAAGTACATAAACAGGTAAATATCACACATTATCATTAATTCAAATGAAAGTTTTCTGTTTGGAGGTTTGTGAACACTAATATTATATAGCTACATGCTTAAAGGGGTATTTTATGTGGACATGAAGTGCAGGAGGACTTATATATGATTTTAACATGATAATTTCACACTTAATTTCAAATATGTTTGTGAGGTTGACATGTCAGTTGTTCAAGATTAAAGAATTTGCCAAAGGGTAAAGTTTTTCGCTAAAAAAAGTATAAACATCAGAAAATGAAGCCAATCATCGAAGCTTCGATCTTGGAATGCATTACTACGACAAAATGCTGTCGTAACAGATAATTTGTATATGGAGTTATTGTAAATATGCTCCTCAACTATCAATCAAGTAGTTATTTCATTATTTAGTTAATGTATCATAATACAGCAACTTTGTTTTCTGGCGATGCTGACATTGCAAAACGGCGCATGAAAGCCTATCGATTGGTGCCTTTAATGCCCCTATTTCACTACGAGATGAATTCTCACGAATCGCCACGAATAGGTGATTGTAAAAATTCGTGAATATTCTTGAATATTCGGCAACATTCGTGAACTGCAATTTCACTTGTACGAAGCGTTTACGAAAATTCGTAGCTTTTAATGCTAAAACACTACCAAACCAATACGAATTGCTTACGAATTATGTACGAATTGTACGATATAACTACGAAACAACTACGAATATACTACGAATGTTTCGTCCTTAATTCGGGACATTCGTAATTGTTTCGTAGATGATTCGTAAATAATTCGGGGAGAGACCATCAAAAATATCAACCACGAATTTCCAAGAACTCGTTACGAATTTTTACGAATGACCCGAATTAATTACGAATAGTTTACGAGACACCTACGATAACAAAATTCGTAGTTAATTCGGGGAAAATTTTTGACAAACAAAAACATTTTCACGAATGCCACGAATTGTAAGAATATTGCCGAATCAATCACGAATTCATTACGAATCACAAGAATAAATCACGAATTGTCTGCGAATGTTCACGAATGTGAAATATTTCTCTATCGTGGCGATTCGTGAGAATTCCTCTCGTAGTGAAATAGGGGCCGAAATGTTTGTTCAGTCTGAATTGAAAAAGTTTCCCCATCTTTCTGGTGTTAACAGAACATCGTGTCAGACTAATTGATGGCACAGTGGCGCTGGTAGGAGTCACAGTTGCCCAGACTCACAAAGGTGGAAGTGGGTACGTCTAACTGAGACACCTCCTGTAGGTAACAGTTGTCTTCATCCATCTCGAACGAGACACATACGAATGACTCGGCGTTAACGCATAGCTCTGCGCATCTTTCTGCGCTGCCAAGTCCCATGTACTTCCGGGAGTTGTAACCAAAGATACACCATCTCTCCTGATAGCTGAACCCGGAACCATACACGAGGCAACCTAAAATAAGCAGCTGTCTAAAATAGGGACGTCGACAAGTCTGAAATTGTATGTGGAATTATAAATCATAATTCGTACCTGTGTTGTTGTGATATTTCCTTGTATGGTCTTACATTTTCAAAGCCTCAACTGTTATGATTGTGATTTAATTAGCAAAAAAACTTACCGAATTTGTAAATAATTATCTGAAGCCTGTTTGAATGTTATTAACGGTACGAAGTCAACGTGAAAGTAAAGAGGTCGAGAAGTCTGAAATTGTATGTGGAATTATAAATCATTATTCGTATCTGTGTTGTATTGATATTTCCTTGTATGGTCTCAATTTTCAAAGCCTCAACTTTAATGAAAGTGATTTAGCAAAATACATTACCGAATTTGTAAATATTTGAAGTCTGTTTGTGTGTTGTTAACGGTACGAGATCAACATGACTGTAATTTTAAGCAACCTGATAACTGACATGGTCACATCAATTTTGAAAATGACATTAATGAAATTGGAAACCATGTTTTTAGAAGTAAGAACTGATGTTACAAGCCTTAGACGATCAGTTTGACATCACATTCACTAGCACACGTTTGAACATAGTTACGTCGACATATTATTTAAACATTTTATCACATGTATATAGTATAAATAAGCAATTATTAGGAACACTAATACATTTGCGGCTCTTTGAATGGAAAGTCGATTGCATTTTTAATTCATAAGATCAAACTTAAGTTGAACAGTACCTACCGTCTTGACACATCCTAGTGAGTGGGTTGTAGCTGAAGCCAACAGGACAATCACACGTATTGCTTCTGCACACGAAACCTTCCGCGCAGTCACTCGTCTGTGAGCAGTCTAAATAAAATAGTTCACTGATACCACTAGGATAACGATGTTGGGTTCTAAATGTAAATCTGTTCACTATGGACAATATTTGCTTGAAAATAAAAATACATAATGATTTGACAAAATCTACATTTCAATATTTAGTTTTCTTATAAGAATATCATCGGCGTTCTTTCTATCTAGCTGGTTTATATTGCTTAGCATCCTGTCAATTAAATAAATCTCTTCATTTACCATCTTGAGAGCTTGTGTATATATTAATCCTAGCCGATATTTGGTCTAGCATGTTTTAGTAGCGATTCGCGTCAGCCGATCTATCGAATTGACCAATCAGTCATCATCTTACCAAACCGCAATAGTTTGCATTCACACAGATGACGTTCAATGGTCATAGGTTGGCGAAAGATCGGCTGACGCGACCCACTACTACTTCCTGCTAGACACAATATCAGGAGTGAAGCGAGCATCTTTAAGGCTATGTTTACTTAGACTGGAATGGCATAGATATAACTTAAATCCTTTTTTCAAATTGTCTAATTTTACTTTAACGTCTGGTTTTATAATACACGTTTTAAGAAGAAAACCACAATGATTGTTAAATTCTCCAGCAGTGCAAACAAACTTAGTAACACACAATGAGCAAGCGCAAGTTATGGACAAAGGGTATATCATTTTACATATACACACATTTCTGAAAGGGTTCAAATTACCAATGGTGACCAAATGAATTTAGTTTAAGTTTTAAACTTTATTTTTGGTAATGTGTGTGTGTAGAATTACATGTACCTGCTCCTTGCAGTCCCTCTATGATAGATGTCGGAGTAATTGGTGTTACCGATTGCAGAACAGCTGATGACGTCACTGATCGCGCAACGCGTGTCATGGCTGATAATGAAAAAGTTGGCACAGTGCGTGATGCAGCTGGTGGATATCCAGCTGCTGGTGATGTGACTGACGTTACAGCTGCAGTAACCCCTTGATATGTCACTCCTGGTGATGCCCTGGCTAAACTGGATTGTTCGATGACGTCAAAGCACCGTGATGCAAGAACGATCAGAATGACGTAGATACGAGACATTGTGTTGTAACCTGGAGCTAAAGAAGGAATAAATATTCAACAACATTAGACCAATCGGGTTGACGTATTGTAAAAGCGTTATCACTAGTTTTTGTGATTTCGTTAAAAAAATCTCATTATTAAATACTTATTTTGCTTTTTAAACTTTGATGTAAGACAACAAAACTGAAATAAGTTTTTAAACCCTTTTCGAAACTTGTAGAAATCCCCTGCTTCGTAAAACATTTACAGAACTTCTTATTCGATTTAAATGCATAGACAGAAATTATAATTAAATCTTAAATTTTATAATCATGAAACTGTAAGTTTCTTTTATACTCCTATGAAACGGATGATCTTTTATATGCCCCTTTATGATGAGCAGTAATGCTTGAGCTTGCACAGATGTGATTAAAGTAGGAAATGTTATCCTAAAAATTATTGATCACTGCTTGAAAGTTTGAGTGTCACAATTTTGTTGGGAGAATACGGATCTGTGGCTGTCACAACTTACCTGTAAACAAATCCTTCAATAAATGGCGAATAAACGGCTCTTTATAAACAAAAATGTCACTGTGCATGTAGATTGTTGTCAATAAAACATTTTCAGGGACATCAAGGTGTCATGAACAAATTGTTTATGTGAACATTCTCAATAAATATGGAATCTGCGTTTGTCATTGGGAATACCATATTGCGATATATAGTTTGTGCCTGCCTGCAAAGCAATATCTCCGTTGATGCAATGATTTATACAAACATTTCTGTTTAATTATTAATGCTGATTTTAAAAAACCAAACTGTCCTAACGTGACATAATAAAATAAATAAAATAATTTAATATAAACAAGAAGACATTGTCATCAACATTCCCCGCCAAATAAGTTTTCATCAAAGCTTCCAATATTTTCCTAAATGGGCTGTAACTCTGTAATAAGTAATTGCAATTACCTCATTTTTGAACTCCATCAACGTATTGATACCCTAAAGACCAATATGTAAGAAACATCAGAAGAACTTGATAATACCTGATAAGACCCACATAATGGACGAATTGAATTCATCGTATTAAAGAAGATTGGTCTAGTCCGAACCCTCTGATGTTTACCCTTTTTTATATACAATCAATATACGATATTACTATATTCACATTGACAGTCATCAATATATATGTTTATATTGTCAATGTGAAAAATATGTTATCAAATTTATTGCTGGGAAAGAAAGAACCTACACTTAATTTTTTTTAATATCCATTCAAAACGAATGTTGTATAACCTTGAGGCATGGGTCGCTCTTGCTGCCTGTCCGTTTGTCTATATGTATATTTTCATTTTCAAGGTATTAATAGTATTGGATTCCTTCGTAAAACATTAACAGATCATCTTATCCGTTTTGAATTGAATAGACAGACATATTCAGTCAAATCGAAACATTTTTTTAATTGTTTTATTATATATCCTGATGGAAAGGATAATGTTTAGTTAAATGGCTCTTTACCTAAAATAAAGTAAAAATAGAAAGAATTATCCTGAAACATTTTGTTGAAGAAAATGATAATTATTGATTATTGCTTGCTTGAGTCCTACCGTTTTGAGTGCTAAATCTTAGTTAGGATAATTAAACGAATTTGGACGATTCTTACATGTGAATAATCTCTAAAATGAATGGCGAAAAAACGCAGGCTGTTCACAAAAACCGAATGTCATTCTTTATGGTTTTTTTCTTCAATAAAACAATTTCCGGGACAGCCAACTGTCATAAACAAATTCTATATATTAGTGTTTACATAAACACTTTGTAGATAGATAGTGCAATATATTCATATATGTTAATCAATATCATTTTTGATATTAATATTTATACTTTAATACGATTATGTTAAAAATTTAACAGTTGAATGTTTTAAAAATATGAAAACAAATGTCATTAACATAATGCGACCATATTTTGTAATCTGTATACTTTTAAAAAAATAAATTCATATACTTTTTTTCTGATACTTTTAGGTTGAGTCCCAAGTGAATTGTAAATCCGATTTCAGGAAATTGCAAGCACAAGCAGTTGTCAACAGATTACCCTTCAAAGCCAAGGTACCGATGGTCGAGTGGATAAGTTTCTTGTACGGTCAGTGCCTGTCGTTTAGGGTGCGGTCTAAACACGAGCAGAAAATATCAGATAGACTTATTGAATCCATTCACTATTGTTTTACACGTTTTATCAATTATTCTAAGATGCCTAGCGGTTAGAACAATCGAAAAAAAAGTACTTTATCAGACAATAAAGGTATAGTTTTTACATGACGTAACAATTGAATGACGCCATCCGCTCTTCCCAGCTGCCCCCTCGTAAACTCGCGTGTCCATGGTAACCTTTGGTCTCGGTTCTATCAAACAACATGGCGCATCCCTATCAACCGAACTTTCCCAAGCCGGGGTTGGGGCCCTTGGTATCATGTCTGTCACTGGTCACAGATATGAGCAGTCGTTGAAAAGCTACATAAAAACTCCTTCTTACAGGGGAACAACGCTGCGAGCAATGCTCTGCCTCCAACATGCTTGTCGAGTGACCACGTTGACATTCCACGTCAGGTCACGGCGCCCCGTAGCATTTGTGACGTTGACACACGTCAACCGTCTCTGCCAAACAACGTGCCAAATAGCTCAACCAATACAGTTTGCACTCCTTTCCATGGTGTACACAGTCAGCTAATATTAGCGGTGGTACTTACCATCAACTTAAACTTTTATGACAACAGCAAAAAGAGAATGATAGATCTAGATCTACCACGCTTCCTAACAAACAATACCCATAATTCTTTGTGGAATAACGATCACGTGTTAAGCCTTATATGGGCAGTGTGGCCCGCACTGCATGATCGCACAACTTGACTGTTCAAAAGTAACGTTTTATTAAACATGAGTTGTCTGATATTTTTGTTTTGTTTGAACAATGAAAATATAACAAGAGAATAACATTTTAAACCTTATAAATGAGAAAATAAAACTGCTACATTAACATAATCAACTGTTTCACTAAAAAACAATATTTTGAATTAGGGGGTGAGTTCTAAACATGGAATAGCCAGCAGTTAGCCCTGTTCATGGATATATAATCTACGTTATTTTAACAATATTTTAACTTGAAATTATAAGAATTTTTATATTTCCCTGCACATAAGTTTGGTATCTTAGAAAAGAAATAAAGTTCGCTCTACCCCAATGTGTTTTGTAATAAAGTATAGTTTTGCCCTGAACTATTACAACGTTAAAGCACTCGGACTACCGTCCTCGTGCTTTAACTATAATAGTTCAGGGCAAAACTATACTTTATTACAAAACACATTGGGGTAGAGCGATCTTTATTTCTTAACTATACTCTGGTTAATGCCAAAAGAACAATTATATATAAAGTTGGTCTTTAGATTAAGATTACTCATTCATAAATGACACTGTTAAATACATTGATATCGAAAATTCTGTATAGTCTTAATGTTACTGCTTGATTACATATATGTAGATGAAAATGAAAATCATTTACCAAATGGGTCTAAAATACTATTCTCATACTTATAAAAATGCATTTGAACCGGATTTTTTTTAGCAAAAGACATATTTAAACAATGACGAACAGTTACTTTTTCTGTATGAACTTTCCTAATATAAAATACAGATTTTGTATATCTTAGGTTGTCAGATGGTCATTGGTTGACTTTTGTTACATTCAAATCTCGCAGCCGCAACCCTACAAATGGACGGTTACAACAATTTTAATCATTTTATGAGTGCTTCATCATTTTATGCGTTGTGGTAGATTTCGAATTCACAAAGATAAAAGGTAATTTGACTCTGGGTACCTTCAGCGTCGGTTTCAAAGCCACGGACATGTATCAAACCATTTCCCCCTGAGAATGGATCGAACTTTATTCACATGACCTAGTTAAACCTAAACTATGGACTTTAAAAAAGCAACTCGTTTTGGCTAAATTAGGATTGCAAAGGTGTCTTTTCTTAGTGATAAAATATAATATGATGTTTAACTTTTGTATTGTTTTCTGTTTTTAATGATAACTTGTTACCCAATATGTTGAAATATTAAAATTGAACACGTAATCGCATCACTTTTGTTTGCCCGTGAAGAACAGAATCAAATCGTATACGGCTAAAAATAAAATTTTATCGTAAAAGAGATATAATGTTTTAAATGAATAAAAGTAACTTGTTCGAGATATCAGTCCGTAAGAAACAGTTTCGCGGTCGTTGTGATTACCCTGCAAATTCAAGTATATTTCAAATAAAGCGCCAGGCAAAAGAAAGTACAAATTTTAATTTGTTGAATTTAAAAAAAAAATTTAGATTTTAAATTACATAGATATTTCGACTTTTGACTGTCGTATTCTCACAACCGTAATATATATAATTGTTTCCGAATTAATTTTGATATAACACAAATTTTCATCAACAAAGAAGACATATCCTATGTGACATTTACATACAGTGTATTGACAAAATTTTAACATGGTAGAGGTTATTACACGTTTTTAGGGGGAATATAAGGTGACGTCAGGAAAGTGAAAGTAAATGGTTCAAATTGAATTAGAATGTATTTAAACTAAATAAAGCAATGATAAATCAAATATATAATGCAAATTTCAGCCATGAGATTTCTTTTTCTTACACAAAATGAATTAAGGATGTTTACACGAAAATGGCTGCCAATGGACTTTATGTGTATCTTTATGCTTTGTTCCCTGACTATGGATGATTTCTTTATGTACTGAAATATTGGACATTTTCAAAATGAAGCATTAACGTTTAATTATCAATGAAACATTGAAAATACCAAATTTTCAGAAAACGTGCTACTGCCCCTATCTAGCTCTATCTACTCTATAGCTCTATTCGATCTGTTATCAATTTTGTTGCATGTATTCTCACCAGTGTGTCTCATATATCTCACCATTATTGTCTCAATTAGATGGTTGATACGACCACTTAATGTTTTATTTTGCTAGAATAAGATCGCATAGATACATGATAAAAACATTTAAGGTCTGAAAGACAAAGGAATTGAAAAACAAAGAAATAAATTGGTAATCGTCAAAAGGTCGTAGTGACATCGTCAGGGTAAAATAAGTTTAAGTAAAGCACAGCTGTAAAAAAGAGTTATTTGAAACAAGATATTCTAATCTATCGAACTCGGTAATGGCTCTAATAAAACGCCAGGAAAGCTATTTAACTGACTCATATTCAATTCAATTCAATCTTTATTCAGTGTTAAGGCCATAGGCCCAAGTACAAAACTGAACAAAATTGTTTATGACAAAATGGTTTGATACATCTTTTCAAATACATCCAAACCTAAGAGCTTCTTTTGCAAACAACTGACTCATATGTGGTATGTTTTTATGCGGAAGAAATATATAGAACTTGCCCATAGCGCAACGAAAAAAGCCAACAAAGTAATTGTGTGAATGATATTTCACCATGCAAGGAACTTTGGTTAAGGATGTACGAGCCTTGGATGACAGTGGAAAGGAATGTTACAATGTTACATTTATAATTTCCTTGAACGCCTTAAAGGGGCACTAGCATGTTTGTGTGGAGAGTTTCAGATGAAATCAGGAAAAGGAAAATGAATGGTTCAAATTGAAAGATAATGTATTTAAACTAAATTACAGTAATAAGTAAAATAAAGTTCAGCATTTCGATTCCCTTTTATTACACAAAATGAATAAAAGGTGTTTCCATAAAAAATGGCCGCAAATGGACTTTATATAAATCTTGTATAATGTCTTCTCTGACTATAAATCATTGGTTTATGTAGATTTTGACACTATCTAAATCATACATTTAGCATAAAGGCACAACTATGAAAAATGAAGATATAAAATTCAAAAGATCTTGCTACTGCCCCTCTTTTTCCAAATAGGTTATGTCTTTTCAATGTCGATGTGGGGAACAGATGAGATTATGATAGGGCATTTCTAAATATACTTATTACGTATGACATAATAGAGGTGTAATATAGCTCTAATGTTGATATCGTGTTTTCAAGTTTGCTAGGAGATAATATTGGCGTATTATGTCTTTTCAAATAAATTTATTAATTCTTGTGATAAATTTACATGAAACTGATATAATGTGGAGAATAAAATAAGGAGGGGATATACTCTAAACATAGAGATTGTCACAAAACATCTTCACTTGTTTCCAGTACATACACTCAGGGGCAAAAGAAACGATACAATATAAAATACATGATAGGTCATGCTACGAGTGATAGTTACGGCTGAATCTGGGTTAATTTGTTTCTTGAAGAGCTAACTGAACTAAGTTTTTAATTTCAAAGCTATATCTGATAACGTTTTTGAAATATTGTTGAAATACAGGCCTTTCAAAAAACGCTGTTTAAAAATCTCCTTAATTAGACGAGATAGGAATGAGAAAATGACCCTTTTTCTTGTTTTTAAAACAACAAATTAACTTCTACCCGGGTTTTTTATATTGATAACATCTTATATTTATAAGATTTTTACATTTCATAATTTGTGTATTCCAATTTAAAAGATTATGACCAGAAATAACATTGAAAAAGCTGTTTTCTGACCCCTCGTGTATTTTAACAGTCACAGAGTTATAAATATCATACTTTGATGTTTGAAGTTCTTAGTACTTCTTCACAACTAATTTGTCTATCACAAGGGTTCGTAGTCGCATTTCATTTACAACAGGATTTTGTTCTGTACTCGTTTGGAAAGTTGGTATCGTTTCTTTTGCCCCTGAGTGTAAGGTGCTTGTCTTCTTAGCTTTTCTTTACAACAATGCACATCCTTGTGGTTTGTGTACCATATAAAGAAACTGTAAAATGTATGAATAATATCATGCTTCTAAAATAACAATATTTTAAAGAAATATTATGTTAACTAAACCTTTTCATTTGATGTAGTTCATTTTCATTCAAAAATCATTCTGAATGCATTTTCATCATGTGAGAGAGTTATTTTATCTTCCATATAATAACACCAAAAAACATGTTATGAAAGAAAGTATCGCGGCTTTAGCATGAACAAAACTCTTGCCGTGTTAAATAATAATGATATTTACTTATATTAGTTAGTAATCTGTCTATATGGTAATTTTGTATATCATTAATTTTCGTTATGGTCTGTCATATTTGTATGTCATAACATCATACTTGTTTATGAGATGAGGTGAAAAGGTTTGCAGATATGTTAACCTCATCGTATTTATATACATATATTCATTTGACAATCGGGTTATATTTTGTGTCCGTTGAATCGAGTAGAAAAAGCCATCAAACCAATTAAGCCTAGTTCTTGTGGTGAATATCAAATACCGAATACCCATGGCTCTAGTATTGTTTATTCTATCTGGCATCAGTTTGCCATGTTTGTTTTCCTTAGCGAAATAAAGCTTATTGGAATAACATAATTAACCTATTTACACGTAATATTAAATATTATCTTAAACCCATGCACAACAATAATTTCATTGTTTGGTTTAGCTTTTAGTTGAAGAAGAAAGAGGAAGAAGAAAGAGGAAGAAGAAGAAGAAAGAGGAAGAAGAAGAAGAAAAAGGAAGAAGAACAAGAAGAAGAGGATAAGGAGAAGGTGTCACGCTCTGGTGCTGTGTCCGGCCTACATTGACCTATGATACACATTCTAAAACAATGATTAAATCATTGAAATAAATAGTCTTCATCAAATCAAATCATTTCATACCACAAAAAATATCACGCATTCCTATTCACACAACCAAACATAAAAGCCCTGTTCTTTTTTGTCCTGTCTATAAGTACAGAAAACAGTTTGCTAAAAAAATACCGCAATAGCCTTCACCGAATAGAATGAACCGTTGGTGATGATTGAAGCATTTCTATTAAGCAACCCTTGCCACTGTCTGTCTAACAAGCTGATAGAATAAATCAAGTGCTTCAAAACCACACATCCGCTAAGTCTTATATGTAGGTCAGTCAGTCTGCGAGCTTGTACCTACAGTGTCTGATATAGAATGTCTGAGACCTAACTAACTAGCAGGAAGGTTCTACCGAATGTACCGAACAATCGGAACTCGCAATTAACGTTCATCACACAGTTGTACCAACATCCGATCCTTCGTGTAGTATAGTTATAATTATGAGATGCGATGAATACAGCTGCATATCATAAGTTTGTTCACCTGCTTGTGATCTTAGCGCAAATATAATGTAGGTTTTGTTTTGACGTTCATAAAATAACTCCAGGATCACTTACAGAAGATCATCCATGTGTAAAATTACCATTCACAAACCATTTCGGGATCGTCTTATCACTGGTGCTGAATGTCGATATTTGGCATTGTCAAATAGACAGATGGGGTCATATTTGTGAAATTCGGATTTTTTTAAATTTCGATTTATATCTTCCATGTTAACTTTGTAGGAAAAAATCAAAATATTTACTTTGCATTAGCGCACAGGAACACATATGAATAATATCTAAAGCTGTTGATCCCTTATAAAGGATTTTGTAGAGCAAAATAAAAATCAGTGTTTTGGAAATTTTGACCCCTGGTCACTTCAATGACCTGCCAATTGTGTTACAGCTATCTGCTAGGTATGACATACGGATACGTCAACGCAAACTGCATCTTAACTTATCTAAGTGCAATTTCATCATTATCGGTTTCCTGTACACAATGATATGATGTCTCAAAGACGTTACACGTTACATGACATTTGACAAACTTTAGATATGCAGCTATACAATAAGATTCAAGATTCAAAGTGTTTTATGAGTAGAAAGGCCACAGACCCAGAGTACAAATGAGATTAAAGAAATCTATTACAGATTTACCTTCTGTTTGTTTTATACCCTCAAGTACATATTTAAGAAAGAAAATGTAACACTTATAAAGACAGAAGTAAGGAACATTATCCTTTTTACTAATTTTTACAATTTGGGATTAAATGCTCTCTCTTTAAAAAAGTATACAGAGTCATACAATACATGTTTTTTTTCATCTAGCTGTACGTTACAGTGTTTACATATATACGCATCTTAACTAAACTTACTAAAAACTTGTTCTCTTCAATACGGTTAATACGGGTCTATTTTCATAGGAAATTATGTTTAACAAATCTGTTTCACAGTCAAGTAAAGATTTTTGGGAATTATAAAATGTAAGAGAATAGTGCCAATTTTGATATGAACCGTCTTTCAATCAAACTATGAGTAATAATTGAATTTAGAGGAATATAATAAACATAATCTTGCATTGTTAAATTCTATTGAATGTCTACACGAAAAGCGTTTGGAATCAATGAGCTTGGTATCCATATGGAGTCAACTTTGTTTTGTATGATCTGTAATTTTGGTAGAATAACTTTTCATTTTTTCAATACTATCAGAACAATATAATATTTAAGATAGTTAGTTAACTGTTCCAGTTTATCACGATTGGTGCCTCGACCGTAACCACATATGCATATCAGTGAAGATGTTCCAGTACATTTGCTTGTTGAATTGTACAACATATCTGACAACCATAATCAAAGAGTTGTTGAATAAAAGATATAAACAGAGAATCTAGTATTTTCAAATTTCAAACAATTGATCCTTTGTCTTATTTTCTTTATAACTGGGGCGCATCTTTCTGTGATGGGACCTACTCTGCTCTTTGAAGACCAGCCATATTGAAATAATACAATTTGCAAACATGCATATTTGTTGATATACTCTAAATAGTACAAGAGGAAATTGCTTGAAAAGATTCGTATCGTCTCTGGTAAAATGCGATAATATCTACAACTTGACTTAACATGACTTACGACTTTTTACTAGTGCATAAAGCGTGTAGGGTCAGTTAATTGATTAATTAGGGGTGGTAGGCAATGCTCAGCTAATTAGTGTTGTGATCGATTCTGTCTTCTGGGAATTCTTTCTTTTGGGAATTCTGTCTTATGGCACTGAATCATCGTCACTTCATTGAAACGAAAAGAGACAAAGTTATTATATTTTAAACATCAGTAATTGCTTCTCATTCACACGACGATTCATTAATTTTACCAACCAAATAATCCTTGAACTCTTCACTCTGTGGCTGAAACTTTGTAAAAAAAAGTCCATCCCTTCCCTGTAAGCAAGTGTCGATATATATCACGAGGGTGAGATTATATTCATAAATCAAGTTCAATTTTTATCACGTCCCCGTGACAAGTGGCATACTGCACTGTACACATTATACAGTGACGTTATAATACAATGATATCATCATAGTTGTCATGTTCGTGGCAACGCATCAATCAACATCTACTCAACAAACGATATCTCCATTTTTTGGTGATAAACCTATATTTTCAATTACTTATCAATCTATTATCTGATTTAGACATTAATATTATCTGGTAAATAACTTTTTCCACATAGTATTAGTTTTCAAACTGATATATGGTTAAAGTCGAAAAAGTTTCACATCGTTGCTTCTAATGAAACGTTTGCCAAATAGCAAACAGCTGCAATAATAACAAGACTCAATACAGTCTAGATTCGCCAGCTCGCCGACCGTGCACCTCAGGTCACGTGACCTATTCCAGACACGGTATCTCCTCACTATTCATCAATGCTGGATAAGTGAAACACGGCTTGGATTGTTCTCAAATCAAGCACCACCGCTAGGAATTGCTCAAAAGGGGAGCTTTGTTCCCCAATCAATCGCCAATGGAGAGGCCTCGTTAACCGCTCTCACGTAGGCAGTGTTATGCAGCATGGAATAAGCTGAGATAAGGCGATGACGTAGTGTATATAGGGAGACCTACTTCATATTGCAGCTCTGTTGGTGCATACGGTGTCTGTGTGTTTTGTCTATTATATACATGTAGGTACTGGATATTTATTAACATCAATCTGCTAGATACAAGCATGCGAGACAACAACAGGTGACACGGTGAGTTGAAATCTTTAAATAATTATTATTTCAACTATTATTTGTATTTATTTCTTTTAGTTTTAGTAATTGACGTGAAATTAACTTTCGTGTCAATATTGTTTACTAAGTAGTTACAAAGAAAGCAAGGAGTGTATTGGCATAATAATTGATTTTTTCAATATTGTTTCATTTTTGTTAAGTACTTTTTGTTAAGTTTGCGACATACATCCAAGATCATTATATGATGTGACAATGGACACTGTTTCTCAAACTAAAAGTACAGAAAATTTTTCAACACTTCCAATTTTTCTTCAAAAGTTTGCTGATAGTTCGGTAAAATCTGACCCATGCAATAGTGCATGTACATGTACTTATGAAATTAGCTTAGCTTAGACACTACACGTAGTTGCGTTCCCAAACTGGAAGTATATGGAGAGGTTTTGCAAAGACATTGGCTTTTATTCCAAAATTGCTGCACACGTGTACTGCTGTACTTTCGTAACCAGAACATACAATGTTGTCATTTACTTATACTATGAGCTTAGCAGAAGAAGATCTGTCTTCCCCAAAGCAGGAGTACAAAACCGTTTCTGTCAAAATTATTGATTTTACTTCAAGGTGGCCATAGAACTTTTATTGAACTTTGTCACATATACGATTGCAAATACCTTTAGCTTATCAATCATGGATTTTGTGTTCTGAAAACTTAAAGTACAAGAAGTATGTTCATGAAGTACCTTTATACGAGTCCTTTAAGTTTGTTTTGGTATACTTACCGAACTTTGTTAAATATTTACAATGATGCATTTTCGCAAGCCTCAAGTGATATTTCTTTTTAAGAGGTAAAATTTGTTTATTTATCTATCATCTATTTAGTGATATAGTGTTTTAGCAAAAGTACTTTGGATGAGTTTATCAACATACTACACGTTCATTATCTGCTATTCCGCGTGACAATATCTTCCAAAAATGAAAGTAGTCAAGGATGTTTCACCACGGCAATGAGGTTCGAGTACGAATCATACTAAACAACAACTGGTATGTTGTTGTAAATGGCTATCTGTAAGCTAATACTGACAGCAGGTGGTTTACTGTAAGTAAAGCCATCGTTGTCTGGCTTACCAGTGACACTTCATGACAAATCCCCATCACTACAACAGTGAGCTGAGAATTTTTATTCTGGTTGTTACGTATAAATATAATCTGCAAGAAGGTAATGTACATGACACGCAGGTAACAAATGGTGACAGCAGATGGAACTTGTCACTCACAAGTAGTGCCTAGTAACAAAAGTTAGATATCACCTGTTTCATCACTATCAACGTTATCGAGAACGTAATTAAGCATGGAAAGTTGGCTATGAAATAGACATTTATTAATTAATAGATAATGAAGTTGCTAACCGAAAACTCGTTTAACTACTTTCCAACATATTTCAAATACCCAAGGTGGGGATTGCGTAAGTGACTTACAGTGAACAATATTCCGTCGAGAGATTTCGTAGGTCTTCTTATCGCCTAGGTAAAGTTATTACCCTTCAGAGTAGGATTCAATGTATCAATTGACATAAATTGTTTATGTCATAGAGAGATCATGTCATTTAGAGATCACTACGGGAAATAACATCAGTAAGTTAATCTTTGCATAAACACATTATACATGTACAGCATGAAACAAGCTTCCATCAGAACTCAAATATATTAATTCTGCCATGAATTGTCTGCCTAGACTAAATAATATGTTCAGAGCTACATTTAACATCTCCAAATTGTGCGCATAGAGCATGCCATTCTGAGTGAACAAAAGCGCGATAGAAACGGAGAATTATCATTATTATCATTACATTGATCAAAATGTACTTTTCCCCAAGATTTTACAAAAATGTGTTTGCTCGATATTTCACCGCATGAATATGTAAAATCTAGATTTGACTTCGTTAAAGGTTTCCAGAATGATGCATATCTGTCATATGAACTATCATGACGTATACTAACCAGGCTATCTCAACACATCTGCAATTATTATTATGTCGGTTTTGCATAAAAACTCTTGCACATTTAAACAAACTTTGTTAAGCAGCTGTAAATGAACAATAAGATCACGATTATATGTAAAAGAGATTTGGAAAATGTACGTGAGAGAAACCTCAGAAGTCAACAACCCCCACAACCCCTTCAAACGCTGACCCCCTTAAGAATACCTGAATCTGTTCAGAAACCAACCTTTGGAAGGAAAACCAGCGGGTATATACAACTGCGTTTCTGGTGTAAGAACATGTCCTCAAAAACCTGTTACGGAGAGCAACAATCACGTACTTGATGGGTAAACGAGCACTTTACTCTATCGATTGTTCCTTAATTGTCAGTAGCAGGCTGCAAGCTGTTTCCTCTCTCCTTGCCTGCATTGCACTCATTTTATTGCTGATTAATTGAATACTGGCCATCAACAAAAACGCCACATGGAATACGCGATATAATGGAAAAATGTTTTTTCTATAGACGCTCAACTTGTAACAACAACAAAACGCCACATTGAATAAGCGAACAGTTAATAATGTGAAATATGTTTTTCTATAGACGCTCAACTTGTGACGACAAAACGCCACATTGAATACGCGAACAGTTCATAATGTGAAATAGTTTTTCTATAGACGCACACCTTGTAACAACTACAAAAACGCCACATGGAATACGCGAACATTTCATAATGAGAAATATGTTTTTTCTATAGACGCTCAACTTGTAACAACAACAAAACCGCGAAATGGAATACGCGAACAGTTAATAATGTGAGATATGTTTTTCTATAGACGCTCAACTTGTAACGACAACAAAAACGCCACATGGAATACGCGTACAGTTTATAAAGTATAAAATGTTTTCTTTCGCCAGTTGACATGTAAAAAAGGACAAGGGAACGTGTGAAAAGGAAGGATGGACGATGTTGATTCTTTGTCGGAGGTCTAGTGGACATAATTGGACATACTTATATATATACTAAATATATATATATATATACTTTTTGGTACAATCAATCTTTGATTACGAAGGAATACATATTTGGTTCACGATATTTTAAATTGGATTGTCTCTGCATTTCTTTTTCTCATATGAGTAATGCGGAGATGTGTTTATATACCAAATTCTATTATTTCAATTAAATAAAATCATTGAACAAATTCCTATAAGCAAAGCTTGAGATCAATAGGAATTTCAATGGCCTTAAACATAAAAATTTTCCTTTTGATATGCGGCACACTTGCTTTGAAATTCTATCTAAAAGTGACCAGAGTGGGGTTAAAGCAACCTTTCCTGCAATGCTCGGGGCTATTATTGAGACCACACACCTGCCCATCAAACCAGCTGGTGAGTGGCAGTCTGGTTAGTTATGGTGAGCTCTGCTCTGAACTCTTGGGGGATTCCTGGCAGGTGATTCCTGGCACTGTCAGTTTATGCTTGAACCCTGCAACATAACTCCAAAAGGTTTGGAACGTCAAGTGTTCTAGAACCAAGGCAGGTGAAATATAGAGCCCTCACTTATGGCTAACAATAGAGACTTGGCGTTTTGAGATTTATTTAAAGGATAAGTTTAGTTTGATTGTGAAATTCATTATGATTTGGAAGATTTTTTTAAATCAAATATTTTTATCTTAATTCGTGAGCATGTTTGGGAAGAAAAATTGAAATAATAAAAAAAAAACACGCCAATAAAAAGAAGGATTCAGCCTGATGGCTGAATCCTTAATAATAATAAAAAATATTTGCTCTGAAAATACAATTTAATAATTTCTGACGTCTGGCCAAGATGTAGCTTTACCCTTCAAACATGAAACGTTGATTTATTTCATGGCAAACTACTTATTGTATGAGCGATAAAGAAGTCAAGTCATTAACAGCAATTGGTAAATTCACATACTGCGCCTTCATAGGGAAACATGCTTTATAATTTGGAAAGTTTCAAAGGCTTGTAGCACTAGGGAAATCACGACCTTGCCTGATGTATTCCCGTGGTTATTGAGTCTGGATGAAAAGCGTTTCACAGCACAGCTCAGTCACCACAAGTGTTTGATTCCATCAGTAAATTGGCGCGAGAGTCCATCAGAAAAAGTGAATATTCTCTTACAACAGACTTTTCTAATAAAATAAACTATAAATTCTTGTCAAAAGCATGTTGACATATGAACCAAGATTTTATCTTTTCGAAGTTATTGATTGTCGCTTAATTCCAAGGTGCATTTGGAAATTGACGATAAAGAAATGCAACACGCGCAATTAACTGACAGATCAAGTGATTAACTTTAGGCATGTTGATGTTTATGGGTATGTGTGTAGACAGGTGTCTTAAAGCAATAAATGGTTAGGAACAGTCCGTTAACAGTTACTCGTCTTATGTCCTTATGGAATAACAGTTTTAATTACCTGAAAGATACATTATCTTGACAAAATTGTTTTAAATACAATTATTGATAAAAGCTAGTAGTGTAAATGTTCTACGAGCAATGTGGTGTAGTGGTTAGCATGCTGGCCTCTAGTGCAATAGACCCGGGTTCAAATCCGATGATGACACCACAAATACGTCACTTGGGTCTCATCCTGTGTTGTGTCCCTAGGCAAGGCACTTCATTCACATTGCACTCAGTCCACCCAGCTGGGAAAATTGGTACCTGAAACATGTACATGGTCGTGATTAGCGCTTAGCAGCTGTGAAACTACACTCCTTCAGGGTAATAATGTAGCATGTCTAAGGACGTGGAAAAGGCGCAAAATAAGTATGCACATTATATTTATTATTATTTTTTATTATTTTTGTACGATTTGTCCAGTACTGAGAGCAACTGACTTTGTAAGAAGAATGATAACGCGAGATTGATCCTTTTAGTTTTTATTTACTACTAGTGATTTAAAAATGATTTTCTGTAAGAAAGATATGTTGCTATGAAAGCTTCTTGAATTCTTGTTGATGTTAGCTTTTTATAAAATATATCATGAATTAGGACTCGTACCAAAACAGTTTTTTTATGAGTATTGTTGTTTCATGTTTTCATTGATATATTTCAAAACTTACGCCACTTAAAATCATCCACTTCTGAATTTATTATACCTAAAAAACTAAAAACATAACAAAAAGTGTCAAAACAACAATTCAAATATTATCAGTAGGAAATTTGTTCATGCATAAATACATCCATGATTTAAGTTTTCCAAAATATTTGATTGAAATATCATACAATAACAAATGTGGTCTGACGAAACGGCCATCTTGATAACACGCTTATCGTCTTAAACAGATTGCACATAATAATTCGATATCAGATTATCTTTAATTACATCTAGGCGTAATATCAAGAGCTTTTCACAGATTGTGATACAAGGAACGTACAAGACCTAATTCACTCTTTCATCTTAACAGAGAAGGGTCTATCGGGAGATGGATCTGAAAATCGAAAGTAATTTTCTTTCTCTGGTTTATGATCGCTAGTGCTTGGTATAACAGATTGAACCTCATAAAGAAATCTGGGATAGCCTGACTATCAAAACACCAGACTACCTATTATGTATGCCCAACTATCCGTCCTAGATTAGTCTAATTAATTCAGACTTTTCGATGTAGCCAATATGCTGTTTTCTAATTGGATATAACAAGGTCAAATGACCAATAGCAAGTCTGATAGAACAGAATGATTATAACAAATTTAATATTTCAACTAACAAATTACATTTTCGATATTGCCATTGATTAATAATTGAATTACCCTTGGCAAAATAATTATAAGCTTAACAATTATTTTGAAGTAGATATTTCCCTCAACCATTTTGTCAATACATCGATCTCACAATGACGTAACTTTGAAAGCTAGTTGATTGTTCTTTCTGCATGGTTGATTCTTGGAAAGCTATTTAAATCTTCCTGTCAAAATTTTGTTTTAGTCGAAAGGAACTAATGGTCGAAGAAACTATATATGGAACTTAATAGATAGTTATCGACGATTTGTTCCTACTATAAATTATTAATGTCATTTAGAAACTTGGGTACAAAATGTTTCAAACATCGTGCTTTATGAGAGTTATAATTTGTCTCTATCGTATATCGGACACCAATGATTTTTAATAACTTTAAGATTAAAGTGTGTTTTTTAAAATAATATTTATATAAAATTGATTTTTAATATCTTTATATCAAAGCGATTTTTAATATCTTTATATTAAAGTGATTAATCGATTTCGGAAAATGTATGAGTTTGAGTCATTTAATTCTGGTTGTTTCCTAAAGCCACTTTTTTAATGACAATAAACAGCTTTCTACGGGTCTGGATTTCGGATGAAAAATCGGAAGTGGAGTTTGCCAGTGGCGCAAACGTAAATAAAATTAAATTAAATATTGATTGGTATTATTTTTCAACTTTTATACAGATGTAAATGAGACGTGGAATTTCGATTTCGTCAAAATTCATCATATGTCAATCAATCGTATTTCGATTTCAGTAAGAAGTAAATTTTATTAAGCGTGTAGTATTGATTATTGTGCATATTATATTAACAGATATTCATTTGAATTGATTCAATTCGTAGATGATAGATATCTATGTCTCACAAATCCTCAAAAAGTTACCAGCCCTGACCAAACGTAACAAGAAACTTGGCTGGCGGACGGGCCTTAATTTATTCAATAGATGTGTTCGGTGTAGACATATTGCATATACGTTAAGATAGGAGTGTCTTATAAGTTCATGCCCTTGGGTATTTTCTTTGTTTATTGTTCCTTAAATATATTATTCATATATATTGAAACACAATGGCGCAACTGTTTACAATGATTTATTGTTGTTGCTGCAAAAGGTGACACGTGTCATTCTTAACTCAACGAACTCAAAAAAACATCATGTTAATCTGGGTTTTTTTCCTCACAGAATATATGATATAAATCAAAATTGCAGGATCATTGAACGTACTAACAAAGGTTGGTGAACACAAATTGTAGGTGCAACTTTACCTATATCAAGTCTCCCGATCAGTCCTGAGGATGCTTTAAGTTGTATTGTGTACATGTATATGGACAAACATTTGGGATGCAGCTTTGCCTGTAAATCCTATACAACTTTAACAGTCATGAGATTACCGTTCATTGTGTTGTACACATGCAGCCCTAAAAACTTTTAGGATGCAACTTTAACCTCATCTCTTCTATAAGTCCCAAATATTCCTTAAATTGTATTCATACTAATTGGTGAATGAACTTTTGATAACATGTTAATGAACTAACCTTTGGGATGGAGCTGTAATTCCAACCTCTATATGAACTCCCCCAACAGTCCAGAGGATGACTCTTGAGGAGCGTGACTGTATTTGTTAGGATGCTAATGGACAAACTTTTGGGATGAAACTGTATTTGTAACCTCTATATCATCTTCCCAAACAGTCCAGAGGATGCCTCTTGGAGAGCGTGACAGTCAGGCGATTTACAAGGTGCCTGTTATGTTTTTGTTATGATGCTAGTGAACAAACTGTTGGCATGAAACTGTATCTGTAATCTCTATATCATGTTCCCCTAGCAGTTCCGAGGATCCCTTTTGGGGAGCGTGACAGTCAGACGAGTACAAGGTGCCTGTTATGTTTTGATATGATGCCAATGAACAAACTTTTGGGATGTATCTGTATTTTAAACCTCTATATCATCTTCCCCAGCAGTCCCGAGGATGCCTCTTGGAGAGCGTGACTGTCAGGCGAGTTACAAGGTGCTTGTTCTGGGGGAGACCTCGGTGGGGAAGACTGCCCTCATCAACAACCTCGTGGGACGGGAGTTCAGGGATAGCATGGTGCCCACGGTTGGTGAGTACATGTTCGACGTATCACTGTCTGTTTATCCTTATATGATTTAACGTACACATAAATTGGCAATAACATGTGCTTGAAAGACGTGAAAATACATTTGCACAAATTACAAACTTTTGTGGTACAAGGTTCAGAGTTAGCATGGTGCACACGGTCGGTTAGGACATGTTCACTGTTTTTGTCTGGTTATATCTATCGTTCAATGTAGATGTTTAGGGATAACATGGTGAACACATGTACCGTAATTATGCCTGGAAGCTATTGTATTGTTACTTGTTCAAAATTGTGGAAACAATTATATTTGAAAAAGTTAAACTTTATTTGAACTCATCAAAAATCCTAGAGGAATAAGATATAGAGCTAGAATATTGCCACCATCGACGAGAACATGCTCTCATTATCACTACGGGGGGATTTTCTTATTTTTATTTAGTTTAATGTCCAATGAAAACTGAATACAATATTGAAGTAGATAAGGTAAGTTCGTTTGATAATAATGACAGTCTCTGCTTTCAAGGTTATGTATTATTCTTAAAAAGAGACGAGTGCATTAAATGTTATACTTTAATTGTTGCCTGCTGTGTATGTTGTGTGGAAATGGATTTCAAGGTTTTGGCATGGCAGTTTCTATAATAAAATATCAGTTCTTGCAAAATAAATCAAAGCAATCAGACGAGGCATGTCAATAAATAACCGATTTATGTCCTTGATATGCACCATAGATAAATATAATATACATCGTTATTACCCACCACTCAGTGTAATGTTGAGATCCTGAAATTGATATGAATAATGGAACAACGATTTTCATTACATGAAATAGATTGCATCTATATCATACAATTTTATTGTTAATTTACGCAAGGACTTTGATAGCACTATGAAAGTTCTTGATTTACTTCTGGTCCTTTGGGAAGGTCATGAGGTCATTATTAGGTCAAGGTTTCACAGTAGGCGATTTGCTGATGTCAATAAATGAAATTTCTCAATTTGTGTGAGCTGTATAGGGTTATTAAGCAGAAGGCATAAGATTATGCATGTGAAGTTTTGAAATCAATAGAGTAAGGGTCAATATCATCCGAAGTCGATGTCCTTGAACTTAACACTATCCCGGTGACCTTTACAAAATGACATTGTCCTGTTTACATGTATTATGAGAAGACCAAATATCTTATTAAGGAAGAACCATCGTTTGAATTAAACAATCATCTGTAGATTTCAGACCGACAGTTTTACCAAAGTCTTGTAAAGTGAAGTCTGACGTACACATGGATTGCTTTCATTATATTACTATATGATTATATATAGAACACATACCAATCCACTCGTGGTTGCTCAAGGCACTTTCATTGTTTCTCCTGATCAATGGCATTCTGTCACCGTCCGATCATTTTTCCAATTCAACTCCCTGGGGAGTATTCAACCGGCATCCAAGATATGTGACGCTCGAGATAGGGACAGTTCTATGCCTCACAGAACACCCACTCACAGCTAGGTCAACTGAGACACATAGTCCCAGCAGTTTGTCATTATGTCATACAGCAGGTAACATCAGGGGACTTAATGGAACAATTTCCACACTCTATTAAACGTGATATATCTGAGGGATCGCCTCTCCGTCCTATTAAATCTGTTTACAACTCATGCTACTGGTCACAGTCAATTTATTTCCATGTTGCATTTATAATTTTAAGATTGATTTTTAATCAAATGATATAAACTAAATAAATATCGTCCATGATTTGCTTAGGGGAAATGACACTCGTTTTAATGTCAAATGTTGTAAACTTGCTTACAGTATTCATATCAATTTATTTCAAATATCCATCACAAGGTATTATCGGGATTTTGATATAACATGATTGTAAACCTGTGCACGAGAGAATACGCGTGTTACTCAACCTATATGTCCGAAATATCTTCTACATTTTATGTTGCTCACTATAGTCAAAATACATTTATTAGTTAAATTTTAAGGCCTATATACGGACGCCTAAACACATTCCATACGTGCACTGAATCATTTAATACATTTATGATTAATGAGATAGATGTCACAAACCAGTCAAGGACATATATGTTGGTACCGTATATATAATAACTGTAATAGGTTTGCTTGACCATCGGTCACTCATATCATTAATCACGTGAATTAACAATGATGTTCGGAATGCATACTCTGGGAGTAGAAGTTGTTTCATCAAGAGGTTATTTGATTTTTCGTTTATTCATTCATCTACTTACACATTTCGTTCAAACATTGTATAAGTGTAAATACATTGAGAGGTTATTTGTAAAGGTAAAAAGTGTGGTATATATTTTGTAAGGAGGTCAGATTGCTTACTCCTACCATCACAAAGAAATCAATTCCATGATGTTTAAAAACGAAATATGATTATGATTGAACCGTCAGGACACATATGAGAATCAAAATGACTCTATGTGTTAAGTACAAATATTTCATGAGAAAACTTATAAATTCACAAACGTCCTTCTTGTTTGTTAATACTGAACATAAATAAAAACGCTTTATTTGCCAAATGTCTATTAGATTTAGCAAACAATGTTGTTTCAATATCGGGAACTCATTCATTCACTTTTCGTTATCGTCACATACGAAAATGTATGCTCTTGTCGACAGTTGGTACTATAATGATTTAACAAGATCTGTTGTTACACTTTATTATCTTTGTTCAAATATGCGAAATCATATGTACTATACTTTTGGTAAGTAAATAGAGTATAATGACAAATGTTATCCCTGTGAGTTGACATTTTGAATACATATCAACGATCAGGGGTCGTTTGTACTCCAAAATACCTTCAATCACGGTGAACGTAAAAGGATTGTTCTACTACTTAACTTCACTACGGGAACCTAATCACCGTGTTAGAGAAAACAGATTGCCTTTTTGATGATTGACACCTGATAGTGTTGAATATAGCGGTGTGTATAACCAAAACTAAAGGGAATCAGCAAATTGGCTTGAAAATCGGTAAACATTTGGCGAAAATCGTAAAACGGGACCGCGTTTGAAAGAATTTTGCGCAATGTCCATTTCAAATTATTTTAATTTTCTGCATTGGAGATAATGTTTTTCTTTGGAAACTCCCTTCAACCGTAAATTAGCGTAAGTTTTCAATTTAATCCATGCCAACATCGTCCATGTAAAAGCAATACCATTTCTTTGAGTGTGTATAGATTTTCGTAAATGTGTGTGAGTCCTATGTAATTTCTATAATTGGCAAGACCAAACAAAAAAGGAAAATGACTTACAAAATAGTACCAAACACTCAAATTCAAATTTTGTCAGCCTTATCTAAGGTGAGCTTGCCGTCATAAACGTACGCATGTAACGTTGTTAATTACCCGCTTTCTGTAAAATCAGAGGTAAATATGTTATTGTACAGTACGGTCTAGACGCGAAACAATCTCAGCTATGATAAATGGAGAAATCAAATTTTTGGTATTTCGGTCCAGTCTGTTCTATTTCGCATGCATAAAGGTCCCAATGGACTCCCCCGTTCCTGCATTTGTCGCTATACAACGTCACCACAATGGCATAGCTTGTCCATCTTATTGAGTTTATATTTCTATTTCTAGCACAGTTCTTACGTGGGTTATAAATACTGTCAAGGAGTAAGTGATCACCGTACGTTACGACTGAATTTCATTTTAGTGGCAAAATTAGACTGGGCAAAACAAAGAATTTCGTAGGAGTTGAGGGTCAATTTACTATCTACCTGTGACAGATGTATTCAATTTTAAATATATGAATTTAATTTTATTTAAATGAAATTTATGAATAAATGGTTGTTTACTCAATAGGTCTGACCATTTATGGTTTGAAGAGTTATATATCTGTAAGCATAGTATCACTTAAATATGCTGTGAATGTATGAGAACAAAGTTAAACTGCCTGTGTCTTTGACATTTTACATGAGATCCATTTCTACCAAGTCAAATTTCAGGATTTTAAAATTTAAGAAATATGCATAAAATTTATGCTTTCTAAAATCTATTCTAAATCAAAAAGACAGAATAAGTCATGAACCCTTTTATTCTGGGACTATAATGTTAGTCTAAGATCATCCGATCAATATTTAGCATGAGTGTGCACCTGTCCGAGCTAGTTTGCCCACCATAATTTACTTTCAGGCTCTAATTACACTACCAAATGCTTCCAATAAACACTGGAGATAACACTAAGGTTCCCCAGGCCTCACACCTGACTGTAGGTTGATCTATCACATCTCAGAGATGTTGCAGTAGCCGATGGTTTCCATGAGTAATATCCAATCAGGCCATAAATGCGGTTGCAGTCAATGGGATTGTTATGAGAGAATAAAACTTTGAATAAAGACTTTAAAAAAATGTGTTTCTTATAAAAATATGTTTCCTAAGATTTAGTATATCAGTTACCCCATGTGGCTGTACACATCAGCCTATTCCTGTCCAATATTGCAATTTTAACATTGACTAAAAGAAAAGACATGTTGGAGTATCCCTAAAAGGTGAAATGTATACTGTTGATTTTTCTTCGTCAATCCACAATCTAATATAGTTGTGTAAAGATAGAGATAAGCAATTCTCAATTGACATATAAATCATTGATTATGCAGCTGGATACACTTTTCATAGAACAGAATAACTTATGTACAAATACAGTATACAGAAATCTCTTACCATGTCTTTACAACTTTGGAAGCTACACATGTTGACCTTTTGCAATATGATAAGTTTGCCAATATGAAAATGACCATTTCTCTTTTTACGATTAGAATAACAAATGAAAATGAAATTTAACCAAAATGAGTCCCCTCAAATGTTATTTCCTTGGTGATATAGTGCAATGATATCACTTTTATGTTGGTGGTTTATCATTTATCATCTAACAAAAATATGGGATTACCACATAATAATGACGAAACATATCGTTACATTTTCTATAAAAAAACATTTCCTTGTTGGGCTGAACAGTTTGTCTCTGTTTTAGCAAATTCTCTCAAACCTCGTGATGAATTGATCACAAATGAAATGTTATGAGATAATCCAAACTTCATTTTCACCTGTGTTTTTAAACACGTGTCCTAGCTTTGATTACTAGCTGTTCCCTCCAAACATGTACATGTACATTAACAGAAACATGAGCATGTATAAAAACAATCAATATCATTGCTAGATGTCTTTCCAAACAGATCAGTGTTTATCACATGTGTTTATAAGAACCAACTGAGCATTATCCTTGTTGTTTATATCAACAACCTACACCTATATAGACATGCAGGAATGTGAGAGCCATTTAAGATACGATTTTGAATACTTTCAAGTACGTGATCTGGTTTATTCAAATATTGTCTTTTTCGCATTTTTGTTAAAGGTAAAGGAAGATTTTTCCCTTATGGATGTCTCCCAAGAGCAGCCAATTAACTACGCAATGATTAACAGTTCATCTTTTGGGCTTTGTTTCACTTATATATGTCAAAGAGTTTATAAGAATATAATGTTAAAAATGTAAAAATGGGTTTATTATGATATAAACGGTTTGAAAATATGTCACAAAGTCTTTTTTTTCAATATCTTATAAAGCCATATGTTGTGGTATTTAACAGAGATATAGTTTTTAATCGGAAAATCAATGTTTTATGATAATATCCCAAAAGAAATTTCGTATAATGAATGTTCGTTTCTAAGATGAAATGGCAAGACGTTAGAAGATACACGGCAATTGTCTGACGTTATTTGTTGCTTATTTGATATTGTAAAAAAATCAACTTCTGTCTCAAACTATTGACCCCTATAGTCTTAAACTAACCGTCAAAACTGGTTTTTACTTTGAAGTACAAATATTAAAGTGTATAGTTAACTGTTCTGAGGAGGTGTTTGGTATCGATTTATTTTTGCTGTTATGCATTAAGTGATCATAAATCATATGGTATTGGGACAAAGATAAACAAGATTGAAAATATTTTGGAATGCAGTTGAATACTGTTGAAAAATCAAAAAAATCTGATATTGGTAAAAATCATATTTAACCCAAATTAAATGTAAATGTGCATTTTAATAAGTTTCCAAAGCAATAACTCAACATATAACTAAGCAGTTTGTCATTCAACGTCCGCCTACATAGTTTATTTCTAGTTTCCAGGAATACTTAAGAGTTTATTTGTAATTAAAAGTGTCACGATCAACAGAAGTGACACTTTTTTCTGACCAACTTTGGTAAGAACATGATGCTAGGGTTACCATCTTAAGGCTTCTGAAATCCTAATGACGTAGTTAAAAGAGGGAAAGTATTGTACTTGACAAACTCTTCAACACTTTGTTTATGAGATATTCTTTATTCAGTACGTGTGGCCTCCGGCCCATATACAGGTAAAAGTGAGCAGGTTGGATAATCTAAAACAATTGTCGTCTTTGACGAAATGCATGATGGGGATATAGCTGATTTTATAACAACTGTCGTCTTTGACGCAATGCATGATGGGTATTTAGCTGTAGAGCTTTAATATCGTTCACGTCACAAGATGCCATTAAATTGAAGCAAGGTATGATTTTTAACAAGATCACATCCCAATCACTAAAAGATGATATGGTAGATGATCAGTTGCTTTTCAGATCAGTGGGACTTTATATTTGGGCGAACACAATTTAAGAGAACAAAGAATGACATGAAATACCTTTTGACAAATTGTCAACATTTTGTTTCTAAACATTAATGTATATACATTTAGCTTTTGCCTTGAGTAATTACGTGCTATAGTGAAGGTACAAAGTTAAATAGAGTGTCCGAACTTGTCATCATGTTTTAGTTGAAATGTCAATAAATTAAATTGTATCGCATTGTTTTTATATTACGGGTTATGACAAATTAAATTTATGCCTGGTTCATGAAAGGTTTATTCTTTTACCGGAAACATGAAAAGCATCCTTTGACCTCGACATGGAAAATTGTATAACAAAGGATTATATTTTACCTATGTCTTAATCGACCATAGTAGATGCATTTGTATTAGTTTCTTTTGTCATTATTGGCAAGCTTTAACCAACTTCAAACACCCAAATACGATAAGACTCAAACATAGTTCTGTGTTAGTAGGATGAAACAAGCTATAAGAATTTGTTGTCCGATCTTCCGAGACAAGCTTGCATTCAGTGAGTATGTGAGGAATTATTTGAAATCTAAGGTAAATATGTTATTGAAGATGTCTGTCAAGAAGTCCAAATAATTACACAGATGAATCAATTGAGAGGTATTTTGGTACAGTCTGGTTATTTCGGTTCTATCGTAGTCCCCAAGGAACTTTCTGCGCGTGCTACGTCAGTGCAATTCTCTTGTCCAACAGATGGTTAATGTTATTAAAAGGGACACTATTTGTTCTTGCTACGCTCCTATCAGGTTCTCTAAATTCCGTCGGGGAATAAATGACCACCACACGTTACGACTGAATCGCGTGCTATCTGGTAAGAATAGTTGGTGCAATGCGGTGAATCTAGTTGGGATATTACATTTGGTTATATGCATGTGACGGACACATTTCATAGGACGTCTTTCCAATGATAGAAAATGTAAAAGCTTCTGTAAAGTTCTTCTTTGACTTCTAGTGATTTGATAATGTTTATCATTTTCGTTATCAAGGATATATTTCTTTTACATAGTCCAATAGTCTTGCTTTCTTACATTTTTAACCTGTCTCTTAAATTCCGTTCGTTTAAGATGCTGTATCATACTTGCAAGCGGTTCAGGATGAAACTTAGCTATTGAGAAATGAAATACATCACTTTGTAGAAAAATCTTTCGTCGAAATTTTGATATCATATTTAGATTGTTTAATCAACAATAACATACTTATTTCGACGCTTCAAGCACAGTACACCTCTTAGAAAGGGCATGTCATTTTGTGAACCCGCTTTCGGTGACGTAATCATTATGCTTTTAGGATTTACACCGTGTCTCAACTACCGTAATTGCGTTCGATGGGTATCAACTTTGACAGCAACGAATACCTAATTCGGAGAAAAAGAATATAAAATCTAGTTGAGCGCGACAAAGACGGTTTTCAAGCGTACTTTAGAAACCGGAAGTTGTGAAATGGCCACACTTGATTCGCCCTTATGTCGACTGCCGTTTCGGTATTATTTGGTAAATTATCTCCTATTTGATGAATTTTGGTCCGATTTTCTCAAGGTTGGTCGCTAAATTTTTCTAAAAGTCCAACGTATACATTAAAAATACTTTTAAAATTATTGCACTATGATATAGCATCTTTAAGAGTTGCATAATTCACATTTGATAATGGTTAATCATAACTGTCCGGTTTTCGGTCATCTATCTCTCTTTTATGTGTTTTGTATAATGTTTTATCATTCATAACCGATAAGTATTTAAATTAAAGCATCAATCAATAAATCTTGATAGAATAACACTTTTGAACAAATTTGCCACAGGTGAAAAATAACAACATATTCCGATCCAGATCCAGTGCAAATCTTCGATGTCACAGTCCATTAGGGTGGCTTCACACTGTCCCGATTTTGACCAACAACAGAAACACGAATTAGAAAATTTGAAATTCGTACGATTTGACCCGAATATGGGTAAAACACAGTCATCATCGGAGGTACTTCACATAAAGACAGAAGGCAATACGATGATGAAAGGATGACGCACGACCTCAAAATTAACTCAATGCGAATGGATGCACGATCGTAAAGAAGATTTAGCTTAGGTCGAGTTCGATTGGCCCGGAATTGATAACAATTGGTATTGATTTGAATTTTTGCCCATGCGTGAAAGGTGGCTATGTAGTTGAACTATCAGTGGTATGCCATCGAGTCTAAGGGCGGTTGTGTGGCACAAAGTAGGATAACAAGTCATGTTGTTAGACTATAATCTGTAGCCTCTTGGAACATATTGAGGCAATGATCCTATAACATAAATTTCATCTGACTTGCTAGATAACAATCGTTAACAATTGGAAATGATTCAAAGCGTTACAAACTCAGCCTACACGAAGACAACACGGTGGCAGCACGACGTCGTTACGCAAGTACGATGCATATGCGATGCCACTAACCAGGTGCCGGTAAACATCACGTGACCTCTGGAAGTCAGCTGGAAAGAGCATCATGGCTGCACAATTTGATTGTATTAAACGACGTTACGACTATTTATCATCTAGATATTTGTTTTATTCTTCCTGGGAATCGCATGAACCTTTAAAAAGCAACTTTGTTAACTGGCGCCGTATTCATCGAGAATGAATCGCAAAGTTACCGGGACTATCGTGAAAACACCTTAATGCTTCGGATTACAGTCAGTAGAGTTTTCATAGCTCCAGCAGCAATATCGACTTTGCGGGAACAAATTTTGGAATGTCAAAAATATTCTGATAATCTATGCGAATATACAATTTCTTGGTGCAATCGCGTCTCGAACTTGCCGTTCGTACGACAATAGCTACGAACCCGTGTCGTCATCGTATAACCTTCGTGTTCAATGGGCGAGTTTAACATGCAAATAAAATTGAATGACATCATCGTACTGATCGATATACGAAGGCAATACGAACACAGCACGAATTCACACGACGGTCCCTTGATAGCAATGCGGAGGGGAAGATGGAACCACGGATGCACCACGAACATGGCATGGTCAACAATTTTCTCACTTGCCCGATGTTACCGCCGAAGCCAGAAAAACTCTTGCGGTGGCCAAAAGATGCGTTTACGAATGACCCGATTGCTTACGATCCTTTGCGAATTTGCACATTTTCAAATTCGTGTTTCCATCTTCTGTCAAATTCGGTTAAGTGTGAAGCGGCCTTTATTATTTAGCATGAGCGTTCTCTCACGATGTACACATGTCCGGGTTAGTTTACCAACCATCATTTACTTCCACACTCTAATTACACTACCGAATGCTTCCAATTAACACTGGAGATAACGCTAAGGTTCCCGAGGCCTCACACCTGACTGTCTTTCATCTCAGAGATGTAGCAGTAGCCGGTGCTTGATATACTATACACTCTTGTATTGCTGTATGTTAAATAACTAGATAACATAAATATTAGGCCAAAACAGCAACGATACACAGTTTCTCAATGAAGCTACAGCTAAGTAAACGTTTCGTAACAAGGCGTCTGCTTGTCGCCGTCCAGCGACAAACCAAAACAAGGCTGAGAGGCCACGGGAAGGGGATACCGGAAGTGACGTAGAGTAGGTGAAGCGTTCGTCTGATTATATAGAAAATGATAGGCGAAATCCGTAGTTCTGCGTTTTCCAAGCGATAAACAGTCCATGTGAAATTGTTATCACTATTTCATGAATCCCGAAAGTTGTCATATAGCATTTCAGTCCATCTTTAAGTTTGTAAACGAATGAACATCGATTTATATTGTGATTTTTTTTTATAAAAATGATGCATTTTATAGTTTTTGAAAATACACTTTCCTTTGTCATTGTGTGACTATTCACTGCACTATATATTTTTTTTCATTTCTCAATCATCTGGCGTTGATGAAGTTTCTGAAGTTTGCTTTTTGTATTAAAACGCCTTGAAAAGTTTTTATCTGTGTGTTATTGTTGCAAAGTTGACGAAAACAACAATTTTGAGTTTTTGAATATAAGATTGAAATTATGCGGAAAGCCAGGTTTGGCATGCGGGAAAAACTATTATTAAGTTCAATTTGTTATAGTTGATGTTCTTTTGATTATCTGTTTCGTTGGCTTCTGTTACAACATATCGATTTCGCAATTCTGCGATGTCTCACAGACCATAACATTATATTTTCACTTAGATACACAAAAAAGTGAATAAATTTTTTGGATGCAGCTGAAAGTATGTTGGATATTTTCAGCTATTTGATATCGACAAAATCCGCTTAACATCATATAAATGTAATTTTCTCCTTAGAGAGGTAAATATACCGTTTGCCTGAGAGCATGACAACTAATATGAAAAGGAAAGAAATATGAATGTCAATTTCTTAAAGTCTCTTAAGAAATAGCTCAACACACATCTACGTACGCACTTTATATCCTGCCTACACAGTTGGGTTTTAAATTCAGGATACAAAAAGTCCATTTGTAATGCAAAAGCTGTCACGTTCACCAGAGGTCACACTTGTTTTTGGATACTAGAATGATTGGAACGCTGAATGATAATGCTTCTCCATGGTGAGGTTTTCTTTAGCGTTACAAAATAGTTGAGACCGATGTCTATTCATAGATGTTTTATACGATAAATGAAACCATTTATCTTGTGAAAAGTGTTAGATAACCTAAAAATGATATGATTAGCAAGCGAAATATATTCCCCCATCTTAGAACTAGAGCAACCAATCACCTATTGAAACGATATCTATGACAGTTAATTCCTACACGAATAATGAGTGTGTAAGCTGTGGCATGCAAGTGCTGTTGAATATGAGTTTCAAAAAATCTTTTTTAATATGATACCATTCTACTTAATGTTTATCATATATCACCTTGCTTGTGAGAATATGTGGTCAATGGTCATATTATATTTGATATTATATTTGGTCTTAGGTATATAACTTTTTTTTATTTTATGATATAAGTGTTTATAATGCAGTGATCAGTTTGGTTTCAATTTGTTTATATATAATGTTGCAATCACTGATGAATTTATTATCAAATTATATCGAACTGTGCTGACTATTATTACTTTTGTCTACAAACTGGAAAACCAAATGACTAGTAACGTTTATATGAAAAGTGATTTCAACTCCTTTTTGTAAAAGATAACCGAACGACTAAAATTAGTGTATTGCTGCATCAGACCTATGCAACCACTCCATCCGTTCATACGACATCTGGAAGAAGCAATAAGAATATCAAGGATTACCGACATTTGAGTCGCACCAGTTTTTAATGAAGTTGAACATTTTGGTTGATAAAGGTTTTTTATCATCATAATATATTACAGTTATCAGAAACGATAGATTTTTTTTGCAACGTAACGTAACTGTTAAAGTATATTAAGTAAAGGTAATTGTTTTTGACATCTTTACATGTGTGCTCAATGCACGAACTGTTATTATTTTCGAGCCTTTGAAATTAGTTTTAGTTTGTGTCTTTTATCTTTGAAAAATGATCTTTTTATATTTGATCAAACATTCAACATCAATTTCAAACTGAAATACCGATTTCAGAGTTTTGTAGTTTGATGTAATCAATATAGAAGATAGCATGTATTCAATTTCAATGTTAGAAGGCAGCAATTGCATAATGTGCGTGTTTCATTGATTTGTGTAAAATAATCAATCACATGGGAAACAGAATTACAGTGCCCCAAACACTGTTGTCCTCTAACCATGACGGTTCTTAAATGGTTAACTCCTTTTTTACATTTTTGTGTGAAAACATAAGATTAAAGAAAGATTATAGAAATCCACTTAAGCACTTTTTGCGATGTTTGATAAACTTTTCCAAATTTGTCTTTTTTTCGCAAAATCTATTTTTCATCAATATAATGTAATTAACAACATCATTTATTTATAGTTTCAGATTCGAGCCACATTAAACAACATTATAAAAATTATTATCATGAAGTACTGACTCTTGTCTTGAATTGACCATTTCAAAGACTATTGGTAAACTATATTAGTTGTGGATGAAGAAGCTACTGAAAAGATTGCCCCTGTACTCAGAACAATCGTCTGGGAGGGTAGAGTCAAATTTACGTTCTGGCGAATAAGTGCTTTTTGTAATGCATGTAGTAGCATGTGGCGTACTTGATGCAGACCATTGACAATGATAGCGGTGATATACAGTATTATTAGTATATTATCAGTAATATATCAGTATAAGTTAAGCATTAATCTAAATTAATGATCATGATTTGGGGTTTCCACTGATATGCTATTCATCTTAAAAGTACATCTGGTTGAATATGATCGATTTTTCTGATTAATTTGTCGGTAAAAGTTGAGCATTATTCTAAATTAATTGTCAAGATTTGGGGTTTCAACTGATTAGTATTCGATTCTTGAGAGGCATTTCGAAGTTGGCGTATCAATTAAAGGACAAATTTATGGATGACAACCTCTTGTTTATTGTGGATCACAACGTTTCTGGGCTATTCCATGCTATTCACCTGACGAAGGGGCATGGAATAGCCCAGAAACGTTGTGATCCACAATAAACAAGAAGTTGTCATCCATAAATTTGTCTTTTACTTGATTAGTATTCGTCTTTAAAGTACTAAGAAGTACTATGTCCATTACAGTAAAGTACAAATAAGTTGATTGAGTCGTAAAGGATATTACGATATGGCCTTGGTCCATTCCATTTGTGATTCGATATCAGTAATTGAAGTGGCAGTTATCGATTAGGATCAGTGGTCATTTATAGCAGCATAAATCATGTGCTTAGTACCAGTATATAGAGAATAATGATTTATATGACCATTTCTATGGAAAGTGATGTTGAGCTCTAAAATTATGGACTTAAGGAATCATTTTTTCAAATTCAAATTCAAATTGTTTATTCAGTAATATTTTGGCCATAAGACCTATAATACAGTTGACAGATACAGTATTGATTTAAAGGAATCATTTAAAAGTGATTGGTGTATATCGTTAGGCATTGACTTATTTATGACTGTGGGGAATTCAAACTTTTCTTAACCTTCAATATTTATGTCTTAAAAGACGATACCGATGAAAAGGAGTTGTGTCAGTTCGACTGCTATCGGATATCGAAACCAAGACTGTACTAATGTTACGATATCCAAAGACAGGGACAGTGATGTTTTAGCATCGGTCAGACGGACGTACATGTTTATTCAGTATGTAAGGCATTCTCCCCCACAGAGGCAGCTCAGTGCGAGCAAGCTGACTCGGGTATGACTGAGCTGCCTCTGGGGAGATACTGTATGTAAGATTCAATGGGCAAAAGTACAGTTGGGTTAATTGTAATTGGTCCTTGACTTAAACGACGATTAAACACATGATTCGATGAGGGCCATCAGATGTGTTACATATGTAGACTCGTAATGAATGGCTGCAGACGAAGTAGCATTTAGTATAAATTTACACCATTAGTGGATTGACATTAGCACATTACAAAAGAGCTTAGGTACACATAAGTGACACATGAAAGGATATTTGATCTGTGAAATAAGGTGCACTAAAGTGAGACACGGAGGTACAAGGACGGGATATGATAATGATCCTGGACCATCGGTGCACTTAAGTCATTCAATGAGAGGCTGTATACTATCTGAACCAATTTTCACAAAAGATTCAAATGCATGTCAAAAAAAAGAATCCCGTTTTTTATATACGTCAATCATATCTAACGATACCTACATCCTGTTGCCAAATAATTTGATAAGTTACATGCATATATAAGCTAATGTATATACAATGAACAATATATTCAATATCTTTAAAGGAAAACCTCTAAAATTGACTGACGATTTTGACAACTGCAAAATAAGAATGCTTTCTAATTATTTCTTTTAAAATGGCATGGAAAAAGAAATATGTCATTTCTGTCTAGTCATACAAGTATTCTTAAGTAATCCAAGGAGTGAATGTACCATCTTGGAATCCATGGGTTACAGTAAATACAAATGCAAATCGAAAGAAAGGATATATGATCCCGTTTTTCGTATACGTCAACCACATCTAATAATACTTACATCCTGTTGCCTAATGCTTGATATATTAGAGGAATTTATGGATATAGGTGTACATTGAACAATATCCTAGGAAATCAACTAAAATGGATCAAGATCATGGACGGAAAATTTTGACAAATAGAAAATTTAAAATCCTTTCTTTTAAATTTCTTAAGAAATTGCATGAATTCAATGTCATTCTTGTCTATTCATACAAGTGTTTTATTTCTTTTTTACTTAAAGTTGTACGTGCAGTTTGTCATTTTCACTGAGTTTCCTGATAATCAATACGAGTTGAAATCAAAGTGATTTGTGAGTTGTCAGGTTGATAACGATGCGAAACTCGAAACTCATTACTCTTGACATGTGTGTGCACTCAATGTACCAATTTCAATTTCAAATGTTGACATACAATTATTCTGTAAGAAATAATTATCGGTTCGTGTAAATTTTCGTGTATTTTGTAAATAAAAACGTTTGACAAAACATAAAGATCAGCTCAATATGAATTATCAATTAAACTAGTCACAGTGTCTTGATTTTCTTTTTTTAATGAACAGTATGTCAAGTTCTGTTCAAATGTAAAAAGTGATTAGAAGTAATGCGCTTCTGTATTGATTGTTTTGGCTACACATTGTTCGACACCAGCAACCAAGGTTCACTTGTGTTTCAATTTCCAATACCCTTTTTAAATTTCTCGAAAACTTAAAAACCAAACTCTGTTTTAAGTCTACATACGCTGAAATAAAGTCATATTGCATTGACGTGTCAGAAATTACATTATTGTCTGACACATGAATCAAACTAAATAGTCGACCAATCAAAACTACACTGTTATTTAACAACATAATGAAATAAATTATTGAAAACGAATATTGGAATACATGTATATCCTTCAAAATAATTCACCGGATTTTGAGAATAATATTATACAATGTAGAAATAAGAACTTGTAGTTACTTAAAATTGAATTTTCAAAGTGTATTTACAAAAACACATAATATGTTGCATGCTCTATTTATATGTAATATATAAAAAGCACACGTTGAGATATATTACAGTTACACCCTATTTGCAAATATTTACTTTTTTTTAAATTATATCATTGAAGTTTCATAGTCATTGATACCAAAGGTTCATGAATACTGTTCATATTTAGTTTGAACAATACAATCGTATTGTTCAAGAAAAAATAACCTTAAATGCATTTTATCAATTTTGTGATTATCCTTTTCAATTGTCTACCCTGCTCGTTTTTGGCAATCAACCTAAAAACAATTTCTCTTTCGGTTATTTGATTGCTATTGATTTCCTACTCACATCGGTCTTTATTTTCTTTCTTGATTCTTCAAGATGTTATCTGTTTAGAGTCACATTTTCCTGTGTGTTTACTAACTCAATCATGTTTTTATAAATAGGGATTCACGAAGTCAAGCGATTGACTTCACATGGACATTTATAAAAGAAATATTTTGGCAAAAAGATACATGATGTTCACAAGGTTAGAAATATTTTGTGCCGCTTCTTCAATAACTGACAAGCAAATTCCTTCAAAGCAATATTACCATCACAGAAACAACAAAATGACAAAAACAATTACAATCAATTGCAATTGTTATTCTGATCTTCCCAAAATAGCTCGAAAACCTAATTGCAGCCTCGGAATAATGCAATATATTTACATTTTTTCTTGCTTAATATCGCAATCGCCTTTGAGATCATAAAGAAGAGATGATTTTGTGCTCCTATTTTTCATCGAATGCTCAAAGCTTTTTTTGTCTTTGTTTTTTTTTTTTATATTGCCAGTGAATGTTTATCAAATACTTAAAATTAGAATTTGTAATGATGACAACTGTGCCAAGATGTTAAGTAAAGATTTACAATTAGACGTTTGCGAAACGTTTTTATAAGTGAACGCGCTTATGTATGTTACCTATTCAACTTTTTTAAAGTGATCTTATTAACTTGACTTGTCAGTTTGTGTTCAATGTATTTTAATTATTTAAATTCATACTTCCGGTTAATCTAGTCATTACGCTAATCGCAACTGATTTTCAAATATAAATGTAATATAACTAAATTGTGGCTAATCAAAAGCCAACAGATAGTATTTAATCATTCTTCAGAAAAACTCCTTCAATCAGAATATTACAGCTTCATTTATAAGAAGTGTCTTTTGAAATATTACATATTTCATATTTACAATTACTTCATGTGTGACCTTCTTCAATGTCTTACCTAACACCAAAATAAACACGAACATTTTGTTTGATGACAATGATTATTGAGAACTATTGCATTACCAAAGAACCGATCCTCTTGCCATCAACTCGTCACTACATGACCACGATAGCCTCAACTGCTGCAGTTTGGGCGAGCCTTTATACCTGGCATGGCAACAATCGTGACTATCGTTTAGTTAAGTACGCGACCTGTGGTAGTCTTTATTGGGATGTGACACTTCTGAGGAATGGTACACTAAAGCTTCAGCATCGACTCGCAGTGCTCAAAGTTTCTGCACTTGGTTCCACAAGTGTTTAAAAGGATAAAGATCTTGAAACATCGTTGATGTTATGCTTTTGCAATCTTAACCTGGCAAGTTGGAGACAAGCATTACTCTGTTTAAATTGAAAAGCTGCAATGTTTTGTAGGAATCGATAAAATTTTTCACTGATATTAAATAGTGAATTATTCACAAGGACGCTTGAATGGGTTTGAATGACAACATCTTAGTGGATATTTCCTGCAGTGTTAGCAGTCCTTGCATTACTTGCATATCGGTCCCATACTGACTTCAACGTTGATGATTTAGAGCGCTTCGGATCAACAGTTATCCCCCTTGATTCTGTCTGTGGTCATTTTGGTATCCATTGCAATAGTAAATGGAAGTAAAAAAAATTAACGACCAATCTTCACATAAGACATGTACAAAGAAATATATAGATTGTGCATGTGATATTCAGTATATAAATGAGAATATATGTCGACATATGTTATGCCCATCAAAAATAAGGGCTTTTGACTGAACCACTGACAAAATTTGCTTAAGCAAAACGATCTGTACTGTTTTGAGGGCCACGGACCTCATAAACTGCGTTTTAAGTCACTTGTGAAAAAGCTGATCACTTATAAACCCTTAAGAATTTATTTCTTGCGCTTAAGAAAATGTGCAGAGAATTAATACCATTGCTGGATGTCTTTTCCAAACAGATGTAAAGCCTAACGAGGGCTTCTGTGTTTAACATTTGCTTCTATTGGAGCCAATCGAGACTTGGACCTGATGGTTAGAACAACATGGTAAACCACATGTAGACATGCAGGAATGTACGGGCCATTTAAGACAATTTGGAAAAAGTTCTAGAGAGTGATAATGTTTGTTTTAAAATGTTCACAGTTTTTTCAAGGAAGACATGGAGTCAATTTAGCATGTGCACTGTTGTTTATGTAAATACTGTTTAAGATCGGATGTTCTTTTGAGAGGATATGCGTTGGTAAGTGCAGATATTGACAGACCAATTCTCATACTTTGTGATGAGCAATAACTGTTTAAGTATCATTTTGATTATATTTTAAGATTTCAATAAAGGATCTTTGAAAAATTTGTTGAAAATGAAGACGTTTGTAAGCCCACATTTCTTAACAGATGCTTGTTCAAACGTTTTATACATCTTTTGCCTGTTGTAATTGTGGGACGCCTTTCAGAAAGCAGAAATTTATGAATTAGTTTCCATAACATGTACCTTCATTTTCCCTTTAAAAACTTTTTGATACAGTTTTATATTTCTAAACTTACTAAATATTCGTTTTTCTCACACTTGCGTTCGTCATCAACTTTAGTGTCATTTATAGAACAATTTTGCATGTCAAACAAAGTCGCAAAATATGTAAATGCAAATGTCCTCTATAAAACAACATGCAGCTTCGGTTATTTCATGTACCTTCTTAAGCTTAAATCTTAAAATTCAAAATTCTCCAACGCAATACTCTATGGAATATTCTCGGCTTTTCTTCCGCCTACATCGTTTACGATACTGCAAATGCAAAAGCGGACACCGGAGGTGACGGATGCGATTTCGACCTTGGAAATAATTATAGGTTCGAGTGATCGTTGTTCTTTTCTTGGTCATGTTACATGCTTAAGTTAAAGAGAACGTGAATCATTGTCAAATGCTTGCTGTGTGATGAAACGGTTTCAAAATTAATTACTAAAATGGAATGGCAAGCATGATCTTGTTACTTCCAAATCTGTTGATGTCACGTCATTGATATTTTAGAGAATGAATGGCATTATATTATATGAACTTTCAAGTACGTCTGTGTAAGCTGGAATTACTACATTTTGCAGGAGACCCACGTTGATATTCCGGCCAAAATAACATTCACTCAAATTGAACGTTATTAATGATCAATCAAACACACAGATTCATTATATTAGGTGTATAGTATCCAGGAATAGACTTCATTGAATGAAACCCTCGTACAGTGATATGTCAATAAAACATGACTGTATAACAAATTATCTTTGACATCTATCACTCGCTAAACAAACAGCTGTAAACACTTTATAATAAATAAATCCAATACAGCATTCAAATATAAGATTTAAGGGCAATTTCACATAATTCGTACGTTTGCAATGTCAAACAGGACAGGTCAATTCCTATAAAGTTTATCTTGTATGTTATCAGGATATAATATTAACACTTGTCTAAAATGTTTTTTTTTATGAACAAGGGTTATCAACATCAAGGTATTTTGCTAAAAACAAATATGAATCGTTCCATCATGCATTGTTGTGATGCAATGTATATGATTAAATCATTGAAAATGGTATTGTTGAAAAAAATTGTCTCTGGTAAAGTTGCAGGTTTTCAAATGACATAGATAAAACAATTATTTTTGAACAAATCATCACATATGGTAAGCCAACACATATTGAATTCATTCAATTACTGATATACCCAAAATAACCTCTGATTTCAATTTCAGGATTTGAGGCTATCAAACCTCAACTCCAACTCACACCTAGTTCATGGTAGTTTACAAAATGTTGGTGAAGTTGACTCTGCAGAAATCAAATCTTCTAGGTTTTGTTAATGCAGTTGCTTATTGCTCGAGTAGCTTTTCATAGGGTAAAGCTAGAAGTTCATTAACTAGTGCCTACTTTTATAGGTGCCCTTTTAAACTCATGTGCTTTAGCATATGGTTCTGCACCATTGGTGTATACTTCCTGATCGTGTCACCTGAAGGCTTATGTTTAAATTCTAAATTCATATTTACCACTTGTACTTTCCGTAAACAGGGAACATCTTTCATTATATGCTAGAGAGTGAGATACTCTATTCTATCAGTTAAACCTTCATCGTCACTCTACTGATAGGCGATAACCTTTTTCACCATTCGAGTGACGTCACGTTCAAGAGTTAGACGTAATGAAACAATGGTCTGACTTAACGAATTCTCTTCTGACGTCACACTGTTACCGCTTCGACGGGCTCCTCCAATCGGCAGCTGTACATAAATTTCGCCGTTTTTTTTTTGCGAAATTAAAATAATTTTATCATATAATAGATAGAATATTTGTCAATTCTCAACAAATGTTAGGTTTATTTCATCTCGTGAATCACTCGTGAAAATATGCTATTACGCGATAATAGTTTAAACTCACCATTTCATCTTATTAATATTTTTTTTGTATAACAAAGTATTTATATAGCGCCAATATCCAGCTCAGAGAGCGCTGCTCAAAGGCGCTTTGGCTTTCCCTCGATCATTGGATATCAGTCTTTATGACACTTCCTTTACCATCCCGACTCCCTGGGGATCATACAACACGTGCAGTCATGTGACGCACAGTGTTAATACCACTCTCAATCCTTACGAGGTTCCCATTTACAGCTGGGTGGACTGGGACACATAGTCATAGTATTTTGTCTAAGTATACTGCACGTTGATGTACCCGTAACTAGGTGTCTGCACGTTTTCATGTTGTCACCATCTGGTCATTTACCAACGGATTCGTGGGTTCTTTTAAGTGCACAGGGTTGTGTGCTGTACACTAGGGGTTGTGACAACACTGAAAGAGTCTGCACAGAAAGTTGATTCCAAGGTTTTTACACCCGGTCACAAGCGGGGCTCGAACCCGGCACGTCAGGCTTGCTAGACTGGCGCTTTTGCCAACTCGGCCACCGCGCCCACAATGTGTTGTATTGGCAGGCATTTTACAACTGACTTATTCTCGCTCAAGTCTCAACTCTTTTCCAAAATATCATGCATTTGTCAGTAATTGACCTTGATTACCATGTTCATCATTGATCTTTTCTAACAAATACTCAGGATATGTCAATGGCAATCGTCGAAAATGGAACCCTTTAACGTCATTATGAGGCCCTTCGTATCGGGGACAGTGTTTCATCATTGGAGTGAAATGAAATTTTGAAGCTTTCCTTACAACAAGGCTACTGCGTTTATTCTATATAATGAAGAATGGAGTCTCTTTTTAGATATCTGTGATAGAAAATACGACATGACATTCTTCAGAGAGTCTAAACTTTTGTCTTGTAGTATAATACCGTTCTACCTCACTCGATGAGATTAACATGGTATAAGTCAGAAAAGACAGATATCCTCGGTCTCTAGGGCGTGTATCACTTTCAGTTGTTAACAAAGTCGTTATGGGCATTACGATTTGACATGGTGCATATCGTTCATAATATGTACATTATCGGTAATATGTGGTGGCAGCACTCACTTTCAAGATAAGTGATCAGACGTAACATGCATAAATCATGTCAGTTTCAATATCGATAGGTAATTGATTTCCACAGCATTTCTATAGATAATATAATCGATTCAAAATCCCATACACGCGGAGCTACCTGTATGTGATATATAGAGATTATTACCCGAGAAAGTGTGCCATCTGACTTTTAAGAAATGAGTGTGAATTTTTGTATTACCCGAGCGAGAGCGAGGGTTATACACAAATTTGCATGAGTTTCGTTTAAGTCAAATGAAACACCACGAGAGTAATAAATTATTTATTACCGATTTAGCCGTCTTAGAAAAATCCAACAAACTACATGCAGCGACACAACGAACAATGGTGTTATGACGTCACAGGCGAAAAAATACTGGAACTCGCGTTACAACAATGGTTGCTAAGCAAAATTGATATGTGTACTAGTGCTCATATTGAAAATATGTCACTTGTTATTTTCAACCATATGGGTATTGAAATTATATATGAACCGAAACGTTGTAATAAAAACCCTTTGAGCTAGTAGTTATTTCTGATCGCAATACATGATCCTTAATATGAAAAGAAACCACAATGTCGAGCAACTAGATGGGTATATAACCTTTACGTACTTGTGCATATGATCGTCGTTACACAATCTGTATGCCAGACACCAGTGCATGACATTATTTATGAAAGTGTTTGTAGTGTTCGTCCGTATGCAAAGGCTTATCACCGCTAGGGGAGTCTGCAAGTTTGTAAATTGCTCGTTAAGGGACCAGACATAATCTTCGGATACTTATCCTATAGAATGATGCTCTCAAAGGTCAAGGATAAGTTGGGTGAACGGAAGGTAACCCGTAGGGAAACCATTCAACGTTAGTTTATACAATATGAGTTTCGGTTATGTTGAATGTCAAATGTATCTTAGAAAGAAGAGTAAATTCGTGGCCTAGGATATCTGGTATTAAAACTAAGTCAGTTGAGAATTGAGGGTTAAGAATTTGTCTCATATTGGGAACAGTTAACGATCAGAGGGAGTTCCAAGGTTTGGTTGGCTGATTCTAGTTGAGGAAATGGAATAATCCTAGATTCATGGAGGTATAAACTAGGATATCGTTTTAGATTTTCCCCTTTAAGGAATCCTATCAAAATACTGTCCAATGCTGTTCTGGTAATCTACAATCAGGGGCAATAGAAACAATACCAACTTTTCAAAAGAGTTCAAAACAAAATCCTGTCATAAATATGATGCGACTACGAATCCACGTGAAAGGCACATATGTTGAAGAAGTACTCACAATTTACAAAATGTGAGTATGATACTTTTAATTATATGATTGTTCAAATACACGAGGGGTCCTAAATAGCCTTTTCAACGCTATGTTTGGACATAATCTTTGGAATTGAAATAAAAAACATTATGAAATAAATATTATACAATCTAAGATGATATAAATAAATATAATCTTAAAATAAATTATTTCGTTCACGCAATTTGTCTGTAAGTTGCTTTGCAAGCAAGCAAAATGGTCACTTTCACTATCATATCTGGAGGTAGGAGATCTTTAAAGGGGCAGTAGCACGTTTTTAGGGGGAATATAAGGTGATGTCAGGAAAATGAAAATAAATGGTTCCAATTGAAAGACAATGTATTTAAACTAAATGAAGCAGTAATAATTCAAATATATAACGTAAAGTTCAGCCATGCGATTCATTTCTCTTACAAAAATGAATTAAAGGTGTTCACACAAAAATGGCCGCCAATGGATTTTATGTGAAGCCTCATTCTTTGTCCTCTGACTATGAATTATTGGCTTGTGTAATGAGATTGTTGACACTGTCAATATGATACATTTAGCATTTACTTACAATTATAAGTGAAATATTTAAAATGTAAATTTATCAAAAAACGTGCTACTGCCCCTTTAACGACGTTTTTTTAAGGGCGTGTTTTTCAAATGCGTTAACAGATATAGCTTTGGTATTAAAAACTTGAAGACATGAAATAACCCTGTTTCAGTACTAACTATCACTCGTAATTTAATCTATCATACATTTTATAAAGTATCGTTTCTTTTGCCCATGAGTGTAATGTCTGCACCATATAGTAAAAGAAAATAGCATCTAAAGATAACAATTAGGCTTACAATGTATCTATCATATTGATATATAATTTACAGGTTCCTCGCTGGAGGGCGACACAGACGTCTCTGTTTTCTTGTTCTGGTTTTTAAACTTCAAATTAAAACATACAAAAGTACATCTTCAAAACTAATGTTAGTTGTAGAGTTATAAACATCTTGAAAACAGATTGCAACAATAACCCCGTGTCATTATATTATTTCTTTATTTCCCCTGGCAGTTTTCCTAAACTGCTCGTTTTGGGAAAAACAACCTTCAACCTGTTTGTTGGAGTAATTTGATATCCATCGATTTCCTATTTTCCTGATTATTAATTTACGTTTCTGATCTGTGGAGATGTAACCCGCGGTGAAATGGAATTGGCAAGTGCGCATGTACTCAAACGTGTCCTTGAACAAGGACTTTTTTAACAACATAGCAGAGGGCATGCTAACATGGATAAACTATTTTCCGTAACTTAAGTTTGAGCCATCCATTTTTCAGAGAACTACACTGATAACGGACAACTTTTCTCCGTCTTATATTAGCATAAAATACAGTTACTTCAGTGTCAACCAAGTTTAATGCTTCCAAACATGTGGGAGACATCAAACTTGTTTAAGGTATCGATCTTATTCATTGTATATCTTGACATTTTATTTTTACTTAACAAAACTTCAACTGATGATTGCAAATTACTAACGGTTTGTTTTGTCCTTGTGAATAATCTTTTTGTTGAAGGATAACTATTGATATGTTTGTACTGTTTGAAATCTTGCGACGTTATCACTAATTAGTGAGCTTTTACTGATATCTTTGAATATTGGGACAGAAATATGAACTATGTTTAAAATGAACAAATTATTGGTTAGCTTATTAAAGTTGTTACTACGTGTAAGAGAACTGCTCTATCCGTATCACTATATAATTATATTCAATTTTTATTCTTATGAACTTCATGATGTATTAAAGGGAGCCTATTAAATCCGTGTTGACTATTTGCCCTAATGAAATAGTCCTGTCGTAAGTTATTTTCCGTAGTTCTTTTTATCAAACTATCAAAAAACATTGGGCTGAAAACTTGGTTTGTTCTTCTGTCATGTTCTTTTGAAGATTTAATGTTTTCGATTTTCACTGATGATTGTATGTTATTGCTAAAAGAGTTATTTTGATAGTGTCAAAAATCCCATTACACAAACAAATACTCAATCCACATAAAGTCCATTGGCGGCCATTTTGGGTGATCACCTTTAATTCATTTTGTGTAAGGAAAGGAAATCTCATGGCTGAACGTTACATTATATGTTTGATTTATTACTGCTTCATTTAGATTAGATACATTATCTTTCAATTGGAATCATTAATTTCCATTTTCCTGACATAAACTTTTATTCATCCTAAAACGTGTTACTCTCCCTTCAAACAGATAACAAATCATATGATATATGTACAAATATAAAGAGTTAGGTAACACTATTGGGATGCAGTTGATATATTTTTGATATTTTTTAGCTATTTTGGATAAAAATTTGATAGCTTAATAGTATGGGTAAAGAATATATGAAATAAAGGAAATGTAAATGAGAATTTCAATTAATCTCCAAAGATTTTAATCAACACAACACTACGCAGTTAATCTGAATCTCCCGCCTACATATTTCACCACTAATTTCCATGATGCTTAAGAGTTCTTTTGTAATTCAAGTGTCACGATCAACACAGTCTAAGTAAACCTAGCTTCACTATTATCCGTTACACTGCTAGCAGTGTAACGGATAATAGTGAGGCTAGGTTTACTTAGACTGCGATCAACATTACATTGGTTTTAAATTGGAACCATTTATATTGATTTTTCCTAACATCACCTTATATCTCGCCTAAAAACATGCTAGCCCCATTAACTTCTTTTGATTATTATATAATTTATACTGATGGAAATTCATTGTAAATACATTGTAGAAGGGGCGTACAGATGACAGATTTCATTTATCATATAGTTCATCTTTCTGTCCTTAACATCTTAAATTCCGTGAGCTGCAGCACGTTCTGATGAAATCAATATTGTCGACTCGTTCAATGGTATAGCTACAAATCAATGATAATAGGTTTTCATTGTACAGATATCTCTTCTCTATGTAAGATATAAACTGAGGTACAAACAGACCTCAGTTGGTTTTATCATATTTATGATTTACAATTTCAAATATTTCAAGTTTTTGATGTCGTAATCTAAAATTCTCAATTGCAGGATATTAATCATCATTCCATTCAAAGCTACATCCTATGATTTAAGAAATCTAATTAAGTTCGATTAAAGTCAACTCGACATTAAAGATAATTTACATGTCAAAATCAAAGTGAGCCTAATTCTTCACACGTTGACAAAAATCAAAACGTGACTGGGATCATATTAGTATAGTAACTCCTGCCTACATGTACATTACACAAGCGATATGTCAATACAAAACTAGCTAGACATAGATGTATTAATTCAAGCGACTACGGATATATGTTATTATAACCCAGAGATAATAAAGTGCATCACATATCTTTTAGATATTGAATGAATCGAAACAAACTGTGGTATGTGCTTTCTTATGTACATTGCTTCAAAATATAAAGTGGTCAACATGATTTTACTAACTGAACATGTTAGATCAGTTTCAAATGAAAATGCTTGTCATCAGAACCTCGTCTCGCTATCATTTTGTATTTCAACTAACAGTTCATTTATGTGCATTATATAACCAATTACTATTCTGACAAAGAGTAAATTGTACTTCAGGTGTTGACTTTGTGAAGAAGATATTTGAAGTTGATGGTGCTCTGGTCCAGTTGGTGATATGGTGAGTTTTCAAAGAATGCTTAGTTAGTATAATTACTGAATTACTTATCCTATTGTGAAAATCGGGATCACAACCAGAACCTTGTAAATGATGCTGAACGCTCTTCACGTGAGTCGACTAGAATCAAGTCCCATCACAATGAGTTTTTACTCTGCTTTTGGCAGAAAAGAGATCTTCCTCACGATGAAATATTTCGTTTGTTTTTTCAAAACCACGACGATTTAACATAAAGATCAAAAGGTCTTTTCAAGATGAAACCCACCACACGGTCTATGCTGAACATACAGAGGATGGAGACAAGCGCTAATGAATGGTTTTCAACTCTCCCTTTCTCATACCTTTGATAATATCTGAGAAATGAACGTATAATTTATATTTTGATTCGATTGTGACTTGATCATACGTCTACAATGTGATTTAACTACTTCCGGTCATTTCCAGGGACACAGCCGGCCAGGAGCGGTTCCGGTCTATCACGAGACATCAGTACCGGGGAGTGCAGGTAAAACATCTTTTTCAGGGACTAAGCCCAATTCGTTTATTACTCCCAAAGTTTCGAGTGTTAAGCTGAGGATACCCAATGCTAGAGAAGATGGTTTTGCCGGCATAATAGCTGGAAATATAAACCTCAGGTGTCATAATCGTGTCATTTTGGAGGTAATCCTTTTCTCGGGTAAACCTGCATTCAATGTCACATCGGTTCTCACCGGGACATTCTAGAATATCCCAGGGACACTCTAGAATAATTTGTATTTTTACTTTACTTTTTAGCTCATCTGGCCTGTAAGGCCCGATGGGCTAATGGCATGGCATGGTGTCCGGCGTCCGTCCGTCCGGCCATCCGTCCGGCCATCCGTCCGTAAACTTTGTGGAATTTCGACTTCTTCTCCAGAACCATAAGACCTAGAAAGCTGAAACTTTGTGTATAGACTCCTTGGCTAGTGAGGATTAAAAAATTAAGCTTTGGTGACCCTGTTGCCCCTAACAAAAGGAACGTCCTTCAAATCTTTTTTCATCTTCTTCTCCAGAACCATGAGGCCTAGAAAGCTGAAACATTGTGTATAGCCTCTTTGTAGAGTGAGGATTATAAATTGTGGCTTTGGTGGCCCTGTGACCCCTAATAAGGGCCACAGGGGCCACACCCTAAAAACCTATTTTCATATTCTTCTCCAGAACGATGAGGCCTAGAAAGCTGAAACTTTGTTTGGAGAATCCTTGACTTGTGGAGATTATAAATTGTAACTTTGGTGGCCCTGTGACCCCTAATAAGGGCCGTAGGGGCCACGCCCTAAAAACCTATTTTCATCGTCTTTTCCAGAAGCATAAGGCCTAGAAAGCTGAAACTTTGTGGACAGACTCCTTAACTAGTGAGGATTATGAATTGTAGCTTTGGTGACCCTGTTGCCCCTTATAAAGGCAACAGGAACGTCCTTCAAATCTATTTTCATCTTCTTCTCCTGAAGTATAAGGCCTAGAAAACTGGAACTTGTCGCCTATATACTTAATTTTATGATTGGTGCCCCTGTGGCCTCTACAAAGGGGGAATCACATTGACCACACTCTACAGCATAATTAATGATGAAGCCTGATGAGCTACAGAGCCAATGGCCCTATTTTTTTTATAATATACATTTTATACACGACTCATAACTTGTAAACATTACGAAACAAACAAATGAATTTTTAACAAATTCTGATTTAAGGTTTCAAGCGCGATTCGAACCCGCAACCTCTATGTTGTTAAGCAGCGCTCTTACCGCCTGAGCTACCGAGGCTTGTTGTCAGCAAATGTTAATTTTGTTGTGTCATCACTGACACTGTAATTTGTATATACATAATGTTAATATATATTAAATTTGATTCTAAAATCGTATGCAAAGTGTATATTTGAAGTCTTTAGCGAAGAGCTGCTGTTACACAGACAACTTGCAAGGATTGGCTGCGTTTGTGCGATACTTTCAGTGTTATTATATATTTCAATATTTTTACCGAGTTTTTCGTCCTTTCCTTCGCTTTATATGACAGATATTAACCTGTCCCTGGGGTTTTATTGAAAATGTAAACATTCGGGGTCGGGGAAACCCTAGGGCCTACGACCCACGGGTTTCCCTTCACCCCTCATGTTTACATTTCAATAAAACCCTAGGGACAGGTTAATATCCTTTACATAACTAACTTAAAGATAAATATAGTGCAAAATGATTCATTTTTTAAAGTGTAACAATATATGTACCATATCACGAATGATAGGCAAAGCGAGGACTAGAAGCTTGTAGAAAAACCATTTCTGTCATGCTTATGCTGGTAAATTATCTAATTCTATATATCAATTGCAATGTCTCGGTAATTTCAAGCGTAGGACAAATCTCCCTTCAAGGCTTAACATCACTAAACAGTTACATTTGACTCGCGCAAAAATATATCCACAATTATCCGTCCATCTACAATAATGTCGTCTGAATGTTTTGTGCTGAGGATATCGGTCACTCATCAAGACCCAGATATGGAGAAGCCGAGTCGGCTTGACGTATCCTACTTATAATGATTCTTGAAGTAAAGCTTCCAATCATGGACCATATCTCTTTACGTTCAATTGTTAAGCGATATACACACGCATGCATAAGTAACAAAACAATCATCGCAAATCATCGGAGAACGGTTTAACTACTTTGAATGACTTGTTTATCCTTGGGTGTCCAATTTTTGTTTCAAACCTGCAGTTCAACACAATTGTCATTTGGGATAATTCGAGCAATAATGTTCACAGAATTGTTCCATTCATACTCAAAGGAGTCCATTTCATATGCCAGCATGTGTCACAACAACAACATCTATTTTGAGTCTCTCAGGGATCCAGCATCATTATTTTACGACTGAAGAAGTTACGGTATTGACTAAAACTCCCATTGGGAGTGACTCAAGTGGTCAACGTTTTGTTAATTGTTCCAGCTCGCGACTTATCTCCCTTGTTGACCCACTGGTTGAAACAAGAACCCATTCACTATAAGCCACTTGCTCATGTACTCATAAAGTATATCCGTGCTGTGACTATTAGTCATTCATCTTAATCCCAGAAGCTCACATGCTACCAGCTGGCCAGGCCAGAGGGTATTTACAATACAATGGCCATACTTGATTGGGAAACAGAACAGAGCTTACTCTGAATATTTATTTTAAGTATAGTACATGTTAACTAGTGAAACTAAGTAAGGGTAGATTTGACAATTTCACAAAGATTAAATTTAGATATTACATTCTAAAATTGAGGGAATTCGTCTGCTCTACGAGTTAGGAAATTTTTGAATGGCAATGAGCCTTAAACAATTAAAACTACGTTTAAATTCCATCAAAAGTTTAACAACGACTGCTGCTAGTTAAATGCAAAGAAATATAACCGTACGGACGCCGATAAAACTATTTCCTTACAATATCTAACAAAACTATGTCACACTAAATATATGTATAACATAAACGTCAAAAGCGTCCATCCGTTGTGTGAATATGTATTAGTATATATTAATTCACTAGTTTAACATTGAGTAAGATTGTTGTATTGTATTAAAAGTTCACACACTTTTTGGGATAAAGTCTAGAATGTTCCATCTTTTACGTGAATAGCTGAAATATCGTCTTTTGAATCAAGTTGATAGTAGCATATTGAAGAACATTCTAGATCACTTCTATTTAAGCTCATGGTAGCGGACGCTGATCAAGAGGCCATTTTTTCAAATCAAGTAAGGCCAAGTGATAACGCAAATGACACGGTAACGGGATAAGTCACCTTGTGGTGTGAGGGTGATCTTGAGAAATGAGCCTCGATATCGATCAACTTCCGGTCACGTTGACCTCACTTCACAGACGTGATATGCATCTACTCAATAGACGCTAGGGCTGACAGTCCGTAGATTGATCTCTACGAATAAGTATTAAGTAGTCAATTATGAATAATAAACTACTTAATGTATTAATGAACTCCACTCTTACCAATTAAATGAGTTCAACTCAAACAAATTTCATCTGACTTTGGCATATTATATCAATGATCCAACGAGAAATTGGAACGCATTCCTGGAAAACAACAATGGAATTGAATTGTAAAAGGTTATATAATTTACATTTAAGCACTCGTGGGGCTAGTGTTGTATGAACCACGCATATGATAATTAGTCCATAAACCCACGACATGTCCCTTATATACCTTGACATTGAAATTTGATTTGATATTATTATTTAAAAATACCAATATTATCCAACAAAGCGATTCCATGTGTTGTGAAAAAATCTTCAATTACATACGTACATCAGGATTGCGCTAATATAACCGATGACTTGTGTGTTTTCACTAATTATATATGCAAAAGATTATATCACGAATGCCCTTGACAAGTGATATCAAATAGTTCATTTATTTTTAAATCATTTCATCTTATTACCGAAACCGATAATCATTGAACTATAGAATAAAATGATTTCGGCAAAAGTATTTTTTTCCTACGTTTTGATACCTTTGAAAGTGTTTGCTAAAAACACAACATTCAGAATAAAGTGAATTTATATGTGTTGAGAGAAACGCCACACCACTGAATTGTTTTGGGAACACCTTTCCTTTAGTTTACAACGTTTTCAATGAAACAATTTTATAGTATCCCGATCTGCCATAAAACATTGTCGTTGTTTGAATTCGTAGTCTTTGAAACTCTTTGCCTACGTTTTGGCTTGCCTATAACCTATATCTAACTTCTTTTGGCAAAATCAAAATGTGGTACCACATGTAACATAAATCTGCCCTTTAAGTAAAACATCACACACTATCTCTTGGCTACAACATAAAACACATGTTAATGAATGCAATAAACACCCTTCATCCTTCAAAGAAAAAACATCTGGTCAAAACCGTATATATATTTCATTCTAAACACCGAGTGATTGATGGGTAACCTGAACGATGACATGTTTCTTTTACGACATACGAGGCAGCACGTGTTGCACGTGCACTCGTTTTGATTTGACAAGGCTGGTGGTGGTCATCGCCAGATGTTCGATGTAAAAGACCCATAATCAAACTGCAATACCTTAAAAAAGGTATATTTACTGCATTCGTTGTAATTTTGCAAAATGTTGCGCCCAACCATGAGAAGATTTCATTAAATAGGAGACAGTTTGCCAAAATGGCCGTAACGTAAGCCCTGGCATGTCGAAATCAAGCCGAGTCAAGTGTGGCCAACTAACAATTTCCGGTTCTTAAATATACGCTTGAAACCCAAACTTTGTCGCGCACGACCAGATTTTATTTTTTGGGGGGGGGGGGGGGGGGGAATCAGACATTAGTTGCCGCCCTAATTGATACCCATCGGACGCAATTGCGATAACTGAGACGCGGTGTAAAACCTGCATGCACACACATAATGATGATGTCGCCAAAAGCAGGTTCGTTAAAAGCTATCGCATTTTTGCAGAGGGTACAATACTTTTGTCGTCGAATTAATTATTTTATTGTTGATTAAACAAGTAAATATGATATCAACCTTTCAACCTTTTTCTATCGAGTGTTGTATTTCATTTCTCAATAGCTAAATTTCATCACGAACCGCATTCAAGTATGACAATGGGGCTTTAACTTCTGTGGCTTAATCTGTACAAGAAAATCAACATCTTTCAAGTTACATAGTTGCCCCGTAAACGACAGGGGCAACTTTGCTTTAGGAAAATTAATACCTCAGAATGTGCAACATTGAACAATGAACATGTGTCTTATATAAACAAAGCAAACAATGTGCTGATATTTTAAGGAGAGAAAGACAAAATAATTACCAACCTTATCACACATTTCTATGTGTTTATTATAACTGACATTTCACTGCAAGGTATTGTTTATTGCTGCATTCCTACACATTGTGTTGCGTAGATTTGTCAATATTGATGAAGTGTGTAAAGATGAAATTACTTATAACGAAAACGAGTCAAATTGTGCTACTAAAATGAATGGCGTAATTAAGTATGCGTTTAGCACGTAAATAATGTTTCATAATGTTTGAAAATACATATATATATATATAAATACATGTTGTGGTATTGTCGAGTTTTTCACATGAACGATCCTTAAAGGGGCAGTAGCACGTTTTTAGGGGAAATATAAAGTGATGTCAGAAAAATTAAAATTAATGGTTCCAATTGAAGATAATATCTTGAAACTAAAAGAATCAGTAATTATTCAAATATATAATGTTAATTTCAGCCATGCGATTCCTTTTTCTAACACAAACTGAATAAAAGGTGTTCACACAAAATGGCAACCAATGGATTTTTTGTGAATCTTTATACATTGTCCTCTGACAATGGATGATTGATTTATTGCTATGAGATGTTTGACACTATCAAAATAATACATTTAGCATTAACGTACAATTATCAGTAAACAAATTGAAATATAAAATTTAAAAATAACGGGCTACTGCCCCTTTAAACAAATTTTTTTTTTTTTTTTTTTTTTTTTTTTTTCCATATTTTGTGATACAGGCAAAATACAACAGCATACGACAAACACAAAGAAATACATGAATACATTATAACATTAAAATCCACAATTGGCTGACAAAAATTATTTCATAGCATTATTTACCTAATAATAGATGTAATGTTGACCAAAATTTGAAAAACATTTCTTCAGTTCCTGTTGAAAGAAAAACATATCTCGACATGTCATAGTAACGTGCACTTTCATTTTTTAAGTATTCCACCTTAGGTTTAAAACCATTTATGCTACATTTATAAATATATTGTTTGACTAATAAAATGATTGCATTAACAGGATTATTGTTTTTTCCTTTCATACCCAATATAATAACTTTGTTTGTAAATTCTAGTTTTAACTGGACTGAATTTAACCATGATTCAATTTCTTTCCATAATTTGAAGATAATTTTACATTCCCATAGCATATGGTTGATACTTTCTAGGTTTGTCTTACAAAATGGGCAAAATGGCGAGGGCGTATTACCAATTTTATGAAGAAATTGTCTTGTCGGAAGTATATTATGAATAATTCTGAGTTGCAACCATTTCAAGTCTGTGCTCTTAGAACATTTATTAGCAATGATGTTAAAAAATTTCCAATCATTTTCAGTAAATTCAGTTTGTAAGATTCTTTCCCATTTTGAATAGCTTGGCAAGCGAACGAATTTTGAATCAATAAGGAAGGCATATAGTTTTTTGTTCCCAATGGTAGCATCGATGTTTAATATGTAAAAAGGATAAATAGGATCAGGTAATTTGTTTTTGAAATTTTTTATGTTCAGTGATCGAGCATATGTCATTATGGCTCTTTTCACTGATTCATAAGTTAGAAAGTTAGTCTTTATTGGAAATGTATTGGAAAATTCTTCAAAAGTTAACATCCTGCCATCGACATGAAGCAAATCGTTCACAAAAACTACACCTTTACAATACCAGTCATAATACAAAAATGGATGACCATCGATGTTAATACTGTCGTTGTTCCATATTGTCTGACATTGAATTTCTTCCTCAGTTACAATTTTTCTTTTATTCATTGATATAAAGTCTGACCATTCCAAGAGGATATCTTTCCAAAATGAGTTAGTAGAGGAGGGGATTAAGTTATTTCTTATGAAAACACTTTCCGTTAAGAGAAAGGGCGTTTTCATTTTATGTTGATTATAAAAGAGATGTGTCCATTTAAAGTCATTTCCGCTAATTCTTTTAATCCATTTTAATTTTTGTGACGATATGATTTTTCTAATATTTGGTGCTTTTATCCCCCCATGCTCTGGATTTAACATCATTACATCTCTCTTTACCTTGTCCGGTTTATTTCTCCATATGAAGTTAAAACATCTTTTTTGCAGTTTTTCAATGACAATCTTTTTGGGATTTGGCAAAGATGAAAATAAATGATTCAGCTTTGGTAGTAAGAGTGATTTAAGAACAGTATTTCTTCCATATGGGGTTAAAGTACGAGCTGTCCAAATATTCATTTGCCTGTCAATCTGAGCAAGCTTTTCGTTGTAGTTTTTATCAACCATATGTTCGAGATCAATATCAAATTGTATGCCTAGAAGGGTGAAGTTTGTTTCTGACCAGTCGAAGTTCCATTCTTTACACATCTTATATCGAGATCTCTTTTTGGAGCCTATCCATATTAATTTAGTTTTATCTATGTTGACTTTCAGTCCTGAAAAACGGGCAAAAAGTTCTAAAGTGTTTAAAGCTGCATAGAGACTTTTTTCGGATCCATCTAATGTGAGAGTTGTATCATCTGCGAACTGCGAAAGAAGATATTCTATATTTCCTAGTTTAATTCCTTTTATGTTTTTATTATTACGTATCATAATACCCAAGATTTCTACACACAACAGAAAGATATAGGGCGCTATCGGGTCCCCCTGGCGACAACCCCGGCTTATTTTAAAAGGACTTGATGCAAATCCATTAACCAGCACTCTAGATTCAATATCATTATAGAACGTTTCTATCCAGTGTGAAATACTGGATCCAAAGTTAAAAAACTTTAGAACTTTACTAAGATAATTTCTGTCTACCGAATCGAAAGCCTTTTCAAAGTCAATGAGAAGAAGTAAACCAGGTATCTGACAACTTTCAGTATGTTCCATTAGATCGTATATAAGTCTAGTAACTTCGCCAATGTATCTTCCTGTGATAAAACCTTTTTGATCTTCATTAATAATGCGAGGTAGTACTTTTTTAATTCGATTTGCAATTGCGGCGGCACCAACCTTATATGAAGTATTCAGTAGAGAGATCGGGCGCCAATTTTTCAAAAATTTCTTTGGCTTATTTGCTTTAGGAATGCATGTTATCAGCCCCTGTTTTTGAGAGATTGATAAGTTTCCGTTTTCATAGCCTCTGTTTAGAGAATTCAACAGGAAAGATCCTAGATCTTTCCAGAAGATTTAAGGAATTCTGTAGTAAACCCATCTGGGCCTGGACTTTTATCATTTTTCATGTTCTTGAGAGCGAAAGACAACTCACTCAATTTTAGTTCTCCTTCAAGATTGTACTTGTCCTGATCATCTAAAACCGGAACATTGTCGTGTTTAAATAATTCAGACAGATCAACATCAGATTGGCCTCGAGCAGTATACAATTTTTCATAAAAAAGTTTAGTTTCTTCAAGTATTTGCTCACTTTCTGTTATATACGTTCCATCGTTTTTTTCTAAAACAGTAATGGATTTATTTAAGAAATTTCTTGATTCTAACTTTAAAAAATATTTGGTAGTTTTTTCCCCTTTTTCAATCCAATTTGCCTTAGATCTTATTAGTATTCCGTTTATTTTATGATTAGCAATTTCGTCTAGGTCATGTTTTAAAATATTTATGTCATCAAGCAGTTTTTGCTTCGTGTCAATATTTTCATTTAGGTCTAGTTTTTTTTCTAGTTCTGCAAGTCCAGATTCCAAGTTCTTTTCTTTTTCGTTTGTAATTTTCTTTTTTGTTGATGAATAGTATATTGTTTTACCCCTGATCATGAGGAGTAATGTTTCCCAGAGCAATTGATCATCAATTGAATATTTAATGGATTCAGTATTCGAGGTTTTATATTGATCTAGCGTTGATTTAATCGTTTCTTTTACTAGTTTTACATATTTTCTATCTCGAAGAAGTGAATTATTAAATTTCCAAAAGCCCTTTCCTCGAGCTAAAGTAGAACATGTTATCGACAGAGAAATGATGGAGTGATCAGAATTTATGCTTGGGAGAATGTCACTGTTATTGACCGAAGATAGGAGCCCATGAGAAATCAGGAAGAAGTCTAGTCTCGCTTGTTTTAGAGGGGTAGGTTGCCGCCAGGTGAAACGTTTTGCATCGTAATTAAGTTCACGCCAAGGATCTTTTAGGTCAAATGTATCTATCATTTCAATAACCTTTTCTTTTGCTTTTGGATTGTTGATATGTTTATAGTTGTAAGTATCTAATTGTTGGTTCCTAACTAGATTCCAGTCACCACACAAACATATTTCATCACTATCATAATTCGTTATAATGTCCATAATAGTCTGAAAGAAATCTGGATTGTCCTCATTGGGTCCATATATACTGATTACAGTATAAGTAACCTCATTAACCAAAATCTTGAGTGCAACAAAGTTTCCAAACTCATTTATATTACTATCTAATAGTTTAAACTCGAAGTTGTTATTGAATAATATGGCTGTGCCTCGGGCGTTACCTTTGAAGCAGCTTATAAAACACTCATTATATCCCCATTGTTCTTTGATTTTCTGAATTTGATCTGAAGTAAAGTGTACATCTTGTAAACAGTAGATGTTGCCTTTTTTCTTTTTAAGGAAATTGAATACCTTTTTACGTTTTAAGTTATTGTTTAGGCCCCTGCAGTTATGACAAAGTATCTTTATTGTTTCAGTCATTTTCATTTAAATGGTGTGTTGGTGAATTATCAGCCAATTTTGAATAAATTTGCTCAAGTATAGTGGATTTAAAATTTGGTTCTATGAATTTTGCCTGCCCCTTTAAACAAATGCCTTATGGCAAAGAAATAACATTTTAGCAGCATCATCCATGTATAGCGGCTCGAGTTGAATTAAACCTTAATGATTTATGTTACAGGGCATTGCACTTGTGTATGACGTCACAAACCTAGACTCGTTTAACCATCTAAACTACTGGATAGCCAGCATTCAACACGTGAGTACAGTCTCTATTACTAACTATTTATTAGATACAAGTTGATCTTATCTGAGAATATGTTGAAAAAGAAATCAATAACCTACTAAAAGTTCTGAAAGTATTTTATTTTGTACATACATTGTGGCAATCTCCAAATAAATCCTTCTCTTGGGACCATGTCTCCATCTTTTTCATTAAATCAACGTTACCATAGTGACTTACGAATATCATAACTATTTGTGATTGAGGTCACAGAATCATTTGATGCGAGATTATTGTATATAGAGGCTATAATACTATGGCGTGATTACTCCACAGGAAGTCGACAACAGCCACAGGGGTGAAGGCCAATATGAACCCATACCCATAATCCTTTGCGGCAACAAGTCAGACATGACCGATGCAAGGCAGGTCAAGGAATCGAAAGGTTACAAGGTACTGGAATATATATAGTGTATTACCACTTTTCACATGTGTAGTGATTACACACAATATAAGATCTATGGCACGGGGTTTTGGGGCATTGCTAGGAAATTTGATTTACATTTAGAATCAATTTTATCTTACTTTGGAGTTAATAGTTTTTATTTTTTTCAGTTGGCCGAAAAGGAAATGGCATTCGAATTTTTCGAGACAAGCGCTAAAACCGGAAGTAATGTGTTTCATGCCTTCAAGCGTCTGGCCTACCATATCACCGACATACAGAACCCAAAACTAGTAAGTATACCTCGTCTTAATAATATCTTCACAAACAGAACCCAAGTAACCCAACTAAGAACTAGTAGGTATTACTCGTCGGTAATATTACCGACATACAGAACTCCAAATTGTAGGTACCACGCCCTATAAGATTATCGATAAACAGAACCCAAAACTACTAAGTATACCTCGTCTTAATAAGTTTATCGACATGCAGAACCTCAAACTAGTAAGTATACCTCGTAGGTGCACGATTATCGACATATAGAACCCCGAACTAGTGGGTATATCTCGTCTTTATAGGATTATCGACATACAGAACCCCACATTGTAGGTACCTCGTCTAGATAAGATCACTGACATACAGAACTCAAAACTAGTAAGTATATCTCGTCGGTAATATTACCGACATACAGAACCCAAAACTAGTAAGTATACTTCATCGGTAATATTACCGACATACAAACCCAAACCTTTTAGGTACATCGTCTATATAAGATCACCGACATACAGAGCCCAGCAATAGTTGGTATACCTTGTATGTATAACACCACCGACATACAAAAACCAAAACCAGTAAGTATACCTCGTCGTTATAGGATTATTGACATGCAGAACTCCAGATTGTAGGTACCACGCCTTATAAGATTACCGATAAACAGAACCCCAAACTATTAGGTATACCTCGTCTTAATAAGTTTATTGACATACAGATTCAAAACTAGTAGGTATGCCTCATCGTTATAAGATTATCGACATAGAGAACCCCAAACTACTAGGTATACCTCGTTTATATAAGATTATCGACAAACAGAACCCAAAACTAGTAAGTATACCTCGTAAGTGCACGATTATCGACATATAGAACCCAGAACTAGTGGGTATACCTCGTCTTTATAGGATTATCGACATACAGAACCCCAAATTGTAGGTACCACGTCTAGATAAGATCACTGACATACAGAACTCAAAACTAGTAAGTATATCTCGTCGGTAATATTACCGATATACAGAACCCCAAACTAGTAAGTATACTTCGTCGGTAATATTACCGACATACAAACCCAAACCTTTTAGGTACATCGTCTATATAAGATCACCGACATACAAAGCCCAGCAATAGTTGGTATACCTCGTATGTATAACACCACCGACATACAAACCCCACAACTAGCAGGTATTCCTCGTCTATATAACATCACCGACATACAAAACCCATAACTGGCAGGTAAATCTCATCTATATAACACCACTAACATACAGAAGCCCAAATGTAGGAATACCTCGTATATATAATATTACCGACATACAAAACCGAAAACTAGTAGGTATATCTCATCGTTATAACACCACCGACAAAAAGAATCCAAAACTAGTAGGTATACCTCGTCCATATAACACCACCGACAAAACGAATCCAAAACTCGTAGGTATACCTCGTCTATATAACACCACTAACATACAGAAGCCCAAATTGTAGGAATACCTCGTATATATAATATTACCGAAATACAGAACCCAAAACTAGTAGGTATATCTCATCTTTATAAGATCATTGACATACAGAAACCAAAAAAATTCATAAGAACCCAGTCAATTATGTCCCCGAACAAACATGGCGGAAGCAACAAACAGAACCTGAAACTGGTTCATACATGGCCTTTGTAATACCGAATGTGTCATGCAATATATTTTCGGTTTTGTTATCAATATGTACATTTAGAGAGGTTATTAACCTTAAGCTTGAGGGCCATGCTCAATAAATTGGATAGAACAGAGATTTGTTTTCCGTTTGACAATATGGTCGGTGACAGGATGTTTTCGTTTGAATCGTATTTTGTTGTGTAGTCCTGCTGGTAATATCTTATCATTGAAGAAATTAATTGATTATTTAGCCTGGGAGATATCGCAGTACAAACGATTTCAATGTGTTATGAAGGTTTCGCTGTAGTCTTGAAAGACTGTTATGAGGGTTTCGCTGTAGCCTTGAAAGAAACGAGTGTCGTATACATAGTATGATATGGGCACGAAAATAATATTATGTTTATTACCGTTGTTGCGAAATTAAAGACAAAACTCATAATCAACTTCTCAGCAGAGGCGGACTATCCGACGACGAAGCCTATAGAACGCAAAGTCGTTCGCGAGCCATGACGTCAAAGCATTCTTTCTAACATGACGTCAGAATCAAAAAGGGATATGTTGCCCTCGGGCATCATATGAAAATATGAAACCCCGATATGACTTCCCTCGTAGGTTATAATAGACGTTTCGATAGACTTAATGTTTTGTCACAAAACAACTAATTAAGAATAAGCTTGTACTTAGAAAATTAAAGTGGCTCTTCAGAACATTTAGTTTTTTGCCTCCTCTTCTGTCAATATAGAACCTTATTACGTCTAATGCAAGTCACAATGACACTTTTGTTCACTAATGACATGTTTTTTTTCTCCAGATGAAATCCTACCATCCCTACATGATCCGATCCTGTTCAGAAACCGACAGCAGGGAGGAAACCGATAAGTCAAGGGCAAAAGAAAAGCAGAGGAGAAAAACTCAGAAAAAGAGGATTAAGCAAGAAAAACAAGAAATAACGTGTGTCAAGTTGAAACACAGCTTGTTTTGCGGATGTTTTAAGACAAAGGAGTGTTCGTGAGTGATACGCCGGAAGTTGGTTTTGACAGTGCCCTGTGGAAACAGACGATAACGAGGCTGTGATAATGATGGCTAAGCCTGTGTAAACTGCGTCGTTGCAAACATTGACATAATGACGGAGTTATGACCATTTTCAAGATTGGCATCTACCACAAGTATCTTAAAGCTTATTCTTATATCATGTGTCTAATATGTGTCTGTGTAAGAAATGACTTGCAGTATGACTGAATGTAACACTATGCTTCACGCGTGCCTTTTTATGCGATGGCAGTTAGTAATATCCTTAAAGATTTATTCTCAGCTTTGCTAAGCACACATTGATGCACATTTATATCCATCTTTTTTCGAATATTGCAAATATGTTCAATATTGCGTTCATTCTACACCTCAATATAAATTTGACCTTTCCCCACCGACCTTTTCCTTGTTTAATGAGGATGTGGATCGCAAAAATGCTGACGTAAGGTACAAGAGAGTGACAAATCCCATGAACACGGCTCGTGCAAACTTCTTTAGACAGAAATAGCAGGAAAAGGAAAAGAGCTTCAAGTCGAAATACCAATTTGCAAATATTTTGGCGACAGGCAGTCTCGAGAAAAGTAGAGGTTGATGCCATGTACGCGTAATGCGCCGACGACATTGTCCGTATGCGCAATAGCATATATGCAGATCAAGTATAGACATCACTTCACGCATTAAGCATAATAGTGTACAAGTTTAACGTACCGCGCTGCCATAATAACAGCTCCTTGCCGAGAGGAGATGTCGCAAGCGTTACGATGACGTAATCAAATGACCCACGCATTGTGCATGTCAGTTTAAATGAGGTCGATCAGCTGTTTTCTTGATTATTTATTATAGATTTGTTTTCCCGTCTGTATATGTTTTATTTTGAAACTCTGCTTAACGTTGCTAGTACATGCTACGATCAACTGGTGTTTAGGCTAGTTGTTTACGTAACACGATTCATAACATTTCAGTCGTAATGGATTATACCACACCGTTAAAATTAAGGATTAAAGCCGTTCATGCGGTTATGGCTAATCCGTTTAACGGACACATGGAGCTGAAGTTTCTTCTAACACGACGGTAAGATAAATACGTTGAATGATTCCCCGCAAGTGGAATACGCAACTGTGCAAATACCATCTTCTTAGAAATTTCAGTCCTCATCACGTCTCGGGAGACATTTCTGCAAAGATAGTACATCAGACCGTGTGACCCTCTTGAGAAGCATCGACTTATTCGTTCGTTTTGCTCACTCGAGAGTAGTCTTGTGCATGCTGGGATGCGGACGACTTGTATGTTCAACTCAGTGTCTTACCTGGTTACCTTGCTGTAAACCATATGTCAAAAACATTTTATCAATGAAATTTTAACATCACATGCTCTCCGAAATCAATGTTATAGTTTTCCTTTATCAAAATCCAAACCTTACATCAGCTTGTTGTGAATGTGTGAAAAGTACTCATATACATGCCTTTGGTAGGTTATAGATAACTCTCAAGACATCACTCGAACGCAAAACGAAGGCAGCAACAATGTACAACTGCACGCTAAACCCAACAGTCATGACACTGTACCACAACGGCTAACAATGAAAGTGTTGGCTTCGTAGGACCTCTTTAACCCACGGCTTGAATGATAAAAGAGATATGGGTGACTCTTGTCCAATAGAAAGGGGCTAGGCAAGCTAATATACCTGCACTGTTTCAGAACAAACTCACCCTCGAGATTCCGTCGAAAGAATGTGCTTGCCCTTGGTATTAGCCCATGTACATTTATTCGAGCAGCGGGCATTTCGTCGACATTAGACCTTCACAATCAGTCAATCTGCTGTTAACCATTCCTCCTACGAAGAGAATAAAACACAAGTCGAGGACCTGGCTAAGTTAACCCTTGCTGTCGACCCTTGACTTTTCTGGTATGATGACAGCGCGCTCTCCGGCGATAATTTGTTCTCTAAGTATCCCTTTTATTACAGCCAATCACCGACGCTTTTTTTGTTGGTTGGTTAACCTCGAGTAATCAAATCGAGTTGTCAAATCTTTTCAAACAATAAATTTCTCGGTTGTCTTCATTGCTGGAATACTTGCACTGATTGATAAAACGTAAAATTAAGAAAACAAATATCGATCTTAACTTTACAGGCGTTACTCTCCTTTTACATTTGTTTCAGTCCACGGATCTTTAAAGGAGGGCCCCCGTGAGTTTTGCCAGTTCGATGTAATTTTGTAAAGCGATTTCTAATAGGACAATGACTTTCCCTTATAGTAAGCTAGTGGACAAGTACAGAAAGTCTAGTGTCGGCAAGAAGGCTTATATGAGTAAATTTGAAAACTGTGTTAAGCTTTGTGGTGAAGATGCTGTCAGCCGTGTCCCGTGAAACTTTAAACATACGAACCCTATATTATACCTTGCGGAGAATAGAAATGTACTTGCCTTGTATATCAATGTGCTGAAACGAATTATATTTTGTATCGTTACACAATGCAGGATGATGAGATGTTCATATAGATAGATATATTTTTGAAAGAAATTTCTCTATCCTAGCACGACATAAATGTGACTTTTGCACTTATTATATCCATTCACTTCATCTCATCATAGCGAACTTAGGCGATACACGTGGGTTTTTTTCTTTAAAAACGTATGATTGAATAATTATTTGATTGTATGAATTGTGTAAAAGTAGGAACATGGAAAGTGTTTTTTTTAACTTAAAGGTTCGAGTTGATGCGAGGTGTGAAAATTGTGATTTATCGTTTGTGATTTAAGCTAAAAGATATAACAAAAATATAAAGTCAGTCAAACAGATACTTCAGCAAGGAATGATCGATTCAATGTTTCATATCCCTCGGCCGACAAAATTGTTTAACCTTTATCTTAAGAAAATATTTCCGATTGTGAAATTTAAAAACCTTTTGATTAATGTAAAATTGCCATATTCAAATGACAACGTGTTTTGAATAGAAGCGAAACATAAAATCTCAATATCGAAAATCGAAATATATTTACTGACTATTGTGCATGTTAAAGAAATACATTGAAACCCAATAAAACTTGATTAAACTCAATTAAAACAACAATTCAAATTCACTGTACGCATATCAACATAAAATATTTATTTAAACTCGAGAAACATGAACCAATACTCATATATGTATGTTTTATGTAGTCAACATTTACCTGCATAATATGTTTATGATTAACATGTCATACTCATCGTTATTGTAGAAATCATTACAGATGCTTTATGAATAAAATGTATTATATTTATGACTCTTTTTCTTCTTTTAATGAAAATATTTGAAGTTGTTCGAACAGACATGTTGGTTTATTCTTATGCCCACAACAAACAGTATAACACAACAGTCAAACATATTCATTGAGGTACATGTATTGGAACCAATAAGGATTTTGATCACAAAATAAATTATGATTTCCTTCTCATCGGTTTTAATCATTTTGAGGAAAGAAAAATAGAATCTATCCCAGTACAACGTGTTAAATCAGCATGGATAATCCTACCCTACAATCAATATGGTACAAGTTTTAAGGAAAATAAAAATAGAATTGGTTTCAGTACAACGTGTTAGATAGCTGCAATAATACTATCAGCATGGTAAACCCTACTCACCCGATCAATATTGTACAAGTTGTGTGAGTCGAAAAGAGTACCTATGCTGCAATGATCAATTTTGATTCCAAGAAGATACAAATTAAACTTATTGTTTGATTTGTCATCTATCTTAGCGATTGATTCTTGTCGTACTTGATGATGTCATTGTCTGCGTTGATAGGACATATTATATTTAATTCGACCATTACAGTTAAAATGTCAAAAAGTTTTCAGGGATTACTTTCGCAAAGCAATCGATATCGTAAAGGGACAGTAGCACGTTTTTAGGGGGAATATAAGGTGGTGTCAGGAAAATGAAAATAAATAAAATTATGGGTCCAATAGAAAGACAATGTATTTAAACTAAATGGAGGAGTAACAATTCAAATATATAACGTTAAGTTTAGCCATGCGATTCCTTTTTCTTGCACAAAAGTGAATTAAAGGTGTTCACACAAAATGACCGTCGATGGATTTTAGGTAAATATTCATACATTGTCCACTGACTATGGATAATTGGTTTGTGTTATGACATTTTTGACACTATCAAAATAATACATTTAGCATTATCGTACAATTATCAGTGACAATTTTTGCATATAAAATTATCAAAAAACGTGCTGCTGCCCCTTTAACATGACAGTTAGGCTCTCTTAGTGACTTTAGGGCTCTGTGAAAGGAGGACCGGAACTTTAATCCTTATTTATATAGACAACGTTCATGATTATACATTTTCTCAAAGCAAATTTCCTTAGTATAAAAGAATTTCTAATTTTTTCCTTAAATAAGAGTAAAATATTTCAAAACCAGAGTATTGCTTTTCCGTTTGTAATCCCAGGGCTGAATGCTTAGAAAGTTCGACTAGGCTTTTGTTCTTGATTTTATGTTCGCATCTATATATGCATGGCCGCCTGGCAACTTTTAAACAAATCTGACATCGTAATGGCAAGGTTTCTCTAAGACTCAAACTCCGTTTTTTTTAAATTAAACTTATCAAAAACAAATGCATCCAATCTACGCCTCATTTTTATTAGATTGAAAAAATATATATAAACACTTTCAATGAGCCAATTTCTTCATAACATCATGACAATTGTGAGTCGTTGGTCAATATTGAACATTTGTACAAATTAATGCTGACATCTGCTTAAGAAATGACAAATTAAACGAATAAATAATAAAATAATGTTTTGGAAAAGGCAGTACTCACCTGCGGTTTAAAATCTTCGAATAGTTTAAAATATCACTGCATAATTTGGTGTGATCATGAAATAAGGTGCAGATAACACATGATGGAAGACCCTATGTTAGTTTCGATCAATGGATGAACAGAGGAGTTATATAACAGTGTTTTCGTATTTCAATCATTTTAGCATTCTGTCCCAACAAAGGCAGATAAAGTCATGAAATATTGATACAGCCTCTGTCATGTTACGCCGAGTTTGTGGGATAGAATGGTAGATGCCTGATTGGAGGCAATCAAAGTTAGTTGGGCAATCAGCGATTAAATCATCAAATGGCTACTGGATCGTGGCAAAGGCATTGTGATATGAACCACCCTTTCCATGCGAGAACCGTTGTCATTTGGTAAACAAATGCAAATGGATTGTGATGCAATTTTTTCCCGCCAGGAGAAACTGGCGGAACCAACTGATTCGGCGTAATAGAACAGAGGCTGTATCAACATTCCATGACTTGATCTGCCTCTGTGGGGAGAAAATGTCATTTTAGAAACGTAACGATGCCTATCAATCTACATTTCTTTAGGGTTCAAGTCTCAGATGATGTTACACAATCTGTAATGCAGTCAGTGAAGGTATGATGACTAAAGCTATATATACTAGATAAATCTTATCCCCTTAACTCATGTCTATGTTTTCTAGCTTAAAAATGTAAATATTATTGATTAATTTTCAAATGTACGCTCGTCGTTCACCATCAGCGGTACATTGTTCGGTTTTCGATCACAGCACATGGTTTCAACCAATCTAAGATCATAATTCTGGGCCTATATGAACTAAACTAAAAACTCGGCACTGATTCGACTTTTAGATGAGACTATTCTTTTGAAGAAGTTGGTCTTATTTATCTATGAAATGCTAACATCTTCTATCCCATTTAAGGTTTCTATGCAAATTGTGAACTAAGAAAATTCGAAGCGGGCGTAAAATATTAAACTGTCGCTGCTGATAGAACCACATCTCCACATGAAGCGCTATCACATATGTAAGAGACAATTTGGCATGGAACAGTTAGGTTAGATAAACAAGAGTCATCAGAAGATGACATATCCCACCGGTTCCACATGATCGTAAGATGTAAACCTTTGAAAGATAATTGTAAATTTTTCAAGCATGGTTCATAATAGTATAAGTTTATATATATGAAACGAAACCTTTCATGAACAGAGTCCAAAATAAGAGCTGTTTCAATGGAAATAATAAAAAATAAAATTTTCAGAAATGTGAAAATATCAAAAGGCACCACTTCAGTAGGTGGGCAATACACATGTAAAGTTTCAGAAAGATATGTGGACCGGTTTTATATATATGAAACGAAACCTTTCATGAACAGAGTCCAAATAAGAGCCGTTTCCATGGAAATAATAAAAAATTAAATTTTCAGAAATGTGAAAATATCAAAAGGCACCACATCAGTAGGTGGGCAATACACATGTAAAGTTTCAGAAAGATATGTGGATCGGTTTTTGAGTTCTGCTCCGGAAACGAAACCTTTCATGAACAGAGTCCATATAAGAGCCGTTTCCATGGAAATAATAAAAAATAAAATTTTCAGAAATGTGAAAATATCAAAAGGCACCACTTCAGTAGGTGGGCAATACACATGTAAAGTTTCAGAAAGATATGTGGACCGGTTTTTGAGTTCTGCTCCGGAAACGAAATGATTACGGACGGACGGACGGGCGGACATACAGACGGACAGGGTGATGACTCATCATCATCATCATATTTATTTCCTCATCATGGAGATTAATGATTACATCATGGGTACATGGAGATTAATATTTACATTAGAATGAAAAAAAATTAAAGAAGATAAGTGTTTAAATTGGAGAATCCAGCTGGCAATTGTTCGTAGTCTTGAGACAAGTATATATAGCACGTTTATTTAGAGTGTTCTCTCTGGTAGATTGCCATGATGGACATGACAAAAACAGCACACGTCTTGAAAGTCCTTTATTTCTGAAGGTACTGCGATGGCATCAGCAAATGGTCTACAAAGTAGGTACTGCAGACGTGTTTCGTTATCTAGACTGTCCAGTAATGTGTAGAGCTTCGGTTTGAAGAAGTCAATGACTGATGTCCAGAACTGATTGTACCATTTACTTAGATGGTTACAGCACAACAGTACATGAGTGAGGAGGTCACTGTAGTCACATTCACACAGGTCGCACTTCTTCTTACATTGGCACAATGGGTATACTGTTTTCTGAAGAGACTGAGTCTTGCAGATATGTACACAGGAGCTGGTCCATAGTTCGGATGCAGCATTTTGAAGCGGGAGAAGTCAGGGTCCCAGGTTAGATGATGTGACCAGGAGCTGATGTAATGTGTCTTCACCCACTCCGTTACAAGTTGCTTCCAGTAATTTTTAGCTGGCAGGTTGCTCTGTTGAAGGTAAGCGTAGAGTTCATCAAGCATGTGGTACTGTTGAAGGAGGGCGATGATGTGAGGAACAAATCCTCTCTGTAGTCTTTTGAAGGGAATTGAAGGTGTTGAAACAGGCGTCTGTGTAGAAGCTTATTTGATATGTTGTCTGGAGGTAACGAACAGAGTCTATGTAGGAACATGAGTTGACGTTTTGTTATCTCCGCTGTAATCGGTAACCAGTCTAGCATGCTCAGGCACATATCACTTCTGGTTCTTGATGGGAATCTCTGCAGCACTTTTGCAAAGTAGTGCCACGTTGATGAAAGTTTAGAGATATCAGACCTCGAGAGCTCAGTCCATATCTCACAACCATACAATATGGACGGTAGTACTGACTTCTTTACAGTTTTAGCAGAGACTAGTGGGTTTACTTGAAGGAGTCCAATATCTCTCAGGGCATGAAATCGTGCTTTGGCTTTTCTACAGTTTCCATCAATGGAACTTCGTGATTTCATTGAACGGCAAACAGTGATACCAAGGTGCTGGGTGTGATCGGTTACAGGGATCTCTTCTTCTACCAGTGTCCACAAGGAGATTGGAACTTTCCAAATTTGATGATGTTACACTTAGAAGGGTTGAGTTCGTATCGCCACTTTCTGCAATATGATGTTACAATATCAAACTGATCTTGGAGGGCACGTGGTGATGTTGCAAGAACAGTTAAATCGTCGACGTTACACCAATGGTCTAGCTTGTCTTTGCGCTTGATCAGATCATCTAGGCAAGTGAGCAAGCAACAGAGCGTCTTAAGCATTTTATCTGAAGTTGGAACATTCTCTCCCAACAGAGGCAGATCAAGTCGTGAAATGTTGATACAGCCTGTGTTATATTACGCCGACTTTGTGGGATAGAATTCGAGATGCCTGATTGGAGGCAATCAAAGTAAGTTGAGCAATCAGCGACGCTGTTCTAAAATTATGGCAAAAGCATTGTGATATAAACCACTCTTTCCATGCGAGAAGCGTTGTCATTTGATAAAGAAATTCAAATAGATTGTGGTGCAAATTTTTCCGCCAGGGGAAACTGCCCGAACCTACAGATTTGACGAGTTAGAACAGAGGCTGTATCACCACTTCAAAATGGATTGTTGTGCATTTTTTTCCTCCACGGGAAACTGCCGGACCTCACGGATTTCGGCGAGTTAGAACAGAGGCTGTATCACATTTCATGACTCGATCTTTCTCTGTGGGGAGAGAATGCAAGGCCTATAGCCAGCTATTTGAAACATTGCATATTGAATGATCGCCATGTGAAATGGTGTCTTTTGGGTTTTTTATCTTCTTGCTACCGGTAATTTTGGCCGTTTTCATTGAGACGCTATTAAGAATTCGTTTTCCGGAAGAGATCTGAGAGAATATATAAAGCCTGGCTTATTGGCACTTGGCATATGGGACAATCTCATGTGAAGTGGTTCCTTGTGGAATTTTCAACTTCTTCCTTCATGCACATCTGGCCGTTTTCGTGAAAACACAAGTCAGAACTTCGTTTTAAAATGACAACGCATTAAGCCTACATGTAGTTAATTGAACTATTAAACAATCATTTGATGCATTCTACCGAATTGTTTTTTATCTACACACAGGGCAAACATTATCTTGTGTTGGATTAATTGATTACTGATATGCTCAGGCTGGTTTCCAACTTGAACTATTTTCAAGGTCTAATTTAAAAGTACAAGTATCACATAAAGTCACTAGGCGGGAAATATAGATTTGAAATTCAAGAAAGAACCACAGCGAATTGGGATCCGTATCCCTATTTTAGACTTGCTTTTTGCTGAGATTTTGAAGGGCAGCTTGGAATAAAAAGTTTAAAATTATAAGTCTGTCATGACACGAAAACTAGTTTGCAAATACTGCCTTCTGATTGGTTACTCATAAACATTTTGGAGTAATTATATTTACGACCGCTTCACATTCCTCCGCGCACGCGTATACAATCTGCACTCAGCGACTTTCACATGTTGGCGACGACACTTTAAATTTCAATATCAGAAACTTGTCAACATTTTGAAACACCTAAACATTTTAATGGAATAATAGGTTTTTGGTTCCTGTTTGAAGTGTTTCTTACTGCTTCGCGATGTAACTATAAAATAATCACAGTCCACAGATCTAAAAACAAAATCAACGATCGCACTGCTCTCATACAGCGATTCGTCAAATGAACGGAAGCAACTTTATTCTTTAATTTCGCAGAATGCTGTCACTGCCCCTACATCTAATTTACAAGTGACCACTTTTCCTTTCACAGTGTCCTTAACCATGACACAAAATATAACTTTCTTGATAGCTTCCACTAAGTTTGAAACAGTTCACCGACACGTAGTGAACAACTATTTTCAGAGTAACGTCCTTTGATTTGGTCAGTCCTTGTCGCTCTTGAAGGGGTGATGGGTCGACCCATGTATTCAGGTAAAAAATCGTAACATTGAAATCTGTTTGCTATTGATAATATGCTCAATCGATTATAGATGAGTCTATTTAAACACGATTTTGTCTGTATGTAATGACATTTTAATTGTTTTGTGTTCTTTATTAAGTGGACTGTACTGTTGTTTTGCAAGTCATTGGAACCGGTCTGCACCGGTTTGACCTAATCACATTGCTTTTGCGCAAGTCAAAATAGTTCAACCTTTTTAAACAAATTAGTCATGTTAGAATGGTAATAAATCCATTCTGTTTGAAATTATATTTAGGGGTAAAGAATGCACGACATACAACCCCAAAATAAAAAACAGAATGGATTTATCCCCTTAAGTCAATCAGTAGGTTAGATTATTCGAACAGATGCACTTCATTTATTTTCATGAAGATCACAAAAAGTGACATAGATAAAACATACAAATATACGTGTTTCATTATGGGAGCACACGTATACAGGTATACATACTTGCATAATTTGCACTGAAGTGGTTTCTGTTTACATGACATCAGTTACATAAACTTATCTGAAGACCAGGGCCTCCTTTCACTAAGCTACCTTAACTACGGTTGGTCTCTACTCCCATTCTTTAACATTGCACTAAGGCTACCGTAAGGACTTACGATCACCTTAGTGCTTTGTGAAAGGGGACCCAGGACAAGAGTGTATATGTGCTATTCATCACTGATGTTCTCTGATTATCTTTGTATTTAGTTGTCTCCCGTTCTGATTATCTCTAATTATCTCTGATTATCATTGATTGTGTCTGATTTTCTGTGATTGCCCATGATTGTCTTTGACTGATATTGATTGCCCTTTAATGTCTCTGTTTGTATCCGATTTTCTCTGTTTCTTACCTATTATGTTATCCTTTTATAGTCTTTGGCTATGTCTGATCGAATCATATCACCTGATACGAATATAATGAGGGTATAAAGTGCTCAGCTTCTCGTCTTAGGTCTATTTGTCCGAACAGTTATTTACATTGTATATTTGTATATCTACGGCACATTTGCTCGCATTGAATTAATGTCATCAAGAAGGCTACAATTAGAAAATGTTGTTGCGTTATATTTGATTACGATATCGTTAGTCATGTTATTATGTCTTGCCGTTTGAACTTAAACGAAATGAACTGTATGAACATGTTATTGATCTACTTGACGTGAACTTTGTGGGCAACTTACGATGATTTTATTTATGCTTGGGGTACTTCCAGAATGTGCTAAAGATATCGATTGTGATATCTAGCGTATAGCTATTTTCCTTGTTGCCGAGTTTATCAGCAATTATAAAACATTGTTTCAACCCTTCATCACCTGATAAACATCATTACACCAATTGTGATTATTTGATTGTACGGGAGGAAATAAAGACGAGTTCTATCTCTTAGTCAGACAGTATTGGTATTCTGATAACTGCTGTGACTATGTGTATCAGTTAACCCAGCTGTGAAATGGTATGTGAGGCATAGAATGGTCCCTAACCTGAGCGTCACGTGACATTAATGGATGCCGGTTGAATACTCCCCAAAGAGTTGAATTGGAAAAATGATCGAACGGCGAAAGAATGCCATTGACCAGGGGAAACAATGTAAGCGCCTTGAGCAACCACGACTGGATGGATATGCGCGCTATATAAATATTCATTTAAGAATTGACTTCAAAATTTATTAAGTTCATGGAGGTATAAACTTAAAAACCGCTGTGCAAACTTCGCGTAAATCCGCTACGCGGATTTACACAGTTTGCACAGCGGTTTTTAAGTTTATACCTCCATGAACTTAATAAATTTTGAAGTCAATTCTTATAAATAAATATACACAAATTCGATGTTTTAATACGTTTGTTTGCTCCAAATAACCACAATGCAACAACTAGGACTGCACTATTTACGCGAACGAATTCAACTCTCAGCAAAACAAGAGAGATAAAATGTCAATCAAAACGTCATTATTATTTTAGCTCCGCCTACGACTAGTTTACCAGCCAATGAAAATTCACAACGGAATCACGCAACGTCTTGTCACGTGGCCTTGACATTCCTAGTGTCAACCGTTGTACATAAACACAAACTCGCGACTGTTTGATTCGGTATGAAAATAGCCGATTAGACTATCGTAGGACGTGCTATACATGTGGCTTAAAAGTTGGACGATAAGCAATCAGATCAAATCGAATTAAGTTTATGTTAAACGGCACAGTTCTCTAATCTTGTTGAGAAACAAAGCTAGAAACTGCGGCATTTACCCTTGCAACAGCCGCGACTGCGGGAGAGGGAAAACGACCGGGTGTATTGTTATGAAGCCGTGCCATTTATAAAACAAACTATAAAATATTGATTTGATATTAGCTATTTGTAATTTTTTGTCTTTTTACCGAACTTTCGCGAACTGGTACAGCATAAAAAACGCTAGTTTACGAATAGTTCCGTCATTTGGGGCGTGGCTAAGTGTGAATGGGCGTGGCTGAATGTGATGTGACGTCACGAAATTAAGTTTATGCAGGTATGAACTGAATTTCTGTTACAGTGTTCAGCGAATCAGATACACGGATAGCAAATGACATTTATTTATATAAGAATAAACATTCTTTTGGTACATTTTATGCATATACTGACTCAGAGGATAAACATTTTCCTCCATTTGCAATAAATGGCTTAATAAGCCAAATTTATGCACAGTTCTTTGTCAAATTTGAATTTCTCAAAGGTTATTTTCTAGGCCTCAGAATATGAAGATTTCATCATCTGTCGGATGAATAATTCAAAATGTCTAAGTACTGATTTACAGTCCTTGCGGAGATGTCTAAACTTTGGCCCTCTTGTACATCTTTTGGGATACATGTCATTTAAAGAGCATGTTCACTAAGGGTTATATTTCGCCTCTACAGTAACTTTAATATGAATGCATTAAATGTGCATCAATTTCATTGTTTAAGTAGCAACTTTGTGCCAATATGAAAAAACATGAAGTTCAAAAGATCACCTGACATATATTCTTTCTAAATAGTTTTTAAATTGAGATTTAATTTACAAACATATTTAAACCATTTTGATCAATCTAAAAGGATAATGTATTTGCTTTTACAGTATCTACTTTTGTATTGTTTAAACGATTGTTAATGAATGAAAAATTGAAAATATAAACTTTCCAAAAAAACGTGCTACGGCCCATTTAAGAGTCTACAGATCTAATCGACTCTGTTTATCTCTTTCTCTACCCTTGGTTATCTCTATCTATCTCCATAATATCTCTCATCTACTCCGATGTCTCTGTAAGGCTCTGATTGCCACTCTCATGTTCCCATGTTATGTCCGGTACGCACTTCTATCACAAACATTAGAACATGTAACCATAGACTTCCAATTGAAACTGGTAGGTTGTGTAAAATTGCTAAAGAACATAGATCATGTACACCATGTAAGTGTAAGACTGGAGTTGAACTTACTCTATGTTAGATGTGTAATCTGTTGAATGATTTACGAAACAAATATCTTCCAGCATATAATTGTAAATATTTATCAATCAATAAAATTGTTTCACTTATGTCCATGGCATATAAACCAATGCAATAATTGTTAATTCTATGTCATGATTAATGACTTGTGATAACTTGATAGTTAGCGCAATATTGCCACTGATGACTATGATTGTAAATGATTGTCCTTGGTTGACTGTGGTCCTGATAGAACAAATACCCTCACGTCCTTAACAGTGGTCCCGTATTACTGGTATATTAGTACAAACGTATCTGTAACACTGGTAGTCAATTAACCAAAGAGGGAAGAGTCCCTTTAAGCACCAAATACTTTGCCCAAACGTGTCATTTGAATTTGACATCACGCTACATGGCGTTTTGGGAATTAGAAGTAGACTTGCAACTGAAAGGCCATACATAGTCGATGATTAAAAGACCTTTTGGGGTATTTGGTTATTCATAATAGTACGAATACAGTTGACAGGTTATTTGTATGCATGTATACAATCAGAAAATGATACTGAAAACCTTTTAAATACTGAAAGGTGAGCCTACAGAAATGAGAAGATGGACAATGGTGTTTTACAATATCTCTTCCCTCCTCCCTGGAGAGCTCATGACGATTTTGTGTTTCTTCCATTATGGTTATTTTGAAAATATCAATGACCTTGACAAAAGTCTCTTTTCCTTTAAGAATCATTTTGCAATACTTCCCATTAAATTAAATTGAACATTCAGAAATAGATATAACGGTGCCGCGAATAGAATTTGACGTAAACATGTTGTCTGACTGGACATAATGGTTATAGATCCTATTTCAAAGGGGTCTGTTTAAAGGAGCATTAGCACGTTTTTGAAGATTGTATATTTTCAAATTTTCACTGCTAAGTGTACGTTGATGCTAAATGTATTATTTTGACAGTGCCAAAAATCTCATTACACAAACCAATCATCCATAGGCAGAGAACAAATTATACAGATTCACATAAAGGCCATTGGAGGCCATTTTGTGTAACACGTTTAATTCATTTGGTGTAAGAAAGAGGAATCGCGGGGCTGAACTTAACATTATATATTTGATTTATTACTGCTTCATTTAGTTTGAATATATAGTTTTTAATTGGAACCATTCATTTTCATTTTCCTGACATCACCTTATATTCCCCCTACTGCTTCTTTGATAGGTAGGCGATAACCATGAAAGACTTTGCAGCAAGAGCAATCGCAAGAAATGTTAACTAACAACATGACTGTACGTACTTAAAGTTAATTATAAATGAATTTCAAGCAGTTCATTTGCATGAAAGCAGAACGATGCAACAAGTAAACAAATCTGCAACAAATTATCTGAATTGAGACACATGTGTTAACTGCAGGAAGAATCCGTTTGATGTCAAAGGTTTTCTAAACCTCCATGTGAAACACAATTCTTTCATACAATTACTGTCACATTAGTTGACGAACACAGGGCCATTCAGTTGACATTTGACCTTAATGATAGGCAAGTCACTTCCGCTTGATAACAGACCTTAACACGAAACAGGAAGTCACCAAGTAGCTTGTGGTTTGACCCCGTTTATTAATACATTCAAGTAGGTGTTAACTTAAATCATTGATACGAATAAATTGAGGAATAATAACACTGTATTGGCGCCATGGTGAGGTTGTTGTTATTCGCTCTTTGCTCCGTAAGTAGCTGTTATTACAATTCATATATATATCGTATAATAAACGACATAGATGCTCTGCTTGTGATACCTCTTCTTAACTTGATTTATGCTATGATGAAGAATCTTAAAGAATCTTGAAGTATCTCGATAAAGAATGGTTATCACTTTTACTGGACGAATTCTTCGTAGATAGATTGAGCCCGGATTTGAGATTTGAGATAATTGATAATTTAATTCCATTAAGTTTATTAAGGTAAAATGTTTCAAAGAAAAATATTCTGTGATGGACAAGTCATTAAGGAAAGTGTAGCACATATCTGCGTAAATAGATTGAGTACGGTTTGGGGAATTTAGATATTTGAAAAGTGAATTTCATTAAGTTTATTAAGTTTAATTATTTCAAAGAAAAATATTCAGTAATGGACAAGTCATTATGGAAAGTGTAACACATAGCTTCGTAGATAGATTAAGCCCGGATTTGAGATTTCAGAGAATCGATAATTGAATTTCATAAAGTAAATTAAGTTTAATTGTTTCATAGAAAAATATTCTGTAATGGACAAGTCATTAAGGAAAGTGTAGCACATAGCTGCGTAGATAGATTGAGCACGGTTTTGAGATTTCAGATAATCGATAATTGAATTTCATTAAGATTATTAAGTTTAATCGTTTCAAAGAAAAATATTCTGTAATGGACAAGTCATTATGGAAAGTGTAGCACATTTCCCTAGGGGAATAATTGCACCTTATGAAAATGAAAAATATTGCTTCAACTTGCAAAAAAAACAATTAAAGGATTTCATAAACGAATGCAATGCTTGCGACTGACAGTAGTATTCCGATTAATTCGACCGCAAAACATTAGACTTTACACGTTTTTCGACGACTTCAAATGCAATAGGGTTATAGGTAAAGGAATGTTGAATTGTCTTAAGGTCATATACATTCACAATGCATTAATTGATATTTGTTCAGATACTATAAATAATTAAAACATTAACACGCGTGCCACACTGCCTTATAAACGTTATGGCCCGGAAATGTAATGTAATGTAATGTAATGTAATATAGCGTTATCTTTCAGATTATGATTAATTGTAATGACGAATTATTGAATATCATTAACGTATCACTCAATAAGTACAGGCCGTAATCATATTTCTGAAATAATGTATGTCACTTTACTTTTGTTGCCTATTTGGACAATATCCTCATGTTCTTGCGAACTTTTACATAGTTTTCACGATCGCGTGTTGTGTTAAAACGAATGTGAGAGAATGATCACTTTACGATCTGGAGAGCAAATTGAAAAGGCTATAATAAATGTCTCGTTTCCAACAACGTCCTTTTCATAGCCAATTAGAGTTGCTATGCCTTTGTGTCCTAAAAACTACACGCGTGCTTACAGAAAGGAGAGCAATTATAGAAATGTCATCGTAATTTATATTAAAAAGTTTTCAAAGCGATTTTCGGATTACTTCTTGCAATAGCTTCTTACGTATTAAATTGAATCAATAATTTCCTTTATCCGTTGAAATGAAGACTTATATAACCTTCTACCAATTAAGCTAAAAACTATATGGTTTGAAAAAACTTATTAAACTTTAACTGATTGCACATAATCGATAAAGTTTTGATCACGAGATGATTTTTTAACGACCTGTTAATTTTTTCGCATTTTTAATAAGGATATTCATCATTGAACATACAGATAAAGTAACAATATTTTCTTTGGTGTAATGTAGCGAAAGATAAAAGAAAGAAGTTACAATCTGGATATAATAACTCTCCTGTGATCAACTTACTGATGAATCTATGTTTTTGCTAAAACAAAATGCTGATACTGTCTCCAAGCCAATTTGACACATCTCTGGGGAGAAAGTTAAGTCGAGCGAGTAAGAAATAAAATGTTTTTAACAATTTCAATGGAAAAAAATCAGTTTATATCCTGAATTTGCCTTCGTGTTCAGTTTATCTGTTATAATGACGTTTTGCTATAATTACTACTGGATAGATACTGTTGCGTACCTAAAGTTTGGTCGTGGAAATATATTGTAGTTGGAATGTCCTTAAGGTGAAAACGAAACGGGTGGAGTTGAAATTTCACTACATACATGTATGTTAGATTCATTTTGCATAAACATATTCGTATGCCATTCGTTACAGTTAACTCTTACAGGTTTGACAAGTCAGTGAAGTAACCAGGGGTCAAATTTTCGAAAACATTTATATTTTTCTCTACAAAATCCGTTAGTGATCTGCAGCTTTAGGTCTAACTCATTTTTGTTCCTATGCATTTAGGCAATGCAATTGTGTTGATTTCCTTCTTAACAATTCTAAATGAAATATTTAATCAAAATTTAAGAAAATATTTATTTAAAAAATAGGGATCCATCAGTCCATTTGTCCAAGAAAATTTTCTAAATTCAGCACCAGTGACCAAACGATCCCAAAATACGGTTTACAGATTGGCTGTCTTGCACATGAACAATTGGTGATCCTGTGTCAGTGCTTCTTGGGTTATTTGATTGACGTCCAAACGAAACCCAAATTACATGATATTTGTACTAAGATACACTAGCAGGTGCACAAACTGAAGGTTCGCAGCTGAAATGAATGTTTATGTTAAATTTATGCTAAGTATGAAGCATGTTTAAGGACATCAAAAGCCTGTAAAATACATGTAACTTGCTTATCAAAAGTAGGTTAACTGCAATCTCAATTTCGAATTCAGAAGCATTGGTTTTGAGCTTCATTGAATCATTATTTTATCATATTCTTATGTGACATATTCTTACCTTTCTGACATTATCTAACCAATTTTAGTGATTTCGTGCTACATTTCACGGTATATGTTTTATGATTATCGATTTATAGCTATATAGCTAGATAAATTATCAACGGATGGCTGCATATGAGTGTCTTCGTTACCGTCAAAAGTTAATGTAACATCTCTCGTGTTCTTGCAACCGTTTCTTGCAGTATGTTTCATTGAGCATTGCTTACTTAAATTTTCATACCAAAAGACTTTATAAGGTGGTAGTTGTTGCTGCCTTGCTTGACACTCAGCATTGTTAAGGCAGAAAAACGCATTAACTGGTGCTGCACTGTGGCTGCCTAGTGCCATGGACACAAATCAAATGTCCAATGTACATGTACTGAGGACAATAAAGTGTTAATATTATTATATAAATGAAATGTAAAAGATAATATTTTACAACTTAAGTGGCGATAATAAAAATTCACAGTTCACTTATCTTTGGATGTCAAGAAGTGAAGAAGAATATAGAATAAACACAGAAATTACTTGTTAAATCATAATATCACTGTCTCCAAATCTGCGTACCTTAAGAAGAAGAATTAAAACATTAGGCCTATTCTGTCTTTCCATCATACACAATTCAGAGCAACAACAAAACACAGGCGTTCCCAAAACTTTAAGTGGTTATCTCATTCTTATAATGGTCAATTGTTGATTCATTTATGTTTCTGCTGATGTGACGTCCGAACTAAACCAAGATTACTTAATAGTTGCACTATGACACGCAAACAAGTGAACAAACTTAAGGACTCTTTCACAAATGAGATGTGAAATTTGCCGGGTTTCAGTGAACTTGAAACCATATAAACGAATGAGAAGAGATACAAGTATTTTTAAATTTAAAAAAAAATGTAATATAATTTGACGTTATGACAAAAAGAAGCCTCTGAACATATTAAAAGTATTAAGATGAATTTGAGTTTTTTTATTACTTTATTAAAACTTTATAAGGACAATAAGTTTTGAACTGAAAGACCTCTTCCAAATATCAATTTCTCTTTTTCTAACATGGACCTTTTTTAAAAACATAAAATGTTTCATCATCGTGTAGTTGTGTTTTGAAGAAATGAAGTTATAGGTTAATTGTGCAGTCATGTCTTCCTAACAACCTTTGGGAAATTGCTGCTGTCAAATGTTTCATCAAGTTTCTGAAACTGTTAGCAATTTATTTTGACCTTAGAACATGATTTTATTGATGGAATAAAGAATATTGGTTACGTTAGCAGAGAAGGAAGAGTAGAGCAAAAAGGCTTTTATTTAAACAGTACTGACAACATAAAAGATATATCTTATATTCAAAGTATGCAGAAAATGACGTTTGTTGTGTATGGGATCGGACACATTTCCTTAATGACATAAGAGGAGCTTAATGCAAAAAATATATAGCCTTTTTGCAATGAGAAAAGTTTTGAAAACTTGGTGTCAACGCATCACGCACTTCAGTAATTAGAATTATTTATCCTGAACACGTCTTCTTTCACATGAATAGATATCTTGATAACATTTGAATGAAAAACGCGTGCTATCACCTCCTTTGCTAATGAAAACTACACGCCTTGAATACATTTTCAGATTCTACTGTAAAACATTCGGAATAAACAGATGAAAATATTATCCAATCAATGCAACTGTATTGAGAATAATTGATTAGAATTTTTTATATCATGTCAATATTTGATTGATGAATAGAGAAATGCTCAGAAATACATGACAAATGGATTTACTATTTTGCACATATTTACGCAAGTTAATATTGTAAACTTGAACACTAAAGTTATTGGCAATTTCTATTTCTTTTATTGTTTTGTATCAAATTCACATGTTATAATTCGAAATATGCAGCTAATCTTCTTCAATAAGGATAATCAAATTTTGTCTAGCCTGTTTGAAATTTTATCAATTTTAAATATATAATTCGAAACCAGTTGTTTTACTGTTTTTCTAATAGGGTAGGTGTTGTTATAGGAGTAGGAAAGGTATTCATGTGACTGTCATTAATTACATGGAGAAATATATTTTGAATGACAATAAGCAAAAGCCTTAATTATGAATAAAAAATAAAGAATTAATGTGGGGCCCTTGGGGAAGATAAACAATACCAACATATTTGTTTTATTCTTATGGGGAAGAGAAATATGGTATCCGTAACATAGCTACGCATGAGATATAGTTGAATATAAGAATTGATAAAAATTTCAATTGTTCATTGTCCTATACTTTCCGCTTACAACATGGTCTCACAAATCGATTTTCATGGTAAGAAATATATTTAAAAAACACCCCTAATTTTGAATGCTAATATTTTGATGACATAAATGATAAACGTTCAAGAAGTTCAATAAGTAATGGGTTGCGCTAAATAACACTTTTCATAGAAGGTGATTCATTGCTGTTTTCAGGTGACTAACAACACTTATTATAAAGGAGGTAATTCATAGCTGTTTTCAGGTGACTAACAAAGATAATAATATATTGTAATTCATTGCTGTTTTCAGGTGACTAACAACACTTTTCATAAAAGGTAATTCATTGTTGTTTTCAGGTGACTAACAACACTTATCATAATTCATTGCTGTTTTCAGGTGATTGCGGCAGTCAGTCCGGAGAAAGGTCCATGCTTCAAGTTCGATGGTAACTCATATCTTGAATTCGAGCAGCCAGATCTACATCTCTCCAATAGGTACGTGTCCCTGATAACTCCTATGCCTTAGGTATTAAAGAGGAGTTCGATTTCCAAAGTGTTAATGGGAAAAATACATGTATTTCGATCATAGAGAAATAAGCAGGAATGTTTGAGTAACTGAGTATATCTCACGATGCGCTAAATTAGCTACTCTCATTAAAGTACTTTATCCCAGCTGAACACTCTTAATCGTTTTAATACTTACCCATATCAAATATCAGTATGATGATTGAGGAACACTACATATAAATCAATGCATCTCAACGCTTTTTCAACAAAGATACCCAAAAGCATAGTCCTTGTTAAGAAAAGACGGAAGATTGGACGGTTAGGGCAATGAACTTTACTGATATAACTATAGTCTTCCCTGCATGTTGGTGGCATAAAAGGTTGTCTTCGCGTCCGTTTGGCGTCCATGCAATGGAAACTATGTCCAACACCAATCCCTCGTGTTTGAATGCACAAATGTCAAATCGCTGAAATAACCTAATATATTTTGTATTTGTTGGGACAAACATATTGTCCAAATTTAAATGAAATCGAAAAAGAAATAAAGAGTTTGCGAAGAATCTTGACCTATTATATATAGAAAACAACGAACAACATGTAAATTTTTACATGCGGTTCAATAAAAAAACAGCTTATTAAAATACATTAAAATCGTACTTCATTCTTTGTTGATGAGACATTCCTTAACCAATTTTGCTATCAGTTTCTCACTTTTGAAAACTGTCCCCTGCATGAGCACAAACGAACCGATTTAGTTTTAGGTCATATTTACGATCCGAAACTTTGTATTTAGATGTATTGACATTTAAAATGTTTCCAAAGGAGAAACCATGAGCAGAAACAATGAATTTTGCAACTCTCAAATGACAACGCTATCGATTACAATAATGTGATAATACATAGTTACGGACTTGCCAAAGACAGATCCAAATGTCAATAATTCCCGAAATTGTATTGTAAAATTACTTAGATTAAAACTTTATTAAGGTACGAGTGTTGTGTTCAATGTAGTTTCAATCGATCAATTGACCACACCTACTTTATATGATTCGGGAGAGCTGAGTTAAAGGGGCAGTAGCACGGTTTTAGGGGGTATTTAAGGTGATGTCAGGACAATGAAAATAAATGGTTCCAATTGAAAGACAATATATTTAAACAAAATGAAACAGCATTAAATCAACTATATAATGTAAAATTAAGCCTTGCGACTCCTTTTTCTTACCAAAATGAATTAAAGGTGTTCACACAAAAATGGCTGCTAATGGATTTTATGCGAATCTTTATCATTTGTTCTCTGACTATGAATGATCGGTTTGTGTAATGAGAATTTTGACACCATCAAACTAATACATTGAGCATTAATGTACAATTGTCAGTGAAAAATAGAAAACAAAGAATTTCAGACAACATGCTACTGCCCTTTAAAGGGGCAGTAGCACGTTTTTTGACAATTTTATATTTTCAATTGTTCACTGATAATTGTACGTTAATGCTAAATATATTACTTTGATAGTGTCAAATATGTCATAACACAAACCAATCAGCCATAGTCAGAGAACAAATTATAAAGATTCACATAAAATCCATTGGCAGCCATTTTTGTGTGAACACCTTTAATTCATTTCGTGTAAGAAAACGAATCGCATGGCTTAACCTTACTTTATATATTTGATTTATTACTGCTTCATTTAGATTAAATACATTGTCTTTAGATTGGAACCACTTTTTAAAATTGTCATGACATCACCTTATGTCCCCCCTAAAAACTTGCTACTGCCCCTTTAAAGAGTGCATGTTCGAATTGAAGAACTTGAAACGAAATACTTCAATCATACTTTTGATTTCCTACTCAAATGACCACTATGTCTTCCCAGTGCCCATTACATCCTGAACTTCAAGACAAGGTCACCAAACGGCATCATCCTCTTCGCTCACGGTGATAACGATTACGAGGCTCTCTATGTACGAGATGGAATCTTGAACTATGACCTTTTCAATCCGGAAGACTCCGGGGTGGGCGGTAGTTATGGCGCGCACCTGCAAAGTAATCACAGAGTGGATAACAACACTGTCTTTAGGGTTAGTATATTGATTGTTATGTTTATATCATTTTTTGAAAAATGTTCAAAGAATTATCAAAAACCATTTACATGTTTTAGAAATTTATCTTACGAGATAATTTTAATCTTCTTCTATTAGCTTCAGGGAAGTGATTGCTATATGAATTGATTTGTACATTGTTGATTTTCTTTTTATTATCTATTTCAAGGTTAAATGATGTTTTCTTGGGGAATGCCTTCTTCAAAAACTTAAGGATCTGAATTTTGCAAAACACATGTTATATTTTCTATCTGAACGTTAGAAAAAAGTACAACACATACAGAGAGAGTGATGAATTAAAACTTTCTTATTATGAGGTTTATGTATGATGACGTTAGAATTCCAGATTGTCTTCTTAAGATTTTCAAAATAAAAAATAATATTGTATAATATGCGATTATTTACAATGAACGTTATGAGTTCTAAACTATTTACTACACTGAATAGACGTCATTGCTCTACAAAGAGGTCATAGTTATTTCGGTGAGCTTGTACTAAATGTGAGCTATCTAAGAATCGAGTGGTCATAATAATTACAACATCCGGATTTGTCCCGGCAATACGACGTTAACTTGATACCTACAGGAGATATTCTAACAAAGACCCCAATTACAATTCCGTTTCCAGATTCCCGTAGGTAAACATTTATCTAAGCATCGGTTCATAGCGGAATGCCACTGGACAAACTGTCTCAAATTAGATATTTGAACACAGTGCAACGACGTGCGAGGTTAATAAGACCAACTGACAATTGGGATACTTATTCTGAAATTGTCGTATTACGGTGTACGTTTATAAGAAAATGAACTGGAAGAAAGTATGTCACGAATTGCTGATTTACCAGATACTATTTGGGCTTCAAATCAGCATACAAGGGTTGTTGACCCAATGTTCAAATCCTAAGGACACTACTATTATCTGGCGTCTATTTAAATGTACTGATTCTGTAATGACGCCTATTACGGCTGTCAGACACAATGTCATGAATACGCCCCCTGTTACGCCAACGCCAGTTTATTTAGAGCGCCAGTGTGCCTATTACGTACCTATTCAAAGCTCTTATTTGGTGATTGATTATTTTGAGTCATATTGGTTGTATGGTCGCAATCAGTTGGGAACTCTGTCCATGGGCTTGACGTCAATTTCTGAGAGTGTTGATTCACCTTTATCATCAGACATCTTACACAGAACTTCACTGACCCATATTGGTTATCCTTGACTTGAATTTATCTCTGGTTGACATATTGTTCCCACAGGTTCACTTAGAACATAGCGAATTGTTACAAAATGTCCAACAGAATTATTAAATCATTTTAAATGACCTGGATTGTAATATTCTGAGTTTATTGTATTCAGTTAATGGTAAATATAAATGAATAAGGGTTTGCCAAATTTGTTGCTCAAGGATTAATGTTTCAAGAGGTTAGGACAAGGAAACATTTTTATGCCCCCGAATCGGAGATTCCGGGGGTATATTGTTTTTCACCTGTCCGTCCGTTCGTCCGTCTGTCCGTTTGTCCACAAAAACTTTAACCTTGGTCATAACTTTTGATTGGTCAGAGCTAGGTCTTTGATACTTGACATATGCATCCGGGGGCATTCGTGTTTCACAAACACATCTTGTTCTATATTTGTTTTCCATCGTATTGTCCATTCCAGACAGCGGTCACAATTACCGCCTAATGGATTCTTCAAAATATGATATAATGACGGATACACCTAAGAATAAACAAAATGTAAATAAGAAAATGACTTGCATATGATATAATGTCGAATACACTTAGGAATATGAAATTGTATATATAAAATATATCTTCTAAAATATAACATTCTGCCTTCTTCAAATATTCAGCTTAATATCTGCTGAAAAACATGTTTCTAATCCGAGGAACTCTATGGGATGAGAAATATAATATTACAAGGGATAATATTTTGGTATGTCCCAATACCCCTGTAGGGAAAACGGTTCAATATGCGTGAACCGAGGAATAAACCTTCTGACATGACATATGAAATATAGGCAATAAAATAGTGGACAATATTCTATAGTTCATAAGCAAGGTCAAATCTTGTTAAATGTTTTTAAATGAACAGTTTCTTTAAAATGCAACAGATAAGGACTTACTTGAGTTGCAATCTCCGAATAAAGTGAAGTAATAAAGCTCTTTCTTTATTAGCTTGATTTGATCTTTTTATCAAATGAACAAGATTCAATGTGAACGTGAAACATAGAATAAAAAGATTCTAAAAAAGTGTCCAAAAGTAACGCTTCCAACCAAATCACAAGATAATTCAATGCACGGCTGATTGAATTGAAAGAAACATCTGATTGATTTGAAAGAAACATCGTTATATAATTTCTCCAGAAGCCAACTTACTTTGATGTAATATTCTGAAAAATTATCTTTTCGTGTTTATGAGAAACAAAACTTTTTTAAATGTTTGGAATCTCCTTAACTTGGCGAAACAGTAGAGAGAAATTGAACACGTTTGTTTGTTTTAAAATGACCTAGAGCAAAGATGCGTCAACAAATTGATGTCAAATGAAGATCATCATGTTGGTAACATTGTTTTCTAACATAACTTCCATCATTATTAATTTAAAACTTAATTTCCGAACATTCTGTCCGAACGACATTTTATGATTGCTTTTTGAAACCCAATTGTGTTTGTACAGCCACAAAAATCTGTTCCCAGAAAATGAAATGGTGTATTCGTCTTCATGAGACACATGCTTATCAACTTCATTAAAAGACATCTCTATCCGGTAAGAGAGTTTTGTTTTTGATGTTGTTGAAAACATTACAACGTTTCTTTGTGACAGTAGATTATTTCCATTGAGTTTGATCTCTATCATTTACATAGGTGGAAGTGTTCAGGAATAGACGAGTTAGACGAGGGTTGAACCTGCTAGCTGGGGAACAAGCTCCTATAAGAACAGGGATGATCCTGAAGGACACACTGCTAGGAGGCGAAGAGGAACACATGTCACGACCAGGCTACATGCAGAGGGTTCGAATCCATAGAACCTTATTCATCGGTGGAGCAAGAAGGGAACATCTGGTTAGTATATACATTAAGCTTCAAAAGACTTTCGGTCATTTCAATGAGGTGTTGGGATCGTCAGTATACAACGTCTTTTAATTGACGTTGGCGTTATAGAATTGTTGATTTTAAATGTTTAGTGATTTGTCGAGGTAATATCGCTCAGAATTCATTTCTATCATTGAAGAAAAGAATATCTGGCAAATATCAATTAAACTTTAAGGACAATTCCGTGATTTAAATCAGGTGTTTAGATTCAATTTTCGACGTCTTTTAATTGATATTTACGTCATAGAACTCGTTATTGTAGACATTGAGGGTTTTTTTTCGTTATGCTATTGCTCATTTTATTTCTATTATTGAAGAAGAGAACATCTGGTTAGCATAGATTAAGCTTCAAAAAGACATTCTATGATTTCAATGAGGTGTTGGGATCGTCAGTATACAACGTCTTTTAATTGACGTGGGCATCGTAGAATTGTTGATTGAAAATGTTTTGTGTTCTTTCGATATAATATCGCTTAGAAGATGTTTCTATTATTGAAGAAAAGATTATCTGGTAACTATTAATTAAGCTTTAAATTTCAATGAGGTATTGATTTCATCGAAATATGACGTCTTTCAATTGATGTTGACTTAATAGAATTGTTGATTGTAAATATATAGTTTGTATTCTATAAAATATCGCTCAGAAACTATTTCTTTATGAAAGTAAGCAAAATCATGTTTGATGTCAACATTTGTTATGAATAATGTATTATTATTATTGTCATCATGATATGACATGTCGAACACACATTAAGATACACATGTAATTCAATTTAGATAATGACAAAAACTATGTTTCTAAGTGAAATAATCAGGTATAAATACACCGAAATTTAGAATTTGAGAAAACAGTCACATGTTATATCATTTGAACCATAAGATAAAAGCTATGTATGCGGCATATATACACATAATCTTATAGTACTTTAGTGGATAAATAGGGATCATTAAAGACAGGTGATTTTTATCTTTCAGAGTGACACTGTCAAGTTTTTCAAAGGTCGTATCAGCGATATCCAGGAGAAGAAGAATGAAATCACTCTTGTTGACCCGTTCCGTAACATGGGGGTCAGCGATTGTGGGGTGCCAATCTGAACTGAGCAGGGGAACTACGCAAAATATCTGAAACAGCTTAGACAAATATTCGTGATCATTGATTAACAGTCTGCAAAGAAGGGAAAAACTTTATTCACAACTGTATACTGGCGAAAAACAAGGCAAATTTATTCGTGAAAATGACTGAAATTGTTATAGATGATTTCATCAATTTTTACCGCATTTCAACAAAAAGGTAATAAGGCTCTGTTCGCTTGTCACACTCATAGTGCCATAGCCATCAGTAGACCATTATTATGAATCTACATTGTATATTATCAGTTTTGCTTCTCTTGATAAACATGTTAAACGTTTTTCCTTTAGATAAAGAAAGAACAATAAGGATTTTATCCAATAAGACTTTGGCATGACACGAAATACAGTATCTGTTTAGTAGCGTTATAGTTGCTTGAAGAACTGATATCAGGCCGTTCATGTGAGGTATTGTATTTGTACAATACACTGAACAGTCATCGTTGTATACTGCCCTTATATACATGTATAACTCAGGCAGTCACACAAACCGAAATTTTGTGTACCTTTGTAGTTCTTTTCCAATATTATTATCAAAAAAGGTTATAAAGTTTCTAATGCTATTAAGTAGTTGATGTTAAACATATCTGAATCTTTATCTAAATGAAAGGGTTTTAGAAGACGTAGTATTCAGCAGTATTCACTTATATCAGTGTATAAGCATTTAAGCTAATTTATCAATTTAACTTGTATTTCAGATTCCCTTCAAGTCAAACATTTGTCAAATATGAACTTCTAACAATTCTGAGAATTCTGTCAATTTATTTGAAATGGAAACTTCAAACATAATGCTATGTAAAATTGCCATGAACTGTATTTTCATGTGATTTTGTCTATAACGCTTTTTGCATAATAAACCTGTCTATCTTTTCGTTCATATCACTTTTGCATGATGTGTCACATATCTTTCAATTGGAAAGGTAGCAAAGAAATATCTTTGGATAGTTTCACTCAATGACATTTGACATGAAGTAACACAACCCAATTCAAGAACTGCAAGCTTATGTAATTAAGGGGACGATCCCCTGAAGACCTGTTGAATTGGAAAGAATCATTAAAATCAAACTATGAATTCGAATAAACATCTTATTTGAACAAGGCGACCTAATTCAAGAACCTTTTATAATTAAGTAAACGGGACAATTACATAATAACAATAACAGAATAGTTTAAAGTGAAGTGATCAAATTCAAATCAATCTAAAAAAACCCAGATTAGGCTCAACATGAATTTCATAAAAAGAAACAAATTAAATGTGAAGATAATTATTTATCATATAATGGGCAGTGTTATCTGTGCAATAAACCCACCTTGTAATCATGTTATCAGATCCCTGATAACAATGCAAATGAGGTCAAAACCCGAACTATTTTCTCAAAACTCCATGCATGTCATGCGAGTCCTAAACCGGTCTCTAAACATTGATAACGTCGTCGGGAGTTTTCAGGTTTTGTGGGTTTTTTATCGAATAAAATATCGTAAACAAAATCTGTCAAATCTTATCACGCATTCCTATTTTAGAAATAGCTTGGTTTTCGAAGCATTTCAAGATGTTTTCATTGTGCGTTTAAAAATAAAACGATATGCAGCTAACAATATCGGCTATCGAAAAAATAGGTGCTTCAATTTTCGTGCATAACATAGGCCTAGATCGCTTTGGTCGTGTCGGTTACCAACTTATCAGCATAAACAAATCATATTCTAGTGATAGTACAGATTATCTAGTAGCAGAGTAACAAACGCAACAACCTCACCTTCGCAAATAGTCGACGTTTAGTCTAAGGATACCGTAACTGAACTGGCGTAACAACAATGACAATGCAGCTTTTCTAAATGCAGTTAGAGTTAATTCCCCTGTTGTAGCGACGTTAACAACTGGTTCTTACACATTTTGTGTTATTAAAAATACAATGTTTACTCGTGTTCATAGATTGAAGGAGACGTTTCTATCACTGTGAAAAAAAATCATCTCATGAAGGAATATTTCTAGACTGTTCACAACTGTACATCGCCGACAATGTGACCGTCACCTTAGTTTATTGTGAAAGCAATTACTCCGCGAAATCTAGGTCAAACATATTTTTAGAAGGTATCATAAAATATTATTTTCGTTTAAATCCTTTTATTTCAAAACGACATTATATGATAAAGAAATTATTAACCTCGTGTGTTTCCATATCATTAATATCATATAATAGGAATAAAAATATATGTATTATGCTCGCCAAAGGCTCGCATAATACAAATTTTATTCCTATTATATGATATTAATGATACGGAAACACACGGTTAATAATCTCTATTTATCAAATAGGCTGAAAATGCAATTTCATCATATTCTTACAGCATTCGAGTAATTTAGGGTAGTGAATTAAATGAAGTATACGTTATTGGTTGAGTTGGAAAATATAAATCAAAAACCCTAAAAAGAATGTTGCACTGAAGACTAGACGCAGTCAAGCAACAGATGAACAACGAATCTCTTAGCTACAAAAGACTACAAATGAGGCTTAACACCCCCGTCTGGGCACGTTGTAGATTGTCGGATTGGATACTTGGAATCCTTTGCTCTGATCTTCACTTGTTAAAGGTAGACATGTCTGCTACTGTAATAAAGATAAAGCACTGGCGTAACGTAACATGTCACCTTGTTGATGTAAAATTGGATACTTTGATCCATTGGCTCTGATCTTCAATTGGTAAATGTAGAATGTCTGCTACTCTAATGATGTTTTGGCACTTGTGGGGTTAGGTAAGAGGTGTCACTCTACACAAACGATATTGACACCACTTTGAAGAAGTCCGTCTGAATGTTCCTATGTCTCAGGTATAAAACACAACAACCCTTATCTCATATTAAGCTTTGGTTATCAGAAAGTTAAGAGGACATAATCTGCGACAGCGCAGAAACCGTGGTGGTAAATATTGCATGACCTCTGAGTATATACAATAAATACGCAACTGTAAAGAAATGATCAAAAAGAGAAAGTATTGAAGTTAATCTAATCAGTTCGTAAACAAGAAAGAATTTCCCAGGGAACTTATAGAAAGGTAATTGCTTTTTCACAAGTTTATAATTTTTCAATGATATCTCGTTTTATTTAAAAGTTCATAATTCCTCTTAATAACATTCTCACCCAACAGAGGCAGCTCAAGTCATGAAATGTTTATACAGTCTCTGTTCTATTACATCGAAATCCGGGGGTTACGGCAGTTTCCCCTGGCGGAAAACATCGCACAACAATCCATATGAATTTCTTTATCTGATGACAACGCTTCTCGCATGGAAAGGGTGGTTTATATCTCAATGCGTTTGCCGTGATTCAGTCACCAAAATGATGATTTTAGAACAACGTCGCTGATTGCACAGCTAACTCTGATTGCCTCCAATCAGGAATTTCCCATTCTATCCCACAATGTTGGCGAAATGGAACAGGGGCTCGATCAACATGTCATAACTTGATCTGCCTCTGTGGGAAGAGAATCGTTAATGAAATGGTTGATTATTTCGAATTATAGCAATGCCAATGATATGAAAATACATCTTTTACGTTTTGGAATCATTGCTCGGCTACTACGAACTTATTTACACTAAGAATCAGAAGAAACTTTACACCGTAGTCGGTTTTTGCATATGTAGGATTTTTTAATTGAAATATACAAAGTTTCTGCCGTCGTACTCAAAATCTTACAAGTACAGGAGATTAATCATCAGTCAAAGAATAATTCCCGGTATTTTAAAAAAAATTATATATTTTGTTGTTAAAAATATTGTTTTAAATATTATTTATTGTCAATACCAATAAATGAGACTTATTAATTAAACGTTTACAGCATTTTAAACATGGTTGAGGCATATTGGTGTACATTGGTGTACCCATTGTAAGAATAAACCAAGATATTGTGATTTATTACTCGCACGTGTAGGATACCGCAGTGTAATATTTATATAGAGAATACTAAACGACGTCCCGTTTCATAACATATTTATGAAACGAGTGAATGGGTTGGTATTTAACGAGCGAAAGCGAGTTAAATACCTATACCATTCACGAGTTTCATAAAAATGTTATGAAACGGTACCGAGTTTAGTATTTTATTTATTACTTGCTTAATAACATCGTAACAAAACAAAGAAAGTCGCCAACATGACTGTCGCGGCCGGCCCGCTGACATTATGACGTCATACTTAACAATTGTGACGTCATCATTACGTCACGTCATTCGGTCAGCGCGCGATGTTATTACACAATGTGTAATAACATTGTAGATTTATTAAACAGCGATATCTTCAACGGGAGAGTAATAAACGACAATATTAAACTAGTGTTATAACACAATGCAAGGATGACGTCATAGAAGTGTGTTGTTGTGACGTCACAGTGTAAGCGCGCCATCACAATGGTTGCTGAGTCACAAAAATGTTAGTTTCGGCAACTTATCGGCAATTATGTTTGATTTTTAAGGCAAGTAATAAACAGAATACTAAACTCCCTTCCATTTAATACTATTTTTATTAGACTCGTGAATGATTTGGTGTCAAACTCGCTTTCGCTCGTTTTATACAAAATCATTAACTCGTTTAATAAAAATAGTATTAAATTGAAGGTCGTTTAGTATCCTCTATACAACAGACACCCGACACACCATTTCTACATAATTTGATAAAATTACTGCTTTGTGTTATTGTGATCATGCGATACTCAAATACATCCTGTAACTCTTAGATATCTAATAAATCTTTAAAAAGAATGTGGTGTAAATTTCTTTTGTACCTCAGTGTACTTTTTAAAGAGGCAATAGCACGCTTTTTGAAATTTCATATTTTGAAATGTTCACTGATTATTGCATGTTAATACTAAACGTATTATTTTGATAGTGTCAAAAATCTCATTACACAAACCAATCATCCATAGTCTGAGAACAAAATATGTAAATTCACATAAATCCATTGGCGGCCATTTTGTGTGTACACCTTTAATTCATTTTGTATAAGAGACTTACTGTATCATTTAGTTGAAATACATTGTCTTTCAATTGGAGCCATTTATTTTCATTTTCCTGACATCACCTTATATCTCCCCTATAACGTTCTACTGCCCATTTAAAGTTTACCTAAGTAACATGGCAATTAAATCATTTTCTTGGTTTGATGTACCACACATCGTGCGCTGTCTTTACTGATAAAAACTCCTCCATTTGCTGTATGCCCTATGCATACGTTCAGCTTCCGATCATTAACTTGGGAGATTGATGTCTGAATAACGTGTTGAGTTGACAGAACGCGGTCTCAAAAGAAACTTCAGATTGATAAAGGGACTTGAAAGACATGAAGTTCCTTTGGAAGTTAACGTGAGATTTCTCAGTTCATAGTTCCAGGCTTACAATGTGACAGTTCATTTATCTTGATTTACTCTAACCTGAAGGTCTTTCTCAAATTATACCACTCGACAAAAGTTAAGCTTCACTATAAAATGAGACTACATTGGTTGCTTTGTTGGATTTGCTAAAGGTGCAATAGCACGTCTTTAGGGGGAATATAAGGTGATGTAAGGAGAATGAAGATAAATAGTTCCTGTTGAAAGACAATGTATTTAAACTAAATTCATAGTAAAAGACCCGTTTGAAACTGAGCCATTTTAAATTATTATGAACCTCTCGGGTCGAGAACTGTGCTTGATAATTGGTGTCGAATAAAATGTGTAGGTCTATCTTACACCACGCTAATTGCATCTGTGCCAGTCTCACTGCAGTGAGTTGTCAAATCGTTCACTTGTCAGATTCGGCGGTAGTCTAAAAACGGGGTAAAACTATCTAAAGCCTAAATATCTAAAAAAAGCCTAATTAAGATGCATATTTTCTCGATTACATGATCATTGCATTCAATTAGATAATGGTAATGGAGATAATCATCTGTTATTCTAAAATAGATTGCATTAGATAATCTTTTTAAAAAACAGCCAATATGTCCTTACCTAGTTTGCGCTAGAAAATATGAAATTACTACAAGCACTGCATAGAATGGCTTATGACGAATATGAATATATATGTAAAAAGTGATTTGTTCTCAATTGTTTGAGCGCTACCCTGTTTGTTAGGCAAAAGATAAATTGAATGTCGAACTATTGGAGAGTAAAGTCAAACGTATTTTCCCGATTGTTCGTGTATTTCAGAAATGACATAAACAAATGTAAACAATATATCAATCAAAAGTATGACTCTACATTTAAGTAAACAATATTGAATGACTCACGTGTTCACGTACTCTGTACAAAATTAAATGACTTTATAATGACACGGTTGAACGCTATAAAACACTGCCTACTCTTTAAGGCGGGACATAAAAGCAGTGTTTTATATTGAATTGGATAAAGAAAAGGCCAACACTGAATTTCATAACATGTTGGATTTCTTCAACTTCGTATTCCATAATCTACTTATACAACATGGTGATGGGCTCTAGATTTTGGACGATGTGGCAAATTAATGGATTTTCAAGACTAATCTATTCAAATTAAACATCAGAGAGACACACGTGAATCTTGTTATTGATGGGAACCACTGTGATCACATCCTACACAACCTGGTGATGGATATAAGCAGTTATTGGTATGTAATGGAATATATCAACTCCTTCGTGTACATCGAATTTCAAATCAGGTTTCCGTAATGAAACAACAGGGACAGAAATTGAGTGCATTGTCAGTCTCAATAACCTACCTTAACCAGGGTACGTTTCATTGAAAGGGTTTTTATGAATAAATCCAAACAGTTTAATGATATATTAATTTTAATATGGGCTTAACAATTTTACTGCCAAAACAAAATCAAGATAATCAATTGATATCAAAATCTCCATGATGAGAACAGTATATTTTATTGGCTTTCAACTTGAGGACCTTAATACATATTACTTATGTGGCACAAAAGTATATGATATAAATGTATTCTAAAATTCGGATTTAATCCCTTATTAAGAATGATATCCCTAACATTTTGGTTCAGTAAATCACATAAGAAAAGGGTGTTCAAACTTAATTGTGTAAGGGAAATATTAGCAATTGATCTTTAAAACCTTTTACGTGTATTTATATTTATTATATTAAAAGATTTGTTCTCTTAAGCAGACAAATCAAGGTTGAAGATACATTGCTACATATTACCCGCAAAATGAAAATGATCTAATGCTGTTTGAAGGCAATATTTATCAAATGAAAGTCACAATTGCAATTGTATCCTGTTTCAAATATGATTCATTCGGATGAAAGAATACCTACCATATAAACTAAAAATGCATTAACAACAGACACTTCAGGTCAAACTATGTGAAGTAAATTAGCAATTTCTTGTCTGAAAAACGTGCTTGTTTATGAAAAATATCCTTGTCAAATATTTGAAATCCAAAAACCAAATTGGGTACAGGAAAAGCAATTCATGAGGTAAGCTTAACGTTTTTCGTTTGTCAGGACACTGAAGACATTAATGGGTATTCAGAAATGTTTCTTTGTAACCTTTTTCAAGGAAGGAAACGTCTACTAGTGTAAATAAAAACAACGTTTTACAATTTCCTAGAGGGGGGAAGAAATAAAAACATTGTGAAAAACATTCTAGCAATCTCCTGAAAATCAGTGGTATTTATTGTAAAAACAAAGATAGATTAACTCCAATAGGAATAAAGGGAAAACAAATTAGCAAAAGACATGTTATGCAATACTTTGATCGTTTCTAAAAAAATACAGGATTTAAGTTATCATAAAGCCGAAACTCATTTTTCTATCATCAGATGGTAATGGACAGTATTGTAAAACACAAAACTTATCCCCTCTCCTTATCCCTAATGAATTACGAGTTTTGTGTAACAGAATGACATGTTTAATCACTCAATTTATTACCTATATGGTTGAAAATAAGTAGTGAAATATTTTCAATATGTGCACTAGTGCACATATCACTTTTGCCTAGCAACGATTGTTGTAGTGCGAGTTCCCGTATTTTTTCGCGTGTGACGTCATAACACCATTGTTCGTGACGTCACTGTAGCCGGCCGTCGCAGGGGAAGCGGCCAAGGAGCGGCCAAGGAGTCTACACACAATTTTTCAGCTCTCTAGACCTTTTGGAACTGGAGAAGAAGATGAAAATAGGCTTTTAAGGTTTTGACCCCTGTGACCCCAATTGGGGTCATGAGGTCATGAAATCTACAATTTAGAATCCTCATTGGCCAAGGAGTCTACACACAACTTTTCAGCTCTCTAGACCTTTTGGGACTGGAGAAGAAGATGAAAATAAATTTTTAAGGTTTTGACCCCTGTGACCCCATTTGGGGTCATGAGGTCATGAAATCTACAATTTAAAATCCCCAATTGCCAAGGAGTCTCCACATCAAATTTGAGCTCTCTAGAGTCATTGGTTCTGGAGAAGAAGTCGAAAATGTGAAAAGTTTACGGATGGACGGACGGACGGACGCCGGACGCCGGACGCCATGCCATGCCATAAGCCCATCGGGTCTTTCAGACCTGATGAGCTAAAAATATATGTATTATGCTCGCCAAAGGCTCGCATAATACAATTTTATTCCTATTATATGATATCAATGATACGGAAACACACGGTTAATAATCTCTATTTATCAAATAGGCTGAAAATGCAATTTCATCATATTCTTACAGCATTCGAGTAATTTAGGGTAGTGAATTAAATGAAGTATACGTTATTGGTTGAGTTGGAAAATATAAATCAAAAACCCTAAAAAGAATGTTGCACTGAAGACTAGACGCAGTCAAGCAACAGATGAACAACGAATCTCTTAGCTACAAAAGACTACAAATGAGGCTTAACACCCCCGTCTGGGCACGTTGTAGATTGTCGGATTGGATACTTGGAGTCTTTTGCTCTGATCTTCACTTGTTAAAGGTAGACATGTCTGCTACTGTAATAAAGATAAAGCACTGGCGTAACGTAACATGTCACCTTGTTGATGTAAAATTGGATACTTTGATCCATTGGCTCTGATCTTCAATTGGTAAATGTAGAATGTCTGCTACTCTAATGATGTTTTAGCACTTGTGGGGTTAGGTAAGAGGTGTCACTCTACACAAACGATATTGGCACCACTTTGAAGAAGTACGTCTGAATGTTCCTATGTCTCAGGTATAAAACACGATAACCCTTATCTCATATTAAGCTTTGGTTATCAGAAAGTTTAGAGGACATAATCTGCGACAGCCGAAAACCGTTGTGGTAAATATTGCATGACCTCTGAGTATACACAATAAATACGCAACTGTAAAGAAATGATTAAAAAGAGAAAGTATTGAAGTTAATCTAATCAGTTCGTAAACAAGAAAGAATTTCCCAGGGAACTTATAGAAAGGTAATTGCTTTTTCACAAGTATATAATTTTTCAATGATATCTCGTTTTATTTCAAAGTTCATAATTCCTCTTAATAACATTCTCACCCAACAGAGGCAGCTCAAGTCATGAAATGTTTATACAGTCTCTGTTCAATTACATCGAAATCCGGGGGTTACGGCAGTTTCCCCTGGCGGAAAACATTGCACAACAATCCATATGAATTTCTTTATCTGATGACAACGCTTCTCGCATGGAAAGGGTGGTTTATATCTCAATGCGTTTGCCATGATTCAGTCACCAAAATGATGATTTTAGAACAACGTCGCTGATTGCACAGCTAACTCTGATTGCCTCCAATCAGGAATTTCCCATTCTATCCCACAATGTCGGCGAAATAGAACAGGGGCTCAATCAACATGTCATAACTTGATCTGCCTCTGTGGGAAGAGAATCGTTAATGAAATGGTTGATTACTTCGAATTATAGCAATGCCAATGATATAACAATACATCTTTTACGTTTTGGAATCATTGCTCGGCTACTAAGAACTTATTTACACTAAGAAACAGAAGAAACTTTACACCGTAGTCGGTTTTTGCATATGTAGGATTTTTTAATTGAAATATTCAAAGTTTCTGCCGTCGTACTCAAAATCTTACAAATACAGGAGATTAATCATCAGTCAAAGAATAATTCCCGGTATTTTTAAATTTTTTCTTTATTTTGTTGTTAAAAATATTTTTTAAATGTTATTTATTGTCAATACCAATAAATGAGCCTTATTAATTAAACGTTTACAACATTTTAAACATGATTGAGGCATATTGGTGTACATTGGTGTACCCATTGTAACAATAAACCAAGATATTGTGATTTATTACTCGCACGTGTAGGATACCGCAGTGTAATATTTATACGACAATATTAAACTAGTGTTATAACACAATGCAAGGATGACGTCATAGAAGTGTGTTGTTGTGACGTCACTGTGTTAGCGCACCATCACAATGGTTGCTGAGTCACAAAAATGTTAGTTTCGGCAACTTATCGGCAATTATGTTTGATTTTTAAGGCAAGTAATAAACAGAATACTAAACTCCCTTCCATTTAATACTATTTTTATTAAACTCGTGAATGATTTGGTGTCAAACTCGCTTTCGCTCGTTTTATACAAAATCATCAACTCGTTTAATAAAAATAGTATTAAATTGAAGGTCGTTTAGTATCCTCTATACAACAGACACCAGACACACCATTTCTACATAATTTTTTAAAATTACTGCTTTGTGTTATTGTGATCATGCGATACTCAAATAAATCCTGTAACTCTTAGATATCTAATAAATCTTTAAAAAGAATGTGGTGTTAATTTCTTTTGTACCTCAGTGTACTTTTTAAAGAGGCAATAGCACACTTTTTGAAATTTCATATTTTGAAATGTTCACTGATTATTGCATGTTAATACTAAATGTATTATTTTGATAGTGTCAAAAATCTCATTACACAAACCAATCATCCATAGTCTGAGAACAAAATATGTAAATTCACATAAATCCATTGGCGGCCATTTTGTGTGTACACCTTTAATTCATTTTGTATAAGAGACTTACTGTATCATTTAGTTGAAATACATTGTCTTTCAATTGGAGCCATTTATTTTCATTTTCCTGACATCGCCTTATATCTCCCCTATAACGTTCTACTGCCCATTTAAAGTTTACCTAAGTAACATGGCAATTAAATCATTTTCTTGGTTTGATGTACCACACATCGTGCGCTGTCTTTACTGATAAAAACCCCTCCATTTGCTGTATGCCCTATGCATACGTTCAGCGTCCGATCATTAACTTGGGAGATTGATGTCTGAATAACGTGTTGAGTTGACAGAACGCGGTCTCAAAAGAAACTTCAGATTGATAAAGGGACTTGAAAGACATGAAGTTCCTTTGGAAGTTAACGTGAGATTTCTCAGTTCATAGTTCCAGGCTTACAATGTGACAGTTCATTTATCTTGATTTACTCTAACCTGAAGGTCTTTCTCAAATTATACCACTCGACAAAAGTTAAGCTTCACTATAAAATGAGACTATATTGGTTGCTTTGTTGGATTTGCTAAAGGTGCAATAGCACGTCTTTAGGGGGAATATAAGGTGATGTAAGGAAAATGAAGATAAATAGTTCCTGTTGAAAGACAATGTATTTAAACTAAATTCATAGTAAAAGACCCGTTTGAAACTGAGCCATTTTAAATTATTATGAACCTCTCGGGTCGAGAACTGTGCTTGATAATTGGTGTCGAATAAAATGTGTAGGCCTATCTTACACCACGCTAATTGCATCTGTGCCAGTCTCACTGCAGTGATTTGTCAAATAGTTCACTTGTCAGATTCGGCGGTAGTCTAAAAACGGGGTAAAACTATCTAAAGCCTAAATATCTAAAAAAAAGCCTAATTAAGATGCATATTTTCTCGATTACATGATCATTGCATTCAATTAGATAATGGTAATGGAGATAATCATCTGTTATTATAAAATAGAGTGCATTAGATAATCTCTTTAAATAACAGCCAATATGTCCTTACCTAGTTTGCGCTAGAAAATATGAAATTACTACAAGCACTGCATAGAATGGCTTATGACGAATATGAATATATATGTAAAAAGTGATTTGTTCTCAATTGTTTGAGCGCTACCCTCGTTTGTTAGGCAAAAGATAAATTGAATGTCGAACTATTGGAGAGTAAAGTCAAACGTATTTTCCCGATTGTTCGTGTATTTCAGAAATGACATAAACAAATGTAAACAATATATCAATCAAAAGTATGATTCTACATTTACGTAAACAATATTGAATGACTCACGTGTTCACGTACTCTGTACAAAATTAAATGACTTTATAATGACATGGTTGAACGCTATAAAACACTGCCTACTCTGTAAGGCGGGACATAAAAGCATCGTTTTATATTGAATTGGATAAAGAAAAGGCCAACACTGAATTTCATAACATGTTGGATTCCTTCAACTTCGTATTCCATAATCTACTTATACAACATGGTGATGGGCTCTAGATTTTGGACGATGTGGCAAATTAATGGATTTTCAAGACTAATCTATTCAAATTAAACTTCAGAGAGACACACGTGAATCTTGTTATTGATGGGAACCACTGTGATCACATCCTACACAACCTGGTGATGGATATAAGCAGTTATTGGTATGTAATGGAATATATCAACTCCTTCGTGTACATCGAATTTCAAATCAGGTTTCCGTAATGAAACAACAGGGACAGAAATTGAGTGCATTGTCAGTCTCAATAACCTACCTTAACCAGGGTACGGTTCATTGAAAGGGTTTTTATGAATAAATCCAAACAGTTTAATGATATATTAATTTTAACAATTTTACTGCCAAAACAAAATCAAGATAATCAATTGATATCAAATTCTCAATGATGAGAACAGTATATTTTATTGGCTTTCAACTTGAGGACCTTAATACATATTACTTATGTGGCACTAAAAGTATATGATATAAATGTATTCTAAAATTCGGATTTAATCCCTTATTAAGAATGATATCCCTAACATTTTGGTTCAGTAAATCACATAAGAAAAGGGTGTTCAAATTTAATTGTGTAAGGGAAATATTAGCAATTGATCTTTAAAACCTTTTACGTGTATTTATATTTATTATATTAAAAGATAATTTGTTCTCTTAAGCAGACAAATCAAGGTTGAAGATACATTGCTACATATTACCCGCAAAATGAAAATGATCTAATGCTGTTTGAAGGCAATAGAAAATCATTTATCAAATGAAAGTCACAATTGCAATTGTATCCTGTTTCAAATATGATTCATTAGGATGAACGAAGACCTACCATATAAACTAAAAATGCATTAACAACAGACACTTCAGGTCAAACTATGTGAAGTTAATTAGCAATTTCTTGTCTGAAAAACGTGCTTGTTTATGAAAAATATCCTTGTCAAATATTTGAAATCCAAAAACCAAATTGGGTACAGGAAAAGCAATTCATGAGGTAAGCTAAACGTTTTTCGTTTGTCAGGACACTGAAGACATTAATGAGTATTGTAACCTTTTTCAAGGAAGGAAACGTTTACTAGTGTAAATAAAAACAACGTTTTACAATTTCCTAGAGGGGGGAAGAAATAAAAACATTGTGAAAAACATTCTAGCAATCTCCTGAAAATCAGTGGTAATTATTGTAAAAACAAAGATAGATTAACTCCAATAGGAATAAAGGGAAAAACAATTTGCAAAAGACATGTTATGCAATACTTTGATCGTTTCTAAAAAAAATACAGGATTTAAGTTATCATAAAGCCGAAACTCATTTTTCTATCATCAGATGTTAATGGACAGTATTGTAAAACACAAAACTTATCCCCTCTCCTTATCCCTAATGAATTACGAGTTTTCTGTAACAGAATGACATGTTTAATCACTCAATTTATTACCTATATGGTTGAAAATAAGTAGTGACATATTTTCAATATGTGCACTAGTGCACATATCACTTTTGCCTAGCAACGATTGTTGTAGTGCGAGTTCCCGTATTTTTTCGCGTGTGACGTCATAACACCATTGTTCGTGACGTCACTGTAGCCGGCCGTCGCAGGGGAAAGGGCCCGTTTCTTAGATGTTTCTAAGGTGGTAAAATGGAATAGAATCAGTATTAAAGAAAGAATTATCCTCGGAAGTGTGTCATATGACTTTTACGAAACTCGTGCAAATTTGTGTATAACCCTCGCTCTCGCTCGGGCAATACAAAAATTCACACTCGTTTCGTAAAAGTCATATGACACACTCTCTCGTGTAATAATCTCTATATATTACACATGGTACACAACGTGTTGAACCCCTTAACATAATCCTAAAATTTATTGCTTTGACAATGCTAGTATAAATTGACTAAACAAAACACAAACGACATTTGGATAAGATAATTTCTCCCTGTTTTGTTTATTTACATTGTTGAAAATCTAAAACATTATAACTGATGGTTGCAATAGAACTGGGGTTTTTTATACCAAAATTAACAATTGTTGGTGTGGCAAAACTATGCTACAAACTCTCTATTTACCAGGAACAATACAGACATGACACAACAAAATGTAAAACAAAGGTTCCTCGGTAGCTCAAATTGTAAAGGCGCTTATTGTAGACATAGAAATTCCGGGTTTGAATACCATCTTCGTTGTTAATAAATCTTTCTTGTTTGATTAAAATGCGAAAGTCCAATTGTTTGACCATTTGCATTTGTTGGCAATTTCATAACCGACCAAGGTAGTTATGAGATAATCCAGCTACGCTTCAACTCAAACACAGGCAATAACTTCCCATGGGGTGTAAAGATTAAACACCTAAAGATAGGTAGTTACTAGATAAAACAAAGAAATATAACACCAAAGGGGTGTAAATGAGATTGTCAAGTTAATGTTATCAAGTTATTTTGTTTAGGTCCTCTTTGTCCTACATTATGTTACATAATGTCTAATTGGTTATTAAACCCACAATGAAATAAGAATGATTAAACAAAATATATATATCTTATATATATATATCTACCTTTCTCTACAAGAATTATTTACTATATGTAGTCTTCGTAGTCTTTGTCTAGTTGATTGAAAGGACGACATATTTCAGGATTTTTCATTTGAGCGATTTTCAAGAAACAATTAATCGCATGAAAACGACATGGAATCGATTTGTTTCCATCTTTAATCAAATTAATGATTATCCAGAGTCTGTTTGATCATTTTTGTTGCATGGTCTGTTTATTCATACTCAGGATTCAATCTTTTAAAAATATATTTCTAGCATGAGACCTTGAGTTTCCTAAATCCTGTCACGTGAAATCATTACTGTTTAATGTTTATTGAAATGGAAATTTCATCCCGACCCATTATTAACCTCTCATTAACACATGAACACACATCCTCATAAGACTCCCGATGAGTTTGTAATGCCATTTTATGCAAGAAGGTCTTGTTAATGCTTCTCACTGACACTTTTCAGGTTTTAAAACAATCGTGAAAACGTGCTTAAAATAATTCATTAACTGTCCTTGTGCAAGTCTTTGTAAGTTAATTCTTTAACAACGGAACGTCGTTTTAGAATACATACCTATAGGCCTATAAGTCCTTTACAACGCATTGTGTGTAATTGTTGTGAACCCGTTGCATCCTCAATCAATTCAACGCTTCCTGTAACGACTCATTTGAAAGCTAACAACGCTGCTGCTCAATAAGAACTGACACATGTTGAGACTGAACAGCCAGTCAGTAAACCTAGCCTCAAGAATACTCGCTAAAGTCCAATATTGAGTCAAGCTAAATACAGTAACAGAGCGCGTGAGCCGACCATCCGGCGACCTGTGACCTTCCAATCAAACGTGAGATGCCCGAATGGATTCATCCAATCATAGAGCGGCTACATATTTGAACTTTGAAATTGTAAGTTCATGTGCCAATGCAGACTATTGCGACTGGGTAAGATGCACATTAATTGGTCACTTATATACGTCGACATACTACGTTATCTTGATAGACTCTATATGTAAGTGTAGCTGGTATCATTGAGGCTAGATTTACTTAGACTGCTGAACAGCATGTTACCATGACAAAATCTGATGAAGATATAGTTTTGTTGAAAAATGAACCGAATGGTCGGACTATTAGTGGCAAACAAGTTAACATGATTATGATAATTTCTTATCATTTGTTCCTTCGGTAATTAGGACCCGGTATCTAAAATTTTTACTCAAATATACAAAACCCATTCCAATTACATTTGTCATCACATTTATATATTTTAGTGCGAATATGTAAACCAACTTAATCATGGAATTTAAACCTTTACCTAAAAACTCCCTATATAATACATGTACATAATCAAATCTAAAATAAAATACAAAGTTTCTTTAAGTTCGTACATATAGGTTAAAACGATTCTTTCAAAGAAGGATCAAAGAGAAATTATCATTATCCCATTTAACGGATAAATGTTTTTAACCTTATGTGATGACATGTTGAACTGATCAAACAGATTACATTAATACATGAATAGAAGAACGCTTGGTAAACAAGAACTGGCCATATAAATGGCACTATAAGAAATAACTTCTGATAATGGCATGGCCTACAGTGTCAATATCTCTAGTTTTCCAATAGAACATTAATCAATCACAATCTATGACCATACCAGAACAAGAATTTTGATCAACAATTGTTGGTGTGGCAAAACTAAACTACAAACTTTAGGTTTCAGCCTATGAACACAAAAATGCTGTAACCAAGTTGACATTCACACATCACAAATCATGATAAGGAAGTAAGAGTTTGTTAAAATATCATTTTTCAACAATTATTGACGATTTTTTGCGAAAAGGGTTATAATCAAAGAATGTGTTAACCATTCTAATATTCTTGTGAGTTTAGTCAGTTAATTAAATACTATTCTATGCAATAGAGTTGTCATTACAGTTAATACAGGCATGAATTTGTCAGTAGGATTAGTCAGTAGTAAACTATGCCTAATTGGGTATTAAACCCACAATGAAATAAGAATAATTAAATAATATATATATATATATCTTCTTAATTGTCAACCTTTTCTCTACAACAATGATTAATCTATATGTAGTCTTCAAAGTCTTTGTGTAATTGATTGAAAGGATGCACGTATTTCATGATTTTTCAGTTGAGTGATTTTCAAGAAACAATTAATCACATGAAAACGATATGGAATCGATTTTTCCCCATCTTTAATCAAATTAACGATTATTCAGAGTCTGATTGATCATTTACGTTGCATGGTCTGATTATTTATTGTTTGGATCAATCTTTGAAAATTATATTTCTAGCAACAGGCCTTTGGTTTCTTAATCCTGCCACGTGATCACATTAAGTGAATAGAGCTTTAAGATCTGTTTCATGTTTATTGAAGTGACAATTTCATCCTGAGTAAGACCCATTCTTAAACTCTCATTAACACATGAACACACATCCTCATAAGACTCCTAATGAGTTGGTAATGCCAATAGAAAGGTCTTGTAAAATGATAATTTAATTTTTTCACTGATAATTGCAAGTTAATGCTTAATGTATTTTTTCACAGTGTCAAAAACCTCATTACAGAAGCCAATCATCCATAGTCAGAGGACAAAGTATGAAGCTTCACATAAAATCCATTGGCGGCAATTTTGTGTGAAAACCTTTAATTCATTTTGTGTAAGATGAATGGCATGGCTTAACTTTACGTAATATATTTGAATGATCACTGTTCCATTTAGTATAAATACATTTTCTTTCTATTGGAACCATCAATTTTCATTTTCCTGACATCACCTTATATTCTCCCTAAAAACGTGCTACTGCCCCTTTAAAGGGGCAGTAGCACGTTTTTTGATGATTTTAATTTTTGACATTTTCAGTGATAATTGTATCCTAATGCTAAATGTATTATTTTGATAGTGTCAAAAATCTCATTGCACAAGCCAATCATCCATAGTCAGAGGACAAAGTTTGAAGATTCACATAAAATCCATTGGCGGCCATTTTTGTGTGAACACCTTTTATTCATTTTCGAAAGAAATAGGAATCGCACGGCTAAACTTTACATTATATGTTTGAATTATTACTGCTCCATTTAGTTTAAATACATTGTCTTTCAATTGGAACCATTAATTTTCATTTCCCTGACATGACCTTATATTCCCACTAAAAACGTGCTACTGCCCCTCTAATTCTGATCTCGCATGATGAAAGTCTAATCTGAAAACGGCATGGGCAGCATTATTTTACTGTCAGTACTTACCACTTATGCTCTTGATTAATTCATCAATAATAATTAGGGTATTTATATAGAGCCTAAATCAACAACAAATGCATGCTCAAGGCGCTCCCTGAATTATACCCTCGTCTAACCCAAGCAGCCGATTGAGCGCTTCAAGGTACCAAATTGCTTGGTCAACAGAGGCACATTTTGAATAAAGAGGCCTGCCTAAGGCGACACCACAAGTTATTTAACTCGTGTCGCAGTGGGGGCATTCAGCACTGAATCGGGTAACCTACCCATCCGGCAAGCAAAGCCAGCTGTTGCTGAAATACACTGATAGCGGTCAACTGTTCTTCGCACAGGAACACATGCCACCACTTGATTGAACTCGAACGGAATGTAAAACAGTTTGATAAAACAGGCGTCTCAAAATCCTAAAGGCCTTTTAAAGTAAAAGTTCATTGTTTATCTATGTACCTGCATATGTATTTATACTTTCTAAATGTTCTCACAGAAATCAATGTTACATTTAATTACAAGGGATGCTTATCAACAGATGCTTTACACATAATCTAGGTTGTGCAATTATCTTAACAAGCTGTTTTATCAATAAAACCATTTTCATAGTAGTTGATATAATGTTTTCATGCATACAAAGGTGTTAAATGGAAATAATCACTTGACCAACTGGACTTTGATTACATTGACAACTAAACCCTTACTAATTTAATCATTTTTGGATAAAAAATAATAAAAAAGCACAAATGCACTTTCCAAGATATTTTTGGACCTGAAATATTGCCTTGTGATAAAATATATTGTCAAATTGACAACTCGCCACCATTAGGACTGTTAATTTAATATGCATGCTTTTGTAAAACGTTTATTAGGTGTGGAGATATTTTTCGATCAAGGCAAACAATTAATTTCATTCGACTAATATACCTATTTAATTATGTTTGTCTTTGTATTCTTTAATATTATTACTATTAGATTTTACTAATTTGAAAGGAAAGAGAGTTGCGAAGCTTAAGTAGACATATACACATCGTTTTAAGACTACATTCTTTGATTCTTTAGACATTGTCTTGCAATTATTGTTTACATATATTTCCACATGCATGAGTTCCTTTCTTTTATCTAAAGAACGTGCTACTTCCCCTCTAAACTGTTTTAGCTTTATTGTATGCATGTTTCTGCAAACCCTTACACCAGGTGTTGAGATCTTGTCTTGTGGAAGCTAATCTGATAAATAGTGTAATTAGATGGAGGGCGTCTGGAAAAACAGTCCTTGCTTAATTCCATTCACTTACATGTAAGTCTTCTCGTCTGGATGTTTAGATTACCTGACAAAACTGGATTACATTGACCACTCATAAATCCTTATAAGAATTCCATCTTAAGATGAGAGGAACAGTTCGTGTTCGGAATGCAGATTTGATAAAGAGGAACTTCTGTTGTCAGGGATATTGTTTCATTCTAAAACAACTTTTTCAATACATGTATATAAAACGTATATGGTGTTAAGATCACAACCTCTTTGCAATAATTAAGGAGGTCACATATTGAAATAATATGATGTTTTAATCACTGAACTACCCTAAGTATACAATTTCAAGCAGAGAATGTCTTGAGGGAAGGTCATTGTCATATCTCTGGGTTTGCATAAAATGTTCGGGTTCCAGTATTTTCTTACTTTCTTTTAGCATTCTTTCCTACGATAAAAATATGTTGTATTTATTTAACTTCCGTCTTTAAATGTGTTACAATTCATCTGCAGAGGAGTAACCACAATCAACTACTGTAACTACATTATAAAAGCGTCGACAACTACGCTACTAAATTTTGTGAGGTGAGGGGATGTAATGTTTATATCTGCTGGTATTACTGCAGTGAAAAAGCCGGCAACACTGTTGTGGCTATGCATTGCGAGCAAGAGCTGGAACTAGCGGACCATGATTTGTACTGATTTCAGAGCATTCTTTCTCAGGGTACGATACACTATCTCCACTACAGATTATATAGTTTGCGTGAATTTCGTACCCTGAATGAATGAATGAATGAATGAAATTCAGAGTAACACTGCACCTAAAATTAACTGCGTAAAGAACAGTTCTCTACTGCAGACAAAGTTGCTAAGCCCTGCGCTACCCCTGCATACCCCTGCGCTATCCAACTTTTTTTGTTAATGTTCAAATGAGCAACACACAAGGAGTACAGAAAGTCATATAACTTCTATGTTTAAGATCCTTAGTACTAGCAAGTGTTTTTTTTTATCAAAATTTTATAAATATTGCCTTATTACAAGTTAAAACCAAAACGTTTTTAGTTTAGTTGATGCACATTTTTTTTACTCACGCATTGTAATCGAGGTAAAGGTATTTTATTTTTGAAGATAAAGTGTGTAAGACTTGAAGAAGAAATTACTCTGATTCTCATTACATCTTAGTTATCAGAGGTTCGTGTTGTCCTGTCTCTGGTCTCTTCAGCTTACCCGTAACCATTATTTATATGCACTCATATTCATCACCATTAAAGGGGCAGTAGCAGGTTTTTAGGGGGGACTATAAGGTGATGTCAGGAAAATGAAAATCAATGGTTCCAATTGAAAGAAAACGTTTTTTTAAACTAAATGGAGCAGTAATAAATCAAATATATAATGTAAAGTTCATCCAACTGATTCCTTTTTCTTAACCAAAATAAATTGAAGGCGTTCACACAAAAATGGCCGCTAATGGACTTATCGTGAATCTTAATAATTTGTTCTCTGACTTTGAATGATTGGTTGTGTTATGAGATTTTTGACACTATCAAGTTGAGGTGAGGTGATCTTGGGTTAAGCACCGCTTTCAAGAGCATTTCACGTACATCGCGGCTGCTAGTGATATTACAGGAGGAAAGCCGGACATTATCAAACTAATACATGTAACGTTGAAGTACAATTATAAGTGAAAATTTGAAGGTACAAGATTGTCAAAAAACTCAGGAATAATGAACTCTTTGGAAATCGGGGTCTGCATTTATCAACGCTGACAATGCTGTCAGGCATTGATAAGCAGCTGACTAACAGAGAAAGTATATACAAGATTTTAGCAGAACTTTAATGATTCAATGATTGTAGGATATAGTTATTTCCATACGATATCGTTACTATGAAATTTCAGGATATCATACATTTGGTTGAACATATTATTTGCATTAACTTTGTTCAAAGCAATAAAACATAAAGAATAACTTAAAAGGAAGTCAATATCGCCAAAAGGATAATTAGGCGAAGATGGGATTGCTAGTGACCTCTTGTCTTTGATCATCAATTTCACATCTAAAATACTGCATCAGTATAAAAAAAATTAACACTGTGGGTGTGACTTTCTTATTCCACTATATTGGTATTTCAGCATATGAAGAAAGATTGACTTTACATATCATTGACATTATATTATTAACTGACAGTAGAATTTTGCATCGTGACATTTTCTAGTTTGTCAACAGGATATTTGTTGCGACTTGAAGTGCAACATTGGAAATCAAACTGTCTGTTTTTGTAAGTCAATTTGTAACAAAGACGCGACAAGAAGTTAACTTACTGTTTAGGGGAATCGATTAATAAAATTATCAGAATTCTATCTCATTTCAGACTCCTAGGGCTTTTGGTGTATTTCATAAGACTTACCCGGTTGTTTTGTCAGAGAATAATTGAATGCGCAGCTAACTCTTAATCGCTTGCTTTCCAATATAGGTCACAGAAGCTTTTCTAATCAAACCTCTATCAAAACCGGAATAAATATTGTTCACAGATAGATCTGATCCAAAGAGTGTGGCATTATTACCATATGTAACACAGTTAATAGCTATCTATCTTTGGAAGCACAATGATTTTCTGCCCCCTTTAAATTTAAATGATTATTAAGATAAAAAGTCATATTTACAAATCATTGTGGGTACATGTGTCAAGTTTTTAAAATTGTTGACAATTATGAGGAACATTTGGCAAACTGAGGGCCAGAAAATACAAAGTCACGTCTACATATCGGGTTTATAGATGTATGTCTCATATTATAGATCTAGTACCTTTCGATACTTATACTTATTTACTAAGGGGTTGACAGTTGACTTTTATGTCGTCTCGCCGTCAGTGCAGAAAATGATCCTCTTAAATCGATTGCACATTTGGCTCGAAAGAAAATACAGGAAATATGACCATCAAACATTTGTGAATTATATCACATGGCATATGATCTCTAGTTGACAGAAATTCCTGTATATTTGTTCGGTGCATTAAGAGTAGAGTAGGGATGTGACCATTAGCTGTCTGGTATTGACGCCAAGGATTTTTCAGGAACGCGAAGGAACCAGCATTATGGAAGTGTTACATTTGAGGCATTGGGTTATCATTAAGCACACGTGTTGGTTCTTCTTCAATATATGTAGATCCTCACTCTGACACTTTACAAAGGCCACTTTTGGAATTTGTGTCTCGTTACGTTATGTGTCATAAATAAGTAGTGTCATCAGTCAATATTGTTGATCCCTTTTGAGGCTATAGGTCCAACGTTAAGAAATCATGTTAGTTCTTCTTCAATATGTGCCGATCCTCGCCATAGGACCATAGTATATACATTTTTGAAGGTTCATAACATTTGAACAAACAGTATCAGAATTATCAGAGCAGCAAAAATGACTGTCAAACAGTCACTTCAACAAAAAGAATTTGGAAATCGAACAAAATATTGAGGGCATCTGACTGAAATATAGAAAGGGCACATCTTGGGATAATAGTGATTACATATATGAAGTTTCTTAACATTTATCAAATAGTATCAGAGTTATGAACAAAAAGTGTGACAGATCGCTATGATTATACAGTTAATATTGTGTCACCATTTGTCCATGAATGAGGCAAGTAGAATGACGCTCAAGTAATTAATGCTTATAAACCACCAATCAAAGTATCTATACGCACAAAAAAAAGTAAAATACCCGATCAAAGCAGCTTAAATAAAGTTAATCAGTGTTTCAAGAATCACGAAACATCAGTAACGTGTGAGAAGCAATTGAACATTAACAAGTGACCGAACAAGAAAATGACCACAATACTGGTGAATTCTAAATATTATTATTTTGATTTCATTTCGTGTATTTAATATTATTTTAAGAGTTTAAAAATATTCATTAAATGAGATGCAAAAATAACAGGAAATCCAATTGCATGCATTTACAAAATGTCACATATCTTTCCATTCCTAAAAAACCTGCAGCCAACAAACTATTGAAAGATAGCACTGGCTATTGGTTATTGGTTCAACTTGTCAATATCCTCAAGTTTGCCAAACCCTAAAGTCATACCTTTAGAAGGGAAAATGGTAAATCTGTTCTCTTTCTAAAACTTCATGCCTTTAGAGATTGAGACTACTTTAGTTCTATATGTAGCAGTGTTAGGGAACTAGTGTCAAATAGATCTGAAGATATTGATGTTCGAAATTGTGCCTTGGTTTGAAAAGTACCCTAATTTAGAAGTATTGCCTGACATATAGAGCTAGATTTACACATGCTTTTATCTTATTTTGAAAATATGGTCACGTAGATATTCACAATAACATCAGGTAAAGGAGTAAGTCTTCAAACTCTTCAAAAATAAGCAAGTAAGGAGCGCATCAAAGACGTAGGCATCTTTTGGGATTACTGATTAAGGCACTCACCAGAAAAATACTTACTTAGCTTTTTCCCCCAGCACTGAAAATGATATTTTATTATAGTAAAAATATATTTCGAATATCATTGTATCAGGAAATCCTTTTCGTAAATCTGAAACTGTAATTCAATTCTTTAGCTATTGACTTATTTGAAAAGGAAGATACTCAATGAAGGATAACTCGAACTCGGTCTTCAGCGGGAAACTAAATGTCATTTCTTCTACCTTTTAGTTAGTCCTAATTATCAGTGAAACAATTAGAATCCAATTCAATTTCATGGGCAAAAGGCAAAGGTCATGCAGTAATCAACTAATGTCACTTTTACAATAATTTTAGTTTGTTACGAACTCTCAAGATATCCATAGCTAATCAATCACAAGAATTGTTACAGCCTTATGAAACACAAAACTGTATCTCCGATTTTCACTGGGATCTCAATAAACGTCTAATTGTTTAGAGTTAGTAATGTTTTGGCTTTGTGTGAGTGAGTTTGGTTTTAACGACATTCAAAAGCAGTACTCAGTAGACATACCAGGGAGAAAGGGATCGCCAGGGTATGGGAAACAATGATAGAAGCAGATTTTAGTTTGTATAACTTGGGTGACCCTACCAAGAGCATGTAAGATGGAACTTGCAAAGCTGTTGAGATGTTTATTTCCGTGAACGTTTGTTCAGCAAATTTAATAAAAATGAAAGCATTAAAGGGCAAGTAGCACGTTTTAGGGGGAATATAAGGTGATGTCAGGAAAATGAAAATAAATGGTTCCAATCTTTAGACAATGTATAAAAACTAAATGGAGCAGTAATAAATCAAATATACAATGTAAAGTTAAGCCATGCAATTCCTTTTCTTACACAAAATGAATTAAAGGTGTTCACACAAAAATGGCTGCCAATCGATTTTATGTGAATCCTCACACTTTGTTCTCTGACTACGGATGATTGGTTTGTGTTATGAGATTTATGATACTATCAAAGTAATACATTAAGCATTAACTTATAGTTATCAGTGAAAAATTTAAAATATAAAATTGTCAAAAAACGTGCTACTGCCCCTTTAAGAAAAAGCCGTTGATCATTGAAGATCAAGTTGAACTTTGTGATCTATTTGGTCTTCTCCAATTAAATTCCATTTTAATATTTATATAAAGTGAATTAATCCATTTGTATACTTTTATGTTTGTTCTTTTAGTTTGTATTATTCCATCTGTATATTTCAACCTCAAATATCACTATGCATGGTCTCGTGTTCCCGTTAACAATGGCCTAATAGTCAATATTCTAGGTTGAGGTAATAAGCAAACAAAAGATGATTAACTTTCAACTTTTGAATGGGACATCTGCTAAGTTAATCTCATTCTCTCCTTCATTTAGGGTTAACTTAAACCTTGGCTATAGTTAAGTTGTTTAGAGTTTATAATTGTAATTTAATACTGATCACTTCCCACAAGACCACTTATGACCTCATGATCCAAAGCTAAGGTGAACGCGCATACTCCAATAAAAATGATAACGTCTAACGATGGACTATTTCTTGTTAACAACGTTTCGATATCATTCATTTTTGGAGTATCCATTGTGATATCAAAGGGCACATTCTGTACTTTATTGTTATTGAGGTGAGGCGATTTGGAGTTTTAACGCCCCTTTCAAAAGTATTTCACTTATATCACAGTAGATAGTGTTATTGCAGGGAGAAAGTCCGCAACACTTTTGTAGTTTGCATTTTGAGTGAAGAAATGGGGATGTTTCATCGATGGTATTATTGAGTTACAACATAAGCTGCCGGTAAGAATAAAGCATTAAATGCTATTGATTTAAACATACGGTTTACTAGCAATATTGTGATAATTGGACTATATGAAACACAGTGTCTGCAATATAATAGCTACATCAATGTTAAGGGGCGTCTGTGGCGTCAAATAGAAGGAATAGATACATTTACCATTGAACTGGCCGATTTTACCTAGTTACTGTCATTCAACTGGATCTGAGACAAGATTTATCAATCACAACTCTCATTCTCTCTGAATCAGTAACCAGCATTTTAACTGTTAAGGGTAATTGTTACACTTTTTCCTTGGCTTAAAATATACTCTGTATCTGCCAAAGCCAATGACCTGGAATTGACAAAGGACACTTTTTCATACAATAGCTTATGTCTTGCATTCTCGAATGTGTCCTCTTGAAATAAACTTCAATTCGTATTTCTCACTGTTTATCACCTTGCAGTTTGTACTTCATAGTTTATTATATAAATTGCGTAGACAAAACTCTATTCTTTGTAATGCAAATTGCTGCGCTATCGCAATTTCAACACACCGGTTGGAGAATGTAATTGGTTTATAATAAAGAAAACAGTCAAAATTGCATAAATTTCAACATTTCAAATAGAGTTTATTGATAGAGTATCAGATGTTTTTAATTAATTTATGCACACCGTTATATAAGCCACGTATAAAACCATGGTTCGTTTTACTGAAAAAGTTTTATTTTATTTCCCATTCAATTCCAATAAGTATAAAAAGGGATAAACGTCATATCATGTGAAGTATTTATGTTTTAAAGGGGCAGTAGCACGTTTTTTTTTCGATAATTTTATATTCTTAAGATTTTACTGAAAATTGTAAGTTGATGATAAATGTATTAATTTGATAGTGTCAAAAATTACATAACACAAGCCAATCATACATAGTCAGAGGACAAAGTATGGAGATTCATATAAAATCCATTGGCGGCCATTTTTTGTGAACACCTTTAATTCATTTTGTGTAAAAAAAGGGAATCGCACGGCTAAACCTTACATTATATTTTAGAATTAGTACTGCTTCATTTAGTTTAAATACATTGTCTTCAATTTGAACAATTAATTTTCATTTTCCTGACATCACCTTATATTCCCCATAAAAACGTGCTACTGCCCCTTTAAGGCAGTTGTTTATATCACTTTATTGATATTAAAGGGGCAGTAGCACGTTTTTTGACAATTTTATAATTTAAATTTTTCACTGATAATTGTAAGTTAATGCTATAGGCATCACTTTGATAGTGTCACAAATTTCATTACACAAACCAATCACCCATAGTCAGAGAACAAATTATAAAGATACACATAAAATCCATTGGCAGCCATTTTTGTGTGAACACCTTTAATTCGTTTTGTGTAAGAAAAGGAATTGCATGGCTTAACTTTACATTACATATTTGATTTATTACTGCTTGATTTAGTTTAAAGGAATATTCCAATAAAAATGAAAAGGAGCCTTTTAAAACAATGTTTATAGATAAATCCTTCAACTTTGGCTAATAATTTTTAGCTAAATCACCAAATCTCCAATAAAAATTCAAATTTGGGAAAAATCAAGTTTACCGGCATCGATGGGGGCGCCATATTGCTATCTCGAACGGTAAACGAGAGCGAGAAACACCGGGAATATGACGTCAGCGACACACCACGAAATTAGGAGACGCCGTTAGATTCAATGGTGGGCGTTGACGGCCCGTCTAACATGAGACTGTAACAACCGTCACGACTTCAGTAGAGACGTGCTGAATCCAGAATATTCTACTTCTATGATGCCAAAAGCAATAAATAAATATTTCTGACCAACAGACTGCTTCAAAACTTCAGTACAGATTCAAAAGATCTCCCATGTGCGGACGTCACAAGGTTTGAACACTGACACTCACTGACATTTTTTAGAATTGTTATAAGCTTGAGACATCCTCATTAGGTTGAAATAAAGTGTTAAATGACTTTGCTGAAATAAGTGCATTTGTAAAAAAAATAGAAACGTAACTTAGAATAAGTTTTTATCAATTATATCACTAAAAAAAATAGACCTTCTTATGTGATCTTGTCGAAGCGAATCCTAAAAAGCGAATCAGCGATGATGGTGATCTGGTTTCGTAATCAAAAGAAAATTGTTTATATCAATCAAAACACGATTGATTAATTTGAAAGATTGCATTTTCTATGTTGACATGGAATTCACGTTTTTATCATATAAATCTTGGCTTGTTTGAGGACGAAAATATTTTTCTATTTACTTAGTTGTCGCACGTACGAAACCAATTTTGATTACGAATCACTTAGGCGCACGGCATAGTATATATGTTACGATTCTTGTTATTGTTCACATACCATGTTGATTATTTTCCAAAGGTATTTCAGCTAAACAATACGTAAAGAAATTAAAATGGAGTTATGAGATACCATAAGTATACTAAAACGATCAGTAAGGAATGGTGTTTTAATAATTTTAAAGATCTATCAACTCATCAGCAAGGAATAAAAATAATATTATACTCACAAAATTTCTTTATATCATCGAGTGTTTTTTCTCTTTTAGTTTTAGTTTGAAAATTCCATATTTGTTAAATAAAATAATTTATCTATTTAACTTTTTTTTTTATTTAACAGAAGGATGTGATTTTAAAATACAACAATGCACAAATTATGCATGCTTTACATTGAATATTTCATTTTATATATTTTAAAAACAATTATTTTAACACGTTTATTGAATAATTTTTTCCCTTTTCAAACTGACTATAGAGGCTTTTTAAAAATCCAGAGATTGAATGTGAAAGAGTACCAGATTTTGAAAAATCCTATCGTAGTAATTCTTGAGAAAATAAAATGTTATTAATATCATTTTCGAAAAGATATAAAAATGCTATGCAAAAGTCTTAGTGATTGATAATATGTATATAACAGGTAAATCATTGACATGCACGTTTGATGTATCAAAATTTCAATCAACGTTTTCTACTTTAAAAGTGTTAATTTTAGATAAAAGATGGAGTATTTATACAGTACCGCAACATATTTCAGGTAAACATTAAACTTGTACCATGTTTTAATCAGAAAAAAATGCAAAGAACACATCAAGATATTATACTCTTCCTCGTTTTTAATACATTTATTTATTTATTTATTTATTTATGTTCTGTGTTCTTTTAGATAATTCATATATCGTTAATAATTCTAGACAAAAGCGTATATTAGTCGTAGTTGCTTGTTGAATAATCTGTTCGACGACTGGGTCGTTCTGTAGGCACAACAATGTTTTACGTTAACAAAGTGCGCAGCGCACACATTCAGCAATACTAGTCAAATCATGGAAACTCCACTGCACAAAGATGTACGGAGTTTATAATGTAAGCTCCTTGCATCGATTTCTTGTGGTGTGTCGATGACGTCATTTTTTCAAATAAAATGGCGACCACCGTCATCGCTCAAAGACGAAGGTTTAAAATTCTGTAAATACTTATCTCGTTGACAGAAACATTTAATAATTTGTGAGAATGTCTTTTATAACTCAAACTTTTGCTAGAATTGAGTTGAAATCGTACTGGAATATTCCTTTAAATACATTGTCTTTAGATTGGAACCATTAATTTTCATTTTCCTGACATCACCTTATGTTCCCCCTAAAAACGTGCTACTGCCTCTTTAAGATATAAATCTATCATTCATAATATGTGTGAAGTACTTTGCTTGCGTGCATTATTGTCGCTTTGATCACCATTTATCTTCATTCACACTCAAACATAAACATCATCGTTTATCTTACTTATCCTAGATTGGCAATGACTTTGTCTTTGACTTAAAACGACCAAAATCGAATTTAACAAAGATCGAATTTAACAAAGATATGATATTTCAAGACATTGACCTAGAGTTAGATAAATCATTTTAGTGATGTTGAAATTTGTAGTGTAACAATGGTGGTTAAACAGGGATTATTTATATGCTTAGTGTCAAGGCTTTTAACAGACGTCAGCGGCCTCCTTAACCACATTCGGATTAAGTAATTATGTGTGGTCACATTTACATGTGCCATTAGAGTAAAATAGAAACTACCATATATTGACCAGAATTAGAAATGTAACAAACACCAGTTTGCATGTGTCTTGTGCTTATTCCTGCTGTGTTAATATGATACTTGTGTAAATAGGGAAAATGTGTTGTTGAGAGATGAAACCCAAGTCTCCAAATCTTTGTTAAAAGTGATAGTCTTGATGAGAAAAGAGAAGATACAATCAATCATTAAATGACTTTGCGTGACTGTAATGAGTTTACTATCAATTCAATCAAAAGAAGGTCTTTATCATTTGACTCCCAGTTCTCTATTCGTTGTCATGGTGGTCCAGTTCAATGCCTTTGAACACATCATTAGGAGAGCTTGTTTATGTCTGTCAGTCACATTTGATTGATTGTCACTAAGAATTGGTAAATCAAAGTCTCCACAGAGCACCATTGCAGAGTGTAATCCGAGTGAGTCATTACTTGACTTTCCTTGACGTTCTTCACGGCAATGACCTTCATCCTTGCCGACATAAATCCCAATTAAGTGGTTCGAAGGAATGTACAAAGACAATATCAGTAGTCATATGTGACTTTTCATCATGTTTATACTATTTTGATTAATGATTATTACAACAAAGACATCTTTAATTGTAAGAAACCATATGAGATATGATATTGGTATTTGAAAACATCATAGTAAGTTATGTTATGATAAAATGAACGGAACCTATAAAGTTGGAAGAAGCCTTGCTAACCTTTAAAGGGATATACAACAAAGAAATCGCCCACAAATTCTTGTTAGAGGCTAGTTATGTATATATGAATCAGCTTTAAATAACAGTAAGAATGTCAGACCGTGCAGTTTTTTATGCGAGAAGCTTCATTGCAGGGCTCCAAACTACAGTAGAACACGGACATTGCGAACACATTGAGTGACCCGTCAAGAGCCCTATGCATGGCAACCACACGTGAGTAGCGAACACAAGATATACATGTAGCTTAATTCTCTGGTACCTTGGAGCTCGCTTTATCCGAGTTCTACTATATCTCTAACATGTTACGCAAACAACATTGAAATGGCACACTGACATTTCAAATATGTATGTGTTTGTCATCACATGTCTTGTAAAGACGTGACCACATGAAGTTAATCTACTGCTTAAAGGCATCCAAGTCTTACGCAAGATTATATTTGATTTCCAGAAGGTTTGTGATCTATTATATAGTATTCACTACCCCACCTGGAGTCACAGAAACCTAAACTGTCACAACGTTATTATGGCTTGCAGCATTAAAGGACGTACGTAAGACAAAAAAGACAGAAAAGTAGGTTAATCCAATCCTTTTGTAAAAGGAAAAACATTGTTTACGTTGTTATATATACTTATTATTGAAAACGCGCTTAAACAAACATTTCAGTATTCATTCAGGTTTTGTTAAAGCTTTCAGGAAATAAATTTTGATTATACCAACAATCATTCTGAATTCGAAATTATGAAGGAATCTTATCGTTTGAGTCACTAAGTCTCTAAGTGAACAACTTACTATTTATCCTGCTTATATTTGTAGTCAGTTCAGACCAAAAAGCAAATAAACTTCTGGAGGGCTTAATGTTGACACATCTAGAGCCCTTTATGGGTTTCATCACTTTAACAGTTTTAAATTTGAAATATGTGACCATTTGATGTCTCAGATTGATGGCTTAGTCATTTCAAACGACTAGACACCAAAATGATTCAATTCACTTTACCACCAATGTATTATATATCAGCCTCTCACTGTTCATACCTGTACTCGTATCCTGACATTGGTGGCAATTATATGTGAAATTCAGATCAATGACAATCCTCCATCTTTTACAAATTATGATGCAAAGGCAGCATTTGAAAGCAGCAATTATACAGCAAATATCCATATTGAAACAAAAGGTTCAAGCACTAAACTATGATTAACTAAACCTGGATGGATCACATTTTCACATAAAGAAAGGAAATGAGTTCAAATGGACTCAAATGTTTTTGCTTTGAGACAAACTCGTTTCCTTCTTGATAAATATATGTATCTTTTTATATCGTATTGAAATGAAGGTATATAGACTTTATAATAATAATTCACATTCTATTATAAGATGATGTTCATCAATTTCAAACAAGAAAAGCTAACTTACAAATTTTAGTTGAAACTGACTCTTCTTTCAACAAGAAAAGTTATTGCTATTTGTTTAAAAGAAATCTGAAGCTTAATGAGATTTGACGAGGTATTAATATGTTTTCATTATTTGCTTGCAAAAATATAGGGCTTATTAGCTTGGTCATTACTCAATTTCCGACATCTTTTATCATTTTGACAGGGATTTTTATGTTATTTGTTATAAAAAATTAACGTTACTTAAATGGGATTATTTCTTGTTTCATGCATTCATTAATATATTGACAATACATTTTTAATGATATAGGCCTTTCCTCCTTATTGGGATTGGAAATATATCAATAAGATTTGTATTTTCCTGTGTGATTAGATACGAGATAAACTATCATTAAACAAGAAGATAATCATTAATTAAACATAAATCAGTCAAATATCACATTTATATTGTATAATCTGTGCTGAACACTTTGGTCTTCGTCACCCGTGTCGCTATTCATTTAATAGTATTTAATGTTCATAACACAAGTAATTTTCACTTCAACGGCCAAATTCGTATTACCACAGTTTTGACCAAAAAGGATTATAGAATGTAATAGACTACGTTAGGTACGTTTTACAGCTGAGGTCATCAAAAATTTATGATAAGCCTTTGGTTCTATTTTCTATTCCCATTGTGTATTTTCTTTCATGTAACCAAAGGTCATAATTCACCTACCTAGCTTAAAAGTACTGAAACAAGTTTCTATTGTAAACCAAACCGAGGTGCACTAATTCTAGGACCTATGGAGAAAAACCTTAAAAAGAGAAACTGGTCTGACGTTTATTGCTAATACTTGTGATTATGCCATTGCTTATTCTGTTTAACTTCAATTTAAATGGATAACCTATCCTGACAACAGTAATTGTGTACGAACAACTCCCTGTCAAGTATTTCTTTGTCCAAATGTGCATTGGAAATTTGATAGAAAGCAGAAACACAATAATAAATTAAGAGTAGATACTTTTAAGTTATCTATAGAAATGGTAGATATGTTTAACAGTGACATCAAGTAAAATGTTTAATGATGAACCATAAATAACTACTAATGTAGGTTAATACATGTACATGTAGAAAAAGATAAAAGTTACAAATATAAAGGAATTACATCTTATATTTTGTAACATTTCCTGCCCACGTCGAATCATTGTTAAAAATCCCCGAAGATACATTTTCAAATCTCAGCAAAGCAAAACAAGGCTTTTTAAAATGAGATGCCATTCGTAAATTACTTTTGAAAACAAAACTTTCTGGACAGGATGGTTTTTTACATTCACGGACAGGTAACTTTGAAAGACATGCTTTGAGAAGCCAGAAAACAGAATGATGCTCGGCCATAAAAAGTAAAGATATATTGGTAACTTTCACAAAGACAATTAATCATAAGTTTGATCATTCAAAAGTGAAAAAAACATGCCCTTTATTGCTGTCACCTCTGACAAAAATATTAATTAGAATTTCAGCTCTCATTTACACAGATAAACAATAAGAGCAACATATGCTTGAGATAACAAAGGCTACTTTGATAGTCATAGAAGAAAATATTAAGCAGAAACACCAACCGGTCATTTTTGTGATTATCATTCTATTCATCTGATGTACCTAGAAAGGTGCAATCGTCCCTCAAAGTCATGTCTTCCCTTAAAACTTTGAAATGATTCTGAAATTCATTGGCATATAAGATTCCTGTATATAAAGTCATCTTAATATATTTCCTAGATTAATATCGTTAATGGATATCAGGAGAACAATAGATATGTTTAAATTATTCAGTTTTATTATTTTCCTAAATGTTAAAGGTATCAGTTACAGACTTAATTCAATTTGCCTAAGACACTAAAATTCGGTCATGGAGTTTGCAGTGCCTGTCCTTTGGAATAATGAACTATTTGGAAAGTAAGGGTCTGCATTTATTTAACAAATTCTTACAATTCTGTAAGTCGTTAATAACCAGCTGACTCATACAGGGAAAGCATACACAAAGCTGTAGCAGAGGTTAAATGGTTCATTGATTTTAGGATATATTCAATTTATGAATCATCTTAATTTGCAGCTTCATTGTTCGAAATGGAAAAACATTATTTTTCTAAATTTCCCCCTTTTTGTTTGCTTGTTTTTAAATTTGATGTTTTTCATATTAATCAAGCATTCCATCTTTATTTCAGTACTAATAAGACCTGTTAAATATATGCATAATTGATTTGTTTGCTTTAAAAACATTCTAGATAACATTGCATAAAAGATATACATTACAACGTTTTTTAATAACTGAGTATTGCTTATTGTTACAATTACAATAGTCGTGTTATATCTGGGTAGTTAAAGTAGTGCTGTTTAAGATATTTTGTCTGTAGAATTTAAAAACAGGACAGATAAGAGGAAATATGTATGTACTCATTTATGCAGGGAATCAATCTAAAAATAAAACATATATTTTACCTATAATGTTTAAAACGGAATGAGTCATCTCTTTAAGTGTCACACAGAGTTTTATTATTATTATTTCTGTATTAAGATATTATCGTTTGACATAATATACGCGTTTGTGATATCAATAACTGTTCCCTTAAATATATACTTTATATTATCTATTTTTGGGTGAGAGATTGATGAAAAGAGATGATTTAGTGTTTGTAAAATATTAGCGAGATCCTCACGTGAATGGTTTGCTCAACAGGTGATGTAAATGTTTCACTGATATTCCTTTTAACGTTTTTGACAACATGGCCATTTCTGATTCTTCAAATTCTCTATAAATCACTGGTTATACAACACACGGACTTTTTGCTAGATTTTAGACAATCTTCAAAGATAAATTTTGCACGTCATCTTTTCAAAACCAACTCCTGTTAGACAAAGATGATTGTTATATCTTATATCGCATATTTTGTTTACAAAATAAGAAAGAATGACAGGCGTAAATGGTGTGCAATACAATGCATCAAGTCATTACGTGTAATCATTCTCAACAAATATGAACCTCAATCAATGTTGTCAGATTATAGGCCAGTCAACTTAATGATGTCAAAAACTTTTGTGTGACAGCTAATTTTATCTAAATGGATAATCGTAAATATGTAAATATATATCCCGGCTGCTATTATTATTGCAGGAAGAAGGACCAAAATACAAGAGTGTTTATGTATTGCGGTGAAACCTGCTAGCAACGGTTTGAACTACTTTGTAAGAAACAATAGTTGGTACTGCGCTGAAATTGCAACACAACCTAACTGATAGTAGAAAAGTGCTCTACTGCATACAAAGTTCACGATTCGAAACCTACAGACCAGTGCCAGTTAGTCTCGTATGGTGATTTTTTTCTTCGACTTGCATGTTAAATCTGTATAGCATAACCAGCTGTTGAACGCTGTGGCTGACATGCTTTGTTTTGACGCTTTACTATTAGTGCCCAAGAAATAAAGATCTCTGTAGAGGTGATGGCTCCCTGTTTGTAGTGTGTAAGAGTTTCCGCAGAGAATACTTGATATACCGAGTGCATTAATAATAATCTAACAGAGAATATCGATAAGAGTATGAAAATGTGGTCCCTAAGATCTCTTACACCTATGGGAAGAAATGTAGTTTTGAAATCATTACTTTTGCCAAAACTAAACCATCTTTTTTCCTCTATCCCAAGTCCACCAGATGAAACAATTGACTTATTACAAAAGAAATGTTTTAACTTTATTTGGCAAGGTAAAAAAGATAAGGTTAAAAGAGTAATAATGATATCAACTACAAAATTTTGAGGGATAAATGTTCCAAATATAAAAAATACTATTAAAGCACAAAAAGTAATATGGATTCGAAGATTATGCTTTGACGATACACTTTGGAAAAATAATGTTATGGAGATCATTGCAAATATACACAGGATATGGATAGCTGATGGTGATTATATCTCCAAAAAGATTTTACCAAAAATAACAAATAAATTCTGGAAGGAAACATTGAAGATATAGTCAGAATACTTAAATATTCACTACAAAGACATTCCAGAAGGAAATGATATTCTTCGCCAGTCAATATGGTGCAATTATAATATATTAATAGATAGAAAACCAGTTTATTTCAAGAAATGGGAGGAAAAGGGGATTATATTTCTCTGCCATATTATAAAGGAAGATGGAAGTATACACTCCCTAGAACATCTGAAAGACAACTTCAATATTGATATTAATTTCCTTGAATATCTCAGCATTAAGAATGCAGTAGCTGAATACTTCAGTAGGAAAAGTATTACTGTGGGAATGTTGGAAAACAGACAACTAAATCCAATTCTGCCTTTTAACATAGGTATGCTGAGCAGAGGGAAGAAAAGTAAACATTATTATCAAAAACTGTGTAAATTTATCTTTACTAAAACATCAGGTCAGCTGAAATGGGAAGAAAGATTTGGACGAGAACTTCCACAGACGGAATGGGAAAATATTAACTTAATGCCCAATAGATGTACACAAAGTGTGAATTTGAAATATTTCCAGTACAAAGTCACTCAGAATATGTTAACAACTAATAAATATCTACATAAAATTGGTTTGATTGAATCACCACTATGTACATTCTGTAAACAGACACCTGAATCTGTCCAACATCTACTGTTTGAATGTGATATTGTATATGGAGTGTGGAGAGAGTTAGTAGCATGGCTTGGAACTTTGTGTGAGGGAAATATTGAATTAAAACTGGAAAATATTCTTTTTGGCTTCAAGGGAAAAAATTATAACCCTCTAAATGTAATCTGCCTGATTGTAAAAAAAACCATCTACAATATGAGCAGAAGAGAGATTAAGCCAAATTTAAATCAGATTAAAAATGAAATAAGAATATACTATAAATCATGTAGATACATTGCTTACTCAAACAATGAACAAACCAAGTTTTTTGCATTCTGGTCATCCCTTCACACTCTATTATCATAGCTCTATATAGTGATTTTGATTGATCTCCTAAAATCAATCCTTTACAACCTTGTCTGCTGAAATCTGTACATTCTGTCTTACATGCAAATTGTCTCATATTCATGCTTGTGAATTTCTTGTTGTGTGATTTTCTATTTAGCCATGACATGATGTGTACATGTAATATGTCTTCTTGGGAATAAAAACATAAAAAAAAAATTTAAAAAAATAATAATCTAACAATGAAAGGTTAGAACACCGGGCGGCTAGAAAGCAAAAGGAAAGTTACATGCGAAAACGTGTAGAGCGAGTTTTTCATGGAATTGCGCCTTGTCCTTTGACCACTTAAAGTGACACATTTTACTTACGTCCCTTTAATAAACCAAGTATTTATATCGTTTATGTTCGTCAGCTATTGGACTGCAGACTTGTTTGGTACCCTACAAACCATTGGCTATGCTTGATTAAAAAAGCGGCGTTAACGCCGGACACGTGACCAGTTTAGGCAGATTTGCAACACGCTCAAGTTGAATCAAATGTACCGGTTTGTGCACAGGAGGAAGATAGCATGCAGCAGTAGCAAGTATCTCCAATAAACATCTTATTCATGTCAGACAAAGTTTTTTAACTATTTTATCAAAATGTTGATAGAAAATTACATTGGTTAAATGCATTGAATTTTATAATTAATGTTTGTTTATTAATCATACATGTAAATCCTTTTGATATGTTGCTATCCAAACTGACTGCAATTAAATTAAGTTGTTGAATGTCACACGGAGTGCCGGGTTCACCTGTCTTTTTAATATGGTGTATCCGGCATATGTCGGTTTACCAATCGAGCATAGTTTTTCTATGAGGGCAGCAGCTGCTAAAGGACTCTACCAGGCCGAGGTAGACAAACAGTTGATTTGTGAAGTGACGGGAAACCGAATAGGTGATCTTCAGCTGTTCGCAACTACAGATGCACAACACAAGACCACAAAAGGTTGTCAGTAGAGGGAAACCACATAAGCAGCGTGAGAGACAACACCACAAGTTGACGTTAGCAAATTTATGGCTATTGTTTAAAGCCATCACAGAATAATTCTAAATATTAAATGTTGATTTGATTTTGTGTTTTTAAGATTATTTGTTGACTTTTGAAATGCTCAGACAATTCAGTTATCCAAATGACATGCAAACAATGACAGGAAATCCATTGCATGCAGTTACACAATGTCAAGTATCATTCCAATCCTATAATACATGGAACAAACAATTGAATGATTGCACTGTTATGTTATTTGAGTAAAACTACAAAACTTTTTGAGTATTAATCTATGGATATTCCTTCATCTTGTCAATATCATCAAATTTGCTTAATTTCACCAAATTCTACGTATTTGAAGGAAAAAATTGGATGTGTTCTCGTACTGAAAGATGTCATGCCTATTAAAGATAACGACTACTTTAGTTCTATATGTAGCAACGTTAAGGTACTTATGTCAAATAGTTTGGAAGATATTGATGTTTGAAATGTTGCTTTCTTTTGGGAAATCTCCCCAGGTTAGAAATATTGCCCGACATAGTTTTACACTCAGCAGGCCAAGCAAGTCAAGCAGGTAAAAAATGAGTCTTGAATTTCTTCAAAATGAGCTCATCAAAGATATAGGCAGCTCTTTGAATTACCGATCATGCCCTTGGCCAGAATATTACTTACTTAGCTTTTTCCAAAGGACTGAAGATGACGTATATTTGGAAATAATTCTATCAGGAAATAATTGCCTTGAACCTGAAAACTATAATTCAATTCTTTAGCTATTAAAAAATTGTGTCTAAATTGTAAAGAGAAAGATATTTTTGGAAGGTTTATTTACTATTGTCTTTCTGCAGGAAACTAAAGCATCACTTCTGCTAGAGTTGGTTAGTCCTAATCATCAATGAAATAATTAAATTCCAAATCAATGTCATTGCCATAAGGCTAAGGTCAGGTACAAACCAACTAATGTCAATTCAAGACTGTGTTTAGTTTGTTACGAACTCTCCTGAAATCAATGGCTAACCCATCATAATAATAGATTTAACGCGTTGTCAGCAATGTTCCAGCTATTTAACATTTGGATGTCACCCAAAAAGAGTAGATACCTGAGGGAGAAAGGAAGAGGGAAAATATTGAAAGAAAGTATAACTGTACCTCTACCTCTAAAGTGTATTTTTAGCTCATCTGGCCTGTAAGGCCCGATGGGCTTATGGCATGGCATGTTGTCCGGCGTCCGTCCGTCCATCCGTCCGTTCGTCCGTAAACTTTGTGGAATTTCGACTTCTCCAGAACCATAAAGCCTTTACGATTGGTGACCCTGTGGCCCCTACAATGAGGGAATCACATTGGCCACACTCTACAGCATAATTGATAATGAAGCCTGATGAGCTTCAGAGCCAATGGCTCTATTTTTTTTCTGTTTTACAGTTCGATTCATGTTATTTTGTATTATTCAATTTGTCCATTACTTCAGTCATTAATTCAGTTACAAGCTCAATAGAACTGAAGGGCATGGTCTGACGCTCACGATGACAAAGAAACCAAGACCATTTGCTGCGCTTCGGCAGTATTTCATAAATTAGCGACGTTAGATTAAACATAAGGTGCCTTTCAGGGTAGAGCGTTTACAATATATTCATTTTGAGGATACTAGTGAGAAGGGAAATATCGTGGAGGATGACGTCAGGTCATTATATCATACACAGTATGACGGCTACATCATTGCTAAGGGACGTCTGTGGCATCAAACAGAAGTGATAGATACATTACCATTTAACTGGCTGAATTCACCTAGTTACATGTACTGTCATTCAACTGGATGTGAGACGTGATTGATCAATCCCAACAAACAAAAAGGGCACTGATTGATCACATGATAGGATGTTTTCCAGGCAAATGACTACAAATCCATCAACAGAGCAGACAGTAACATCCAAAATAGGACCAAATGTTCTATTATCACTGTATCATTAACCAGCATTTTCACTTTTAAGGGTAATTGTCACACTTTTTCCTTTGCTTAAAATCTACTTTGTAACTTTCAAAACCAATGGCCTGGAATTGACTTGAATTTCAGACAACAACACATGTCTGGCATTCACGAATGTGTCCTTTTCAAAAACACTTTTGCTTCATTTTGCTAATTTCTCCATGTTTGTTACTTGCAGTTGGTATAAATGGCATGTTATTATCCCCCACATAAACACAGTTGCCGAGGTACGGCACAATATTTCATGAGTAATCAAGTGTAACATGAACGGCATGTTGTCCCACTATAGATGCAGGTTATTGCCCTGACAGTTGACATAAACATATTTTATTCATGAAGAAAAGGATGAGGAACAAATTCTCCAACTTAGAAAGCTCTTTATAGTTCATAAATGGTGATGGTTTTTATCATTTCCAATGGCAGTTCAGAAATTTCATTTGGGAGAGGTGTGCCCTTTGGCTTTAACAAGAGTATCAATTGACATAATTACTTTTGAAAAAAACATATTTGTGTATATGTGTACTGAATCTACATTATTCCTACTTCTACACCCTCATTTGTTATATTATCAGACGTATGAAGATTGATAAACACGTATATTGTTTGCAAATCCTGAGATATTTGTACCTAATTCTTTTGAATGTTTTTTTCACAACTGACGTGTTTCGACTACACAAAAATTCTATAATAGATTACTGGTTATACAACACAAGTATTTTAATTATTTTTTAGACAACTTATGTAACAAAAGAGTATCTGGAAAAAGTTTAGAATGTCATCCATTCAAATTATACATAAAAAAACTTAACAATAAATTTTAAATCAGGGGGACCACCTCTTACATAATAAGAAGAATGTCATATGTACATTCGTAGACGGTGTTATAAAACATAATTTTTTTGTATAGATTCATGATGTGGATGAATTATTTATCGAATATCAAATAAGGAATTGAAACAGTGTTTATATGGCATGATGTAACAACAGTATAAATTTGAAATACACAAATCAAATTTGATATTAAAATTGTCTTGAAGCAAACAATGGATTTCTTAACTGTTAAACGTTACATTTCACTTCTTTGAAAAAATGATATTTGTCATTGGCATTTAAACTAACGTTTCATCATACTAACTTGTTGAGAGAGTTATTAATGACAAGACTCGATGAACTTTCAAGGTTTGTTAAAATTAGATTCTTGCTTTTACTAATTGCAGGGCATCCAGTTTAAATGGTAAGTGACAATGTCATTTAAATTCATAATTGTTTTAGCTACAACATTCATATTAATCACCATTAAAAATAATTAAAGAAGTATATTATACATTTACATGCGTCTGATCTTGTTAATGTTTTCAAAAAGTATTGATACGGCTATTGATTGACAATGTCATTAAACCTGACTTTAAAAGTCGATCAAGTGCGTGTTTATGGAGAGAGGATATATATCACTGTTACTTATATTACATTTAATCACTCTTAAAGATTCAATATACCACGTCCTCAATATGTCCTGTGATTGATTTGATGTCATTCGATAGTCGTTTGATAACAATACAATTAAATTGAGGAAAATGGTGCGGTAGTCTTGTTTTCACAGGTTGAACTATATCTACCAAACCATAGCCAGTGCATTTACCTATAAAAGTAAGCAATAAATAAGCTGGGGGCAAAGAAAAGAAATGAAAAAGAAACTTTACCATAGCAAATGTGTAAGGTATTATTTCATACGGGAGATGGGCACATAGTTATTGAAAGATAGGAAAAAGTAAAGAAAGCATATTGATATGTTGATAAACTTCCCTCAAGTATAATTTTGTTGAAATCAACATAAGGACATTCTGCCATTAAATAAACTTGTGATTGCAAATGACAGATTACTGTGTATAATTGGCCAACGTAGTCATTTTTTTTTTCATGCAATCTGTTAAATTATGTCAGCTGCCATAGTAGAAACCTTTCATAACAGTCAGATGACGTTTTTTAAAGACAAATGCAGATAATGGAGTTTTAATGGTTGATCGACTGTTTAATGTATAAAAATACATAGTTCGTTCACAACAATCTCGGCTCCCTTGGTAAACATACATTTCAATACTTAAAAACAATCACATAAATAACAATTCTGCTTTCATGAACCAGGTACCCTTTTGATTTACATACGTTGTCTCTAAACAAAAAATTCCAATTTATCTAAGAAGTTATTCAAAGTAGTTCGAAATATTGAATTTATATACATGTAAGAAAACAATCGAATGTAATAATGTCAGCCATTTACAATTTCGATACATCAACAATCAATTTTAAGGCTTGAATAAACCTAAAAAGAGAATTTCTATATAAAAGACGTTATCTGCTTAAACAAGACATGGAGTTTTCCTAACGAATAACAAGACTTGCTAACGAGGGTAACCTTAGAAGGATAATGCAAAAAGAAAATGTGATTGCGTTTGAATCAGCAAAAAAAACGAAAGTGGCAGATCAAATCAACATCAGGAATGTCAGAACGTGCAGGTTCTCTTTATTTGAGAAGCACTTTTGGTTAGTTCCGATGTTCTCAAAACTATCACAACAAAACAGACATAAAAAAGGTTTCATTCGGTCAATTGCACCATTGATAATCTATGATAATTTAACGTAGGTTAATGTATGTTCATTAGAAGCACTTTTTCGATTATGTATTGTAGTTACAAACATCTCACAACATCTTATATTAAAAGCATTTACCTCTTCAGTTTTGAAAATATATTATTGATTCCTGGACAGGATGACATTTAAAACTAGCACGAAAGATAACATTAATATATGACAGGAATATTGGTTTGTGAAACGTGCTTTACAATGATATTCGGTATTGAAAGAAAACGTTAAACTTGCTTGTCTTGAAAAGGACATAAATCATAAATTTGATCATTCGACAAGAGAAGAAACATGACATCCAACATTTCACCATTAACCAACTTTGTTTTCTACCACCTTTTAAGAAAACGATGGATTACGCAATGTCAGTATGTCACTAAGCCTTATAGATACACGTGTGCTAACAGCTTGAGATAATACGCGTTTCTATGGTGCTGAAATATGAAACATAAACTACTAAAAGCTATTTCTATGTGATTGCAATTTGTAACATATAATTGCTTTTTTGTGAGATTTAATTTCCCTAACAAGCGTGACATTGTGTCGTCTCTTGGAACTTCTTATTGTTTTGCAATTCAAACAATTTAGCAAATTATCAGCCTTTTGGATTCTTAGATAAAGTTGGATATTGAATATATTTTTAGGTTTATATCGTTAATGGATCTCAGGAGAACACTACCTGTGATTAATTTGATAAGAATTCACTTTAATTACTTCTCAACTGATACAGGTGTCAGTTGAGCACCTTATTCAATTTGTCTAAGAGTCTTCTGACTACAGAAACACATCTATCACGGGATTCGTTTAAGACTTTGTGTTCCATTTGCTTTGATAATGAAATAAGCTATTCAATTAAATGTTTAGTGATGTGGATATATCACTTTTATATTTTTTTATAGACAAGAGATATGTTAAAATGATCTTGTGTATCGACAGATATTTCAATGATCGATCAAAATATCTTCAACAACTGCTGATTCCCTATCTATAAGAATTCGATTAACTTAAGATGTTCAAAATCTAATACTGCATTAAGTTTTACAATGCCATTGTCATTGACCTTTTAAAGAAAATGTTCACATAATAAACAGCATTATCAATAGCTGAAGACATTTACAGGAATTCATTATTTGTGCAAAAAACACATTCATTTAACATACATCTGTTTCCAAATATTTTACAATCAAGTCTATAAAGTCAATATGTAATTATTTTCCTTGATGGTTTAGTTTGTGCTCATTCTGTATTTCACAGCTCACAATATGAACAATATTTGTTAATGATTAGAGTTTTTTTAGAGTCAAGACAGTAGTGCAAGACTTACATTGTAGTGCGAGATCTAACTTGCTTTGATATTGAATGAATATTGGCTGTTTCCCTTGGACATAATTTTAAAGATTATACAAATCATATATGTCGCCTACTTCGGTAAATCTATATTATGTTCTTATTCATTACTATAAATCGTCATTGTATCATTTTACTTTCTTGAAAGTCCCTTTAATTTCATTAAGTAGACGCTGTGTGCAAAGATTAGTGTTAGACCATGATATTAATAGTTATTGAAGTGACATTTACGCCCATGGAAAGACACACACAAACCCTTCAAGTCTCATTAACACATTAACCGCTCCGCATTCGTCTCTGATGGCTCCATAGATGTAGTCATCAAGATAAAGGGAGAGAGGAACATCTGTTGTGTTTATTAAAAACAGAGAAACGTGTTGAAAATATCATTTATTTAATTATGGTAAATGTTTTGTTACTCTTGACTATGAAAGTGTTTATATACGAACCTATATGCTCTAAACAAATACTTTTTTCTTACTTGTGAATTTTTATTACAGCCTGATTCTACATTTGCAAGGAAGAAATGCGGATTGGTCTTGATCAAATGTTCGTGGCGTTGTTCTATTGTTGTTCATCTCCTAAAATGTATCCTGGGTCCCCTTTCACAAAGCCTTAAGGTGATTGTAAGTCCTTAAAGGGGCAGTAGCACGTTTTTAGGGGTAATATAAGGTGATGTCAGGAAAATGAAAATTAATGGTTCCAATTGAAAGATAACATATTTAAAGTAATTGAAACAGTAATAATTCAAATATATAATGTAAAGTTTAACCATCCAATTCTTTTTTCTTACAAAAAATAAATTAAAGGTGTTCACAAAAAAATGACCGCCAATGGATTTTAGTTGAATCTTCACACTTTGTCCCCTGATTATGGCTGATTGGCTTGTGTAATGAGATTTATTACACTATCAAAATAATAAATTTAGCATTTACTTACAATTATCAGTGAACATTTTAGAATATAAATTATCAAAAAACGTGCTACTGCCCCTTTAAGGTAGCCTCAGTGCAATGTTAAGGAATGGCAGTTGCTTTGTGGAAGGCTGAAATGTAGCCAAGAACCAGAATTTGTTTCCAAGTGAATATGTAAAGTAATGTTATGAAAATGTCCGGCACAAAAATCAAATATCTTTATATATCAACATATCTAAAACATATCAAACAAATAATATACATAATAACAAGCTATGTAAAGTGCAAAATCTAAAATTAAACTTAATCATATTCTTAAATTTTATTCAGTTCAAAGATCATATATTTAGAATATTCAATTCAATTAAGCTGATTAAATGCAATCTGGTGAATATGAAATTCTTAAAAGCAAACCACTTTTAGTTGATTAGGGTTTCACGTAAATAATTTCATTCAAACTCGTCGCTAGGGGAGGCTTAAAAAGAACTTAAAAATTTAAACAAAACAACTTAGGCTAGTAGCTACCACTGAGACAGGCTTGTCACTTCAATAATGAAATTTCAATTCTACAAAGGTTGTTTCCTTCAGCACTTGTTATTATTTTCAAAGTGTTATTAATCTGCTTATTTACAGAGATAAAACCCTGAAGGTGTAACATAAGACTTGTTAGATAAGTTTGATATATCTTTGAGGTGGTGCACATTAAATAGCAAAGTTTATGTTTGTCAGCCATGCAGCTGTAACACGTGACAAACAAGGGGATCATCTATCCTTAAAGTGACCTGCCTTTGATATATCTCACACCATCAAACAAACTACCAATTATTTTCTTACTTATAAAGTCCCCTCGTGGGTAATGAAGGAAGGCCATGGTATAACCTAACACATTTGATAGTGTATCTTACATAACAAAACAGTAGTACATGTACAGAGGTTCGTTATAATGTAATGTAAGAAGGAATACTATCGAAAGAAATCATCAACATTTCGATGTTATCTTTTTCATTTTAGATTTTTCTTTTCTATCTCTATTGATTCTCATTTACTTGCGTATTTAAATGTTTGAAATGAAATCAATACCCTATGAATAGAAAATGCATAATCAATGCTTAAGATGTCTTACATGATTCTGTCATCATTATATCTGCCTCTTTCAACATCTTACAAACTGATTGATTGTCATCTTTTAGCTCATCGGGCCTGGTGTGGTGCCCGGCGTCCGTCCATTTGAAAACAAAGGAGTACTGGAGTACACAAAACGCTACATCAATTCACAATGTCACCGAAATGATTAGCCTAATTTCATTACATTGGCATCCGTTCAAAGGTCAACTAATAACAAACTTGATGTCACTTCTAAACTAAACTTAGTTTGTCTAATAGTCTCCTAATATGTAAAACCAATCAATCAATGGAAACCCTAATGAAAAAACGTATGCTATTTTAAGAGTTAAGTTCTCAAAATGACAATAGACAAGATACTAAGTTTACAATGTTAATGTGTTTGTCGACATCTACCAGAAGAGTTAGTTTATACTCTCATATAGAACATGATTTCCTGTAGCTCTTGGCAAGTGTGATTTCTAAAAAAACACGTTTGAGCTTATCGTACACGAACATACAATACATATGTTCATTCCAAACAATTCATTACTTGATAAGTGTTCTTTACTCCTGTATATCCCTTTGACATTTTGTCTTTTCTCATCAGAAATATTTTTGTATGAACAGGTAGTTAATCATTCAAACAGATTTTGGTCCTAGAAATTTACTTCTCAGATTTAGCCTTTTTTTAATTTGAAGATTGTCACTCTGAATGTCAACAAATACCATCGAATTTGATTGTCAATAAATACCATCATTTAATCACACGGTAAATACCTGTGCAAATTCAAAAGGTGTGTCGATTACTTAGCGAGTTGAATTTACTTTCGTCAGCACCCAACTCTCGTTAATGTCTGATAACACTTTGTCACCATCATGTATCTCACATTACTTTATGTATGCAATACACCAAGGGAGTGCTTGCGTTAGGTCTGCGCTTTCTTAAAACATTGTTGACTTTTCAGTACGACAAATCGAATAAGTATTTGGAATTCCAGTGTAAATGACCCATGCGTTTATGTTCAACGTTGCACACATGACCACCTCAACTGCAATCAAGTTCATCATTCCCTTATTTTCTGTCACAGAGTTGACTGGAAATTTGCTATCCGATAACTGTAAATGAATATATAAACATTTTATAAAGCAGATTGTGGCTGATTCATTTTGTAGTAAAGGTATACCTATTATCATTTTAATCGACAATATTGTTAGTTTTCCATTATTCCATAAACTTTAAATCCTAAGCACATATGATGCAATGGTTTATTGTTTAAACTTTCAAAAAAGAAAACATTGATTTCAGTGAAGTCGTGTATGTACACACCAATATGTTCCCATGATATATAGTGCTTGACATATCACCTGTTTCTCTCCTGAGGGTAAACTGACAAACCTTAATTTACTTCACAAACATTGATCTCCTTCTGCACGAGATCATCTCATCTTGGAATCTATGATTTACATTGCATGACCAATAGGCTTATATTCCAGGAGCTTCAACGTAGTTCAGTTAAAACCCTTTACCGAATCTCAGTCAGTGACTATAGATAACAGGAATTCTGCAAGTTGTTTATGGAGAATTTGGTTGAATGCTCAGAAGGTATATGATCATTAAAGTCTCCATTAGTTATGCAGGGGGGACTCCTCTACGGCCTAACAACCCAAGACTTGTCCCTCGTGACAAATTAATGGAGACTTTGAGAACCATATCCTACACATATCAAAATGTATCCTTCTGCACGCACTAAAGGCAATGCCATATTTTACTTGTATACTACACTAATAATAATAATAATAATTTTAACGCCTGGTATCCAGTCCAGGACTGCTCAACAAAGCCATTATTACCCTGAAGGAATTGTACTTTCGAGTCAAGCTACTAAGCGCCTCGCGCGACCATATAGGTCCGTACTTTCCCCATATTCAGGTACCCATTTAAACAGCAATGTGGATGAAGTGACAGGCCAGCACGCTAACCATTACACCACCGTGCTCCACTAATAAATCAAGCAAAAAAAACTTCTTTATCAAAAACCTGCAAATTTATGTAGATTGAAAAATAGTTACATTTGGATTCAGGCTTTTTATGAATTGATGTCAATTTACAATAAGACCTGAATAAGAATTAAAAAGCTGACGAAACGCGAGTTTCTTCAATACAAGGTCTTCTTTCTTTACCCTTGTTGGCGTCTAGTGTGCCCTGCATAGAAGAGATGAATACCATTAAGTAACATTACTTTTAGAATTAGAGGATTTGGGATATGGAGAGGATTATTAGTGGAAAATTCGAGGAAAAATCAACGACATGAAATCATTATATAGCATCTGCGAAAAAAATAATATTTAAAAATAAAAAATAAGAACATGATAAAATTAGACAAGAGGGAAATGGGAAATGATCCATGCTATTTTAAACCATTATCTATTGAAGCGGAGACTGTGATAAATACAGCTTTTTTGTTCTTCAATCAAAAAATCTTAACGCATCATGCATAGGGGAATTCTAATTGTTAGGTTGATGGATATTGAAGTAATTTGGACACGCAAAAGCTTTTCTCATTTCATTTCCAAATCAACGAACATTACTCGTTAGACATGGGATGAGTTGATCATATCATTGATGTACTTTTAGATGAAAGTTGGAGAATACAGCATCTGTCTGCTTACTGAAACTATCCGAGGTCTACAAATCGAAAACGTGTCCTGGAAATAACATGTATACCATACTGTCTTTGTTAAATTCGTTGAAAAACACCTGCAACAAAACAATCAATTCCATAAGTGAAGTTCTTGAAAATAAAAAATACAAGCACATCTTAATGTTTATATCTGAATTTTGAGTTTATATATGGAAGTATTGCTTAATATCATTTGGTGGTGTTAAAGAGGCAATAGCTAAACTCATGTCCAAAAGAAACGATACCATACAAATCCCAAAATAACTCAATCCACTGAAGGTTTATAAGACTAAAACATAGTAATATCATTTCTTCAGTAGTCAACTTACGTCTATGCAAAATTTGGAAACATTATCTTTTCATGTTTGCGAAAAACATGCATTTGAAAAAATCATCCATCTGGAATCTCCATAACTAGGTGAGATAGCAGAGAGAAATTGGACACTTTCGCTTGTTTTAAAACGTTCTAGTGCAGTGACGTGTCAACGAATTTATGTCAAATAAAGTGTATTATATCAACAACATTTTTTTTTCTGACATAAATTCAATACTTTATCAATTTTAATGTGAAATGACAAAAGTTCTGTTCATAAAACAATTTGAAATTTCGATTTATGCACTCCATGTACATTTGAAAAGACACAAAATCAAAAGTATCTTTTCCTGAAGAATGAAAATGTGCATACTTTTTTACAAGATATATGCCTGTTCGACACACTTAAATTCGACTCTGTCAGGTTATAGAATTTTGTTTCGGACGACTTTGAAAACTTGGTATCGTTTCTTTTGGACATGAGTTTATTTTTTTTATTTTTTTTATTTTTTAATAATATGAATATCTGCTTCCCCTCTGAGAGTAAACACAGATTTGGATGATAAAAAAATGTTACATCGTGCATATATGAATCTACTCTACTAATAAATACATTACTGGAGATTTTAGACTTATTTAACTTGATATATATTTACTTATACAACATAAGGATTAAATTGATTTAAGGATAAGAGTAAGATATATCATATTTTCAAGAAACTTATTCATTCCAACTTCAGACTCTGATTGACAAATGTGAAGTTATATGTTACATAATCAGGTAATTGGTATGCAATTTAAAATATACTGTAAACATTCAATGAATTTAGATAGATTTAGACTCATGTAATGTTTTCAGCGTCAAATTTAAGTGTACCCCTGCATTTTATACTGACTTATTCTTTTACTTCATAAGAAAATGCTTTGTGTCCTTAAAAGTGTTTTTACCGAAACAAACACTTGTTTGATAAATATGACATTAATCTTTCATTGGACATGAAAATATGATTTATCCAAAATCAACTAATCCCTAATATTGACTAGGATTACCAGCTGAGATTTGAAGAACATTATTTTATTTAATGTCAGTATTATTAGTATGATCAGATTTATGAGAAGAAAATTTTCCTTTGACGTCATACCTAACTGTGAGTCTTCTAATGATCAATGACATTATTTGGATGATTAGACTACCCAGTCATTTGCCGCTCATTATAACGCCATTAGTAACGGTTGAAGAATGAAAGGTCAGGCTAGATTTAAAAGGTTGTTTTAATCATTGAAATTGGAATCTCTGTTTTTTTCCTCATCTCGTTATTTCATTGTCTTCACATCGATTATGGTAGACTGAATTATTTGTCGCAATGGCTTGAATACACGCCTTCACAAGAAACCGTCAATATGCTTTGCTGAAAAACTCTGAAAGCGACCTATGGTTATCACTTGTCTCGCAATGGTCAAAGGTAGAGAAGCATTTATGGAACAATGCTTGTAGATACCAATGACGCAGTGCAGCATATCACAAACTTTTAAAATCATTGAACGTAGGAGAATTCATATACCAAGGAGGGAAACATTTTCAAAATAAGGAATATATCTTATCTTCTGATATAACTATTTTCATTGAATGTGTACATGCTGGATTTGTTTATCCCCTTGACTTTATTTCAATCGTTAGTCGATACTGTCATGTAATCAACTTTTAATGTTAAAGGGGCATTAGCACGTTTTTAGGGGGGATATGAGGTGATGTCAGTTAAATGAAAATTAACGTTTCCAATTGAAAGTCAATGTATTTAACCTAAATGGAGCAGTAATAATTCAAATATATAATGTAAAGTTTAGCTATGCGATTCTTTTTTCTTACACAAAATGAATTATGATATTCACACAAAATGGCCGCCAAAGGATTTTATGGAAATCTTCATACTTTGTCCTCTGACTATGGATGATGGACTTGTGTAATGAGATTTTTGACACTGTCAATATAATAAATTTAGCATTAACTTTCAATTGTCAGTGAAAAATTGAATAACAAATTAGCAAAAAACGTGCTAATGCCCCTTTAAGAAGCAGATATTGCCAGGGCTTTATCTTACACCATTGATTGCCTAATATGAGAATACACCTTGGAATAATATCACTTATCCTGTTGAACAAGTTAAGAGTTGAAGAAAAGTTGAGCTATTCAATCCAACATGATAAACATTAGTTAAGGATGGAGGGAAAGCAAAATTTTAGTGAATCAATGTAAATTATTTAATCAATAATTTTATCATGCAAAGTACGTCTAGTGGAGTATTCAATAATCTACGGTCTTCGAACAAAAATAATATATTTCAAGTGTTAAATGTTTCATTATCTTGTAGGTTCTGTCATTATGTTAAGGACAACATACAAGTAACCGTCCATCGTCCATTCGTGAAAAATAATTTACGAGCCGCGAAGCGGCGAGCTCGTTGTTTTTCTTGAATGGACGGTTACAGGTATGTTATCTGACTTAAAATACAGCCAAGGTATAAACATGTTAGAATTTATTTTGCTATCATTCTCTGTGTAACATGCATGTATCAAAACTTGACAAGAAGATAAGATAACAACACACGAGAACGATTTGAAGATTTCCTGTATTAGAAATAGACTTCATTAAGAAGTTGTTGGATGTTGATTAAAGAAGGGATCTCTTTGTAAACATGATACTTCTCAAAGGAGCTTCACTCTTACAAAGATCAAAGCTACTTGAATTACCTTTAGAACAATCATATGCTTCAACACTATTCACGTCTTTCAATGTAAAGATTGTTTACAAAGTCATTATACACATGACATAGAAACATGGTTAAGGTATTATAAATCTAAATCTGTAGACCGGAAGCTAAAAGAAGTTTAACACGTCCTTAGCTTGTTCATTCCGATATCATTCAGAATTCTTATGTTTCCAAAGATCCACATAATTTCTACCACAATCATAAATAATGAATTTAACCTGTGTTAATTTTTTGTCTAACTTTAAGGCTTTTTCGTACTTATCACAAAATGTTGATGACAGAGAAGAGATTATAGATATGTCCAGTTGTATATTAAAAACTTTTTGTAGTGCTGGTTTGCGTTATTCGGCAAATGCATTGGTGCTAAGTTCTTATTAGATATTTGTCTCCATTGAAAATTATAAACTTTGTCGACGGATCCTATTAAGTTGCTGTCATCAGGGCAAAACATTGTATCACTATCGTCGAAACTCTTCAAAACGAGGACATAATTAGAACATCACAGGACGTATCCTTTTTCTTGCCTAAACATCAGTTGGTGAGAAATTTATACTCAGTTTTATCAGTGTATATCTTTCCCATCTAATCTTGGCCAATGCTGTGAAATAGACCACTTATTTCAGTAGTCATCTCTTATGAACAAGATTGGTTTTTCCTTATTTTCAAATTGTCGACGTTTCTCTCTGTTAATAAAATACGTAATACAAGAGACAGACATTAATAAAGTGATAAAGTGATAAAGTTTAAACCAAATGGCCATACTGAATGCAGACAAATGAATGAAAATAGAAACCAACAGAGATATCAAATCTATTTATTCGATCTTAAAGCATAAAACCTTTTTATACTTTTAAAGGGGCACGTTTTTAAGTGGAATATAAGGTGATGTCAGGAAAATGAAAATTAATGGTTCCAATTGAGAGACAATGTATTTAAACTAAATGGAACACTACTAATTCAAAAATATAACATAAACTTTACTTCTTCTTACACAAAATGAATTAAAGGTGTTCACACAAAATGGCCGCCAATGGATTGTATGTGAATCTTCATATTTTGTCCTCTGACTATGGATGATTGGCTTGTGTAATGAGATTTATGACACTAACAACATAATACATTAAGCATTAACGCACAATTATCAGTAAAAATTTTAAGATATAAAATTATCAAAAAACGTGCTACTGCCCCTTTAACGGGAGGATTGATAATGATCCAGGTGATTATGCTAAGAATGGCCTCGCATCAAATTTTTATTTTGGTGTCAAGGTTCCAATTTTAGATTCCACTTGTTTTGCTTTCGTTTGTGATTGTTGAGGAAAAGGATATCCAAAGTTAGATCAATTTTCCATCCTGGATTTGTTTACTATATATTGTGAATGCAGAAATAAGGAAATTCTCTCAGAAAAATTTCAGGTATATGATCATTTCAAATAATGAATCTTGATATATGTATTCATTGACATTTTCATAAAATATCGATAATAAGCGTTAGTTTTTAGTTTACGTTTTTAGTTTTTTAATTGTTCTACACTCACAACCTCTTTGTATGATCTCGTTGGAAGTAAGCAATGTCTGATGTGCTACGAAAAAGATGAGTCATCAAAAATAGGTAATCCAGCCAGCATGAAGAGAATTCTTCTAATCTTATGTAAAGAAATTGTTTTCAAGCGGTGAATTCCTTCCATTTCTTACATATAAACAGAAACATTATTTCCAAAAAAGTACAAATCAAGCAAAAAATTCGTTGTTTTAGACTTGTTTACATCATATTTTACGATTGTAAAAACAAGTTTTCTTTTAAATCTGAGGTTAATGGAAAAGTTCTTTAAGAAGACAAATCAAAGAAAAAGTAACTTTATCCCAACTAACTAATTTAGGTTTGCCGTCCGTTAATGTGACATGTTTATCGGTTCAAACAGACTACATTAATTGTGACTTTGAGTAAAGTATAGTTTATAATGGCAGACATAAAGTTATAAACAATTTTTGATAATCAAACATTGTCATTTATTTTCATAGTAACTTTAAAATATTATGATTAAATAATATTGCAATTTTCCATTTATTTTACATGTTAGTATTATTTATTAGATAATTATTCATGTTCGTAGACTCTTATGTTTGTGTAACCTGATATTCCTTAATTTCCTTGTCATCCAATGCGCATGTCAATTTTCTTAAAATAACTATTCTGTGCATGTCCAATTAAGGAAATGCTGTATTGCGCATGCGTTTAACTGCCTCTTTGTTTTGTTGCCATTGTTTCTGCAAGTCGTGATCGAATTTTATCAAAGAAAAACTTCCTCCTAAGTCGATTTTCACGAGCAAGTTGATTGGAACTCATGGTTTCTTATCGACAGTTCTGGTAACAGTTCTTTCCTAACAATGACGTCTGGCACAAGTTAGCACAATGTCTGCTAGATCCACTCGATCGAATCGTCGTTCAAGACAAAGAAGCGAGTCCAGCGAGGAAGAACCATCGGCCCGTGTGCAACAGGCCAGAGAGACGTATTCCAATACCAATCCAGGACTTACTGACGATCCACGCAATTGGTACGTCTCCCAACTACGCAATAGGATCGCAAAAGACATTGGAATCGTAAACCTGCCAGTTTCGCTCACGAAAGCACAACTTCTGCACATTTATCAACGAAACGCCACTGGATCATCTACCGGAAGTAGGCCACCTCGTTCATCCAGCCAACCATCAGCCACTGTTACATCGGCGGACATTGACACTTCCATACCAGCAGTAGTGGGCGATAGTGACACAATCGACGTGCAGGAGCTTTCTAGGACAGTTAAATCACTGCAGGACACATTAGCAACCCTCACTCAAGTGATATTACCAAACAACGTTCACAGCCAGCCTACTACTACTCCGGTTCACAACATTGAAGAAAACCCTCGCCTAACGACTGGATTTGTAAACAATTCCGTGCCATACGGTAGAGACCCCAACACAGTTGGACCTATCGACACTGTCCCACACAACCTCCGCCAGCAAATACAAGCAGGTAAAGATGTAAATTTAGCCCTGTTGCTCATACCAGATGACCTCAGTACTGACAAGCCTACAATTGAAGTGAATAATTCACAGTTTTTGGTTAAATCCACCCCAGATCACAGACTACACAAAGCTTTGACAATTGGTGAATTCCTCCGTGCCTTTGGCAAATACAAGCGTGTTATTCTTGAGAAACAGCCCCAACGTTCCCATGAACTAGACATTTACCAAGAATTAATCGTAAACCTGACAGCCAAAACAAATGATTCTGCTTGGTACTCTTACCACAAACTGTTCTCAGCTAAGGCAGCAGCCTCACTCATACAATACCAAGAACCTCTCTACTGGGGAATACTTGACAAAGATATATACCTGCAAGTGTACAATTCAAGATCAGTCAACATCTGTGACATTTGCCAGGAGGTCAACCATACCCAAGAATTTTGTCCTTTGGGAGGCAATCAGGTGCGAAGTAAACTCCACTCTACTAGACCATTGTTTCACTACAACCAGGCCCCTAGGAGGGACTTCACCGATGCCAGAGGCCGGCCAGTAGTGTACCACCAAGGCCAGGCGTTGTGCAACAACTACAATGAGGACAGATGTGTACATCAACATTGCAGATTTCTTCATGTCTGTTCCCTGTGCAAAGCGGAGCATCCCAAACACAAGTGTATGAGAGAGAAAGCACCTGACCCATTCTCAAGGAAAGAAAAGAGGAAGTGACTACTTAAGAACCATGACATTATTCCCTCACCTGTTAATACGGACGTCCTGCAAGCCCTTTTGTTACAACATCCGGATCAACTATGTGTAACAAATCTTCTTCATGGATTTACACATGGTTTCTTGACAGGTATTGACAACCCACCCACAACATCAAAAATCTGTAAAAATCTTCTCTCAACTAGGGGCAAGAACAGTGCAATTGTTACAGGCTTGATTAATACCGAGGTACAAAAAGGTTTTTTGGCCGGCCCATTCAACGAACCGGTTTTTGACACTCACAGGATCAATCCGATTGGTTTGGTTCAAGGCAAGTACTCCAAGAAGTACCGACTTATAGTGGACTTGTCAGCACCACATGATGATGACAGTCATGTAAGCCTTAACTCTCTCATAAATAAGGACAAGTTTTCTCTTTCCTATGTGAAAATTGACGATGCAGTTTCTATCATCAAAAGACTGGGAAAGGGTTGTTTTATGTGTAAAACAGATATTCAGGACGCTTTTAAACTCATACCAATACATCCCTCAATGTGGCATTTACACGGCGTAAAATGGCAAAACAAGTACTATTATTACACAAGGTTGGTGTTTGGTTCTAGGTCAAGCCCGAAGATTTTTGACAATTTCTCCAGTGCAATCTGCTGGATTGCCAAACATTGCTTTCACATTGACAATATTTTGCATCTGTTGGATGACTTCATATGTTTTGATCGCAAAGAAGCCCAGGGTCATCAGTCTATGTCCAATCTAAAAGCAATGTTTGGTCAGCTTGGAGTACCACTATCAGCCCATAAAACAGTTGGGCCAACTACTTGCCTCGAGTACCTTGGCATCACCATAGACTCTATCAAGTTGCAAACAAGCCTACCTATGGAAAAGATACAACGTATTGTGTCCATGATAACATCCTTTCTAGCCAAGAAACAAGTTACAAAGAGAGATATGTTAGTCATCCTAGGTCATATGAATTTCGCAATGCAAGTGATACGGCCAGGCAGATCTTTTGTCAGCTATCTACTGCAACTTGCTCACTCCACACCCCATTTACAGGACAAGGTGTTTATCACTAATGACTGTAGGTTGGATTTCTGCATGTGGAAAACATTCTTGGAATCTTGGAATGGGGTCTCTATGTTTATCCAAGAAACCCTGGACGCTCCTGAGTTTCAATTGTTCACTGATGCAGCAGGTTCGATTGGATATGGTGGTTGTTTCAGAGACAAATGGTTCGCAATGGCATGGCCAACAGAGATGTACGAAGGCCAACCAGACAGTGCAGGCCCACTTTCTATAGCATGGATGGAATTGTATCCTATTGTCACTGCTGCAGTAGTCTGGGGTCAGGAGTGGTGCAATAAATCTATCAGATTCTATTGTGATAATGTTGCTACTGTACAAATCGTAAACAAAGGTAGATCCAGATGTCAGTTCATCATGTGTCTCATGCGCAAACTTACTTTGACAGCAGTTAAATATAACTTTGTGTTCAGTGCTAAAAATGTTCCTGGTAAACTTAACTGTTTGAGTGATGCATTGTCTCGTTTGCAGATCGCCAGGTTCAGAACCCTAGCACCGATGGCTCAGCAAGATATGACCCCCTGCCCAACATTCGATCAGATGATGACACTACCAACCGTCTAGGATATGTGGAGAAACAACTGAATGACCTCTGGTCGGCAGCTATTACTAAGAGGACTGCTCAAGTGTACCAATCAGGATATCGGGCTTATACTTCCTTTGTGTCTCAACATAATTTAGGTTGGGTATCGACTCTACCTCATATATCAGAGTACTACCTGATGCTGTTCGTTGCCTACTGTGTGAGAAATCTCAAGCTGAATGTGTCTACCATCAAGTCCTATTTGTGTGGTATAAGGTTCACCTACATGAGATATGGTGTTGATAATCCGTGGATTCATGGTTCATTAAGTCGACTGCATACCATTGTTCAGGCTGTTAAGAGAATACAAGGTGTTCCGAAAATGTGTCTCTTACCTATTACCAAAGGTGTGCTTACAGCCCTATGTGTAGCTCTAGCTAAAGGTGTGTTTCAGCATAAGTTGTCAATGCTAATGAAGGCAGTGTGTTGCCTTGCATACTTCGGTTTTTTGAGATGTGGGGAGTTTACATGCGATAACTTCCAGCCACAATTCCACCTCTCTGTGAATTCTGTTAAGTTTTCAGACGATTTGTCCTACTTCACATTGTGCCTGAAAACATCAAAAACTGATCCCTTTCGGAGAGGTGTTACGTTAACAATCAACAAAGTGAGTTCGCCAATCTGCCCAGTCACCAGCATGCTTGCTTACCTCTGTCTTAGACAAAGGGAACAGTGTCAGCCTCTAGACCCTTTGTTTGTAACACCTGAGGGACAAGCGCTGCGAAGAGCTTTCTTTATCAAATACCTAAAGCTTCTACTGGACCACTGTGGCTACGATCAGTCTAAGTACAATGGCCACTCATTCCGAATTGGCGCCGCCACCTCGGCAGCAGAGGCGCACATCCCAGACCACATGATCCAAACTCTGGGTCGATGGTCCTCGAACTGTTACACCCGGTACATTCGTTCATCTCAGGTGGATATTGCTCAGGCTCAGGCAGCTATGGCTACCTAAATTGACTTTAGGCTACTGCAGATTGTGAGTTTTCGCCTCTATGTGTTTCATTTGTGCAATTTTGACTCTTACTCATGTTGTTTGCCCTCAACTATGCTGTAAATGTTTTCTTTGTAACTTTTTATATTTTACAATTTCTAGTCATTTATCTTATGGGGATTCTCAGATTCGCTATTAATCTCATCTTTTCATTTGGGCTTTCATCCACTAAAGTGTATTTTCCATAATATAAATTTCATTTTCCCTGGCGCTCAGGGTGTGTATTGGGGTGCGCTACTCCATTTACGTCTCATTTCCATTTCAAAGTAACCACTGGGTCACTCTGGCGCTCAGAGGTGTTTATGCGGTGCGCTACCAAATTACACAGACCCAGTGGGTGTTTTTTCATATAAGCTAATTCCTGCCGTGCAGGGTAAGTCTAGGTGCGCAACCTAGCTTACATCAATCAGGTAGCATTGAGAATCCCCAACTCCAAACCTGTAAATACAAATTTCATGTTATTAAAATTTTTATTGGTAATTCATCTGTCTGTTGTCTGTTCATTATAAATACATCATTAGCACATTGCTTTTGAAAGCGTGAACAAAGATTACCAAAGATGACGAGCTTTTAGACTAGACGATTTACTGTGCCACTTCTGTACAGAAAGAAATAGTTGTTTACAAAATCCAAAACCTACTGTCTAGTTTGCCAAGACCATTTTTTGTGTACAGTTCCTTATTTTTTTCTATTAAGATATACAATTACATTATCATTTTCTATAATTTCGATGCCAGTCCATTCCAGGAGTATTTCTGTTTGTTTTCAATGACTTAGTCTTTCAAAAAGGTAGAGTAGAGTTATCTTAAAAAAATCAAGGGCTCGTTGTTTTTCTTTCATAGTCCAACATTGCCTCCCAAAGCACTTATCTTTCAAAGTATTGACTTAAGATGATCTGGTTTGTAATAAGATTGTTTTGTAAGTGGACGAGCAATACAATTGTGATAACCTTGAAAGTATACGATTAAGTTCTTTCCAAATTGTTCTTTGGCGACGATGTTATTTCGGTGTCACAAGTAATGAATATAATGTTGTTTATGTACAAAAACGTTGACATGAACCGATGTCAATTTCCAGACAAACTCTGACATTGGTGTGAATATTTTATTAAATAAACACAACTAAGTCTAGATTTATTTACATACTCATCATTTGTGGCCTAAGGGTGTAATTCAAAGATTACATACCACACACCAACAAACTTCACTACATATTAATATTGAATGGATTGAGTGAACCAATTTCTAATTTTCAACCATTGCATGTTTAAATCATATAAAAATGACCTTTAAGCTCTAAGTATTTTACAGTTTCTTAGCCATATCGTTGATTATCACAACAGATTTCTATACGGATAGGTTATGAAAGGAGATTCACAAATTATTCATCAGTTTATTAAAGTGACACAGAGTATCTTTCTTAAATTGTATTTGGTTTTGAGAAGCTACAAAATATCTAATATGTTGATTGAAGTTCATATCTCATCACTGGACTTGCAATATATATATAATTATGGAAAAATCAAGAAAACATCTCCAATACGTTTAATATTCGAAATTATGCATCCAATTAATCTACCTATTAGTTCCAATACCTAATAAACACAATCGAATCGAATATATCTTCCTGTCAGCTTAAGACAAGGTTTCAACATTACGTTTTGCGAATATGCGCGCGCCACTCGAGCCAAATTTATCTGTTTACGATCAAAATCCTGACTTTGAATGGCCGTATTTTCGCTCTAATGTACTGATTGACCTTTAACTTGTTATTTTCAGTAACAGTTAGTGGTTCCCGATGTAATAACATCGATTTCAAAATTTGACATATGTGGTCATATCAACATACTCTGTGTCTCTTTTAAAGTATTTGTAAGACTGAAAAACTAGGATTTGTTTAGGAAACCCACCAGGTGACCAGATATGTGGCATAACTTCGAATTCATTTCCCAACTTCTTATGATGTGTTAATAAAATGATACATGACACCTGACAAGCTGTTGACTAACGGGCTGAGTGATAAGATGAATTTCTCCCTGAAAATATAATACAAATTTAAACTTATATTTACTTGGAAATATTAACAGACTTGGCCTTACAGTCATTAGATATGAAATTGAAACCCTCAAATAATTTTCCTTGAGCTCTTTCACTTTTATTTTATTCATTTATTGCAGCTTTGTGCATGAGAGAAATGCAGTTAAAATCATGTTCTGCTTTATTCAGTTTAATGTAGTTATTTATCTCTGAGTTAATAAACAAACGTGTATGAAGAGGAACATAGGTACTTAAAGGGGTAGAAACAGGATTGTCGAAAATTTTGTTTCTTCATATATTCCCCAAAAGACCCTAGTTTATGCACGAATTAATTAATGAATATCGGAACCAAACCTCTGGCTTACATGACCAACATGCGTTTACAATTGATATTTTTCTTAGCTTCTAGCAACTTTGAAGAACTCTAGCGCGATGTTCAAAAATAAGGTTATCTCAGGAAAGCTACAGCAAATGTTGCAAATTGCACGATAACTTTAACGTGTGCTAACAAACAATTTTCGATTCACTGTCATTTCCGTTAGATGTGATATCCAGAGGTCTGGTTCTGATAATCATTTTCTTAGCAAACTTATGCTACCCACAAGGCCTTGTTCTGATTTTTTTTTATAAAAGACCTGAACAGAGATATACACAGGGTAGCCTTCTGCCTCAGTCTTTCAACAAGATATAAAAACACTTTGAAGTAGTATGTATCAAATATCAAAGTTCATCTTCACATCCCCATAACTACAATCATCTTTGTTGCAAAAGGTAACGGTATCTGTTTCCCGTTACATATTGTAAATATTAGAAGGTTTATGATAGATCACATAGTCTTCGGTAGTCCCTAGGTATAACATAAATTAAAAGTGTTTTTTAACAAAACATTTTAACAAAAACTCGCATCATTTTATGACGCCTTGAAAACACCAACCCAACCAATAGTGCCATTTTTCTAACGTTTATAATCATATAAGGTCACATTTTTTCCCCTTGTTATTTGTATGTTAATTAAATGTAATAAAAAAGGATAAAGATACATAACCTTGACATAAAAAAAAACACTTTTTCAATTTGTTCTACTTATATTAACTGTGGCCATGATACAAAACAATTTGAATGACTTAGTTTAATTTCACAGTTCGCTGTAACAATAAATACATTGTAGCATTGTTTTAGAATTAAAAAATTATCTTCAATATGTATGTGTAATACTCTGGAGCAATATTTAATATTTCCTCTTCTGCAATGTCAGATACGCAATTTATGATACTAATACTTGAAGATTGATGTTCATTCATAATGGCTTCCATATGTTATCACTACCAAACGATGCAAGGCATTACTTGCCATTACTGCCATCTCATCAATTATATGGATGTTATTATATGGTTGAGGGTGAGGGAATTCTGTTCTTTCAGAGAAATGAACTCTCTATCTGGCTCTTTCTACAGTTGGGATAATCTTTAACCTCACTCACTTACTGGGTGAAGTTAAACACCACTCAACTGACGTCAAGTTCAAAAGTTTGACGTCGTAAAACAATGTTCTGATGTAACAAATTATCAAATGACATCACACTGTCGGCAACAGGCTTTTTCAAGCGGATGCAACACAGGAAATTGGCCTATTTTTACCGCAATTGCAAGGATTTCATCATATAGTAAATAGAATATTTGTCAATTCTTGACAAATACCATGTCTGTCCAATCTCGAGAAGTTAAATAAAGTTTAAAATATATAGACCTTTTAGCTAAATCGATGAGATATAAATTGAATTAGTCAAGAAGAGACAGACACCCTTTATGTACCTTATAATCATAATAATAATATGAATATTTGTTGTGCGCCATTGTCAACCCACTGGTACATGCTCAAGGCGCTACATGAAAGTATGCTCATAATAGCAGATATTTCCCTCTATAGTCGTTAAATAATACCACACAACATACGTTGTCACTGCTGAAAGTTATTCCTTCATATGTGTTTTCCCTTAAGACTGAAACATAGATTGACCTTTAGCTAACTGGCTGTCGTCATGTTCTCTAGAAGCGAAATTGTCTCTAGCAGTTTTTCATAAAGCTAAGATAAGCGTTGTGTAACAACATAACACACATGTTGCTGTCTCAGAGATGACATTGTAACATATGATATCTTCTTACTTACGGAAATAGTTCTGATTAATATATCTGGGAATTCTTTAAGCAAATACACACAAGAACAGACAAAAGAAATTAGGATTCTCAGGAAGTATTTTTCAAACGTAGGGGTTAACATTGTCGCTGCCTGTGACTTACTGAAGTTAATGGATTGAATTACTATGTATATTTTTTATGTTTATTTTAATGTATTTATGTATTTTCCGTAATCAGCTGTCAAGCAATGCATATTTTGTTGGGATAGAAAGTTAATCCAATTGTTATCCATCTTGTGATAAATCAGCATTCTTTACTTGCATTAATAATTACTGGACGGGAATCATGTGCGTTTTATGATTATATGTTCAAATATTTCCTTGCCCCAATCAGATGGGATGTTCTCAGCTAGGATTCCAAGTTGGAACGCTTCCCATCTTAAAATCCACAGTTTGCATGATACATATACACCTTAAACTGTTCAGGGAATAGATGTGTGTAAATCAACTCAACATGGTATGTATATATATTGTCAGTAATCTGTTGAAATATGTTTTCTTTGTCGTAGTTATGAGCTCGCTGTCAGAAGATATTTTGTAGTGCCCTAAGGGACGTTAATCTTTCACAAAAATGACGTTGCTTTAAAAAGGTGGTTTATAAGTGGAAGAACGAGACAATGTTTATTTCATGAATGTATATTTTCAGATTAGTGACATTATTATGGAGACGTTGTTATTTTATCATGTAACAAGTAAGGAATATAATGTTTTACAGTATGAACCAGCAATGTTGTCTGATATTGAGGTCGACTTCACATCTTTTACATCTACTAGACTAACAGCAAAGAGTAATTTTGGCGTGGATAGGAACATTAAATATACATTACTAGCTCCTATATTTTGTCAAACAGCCAACTAATGCCTTTTTGTCCTTGAATAAACAATTTCCAAAACTACCATTTATCATAGAATAGAGTCACATGAATTATCTTCACAAGGTGGTTAATATTCTGGAGCAATATTTAATATTTCCTCTCATGACAAGCCAGACTACCAATTTATCACAGTAATCCTTTAGGCTCAAACTTCCATTTATCATTGCCTCCATCTGTTTGCTCCACAAAACTATACAAGCCTTCCTCGCTATCACTGTCAGCAACTCAATTATATGGATTGTAACCAGGGCCCAAATGGAAGATATGTCCATGTGTAGTCGTTGAATATTAACACGCATCACATGTTGTCATCGCTGACAGATATCCCTTCATATGTGTTACTTTCCAGAACATAACAACTTTTGAAAATTATAATTCTTAAAGAGGTTTATTTTATATCATCAGATCAACAAATCCAGTATAATGTTATTATGGATTCTGATGTAAATGGTTATTGAAATGGTGTCTTTAACACTGACAAATGCAAACCAAAATACTTCACCTCACATTTTAAAGTCATATTTCACATTAACCCCCAATAAAAGGGTCAGATGATTGGTATCCGGCAGTCTATAAAGAGAAAGTGAGAACCTCTTTTAATATAAACAAATAAGAGAATTGCGATATACATGTATGCCGAGGTTGATTTTTGCCTAATTTGTATTTTGTCGATAATTGACTTCTTTGATCATATCTATCAACGAGTGCGTTGTTTGTAATTATCAACTTATGAGTTCACATCTCATTGTCATACTTGTCTTCCTTAAAGAACTAAAAAGCAGTATCAATCAACTGAGTACATGTATTTCACGACATTGTGGTTCTTGGATTAAATTTTACCCCTTTTATAAAATTAACTGACATTATGTAATTATTTCCAAAATATTTAAAAGTGTGCTGCCAAAATTTGTTAACGTTCACCTTATATTTATTAAAAAACATTATTTCTGAGATATATAAGATAAAGCGACTGACTGGGGACATGTTGGATAACTATACAACCTCCTAAGAACCCTCCCTCATTCATCAAATCGAATCATCTGTATTCAGGATTGAAGGCGATATGACCAGGAGTACATCCGAGTTTATGTATATCGTTGACGTGGTATATATATTGAGTTATTATACCCAACTTCCGGTCTCGTTGCTATGGTTTACTTTGTTCCAGCTGTAGGTGTATTGACCGATACACCTCAACTTTTCTAATACACCTACATGTACTTTTTATTGCACACCCACATTAATTCAAGTGAAGATATCTTCCAACTTTGGCATATCAACGGAGTTGTAAAATAAAGAATTTTCGAGCAATGTTAAAGGCCAAAATGGGAATCGAATTAGGGGCCTTAATGTTGCGATGCAACGCCTCTATCAACTGTGCTACTGAGGTGTTGTGTGATGTCTATATTGTTGTATTTTCCTATACAAACCTATGTATACTTGTAGATACTAGTTTGTACTAAAGTTTAATGAAATGAGGTTAGTTTATGGTTTTTAAAACGTAATAAGAAGAGCATTGTTAATATTTTATTTGGTTAGGAAGAGAAAGTTGAATAGCTCTTTTTCGTCAATATAACTCGACAGTAGTGGGGTAGAAGTCAGATATACCAAGACTTCCTTCGGTGCATCACTCAATATACCTGCTGTTTGAATCGTGGATTCTTTGCTGAAAGGATGAATTTTGATTTTGATCAAGTCTTTACGCATGAAAAGAACACTATATTTCAGTGGTATGTATGAAATGTCAAAGCTTGTCAGCTAACTAGCTGTAAAAGTTGGACATCAAGGACTTATCCTGCTCTGAAAATTGAAAATTGAAATGTCCATTACACAGTTTGATAGCGCCGTTTGGGAACGAAATAAATGTGAAGTGTCACATGTTTTAAAATCTCTTTTTACAAAAAAAACATGGAGAGATAATGATGATAATACATGTAATTCCTGTCTAAGAAGAAAATAATTTTCCTGAACACTTTATCCCATATCAATGTTTCCTAAGCTTTTCAGGATTATAATCATATTGATCGGGCCATTTCCGGTTTTACTGCTATCTTTTGATAAAACTCTTAACAACGAACCCTAATCAAAAACTTTTAATGAGGAATCACTTTAGATATAATATTTTCATGATTCTTCTCCTCACCAATACAGAAACTCACATTTCATATGGTTGTATAATAATGAATGACATATTCTCCAAACAATCACTCATGATAACTCATAACTAGCCTGACTTATCTACATTTAGGCTTATTGATTTTCATATGATTTTACTTATAACGTTGCAATGCCATTTTGTTTCAAATTCAAACTTCAGAGTAAATACACGTCTTTTGTGCAACAGAGGAGTTACGCCATGCTACTTTACAATTTGTTTGGGTTAGTATGTTTGACAAGGTCTTCTTAAGCCATCTATAACCATTGACTTGCATTGTCTTAAATAAGAATAACTTATATTCTCTTCATAAGGTGTTTAATATTCTCTTGAGCAATATTTGATATGGCATGCCAGACTACCAATCTATCACATTAATCCTTTAACCGTAAGCTTCCATTTATCAATGCCTCCATCTGTTTGCTCTACAAAACCATATAAGCCATAACGTCTGCCTGACGTCATGGTCTCATTGGGGGACTACTGATGTATTTAGTCTCAAATGAAGCAAAATGCAATATCACCTTTCAAGATTGTCCATTCTAATCTCTCTCCCTGACTATGAAATGATATACAAATAAATCGATTTGTAATTTAATACTCTTGAGCAATATTTAATATTTTCTTTCCTGGCATTTCAGACTACCATTCTATCACATTGATCCTTTAAACTTTTCATGTATCATTGCCTCCGTCTGTTTGATCTACAAAACCATATAAGCCATTCCTGCCATATACTCAATAATATGAATTCTACCTTCGGCCTAATGGAGCAATAGTCGTTTATACGCATTGAATAAACCGCACAACACATGTTCTCATTGCTGACAGTTCATTTCTTCATATGTGTTACTGTCGATTATCATAATCATAATAATGGGATCATTTCCTGGTTGGTTCTTCTGCCATCTATATGTTGATACAACTCTCAAGAACGAACCATAACCAAAAACGTTTATTGATATTTCAAATATTATATTTTCATGGTTCTGGTACTGACAAACACAGAAACTTACATTTCATATGGTTTTATCACAATGCATGACACATATTTCTCCGAATAATAACTCATAATCCCTTGCGTGTAAAATAGCCTCACTATTCTATATTTGGGCTAATCGATGTGTCATTTAATGTTACCTATAAAGCGTGAATGACATTTTAATTTGTAGAATTAAAGTTTTAGAGAAAAGACACGTCGTTTGTGCCACAGAGGAGTTAAGTCTTGCTACTTTACAGTTTGTGTGGTTGAGTATTTGACAAAGTGTGCTTGAGTCATCTATAACCATTGACTTGCATTGTCTTAAATAAGAAGAACATATATTCTCTTTTTAAGGTGTTTAATACTCTTAAACAATATTTAATATTTCCTTTCCTGGCATGCCAGACTACCAATCTATCACATTGATCCTCTAAATTTTCAATGTATCAATGCCTCAATCTGCTCTACAAAACCATATAAGCCATTCCTGCCATATACTCAATCATATGAATTCTACCTTCGGCCTAATGGAGAAATAGTCGTTGATACGCATTGAATAATACTGCACAACACATGTTCTCATTGCTGACAGTACATCTCTCCATATGTGTTACTATCCAGATGTCTAAGCTTAGTTTGACCATGACTTTCAGTGTATGATGTCTGCCTGACGTCATGGTCTCATTGGGGGACTACTGATGTATTTATTCTCAAATGAAGCAAAATGCGATATCACCTTTATAGGTTGTCCAGTCTAATCTCTCTACCTGACGATGATATGATATACAAATAAAACGAATTGTAATTTGATATAATTATTAAGTATAAACTAGCATTCTGAGTCTTAAGGAACCCAAGAGACTAGGTAAATGGCTTAATTTGTATAAATAAGGGTAGCTTACTACAATATAAACATATGATACCATGTTAAAAGATAATTGAATCATTTTAGTTGTCTTAGAGTAAAAGATGAACTTTTATGTACATATTACGTGTAAAATGTAAATTTTGGAATTTTTCAGTATTAAAGTTCTTTTTTCTTAAAAAATGTTTAGATACCTGTAAAGTTAACAGCTTTGATTGATCGAATAAAAAGTAGGTTCTCCGCATGAAACCTTTCATATGCATGCTTTATTGGCTTTATTTTAAGAAGCAGCAGACTATTATTTTGGAAGAACCTTCTTCAATTGCAAAAGATTTCGAGCTCCAGAATAGTTAGAAAGAACAACTGATAAGTTGCAAACAGACAATTCATTTAATATTATTACATGGAAAAACAATGGCTCTGCGGTTATTTTGAAGTAGGATATAACTATTAATGTGTTGTAATGCATGTAATATTTATCCAATACAGCCATGATTTCCTTAAAATACTGGTGTTTATAATAACTCATGATGCAAATACTCAAATTAAAGTCAAGTGGTAAAACTATCGAATAATTAATGGGCCAAATCAAATAAATTTAACCTCAGAGAGACAGACAATAGGAATCCCGGTTTTACAATCTGACAAAGGATAGCATATATTCTTAGTGGCAATACAAATTATCACATCGCATTTAAACAATTAGACAATCTCGTTGCCAAAGGATAACATCATATCAACTCAATCTCAATCCAAAAATAAATACCAGATCATCGGAAAGCATGAACATCTAAAGAGAATCACTTCTGTATTTTTGCTTCTATAGCTTGATGATACATGTCTAGGTCTGAAGGTGTTTGAAATAACTCATATCAGGACAATACTGATAAAGATCTTATTCGTATTTTATGCAAATTTCGCTGTCTACGTCATAAGTTGAACATCCAACAACAAAGATATAATATTGATACACAAATGAGTAAACGCTTATGTGACAAATGTGATTGTAATGTTAAACAAGATGAATTTCATGTTCTGCTTGTGTGTCCTTTCTATTCTGTACATAGACAATTGTATATACCCAGTAATTATCATACCTTCCCATCCGAATTAAAATTAAAACAACTTCTAATAACAACAAATGTACATTTATTGAAATCTGTTGCAATATTTCTTAAACGAAACCTGCCTGTGTAAATACAAATTTTGTAATAACACTAGATGTTATTCTGTCCATACGCAAACTGTTTTTTAAATGATTGTACTCTTGGCCATGATGCCTTCAATACTGAAAAAACTTCTTCTTCTTCTTCTTCTTCTTCTTCTTCTACAACACCCCGAAGTCATTATCATTCAACCATTGAGTCTGAAAGGAAAATGGACAAAAGTGAAAAGAACTTGACATATGGTGAAAGGGGATATCTCCAAGTAAAAAGGGTAGTAATTTGTAAATTCTCTGCTTTTGTTTGCATCAGTATTCACATTGACGTTAACATGTTGATATGTGTTTTAAAGATATCTATCTTTACATAGACAATTGCAGATGCACCCTAATAAAATAACTGCCTGGTTAACCTCTTTTGATAACATAACTAAACACAACTTGATAAGATTGTTTTAGTAACATCATGCTGCCATACATGTCAGTATAATAATAATAACTGATACTATCAAACGCTAATATATGTAAAAAGATCAGCAAATACATGGACATACAGAGTCAGATATTAAAAGATGTGACAAAATGATAGTTAGTTTGTCAAAAGCCAATGATAGTTCATACATCAAAAGTTGTTGAACTGAATAACAAATGGTTTATATTTTATTTCATTTCTACGTTGATTGGCAACGTGTACAGCAGCTTAAGAAAAGTTTGTTTTATTAAGTTTATCAGACAAAGGTTATGATGTTTGAAAGTAGATCACTCACATACAAAACGATGATACTCACTTAAATACAAGAACACAAAAACAACCACTTTTTTATCTTTGTGTCAGATTTTCATAAAATCCAACATCTTGATGATTTTATCAAATATTTTCGTACATAATACAAACAATATCAACTCATTAACAATAAAAACATATATTAACTACAATTATAAATGCCAATGTCAATGCTATAAGCATTAATAAGAAAATGACAAAGTCGTTTTAATATCCTTTTAAACCTTATAAAACTTATGTAAAATTGTTTCCAGCAAAGCACATACACACATATATACATGTTAATATCTTATATTGAAGAAATTAACCGTCAACATATCAATGAAAATGTTGTGACAGTGAAATAAATTTTCAAGAACTGATGGCAATTTCAAAAATCCAAAGTGATGATTTTGTATATAGGAACTCAACCAGATTAACAAACGAACAAAGATATTTATCTATTAGTGTCTTTGTTGTAAAGCTATGCTTCAAGTAGTTTTTCCGTCTAATTAGATCATGCATTAAGATAAAAGGTAAAATTCAATTCAATTTAATTTGATTTTTGCCTCTCGAATTCATGATGTCACTAAAGTTTCCATATATTTCATCAAATTACAATTTATTACCATCAATGTTTAATTATTATTAGCAAAACTGTCTTATGGGTCAGTATGATGTCCAAAATGTCAAGTCAACCTTTATCCAGTAAACATGTTCTTTTGGGACTTACATTCCTATACCCACTTTCATAAAGTTTAACCAACTTTCTATTTCCCATCCACAAGAAGACTGTGAAGCGGAACTGAAAAATCAATTATAACTAACAATCGTTATAATGCTAATATTCCATGTTCCTCCAAGTATTGCTGTAGTAGTTGCTGCATGGGATTTATTTGAAACACTCGGGTAAACAGCATTATTTAGCATCCTTAAAGCACATGTCAATAAGGGGATTAAGAGGTACCTTATCTTTAATTGAGGGGAAATCATTATGTTAGAACACAGTTTTTACAATTAGTAACACGCATTCAATGAAACACTTCCAAAATAAAAACATGAATAATGATATATTTTGTATCCCGAACCGACTTTATTAATATTGAAGCTTCTTTCGTTTGAAGATTGAACACGTAGAAGCATTCGTTTTAATTTTGTAAAAACGAAATGGTAAAACTTGCATGTCTCTCCTCTATCGTGTCTAATGACTCAATTTAAATCCTCTGGCTGGAATTAACTCGTAATTTTCTTTTGATGTTTAAGTTCAACAGGGAGGATTTTCTTTAATGAAAATCAAAGAAAACTTTGTTTTATCTCATCTTACTTATTTAGATAAGCTTTCAGAGAAGATGACATTTTGAAATGTTCAAAGAGACTGCATGACTGTATAATAAGCACGAAAGGGTGTAGGAAGGTGAACTACTATTTACGTCTATTAGACCATCAGTTTAACTGCTCAACTTTTGTTAAAGAAAGGTATTCTGGTGACTATAACACCGCACCAGTTGATTTATGGATTACAAAATGAGAAAGTATGGAAAAACAACTGACAAACACCATTGCCAAAAACACACCTTTGATACAAAAGATGTATATATTCAGGCTTAGAACAAAGTGTTATACTTTTTCCGTCCATCAGAAAACTTTAATTTTGTTAAAAACCATTTACTCTAGAAACTATATACAAAGGACAAAATTTGTTCACATTGGACCTCTACTTAATCTCATGAGTTATGGACTAAAAAAAAACGAAAATTACTCACACGTGTTATGCATTTTGTCTGATAGTATCTAAATGTTAATCAAAATAACTATATTTGTTAACATTTAAGTTACTTTCTCAAAAAATTCATCCATTCAAATTGCCATTATTCATTGCCAGTTCTGAACCAAGTAAAAAAAAATACAACTTGTTCAGGTCATTATTTCGATTCACATGCAATGACAAAATATGTTGTGCAGTCAAAGTAGTGAAATGACGACGACAAAGTTATTTGTTGACCCATAATCTCTTCATTTTGGAACAATTTGACTGACTTATCAAACATAATTTGTATCGCCACATGTGAGATCTGACAAATTGCATTAACAAAGGATAAATTTAACTTAAATTTAGAATAAGCGAAAAAAAACTTGTCAGTCGAATACAAGTTTGAAAAATGAATTAATTAGTATTGGCATAACGTTGAATTTGATTGGTTCACAGCAACCTATCACACGACAGGAAAAGTGTAATGACCTATTGACTTACAGGTTAAATACTACCTTGTGTCGAGCCTCAAGTATTGGTAATATACTTTTTTCCACAGCTCATTGTTTATTAAATGGTTTACGGAAATTGTTCATGTAAATCAAAAAGTCAGGGGTTGAAAAAAATAATTTCAAAATTAACTTGGCACCATTATTTTTCTACTTTATCAATGTACGTGTATATTAAAAGTGTCAGTCGGTAGGGTACAAAACTCGGAAATATCAAATAAAGCAACAATTCAATGATAAGGGCCACTGTGGCCACACCCTTTAAACCTATTTTCATCTTCTTCAAAAGCATAAGGCTGAAACTTTGTGTACAGACTCCTTGACAAGAGAGGATAATCATTTATTTATTAATTTATATTTTATATATCGATTTATACATAAGTTAATTTACACATACTCCTTGATTAGTCAGGATTGTAAAAGAAAGTCACTTTATAAGTTAGCTAATATACAGTGAGGATTCTAATTTGTGACTTTGGTGGCCACACCCTAGAAATCTCTTTCCATCTTCTCCTGGAGCATAAGGTCGAGAAAGCTGACATCTTGTATACAGACTAGAAAGGGAGAACCATTTCGTTCACACCCTTCAGCAAAATTAAATATGAAGCCTAAAGAGATACAGAGCCAATGTCTCTAGTTTTTAAGAATTCTAACACACAGAACCTGAGCACGATTTCTAGAATTGGAGATAATTGTGCTCATTGTCGTTACCGTTGTCCATAATGTACAGCTGTGTTTTATAATGAACAATTCTAAATGTCCTTTTATTTAGTCATTATAAATTTGATTTTTGATTTTGAGTATAAACCCGAATGAAAAATAGGTCATGATGTGAATTCAATTTCTATTGCATGGTATCATATATCATCAGTTGTAAATCAGTAAATTAATCATAGTAATGAATTTCGAAAATGATGATTAGTGATTTGCAATGGTTATTGAAGCCCCTTTCTGTAATAAAGGAATTATTAAATTTCGAAGAAGATCATAAATCAGAAAATAAAATATAAAAATACCATAAAACAATTTGATTAATCGCTGCGAAATGAGGCAAGGGTCGAATTCAAACGACAAATAACAACTAAAGCAGTGTACAAAAACCAATATAAAGATTTATGGGCTCTTCTGCAGAAACTCTGCACAGAAACACAGAAGAGTCAGTTATGGTTTAGCAGCATTACATGGTTCCAAGTGGCTGCCCTTTAATATTGACATTTCCAATTCCAAAAAGAAACGCCTGCCCTTGAATTTGTAGTTAGTGCAAACTCGTAGACATTCTCAATTAGATGATAACATGTACAAAAATGTAACAAAAATCTATTTGCAGAACAAATGAATGCCTCAGTCACTGCAATCTTCATCTATTCTCAATATTGTGACATTATTAGACATGTGTGATGTTTGATTTGACCAATGCTTTTATTCTTGCCAATTTTACAAACATCTATTGCTAATGAATCAATATATACATTGAACAAGAATATGTAATCCTTTACCAATTAACAGATATATTAAATATTGTATATTCAAATGCTATGCCTATTCCGAGTTATGTCGTTTCCAACGTTCACTTTATCTTACTTTGTTCATATCTGTCTTCGTCTGTCTCTTCATTTTTTCATTGATGATTGCAGGGTCATCAAAAGAATATAAAGAGTTTAATTTCATCCATAGAAGTCCATATTAAGTCAAATCAAATCTTATGCTTGTTGATCTTTTTGCATCTTTCATTCGGATCTTTTATATACATTTGAAAATATATTTATGGCATGGACATCGCTTTAATTAAGAATTGAATTTCAGTTTTGTTTCTAAGATTATATAAGGAAAGATTGATAGATTGTGCGAGACAAAACTGGCATTCAGAACTTATAGATAAATAGTACGTTTTTGAGTAAACGTCATTATTTGTACTTACCGTCTCCGACTCACCGTAGCCCATTGATTGCCTATCAATTATCTCTCGACCCATAACACAGAAAAAACAAAACGGGAGTTACCTGCTCATCCCCGCCGCGCCACCTATGGTCATGTGACCTGAACCTCATCCAACCTACCTGGAGCCAGTGAACGCTAGAGCGAACCTTCTCGCAGGAGGGGAGGCATGGGTGGGAAATTAAGATTGGTGAGTCGTCGACGGTAAGTACAAATAATGACGTTTACTCAAAAACGTACTATTATTTAACGTACTCTACCGTCTCCGACTCACCGTAGCCCCGACTACCACAGAGGGTGGAGGGCTGCGAGAGCAAGGCGACAGGAGAGCAGGTACTCCCCCCACTATCGTCTAACTAAAGGTGGGTGCACAGGTGCCCTGCTAAGGAGGGAAGCCCGCCCCGACTCAGAAGAAAGAACAACCGAGACACGGAGGTGCGATGCGAAGTTTACTGGTTAAAACAACAGAACGCAACCCAGGACCTAACGGTGAACTGCGACCCCTCTGGGGGGAGCAGAACCCGCAGATCGGTGCTGTGCAACACCTGTGGCCCCAGTCTGGCCACGCCCGTGAGGTCTACCATGGACAAATCTCGGCGGTAATGGTTAGCGAAAACCATGCCAGACTTCCAGATACAGTCCGACATGTTGTCTACTACAGCTATGTTGCTGTAAAAAGCCGTGGGGGTTAGCACGAGCTGGCGGAGCTAACTCCTTGGCTTGTAGGCGTCAAGGATAGCAGACCGCAGATAGACGCCCAGGAACCGTTTGTCTATCTCCTTCATGCTACGCTGGGAGTGAGGTAGAATTAGTCTCCTCCCCCGGAGCGAACGCGTACGTTCCGCATAACATGAAGAGCTCGGACCTCGGACCGGACAGAGGAGTCTGTTCTCTTCGTCCGTGGAATGTGAAATACCCTGCCCCGTTCATCCGACCCCTTGTTCTTGCATACAAAATTCAGAGCAAGTCCCAAATCGGCTTGAAGCGCGTGCAATTATGAGATCCTGGCGGCCGAAGCCAAGGTCACCAGGAAGGCGTTCTTTACCGTCAGTCGGGGAATGAAGGACTCCGTCAGGGGCTCGTAGAAGTCCGAGCACAAGTGCTCGAGGACGACCGCTAGATCTCACTCGGGAGGTCTAGACTTGAGCCGCCTGTCCTCCAGACGGTAAGTCCTGATCACCTCCTTAAAGACGGAGATGTCCACAGAGGAGTCCCGCTTCCGCAGAACCGACCTGGTTGCAGCTAGGTGTGTGTTAAGCCCCCTCTCCTCCCGGAGATACACTAAGTACTCCGCCACCTGGGGGTCGTCACTACTTGGACGTCCCAGCCCTTGTCAGCACAGAGGGTGGCAAATGACCTCCACTGTACGTCGTACGACTTGCAAGTGGAGCCAAGCTGGGTGGAGGAAACCGCGGCTACAACTTCCTGTGAGTAGCGCGCACGTTTCATCTCCTTTGGAGACAAACCAACAGTGAAGATCCAGTGCTTGCGGGTTCTCGAGCACCCGCCCGCTTGACTCGCTCACTAAGAGATCCAATCTGAGAGGAATGGGGATTGGATCCCCCTGGCCCAACCTCCGAAGAGGTACGAACCACGACCTCGCTGGCCAGAAGAGAGCTATCAAGATCAGCCTGATCAACCGTGTTGCCTCGATCTTCATCACCACTTGAGTGAAAAAGCTCGGGGAGGGAAAGCGTAAGCGCCCATCCCCTCCCATCTGAACGACAGAGCGTCTAAGCCCCACGACCCGGGATCGGGGACGGGAAACACATAGACTGACAGCTGGTGCCCCCCAAGCCGCTGTCGGGGTGTCCGAGTGCACTAGTAGCACTTGGCCCCACAGCAGAGCAGACAAGTGACAGATTACCAGCCTAATAGCTTCCATCTCCAGCTCGTTGTGGTGGCGCATGCGCTGGACCGACAACCAGAGCCCAGCCATCTGTTCCCTTCCAAGGAGGGCGCCCCAACCCGCGTGGAAGCGTCCGTGAAGAGATGGGCGGTCGCCGGGGGGGGGTCTGAGTGGAACGCCTGAAAACACGTTGGCCTGCACCCTCCACCAGGCTAGGCGAGGGACGAGCCGCTGGGGCAGCGGGAATGCGTGTCTGCACACTTCCTCCCTGACGTGAGGGTTGAGAAACCCCCAACGAGGCCTCAGCTCCAGCCGAGGACTGCGGGAGAGAGGTGGTAACTGACCCCGTCGTCCAGGTCCAGGAACTGTGCGGTGTTCCCGAAAAGTGGGAATATGCAAGCACGCGTCCTGAAGATCCAGGGATATCATCCAGTCCGATTGCTTCATAAATAGCAGTACTGACAAAGAGGGCGTTGGCTGACCCCGAGATTGCCTGGAGATTACTACGAACCTCGACAGGGAGGCTGGTCCGACTGAGGAACCCGTCCCTGCGTAGGTTGGTGATCCCCGCCGAGATACGTCCCTCGCTTAGCATTACCTGCACCATGCCTCCCGCCACGGAGCCGAACGCGTGGTAGAGGGTCGGAGCCCCATTCTCCATCTCTGCCTCTCTGGCGAAGGCCGTCATCCCTTGCAGGCGTGAGCGACAGAGTTCACGTCTTGGCGTCCGAGGCGTGGTGGCCAGCGGAGGGGGCGGCGACCCGTCTGATATCCTCGTCCAAGACTGGAGGATTGAGAGGGATAGGGGGGACGCTACTGATATGGTGGACCGCTGACGGTCCGTCAGAACAAGGGGAGGAATAAGCCTACCCGGCGCAGCAGCCGAGATCGACGGGCTGAAATCTTCTATGGCCGTGTCGCACAGCCGATGAGGGAGAAAGGCCTGTCTCCGCATCGTGAGGCCTCCTCCTCACAGAAGGATTCCAGACGAGCCCATTTGCCAGGGGACGGGGATTCGTTCACCTCCTGTAGAAAACTCGTCCCATTCCACCACCGCGTCCATCTTTTCGGCTGCGTCCGAACCCGACGTGCTTCGAGGGTTCGTCGTGTCCATGAACTGGTGGTCCGAGTGAACTGGTGACACGGCGGGGGTGGACGTGTCACTGGGGGAGACCTCCGGGGAGCGGAGCGTGACCCTACGGCCGGAGTGAGGAGGAGAGGGGGGGTGACTCGTGAGTGGAACCCTCACTGGAGGGGGGAGTCTTCTCCCGCAGTAGGCTAGCGGGGGAGCGGCCCCCCTGGCATCTAACATCCCCGTCACCATGTCCTTGACATACGCAACCAATTGCATGGAGAAGGCCGACTGATCGAAGGGACCTCGGTCCTCCAACTTCTTCTTCCTCTCTTCGATTCCTTCCGGATCGACGTGCGGGAGGTGACGGAAGGCACTGAAGAGGTGCAGTGGTGAGCCGATAGACGAGGGGAAGGGGACTGGCTTCCGTCTAAATCCGAAGCCCGTTCATCCGCCTCGAACTCCTTCGCATCCTCCATAATGATGAGTCCCTCCGGAGGGGAGGTGATGGTGGACGAGGCCGACAGGTTCCGGAGTGCGAGCCCTAAGCTTCGCACATACGGCGTCTCTCTCACTCCTCCTTAAGGCCTGAAGATAGGACTTAACCGCTCCCGGATAATGAGACTCTCGCTCTTCACACCTGTTGCAAGGAGCATGCGGAGGTGCAAGAGCGACAGAGGGAGAGGAGGTCATGTGTCCCCGATTCCCTTAGTCCACATCGCCCACAGAAACCAGGGTACATCGCTGACAGACAGACAAACAAAACAACCAGAAATGTTTAATTACATCTCACTCGCAAAAAAAAGAAAACCTGTACAAGGAGAGCACATATACGTGCCCTGACGATACTCTGGTTCGCCCGAGTCACTCACGGGTGAGTGAAGGCGGAACGTAGACCGAGCAAGACGGAGAGAACTGGGGTCTCACTCGCCCGTGAACCAACCAAGGTGAATCCCGCCAGGGGCTCGGCAACTTGGTCTGCAGTAGAGAACTGTTCTACACGCAGTCAGGTTGGGTGCAATGCTACATTGAAAGTCAGTGCAGTACCACCCATGGCTGCTAGTACCAGCCGATGCTCGCAGGTTTCAACGCAATGCATAGCCACAATAGTGTTGCGGGCTTCATCCCTGCAATAATACTAGCAGCCGCGATATAAGTGAAATACTCTTGAAAGAGGCGATAAACCCCACATCACCTCACCAACCGAGGTTGACCCGTCACTCGCCCGACGGCCCAAGGCGGAGTGAAGTCGAGCCAAAACCGAGACCGACCAGTCACTCACATGCGTCCCTCGCCAGACGGACCAAGGCCGAGTGAAGCAGGGCAATTGGTACTAAGACGGGGGACGGACCAGTCCCTTACTTCCGTCACTCGCCACACGGACCAGGCGGAGTGAGGCGAAGCCAACGCGCGTCAAGACAGAGGACGGACCGGTCAGTCAGCCCATTACCCGCCACGCGGAGCACGTGACAAATGGGGGTCCCGATCGCCCGTAAAACAACAAAGGTTGACCCGTCACTCACCAGACGGATCAAGTCACTGTGCGTAGCGAAGCGAAAGGAGTGGCAAGGTGAGACGGAGTAAGGCGGAGAATCCAATCAGTCGCCGAAGCGAGGTTAGTCCGTCTCAGGCGGAGCGGACATCCCACGTACCTCCGCCACTCACCAGTACGCTGTTCTAGGTACCCTGTCACTCACCAGACGGGCCAAGACGGAGCGAAGTGAAGCAATCGCGTACCAAGACGGAGGACGGACCAGTCACTCCCGTCAGTCACTCGCCAGACGGACCAAGGCGGTGCGAAGCATTGTCATACCGAGACGGAGAACGGAGCAGTCACTCCCGTCAGTCACTCTCCAGACGGACCAAGTCGGCTCGAAACAAGGCAACCACGTACCGAGACCGAGGACAGGCCAGTCACTCCCGTCAGTCACTTGCCGGACGGACCAAGGCGGAGCGAAGCAAACGCGTATCGAGACGGAAGACGGACCAGTCATTCTCGTTAGTCACTCTCCAAACGGACCAGGTCGGCTTGAATCGAAGCAAACGCGTACCGAGACGGAGGACGGACCAGTCACTCCCGTCAGTCACTCGCCAGACGGACCAGGGCGGAGCGAAGCGAAGCACTCGCGTGTCGAGACGGAGGACGGAACAGTCACTCCCGTCAGTCACTCGAAGCGAAGCAACCGCATACCCAGACGGAGGACGGATTGTCAATCACGCCCGTTACTCGCCACGCGAACCACGAGTACTCTTATCCCCAAGATAAAGGAATCGAGAAATAAGGTCTACAAACTTTAATACTTAGACAAGGCAAGATAACTTCGAGAGAGCTCAGAGTCACAACCGATCACTGAGCGACAGGAAGTTGGAATGAGGTTCAGGTCACATGACCATAGGTGGCGCGGCGGGGATGAGCAGGTAACTCCCGTTTTGTTTTTTCTGTGTTATGGGTCGAGAGATAATTGATAGGCAATCAATGGGCTACGGTGAGTCGGAGACGGTAGAGTACGTTAAATAATACTCACTACAATTTGATTCCAGTTTAAAACCATCATTCACTTGCAATATGTATATATATGAACTTAAAAATGCAAAATACAGGAAAGATTTGCTTATTTTTCGAAGCGGTTACAAAAGGTTTTTATGATTATGAAAGTTCTTATTATAAATGGTCATTATGTAAGGTAACCGAATATGAAATTCATATTGTTTATGATTGTCCAATGTATCAATCGCTTCGTATTGATGTCCCTTTGCTGTTCACTCATAATACAAATATAAATGGCTTAAAGTATTTAATGAAATCACATGACTATATGTTCATGTTAGAGAAATTCTTATATCATGTTTTTCGTGTACGAGGAGAAATGCTTTAACGCGCATGTGTGTAATTTTCATGTATTATATATCAAGTGTATGAATTATGAGTCAAATGGCCTTGCAACAATAAAACGATTGAATTGAATTGAATTGAATTGAAATGAATTTCAGTTTGTATGTTTGCACTGGAAAGTGAACGAGCTCAAAACTACATCCAAACTCGGGTGAGCACCCACACACAAACTGACATTCCATTCTTTTAATTTCGCACCATATATGGAATTCAACGGCAGAGTGATATGAATACTGTTTTATCCTTTGACCGAGTAACACAGTGTCATGCTGCACTAAATAAGCTAAATGAAGCGCACACTATGATAAAATCCCTTCGCACAAGGACAGAAGATCATAGTTATCTGCCTTATGCATAACGTCATGCCATTCAGGCAGCAATTTGCTATACCAACTATCCGATGTTGGACGACATGAAAACTATGTGCAAGTATGAATAATTCTAAGAAATGAAACGATAAAAATTATGTCGATCACATGACCATGTCCTAGACCAATCGAGAATATGTCTAAACTTCACAGTTTAAATTATTGGCTGATGAAAGTTGATGATTTTAAAAGCAACGGAAAATGCATCTTAAAGTCGTTTTTAGGAAAATCTAAAACGCATCTCAAAGTTACATCTCATTTGACTGCAAAGACAGAAATATATTTCAGAAACAAATCAAAGTGCTTCAAACTGTTTGCTTGACTGTTCTCAATTGTTACATGAAAGAATAGTGTAACCATACGACATTCTTAAGCCTGTTTCATCACCGCATATGAATTGAGAAGAAACTTTTATTATTAAGGTTCCTCTTTGATGAAATAAATTTCAAAGAAATATAAATCCTATGTAAAAATTAGAATGAGAATGCATTTTGGTATTGTGTTATTTATCCTTTGATCTTAGTACATTATGAGGGTTCTTTCGATATGAGTTCTGTTACGTCAACATTTGACATGTTTCAAAAGAATCATTATGGTATTGTTATATGAAACAGATTGCTTAGTTTGTTTGTGCAAACTTAATTAAATTGATATATTTTCTCTACCTGAGTAAACTTTTCAAGTTACTGTAGACACTGTATTCCCTGTACACGGTTTGAGATCACAGACGTAATAACAACAGAGGTTGTCATTGGCGAATGGACAAACAAACCATTGACTTTAATATAATTAACATAACACTAAGGAGTATGGCCGTATTAAGTGATACATACGGCTTTCAATTGAACACCTGAAAATCTAAGTATCAAAATCGATTGATCAAATTACATATGGCTCAAGGTTTAGCTGAACCATGTCAACTGTTGACAATCTTGCACAAAATGCAATGATTTAAGCCTAAAGGTTATGTGAATTAAAAATTAAAAATTAAGAAAAGTGTTATGAATATATATCATTTTGAAAGCTACTTACTTATTTCACTAAATATCATTTGGCATAATTTACCATAATGGTGAACCAAGTTTACGATAAGCTTTTCAAAATTTGTTTGACATGGGTTCCACAAAAACTGTGAGTTAAAAGCAAACATTTCAATGTAGCATTTTAATATTTGTGATCAACCACTGACCAATAATTCCCTTTGAAACAATGAATCTTATAAATTGCAATCGACCATGCTCGAATCCAGGCATCTTCTTATTCAATATAACTCTAATCCTGTGATCATCCCATGCCAGAAGAAGCAGATCTAGATCCACTGAGATGAGACGGTTTCGTGCTGCAGGGGATCAATAGACCTGAAATACATTGAGCTTTGTGAAATTTAGCTGCAAAAGGAAACAGCTGATTTGTCACGCAATTAATTAACTATCATGGGTCAATTTTGTTTCCGTTAAAATAATTGTTAAATGTATTTCAAATCAACATGAATATTGATTTAAACAACTGACTGAAACAGCTATTTACTCTCAATAAATACTTTTAAAAGTAGTTAGGTTAATTAAGTATATTTTTTACATTGTGTGTATGGCAACATTTAAATCAGATCGTGTATGTGTACAAATTCGACTAATTTCATTTTCATCTACATTTTTTCTTCATTTTTGAAAGTAATCGTAAAACTGATTGGTCAGTGTCTTATCAATTTTGAAACTGTAATTGAAAGGCAGAGAAGTTACATTAGTACCGTTTGCTTTCTCCTGGGTTATATCTAATAATTCTTTTGTGTCTTTTAGTGGCTATATTATATCATCTGTTTTAAAGGAATTGACACACAATCATGTTAAATTTAAGAAACCAATTGTTTTCAGATTTCTTAATTTCTGCTTTAAAAACTTACAAATACGGTGTCAACATGGACATATTGGTAACTTAAAATGCTTTGACCTGATAGATGGATTTTGTTTTAAGGGATTCTCTAATTTGATCAATCAGTGCTTTATAGGATATTCATGACAGATCTTGTCGAAGAACTAGGTCAGTTACAAATGGGGTTAATTGCATAGGGTCACATGATAAAAGTATCTGTATCGTCTCCATAACCTCAATAGAGCGACCTTTAACTGTACTGGCTACAGTTTTATATGTGTTTTATTAGGCCTAGAAAAAAAGTAATATGTTTCTGGTTTCCGCGCGCGTCAGTTTCAAACCCCGGCATCAAGCCTATTTTTCCCAGATGTTGACAAGGATAAAATTGGAAATGTAGTCCCCTGGTCTAAAAATAACAGAGAAATGTGAACTTTAAAAATTTAACTCGTTTCTGTTCGTGGAGGCCTTCAAAGACACAGTGATAAAGTGATCCAAAGTTCGTAATAAATGATTTTTTTCAAAATCTGTTAAATTATTTTTTGATTCAATAATAAGCAAAATATTTGGAAAAAGAAAATCAGCGTCATCGCATCATTTTTGCCTCTATGCCAAGACCAGAAACATTTTTATATTTTTTTAGGCCTTACATTTTGTATATCTCATACAATTGTACTTGTTTGACCCAACCATGTAAGAAAACGTAGCGCTTTTTAATACCATCATTTACAACTCAGAGAAATTAGTAACACAATTTAAGTACCTGTGCCATCCAAAAAATAACAATTCAAAATTTATAAATGACAATTCAAGTACAGTCAAGTAAGGTATTTGTTGTTTTGCACACAAACATAATCCATTGAAATAAGAACCATATAGGTAGGGTATATTTTAGTTTATTTTAACTTAAACTTGATAATTCTGTCTTCACACTACCAACATTGAGCAATTACTCCCTATTCTTGTTTTTAACATTTTCACTACTCAATACCTGTAGACTGCTGTTCCCGTTGTCACTACTTTGATGACTAAGATATAACAGAACGCCGTGAGTAATAACATCAGGCGATATTAAGACTCTTTAGCAGCTGTTTTACTCTAATCTTATCATGATAAACTTTCTCTTAATTTATGTCAACTTCTGCCAATCAGTTTCCTTAATGTGTATTTATGATTGCATGTGAGATATACAAAAAGTTTATTGACGAACGGTTCGTTGTGTAAGAACTGAATCATAAAATTTAGAAAAAACAAGGAAATGCAATATCTGGTCCAATGACTTGATACCAGTAAGATATACTCATTGTCATTGTTGTTCATCTTTAGGGAAAATAGAGTTTATCAATCTCTTGTGTTTCCGTATCATTAATATTATTATAGGAATAAATTTATTATGCAAGTCTTTGGCGAGCATAATACATATATTTGTATTCCTATCATATGATATTAATGATACGGAAACACACGAGGTTAATAATTTCTTAATCATATAATGTCATTTTGAAATAAACAGCTTTAAACGAAAATATGATTCCTTCTAAAAAATATGTTTGACCTAGATTTCGCGGAGTAATTGCTTTCACAATAAACCAAGGTGATGGTCATATTGTCGGCGATGTAAAGTTGTGAACAGTCTAATATACTCCTTCATGAAATGAGTCTTTCACAATGTTAGAAACGTCTTCTACAATATATCGACATTTTCATTCTGATTCCCAGTGCACGAGTAAACATTGTATCTTTTTATAACATATAAATGTGTAAGAACCACTTGTCAACGTCGCTACAACAGGGCAAGTAACTCTAACTGCATTTTGAAAAGCTGCATTGTCATTGTTGTTACGCCAGTTCCGTTACGGTATCCTTAGACCAAACGCCGACTATTTGCGAAAGTGAGGTTGTTGCCTTTGTTACTCCGCTACTAGATAATCTGTACTATCACTAGAATATGATTTGTTTTTGCTGATAAGTTGGTAACAGACACGGTCAAAGCGATCTAGGCCTATGTTATTCACGAAAATTGAAGCACATATCGTTATATTTTTTAAACGAACGATGAAAACAACTTGAAATGCTTCGATAACCAAGCTTTAATTTCTAAAATACGAATGCGTGATAAGTTTACCCCAAAGGCTTTTGTACGATATTTTAATTGATAAAAAAACACAAAACCTGAAAACTCCGGAAGACGTTATCAATGGCAAGAAATCGCATGAAATGCATGGAGCTTTGAGAAAATAGTTCGGGTTTTGACCTAATTTGCTTCTTTATCAGATTTTGAGCAAATCGGATACCAAGTTTATCCGATAGCTTTATTGCATCGATAACACCCTCCATTATATGATAATGGGTTGTATGGCAGGCTCTTAGCTGACAGAATGACAACACTTTAAAACTGCTGGAAGCAATTTGAGTTCGATTCGTATCATTTGGACAATTCTTAAAATGACTTTGAACAACAGATGGTGTCAATGTAAAAATGATAGCTTGTGATGAAAACAATTAGTGTCAGTTTGAAATGGCGGATTTGTATTTTGATCAATATCTATGTCTCATTATTTCCTATTAAACATATATTCCATGAATTCATAACTCATGAAATGGATAAATGATCTTGCTCACAAATATATATAAATCATCTGAGGCCTTTTGTAGAAGTCGACAAAAATAAGGAATAACTCTCACTATGTGAACTCATCATCTTCTATTTGAAAAGACTAGTGTGTTATACTTTCTTATAGCAATGTCATAAAGCATTCTTTCAGAACTCAATAATTTGTGTCTATATACAGTAGTTATCAGCATATTCATTGTTTTGTCGTCCAAGTAGACTAAGACAAACATATTCACCCAATTACCTTTGAACATATACATAAATATCTTTTATAACAAATATACAGTCAGCTTGCAATTTGTTTTGAGTGTCAAATCAAAAACGGGAATATCTATTATCATTGAAAAATCTGCTCAATAGTTTTAAGAAAAATAATGTCATTTAAAGGGGCAGTAGCACGTTTTTAGGGGGAATGTAAGGTGATGTCAAGAAAATGAAAATAAATGGTTCCAATTAAACTAAATGAAACAGTAAAAGATCAAATATATAATGTAAAGTTTAGCAATGCGATTCCTTTTCTTACACAAAATGAATTAAAGGTGTTCACACCAAAATGGCTGCCAATGGATTTTATGTGAATCTTTATAATTTGTTCTCTGACTATGGGTGATTTGTTTGTGTAATGAGATCTTTGACACTATCAAAGTTATACATTTAGCTGTAACGTACAATTATCAACGAAAAATTGAAAATATAAAATTGTCAAAAAACGTGCTACTGCCCCTTTAAGTGTGATGTCATCATGTACACGACATCATTTAAAATCAAATGTTTCTTTGTAAATATCTTAGAAGAAACAATGATATGAACGTTTTTTTGGAAGCACATTTGAGTGGAAATGGTGTTTTTTCACATACAATTTTGTTTTAACCAAAATGTTTTACCTTTATCCAAATTCAGTAAAGAGGACATGTAACCCGCTTACATAGACCTTCTGTGAGTTTCCTTATCGTGCCTGCCAGAAGAAGGTAGACGTTCATAAAGGAAAAACTGTTGATAGGAATAAAGTAACAAAACATAATAACGTAAAACCTAGAAATCCTCTTTTCTTGTTCCATTAATTTCAGCCATAATACTTTTAAGTTTGTCTGTATGTATGCGTCCTAATGTAGAAGATTTCAAACATTTCATCGTTTAAGCATTCGAAGTTGGAGGTCCACAACTCAATAGGAATTGAATATTTATATCTAAAGAAGGCAGAAGAATGCTTCGTCACTTACTTTAAATGCAAAAACACACACTTGAATCTAAACTATTAACTTATAGACCGTTTGTTAACTACTCTTTCCAAAAGGTTGCTTACACCTACAAAAAGTCAAAGATACAAATTAGCAACCCTTGTTTTTCCAAACGAAATTTTACCATGACACATTTATGATAGGTGTGGCCTTTTTTCATCCAGCGTCAACCGCAGCTCTTTGTTGTTTAAAACATAGCCTATCGTTTACAAACTTGTTCTCAAGTTATTGAAAATTAATGTAATGTTCTCATTAATAAAACCTCATTCAATATTTCTGAATAATACTATACAACCTAGTTAAATCAAGTTTAAGATTCATGCATTGGAGGATTTAATTTGTGGTAAATCAACTTGCATCAATGAAAGTTACAGTAGTATCTATGCCCTTTCAACCAAACATTTTCTCAATAAAAAAACAATTCATTTAATATTTCCGAATAATACTATACAACCAAGTTAAATCAAGATAAAGATTCAAGCATTGGAAGATTTAATTTGTGGTCAATCAGCTTGCATCAATGAAAGTTATCTATGCCCTAAGAAGGACTTTCAACCAAACAGTATGTGTATTTCTATGCCTTGGTAAGCTTAACAACAGTAGCAGTCAGCTTGTCTAAGAATAGAGTTGGTTTAATCCTAACTAACACACACACAAGCTGACACAATAACATTTGACTGACCACTGGGATTCAGAAGGAAGTAATTCAATGCGAAAAGTGCATCGATTTCCTCTAGGAGTTTTGCGCAGATGATTGTCATGTCGATTGTATTAGCTGTGATATTGATGTTCAAAGTAAGATATTTTCCGTAACGATAGTGTTGTAAATGCAAAGGCATTTAAGAGGCAGTAGCACGTTTTTTGTAATTTTATATTTCAAATATTTCACTGACAATTGTAAGTTAATGTTAAATGTATTATTTTGACAGTGTCAAAAATGTCATTACACAAGTCAATCATCCATAGTCGGAGGACAAAGTATGAAGATTCACATAAAATACATAGGCCGCCATTTTTGTGTGAACACCTTTAATTCATTTTCTGTAAGAAAAAGGAATCGCATGGCTAAACTTTACGTTAAATATTTGAATTATTACTGCTCCATTTAGTTTAAATACATTGTCTTTCAATTGGAACCATTAATTTTCATTTTCCTGACATCACCTCATATTCCCCCTAAAAACGTGCTACTGCCCCTTTAATGTATTAATTTGACAGTGTCAAAAGTCACATTACACAAGCCAATCATCCATAGTCAGAGGACAAAGTATGGAGATTCACATACAATCAATTGGCGGTCATTTTGTGTGAACATCTTTAATTCATTTTGTGTAAGAAAATGGAATCGCATGGCTACAGTTTACGTTATATATTTGAATTAGTACTACTTCATTTAGTTTAGATACATTGTCTTTCAATTAGGAACCATTACTTTTTATTTTCCTGATATCACCTTATATTCTCCATAAAAACGTGCTACTGCCTCTTTATACGAAGGTCCATATACAAACAGAAACAATGTAGCCTTATCAAATTTTGCAAATGAACTTATAAGTGTTTTCAAAAAACTAATTGAAAAATATTTCAAGAAGATGCATTATTTCCAGGTTATTGCACAAGGGGTTACAAGAGTTTAATGCTGATTTGCAAGTAATTCAATGTAAAAACTGATTTAAGGCCCTATACATACTTGACAAAAATAAACTCTACAAATCTATGAATAAATATCTTTCAAAAGCCACGCAAAACCAAATCTTATTTCAATAGGGCAGAAAGAATGCCAATGATTTATTAGCTTTGGACTGCAGAGGATTTTAAGCCAAACTGAATAATGCACTTATTGACACAAAGTTTGTTACTTGACATTCAGATTTTTGGCCATGAGATGAAATTTGATGTGGAGTTAAAAATGCAGTAACAATAAACCAATCAATTCTTACCAAAGTGACATGCATATCAGGACAAGGACGATATAATTATAGAGCAATAGTTCACTGTGTTCTTTCAAGTTTCGACGTGAGATAAAACAAACTGAAAAGACATCATCCATTGACCATGTATGAAAACAGCATTTTTGAAATTATTTGTTGGATCCTCTTTCATGTAAAATTTCGAATTATGACATGATAAATAGACCACAGGGATATAATTTCATTATATATTGTTTATGATATTCCATATTGACTTTAGAAGAGAAAAGAAAGAGCAGCACCCCATCGACGCCTTGAAAAAAAACCACATTTGATGTATGTTTAAATTATTTTATCACTTATAAAATAGTTTGATGTGGGCGCATCGCCAGGAAAATTAGAGGGGAAGAAAGATCCATATAGACAAATATTGCCATGTTAGGATCGCTATTTTCATTGAATACATTGGAGGAACAATGTTGGCTACCACTGCCACATATTTATTTACTCTGAATTTGTTTGTATGCATGTTAAATAGTATACCCGAGTAATGCATTGATTGTATGTAGTAAAACAATTTAAAACAGAATTTTCTTTAAAAATATCAAATTTCTTTATAAAAGTCCTAAAGCTAAAGTGATCGGTACCAGTAATTCTTATATTCATCATACATTTTTTACACATTCTGTAATGATTTTGTTATAAAATGAAAAGTAACCTTTAAAGAAGTATATTCAATGAAATGATAATACACTAGTTAAGTTATTTTGCCGAAAAATGCAAAATGTATGTCTCTGCTTTTCAAAAACAAGTTGATCACAATTGATTTAAGATTCAGAGAGAGTGAGAGATGATGCAAACATTTAACAAATTAAATTTTAGTACTGGATTAACTCAGCTATTTAAATGTCATTTTTATGGATTCAGGGACATGTTAATATTTTACCTTATCCAATTAAGATATCGACAGAGCAAATGATTTGTATATGATACCTTACAAAACAAGCTTTTAAATGAATCAGTACAAGTGTTTTCATAAAAAAAATGCGTTTCTCAAAAAGTAAATGTTCTTTTTGTAAGAACTGATCTGAAGTGAAGCCGAAATATGCGTATAAGCTGATGTCAAAAATAATATGTTATTAGTATATCACCTCTTTGTCTGTTCGTACCTAGTAGAGGTACTGAAAACTCTAAACCATTCATTTGATAAGGAGTCATATGAATGAGGTAGGATTTAAACATTATCTGTAAGGCCAAAATTATCATATCAGAACATTGATAGCATTAAAGGGTTATATAAGCACCTACCAGTTGACACCATCGACAAATCAATAATTAAAGTTGTAATGGTACCAAATTTTCATAAATACATGTATACTGAAACTTCGTATTTTACTTAGGGTTTCAGACATCGAAAACAATTGTTTTGTACCCCAATTATCTTTCACATATCAAAAATCATTTATCGATCAAAATAAGGCCATTTCTTGTTGAAATTTCAACCTATATAAAAGAATCATTTCCAGTTTTTGACAAAAAGGCTAAACTATTTTTTATATGGGATTTTTTAGTACAACCCTTTCAGTAGACGCTTTCCCCTGCTTTAAAAAGTTGATTACAATTAGCTTTATATATAGTGAACAGGTTTGTGTTATGCGATTGTAGTTAAGTTTGTGATTTTCAAGTAGGTGTATATATGTAACGTGCAATCTAGGAATGATCACAATCTGCAGATTGTGAGCTCACAATCTGCAGATTGTTTGAACAATCTAGGAATATTTTTCATTCTTAGATTGTTAAACAATCTGCAGATTGTGAGGCCTGCACAATCTGGGAATGATCACAATCTAGGAATGATTTGTGTCAAACTGACTGAGTAGCGTAGTCCATTCCCAGATTGTGAAGGGCTATAAGTGGTAATCTATCTTCATTTTATGGAGTATAGGGATCGATTCCTAGATTGTGAGGTGCTCTTAGCTGGTCTTGGTGTCCCTCTTGTGGGGCAGTGTGGTCTATTCCTAGATTGTAAGGGGCTTTGTACGCGACTTTGAATCTTAATGAACAACTATAAGGGACGATTCCCAGATTGTGAAGGGCTTTTAACCCGACTTTGAGTCCTACTGGTCGACTATGAGAGACGATTCCCAGATTGTGAGGGACTTTGAACGCGACTTTGAGACAAAATGAATAACTGTAAGGGACGATTCCCAGATTGTGAGCGGCTATGTGTGCGTCTTTGAGTCTTTATTAACAACTTTGAGATACAATTCCCAGATTGTGAGGGGCTTTGTACGCGACTTTGAGTCTTACTGATCGACTTTAAAAGACGATTCTCGGATTATGAAGGGCTTTGTACGCGACTTTGACACTTAATGAATAACTTTAAGGGACGATTCCCAGATTGTGAAGGGCTTTTAACGCGACTTTGAGTCCTACTGATCGACTTTGAGAGACGATTTCCAGATTGTGAGGGACTTTGTACACGACTTTGAGACTTAATGAATAACTGTAAGGGACGATTCCCAGATTGTGAAGGGCTTTTAACGCGACTTTGAATCCCACTGATCGACTTTGAGAGACGATTCTCAGATTGTGAGGGTCTTTTAACGCGACTTTTAGTCCTACTGATCGACTTTGAGAGACGATTCCCAGATTGTGAGGGACTTTGTGTGCGTCTTTGAGTCTTTATTAACAATTTTGAGAGACGATTCCCAGATTGTAATGGACTTTGTACGTGACTTTGAGACTTAATGAATAACTGTAAGGGACGATTCCCAGATTGTGAGAGGCTTTTTACTCGACTTTGACACTTACTGAATAACTGTAAGGGACGATTCCCAGATTGTGAGGGTCTTTGTACGCGACTTTGACACTTAATGAATAACTGTAAGGGACGATTTCCAGATTGTGAAGGGCTTTTAACCCGACTTTGAGTCCTACTGGTCGACTATGAGAGACGATTCCCAGATTGTGAGGGGCTTTGTACGCGACTTTGACACTTACTGAAAAACTGTAAGGGACGATTCCCAGATTGTAGTGGACTTTGTACGCGACTTTGAGACTTAATGAATAAATGTAAGGGACGATTCCCAGATTGTGAGGGGCTTTTTACGCGACTTTGAATCCAACTGATCGACTTTGAGAGACGAATCTCAGATTGTGTAAGGCTTTGTACGCGACTTTGCCATTTAATCAATAACTGTAAGGGACGATTCCCAGATTGTGAGGGGCTATGTGTGCGTCTTTGAGTCTTTATTAACAATTTTGATAGACGATTCCCAGATTGTGAGGGGCTTTGTACGCGACTTTGAGTCCTACTGGTCGACTATGAGAGACGATTCCCAGATTGTGAGGGGCTTTGTACGCGACTTTGAGTCCTACTGATCGACTGTGAGAGACGATTCTCAGATTGTGAAGGGCTTTGTACGCGACTTTGAGACTTAATGAATAACTGTAAGGGACGATTCTCAGATTGTGAGGGGCCATGTGTGGGTGTTGGAGTCTTTATTAACAATATTGAGAAACGATTCCTAGATTGTGAGGGGCTTTGTACACGAGTTTGATTTCTACTGATCGACTTTGAGAGTTTATAAATACATAGGATGAAGTATAAAAGTACATATGGATTAAATTACAAATAACATTTCATTATAATCATGCTAAAATATACATGTCAATAACAAGAAATATGATACATTGAATTACATTAAAATTGGAAATTACAGGGAAATAAATTATAGAATAACTCACAGTAAAAAGTCACAATCTATATCATATTCTGAACAAAGGTATTATACAATATCATACAAGATTGGTTGTGTTTGCTTTGTGCTGACAAAAAGTTAGATGGTGTTAAGTACTGTAGCTTAGTATGACCTATGATTGTAAGGTGGTTCTGTTAAATAGTAATTCCCACATCAATGCGTTTTTTTGTTTAGAAGAGTGAGCAGAATCCTCTCTATTTTCAGGTATTTATTTATTGTTGAAATTTTATTTTAGATTTATCTTAAGTCATGTAGATTAAAGTATCAAAGTTTACTTATTTACGTTGCTTTCATTTCCTGAAAAATTCTTTTACGTATTTTGTTTCATAATTCCATTCAATCATCAAATGCTGTCTATATCAATCGACCAGTAAAATGTAAAAACTCTCACCTTGGAGCTACATCGCCGCCAAAAATGACCAATTGTAGAGTGTTAAACAGTCCTTTGTGCTATCAACTAGAAGTGTTAAATCAATACGAACCGTGCCATATTCAAAATGGACAAATATATATGTTTTGGTTTAGATATGTGATCTAATGAAAAAATATGCTCTTGCTCTTATTGATGAGTTATAAAAATGTTGTGACATTTAACTGTTACTTACGAAATTGTTATACAAAATGCATGTATATGTGACATTTTATTTTGATTTGTAATGCAAAAAGGTGATATAAACAAGCAAGAATACATTCATGATAGAAATATCGTATGTGTATAATTTCCTCAAAAACGTGATATGGTGTTACTGTTAAGATAGCTAATGTTATTATTATGATATTATCGATTGGCTTCGGCGACAATCCATAGAACCGCATTCTTCCATATGCTTAGTTGAAGCTAAACTTAAAGATATTTTTTAAAAATATTTCCACTTTAGACTGATGAAATAGTTTTATCTATAAATAATAATTTATACCGTGTCATGTTATATCATTAGACCAGCCGTCTGACGGTTCTGCAGATGGTTATCACAACAACGTGTCATTGTGTCGCGTCCATGTCTGACTTGAGCTGCAATCTCGCACAATCACACCAACTTCCTCCTTCTAATTGAATGTATATTCATTTCAAGTACATTTGTTGGCTGATTTGAGCAGCTGATTTAGCCTCATTTGGGTTTGATTAAACGTTAAGAACGTAACAATGCTATGGGTAAGGATTAATCAAGCATTTGCCAAAGAGATCACAAGATTACACATACATGTAATTGAAAGATTATGACATTTCACATAGAAATGATTTGTATTCAAAATTTCAAAATAAGTTTCTCATAAATGATATAGTCAAATGTGAAGTCTTTGATCAAATTCATGTATTGTTGGCACATGTCACTGCTCTATTGAACTGGTCTTTTTCATTCCGCCAAATCAAGGTTCTTAAATTCAAATCCTAAAGAATATGAATTTGAAGCATATCTATAATGATTACCAGTAAATGTCAAAGACGGTAAATAGAGTATTCCCAAGAAACTGCATTGAAAATTGTTTAGTACCAACAATTTATTTGTGTCTTACAAATTGGCTCTTAAAAGGTATTTACTTAGGTAAAAATTTCTAAGCACTTAAAAAGTAATACAGACGGGCTAAATGATAATACTAAGGTTTACTGCTAACTATCCTTTCTAACAGACAATGTATTTTCGATCATTGCTTTCAATATTCTAAAATCTGTCTTTCAAAAGACACACACATAGCCGTTCACAATCCCAGGATTTTACCGTTATATTTAAATAGTTCTTGTTCTAAAAAATATGCACAAATTCCTTCACAACCTGGGATTCACCCAATACACAATTTCGTGAACAAAGCAAATAGCTCACAGTCCTTCACAATATTGAAATGGACAACACCTCCCCGTCAGTTGGACATCATGACAAGCTAAGAGCCCTTCACAATCTGGGAATTTACCCCTATATTACATAAATAGTCCTTCACAATCTGGGAATGGACCATACTAACCCGTCAATTGGACACTAAGACCAGCTATGAGCCCTACACCATCTAAGAATCGTTCTCTATATTACATAAATTGAAGATAGAAAACCGCTCATAGCCCTTCAAAATCTGGGAATGGACCATATTAACCCGTCAATTGGACACTAAGACCAGCTATGAGCCCCTCACAATCTAGGAATCGTTCTCTATATTGCATAAAATGAAGATAGATAATCGCTCACGGCCCTTCACAATCTGGGAATGGACTACACTAACCCGTCAATTGGACACTAAGACCAAAGACGAGGTAAGAGCCGCTCACAATCTAGGAATGTAACCCTATACTCCATAGAATGAAGATAGAAAGTCGCTAAGAGTCCATCACCATCTGGGAATGGACCACTCTGCCCCGTCAGAGGGACCCCAAGACTAGGTAAGAGCCCCTCACAATCTAGGAATGTATCCTTATACTCCATAGAATGAAGATAGAAAGTCACCAAAAGTCCATCACAATCTGGGAATAGACCATACTGCCCCGTCAGAGGGACCTCAAGACTAGGTAAGAGCCCCTCACAATCTAGGAATGTACTCCTATACTCAATAGATTAAAGATAGAGAGTCACTAAGATTCCATCACAATCTGGGAATAGACTACACTGCCCCGTCAGAGGGACCCAAAGACCACGTTATAGCCCTTCACAATCTAGGAATGCACCCCCATACTCAATAGATTAAAGATAGAAAGTCACTTAGAGTCCATCACAATCTGGGAATAGACGACACTGCCCCGTCAGAGGGATCCCAAGACCATGTAAGAGCCCCTCACAATCAAGGAATGTACCACCATACTTAATACATTAAAGATAGAAAGTCACTAAGAGTTCATCACAATCTGGGAATAGACCACTCTGCCCCGTCAGAGGGACCCCAAGACCATGTAAGAGCCCCTCACAATCTAGGAATGTACCCCCATACTCAAAAGATTAAAGATAGAAAGTCGCTAAGCGTCCATCACAATCTGGGAATAGACCACTCTGCCCCGTCAGAGGGACCCCAAGACTAGGTAAGAACCCCTCACAATCTAGGAATGTACCCTTATACTCCATAGAATGAAGATAGAAAGTCACAAAAAGTCCATCACAATCTGGGAATAGACCATACTGCCCCGTCAAATGAAATTCCAGATATCTCTTCCGAAGACGTCAGGGAAACATTTAGAAAACTCAGCCGTCGCAAGAGTTCAGGCCCTGACAATATATCCTGTGTTGTTCTTAAGGAGTGCTGCGATCAGTTATGTGATGTGTTCAAGCGACTGTTTCAAACAACATTGCTACTTCATCAACTACCTTCCATCTGGAAAACGTCCAATATCAAACCACTACCGAAAATGCACTATCCTAAAGTTTTAAACGACTATCGCCCAGTTGCTCTTACATCAGTAGCCATGAAGTGCCTGGAACGTATAGTGAAGAAGCTACTTATGCGCGAGGTCGAGGAACATCTAGACCCCCTCCAGTTTGCTTACCGACAAAGAAGAGGAACTGACGACGCTACGCTAACTCTCCTCAATCTTATCTATAAACATTTAGAAGAAAATGGATCCTATGTGAGAATTCTTTTTGCTGACTTTTCCTCTGCATTCAATACGATTCAGCCACATTTACTTCTGTCAAAATTATCAAATATGTGTGTTAATAGTTATCTGATTAGATGGATAAACTCTTTCATGACTGATAGACCGCAGTATGTTACTGTCAATAGCAAATGTTCCTCTGTTACCACCCTTTCTACAGGAGCTCCACAAGGATGTGTACTTTCACCAATACTGTTCATCATTTATACAAATGATTGTATAAGTAAAGCAGCTAACTGTTTCTTTATCAAATGTGCTGATGATGCAGCTATTGTTACACTTTTAAAGTCTGCTGACCTTGCTTACAGAAATGAGATTTTGAATTTTACAAATTGGTGCAACAATAATTTTTTGATTTTAAATACAAAGAAAACGAAAGAAATTGTTATAGATTTCCGAAAATCATCTGACTCTCAAGGCGCTATTTCAATCAATAATGAAGAAATTGAAATTGTGAATAAATACAAATATTTAGGTACTTTCATTGACTGTAAGCTTTCTTGGAATGACAATGTTGATTATCTGTTCAAAAAAGGACAGCAGAGATTGTTTTTCTTACGTCGTTTAAACACTTTTAAAATTGATTGTTCTCTCATGGTTTTGTTTTATAAAACATTTATTCAAAGCATTTTAACTTTTAATCTTCTTTGTTGGTTTGGTAACCTGTCTGTTCAAAACAAAACAAAATTAAACAAAATTGTGAACACAGCACGAAAATCATTGGCACTGATTCAATAATATCCATCGGCGAACTTTACGAGCAGCAAATTGTTAAAAAAGTGCAAAATTTTTTAAATGACAGCTCCCATGTTCTTTTCTATGATTTTGAATTTCTCCCTTCTGGACGTCGTCTGCGCATGCCGATAGCTAGAACAAACAGGTTCCGTCATTCTTTTGTACCAGCCGGTATAAAACATTTTAATGATAGTTAATCATTTGTTAAAACAATTCTGACAATTTTACATCACTCCATTTAATCTTATAAAGTAATCTATTATTTTAGTGCTCTTACCTATTTATTTACTTATTTGTTTATGGTCTTAGTGCTCGTTTGCGTGTATATGTTGTCACTCATTGTTTTGTATTGTTTGAATGTGTTTACGATGTAACCAAAATTCCTTCGGGATAATAAAGTCTTATCTTATCTTATCTTATCTTATGTCAGAGGGACCTCAAGACTAGGTAAGAGCCCCTCACAATCTAGGAATATACCCCTATACACCATAGACAGATGATAGAAAGTCGCTAAGAGTCCATCACAATCTGGGAATAGACTACACTGCCCCGTCAGAGGGACCCCAAGACCATGTAAGAGCTCCTCACAATCTAGGAATATACCCCTATACTCCATAGACTGATGATAGAAAGTCGCTTAGAGTCCATCACAATCTGGGAATAGACTACACTGCCCCGTCAGAGGGACCCCAAGACCATGTAAGAGCCCCTCACAATCTAGGAATATACCCTTATACTCCATAGACTGATGATAGAAAGTCGCTAAGAGTCCATCACAATCTGGGAATAGACTACACTGCCCCGTCAGAGGGACCCCAAGACCATGTAAGAGCTCCTCACAATCTAGGAATATACCCCTATACTCCATAGACTGATGATAGAAAGTCGCTAAGAGTCCATCACAATCTGGGAATAGACTACACTGCCCCGTCAGAGGGACCCCAAGACCATGTAAGAGCCCCTCACAATCTAGGAATATACCCTTATACTCCATAGACTGATGATAGAAAGTCGCTAAGAGTCCATCACAATCTGGGAATAGACTACACTGCCCCGTCAGAGGGACCCAAAGACCACGTAAGAGCCCTTCACAATCTAGGAATCGTCTCCTATATTCCATTCCATACACAGTTGCTTATAGCCATTCACAATCTGGGAATTGACAACACTACTCCGTTAGTTGGAGCAAAAATATTCCCAGATTGTGATCATTCCCAGATTGTGCAGGTCTCACAATCTGCAGATTGTTTAAACAATCTAGGAATATTGACATATTCCTAGATTGTGAGCTCACAATCTGCAGATTGTTCGAACAATCTGCAGATTGTGATATACCCAAGATGGTTCGTAACATAATCAGATACTACTGACAAAAATACAGATTCTTCAGTTCGACCAGTTTGCTTGAAAGAATGGAATTACTTACATTAAAGCTGATAATATTCGCTTTCATTTCTGAAATAATATAACATATATTTTTTTAAATAAGATTACCACAATTGTATAAAATGAATTCAAATTCAAATGTAAAAAACATATCAAACATTAGCTTAATGAAGTGTTCTTCCCTAAACTGCTAAATTAAAGTTGTATGATATACATTTATTATTACGATCTGACATGATGTGATATGATAATTGATATGAACAAAAAGCGCCTGCCTCAAGGAACTCATACCTTCCTACCTGGCGCTTAGATGTGAACCGAGAGAGAAATAAAAGCAATATGAAGAATATAATACATAATGTACATGTGAAGATAATGAGTTGGACAGTGAATACAGGTGGAAATGGAAGAAATGTTGATGGATAAGAAAGGTGAAAGTAGTGGGTTTTGAGAGATGTTTTAAAACTTTCTGAAGAACCAGCACATTTCACTGAAGTTGGTAGAGAGTTCCACGATGAGGCAGCTGTGAATTCAAAAAAGTCTTTTATCATAGGATGAGACACTGGCACCGCAAATGGTAAGAAGAAATTGTTGCTGTGCGAATATTCGACCTGGCTTGGACGAGAGAGATAGACAGGAGCTTGTCTATGGAAACAATTGTAGGTAATGCAGATGATCTTGAGGTCAGCAACAGCCATTGGAGAAACTTGAGAGAAAAGGTTATATGGTTTTGATTTAAGACTAACAATACGGGCTGCAGTGTTCTGGATTTTTTCATGGAGTTTATGTTAATGGGCGAATTTAATACCAGCAATAAGACTGTTTCAGTAATCAAGGCCTGTCGTCTTCTTCCTCATTCAATAGCTTTGCTCGTAAAATAACGAGGGATAATTTACATGTACTATTTAGCATGTACAACTGGAAATCAGCAGAGAAAGAATGTGTATTTAATCAATAAACCACGATTAGCTATAATTGATGTCAGTTTGAAGTACTGAATTGTTTATAAACATAATGCAAATCTTTGCCATATCCAATAGGTGTCATTGATCCCATATACTATGCTATATTGGCGAGATCTTATTCATTATATATGTAACTAAATCAGATTTTCTACTCAATATTGACTAAACATCATTAGTGTTATTAGAAGACTTTAAGTATAACTTGATATTTAGGTTAATGAATTATCAACACAGCCGTATTTCATATTCCTGTCAACCATGATCGAAATTGTTTTTCCAGTTCACGAAACAAGGTGTTACCTGAATTTACAAGTAAATATTGACTTTGTACATCTTCCATGATCAATATTGTTTTCAAGTGTCCAAAACAAAACAGGTGTTTTAGAAAAATATAAAGTCAATATTAACTTTGAAGATCCACCATTATCAATATTGTTTTTCCAGTGTTCATTAACTAGGTATTAAGTAATTATGGATTTTTAGATAAATCGTAATGACGGCGATATTTGAACAATTTTGTTTGTCCTTTTGGTAGTTTTTTATTTGAAGATGAAAGACAAATATTTGAGTTTAGGAAGCTTGGAGTTAAGAGTAGTGATGTCTTAACTTTCAGCAAAATCATTATCTCAATCAGTCTTTGATCTACTTTGATGGTAAAGTATTTCGTTCGTCATTAAATCTAGACAAACATCCTGTTCATACGATCTCTGAATGTTTAGATCAATGTCCTTGAACCAGATCACTAAGATATCAAATCTGGCAGTGACAAAGGATTAAGGGTCACAAGATTTGTTTCATGACACTGTTGACGTCAGCATCTTGTTCTTCGCTCATTTATGTTTTGTAATAGAATTGTGTACGATATGAGGTTTCCATTTGAAATTCCATTCAAAATTAATATCGCATTATAATTATAATAATCATAATAATTATAAGTTTAATGTAATGAAATGTTTACCTGTGAAACTTTTCTTTTATACACTGCATGATTTTTTTAAAAAATGGCAAGTTACTTGAAAACTGCCTTCAACGTACATGTAAACGCCTGTCTCTGTAGGAGTGTGAAAATCTCAATCAGATTCAAAGAGGATAGTATGTGGCGCCTTTATTTCCCTGTTATTGAAAAACTTTCAAACCGAAAACATCATCACAGTACATGTATGTGTACCTATATCATGGGCAAACATGACCCATGGTTAATCCAAGAGAAACGAATACACTGAAGATATCAGTTATCATATTTAATCTACTCATTGGTAATCTTCTGAATTTAAAAGAAAATGAAATAACTCAAGGAGTCTATGGTATCAGCAGGATGATTTATAATGATCGCCATTTCTCTTTGGTTGTTCCTACATTAATCAATAGTTAATTTGAAACATATTATTTTGCCTAGCACAACTTGACATTTACAGAGAAATCAAAGTCGTCTTTATCAGGTGGTTAGGCTGTTATTGCAAACTTAACCACAAAAAATGCTTCTGGTTGTTTTTGTAAACATGTACTACCCGACCGATTTCATTTTGTGCTTGAGAAATTATTTAAAGCAAACATATATATGCAATTCAAATGTATGCTGATTCCATAATGAATTACATTTAATACGTTTCACCAACAGTTTGTAAAATGTTTTCTTAAGCTGCCAAAGGTTTGCGTAAAATTAAATTGAATAAAGTTTTACTCAACTACAAAATTGCAAAGTTATGTGTTTTGTTAAAATTTGCGTTTTCTCTTATTTTTATCAACGTCTTTTGCCAAAAACAACATTTTCACTCCAACTTTCATGACTTCATATTCACGTTTCAGTAAATTGTAATGCTATTGCATGTACAGGTTTCCAAAATCAGAAGAAAATACGTGAACAACTATCCTTTTTTGTCAAAACATTTCATGTACCATATTATATTGTAAGGCAATCATTAATTTAGATTAATGACACTCGTTAACGCATCCGGATTATTTGAAAATGCATTTTGATATCTTTGAAGACGTATTCTGACAGTATAAACATTTGTAATGTTTTAAAGGAAACATACCAGTTTTAAACTCCTTGATGAAAAGGGCATTTAAACTATTTACGGTCACACATTAAGATATCCCATATCAATAAACAATGCTTTGATGATTTCAGTCTTTTGTGTTTCCAAATTACACAGCTGGCTTTCACTTTGAGCTTTGAATACACGCAACAGCTGTTCGCCTCTCCAACTATCATTTACAAGTACATCAATGATCTGACAAACTCATTGGGAGTCAAATGAGGATGTGTGTTTATGTGTTGATGAGAGGTGAAGGGTTTGTGTGTGTCTTACACAGGATGTGGATGTCACTTCAATATTCATTAATTTCAAGATCTAAAACTACTCTATGCGTGATGGATTCATTTCATGGCATGTGGGGACAACGAGGTCGATTTGCTTTATGGAATGGTGAAGAATGTTAAAATGATACGAATATTATTTTGTATATGATTCATCAGATGACCATATGATTAAATTAAAGCAATATCTATTTTGCCCTTTGGTAACATGTCTGGGGTTATTACTTTCAGTAATAATGGTTCAAGAAAAACTGCCACAAATTTAGTAATGATATATAGAGGATACTCGATGTAGTTTTCAAATATAGGTTTATTTCATGTCATGGGTAAATTGATATTTCACGAGTGGCGCATATTATCCAATATCAACTTTATCCAACTAGTTCCTTTCATTGTGACAGAGTTGTGTTTATGATATCAAAGCAAAAATTCTAGTGATGAAAGTAAATCCCCTACAAACACTCACTTAATCACGTTGATGTTTTATGTTTTCGGTCAAATGCGGAAAACGCTTGGTACTGTACCATATTAAAGCAAATGTATCTATTGATTATGCAGAATAGCTTGGCTCAAACGATCTCGTGCTGAAAGAGATTAATGTTTCTGAAACACTTTAAGGATTGCCATTTAGCCTCAGAAAACAAGCAGATAACATGCCACGCATTTCATATATTTGAATATTTGTGTGAGTACATAAGTGACTTGTATCAATGATTTCGTAAAATATATCTCCAGCATCAAATAATTGCATCGTATGTTTTACCACTTAGCTTACATACATGTATCTTTGAATAATTTGATTGAGGTATTATATCTGTAAAATATATATAAACAGGACTATATTAAAAATGCATGTCATTGCAACTATAACATTAAAAATATAAGACCTAGGAATATGTTAATAATAGTTACTTAACGATATTGACATAATTGAAACTTTGATTTAAATTGATTTGTTAGTTCAAAATGATAACAAATTTCATTGACTCTGCTCCTATGATGATACCTATTTCTTAGACTAAATTGCAAAGATATGACTTGACCCCCACTTATTAATGATAGCACCTGCTTATGCTGCCTTTCTTGCGATGTTTATGACAACATAGTAAGTAACGAATAAAGAATAGAGAGAGATAAAACAGTTTTACAAATTAACAAGTAATCGTATATCTGCTCTAAAGACCTCAAAGGTGTGGCTGCTTTAAATGTTATGCACCTGTCCATCCATAACTCTTGCAAATTTTCATTTTTGTCAAGAACAATGGGCTTGCATTAGCTGATACTTTTCTGACAGGTCACTTCGTACATAGGGTATATGATATTTAGTAAAAGTGCAATCTGATAGTGAGATGCCCATGGAATTTATTTGTGATTCTTCTCTAAATGTGACAAAAAGCCTTTACAACTTTCGAGTAACCTGCCCCAATATAATTCAAAAACATTTCTGAAAACCATGTGAATCAGAGGCATAAACATCTTGTTTGTATTTTTGAAACGCCTGAAAGGGAAGATGTGATTGGTCCGCTTGTGACTAAGTTTGCCTGCGCTATACTGGTGTATACTGGCTTTCAGACCGTTGTGAAGAGGAAAGCCCTGATACAAATCTTTTATTTTGTTTCCCTCGAAACATGGTCGATCATAATCAGACTGGTGTAACTGTATGTTTCCAAATGACCTGCTACTGTATTCAGTTTACCAACTAACCTCTGAAAACGTTGACGTATGACATGTCTGAAAATAGTTAAGTACATTGCTGCAATCATTTAATATCTTCCATCTCTAATTCATATAAATGTTAACTAGTGTTTGTATTTCGTTGCTTTCGAAACCAACATTAAGAGATAACAGTACCCTTGAAAATAGGTTAAAGCCTACGTAAATCTTGAATTACGCTGACACATTAAAACTCGGCTAAGACTAGTGGGATTCAGAATTATGTATGTCAGGCCATGTGGTTCTGACAAGTAATTCAACGGAAAACGTACTTTTACACATTAAGTTTTATAACTGATGACATTTGATACCTTCCAAAAGCTCCTAAATGTATAGGTCATGCAGATGAAGATGATTAATTAAAGAATATACAATAATTTGGAGGTATTGTCAAGAAGAAGTGCAAGGTCGACAGAATATACTTTTCAACATCCTAGAGTTTTCTCATTGAAAGTGTTTTTATTTCTTTGCATTCTTCACCAGATTGTTTCAATAGCGGTAAGCTTTCTTAAATGGGCAGTGGCAAATCTTTTGAAAATTTTATAGTTTCAATGTTTTACTGATAATTGAACGCAAATGCGTGTCAAAAACATCATTGCACAAACTAGTTATTCAGAGTGGGAGAACAAATCATAAATATTCACATAAAGTCGATTAGCTGCCTTTTTGTGTGAAACCTTTACATGTAAATCATTTTGTGTAAGAAGAAGGGATCCAATGGCTGAACTTTACATTATATATATGATTTATTACAACTTCATTCAGTTTAAATACATTGTTTTTCAATTAAAACCATTTATTTTAATTTCCCCCTAAGAAAAGTGATATTGTCCCTGTTATATGTAGCAGCTTTTATCCTATCAAAACCTAATTTTAAGCCGTCACATTAACAAAAGGCTCGGACCAGATGGGTCATGCTGTTCTTGCTTGAATTTAGTCAATGCGGAAAGTACTTTGATCCCCTTGAGACGTTTTTCAAATGTAATTGACCATTTATTGGCAAGTGAAGTTCTATGTTAGAGAAGCTTAAATGTCACGCTATTCACTACGTTGAAAGCATTTAATCATCTGATCAACCTGTTAAATCTTCAAGAGTCATTTTATTAGGTGTATCGTTGAGCTTTCAACATGAAGTGATCATCAATCGAGTCGATTGTCATTTATTCCACTTATGATTCGATTATAATGAATTATGCAGATAATGTTTGAAGTGTTTGTGTTTAATAAATGAATATATAATGTATTTTAGAAGAAACATTAGTCTCATTTAGTCATTTGACAAGGCCTGACATTCTGGAAATTAACAAGATAAGTTGATTGTAAATAATGGTAAATGGTTAATCCTTTAAAACTATTTTAATTCATTATACATGCTTGGGAACAATGGAGACAATACACACCAACCAATCTCATCTACATCAATTTCCTGTCTAATAATATTCACGTGGATGGATAAAGGTGATTGTTAGATATAAATTTTATGACATAATTAAAAACCATTAAAACCTTCCAGCAACATTGATATGTTACACATTGCTAGGATGTTCATGAGATTAAATGAATTCAAGCACAAACAACAATTACCTCAATCAACCAAAATCATTGAAAATTTCAATTCAAGATTTATGGTCAAATCAGTAGTACAGTAGTACAATTACATGTACAGGGAAACATTATTTTTGAGTGTTGTGGCAACTTTTTAACTTATCCCATAAATATGTAGTTGGCGTTCCCTTTTCGTTTCCGGAGCATATCTCTAAAACTATGTGACCGATCATCACCAAACTTGGTATACTGTCTCTCCATATCATGTAGATGTGCATTTTGGAGGTTATAGATTTTTTAATTTTAATTTTTTTATTTCCATAGCAACAATTTGGAATTAGTCTTTTTCAAGGGTAGTGTTACCTCAACAATTACCACAATTCACAAATCAATAGTTATACTTACATGTACAGGGGAAGATTATTTTTGAGTGTTGTGGCAACTTGTTAACTTTTCCCATAAATAGGTAGTTGTACATGTGAAATATTACCCTCACTCTAAATAGCAAATAAAGAAAACAGTAAATAGAATTCGAGGTTAAAGTTTCAATGCCTTATACTCTTTATTAGTTATGTCTTTTGTCTTACGGAAATTTGAAAGTACAATTTTATGATATTACGTTATCGCATGTTAAAGGGGCAGTAGCACGTTTTAGGGGGAATATAAGGTGATGTCAGGAAAGTGAAAATTAATGGTTCCAATTTAAAGACAATGTATTTAAAGTAAATGGAGCAGTAATAATTTAAATATGTAATGTAGAGTTTCACCATGCTATTCCTTATTCTTACACAAAATGAATTAAAGGTGTTCACACAAAATGGCCGCCAATGGATTTTATGTGAATCTTCATACTTTGTCAGGCTTGTGTAATGAGATTTATGACAATATCAAAATAATACATTAAGCATTAAAAAACAATTATCAGTGAAAATTTTAAAATATAAAATTATCAAAACACGTGCTACTGCCCCTTTAATGAAAATTTGAAATGACACTTGATGAGGTAACCTTAACTGCAAAGGTGCAAAGCATTGCTTTAAAAATAATCAAAAAGTAAGGTTCTACGATTATTCAAGAGATAACGATCTTAATTCAAAGGATAAAAATAGAGACTAATCATTTTAAAGTACAGGACTAACTCTATTCTAATGTCATTGATATGCATTTCTATTTCTTGCCAAACCAATAAACGTTTGCATCAGACAACATGAGTTTTATGTGAGACAACGCAGCAAGGTATTAAATGAATGAGTCAATAGTTATCGTCAAAACATATTCATCACAGTTGATTTTTATTGTCGTATGGGCTTTGGTTTTATCGCTTTGATCTTCTTGATAAATGTATTCGGATATGACCTTGTATGTACTTTATAACACATTGAAATAAACTGACGTCAGGTAAAAAGAAATGCAAACACTAAACATAATCGTCTAAAATGTTTTTTTAAAACAGGAGTGAGCTAGTCTGACAATTCTGTCAACGTAACATTCATTTCGCCTTTGTGAAAATCTCATAGAAAGACATACGGGTTTTTATATTTGTCAACTCAAATTTTTTTTATCAGGTATATCACCTCTTGGCCATTCCTAAATGAAAAAGTAACTAATCAATCTGTCGTATGTAATTAACAATATGTTTTTCAATTATTTATATCGGCTGAATCGTTTATATACATCCTTCACATATTCAATAAAGAAAACACAGCTTAATCGAAGTGATTACCTCTGTGCACCAAATAACCAACTCCACAATTAGAGCTAATTTGAAATAAAACAGATAAATAAAAATCACCTAAATCAGATGCTTAGACAGCAATTGCAATCAACAACATGCAAACAACAAAGAAAATGTATGAATTGACTTTCAATTATTTTCTAACTTTCTTTTAAATGTTGTCTGACCTTTATTTTGTTTGTAAATGACTTGGTAAAAACTCTTTTTGTTGCCGTTTGATCTTTGTATTCATAAATGTCTTGTCAAAATCCCCTTTTCATGTATGGCATTAAAGAAAATCATGTACCTTATAAACATGATTATAAAGCCTTCACATCAAAAGACAACAGCTCAAAAATGAGTTTGGATATTCAATATCTTAAAGTTATCATAATCCAGATTAGCTTTGAGAGTGTATAGTTAAACTAAGGACCCTAGGTTGAGTTCTGCAGGTGAACGCATTCTTGAGAAGAAGACAAAAACATTTCTGAAGGCTTCGAAATAGAAAAACACTAAAAGAGTTGGACCATTAGCCGTACTAAAGCTTTTGTGAGATCAAGGATTTGTAGTGTCGAAACATAAACATATAAACGCACATTAATTACATAATTATTCAACAATGTTGGGAGCATTTAAGGTTTAAAGTGTTTGTATTAGTTAACTTCTCAATTCTTGAACCAGTAAATGTACACTTTAAAAAAAGTAAGTTTCAACTTATACAAACGAATCCCAAGTTTTGGATGATGTGCAGTAGGCCATGTGCAGAGACTAGGAAGCTGAAAGTAAAATTCCCTACTCACGGATAATTGGCACACTGGCACATGGGTTGTGATGGTTTTTTACTTTATATTATTAATTAACTATCAATGATATGGCACTAATACAATCTAAACGGCCTACACTATACGATTCGGCAACTGGGCCAATACAGGTAAGCTGGGCCAATACGGGCCAAACTGGGCCAATACGAGCAGACTGGGCCAATACGACTCTGAGCATGCGCATATACACAAATGGCGCAAGTTCGAAGGTTTCGCTTCAAAACTTTCAACATATATTACAGTTCACCAATCTCTTTTATAATTTTGATTTCGATGATAATGAACTCTCTAATGTTGTACAAGTATATCACAAAGAAGTTAATTAATAAAAATGTCATTAATCAAGTTTTTCCATATTGGCCCAGTTACAGGTCCTCGGTCCGCTGTATTAGCCCTTGGCTTCGCCTCGGGCCAATACAGCAGACCTCGGACCTGTAACTGGGCCAATATGGAAAAACATGATTAATAACATTATATCATTGATCTTCACTAACATGATCCACAATAACGTTGTAAATGTAAAACAAAGGGTAATACAATAAGCGTAGTCAAACAATGTATTAAATTATGCGAAACAACTATGAGAGTTTATAATAATTAAAGAAATGTGTACAATGTGCAAACCAGACTATATAGCAATCTTAAATTAATGCAAGTGATTTGAAATTAAATCTTAATCAAACCTCTTTGGAACAAACAAATCATTTGTACTGTCCTTGTTTCGTACATCATCAAAAATATATGTTATATTCCTTGTTTTGTATTCTTCTGTCCCTCTTATTCGACCAAAACAATCCTTCGAACCTTTTGATAGAGTTTGAATTCAGTCAATGATATCATGTGATGTTGCACAGTCATTTCAGTTATAGACGTCCTACCAAGAACATAAACTCAATAATGTATATGTTTAGGGTATAAACCCACTCACATATCATTCCAAACAGGAGATTTTACATGTTGAACATCAAGCGATATCACCTAGGATATATTTTTGGATTGTAGAATCTGCCCTGGCCGCGTCAAGTACATGTACATAACATCTCTTTTGTTGACATCACTGATTTTCCATACAATACTTCAACATCATGAACATGCTTATGATGACGTCACATTATTATTTACCTTCTTGGGAGTCTTAAAGGGACAATCCTTTCAGCGTAATTTTTTGTGGAATCGAACTTTTAAAGGGGCAGTAGCACGTTTTTTGATAATGTTTGATATTTTATTTTTAAGTTAATGTAAAAATTTATTATTTTGACAGTGTCAAAAATCTCATCACACAAGTCAATCATCCATAGTCAGAGAATAAAGTAGGAAGTTTCACATAAAGTCCATTGCTGGCCATTGTTTGTGGACACCTTTAATTCATTTTGTGTAAGAAAAAGGAATCCTATGGTTAAAATTTACGTTATATATTTGAATCATTACTGCTCCATTTAGTTAAAATACATTGTCTTTCAATTTGAACCATTAATTTTCATTTTTCTGACATCAACTTATATTCCCCCTAAAAACGTGCTACTGCCCCTTTAAGGGCCACTCTGTCAGTCTGTACATATGCTCCTATTAGTAGAGAGGAATGACACAACCAGTGTAAACATGTTTGTTTGCCAACATGTTTGATGATGTTTTGTGACAACTTGATAAAGAAGAGCCAACCAAGTTGACAGAAAACAACAATGAAAAGCGAAGCCAGTTTTTGGTGCTACAATGGTTTCGGTGATACGCGTGACAGAGCTCTTGCGAAGAAAGAAATTAACGTTAGGTTAAATCAATACCCACTATAAATGTGTCAATATTTCATCAATACATATAGTTTGCTTTGGAGAAGATGTTAATTGATAGTAAAAATAAATTGACATTTAAATATACAAGATCGCTGACCTCTCAATAAACTGAAATAAGACTGAAAGAATAATTTAACACATATTCTTAGTCGCCAAGGGTAGGTGTCACTGCCAAACACAAAATCCAATAATATTAGGTTATTTAAAACTTAATAATGGAAACGTAAAGTTCAGATGACACAACTCTCAAACTAATTATAGTTGACTACTGGGCTAACTCAACTAATTTCATGCCTTACGTGACATGTTGATCTCTTGTCAACTCCAATTAAGCTTTTCATAATAAGGACTACAAAACAAAACATTAATTTATATAAAACACGTTAAGAATTATTCATCTAAAAAGATTTTCCCTTCACAGCACACTTCCTTTTTCTTGATTCTATCATTAAAGGGGCAGTAGCACGTTTTTTGATAATTCTATATTTTAAATTTCTCACTGATAATTGTAAGTGAATGCTAAATGTATTATTTTGACAGTGTCAAAAATCTCATTACACAAGCCAATCGTCCATTGTCAGAGGACAAAGAATGAAGATTCACATAAAATCCATTGGCGGCCATTTTTGTGTGAACACCTTTAATTCATTTTTGAAAGAAAAAGGAATCGCATGGCTAAACTTAACGCTATATACTGGAATTATTACTGCTCCATTTAGTTTAAATACATTGTCTTTCAATTGAAACCATTCATTTTCATTTTCCTTCCATCAACCTATATTCTCCCTAAAAACGTGCTACTGCCCCTTTAAAGTAAAATCATTTATACGTCATTTTGGAAAATGATCAATATGTATCATGGTCATTGGGTAAACAGAATAACCCACAACAAAATCGTCACGGCATAAAGTAATTTTATTAATAACGTTTCATACATTGCTTTCAAGTATTGACAGAAAATTTAGTTTTTCAGAGGCATAAATGAGATGAGCTTCTACATGGATCCGATATAGCCAACACGAAAAACCGGTTGTAATATCTAAATACTGGATGTTTATTTTCCAATTATGATATCAAAATAACAAAACCTACAAGATAGTGAATCATTTAACACTTGAAATATTTAAGAAATAGAAGACGAGTTGGTGTGCATCTATCATTGAATAACATAGCAGGGAGCATAAAACACAAAGGGCGCATCCCTGAGTGGTTTATGCACTCTGCTATGTTTTTTCAACGATAGATGCACAACAACGAGTTTTCTATTTTTATATGAGATATCCTTAACAATTACTCGTTTTCTTATATGAAATCAGTTGAAAATTACGGTAATTTAAAAAAATACATTTTCAAGATAATGATGCCTCACTTCGTCGAACATATTCAGAAGCATTTGATGAGTCAATCATTACATGTATGCATAGGGGTGGGCGCTCAAATAATCACAAAATGAATTGAACGATCAAATGCATGTGAATATTATTCATTGAACATGTATAATTAAATAATTACAAAATGGATTTGTTACACAAATTTCCGGGATTCTGATTGGACGAGAGCGCTCAAAAACCTGCTGCCATTTCTCGATAAATGCAGAAAAACTTGCAACCATACCATGAGCATTCATTCCTTGTGACGTCACAATCACCTGACGCAATAGTCCGGTTTTGACAGTTGCGAGTTACGTCCTGTTGGAAAGACTGATTTAACATATCTTATCACTTCCCACCTGCGTTTGTAACAAGTAAATACATTCTTCTCCCTAACACATTCCATACATTTACCGGAAAGACTGCATGTTAATAACTCAAGTTGAGTCCTCAAGCTTGTTCGCTCCGAGCGTCTCGCAAACGGCGGACATTTTGAACGTCGTGTGATATGCTAATTAGGGTTATTCCGAAAATGCGGATTCCGGTTAAGACGAATTGTGATTGCATGGGTGTCAATGGTTGCGAAAACGAGTTTAAATCTTCGGCCGTTTTAGTTTATGGAGTTCTCAATTTTGATTCAACTTTGTATTGTTTCGTGTAACAAACCACAATTTCACGACATTGATGACATATGTTTTGAAAATAATTAGGAAAAACTTTGTTAAAATGTTGATTTTGTAATTATAAGGATTGTTTTACATGTTTTGTGCCTCTATCGATGTATAACACCAACAAATTTTGTATAAAAACGCTGCGCTACGCTTCGCGATTTTATACAATTTGTTGATGTTATACATCGATAGAGGCACAAAACATGTAAAACAATCCTTAAATATTTGCACAAAATATCTCAATGACATGTGATTTGGTTTCGAATCGACAGACGCCGATAGATGCCCCCTCAAGTTTAATCAATGGATTTGACAATTATGACGTCATTTGATAAGTAACGTTCTACTAACTGAATGACGTCATTTATCTCACGCATGGTTGTATTGTCAAATAAAGCACATCGTCGGTTCCATTGTCTGCCATTGTTGTAATGCCGTGACTATCTTATATATTTAGATAAATTTGTTTGCAGAAATTATATGACATTCTTCTCCATTAGACGTACTTGGACTACGCATGATATGAATTATTGGTTTGATAATTTACATTAATTCACTATTTTTCGTTCCTCAATGTTAAATGGAAGAGCACAACTTTTCTCTTAACTTGATCAGCCGGATAATGGATAACATTCTTAGGTGTATTCTCATATCAAGCAATCGTTGTCGTAAGATATAGCCCTGATTTGCTTCTAAGCACTAACATAAGAACAAATAACATTATCGACTAACGGGTCATGATTGAAATAAAGGTGAGGCGAGGTGATATGAGGTTTATCGCCGCTTTCAAGAGTATTTCATTTATATCGCGGCTGCTAGTATAATTGCAGGGAGAAAGCCCGCAACACCATTGTGGCTATGTATTGCTGTGAAACCTGCGAGCATCGGCTGGAACTAGCGAACCATGGGTGGAACTGTGCTGAAATTCAGCTTAGCATTGCACCCAAACCTGACTGCGTGTAGAACAGTTCCCCCCTACAGACCAAGTTGCCGAGCCCCTGGCGGGATTCGAACAACGGACCTCCTGATCCGAAGCCGAACACGCTAACCACTGCGCTGTCCCGCCCCGATTGAAACATTTCATGGAAAAAGATACTTAAAATAAGAGATATTTCTTTATTTATTTTGGATATATATCATTAAACGGCATATTTGAGTCATTGCTACACTTCTGTTGACCATTAACCTAGAGAGACAACTTTAAACCGTACGTCGCTTTCAGAAATATTCAGAAAAACTTATTGAGGGTTTCTTGTGATGCGTGTATTTATGCCAACGCGGAATTAATTCAGTCTACCATAATCAATGTAAAGCCAATGAAATAACGAGATAAGGAAACATCCAATAAGGATAATCCAATTTCAATCATTAAAAACAACCTTTTGCATCTAGGCTGACCTTTCATTCTTCAACCGTTACTAATGGCGTTGTAATGATCGTCAAATGGCTGGGAATTTCAATAATCCACATAATGCCATGATCGTTAGAAGTGGAAGTGGAAACCTCATATTGGCTAGTTTAAATAACTGTTTTCTAAATTTAAAAAAATTAACAAACTGAAAACCCTAGCATGAAATTTTAGCAAGCAATCTTCCAGCTGTTGGCTTATGTAAGTATTTTCTATGTTAGATTATTATGTTCTTATTTTACTTTTACCAATCATATTGGAAGGCAAGGCTTGATTTATCAAATATTAAACTTATGGGTTTTCTGTTCATTAATATTTAACCATTTCAAAGAGGCATTAATTTTGGCAAATCGTAAAGCTAACTGATCCTACTGACCAAATTGATTAAAGCAATGAAATAATTGGTTCATGTTGGCTTTAAAGGGCCAGTAGCACGCTTTTTGATAATTGTATTTTCTATTTTTTCACTGATAATTGTAAGTTAATTCTAAATGTATTATTTTGACAGTGTCAGAAATGTCATTACACAAGCCAATCATCCGTAGTCAGAGGACAAAGTACGAATATTCACATAAAATCCATTGGCGTCCATTTTTTGTGTGACCACCTTTAATTCATTGTGTGTGAATAAAAAGAATCGAATGGCTAAACTTAACGTTATATACCTGAATTATTACTGCTCCATTTAGTTTAAATACATTGTTTTTCAATTGGGACCATTGATTTGTTAAAGGGACAGTAGCACGTTTTAGAGGCAATATATGGTTATGTCAGGAAAATGAATTAAAACTAAATGAAACAGTAAAACATAATATATGCAATTTAAAGTTCATCCATGCAATTTTATTTTCTTACACAAAATGATTTAAAGGTGTTTACACAAAAATGGCTGCCAGTGGATTATATCTGTATCTTTATAATTTGTTCTCTGACTATAGATGATCGGTTTGTGTTATGAGATTTTTGACACGATCAGAATAAAACAATTAGCATTAACGTAAAATTATCAGTGCAAGATTGAAAATATAAAATTTCAAAACACGTGCAACTGTCCCTTTAAAACTATCAAATGAAAATAAGCAATACTTTCATATAAAACCTCAGAATATAAATATGCACATTACGCTGTGCTTGTATATTGTATTTCCAAGAACTTCTTTTTTGGAAACGACTGTTGTGGGGGATTTCCAATGACTTTTACAAAGACAGTGTTGTATAAATGGTTTTTTTTCTAGCAACTATCTTTTGTAGATCCTGAACAGTTTCAATAAGTAGAACAAGTGCTCTACTCTCCAACTTTTATTTAAAAGTACATCAATGATATGATCAACTCATCCCGAGTCTCACGAGGAATGTTCGTTGATTTGGAAATGAAATGAGAAGAGTTTATGCGTGTCCAAGTCTGGATGTCATGTTACTTCAATATCCATTAACCTAACAATTGGAATTTCCATGTGCATGATGCGTTGAGATGTTTTGATTAAAAAACAAAAAGGCTGTTTATAACATTCTTCATTTGCAAGGAGGTGCAATATACAATCCTAAAGAAGCAGAAAGATTATTACGAAATTTCCTTTATTCCATTCACTAGATAATGATAAGATATTAAAACCGCATGTATCATTTCCCTCTTGTCTGATCTTATTATGTCCTAATGCAACAAAGCAATCATGTTATTTTCGCAAATAAAATATCATGGATTCATATTATAGGTTTTACCTCAAATCTTTCACTTGAATATTCTTTTAGATCTGAAGTAATGTTACTTACAGGTGTTAATCTCTCCAAGGACATCGTAGATGTTAACAAGGGTAAGGCAATAAAACCTCGTATTGAAGTTACTAGCGGTTAGTCTAGCTTTATTACATTTTCAGGTCTGATAGTAAATTGACATCAATTCGTTAGAAGCCTGAAACCAAATATAACCATCATTCAATCGGAAGGTGATGTGTCATTAATCTGATGTTCTAGGCTACGGCTAGTACTAAAATGCACAATTATACTTCTAGTTCAGATAAATCATATAATATGAGATACAATTCAAATGAAAAAAACATTCAATTGATCTATTTTCCTAAATTCTTGCGTTACTCATGTTTGACATGCAATGCCGCAAACCCTTTTCGATTTACTTTAGGTTTTTGTACATGTCGCTTAAGTGTATTTTGCTGGCTTACGTTTTCCTAATTTGCCGCCAATTTCTTTTGAATGCCGTTGCCACGTCACAAGCAGTTTTTACCTGCTATGAGCATTCACCAGTGAATGGATATATAGCGCTATATAAATAACCCTTATTATTATTATTATTATTATTACCTAAACATGATCGTGTTACTGCCACAACGGTTTGGTATTTCATCTAAAGTTTTTAATTGAAAAAAAGAGTTGGCTTCTAATCTTCTTATAACTAACAGTCATGTTACATTTTCGATTAATTATTGTGTTTGTAAAATTTCCGAAATTCATGGCTATTCAATACTCCCAAATGTACCTTTCTAAAATAAATTTGCAAGTTTTGGAGAAGGAAGTTATATTTTGACTTGATTTATTAGTGTGCTATACAAGTAAAATATGGCATTGTCTTAATTCCGTGCTGAAGGATATATTTTAGTATGTGTAGGATATGGTCCTCAAAGTCTTCATTAATTTGTGATGAGGGACAAGTCATAGGTCGTTAGGCCGTGGACGAGTCCCTCGTGCCAAACTAATGGAGACTTTGATGACCATATCTAACTTAAAGCAAGGTCACTGCCAACTAAAGAACTTTGAGTGTTCAAACGCAACCCTCAGTGGTAAACTATTTGAGGGCTTTCCTGCTTTATTAGCCATAACTTCACATGCATCATCGCATTTCACGTTTACACCTGACAGGTAATCATGGCAAGCGAAGATGATGAACTTTTCATTACACATTTCCATGTTTGTTTGATGTGGATATGGATTAGGATTTAAAACACGTGACTGACCGCCCAAAATAACGCACTACATATCATGGGAACATATTGATGTGCACATAAGCGACTTCACTGGAAAAATTGCATCATATGTGTTTAGGATTTCAAGTTTATGAAATTGTGCAAAATTAACATTATTTTAGATTTAAAATAATAATAGGTATACCTTTCCTTCTGACTGAATGAGGTTGCAAATCTAGAGCCTTCTATATCAAATGTTTAAATATTCATCTACAGTTATTGGATAGCAATGTCAAGTCAAATCTGTGACACACTAACGACAGAAAATGAGGGAATTGTGAACATGATTGCAGTTGAGGTGGACATATGTCGACGTTGAAGGTAAACTTATGGGTCATTTACAATGGAATTCCACATACTACTTTGTACAGAGCTACAGGAAATCATGTTCTATATGAGAGTATGAACTAACTCTTCAAGAAGATATCGACAAACTCAATAACATTGTAAACTTACTATCTGGTCTTGGTCATTATGAGAACTTTCCTCTTGAAATAGTATATGTTTTTTTTCATTAGGGTCAACTTTCCCCTATTGTCTTTGTTGTAATTTGGGAAAGTGCTTTACTGAGCCATGTTGACTCTGTTTTATTGGTTTGGATCGCAGATACAAATCCATGGCACATCAATGCAAATCAGATATCAATAAGTGATTCAAGTAGTACTGAATTCGATTTATTTCTAAAAGTTTATGTTTAAGGACATAGGAACGGAAACAGATGACTCGTCACACTAACTGTATATGATGAAAATAATATATGAGAGGTAAAGGCTCAAGTTGACGGGATTACAGTGATAAATTGTAATTTTCAGTCTAGCATGTCATGAAAATTAATAATGAATGTCGACCTAAAGAAGACGGTATTCATATATATATATATATATATATAATTATACATTTAAAACATATAAACACTACTCCAAGGTTGTATATAAATGAAATAGTATTATGGAATTGGGTACATTGGATTCACATTCGCTAACTAGCGCTTTCAGCCATGTTGGCTTCTTCAGATTAGTCAGTTGTATAATACAAATGAATGTATTATACAACTGGTATACCTATGAGTATATAATTATATATAGGTATATAGGTGTTGCATAGTCAGTCATATGTCAGTAAAAAATAAAATTCTACTCCACATATTTTATTACTCTTGGATTTCAATATTTGACACATAAAAACTAATGAATTTGTACACTATTTTATCTTTTGCAAATGTAGAATTGGTAATATAATGAAACTTAATTAAATGACACTCAATTAGAAATAGAGCCATTGGTTTTGGGTTAACAAAAATTACATTTTTTAGTCCTTGCTAGTCAAGGAGCCTAGTCAAGGAGTCAAGATTTCAGCTTTCTACACCTTTTGGTTCCGGAGAAGAAGACGAAAACAGGTTTTCACCAATTAATAATCTCCACTAGTCAAAGAGTTTGTACACAAGATGTTAGCTTTCAAAGCCTTCTATGGGAGAAGACGAAATAGGTTTTTAGTACGTGACCCCTGTGGCCCTTATCAAGGGTCACAGGGTCACTAAAGTTATAATTTATAATCCTCACTAGTCAATGAGTCTGTACACAAGATTTCAACTTTCTACACCTTTTAGTTCTGGAGAAGTAAAACATGCTCAAATATTAGAAAACGGACAGACGGACGCCAGACACCATGCCATACCATAAGCCTATTACAATCAATCATATCAATGTCAGTTTGTAAGATATGGAACGAGACAGATATATCAATGCCAGGACCATGTAAGACACATATACAGATACAAATATAAATCTTTAACATTGATTATGCATTTTCTATTCATGGGGTATTAATTTCATTTCAAACATTTCAATATGCAAGTAAATGAGAATCAATAGAGATAGAAAAGAAAAACCTAAAAAGAAAAAGATAACATCGAAATGTTGATGATTTCTTTCGATAGTATTCCTTCTTACATTACATTATAACGAACCTCTAACCATGAATTACTGTTTTGTTATGTAATATACACTATCAAATTTGTTATGTTATACCATGGCCTTCCTTCATTACCCACGAGGGGACTTTATAAATAAGAAGATAATTGGTATTTTGTTAATGGCATGACCATATTATTTTCAGAGATATATCAAAGGCAAGATACTTAAAACGATAGATGATCTCCTTGTTTGTCACGTTTTTCAGCTGCATGGCTGACAAACATGAACTTTGCTATTTAATGAGCACCACCTTAAAGATGTATCAAGGTTATGTACGAAATTTATGTTACACCTTCAGGGTTTTATCTCTGTAAAGTAGCAGATTTAGAACACTTTGAAAATTATACCAAGCACTGCGGGAAAAGTCTTTGTAGAACTGAAATTTCATTATTTAAGTGACAAGCCTGTCTTAGTGGTAGCTACTAGGCTAAGTTGTTTTGCTGAAGTGTATAAATTCTCGTTAAGCCTCATGCGATATTCCCATAGCGACGAGTTTGAAACCCTAATCAACTAAAAGTGGCTTGCTTTTAAGCATTTTATATTCACCAGATTGCATGTCATTAGCTTAATTGAATTGAATATTCTAAGTATTACGTTTTTGGACAATTTTTGATTATAATAAAATTTCATTTGAAATTATATATATTATTTATACAGCTTGTTATTATCTAATTATTTGTTTGATATATTTTAATATGTTAATCCAAGATGTTTGATTTATCTCATTACTTTACATATTCATTTAGAAAAAAAATTTGGTTCTTGGATACATTTCAGCGGAGTACAACATAATGTTGCAGGTTTCACTATAATGCATAACCACAATAATGTCGGGGGCTCTCTCTCTACAGTTATACTAGCAGCCGTAATATACAAGATTCTTTATTCTTTAAACGTCAAAATACCTCATCTTACCTAAACGTACCGTTTTTAGCTACGAGTTCATTACAGTTTAATATTTAACAAAGGTAACAAAGGTAACGCAGTTAACAAAGATACACGTTTGTCTAACTGTTACACTATCAGCACAAAGGTCAGTAGAAATAAATGTGAGCAAATAATCCATTTGAAAAAAGTTTACTATTTCATGTTTAATGATGAAAGGCGTAGTTTTTACGTTTATATGAATAACAAATCAACTATACAACCCTTTGATGATAACATCAATTGGAAGATATATAGGTGATGATAGGTATTTGATCACGTCAGGCTTTGTGTAGTCTTTCTACAAGCCTGACATAAGTAAGCATATAATCTCTTTGTCGAAAGAGTATCCGCTTCTAAGATCTGATTGAATCCCTCGACATCACCTCGTAAAGTATCTACTCATTGCATCTAATGACTTCCAACTTTCTAGTATGAAGAAAGATTGTACATTGTATATAAATATAAAGAAACAGAAATTGAAAAGATCACAGCATCTACACAACAGGGTACATTTTTAGGAGCCGAACAACAACGCCACACACACTTGATCAAGACCGATCCACAACTCTTCCTTGCAAATGTAGCAGTAGGTTGTATTAAAAATTCAAAAATAAGAAAAAAATATTTGTTTAGAGCATACAGATTCGTATGTAAACATTTTCACAGACAAGAGTACCAAAACATTTACCAAAATTATATTAATGATATTTTAAACACATTTCTCATTTTTAGTAAACACAACAGATGTCCCTCTCTCCCACTTATCCTTGATAAGTACATCTATAGAACCATCAGAGACTAATACGGATGCTTTTAATGTGTTAATGAGAGTTGAAGGGTTTGTGTGTGTGTCTTTCCAAGGGCGTAAATGTCACTTCAATAACTACTAACATCATGATCTAAAACTAATATTTGCACAAAACGTCTATGTAATGAAATTATAGAACAAAGAGACTTTCAAAAAAAATATTGCAGTTAAGTTCAAAATGAAATGATTGAAAATTGTATATATTTCAAAATATTGTCTTTTATCATGATACAATGACGATTCATAATATAGAATAAGAACATTATATAGATTTACTGAAGTAGGCAACATGTATGATTTGTATAATTCTTAATTATATACGTGGGAAACAGCAAATATTATTCAATATCAAAGCAAGTTAAATCTCGTACTACAATGTAAGTCTTCCAATATTATCTTGGCTCTTAAGAAACGACACTAATCATTAACTTTTAAAATATTGTTCATGTTGTGAGCTGTGAAATACAGAATGAGCACAACCCTAACCACCATGCAAAAGAAAATACACACCATAGTTTGTGTAAATTAACTTAATACTGATAAGGCATGTAATGTACTAAGTTATGTCACGTTTTTGTATTTGTAGTTTTGGTATTCGGTTGAACCTTTGGTAAAATATCTCTGTTTATTGTAGGCAAGGGTAAGCAATAGAATTAACACTATCATGACCCATTCATGTTTAAGAGTTTGTCAAAATGTGCAAAAACGGACACGTTTATTTATTTGCAAACGAAAAGTCTTTGTTCTTGATAAACATTTGTGTCGAAATCATTTTTCTATAATTCATGAACATCAAATTTCAGTTTGAGATAACAAAATTACTTCAATGAGCACAATAACTTGCACGGGAACAAAATGACATGAATAGAGCTGTTTATCACTAACTCCTGCAACATTATGTCTCAAGACCCAGTGGTGGGAGTTGGTTGTTGAGTCGATGAGAGCGCCGCCAGAAAGGAAGCGTTAACGGTTGCGGGGAGTTTTTATAGCCTAACGTCACGTGACGTCAGTTTGAAGAATGGAAGAGTTACCTCCCTTAGACCGTGCTCTCGGTTATAATGTGATTGATCAATAAAGATATTGCTAAATTTATTTATAACCCGAAGAGACCAGCATGCATGAAATGATAAACAAACAATGTATTGGAGAAGAAGGGCGCAGTTTATTCAAATGCAATAAGGGCGGCAACCCCTAGACAAGACGTTAAATTTAAGCTATAAATTGGGTGAGAATCAACGAGGTAAGGGGAGCCCACATAGACACTCGTTTATCTCCGCCACTGCTCTTTACCCTTAAAGAGCCCGAAAGGAAGCCGCTAGCTATCCTTAGCAACATGACATTGAGAGTAATTCAGTGCAAGGGGAGCCCACATAGACACAAAATACTCTCGGCCAAAAACCCGGAATACAGCGACTTGTTACCGAGGGGAGCCCACATCGATAGCGAAGTGCTTGTATGTAACCCTTCCCTGGAAATACTTGTATACACGGGAGCCACAGTGATACAATAAGCATTATATTTGCAATACAATATTAGCATTTGCCGAGAGGCTGCCGCCACAAATCGAGTACCTACGAGATTACGCCCAAAATGCTGATATTGAAATTATGTGAATATCTGGAAAAGAGTTTCTTGAATTGAATTAAGGAACAAGGCCGTTCCTTTGTCCGACAGATGTACATCATCTTGCCAGTATAGCCCGGGGTCCCCAGGGACTATGTTGTGCTTCACTACTTTACCCCCTAACTGTGACACTGTGAGGGTGGCCCGCCGGTTAAGCCGCTTCCGCTTCCTCTCCACTGCCGCGGCGTCGTCGGCTCCTTCCCACTTCCGCCTAGGGAGCATCTCTGACCAGATGAGGAGGGTGTCCGGCATCAGGGCTTGAAGGTTATGTAGGTCTTGAATGACGGACTTTCCTAAAGCTGCTCCCGGTGTGCTTGTCAAGTCGTTGGATCCAAGGTGGATCAGTAGTGCCTTCGGCGGTGGTAAAGATTTTAGCTTGTTTCGTACTGTATTGGCGAGCTCCGGCCATTTCATGCCTCTCTTGGAGATCCATCGCAAGTTGATTCCTCGCTGCTCCAGGCCCAGGTCCGGGCTGAACCCCAGGATCCTGGCTTTTCGCTGCGCCCAGTAGATGTATGAGGAACCAAGGAGCCACACTGCAAATCTTTATACTCTGATTAAGCACAATCACTAGGTAAACCTGTAAACTCTCATTACACACTATCACACAAGTTTATTCTTATATACCTCTTGTAGACATCTGATTTCCACCGGCCCCATTCTTTTATCTGATCTAAAGGTAGCCCAGAAATAGCCGCCGTAGTGGCAGCTCCTATTCTAAAAGAGTGGGTATTGTAGGCAGCCTGGTTATGGCCTATAAACTTAAGTGTTTTGAGTAAGACTGAAGAAAATTGCGATCTCGTTACTGGTTTGCCGTTCAAATGGGAATAGAGGTAATCTGATTTTGATGTAATTGGGCGAACTTGCAAGTAAGAGGACATAGAAGCAACGGGGCAAATTTGAGTGTCTCGCTTCCGGTTGATATTGAGAGAATGACCACGGCCAATCTGGTCGGTTTTAGAGAATCTGATTTTAATAGTTAATGTGGAAGTTGCAAATGAGATATCCTGAAATTGTAAGCCTTTAGTGTTGCAGGAATCAGATTTTACCATTTCGCTTACTCTTAAAAAGGCAAAGAAAGCTAATGTAAACATGGAGGTAAAGAGTTTTGCTTCAAAATTAGAGTAACAGACTAAAGGGAGGGCCTGAACAAGTCTTTGTAGAATAGGAATTGTAATAGGTAAGCGACTGTCTGGAACCTGTGACGTGTTTCTCATACCCTGAATCATCTTTTTCAATAAGACGTTATCCGTCGTATCGACACAAAGATTTAACTTGTGTTGTCTGCTGATTGCCGCAAAGTGTTGGGAAACCGTTGATGGTGCGCGACCTTCTAAAGACATATAGCCAATGTACCTGAACAGATGTTGTATGGGGACCGGCCACGAAAGATTAAGCTTGAATTTGTGTCGAAAAGTTTCAAATGAAGAAATACCGTGTGCGTATGCACGTTTAGTGTTATCTGACAGAGAGGAGTCTAATAGCCGAAAAGCTTCTGATTCAAACGCCGCCATATCATTCTGGGTATTTTGGTTGGTAGCCTGTCGGCCTTCGGTGCAAGTCGGCGAAATAGCTGAAATTTAGAGCGAGATAAACAGTCAGCAAGGCTGTTTAGTTTTCCCGGTATGTAACGGCTTTTTATCCAAACGTTAAGTTGCATACACCGCAATGTAAACCACCTTACAAGGACCATCACGCGTGGGGAGCTAGAAGATAGTTTGTTAATGATTGTCACAACAGCTTGGTTATCAGAGTTGAAAATGAGTTTAGAATTCTTTAAACTGTCACCCCATATAAGCATGCAGAGAAGTACTGGGAAGAACTCTAAGAAAGTAATGTCTGCTGTGTAACCCTTACTATGCCAGTCAGAAGACCAGCGTCCATGTGCCCACCTGCCATTGTAATAGAGCCCGAAGCCGCCAGCTCCGCCCCCTGCGCTATCTGTGTAGATCTGTAGTGTGTCACTGTCATCCCACAACTTGTTTATGAAGAATGTGATTCCATTGTGACGTTTAAGTAGTGAAAGCCACATATGAAGGTCTTTCTTAACAGTTTTGTTAAGACGAACTCTGTGTGTCGATTTTGTAAGCCCCTTTGTAATATCAATAAGTCTTCTGATAAATGGGCGCCCCATAGGAATAACCCGACAAATGAAATTTAGGAGACCTATCAGAGATTGAACCTCTTTAAGCTGTACCTTATTTCTGTTGCAAAAATTGTTATTTAATTCTACACAATTGTTGATTTTTTCTTCTGGGATGCGAGATTGCTGTTTGATAGTATCAAGTTCGATACCCAGGTAAGTGAGTTGAGTGGTAGGCTGTACCGTTTTATCATCAGCTACGGGTACGCCAAGGTCAGCACATACATTGATAAAAATTTTGAGAGCATAAATGAGTACCCTTGGGTCCGCCAAACAGGAAATCGTCTAAATAGTGAAGTATATGAGCTTCATTAAATTTTTGCCTGGTATACCATTCCAAGAAACTTGAAATTTTTTCGAATAAAGCACAACTTGTTCGGCATCCAAAAGGTAAACACATGTCTATGTAATATTTGTTTTCAAAACAAATGCCTAGCAAATCGAAATCACTTTGCCTCACTGGTATTAACCGGAAAGCGCTCTTGATATCCGCCTTGGCTATGAGACCAGCCCGCCCGATATCTTGCAGCATAAAAATTGCATCATCAAATTTAGTGTATGTAACTGACGCAAATTCATCGTCTATAAAGTCATTTACCGAGGAGCCCTGTGGGTATGATAGGTGATGAATCAATCGGAATTCATTCTGATCTTTTTTCGGAACTAATCCAATAGGTGATATTCTCAGATTTGGTAAAGGTCGGAGATTGAAAGGGCCTGCCATGCGTCCGTACGCTATCTCTTTTAACAGTTTTTGATGAACAACTTCAGGATGTAACTGACATGATTTTAGATTTTTTGCTGCTGTGGGTACTCTCGGGCCATCATACATTAAACTAAAACCGAAGGTAAAACCATCTATGAGTTGTCGAGTTACCTCCGAAAATGGGTAGCACGTGAGAAATGTTATCAACACATCAATCTTGATGGGGGACTTCCCTTTAGAGGGAAGATCCTTTACTGTAAAGGGTGGGTTGTAGAATTCGATGCTTTAGAGCAGGATTTGAGTGCGTGGGAACCACCGCACTTCATGCACGTGTGCGAGTATTTACATTGCGACCGTGAACAAGAGCGAAAGTTGAAATCCCAACATGGTGACTTGAATTGCCTAGCTGGCGTGGGACGTTTAACTGGAAATTTGTTCATTGATACGTGATTGACACCTTGCGGCATGATATTAACAAGCCACACATCATGGTTGATTTTAGCCCAGGATGTAGAAGGATATCTAGCCATTCTTGTTCTGAATTGAATGTCATATGTTCGCCAGCCGAAGCCCCTAGCCCGACGAGAAGCAAGTCTAACTGTACTCATGTACTTGATAATCTGCTGGTGCTTAGAGGGGTGCCTCTCCAAGTAGATACTGGCGAAAACTAGAAATGCAGATGTCCAGTCGTCAATATTGTCAATTTTTGAAACTCTTTTCTTACACAATTCAATATGACCCTTAGAATTGAATGTAAAGTTAATTTGAGAATCATCATAACTTTCCGAATTTTGGCCTTTCAATAGGAGACCCAAATCAATGAATTCGCCGTTGTGAATTTTGTCTTTGATGTTTTGAGGTACAAGTGAGCCCAAACTATCGTCAGCGCATTGTTCCTGACATGAATCTAAGCCGATTTGTTGTGACGATAAATTTTGATTTGTTTCGAACGACAAAGATGGGTGAAAGTCGGGCATGTCTACGTTAATCGACACAGAATTATTTTGAGCCTCTAAATCCCTAGCCCTGGGGGGTACCGCCATGGGCGGTGTGATGCAATCGCCTAAGATATCGACATTTTGGAAATGCGGGGTTTGATATGAAAAATTGGTCTCACCGTTGCTTTCTGGCGCGGTTTGGTCTCTCGCCGACTTGTTGGGAGGTGTATCGACGTTGGTGACCGCCCTCCGCTTTGTCCCCGCTTTCCTTGTCTTCTTCTTGACTGAAACAGGCCGAGCCCGGCCAGGGGTTGTACCACGTGGCATGATGAACGACGCGATTGACGTGAAGTTGGTTGTTGAGTCGATGAGAGCGCCGCCAGAAAGGAAGCGTTAACGGTTGCGGGGAGTTTTTATAGCCTAACGTCACGTGACGTCAGTTTGAAGAATGGAAGAGTTACCTCCCTTAGACCGTGCTCTCGGTTATAATGTGATTGATCAATAAAAATATTGCTAAATTTATTTATGTCTCAAGACCCAGTGCGTTTTACAGTTTCACAAATAACAATCAGGATAATTAAAGTTGGTTGTTCACCAAGTAAATCAAAAGTTTTTCTTAAATGCTTAAACAAAACCCGAACATTTTAGAAAAATATCTGTCTCAGCAAGATCACAGGAAAAAATATTAAACGGATTTTTTTCTTTTAGCGAAAGAATCGGATTAACCTTCTTTTCTTGTGTCTTATGTATGTCCTGTAATGCTCAAAGTTATAATAACTTTGTAATATTTCAGGTTTCAGGAAGCCCCGGTGGGATAATGAATACTGTACGACAGATTGTAAATCTTCTTGTAATCAAATATAATTCATGTAAGTTTTACATGCCTCTTAGCGGTTGGTTACTCTACGTGGTCACGTTTTTACAAGAAATGAGATGACAAAACTGAAACAATTGAAATGTCATGGTGCCACTTCAATGGTGTATACACACCTTGCAATTTAGCGAATGAAACCTTTTTTATGTCTCTTTTGTTGTGATAGTTTTGAGAACATCGAAACTAACCAAAAGTGCTTCTCAAATAAAGAGAACCTGCACGTTCTGACATTCCTGACGTTGATTTGACCTGCCATACTTAAACTCTACTTTCTTTTTTTGTTGCTGATTCACAGTTTCTCTTTGCATTATCCTTCTAAGGTTACCCTCGTTAGCTAGTCTTGTTATTCTTTAGGAAAATGTCTTGTTTAAGCAGATAACGTCTTTTATATAGACATCCTCTTTTTAGGTTTATTCAAGCCTTAATATTGATTGTAAATGTATCGAAATTGTAAATTGCTGACATCATTTCCCTAAAAAATACATTCGATTGTTTTCTTACATGTATATACATTTAATATTTCGAACTACTATAATCTACTTCTTAAATAAATTGGAGTTTTATGTTTAGAGACAAGGTATGTAAATCAAAAGGATACCTAGTTCAGTAAAGCAGAATTGATATCAATGTGATTGATTTATGTATTGAAATGTATGTTTCCAAAGGGAGCTTAGAGTGTTGTAAACGAACTCTGTATTTTTATACATTAAACAGTCGATCAACTATTTAAACTCCATACTCTGCATTTGTCTTTAAAAAACGTCATCTGACTGTTGTGAAATACCCAGTATACATGTAAGGAGCTACTCCCATGGCAGCTGACGAAATTGAACACTGTATGTTGACCAATTATACACAGATGTTGTTACTGTACAGTAATCTATCATTTGCCATCACAAACTGATTTTATGGCCTAATGTCCTTATGTTGATTTAAAGTAAAAATTATTTTTTATAAAGATTTGAAGTTAATCTAGATATCAATATGCGGCTGACAAGGCTATGTTTACTTCTTCCTGTCTTTCAATCACTATGTGCCCATCTCCCATATGAAATAATACCTTACACATAATTTTACAAGGTCAAATTTCTTTTTCATTTGTTTTCTTTGCCCCCAGCTTATTTACTGCTTACTTATATTAGTAAATGCATTGTATAGGGTTTGGTAAATATAGTTCAACCTTTGAAAACAAGACCAAGGTTACCACATCATTTTCCTCAATTTAATTGTATTGTTATCAATAGACTATCGAATGACATCAAATCAATCACAGGACGTATTGAGGACGTCGTATATTGAATCTTCAAGAGTTATTAAATGTAATATAAGTGACAGTGATATATATCTTCTCTCCATAAATACGCACTTAATCGACTTTTAAAGTCAGGTTTAAAGACATTGTCAATCAATAGCCGTATCAATATTTTTAGAAAAACATTAAAAAGCTCAGACGCAAGTAAATGCATCTATTTTAACAAACCTTGAAAGTTCATCGTGTCTCTCGGTCTGATTGGTGTATTTCTATATTTACTCTTCTAACATCATGTAAACATTGTTTGGATTCCTTATTCGATATTCGATAAAAACATTCATCCACATAATGAATATTTTGTTTTATAACACCATCTACATATGACATTCTTCATATTATGTAAGAAGTGGCCCCCCTGATTTGAATTTATTGTTTTCTTTTTGATATATAATTTGAATGGATGACATTCTAAACTTTATCCAGATACTCTTTTGTTACATAAGTTGTCTAAAAACTAATAAAAATACTTGTGTTGTATAATTTGTAATCTATTATATAATTTTTGTATAGTCAACAAACACGTCATGTTGTGAAAAAACATTCAAAAGGATGAGGCTTAAACATCTCTAGATTTGCAAATAATTTACGTGTTTATTCGTCTTCATTTATTAAGATAATATAACAGATGGGGGTTTAGAAGTAGGAATCATAGTAGTCGTATTTAGTAGGCATATTCACACATATACTTTGTTCAAAAGTAATTATGCCATTAGATATTCTTTTGAAAGCCAAAGGGCAAACCTCTCCCATAAGAACTTCTTAACTGAAATTGGAAATTATTTTTAAAAATCAGTATTTATGAACCAAAAGGAGATTTCTAAGTTGGATAATTTGTTCCTCATCCTTTTCTTCATGAATAAATTATGTTTGTCAACTCTATAGTGCTCTATAGTGGTACAAGTTGCCGTTCATGTTACATTTTTATAATGAGCCACTTTTAAGAACAAGTTGTTAAATCCCATACCTCATGTACTCATCAATGCCAGACATTAAATCGTCACATCCAAACTTTCTCCTCCTGGCACATCATATGAAGAAAATACTGTCAACTGAGACTTGATATGCTTTGAGGCTCATTGTAGAAATGTAACATGAACCGCAACTTGTCCGATGGTCATTTACCAATACTAAATATCAAGATATAGAGAATGTACAATTCATGCAAATGATGTCAATTGATGGCACTGACGTGAGACATGGTATTGTGATCTTGTGAAGACGATCAAGATCAAAGCTCTTCTGTAGAGAGAGTCAGTTTAACCTTGAAGGACAGGTTAACAAATAATAAATAAATGCCCTAAGTTTGATTCGTATAATAAGAAACGGAGATATGAGATTCGGATATACATATGCTGTGTAGTACTATCAAAAGATGGAACTTCATAATATTACTAAAGTAACTCTTACACTAGCATATTTCAGCAGTTATCAAATCCCGTTTAGATAACAGTCTACGTTTAATGATGGTTATCTTTCCCTTGGTATACATCTGGAAAAAATATTTCTAAACAAAACTTTTTGCTTTCTATGAATGTCCATCTGCTGATATGTGACAAGGGTATCAGCGTAGGAGGAAAATCTATTTTCATTAGCAATTATTAGGTACTGCAAGTTCTATGGTCGAGTTTCGAATGATATCCTTATATTACCCTTCATGTCAACATGTAAGAATGAACTTCCGCATTGCTTCCGGTAAACACTTTACTTGATTGAGACCCCTCCAGTTTACAACGTAGAAGCGAGGGCAATTTGTTAAATCTTTTCAGTTTTCACAAACTGTATTCAACTTCATCATTCACCCTGACAGTTTAACAACATAAAATTCACTACAATCCATGGTGATAGTTATGAAAATGAGAGCCCTCAAATACATGAATGTTAAGGGTTAGCTAAAGACATGTGAGGAATTATTTTTTCAAATCAATATATTAGATGTCTTAAACTCTTTAAAGACCGGGGAATCTTATCAGAAATCTGCTTCCATTGCATCTAAAAGTGAATTACATACAATTCTAGAACAGGTCACATAACTTTGTTTATACTACTATGTCTGAAAAAAATTAAGACAAAAGCCTAAAGTACAAAATGTTGCTTTAATTAATTCTAAAGTAACGTGATCTAGGTATGATTTCCAAACACTTTTCAATAAAGCAAAATTTGGCTTGCATGAGAAATTATTTATATAATGGTATACATAATTAATTATAGAGATGTGACATGCTGTCAATCAAACTTTTTTTCAAATGTGTTTTCTCTTTTATCAGCAATATAAGATATATTAATATAAAATTATGTGCAGGACACAATGTGTGGTTCACAATGGCCACCGTAACCCACTTTATTACGCCCCGCAACTTTGTTGTTGCGGGGGATAATAACATGCTATTTATACCAACTGCAAGGTAACTAACACTTAGAAATACTAATTGAAGGAAAAGTTCTTGTAAAAAGACACATTCGTGAATGCCAGACATGAGTGGTTGTCTGAAAAAGTGTCCTTTGTCGATTCCAGGTCATTGGCTTTGAAAGTTGCAAAGAAGATTTTAAGCAAAAGAAAAGGTGTGACAATTACCCTTTACAGTAAAAATGCTGGTTAATCATTCAGTAAGAACAGAACATGTGGTCCAATTTTGAATGACTTGGGGATAGTACTGTCTGCTCTGTTGATGAAGTTGAAGTCATTTGCCTGAAAACATTATATCATGTGATCAATCAATGACTTTGTGTTCGTTGTGATTAATCAATCTTGTCTCAGATCCAGCTCAATGACAGTAACAAGGTAAATTGGGCCAGTTAAATGGTAAATTAAATAGTAAATTGCACTTTCAAGCCACAGACGTCCCTTGGCCATGATGAAACTATTTTATTGTAGACATTGTGTGTGATATAGTTAAGAGGCGTCGTCCCTCGCGATATATCCTTTGTTAATGGTATCCTTAAGATGAAGATATTGTTAACGCTCTATCCTTATGTTGAACGAAAATTAAAAATTCAATCAACTTTTCAATCAAACATAAAAAACGATTCGCCTGACATAAATCCAATGTTTATTGAAGCTAGTTGGGTATATGCTATCTCCTTCCTGTGCATACACTAAAAAATGTTGCATACCTTTTGCATACCGGTCACGTGTCCGGTGTTAACGCCGCTATGAAAACAAATCAAGTATAGCCAATGGTTTGTGGGGGGGCCAAACAAGTCTGCAGTTCTGCATAGCCGATGCAAGGTTATGTCAGTCTAATAGCTGATCAACAGATATAATTAGTTGGTTTATTAAAAGGACGTAAGTAAAATGTTTCACGTTAAGTGGTCGAAGAACAAAGTGCAAGTGATTTTTGACATAACGTCAGGATGCACCTCTCTATGTTTTGTAAGCAAATTCCCTTTAGTTTTCAAACCGGCCGGTGTATAACCTTTCATTGTTAGATTATTATTAATGTGCTCTGTTCAGGAAGTATTACAAACTTCAAACAGTGAGCTTTCACCTCTACAGAGATTTTTATTTCTTGGGCACAACGAATAGTAAAGTGTAAACAAAGGATGTAAACCTTGACATCTTATTATGCTATAAGGATTTAACATGGACGTCTATGGAAAAACCTTACCATATAACTGCAACTTTGTCTGCAGTAGATGATTGTTCTACTACCAGTTTGGATTTGGTGCAATGATACATTGAATTTAAGAGCAGTATCACCTACAAAATAGTTCAAGCCGATGTTAGCAGGTTTTACTGCATACTACATGTACATCATTACACTAGTGTTGTGGTCTTTATCTCGGCAATAATACTAGCAGCCGTGATCTATATTTAGATCAAAACAATTATCCATTTGGTAAAGATTAACTGTCACGCAAAATATCTTGACATCATTAAGTTGACTCGCCAATAATCTGACAACATTGATTGAGGTTGATATTTGTTGAGAATGAAAACATGTAACGACTTGATGTATTGTATTGCACACCATTTACATGTGCCATCCTTTCTTATTTTGTGAACAAAATATGCGATATATGCTATATAATTCGGCTAACAGGAGTTTGATTTGAATAGATGAATTTCACGTTTATCTTTGTATATTTTTGTCTTATTTATTGTCTTAAATCTAGCAAAAATCCCAGTGTTGTATAACCAGTAATTTATAGGGAATTCGAAGAATTAGAACTAGCCATGAAGTAAAAAACATTGAAAGGAAAACAAGTAAAAGAGATGACTCGTTCCTTTAAAAAATTATAATTTTACAAACAAAGTTGAAACAGATGTTATATTTTAGATTGGTTCACTGGATAAATGAAAACATATGCATTTCCTCTTATCTGTCCTGTATTTAAAAATTTTAAAACAAAATATCTTTAACAGTACTAATTTAACTTCCCAGATATAACAAAACTATTGTAATTGTTAACAATAAGCAATACTCAGTAATTACAACACCTTGTAATGTATATCTATTATTCTATTTATAATTTGTAAAGCAAATAAATGCGAATTATGCGAATGTACCACAGGTTTTGATTGATATGAAAGCAAGCAAATTTAAAAACAAGCAAACGAAAAGAGGGATACATAGACTCAAGTATAAGTAAAAAACTTTTGAAGAATTTAAAAAAAATTCCATTTCGAACCATGAAGTTGCAAATTAAGATGATTTATAAATAGAATATATCCTTAAATCAATGAACCATTTAACCTCTGCTAAAGCCTCGTGTATATTTTCTTTGTATAAGTCAGCTGGTTATAAATGACTTACAACATTTTAAGAACTTGTTTGATGAATGCAGACCCTTCTTTTCCAAAGAGTTCATTATTCCCAAGTACAGGCACTGAAAAAATCTACGTCTTCGGCAAATATAATTCAGTCTGTTACTGACACCTTTGACATTTAGGAAAGTCATTAAACTGATTTATTAAGTCATATCTAGTGTTCTCTTGACACCAATTAACGATGGTAATCTAGTAAACATATCAATATGCAACAATAGACAGGAAATTTTAAATGCCAATGAATTTCAGAATTGTTTCAAAGTTTCAAGGAAAGACATGAATTTAAGGGATGATTGTACCTTTGTAGGTACATATCATTTAATTAAAATATAAACACAAATACAAAAGAAACTTTACACCTTGATATGCATAAATTAAATGAATAACATTAAGTGGTTGCAATTCATTAAACAGTTTTATATCATAACGTAACCCTAGGAAAAATGATTTGATCACCAACAAAATATCATTGTTTGCGTTTTGGAGACTTCTTTGGTAAAAAATTGCAATGCACTTGAAAACGTTCTACAGTGATATAAAATGCTCAAGGCATCTCTGATTTGCATACATGATAGCAAAGAACATGCCCAGAATGGTTTGCACACGGACCAGTCTACACCTAGATAACATCAGACCCCATACTGCCGGACAGACTGTGATATCCTTGCCAAGCAAAACGTCAAGTCAACGTCTAGCCAACGTCTAGCCGCGGCCAAAGAGTACCTCTGAAATGTCGCCAAGAGATTGTCACTTGGGACCACATTGCCAAACAAGTAAGGCAACGATATGAGCCACCTCAGACCATAAATAAGCATGACAAGATGATTCGTGAAGAGTGGAGACAACTACCGAATTACGTCATGTATAGTCTCATGAACGTAATTGATTGTCTAGAAGCCCATAGATATCACTCATGACACTTAAACAGTTTCCAATACCAAGAAACCCGTTGGCATCCAGTAGCATTCAAAGACATTCACCAAATTGACCTACGAATTAACCAGAGACATTGGCATACCTCTTCAATGTAACAGTGAAACAAACTTTTCATTTTCGTAAACAATTGAAATAATTGCAATTAAATGGAATTAACAAATGAATAATCACAACAATACCTTAAAAAGACATCAATGGTTCGATATGTTATCTTCTACCAAGTGAAGACGTTGGATGTAAAGTTTCTTTAGTAGGGGAGCTCATGTTACCATTTTCAAGACAATGATCAATAACCAGGGAATGATGTTATGAAGCTATTTAGTTATATTAAGATAGGCGAATCTATTTATCTAGTTCAGATGAATAAAAGGTCTATTTGACATTTCTGCTTGATATTACATGTTTTCTTCTATGACTTTTAATGTACCCTTTGTTATCATTGTTAGAACCTAATTGTCAATTTGGGTAAATGACAGCTGGAAATTGTGTTATTTATCATTTTAAAAGAGGCAGTAGAAATAAAGTTGGTATATGTTTTGGAAATGTTTTGTTGACATGTTTGTCACCTTTGAATGATCAAACTTATGGTTAATGGTCTTTTTGAAAGTTACCAATATATCTTTTATATTTATGGCCGAGCATCATTATGTTTACTGGCTTCTCAGAGCATTTCTTACAAAGTTATCTGTTCGTTCATGTAAAAAACCATCGTGTCCAGATAGTTTTGTTTTAAAAACTAGTGTACGAATGGCATCTCACTTAAAAGAGCCTTGCTTTGCTGATATTTGAAAATGTATCTTCAGAGTTTTTTTAACAGTGATTCGACGTGGGAAGTAAATGCTAGAAAATATGATATGTAAATCCTTTATATTTGTAACTTTTATACAAAATTTAAAAATGCGTCTTCTAAATGTACATCTATTAACCTACATTAGTAGTTATTAATGAATTATCATTAAACAATGTATCAATAACAATGTTTCTACCGACAAGAGAACTCACAGTGAATTGGTTACTGCTCAATTCATGAGCATGTTGAGACTGAAAACTGTTGTTCTGGTGGTAATCAAGAGAACCCATTTAAGTCAGCAAGTGCTTGGTTGGACCCATCGCAAAATCAATAAAACCTGATGCAACAGCTTTGATTGATTTTGGTAAAACGACAAGTCCTCATTGCAACCCAATTTGTTTGGTGAAACTTTGATCAGAGGCATTTTATCAATGTTTTTGATTTACCCACCATTTCGGCAACTGTGTCCACATGTGTGTTTCCTTCTGTGGTATGACAAAAAGTTGGATTCGAGTTCACAGTTCACAGTTTTCGTCTATATGACAGTAAGACAGATGGAACAAAAATTCAATTCAAAGATATATTGGCAGGAGGCGTTGTTAGCATACCAATCTAACAGAAGGCACCAAAGAACTTGACATACCGGTTTCTAACAAATTATTGCAAAAGCAGCCTGCACTGAAACCATCAGAAAGGCATTACTTAAAAAGAATTCTTAACATCACATCAAGTGCTCAAAGAATGTTAAATTGATTTTTCCTTCAACTACAGAAGTGATATATTTGTTATTGCGTAGAATGTCTTTACGCACTAACATAAAAACAGTCACGACATGTCACAAAGTCTTTAACCATGTTCTATGACTTTGTAAAAAATGGTAAAACAATCTTCGAACCTCACATTGCATAGAAAGACGTGAATGTTATTGAAAACATATTATTGTTCTTAAAGTAATTCAAGTAGCTTTGATCTTTGTAAGAGTGAAGCTGCTTTGATCATCATGTTTACAAAGAAATCTCTTCTTAAATCATCATTCAACAACTTCCTAATGACGTCTATTTCTAATACAGGAAATCTTCAAGTCGTTCTCTGATTTTCCTGTTACGTTTTGATAAATGCATGTTAGACAGAGAATGATAGCAAAAGAGATTCTAACAAGACCATTGACTATAAAAACACCACAAAGGCAGGTATGATCGTACCACGTCTGAGTGAGAACAGGTTTTTCTCTAAACTAGGTTTTGTTAAACTCAAACCGTTGGTTGGTAACTTAAACTTCATTGTGAAGACCAAGTTTTAGTATCCAACCTTTGCACCAGATTTAAAGGTATCATCACATCTGTTAATTAAGTGTTCCCAAAATTGTTAATCAAGCTCTCAAACAAGGTTTTGGACTCGATGTCTATGCAGCCTTCTATTATCTGTGCTGCAAAACATTGCCTTTGTGAGAAACCCCTGACATTTGCAACGACGATAAAAATGGCGATGGAATAGGCGATTGCAATATTCTGCTACAAAGTCAGCAAAATTGTGATGATATTGTTCTTCGTCGTCGTTATGTAAGGCAGTTTTTGCTCTGTATTTTCCATGATTGGCGTCACCTCTCTGTGTGCATTTGATATTATGTGTATGTTTCAAAGCAATGAGGGTGTCGAGACATTGTCAAGAGACAAAACGTATGTCTTAATATGTGTTCAGACAAGTGTGCGCTTAGGAAGGTATCTCAATGCAAACGAATGTTGATATGAAATGTGACAAGTGCATTGACATGAGAGTTACAGATAGTTGATGTGATTATCATTTAGTATGTTTGTTACCTATTTGTTTTTGAATTGTAGTCAATCAAATGGATTATTTTGTTCTCAAATCATTGCACCTGATCACGTCTCCATAACACAATTGAATTGATGAACCTACAATATATAACAAATTACAGAGAAAACTTTTTTGTAAATAATGCTTACATGTATGTGTCGCTATCCACGGAACATACTTTCCATTAGAAATGTCATATATTATTGATTAGTAATTGACATAAGTGACATAAGCCATAATGGATAAGTGACATTTAAATTCAATCATATCGGTTCCTTTACAATAATACCATGACAAAAAAAAATCAAATATGAAAATCTTTGTGCAACATTCTTGAAATCTGTCTGATGTGTTTCTACAGGGTAGTGGTAAACCTTTTTCGACTTAAACGAGGTGGTTTAGGCCAGGTTCAAGTCCGACCTTACTTCGGTAATAACGGATCGGTTGAAACTCACTAATGAGACCAAATTTAGAGCTAAACTACCTTTAAAACATGTACGACCATACGGACCAAAGAATTCACCCTCATGATCAGTTTTGACATCAGACAACAAATTCTGAGGCAAGATAAGAACAAACCTAAAGTTGTGTACTCTTGTCAGTTAGCCAATTCTTGCGACATTTGCATCGTTATTTTAAGTTGAAAAAAGAAACTAGTTTATGTTAAATATAGAGCAAGGAAGAAAATCTATTTCAAAATGACAGATTTTGATAATATCAAGAACATAAATCTTTAAAAAGTTGTTTTTAATAAGAACGATCAGAATGTTGGATAATGATAGTTAAGGACTAAACGTAACTTGTTGACGTGTTTGCGGAGAGAAAACAGTTATGTTTACTAAAGTTTGTGAAGAAAACAATATTATTTAATTTTTAGGTTAACTTGTGGTCATCAATACCAAAAAAATAGGAAAATGTCATCTTGCTTCTGTAGACAATTAAGAGCCTTGGTATAAATACATACACGGAGATATAAATATATTCAATTGATGTAATGTTTTTATTTCATTAACAGGAACGCCATGTTTGGTATTACCATTTCATAATAACATTTTTGGTTTGAAAAAAGAGTATTCCGATCAATAATTTTCGTTGTTTGCCATAATTTTGACATATTATATAATGCTATATGATATATTATAATATTACAACTAGAAGACATAGGAGGAAGAGTTGAACAATGGCAACTATTTTGATTTGTTTTTACCAAAGACTCTCGGGCAATCTCAAAATCCAGCTTCCTCAGACTATAAACCTTTAAGGTTCAGTGCTATGCATGCATTTAATATCAAGATTTGCAGTTATTGAGTTTATCCCACAGGTCTTTAAAAATATCATTAAGTCATTACTTACACAGATTATGGACTACAATTCCGTAGAAAACTTAACATTTATTTTTAATTGAATATTGAATCTTTGCATATATATCTAGGGTGATATATATATTTAGTGAATAATATTCCCTCGTTAATAATCATTTCATTAAACCTTTGGCAAAAAACGTTTGAAACAGGCAAATGCTCTTCCTTGAAAACTGTATACCTATTTTACTCTATGTTATTCAATTAACGAGCGTGAGTAATGTGTTTTTATATACTGAAATGGATTTTAGATATAAGTAAAAACATGTTCGCATTATTGCAATGCACTACATGTGTCTAGTGTGATTGGATAACATGGAGAAAAAGAGCTATGCTGTTATCAATAAAAGAGAATTGGCTGTAACACATCATGACCAAGGCCACAAGAATTACTTTTCACCATTAAAACACATATGTTTTACCAATCGTTTGCACTTCATTAACAATTGTATATTATATTGTGTGTTCTAATCCTTTGAAATGTGTTTTTCACACTATGACAGGAACAAGGACAATTATAGTTAAGGGTGCGTCATGTGTCAAGAACAAATCCGTTATCAAATCCTTTTACTTCCAAAGACAACACCGAATCCTCTACTGAATAATAATCATGCACTTAATCACTCTTAAAGATTAATTAATATTCAATAGGGCATTTTAGCAAGTCAAATTGAAGCAACTAGATCAGTTTGCATCTCGAATACAAATCTACAGATCATCCAAGATAATAATAATGATAAAAAGAGCTAGTGGTGGTATACTTGTCTATTATAAATGCGCACTTAAAAAAGGTATAACTCTTTTAAAATCTTTTCAAGATATTTCCATATGGCTTAAATTAGATAAATGTGTGTTAGGACTAAAAAAGACAATATATTTGTGTGTAGGATATTTCCCACCAGAAGGATCACCGGTGTTTAAAAATACTGATATAGATGTGTTCTCTATGCTCCAAGAAGATATCACCAAGTATGATGATTTAGGAACAACTATTTTCCTTGGAGATATCAACAGTAGAACTGCAGCACGACCAGACTATGTCGAACATGACAACAACAACGACCTTGACATTGACTATATACCGGATGTTCCCTTCCCACGTGCATCAAGAGACACAACGGTAAATGCGCATGGACTTCGACTGCTTTCCCTATGTAAGGCAACAGGAATGCGCATCGTTAACGGTAGACTATCAGAGGACGCCGGGACAGGGGAATACACGTGCGATCATAAGAACGGGTCCAGTGTGGTAGACTATTGTTTGATTAAAAGCGAACATTGTGACTGTATAGAACTCTTTAAGATAGGTGATATAAACGAATATTCTGATCACCGGCCGATCATCCTTAAGTTAAAAAAATCCTTAGAAGAATCAGAACACACAGGGGAAGAAAACATAAATTTTACTAAGTGGGACCCCGACAAGAGACAATTATTTAAAGAAGCAGTAACATTAGCAGTCCCTGAACTAAGGAACACTTTGAATGTAGAAGAATGTGCTGAGGAGGGACATATATTAATAAATGCAAAATTGACTGATTTTAATACTACGCTTACCAACATTGCAAACCCATTTTTTAAACACAGTGTGAAAAGAAGAATAGGAGACTTTCATAAAACAGACTTTCACAAATGGTTCGATAAGGAATGTTATGATGAAAGAGAATTATTCAAACAAGCAAAACGATGTTACAAAAGATCACGTAGAGAGGAAGAAAGGAAAAATGTAATGGAGAGAAGGAAAACATACAAGAAAACAGTTAGAAGAAAAAGACGAAGATACTTAGCACAGCAAAGAGAAGAAATGAGACAGTTGAAACACAAATCCCCTAAAGATTTCTGGAAGCGTTTTACAAGGCATAAAGATATGGATAATATAGATATCAAGGTTGAAGATTTTTATGATCATTTTAAACTGATTCACTCAGAAATAAATTTTACAAATGATGACATAGAGCAAGAACTTGAAAATAAAGAGGACAAATGTGAGTACGAAATACTAAACGATGCTATAACTATAGAAGAAATAAAGAAGGCACTTGCAAGCATGAAGAAGAATAAAGCAGCTGGAGAAGACGAAATCCTGGTGGAGTACTTAGATGTCATTATTGAACTTTTGGGAGAAGATATCGTTAAACTATTCAATAAAATATTTGATCAAGGCTACTTCCCGGAAGCATGGACAGTAGGCTACATAGTTCCCATACACAAGAAAGGATCAAGAGAAAACGTGAACAACTACAGAGGCATAACCCTTTTGAGTTCCTTTGGGAAATTATTTACAAAAGTCCTAAATAATAGATTAATTAGAGTAACTCAAGAAAATAACATTATATCAGATGCTCAGTTTGGTTTTAAACAAGGATACAGCACCATTGATGCTATTTTTGCATTGCACAGTCTAATCGAGAGGTCTGCCATGGAAAATAAGAAACTATACTGTGTGTTCGTTGACTATCAGAAAGCTTTTGATAGTGTTTATAGAAATGGACTGTGGTTAAAATTGTTGAAGCAAGGCATTGGAGGAAAATTCCTGAAAATATGCAAATCCATGTACGAGGAAGTTAAGTCAAGAGTGAAACTACAAAATAAACTGAGTCCAGTGTTTAGTTATTCAACAGGACTTAGACAAGGCGAAATATTATCACCATTACTATTTTCATTGTTTATCGAAGACTTAGAAAACAAACTACAAGAAAATTTAAGTGCAGGCCTGGGTATAGAAGACCTCATGCTATATGTATTACTTTTTGCGGACGATATGGTGATTATGAGTGACACAGCTACAGGATTACAATCTAGCATCGACAGCCTCAACCTATACTGTGAGACTTTGGGACTTAACCTAAATACTGACAAGACGAAGATCATGATATTCCAAAAATCATTTAACGGGAGAAAGGAAACTTTTATTTACAGAGGGGTACAACTTGAAACGGTAAAAGAATTCAACTATTTGGGACTTTTGCTTTCTTCAAACGGAAAGTTTAATAAAACAGTGAACGCTCTTGCAGGAAAAGGATTAAAATCTGTTAACGCCCTTATTTCGGACATAAGGAAACATCAACTGGACATTAAATCATCCGTAGAACTTTTTGATACATGTGTAAAACCTATACTGCATTATGGAAGTGAAATATGGGGTTGGATGAGTGCTGAATATATAGAGAAGATACACAGAAAATTTCTCAAAATGCTACTAGGAGTGAAGGAAAGTACCGGAAATATTCAACTGGGACGATTTCCACTAATAATCGATCGACAGATTAACATGATCAAATATTGGTTAAAACTTGTGAAAACTGAGAACTGTATACTTGACACTGCTTACCAAACAGCGAAGAATATACCTCTAAATTGGATCAAGGAAATCAAACGGATATTGGAATACAACGGTTTTGGCTTCATCTTACTAAATCCCTATTCCATATAAACATCTGAATTCGTTCCTCTTTTAAAGCGAAGACTCCAGGATAATTATATTACACTATGGCAGAGCCAATTAAGTCAATCACCATCACTCTACTTGTATAAAGAATATAAAATGACTCATAAAATGGAAGAATATCTCATCAAAGTTGGAAACAGTAAGCACAGAAGAGCCCTATGCAAATTGCGTCTATCAGCGCACACACTACACATCGAAACAGGGAGACACGGTAGCAACCGTGTAGAGCGAAACCACCGAAAATGCCTCAAATGTGACATCGATGAAATAGAAGACGAATATCACTTCATTCTAACTTGCCCATTCTACAGCGATTTAAGAATAAAATATTTAAAACCATATTATTTCAAAACACCTTCAGTTTACAAATTCCTACAACTATGTTCTACTAACAACGTTAAAGATGTGAGAAATTTAGCAGCATATGTATATGAAGCTTTTCAGCGAAGAACGTGTTAAATTTTGGAACATCCTCGTTATCTTGTAATCATTATTTATCTCAATATATGTACATGGCCAGAGGCCATTTATTATGGCTTGAGTCAATAAACGTTTCTGTCTGTCTGTCTGATAATAATGATAATGGAGTTTTATAGCGCCTAGGTATCCAACTTTGGAGCTGCTCACCGGCGCTGTAAGATGGGTCAGATCTACTTTGCTGAAACAATAATGGTATGAAAGATATAAATTGTCCTGATGAACAGGAATCTGTGCCTGTTCATTCTTAGAAGGGAAACATATGATTCATCACGCACTAATTATCGATATCGTGGGACAATGTCAATGAAAAAGTTTTCAATATGGAAACTACAAATATGTATGACCCAAATAATGACAAAAGCATAATAGTTCTATTGCTTTGAAGTTGGAAATGTCATGGAGACAAATTTACCTTAGTTTTACTTTTGAATGATACCTTTCTCCTTTAAAACATTTAATCTTATTGAACTTGGGTTACATGCATGAATGCAAAGAGCAAACTTGAATTTTGAACATTACATTTTGTTGGTACATGTATAACAACACTCTATATTTACCGTTTCTTAAAACGTTGCCAAATATGTATGTAATGGAAGTCACCTCTTGTTCAGAGATTTCCACCCAGGGTGTCATTACATTTGTCATAGAATACACAAAAAAATTATAATATCAACAGATTGACGGGAACCATTTACTTAGACGTTGATTATAGCAAGTATATCTATCAATTGAATATGCCATCTGCTCTCCTAAACAAAACACTAAATGTCATTTACAATTGAAATGTTCTTTCAATTAAATAAACATGCATCAATGTGTCATAAATTTTGTCTTGAATAATACACCAAGACATAAGACAAGCATTTCCTAATTTCCAATGATAATCAATAAGCTTGACGTGGAGAGAGAAAGTAGAACATACATTTAAGGAGGTGATTAATTATTTTCATTCAAATCTGTGACAGAGGATGACAGGTGGTAAGTCGGTCACACGCATTGAAACGATTTACAGTGTAACAAATAAGTTTGGTCTAGCACTCCTGGAAGTATGTAAACTTTGGGGCATGCACATTGTGAACGGTAGAAAGCAAGGCGATAAGAGGGGGTCGGTTACTTGTATTACTCATAACGGATCAAGTCTTGTTGACTACATACTAGCCTCCACAAATTGTTTTAATACTATTGTAGACATGACTGTGCATTCTCGGACAGATTCCGATCACTTACCATTATCGTGCACTTTAGATCTCGGCGTCGATCACGGAATATTCGATAATAGCGATGACGATGTTGAAAACGTAGATTTGTATGAAATCACCAAATTCAAGACATGCATGAGCAATGACCAACAATTTAATGTAGATATAGTGTCTGATGTAACGTCTAAAATAATTGATGATTTTAAACACTTGGTGCACTTAAATGTCAATGCTGCAGCTGATAAGCTAGTAGAACTAATGCAGCATGTTGGTAGTCATTTACGTGTTCATAACACATCGAAGGTACTTGGACAAAAACGCTCCCAACCTAGATGGTTTAATGAAGATTGTGAGCTAGCTAAAAATGTAAAATTCTCTCGCTTAAACATGTTCAGAAAGTGTCGGTCCAAGGAGAATCTTGATAGTTATATGAATGCAAAGCGGAACTTCAAAAGAATATGTCGGGATAAATCGCGACAGTATAATGAAACGATTGCTGAAGAGATATGTATAGCAGCTTCCAAAGGTGACTGTAAGAAGTTTTGGTCTAAGGTAAAATCCCTTACTTCTGGGCAAGGAGGATATAATTGTATCCCAATTGGTAAATGGCTTGAATATTTCAAGGAATTACTCAATCCCACCAATAATACAAACGATAACGGCTTTGAACAAACCGCCCGTGAATATGTATCAAATCATGATTGTTCAGATTGTAACAACGATGATTTCTTATCAGATCCAATAACTAGAACTGAAATTGAACAGGCGATCAAGTCCCTTAAGACTGGCAAATCCCCCGGTACTGACGGGTTACCACCTGAGTTTTTTAAGAATGCACATTTTATTATTCCATATTTAGAATTAATTTTTAATGCTGTATTAGATACTGGCGTATTTCCAGACAATTGGAACATCGGAATGATTATTCCATTATATAAGAAAGGTAATAAGCACGAACCAAATAATTATCGTGGTATCTCATTGTTGAATATAATGGGCAAAATATTTACATCGATCCTTGATTCAAGAATTCGTATCTGGATGGAATTACATGAGATTTTACATGAATGTCAAGCAGGATTTCGAGCAAATTATTCAACGATTGATAATATATTTGTACTTCAATCGCTTTGCCAAAAATATCTAAGAAAGCCGAAACATAGATTTTATGCAGCTTTTATAGATTTTAAAAAAGCATTTGATTTTGTTAATAGAAATAAGCTCCTGTATGTCCTTCTTACAAAAGGTGTCCATGGTAAAATGTTTAATCTATTAAAAGACATGTATGATAAGGTATCTGCGTGTGTTAAAGTTGGAAATAGGAGATCAGAAATATTTGACACATCATCTGGGGTAAAGCAAGGCTGTATGCTGAGTCCAGCTTTGTTTATTTTCTTTATCAATGAGCTTGTAGATGAAATGAATAATTGTGGATTAAGAGGAATATTTGTCAAAGATGGTTTAAGTGATGTTTTATTGCTGTTGTTTGCAGATGATGTTACTTTGCTTGATGACACTATAATTGGCTTGCAAAGAAAACTTGATATATTATATGGTTTTTGTTCAAAATGGAGTTTTGAAGTTAATCTTGAAAAATCTTGTATAGTTGTATTCAGAAATGGGGGTTATCTTAAGAAATCAGAAAAATGGTTCTATAACGGAACACGAATGAATGTTGAATCCCACTATAAATATTTAGGTGTTGTTTTTACTACAAAATTGATCTGGTCCAAGACATGTGAAACACTAGGTTTACAAGCCAAGAAAGCCTCGTTTCCGATTTTTAGAATGTTCAAAGATTTTCCAAATATATCCTTGAAAGTTGCATCAGCAATATTTGACAGTAAAATAGCTCCCATATTATTATACGGTAGTGAAATCTGGGGTCATTCATACCGTACTCATATTGAGAAAATCCATTGTTTCTTTTTCAAACGTTTCCTTTGTGTTAATAAAACTATTTCGTCCAATGCTATACTTGGTGAAATTGGAAGAACATATCTATGTGTTAAATATTTCAGCAGATGTATAACATATTGGTGCAGAATATTACATATGGATGATCATCGTCTTCCGAAAGCATGTTATGATATGTTAAAGCAACAAGATGATCATGGCAGCTGCAGTTGGGTCACCCATGTACGCTTGCTTTTGTTTCGTACTGGATTCTCATATGCATGGATTACACAAGACTGTGGTAATATTGATGTATTTGTGAATGAATTTAAACAAAGATGTAAAGATATTGAACTTCAGAATTGGCATTCTAGAATAAAATCCTCATCTTTTCTTAAATATTATGGAGAAATTAAATCTGCCCTGGAACCTGAGAAATACATTTTAGCACTGAATACTGATAAAGATCTTATTCGTATTTTATGCAAATTTCGTTGTCTGAGTCATAAGTTGAACATTCAACAACAAAGGTATAATATTGATACACAAATGAGTAAACTCTTATGTGACAAATGTGATTATAATGTTACGCAAGATGAATTTCATTTTCTACTTGTGTGTCCTTTCTATTCTGTACATAGACAATTGTATATACCCAGTTATTATCATACCTTCCCATCCGAATTAAAATTCAAACAACTTCTAACAACAAAGAATGTACATTTATTGAAATCTGTTGCAATATTTCTTAAACGCAACCTGCCTGTGTAAATACAAATTTTGTAATAACACTAGATGATATCCTGTCCATACGCAAACTATTATTTAAATGATTGTACTCTTGGCCATGAGGCCTTCAATACTGAATAAACTTCTTCTTCTTCTTCTTCTACTAGAGAAGAAATGATACACCGTGTCTGTACCAGTGTCTAATTATTTGAAATTTCATTTTAAAAAATCATCCTATTATTTGATCGGTGCATTCTCATTACAACAATTGTTCTTGTCAGTGAACGGTTACTGTTCAGTAACAATGGTTGTTTATCAAAATCGATACAAAATCAACTTAGTTTTAAAAGCTGGGACAATCGGCTGAAAATGGTCTGGCTACTTAATATTAGACACTATATTTTGATAACATGTTGTATTATATGTTCTGCATACTTACATCTACTAACACAGATATTTATCTATTGTTTTAGTGGCGCATTATTATAGCTTTTAAAAACCCCAAAGTACAATCCCTATTTCACAACATCTGGAATATTATTAAATGAATTTACCTTTAACAAATCTCGTTTTCTCTATGCTAGTGTCGTTAAATATATGACATCTATAGCAGGTAATACACGTTAATGCAATGTTGTACAATAAAAGTTTGTGTACATTTAGCATCCAAATTTTGCTTTATCAATTAGGTATAACTTTCTGGCGTATGTGTCTTAATTCACAATTATAAATGCCTATGGTAAATTTTTGGATACATAATTGATAAACAAATATCAGAATTTGCCATTCATTCAACTGACTGAATGGGAGTCCACACAAGTTTCATTGTGTGAGAAAGAATGTCTACACAAGTTTAATTGGGTGTGAAAGAATGTCTTAACTTTGACAGCCCTATTGTCAGTCATTCTGATTATTGAGCAATTAAGAACAACATGGGAAAGGTACAACGATCTAAGTCTGATGAATAATTAATCTTGAAAGTTCTTCTCAGGAGACATCGCTGGTTCTGTGATGATGCCAGCAGGTTGAATATATAGGAAATATGTCAAACCACCCTTTTTTAATTTAGGGTTCTTATTGATTCGATGCTTTGTGTCTGATTGATTTTATGTGGAAGTCTAGACCAGGTTATTGGTGGTCTCTTTATGTTTATATTGGCCAATGAAGCGATTCTTCAGTGGAGTTCAGACCAGCGTTGCATTTTCCAGTCAGACGGCAATGTCTATGGACTTCTTCTGAGCATTTGTCAGTTAACGTTCATGATGGACTCAAGATCCCTTAATGACAAATACATGACACTTTCGTAATAAGTTAAGTTTTGAGAAAGCAAAATTCAATTTTACCATGCCTACCAATACTACATGTACAATTTCATAGCATCATATGATAATGAGTCTAAACTATTGTTGCATAGTATACATTATCATATCTGAAGAATTTTACCTGACAGACGAGATATCCCGGCAATTGAGGCTATTTCTCTAACCCTTTACAAGTTTTACACGAAGTGTTGTTTTTATAGATAATAGAAGGATAAGGTATTATATTGTACCATTATTGCCGGTACAAATCATATTCTCTAAGCTTCTGTTATCAGTCTTGTTTCTGTTCTAAGCAGGTTCCACAGGCAAAGAGACTGACTTAGAGTATATAATGACATAGAGAACATCACCCTCAGTATTAAGGATGTGTCTGATGTGTCTGACAGCGACTGTGGCTTGCAGGGATTTGTTGGGTAAGATATTATGAATTTTGTGGAGATCAGGAACTGGTGTGATTTTTCATGGATAAACGTTGTTGATTGGGTGAGAACGTCATAAAGACATCCGAGTTTTTCTTTCTGGAATAACATGTTATCCCTTCCTTTCCCCGCAATAAACTTTTCTTGAAGATAATCATCATGTCATCTTGGTATAATATTTTTTCAAACTATCGCCAGTGACCGACCATTGACTGACTTATATACTGGTTAATTCCAATAACTACCTCCATCAATAAATTTTGGAACATTAAGAGAGAAGATAATTGTAGCTGATGTGAAAGTGACTATGAAAATCTCAAAATACAATTTGACTCTTTCATTCATAAAGTACATCAATGGTGGGACCAACTTATTAGTCATCTAATGAGTTGGTTTTTATTAGGATGTAAAATATTCTTTTTTAATCCGTAGACAAGATTCAACTTCACTATACATGTATAATTGATTTGTTCACATTATTAGAGAAAGCAACCATTAATATCTTTTTATTCAAAATGTAGTTTGCAAACGATTGATGTAATGTATGAATAAACAAATAACTCTTTGAATGGAATACATATGTAAGGGGAAAGAACCTTTCAGTTTTATAACTCCATGCTCCAGGCTCCATTCAATTGAGAAAATATTGCAATGTCCTAAGACAATAAATACAGATAAACAGATAAAATGTATAAAAATTGCTTCACATTGGATGTGTCTCATTTATTGTATTAATGCCATATTCAGAACAAGGACGTCATGTGCAAAACTTTGATTTCTTTCAACAACCTCAGCAATAAACTAAGATTATTTTTATCACTTGTGACAGCATAATTATGCCGCTTTTGCCATCACCTTTGTCGTATAATGCTTTTTTGCAAAACTTCAGTATTCATGTTAAGGTTATTAACCTTATCTCGTATAAAGCAACCATTTAATAAAGCAATTCCTTTGAAGTTAAGCTTGAGTGTGTTAGTGGTATTAATGCTCCTTGGCAATATTTCAGTCATATCTTTGAACGTTTATGAACCTCCCATAACGGTCTACTGCATCGTTGAAACAAGAAGTGAAGATTGAATCTTTCCATTAAAATATGTATCGTGTTGTCAATATTTTAATCCGGTATTAAAGTATGTTGGCGTTTTACTTAGAATGCGTTGAAAGAAAGGGACAATATTTTTCAAATAGAACTCCAGTATCAATGACCAACCCGTCTACATCTAATGTGTATAAACTAGTTGTTAGCTGTGTAGACACTATCTAACAAATGAGATAATAAAATTGTAACTGACAAATAATCAAGTGAAATCCAAGAACAGATTGACAGATGACAGATTTCCGCCATAGGGACGCACTTGTATCGGGGACTGTGTTACATAATTTGGACCAAAGAAATGTTGAGGGTTTCCTGACATCATGTTCTAAAAAAGGTATTTAAAATACTGTAAATTGTTCTGAATTATTTACTCTCAATTAGGCATCCATGTCATTCAGAGAATTACTTTATATTTGAATTCATTAGTACTTTGAATTTCATGATTTGTGCGTGACCATAGAATGTAAGATGCAAAGTAAACATAAGTCTCTATTGATAAACACTCTATAGCTAGCACCAGTAAAATTATTAAATGTTCTGAAATTGATAGATATACATTTGTATTCTGAACGAAGACGCTTTGTTTATCTATCATATACTGAATATCAACTCCATATGCCCTGTCAACTATAGACATATAGTCGGATGTAGTCGTATTGCCTTCAATTCTTAATATATGTTTCGATTTGATGACTACACCTACATAGCAGGTTTAAAAGTTATCCAACATAGGCCCAGTCAATCACTTTATGTTGTATATCTCAAAAATTATAATGATATTGTCAACAATAACAAAAACGTTAGCAAGCATACTACTAAATATCCTGGAAATACTGCTTAAAGTACATTTAGTCAAGTAATTTTACAAAGTAGGTCATATTCCAGAATCACAATATCTCATTTACTCTTGATTAATACTGCTCTTCAGTTCTTTATGGAAAACAAGTATGATGATTAGATGTGAACTGATAATTTTATGATGACAAACAACGCACTAGTTAATATATATTTCTCTATGTTTGTATATGTATATAAAAACAAACAGGTTTTCACTTTCTCATTATAAACTACCATAAATCAATCATTCGACAGTTTATTTTGGGCTAAAGTGGAATCTGCATTTAAAATGCAAGATGAAGTATTTTGGTTTGCATTTGTCCGAATTAACGATGCCATTTCAATAACCATTAACATCATAGGCAAAAATAACACTGTGCTGGACTTGTTCATGTGATGAGATTGATATTAATCTATGATAAGATTTATAATTTTCAAAATTTATTATGGATAGTAACACGTATGAAGGATATCTGTCAGTGATGAAAACATGTTATGTGTGTTATCATTCAACGAATATAAATGAATTTTTTTTCCATTTGAGACTTAGTTATAATCCAAATAATTACGTTGATGACAGCGACGGCGAGGAATGGCTTGCATAGTTTTGTAGAGCAAACATATGGAGGCAATGATAAATGGAAGCTTAAGGTTAGAGGATTACTGTGATCGATTGTCAGGCTGGCCATCATGAGGAAATATTAAATATTACTCCAAGGTATTAAACACCTTGTGAAGATAATGTATGCGACACTAATCTAGGACAATTTGTATTATTGGAAATTGTTTATTCAATGACACAAAAGCAACAAATTGGTATTAGACAAAACATATGGGTTAATAATGTATATTTAATGTTCCTATCCACGCCAAAATTACTGTTTGCGGTTAGTCTTAATGTCAACCTCGATGTCAGACAGCATCGCCGGTGCATACTTTAAAACATTATCTTCAATACTTGTGACACGATGATAAATGTATTCATGATACTGCCATTAATCTGAAGGGACTATATATTATACATTCGTGAGAAAAACATTGTCTATTTGTCCCACTTGTGAAATGTCCCTTATGAATAGAACAGTTTAAGGTGTGTATGTATGATGAAAACTGTGAATCTTAGCTTGGAACATCCATTCTGGTTGGGGACAGGGAATATCAAAACATGCATAATCATCATCATATATCGCTCATGATTATGTCAAAATGAAATCCCATCCAATGATTATTCATGAAAGATAAGAATAATGATTTAGCACAATATTAATAACATAGATTTTCTATGCTATAAACATTTGCATTGCTTGACAGCCGATTGCAAATATTAATACAATGTAGTAATTGAAGGCAGCAACAATCTTAATCGCAAAGTAGGAAAAAAGACTTCATGAGAAACTTAATTTTATTGTCGGATTATGTGGTCACTTGCTTAAAAATATCCCTCAAGTATCAACCAAGACTATTTCAGTCAGTTAGTAGACATTTTTATCTATACGATGTCATCTCTTAGAAAGCAACATGGTTCAACAATGCGGTATGATCTTACCCAACGCTTATCTTAGCTTTATGAAAAAATCCTACAGTTATCAATTTCGCTTCAAGAGAACATGACAGCAGCCAATTAGCAAAGACTGATTCTTAAGGCCAATCTATGTTTTAATCTTAAGGGAAAACAGATATGAAGGGGTTTCGCAAAAGGTCCTAGGTTTTCAGTCTTACAAATGCTTTCATTAGATGATGAATAATTAGTGAATATCCATTCACAAACAACCCGTTAAACATCTGCTCTGATAATCAAAGATATGATTGATTAACTGTAAAATACTTACTGCTTAAAAGGTAATTTTTATATGAAAACACAGAGTTTAAATATGCAATGCTTGAGAAATTGGTTCTCTCAATCCATTCAACAGTAATATAAATGTAGTGACGTTTGTTGGTATGTGGTATGTAATCTTCAAATTACATCTTAAGGCAACACATGGGTATTAGCCAAAATCTAGGTTCAGCAATGTTTATTTGATGAAATATTCTCACCAATGTCAGATTTTGTCTGGAATTTGACATTGGTTTATGTCAACGTATTGGTACATAAACAAACTTTATATTCATGACTTGTGTCACCAAAATAACAATGTCGCATAAGACCAATTCATGAAGAACTTAATCGGATACTTTCATGTTATAAACACTGTCTCTCTCATCCACTTACAAAACATTCTTTTTTTACAAAGCAGATCATCTTAAGTCAAAACTTTGAAAGATAACTTCTTTTGGAGGCACCGTTGGACTATGACAAGAAAAAGATGGACGAGCCCTTTTTGTAGGAAAACAATAACCCCATACACTTTTTTTCATTTCATTGACAACAAATCATAATACTCCTAAAATTGACTGGCATTGTAATTATAGAAAATTTATATTTTAATTAGTATTGTATATATTGTATTATATATGTAAGGAACTGTACACAATTTTTTTTGGCAAAGAAGACAAAAGGTTTAGAATTTCTTAAACATTTAATTATATACAGAAGTTGCACAGTATATCTTCTCGTCTAAAACTGTCATCTTTTGTCGCGTGCTCATAAGCAATGTGCTAATGATGTATTAATGTAGTCTGTTTGAACCGATTAACATGTCAAGTTAACGGACGGCAACCCTGATTAAGTAAGTCAGTATAAAGTAACGTTTTCTTTGATTTTCCTTCTAAACGAACTTTTCCATTAACCTCATACTGAAAGGAAAACTTGTTTTTACAATCGTAGACAGATAAAAATTAGTCATTTATGCCACAAAGGAGAAACATGATGTAAACAAGTCTGAAGAAACTATTTTTTTAATTGACTTTACTTTTTACCAGTAGAAAATGGAAGAAACTCACTGAAAATAATTTCTTTACATAATATTAGACGAATTCTCTACAGGCTGGTTGGATAACCTCCCTTTTATTCAAATTCACGTAGCAAATCAGATCAGCCAAAGTTTTATTTGCTCACTTCGCAAACAAAATCATAAAAACAAGTTGTCAAATCAAAACAATTAAAAAAATTAATGAAGAAAAACTTAACGTTACATACTTGATGTTAGAATGGTTATAATCGATATTTTATGAACATATCAATGAAAACATATATCAATATTCATTATTTGAAAATACCATTTCTCCTGATATTTGTCTGAAAGAATATTCACATTCACAATATGTAGTGAACAAATTCAGGATAGACGGAACAATTATTTCGACTTTGCAATCACAAACGAAGGAAACCAAGTGGATTCTAAAATTTGAAACTTAACATCAAATTTTGTGTTTGAGGAGAGGATATTCTTAACACAATCACCTGGGTCATTAAATAATTCTCCCTTTAAAAGTAAACAAAAAATGTCATGCTTTATGATCAAATAAATGAAGTTTTTATATCTCTGTATGGTTTGTATTTTCATTCATTTGCCGCATTTGAAATGGCCATTGGTTTAAACTTTATCATTTTATCACTTTATTAATGCCCCTTTTTGAAGAATTTTTACGATAGTGATACAATGTTTCGCCCTGATGACAGCAACTATCGATGAAGTTATAATATTCCTATTGAGTCAAATAACTAACAATTGCTTAATATCAATGTATTTGCTGGAAAACACAAACCGGCGCTACAAATGGTTTTAATATACAACAGGAACATATCCAGAATATCATTATCAACGTTCATAAGTGTGATAAAGTCTTAAAGTTAGACCAAGAATGAACACATGTAAAATCGACTTTGGAATGACATCAAATGACATCGAATCAATGACATGACACATTAAAACCGTTGGGTATATCATCCACCTCATTGAATGTTTAATGACTTATAGAAGTGATAGATATGTTATTGCTTAGATTATGTGTAGACACTCAAATAAAAACAATGGAGACATGTGACAAGTTCCTCAGCCATGTTCTTTGCCTTGTAATAGAGACTTTGTCAACAATCTTCAAACATCAAAAGACGTGAATGTTATTCGAAACCTATTATTGTTGTTAAAGAACTTCAATTAGCTTTGATCATTGGAAGAGTGAAGCTGATTTGAGAAGTATCATATTTACAAAGAGATTCCTTCTTAAATCACCATCCAGCAACTTCCTAATGACGCTTTTTCTAATAAGGGAAATCTTCAAATTGTTCTTCCTGTCAAGTCTAAGTTAGAACAGGTTTTTGTCAAAACTAGGTTTTGAAAACTCAAACCGTTGGTCTAAGTCAATCTTCATTATTAAGACCAAGTTTTAGTAAACCGACCTTTTGCACCAAATCTAAAGGTATAATTACATTTGTTATTTAAGTGTTCCAAAATTGGCTCTTAAACAAGTTTAAGGGCTAGATTTCGTTGCAGTGTTGCATTTTCTGTGCTGCAAAACGCTGCCTTTGTGAGAAAACCCTGACTTTTGAGAATGGGATTGGAACAGGTGATTGCAATATCTGCCACAAAGCCAGCAAAATTGTGACGATATTGTTCTTCGTCGTCGCTATGTAGGTCAGAGAGTGGTAGTTTTTGCCCTGTATCTGACATGATTGGCGTCACCCCTCTGTGTGCATTTGTTATATTGTGCGTGTTTGAAAGCAATTAGGGTGTCGGGATATTGCCAATAGACAAAACGTATGTTTTTATTTTTGTTAATATGTTCAAACAAGTGGACGGTTTGGAATTTATCTCAATGCAAACGGATGTACATATGACAAGTGCATTGACATGAGAGTTACACATACTGACCATTAGAAATGCATATACTATTGTTTAGAAATTGAAATTGACCATAATAAATAAGTGCAATTTACAGTAAATCATAACGGTTCGTTTACAATAAAACTATGGCAAAACATAGTAAAATATAAACATCTTTGTGTAACATTCTTGAAATGTAACTGATGTGTTTTTCAAAATAATGATACAGATGTTTAAACGTTTGCTAAACTATCCATCAGGCAGGTTTTCAAAGAATTCATCCTCAGTTTTGATATTAGACAACCCATTCTCAGGCTAGATAAGAACATACCTAACGTATTGTCACTCACCCACTTTTTGCGACAGTAACATCACTATTTCTAGTTAAAAAATATGTTGGAAAATTACAGAATTTGATAATATCAAGAACATAATATTTTGGAAATAATGTTTTTTCCTTTTTTCCTTACATTGATAAGCATGTTCTTATACTAACGTACGTCTTTTTTGTGGAGAGAAAATAGTAATATAATACTATATTAATTGATTATCAGGTAAACAAAAGTGGTCATCAATACCTAAATATAGGAAAATGTTACCTTGCCTATGTAAACAATTAAGAGCCTTGGTGAAATTACATATATATAGAAACGAATAGGTTGTAATGATTTACATGAACAAGAATGTCATAACATTACTGGCCCTATCAATGCTTTCGTTGTTTTCCATGATTTTGCCTCTGTATTACAATTGCAAAACATAGGAGGATAAGTTGAACATGGGCAACTATTTTGTTTTGTTTCTACCAAAGACAATAAGCTTTTACGACTCAGTGTTGTGCATGTTTTTAATATCAAGATTTGCATCAAGACACTTATTAAATTTTCATGACAAAATTACTTAGTGACTTATAAATAACTTTCATTTTAGTGTTTTTAAATCATCTGTATTTCAAAGAAAAGTGAAGTAAATCTAACACATGAACCCATAAGCAAGTAAAGCCTCAATATAATGAAAATACATTTTCTCAAACTTTAAAACCTTTTAAACTCCTTCTGACATCAATAAACGACTTGGGATTGTTTCAGCAATAATGATAGCAAAGCTATTTAATGCAAACAATGAAGACAGCAAAACTTGTATTACTTATACCACAAATTCTGATAAACTTTTTTAACGGCTATCATATAAAAAGTTGCAATTCAAAGTAGCCAATTCAAGTGCAAAGCCATAAATTATTGACAAGTGAGCGAACAAATACAAAACGTTCAAAAATCTTACTACTGTTAAACTATTGAAACACAATCAAGTAAAAAGTGAATTGTACGAAACGAAGCAAATATGTTCCAAAACATTCTAAAACTGATAACCACTCAATTATTGTTGATTGGTGAAGAACACTTGAGACATGTAGTGCATTGCAATAATGTGAACAGGTTTTTACTAATAAATAATATCATTTCAGTACATAAGCTCCTTGCTCATGCCCTTAAATTGGGCAGCATAGAGTGAATTAGTTTTTCTGATATCAATCATGAAAAATATCCTGTAAAACACCATGACCTAGAACAAAAGCATTTGTAAAGAGCTTATCAAATGATCATTAGTGAAGGAATATTATTAATATTTTGACACGACATATTTGCTACAATGAGTGAGTGAGTTACCTTTTAATGCCCTTTTGGAAATATTTCGGCCATTAGCGGTCTGTATTTTCTACAAATATGATACGGTAGTATCAGAAATACTCAACCGATGAGAATTCACTTATTCCCATAGATTCTTATCTTTTCCTTATTAATAGATTATTTATTTTTGACCAATCGTGTGCACTTTACTCTATTAACCACTGTATATTATACTGTCAGTTCAAATCCTATTGAAATTTGTTTTTCTCAAATGTTCAAACTACAATCTTGACTGACAACTCCTCTTGGCCTGCAAGTGTTCACTACGCACTTGATATCTTGTGGTGGTCACATTTGTTACTTGTGGTAAATCATTGCTAAATGATAAATATCAATAAATGTCTAAGCTTGCTGGATCATAATTAATAGTAATATAAACATCAGTACTCATACTAGTAACTTTTCATCTTGAACGCCTTGAACAAAGGCAATTCTATATATTCTTTAAATGGTGATCCATCAAAAGCTGTATTCACTTCAAAAGTAAATTTCGAATGACAAAGGAATGTGGATTTCTATAAATATATATAATTAGTTTCTGATATAACAGCATCATGGCTTACTATTGACCACACTGTGTATTAATTCTCACTGTCAAGTGAGAGTATTTCTACAAGAATAAATTATTGATAAACAGATTTGCTTAACAATATGACAGGAACAAAGAAAACTATAGTTAAAGGTATGTCATGTGTCTAGAAAATCCTTGATCAAATTCTTTAACTGTGGTTATGATTAAATAGCCACCTTCCAGAGACTAAATCCTCTACTGAATAATAATCATGTACTTAATCACGTTTATCTCTTAAAGGTTCGGTGATATTCAAAAATGTGTTTAAGCAAGTCAAATTAAAGCAATAAGATCACTTTGCATTTCGAATACAAATCTTCGGATCATCTGAGATAAGTCAGATCTACTTAACTAATACAATGATGAGCTGAAAGGTATTCATCATGTACTTAATCAAATCCTTTAACTGCGGTTATGACAAAATGGCCACCTTCTAAAGACTACACCAAATCCTCTACACTAGGTTCCTCTCAAGTGATCTCTTTTGGGTTTCAATGAAATTCAATATTGTGTTTTAGCAAGTCAAATTGACGCAATTTCATTTGCCTGCATCTCGAATAGAAATCTACAGATAAGCCACCTCTACTTAAACATAACAATAATGAGTTGAAGGATATAAATTGTCCTAATAAACAGGAAACTGTGCCTTTTCATTCTGAGAAAGGAAATTGATGATTCGTCACGCACACAATATCATTGGACGATATCAAATGATTCTGAATTGAAGAAAATTCTCAATAGTTATTGCTGCCACAACGTATTGTTTTCTTCCTGTTGAGTTGACAGGAGGTACTTTGATATTGAAAAGGATATAAATGGTCATAATAAACAGGAAACTGTGTCTCGTCTTTCATAGAAGGAAAACAAATGATTTGTCATTCATATGATATGGGAGCATATCTGTTGATTCTTAATTAAATACAATCCTAAACTGTTAGTACTGTTAAACGTATTGTTTCCCCCCTCCCTATTTTTGTCTTTGTTTCAAAAAAGAGTTGAAATTCGATTAGGGTTGTCTGATAATGTCATCATTTCCTATCTAAAACTTATTTCACGAGGTACTTAGATGAGTTTAAATATTTTTGTCATCAGAAAACTACGAGTGTGGATAAGCTAAATAATGACAATATAATAATTTTACTATTCTTTAATTTCATTTTTGAAATGTCATGGAGACAAATTGGAATTAGTTTTACCTTTGAATGATTTCAAAGTTTCTCCTTTAATTTGATTAAGGGTACAAAAATGTTGAAAAGTGCAGACTGCAACAGATTGACGTTGAACACTTACTTAGACAATAATTATAGCAAAACCTATCTATCAAATTTAAATGACATCTGTTCTCCTAAAGAAAACATTAAAATTCATTCACTGTGATCCGAAATAATGTAAACGTACTTTCAATTCATTCAACATGCATGAATGTGTCATTTTGACATGAATAATAAACCAAAGACAGAAGAAAAGTATTGCATAATTTCCAATAATATAATCATTAAGCTTGAAGGGGTGAAAGAAAGTAGAACATACATTTAAGGAGGTGATTAATTATTTGCATTCAAGGTGAGGTGAGGTGATTTGGAGTTTATCACCGCTTTCAAGAGTATTTCACTTATATCGCGGCTGCTTATATTATTGCAGGAAGAACACCCCTAACACTATTATGGCTATATTATTGATTCCAACAGATTTAACAGTATGTATGCATGCTTTCATGTCTGGTCTCTTTACGTATATGTTTTGCTCAAGAAGCGATTCTTTTGCTTATATTTTAACAAATATTGGTTAAGTTACATGCAAGTAGATCGCCCATGTGGCTAAGTGTAACTGTTCATAGTGCATAATCATATCTAAAGAATTTCTATAATTTATAGATTTCCCGGGACAGATAGTTGAAAATATTGTATAAATTTAAATAGCAGATCTACAAATACTATTTATCACTTTCATTCATAAAGTACATCAATTGTCTGACCAACTCACTAGCCCTATAATGAAGAATGTGCGTCTATAACGAGTGTTTCTTTCATTCGAGTGGGACGTAAAATATCAAGAAACCTTATTCAAATAATAAAATATGTAATAGGAAGCATTGTCAGTATGATGAAAATATTTGTTTTTATCCCAGTTCCATTCAATGGAGTACCAAAACCATTAATGCTTACAATCTATTTTCTTATCTAAAAGTATGAAATGAATAAAACATTCTAAGACATTAACTGTGTATTATTTATTTATTGAATGCAATATTCAAAGCAAGGACGCCATGTGCAATTTCTCCAGAAGACAACATCGATTTCTGTCAACAACCTCGGTGATTAAAAAACATTATATTCATCACTTGTGACACAATAATTATGCAGCTTTCGTAATCGCAGTTGCCTTATAACGCTTATTTGCAAAACCTGAGTAGTTATGTTATGGTTATTAACCTTGTCTCGTATCTTAACGTATAACGCAATACGTTCTTTGAAGTTAAACTTTAGTGTGTTAGTGGAATTAATGTTCTTTGGCAATATTTCAGTTATATCTTTGAAAGTAGTATACCATCCATAACGGTCTACTGCATCGTTGTAACAAAAAGTGAAGACTGAATCTTTCCAATTAAAATATGTCATGTGTTGTCAATAATTGTATCCGGTAAACAATAAAGACCTACAGAAATGCACTGTTGTCTTAGAGGTAAATAATGTTTTAGATATATCTGAAGGTCCCATTTCATTCGCAAAGAAATACACTGTTAAAAGTGAAAATGGACGTTTTTAATTATTGACGAAATAGTGAATAATTGCTGAACTAATCCTCCTACATTCATCAATTTGTCGTGGCATGCTCCTTATCAGCAGTCGTCTAGTGAACGTATTTGGCAAATCTGAAAAGAAATTTAATTTGCTTTAGAAATATTGTCAATAACAGTTTCGAATTTGTCATCACGATAGCAGAAGTTTGTTATAAATGGTGATACGTGATAACAAGCCCATTGATTATGGACGTTATATCTCCTGAGATTGTGATTGCGGAAAGGCAAACGGTTTCCGAATTCCGATTTAGCTGGAGAAATGGCAACCAGTTTCTAATATGTTTATTTTTTTGTCAATCGAGAGGCGAAAGGGTAATACCGATTGGCAATAAAATGTAGTTCAAACAAATGCATATATGACACTGACGTTTTAAAGTATCAAATTTGCAAAAAGCCTTTCATTGGACCAAACATTAACTTGCAGAAGCAAAACTTCAATCATAAACTGATTTCATCATACAATCACCTAAGCAATGTATTATGTTTTCCTCGTATTTTAGCATTTTATATCTGAACAAAATATTTAGCTGCATCTCTTTGAATAACTTTTAAAAATCGTGTTTGCTGCCAGGCCGAGAGTTAACTGAAAATAACATCGTCTTTCTGGTTTTTGGTCTCGATTAGGTAGCCATGTCAACATTTTGCATTGATTATTAGGAACAAGAGAATAACTCTATTCTAATTCATTTTTATGTAATTTGAATTTCATGATGTGTGCATGACCATTAAAATGTGCAATGCCAATGTTAAAATGCAATTTCCCGCTTCTCGATCAGTTTCAACTAAGGAACTATCAGCCGTAGGACATGTTTCAGATTTCAATCAATTATCCGAAATATATAAGAACTATCACACAATCCATCACTTTTGAAAACATCGGAGTTTTTTTTAAAGCGCATGTAGTTGATAGCCATTACCGCTTGCTAGCACACGGTCTATTTATGTCAAGTAAATACATGTTAACAACATAGTGAGACTAATTCTCAAATCATTATGAACATTGGCTAGCATAAGGTCTATTTGTGAAGTAAAAATTCATTTTAGTATCAAAGGGAGCCTAATATTCAAATCATTTTGATGGAGAAATAACACTGGAATGCAGATTTTAAATAATGACATTCATTCATTCTTTGGTGAGGATTGGTGAGCAGATATTGGGTTTAACTCGGAGTATTTTACTTATATAACGGCTGCTAATGTTTTCACAGGGAGACATCCCGCAATTCATGTTCAAAACAAGGCTCAATGATATAAGTATAAAGCCTGAGCTTTATGAGGTGACTGTGGAATTTGTCATGTCTTTGAAAGTGTCATGCGGATTTTCCTTTAGGGTGGCTTCACACTGTCCCGATTTTGACCAACGAAAGAAACACGAATTAGAAAATTTGAAATTCGTACGATTTGACCCGAATATGGGAAAAAGACAGTCATAACGGAGGCACTTCTAATAAAGAAAGAAGGCAACACGATGTTGAAAGAATGACACACGACCACAAAACGAACTTAATGCGAATGGATGCACGATCGTAAAGGAGATTTAGCTCAGGACGAGTTCGATTGGCCCGGATAACAATTGGTCTTGATTTGATTTTTTGGCCATGCGTGAAAGGTGGTTGTGTGGATGAACTAGCAGTGGAATGCCACAAAGTCTAAGAATGGATGTGTGGCACAACGTAAGATAACCAGTAATGTTGTTAGACTATTAATATGTGGCCTCTTGGAACATATTCAGGCAATGGACCTATAATATAATTTTCAACTGACTTGCTAGATAACAATCGCTAACAACTGCAAATGATTCTAAGCATTCGAACTAAGCCTTTACGAAGTCTGCACGACGACAACACGGTGGCAGCACGACGTCGTAACGGGAGTACGATGCATATACGATGCCTCTAACCAGGTGCCGGTAAACGTCACGTTACCTCTGGAAGTCTGCTGGAACGAGTATCACGGCTGCACTATTCGATTGTTTTAAACCACCTTACGACTATTTATCATCTGGATATTCGTTTTATTCTTCCTGGGCATCATATGAACATTTAAAAATCAACTTAGTTAACCGGTGCCGTGTGCATCGAGAATGAATCGCAAAGTTACCGGGGTTATCTTTAATACATCTTAATGCTTCGTATTACAGTCGGTAGAGTTTTCATAGCTCCGGCAGCAAAATCGGAAGTGCAGGGACGTTTTTTGGTATGTCAAAAATATTCTGATAATCTATGCGAATATACATTTTCTTGGTGTACTCATGTCTTCATCTTGCCGTTCGTACGACAATAGCTACGAACCCGTGTCGTCATCGTATTACCTTCGTGTGATCATCTGTTCAACGGGCGAGTTTGACATGCAAATAAAATCGAATGACATCATCGTACTGATCGATATACGAAGGCAATACGAACACATTACGAATTCACACGACGGTACCTCGATAGCAATGCGAAGGAGAAGATGGAGACATGGATGCAAAACGAAAATGGCGTGATCAACAATTTGCTCACTTCCCCGATCTTGCCGCCGAAGCAAGAAAAACTCTTGCGGCGGCCAAAAGATGCGTTTACGAATGGCCCGATTGCTTACGATCCTTTGCGAATTTGCACATTTTCAAATTCGTGTTTCCATCTTTTGTCAAATTCGGCTAAGTGTGAAGCGGCCTTGAACGATTTAAGCGCAGAAATCACCATGATCATGCGTAAGCAATGCGATTTTGAAAGAGCAAGAATTAAATTCATGGCTTCAGATTGACTCAACAGTGATAATTTTTGCCCTTTGTCTCCTAGCAAGTCCCTGTGCAATTGGTTCTTCCTTTATGAAAATGCCAAGAAGAATATCTGTTTGACCCTTAAATTCTTTTTAGTGGTTAATATTAACCAGCCACGTTATTATCATATCCGATTAATTTTGATTTTGTTTTATCTTTCATGAAGGTGTGGGGTCTGATGTTGAAGTGTAAATGTAAGTGAAAGAGATTTTAATGTAGTCTTGGATAAGAGAAAAATAAGGATTAGGTTTCTGAATAAAGTATTTAAACAATACATCTATGGCAAAGGATAAATGGAACTTTTTTCGTATTATTAATTGTGCATAAGAAGAATATTAAGGAATATTAATTTAGATATATCATATTTAAGATATATCATATTTTAGATATAGCATATTTCAGATATATCATTTTTATTTTGAAATACCCAATGTAAATGAATTATCTGTGATTTCTGTCTAAAGCTTCCTCTTTGAATCAATACTAACCATAATGCTCATTCTTGGTTTCCATTACGTTCAAGGAAACTGTAGAATGTTAATGATGAAAGCAAAGATATCTTACATTTTGAAGTATCAATGTAAACATGCATTGGTTTCTACATGTGCTTCTTTTAAATCAATATTAAGTTAACCATTATTCTCAGTCTTGGTTTCTATTGCGTTCAAGGAAACTGTAGAATGCTAATGATGAAAGCGAAGATATCTTACATTTTGAAGTATTGATGTCAACACCCATATGATTCTACATGTACTGTAGAGTTCTAAATCAAGTAAAGTGTTAATCTGAATAGGTGCTCCTGTTCATTTCTACAAGAAGACATGAAGTGTCAAACAATATTATTCTTAAAAACTCCGCTATATCACTTCCGGGGTCTTTAACAATGGCTTACGAAAATCGGGCTGTTTGTCACTGAGGCTGCCACTAATGGAATCAGCTCTAAGCTTGTCTAGCATGCATACTAGGAAGTATTCTAAAATTGAGCTGTCAAATGTGAAGAGCATTTTTATAACCTTCGTAACTCATTTATCAGGTTAGAAGGAATATTGTTGCTTGTCACCTCACAAACAATACATTAGTTATCAGGTTAGAAGGAATCTTGTTGCAGGTCTCTCACAGACCATACATTAGTTATCAGGTTTGAAGGAATAGTGTTGCTTGTCACCTCACAAACAATACATTAGTTATCAGGTTACAAGGAATCTTGTTGCAGGTCACTTCACAAACCATACATTAGTTATCAGGTTACAAGGATTCTTGTTGCTTGTCACCTCACAAACAATACATTAGTTATCAGGTTACAAGGAATCTTGTTGCAGGTCACCTCACAAACAATACATTAGTTATCAGGTTACAAGGATTCTTGTTGCTTGTCACCTCACAAACAATACATTAGTTATCAGGTTAGAAGGAATCTTGCTGCTTGTCACCTCACAAACAATACATTAGTTATCAGGTTTGAAGGAATCCTGTTGCTTGTCACCTCACAAACCATGCATTAGTTATCAGGTTAAAAGGAATCTTGTTGCAGGTCACTTCACAAACCATGCATTAGTTATCAGGTTAGACGGAATCTTGTTGCAGGTCACTTCACAAACCATGCATTAGTTATCAGGTTAGACGGAATCTTGTTGCAGGTCACTTCACAAACAATACATTAGTTATCAGGTTAGAAGGAATCTTGTTGCTTGTCACCTAACAAACCATGCATTAGTTGTCAGATTTAAGGAATCTTGTTGCTTGTCACCTCACAAACCATACATTAGTTATAAGGTTTGAAGGAATCCTGTTGCTTGTCACCTCACAAACCATGCATTAGTTATCAGGTTAAAAGGAATCTTGTTGCAGGTCACTTCACAAACCATGCATTAGTTATCAGGTTTGAAGGAATCTTGTTGCTTGTCACCTCACAAACAATACATTAGTTATCAGGTTAAAAGGAATCTTGTTGCTTGTCACCTCACAAACAATACATTAGTTATCAGGTTTGAAGGAATCTTGTTGCTTGTCACCTAACAAACCATGCATTAGTTGTCAGATTTAAGGAATCTTGTTGCTTGTCACCTCACAAACCATACATAAGTTATAAGGTTTGAAGGAATCTTGTTGCAGGTCACTTCACAAACAATACATTAGTTATCAGGTTAGAAGGAATCCTGTTGCTTGTCACCTCACAAACAATACATTAGTTATCAGGTTAGAAGGAATCTTGTTGCTTGTCACCTCATAAACAATACATTAGTTATCAGGTTTGAAGGAATCTTGTTGCTTGTCACCTAACAAACCATGCATTAGTTGTCAGATTTAAGGAATCTTGTTGCTTGTCACCTCACAAACCATACATAAGTTATAAGGTTTGAAGGAATCATGTTGCTTGTCACCTCACAAACCATGCATTCGTGATCAGGTTTGAAGGATTATTGTTGCTTGTCACCTCACAAACCATACATTCGTTATCAGGTTTGAAGGAATCTAGCTGCTTGTCACCTAACAAACCACAAATAATATCACATGACAAATGGGCCAGTGTAGCAAAGTAAAAAACTAACCGTTCAGGAATAATTAAATGACATTCAATAGCTTTGGAAACTAATTATAATTGGAAGTACATACAAAATGACTATCAAGTTTCTTAATTAAATTTATTCCAATGTCATAACTCAGTTAGAAGCATATTCAGATAGATCATATCGGTAATTGACAATAAATTAGTGAAAATATGATTTAATGTACACCTTAAACCTCATACTTATGATCAAACTGAAAAAATGTCATATTTCTAATTATGATCAAAGTTAGAGCAGTAAGATCTCCATCAGTGAATTATGTGACAAAGTCAGTACGCAATGATAAAGGCAATAACAAGGATATAATCTGCCGATGAAGGTGTAATGAAAAGTAATCATAATGATTATAATGAACTAAATCCACACCACAACATGGCGTGATCAGAGCACTATACACATTCATTAATTTGAATTTTCATATATGGATGAACACACAAGATTCATTTACATTTTGTTGCAAGCTACTTAATAAAGATTATGTACATAATATCACGAAAATTTATGTTTGTGAAGAGACCATGGCAGTTATCAAGTTATTATATTTCGAAAACATTCTGGCAAGTGAAAAGTGTTCTGTCAAATGTCCAATATTCTTACGCAAGAGCACTTGAGATAATTTATTGCAAACATTGTTTCAGAAGTATTGCAACATTCGTGTACAGGAAAAGAAATAACAATTAATTTTGCGGAAACTTTGATACCACATTTCCTGATAATATTTGCGAGCAACAAAACAGAAAAGTGCAGAACATCGCATTACAATAGTGCTTTTTTTGTACAGACAAGAATATTTAAAGCTGGAAACTTAAAGTTAAGATTTACCATTATGAACAACAAAAAATATTAATAATTTTCTTTTATTTGAAAAGAAATATATCGTTAATACAATATAAGTCGCTAAAGTAAATTTAACATGTGTTTGTAACATATTGTTCTTGAGCATATCACAGCACAGATTCTCCTTTGATCGATTTAGTTCTCATAGAGTTGTCTCTTGTTCTTGTAAACAATGTCATGGCACTTCCGGTTTTCCGTTTCTCCAGAGAGAAGATTTTCCTCAACTCATACCTGAACATCTTACCAGAGAGAATATAGATGAAGAAGTTACTGCAGTAGTTCAAGTCTGAGCAGATCTCAAATAGTTCTGTGAGAGGATTCAACTTCACAAACAGTTCCCTCATCCCGCTGTATCTGGTTGCTATGGCGACGTGTACAATGATGGAAATAAGCACAGAAGGGAGGAGTGTTAGAAGATAGATGAATGAAATTGCAAGGAGCATGAGGGTTGTCTTGTGCGTCTTGGTCACTGTACGTCTGCTTCGAGATAAACCATTTGATCCTTCATCTGAGGACTTACCTGCTGCACTCACGCGATAAATCTTGCACAAGACAAGAATGTTGCATGTCAGAACGATGAGCACAGGAAGGATGAATATAAGCGTGAACTGATAAAGATAGACATGGAGTGATGTGTACATGGACAGGTACTCTGTCAGACCTCCACACTTGCCATCAACCTGTCCAACCATGAAGAACCGGAACACCTGAAACATACAGATAGGTATCAATGCCAATTATTATTTAAGGATTTGTTGTATTTGGGTCCTTATATTATCGACAAAAAGGGATTAAATATGAAGTTTTATATTCAAAACTTTGAATCAACGAAGATAGTTTAGTATAATGTATTTAGATATAGAATTTGACAGTGAGACTTTACCTGGGTGTATGTCAGAACTATAATGAGAACAAGTATCACAATCACTCCGCCATTTGGTGTACACAGGAAAGCCTTCCTCAGAGGGAAATAGACCGCCACAATTCTCTCCATGGCCATGCAGACAATCAGCCAGGAAGACATCAGGTAGCACATGTGTTCATAGAAGTTGTGGATGCTGCAGGCGACATCTGTGAAGTTGGCGTAGAATCCCGAATCTCCCGCGTAAATCCTCAGCTCGTGCACCAGTAGAATCTGTCTGTTGATGAGAGTGAGGCTGTCAAATACTGCCAGAGCACACAGGAAGTGACTGTAGGACTTGTGTCTCCAGGACTTGGTCTTCATCACGATAAAGGAGAGACAGTTGCCTCCAATACCCACAGCAACAATCACAGGGGTCAGAATCTGCTTCATCCACCACGCCCATCGGTCATCGGTAGGGAAACCCATCACCAAGGACGGATCTTACACGGAAATAAATAAAGTGAATTGTTATTCAATAGCACAAGTAGATATTGATGGTAAACATAAGAAAAGCAAACAGAATTTCAACCTTTTAAACTTGAAGAAATGAATTTATAGGATATTTGTGTTTTCTTGACAAATACCATGCTTATCTCATCGAGTGAGGAAGAATGAGATGAGATGAACATGGTATTTGTCAAGAAAAGACACATTTTCTATGTATTTTATTATTTAATCGTTGGATTTCTTACAAATTTGAAACGCATTTACGTTGAGTCGGCTCCAAAGACAGCCCGTCGCCTAAGCACCAACATGACGTCATGAGCGTGTCATTGCGTCAGAGCATTGTTCGGTGACGTCAGGTCATTGTTGATATCAGTCACTAGTGACTGATAACATGTTCCATTGTTATTGTCACTAGTGACTGATAACACGGTTTCTATATTATTATTTTCATTGATAGATCTCGGTATTTAACCGCCAATCATATAATAAAAACAATTACTGAAACTTTCTGAACTTTCTCACTAGAGTAAAATACGATGATCACGTTGATTCCTGAGACCTATTAGATGCCCCTCCTTTTCATATTTTAATATCAGAAGATTCCAGTAAGCCCTAGCTGAAACTGTTCTGAGCTCCCTTACTTGAGTAAAATACGTTGCTCACGATAAGTCCTGAGAATATCCTGCCATTTTAAAGGAGCAGTAGCACATGTTTCCGGTAAATGGACTAATTTCACAAACATGCAAATAAACGTGTATGTAACAAATTGCAACACAATGTTATAGTAAAAGAATGCATTTTAAAATGAACTTTCCGCTTCAGAAATCCTTTTTCCTGCTTCAATTAAATAAAAAGCCATTTACATATCTGATGATTTCTTCTATGAATATGCATTATTGGGTTGAGTATAGAGATGTTTGAGCTTGAAGCAATTAATTAGTTTATAGTAATTAGAGAAAACAATTCAACAAAACGTGCTTCTTCCACTTAAATTGTTCCTTTTTAAATCAGTCATTGCATAGTTTTTACTTAGATTTTGTCGCTTCTATGGGCACATATGTCAAATATATCAGAAACAACAAAAAGCGTGAGTTCAAACCAGAGTCAGATATTATTTAACATATTTTTAATTTCAATTACATATTTTTAAATTTGCTCTTTTCAATGTCAAGGTGCATTGAAACAACTTGTTTCGGTATGGTAGAGGTGAAATTGGGTTAATATTGGCAAATGTCATAAACATGAGTCTTTAAAACGTGCTACTGCCCCTTTAAGATTCCCTATACGTTGTGTACATAAGCGGGCAATAATATCGGGGTTTATAGTTTTCATGAAATGCTCTAAAATAAAGTTTTCATCATAAAGTCACTTTATAAAAAATGATTTGAGGTTTTTCAGAATAATTTAGACACTCGTGTAAAGAATATCAATAAATCGCTTTCGCTCGGGGAATACTATTATTTATTGAGAGGCACTCAAAAACAGAGTATAGCATGGACATTGATGGTATCATCTACTTGCATATACTATTAAAACAACCATGGTAAACAGGTGACACATTTTACATGGTTTGAGTAACATTTTTACCTTATTTTAGAAGAAGTTTTCTATCAGTACCGCCTATCGTTACTACGTGGGTTCATTGCATTGTAATCAGTTATAACATTTGAATGGTCCACTCATGCTTTTTTGTGAGAATGTACTGGTTAGTTTCCACAGCTAATGATTCCATTATCAAAAATTAAATATTATCATTGTTCTCTTTATCATTTCAACCATGTTGTCTATGTCGCTGATAACCAACTCATTATGTCTTGGACAAAACAACAATTACAGTGGAGCAATTTCCTATTGTTATCTACATTGTATCTATAAAAAAAGATAAAGAACTTAAGATTTGCACGCCTGCATGACTTATTGGGCATTGATTTTATGTTTCCATGTGATAACTCTTATAACATTAATTATTCGTGTGGGTAAAGAATACTCACACCATTGTGTTCGAGATATGGGTACTGGCACGGGGAATATCATAATGCTTGCACGAGTTTTGAAAACCAATATGACATCTCCTGCATATGTATATTTCTTTATTTTATTACCTACGAGGGCAGTCATACCGAGGTTCATATTTTTCATATGTTGCCCTAGGGCAAAATATCACTTTTTCATTGTGACGTCACGTTAAAAACAGTACTTTGACGACACGGTTCACCTATGACGTCACATACTATACGGGTCGGCGGCGGCTAGCCCGCCTTTACTGAGAAGTAGGTTTAGAGTATGTTCATTAATTTTGGGACTACGGTAATAAACAGAATATTATATTCGTGCCCATGACATACTACGTTTAATACCGTTGTGCCTAAATATCAGTATATCCCCCGCCCTCGCTCGGAAAATACTAATATTTAGGCACTCGTGTCGTAAACATAGTATGTCATATAAAATCCTCTATATATGTAACGTCAAAAATTAATAGGGTGAGTTGTAGTAAAATCACTCGTAGAATTTCTATAAATGCACCTTCAACTCATTTATAAAAGACTATGGAAATAGAATCATTTTCAAACAACATCATCATAGTCTTGATGTTATCTGTCGATTTCAATATAGATAGATATCAATTGTGACAGTTTTGACATTATTCATCTTCTACTGTCTTATGTATTTATATTTTATGTTAACCTTACAACACATGACTCGTGCTATTATGAAGCTGAAATTTTAAGCACAATTCAAAAGATCTGCCATAAAAAAAAGTATTATTTGGATAGAAAAGGACAAGTGACTACTTGTTAAAAAGTCATGAAATACACTCATTGATATAAAAAACACACTTTGGTCCTTTTTAGTTACAAGAAGACATGGATGTCTGTATCGCGTGGTTTCGCAACCGGCCAATCAAATTGACACAGGGTATAACACACCTTAGACAGCATTTGGTTATGTAATGACCTATTTCAGTATAGAGAGTACAATTTTAAAATTTTAATTTCAATCAAGGTTATTTTGAATATCTCTTTAAAATAAACCTCTCACCTACCTGAAATATGTTTATACTCTGTGACTTTCAACAGCTCATACAATGAGGTGAACAGGTTAAAGGGACAGTCATATCGGGGTATTTATTGTCAAATCAAATTCAGCGGGATATGTATTTTTTTGTATTAGAACATGATTATAACACCACTAAGTTGATACATGTTACTTGGGATACCATTTTTGTTGACTCTTTTTTAACAACTTGATACAGAATGTTTGTTTATGGCTGAAATATTGCCCAAGCGGCGTAAAACAATAACTCACTCACATATGTTCAGTACAGTTCAACGTCCTCGTTGCAATTGCACTTGCAATTTGAAAATGAATTGTAAAGTACACCTTTTAATTGAATGTATGTTTTTTTCTCATGCATTTTTATGACATATATAAATAATGAATGGAGGACAAATTAATTATTAACATTTTGATTATCACAGTATTGACAATATAAATTGCATTCCTTCACTTTAATTATTATATTCATGAAGCAACTGTTTAAGCATGAAAAAACAACTCTTTTGCTTTCACAACTAAAATCGAAAATGGGTTATCCTAACCTTTGATTTAGCTCTATTAGAAATTAGGTTTCATATTTTCAGTTCTAAAGTTGTTGGGGTGACATGAGAAGACAAGCTTGTCACGTTAAAGGGGCAGTAGCACGTTTTTTGATAGTTTTATATCTTAAACTTTTCACTGATAATTGTAAGTTGATGCTAGATGTATAATTTTGGCAGTGTCAAAAATCTCATTACACAAACCAATCATCCATAGTCAGAAGACAAAGTATGAAGATTCACATAAAATCCATTGGCGGCCATTTTGTTTGAACACCTTTAATTCATTTTGTGTAAGAAAAAGCAAGCGCATGGCTAAACTTCACGTTATATATTTGAATTATTACTGCTCCATTTAGTTTAAAGACATTGTCTTTCAATTGGAACCATTAATTTTCATTTTCCTGACATCACCTTATATTCCCTCTAAAAACGTGCTACTCTCCCTTTAAGAACTTATCATTGATTATGCATTTTCTAACTTTGCTTAAACGTCCTTTATATACGAAGACTATATGAGTGTCCACGGCATAATGTGTTTACACGAGTATTTCCCGAGCTAGTCATATGAGGAACCGAGACGTCAAATCATTGTCTATTTCGTGTCGTACAATGAAAAAGTGATAATTTGTCCAAGAGCATCATATGAACTCAAATATGACTGCCCCCGTATTTGATGGTACTTCAGTGACTTTAGAGTTTCTTTTGAAACCCCTTCTGTAACTTGATATACGTCATGAGAGCGAGTTGACTTACCTGACGTATTTGATAAGACATTAAACATCACTGATATTTGATCAATACAATGTCCTTGATAGCCTACTCACTATATCGTTGACGAAACGATGATAACAATGGAGCAATTTCAAAACAGTTTATCTGCATTTTATTTTTAAAGACATAAGATAATGAACTGAAGACTGTATGACTTAATGGGCATTGATTCATTGGTTTCATGTACGTGATAAGTATTAGAATATTAAATATTCATGTGAGAAAATAATGATAGAGATTAATATCCCAGCTGAAAAATTATATTTTACGGGTACTGGCGCGAGCAATATCATAATACTTGTACGATCTTTGTAAAACCAATGTGACACCTGCCGCATTTGTAAATTTCCTTATCAAAGAAATATTAACAGGTACAGCTAAAAATCACTCGTGACAACTCTATGAAAGCACTGTTAAGACAAACGAAATGGTAATTTCCAAACAACAACAGTGAAGCACAAATAACATACATGTTATCTGTCGAGTTCAATATAGATAAATTATTGTAACATGATAAAAAATCGCTTACCTGATGTATTTGATGAAAAATTAAACATCGCTGCTATTCGATCCAGAGTGGTCCTGTCAAAAAAATAAGAAACACTGATTCTTATACTCTCATGTTTCCGGATACGAAGTCAAACCTATTTCCATTAAAACTTAATTACTTCTACACACAGAGAAACGTTGTTTCCTCATACGTTCTTCTCACGTCCTCTGATGAATAGAACTGAGAGGGGAAAGGTTATTTAAACAACGATATATCCTCACTGGAACATCTGAGACTGTTAGAGATCAGGGAATTGTGTTCCTTTATATGAGATCAATATCTCGAGGCTCCACCTCTGTGTAGATGAGTGACAGGACATAGGGAGCCGTGAACAGAATCAATAACTGCGTGTCTACCTAAATAGAGGCTGAATTGGTTGCAGTGGAAACTCCTTAGCGCTATATCTTACATTAAATACCAATCAACATTCAATAATAGAAATTGCATTTATTGTTATTCATAATGGTAAACATTTGGTATGTATTGCTTTTTGTTACTATTTATCAAATGCGTTTTTAATTAGTTAATGTACTTTCATAGAGTACAAAGCCCTGATCACAGCTTGCTGGTATAGACACTTCAGAAAGTATTGGCCTAAATTTAAGATATGAACAGTTGTCTACCATTAAATAGATCTTTTTATATAAAAGCGGTAAATAATAAAGATAGACAAACAGGTATGTGTACATTGGCAAGTACTCTGTCAAACCTACCCACTTGCCATTAACTTGCCTCTCTATGAAAGACTGGAAAGCCTTAAAATAGTCCCATTAAAAATAATATCACAGATTACAACATTTATTTTGTTTAAAAGCTGTAGTCATATACCCACCTTATAAGCGATAACATGTCTAGTTGAAACAATCTAAATATGAGGAACATTTGTTTCAAGTTATATGATAATCAACATCGCGCAATCATATTACAAACATAGCTTACAGGCTTTAACAAATGAATATTCATTCTTAACATCAGATTGGTTTGTCTGATCCGATTGAGAGACAATAATCTGTATAAAAAAAATAACATAAAAAAAAGGTGCTGATTGTTATCTCAAAACTCTTGGATATTGTCATTACTTTTGTCATATCCGCGAAACATAATACTATAATCAAGTAAAACTTGGATGTTTCTATGCGAGATGTACTTGTTTTGATAATTTTATTTCATCAAACCAAGTTACTCATTAACTAAAAATCTCCAATTAACCAGTCTTAGAAGTACGTTTTTTTATGAAATTTATTCAAAAGGGTATTAATGTAACAGCTGTCCATGCAACTGAGAATACTAAAGTTAGGTATATATAAATGTATATACAAACACGCGAAACATAAAACACATTACAATTTTCTTACATATTTGATATCACATATTTAACCATTTTATTGGGTTCGCCACATACCAATGATAAGTTAAACCTTCTTATAATTACATTTATTCATTGGTTGTCAAACAGAAATGAAAATAAAGACTTTTTGACGGGGAAAAATCTGATTTGTCGTTATAATTGTATGAATGATTTAATTAGGGAAATAATAAAGAGGCCAGATTGCTTTCAATTCTGACCTTGATACACCGAGTATGTTATCAATATTAATGACATGAGTAGTTTTCATAGAGGAAATAATATTATTATCATTACCATTCCATCATTACCATAAACATTCATCAAAATGGAAGATTAAGAGGCAAAAATGGTACGTTATGAGTGTTTTGTTAGAAAGTAGAAAACGGAGTTGTGTTTAAATAAGTTACTTTTTTTTTAGTACGACATCAAAATATTCTTTATTTAATTATTTTCATTGGTAACTTACTTTTAATTTTAATTTTTCGAAACAGGTCTCTGGTGTATTTGAATACAGGTGACAGGTGAACTTCTCCAATGTACATACGTGAGTGTCAATTAAGGGAAAATTTAGAGGGATACAGAGTGTGTTGTTGGGTCTAATCAATCACTAGATATAAATACTTTAATTATTTCGAGCAGAGTAAATAACCCTTCAAAGTTAAAGCAGGGACATTTATTTGACATTCTGGTATTGTTTCCGTAAAGATGAAAGGCACTGCCTGTCCTTTATTCTGCAGTAAAGAATAGTTTTAGTGACATCACGAAACAATGGTCCATGACGTCAAAGAGGATTGTACTAGTGACTAGTCACGACCCTGGTCGAGGATTTTAAATTTATGGCCGAATATTACTTACTAATATCAATTTGTTTTGGTGAAAAAAAATAGCTAACTCAAATGAGTTATGAACATACCAGAAAAAAAATAAAAAGGTTGCCCTAGCCCTAGCCCTGTGTTTTGCAATAACTTCCTTCGATCTCATACCAGAAGTATAATAGTTAAGGGCAAACCTACACTTTATTGCAAAAGATATGATGGTAAGGACTACTTTATTTCTTTAATAAAGCGTTTCTAGTCACCGCTCGGATCGAAAACTGAACAAAGAGGAAGCAGCAATGAGTCGCACGCAATTCGGGATTTTTTAATAGCAGTTGAATATCATCTATAGTTGCTGTTGAATTTGTTTTGGGCTTTAAATTTTGATGTTAGATATTAGCTTCTTAAGATCAAAGTAAGAATTTGCCCTATGTAGATCAAAGTAAGAATTTGCCCTATGTTGTGATGATTATGTAAATGAAGATAATCCTGAATTGATTTGAACGTAAATCAGTTCATTTAACATTTATGCAGGTATCAAAGTTACATCGAGGTTACTCTTTGTCATTTTCATATAAACTGCCATTGCTGAAATTTTGGTATGGCTATCTATCCCTCTTCAATCCAAGCTTGACAGAAATTGAAAAAACAATTGCATTAACATCGAATAAAATATTGATACAATGCTATCTTCCCTATCCTTAACATTTACTATTCCCTCTACCAAGACAACAAACAATCGCAGAAGCTCGGGTTCAGAGTTATACAAAGCAAATTGTGAATATCAAGACTACTTTTCTCTTCAAGCTTGATCAACAACTTAGTAAACTCTCTGATGTAAGTGACAGTTGAAAGGGGCGCTTTATGTAATCAATATGATATGTATGCGATGCACTGTCTATATATAATGCAATATGGTATGAATTCGCTGCATGTCGTTTTTCAAGAGGTAAATAAAACTGCTTGTCAGTAATGGCCAGATGTCAATATTTTACTTTGAAAATCACACTAAGAGTGTGTTGATATCTTGGGATTAGTTGGTTATATAATCCTTTATATAAGGTTTGAAAGATTATCTTGCTTTGCATTTTGATCAATTATTACATCATTTGTTGTAGGAGTCAAGTCAAAGACACGAAAACGAAAATGTTTAATCAAATATCTGATGATGTCACAATGCTAAGAAATCACTTCCTTTGAAGAGAAATGGGGGACCTTGGCACAGAATTTTCAATCAGTTTTCTCAGTAGTGGAAGAGAATGGTCTAATTCAATTCCTGTGACTCTTTAAACAGCCTGTGAATATTTGTTTGTTTGATTTTTTGTTTGGTCAAATTTAACATGTTTATACATTATTCAGAATTATTTTTTTTAGAATTTCTCGATATCATTTTTTTAATTGTGATGATCAAACCCTGCAAATGTGTATTAATAGGAACAGTGAACCGACATAAACATTGATATACATTCAATCAATACAACTTTTACAACTTTCTGGGAAGACAAAGCAATTGAAATTTTTATACCCATGCAAACAATGCAATTTGAAGTTATGCCACATTTAGTTCACTGACAGCTGAGCTTACATTGGTTTTGTAGTTATCAAAAAATTGCAGGCGACAGCAAAATGAATTTCAAAATCATTCTGGAAACCTTATAATTCTTAATGAAATAATCACCTTCGTTGTCCCTGTTTCATGTAAAAGTAGGTTCTTCTTGCGAGATTGAAAATGACATGTAAACAATATAAATATTCGTCAAAACAACGATTCGTCAAATGAACAAAAGCGACTTTATTCTTTAATTTGCAGAATGCTGCCCCTACCCCTACCTCTGAGTCACGAGTGACCATATTTTCAGGCTTTGTTTCACTATGTCTAAAACAGTCTTGTTTTAAAGTAACGTCCCTTGATGTTGGGTCGGTCCTTGTAAGGGTGATAGGTCGACTTAAGTACTTCAATAATTCAAAACTCGTAACTCTGATGACATTGAACATCTGCCTTCTGTTGATATTGTGCTCAATGAAATAAAGATGGGTTGTATCTAAATATATTGTGGTGTATGTTATGTCAAATTTGTTTGTAGACTTGTCTTTATGAAGTGTGAATGTGCTGTAGTTTTGCCAGTTAGTGGAACCGATCTGCACTGGTTTAACGTAATTACATCAATGTTACCCAAGTCAAAATAGTTCCTCTCTATTTTACTTATCAGTCATGTTAGAATGGAGATAGATGGGTGTGCATCTCATATTTTGTTTTTCAATTTTTGAATTTTTTTCCAATTTCTGACTTGTTGAACTTAGGCGATGTTTGGGGCAAGTGAAAGCTCATAGTAATGTGATAGGGGGTGTTGTTTATCCACTTCTCCTGTGCACCTTATATTATGTTTTGGGAATTTTTAATTTTCTACATTTTAATGGATGTTTGAACTTAAATTAAGCTAAAGCTGTGCATCTCTTTTTAAATTCTATGGTTGAAAATATTGAGAGCCTTTTTATTAGCTGGGGCATCTGTGTCCCATGGACACAAATTTTCTAGTTTTTGTCAGTTATTAAACGGCCATTATCATCAAAACTTAGTGTGGTGATAGAAAAATCCAATAACATAATGTACTTTTAAATTTCTAAATAAAAAAAATAATTTAAATGATATTTGATGTAAAAGAATATCGTCAACTATTGTAAAATAATTCAGAGTACTATGTTGTCATGATCACTTGCATTGTTAACCGAGTATTTTTAGCCCTAAACTGTGAAAATTAAGTTAACAGGGAATATTTCACAGCTCATTTAAAAGTCGACTCAAACTTGAAGTTTGAAGGTTCAAAAATACATACATAAATCGAGAGATATATTAATTTATATATGCTACACATCCCAAAAACTATTATGTATAGCCATTGAAAAGTTTATGTCATCAAAAATCATTTAGATATTTAAAAAAGCAAATCCATATATATGTCAATTATTGATTGATTGAATGAGGAACGATTTAGGGATATAAATCACATAAAAATGTAAACTATTTAATTATTTGTAATTTTTTAAATGCTTAATGAAACATGACAACTTATATAATTGGTTTTAAGAAGTCAAAATAGTTTACTATTGTTACCAAAGTTTAAAAACAGTTTGTGTGGTTTGTGGTTACCTAACATTAACTCAACAATAACTACATCTGCTGTGGTGAAGTTTATGAATAAGAATTATTATTTTTAATTTCAAAATTCTATCCTTCACGAAACAGTGCATCAGATTTAGGAACCATATATGTAGTCGTAAAAACGGTGATTTCGAACACGATATAAGCTCATTGTGACAGCCAATGAATGCGGGCGACCCCAGGCGGTAGTCACTCAGATGGTCGTTCTATTATTTATTTTTACGTGATTACGTTGCTACAAAACCCCGATAGATTGCAAATTGAAGCTGAATAATTGATTTATCACATGAATATTTTGTACATTATTTTGTTTTACATTTCTGTGCAATGAGAGGCAACGAAACAATAAACCCTGTTTGTTGTAATGCAAATGTTTTATGAGTATCGATGTCAAATACTCTACACTTCAATATAAACATCTTATTCTTATCAGTAAACCTTGTTTCATTTATTTCGAACTTGCATCCGAAAGGAAATTTACATTTTTAATTGAAACTTTGCAGTCTAATACATACATCGATTTTCAAAATATTTATTAAATTTTCTTGTGTGACTTCATTATCAATATAACTAACATATCAGTTGCGTGTCAAATTTCCGGGATAAAAGCCGATTATCTAAAATTTCATTTCGTAAACATCTCAAATCTAAACAATAACGAGCGAAGAATAAAAATAAACTAGAATGCGTTTTTACTCGTAAAACAGACGTCTCCCCCATACACCATTTCAGCTGAATTTGTTTTTGAAAAGTCCTTATATATCAAATAGAAAACCGTATTCTTTCGATAAAACAACAAACTATAAGTTTAAGTTCTGTTTATGAAACTAATCCTTCCCTTAAAAAAAGATATAATATCATAATTTTTAACCAAAAATATTTTTAAAGAATTTGAAATCTCCAAAAGACAAATGCATCTACATGATATGACGAGGATGTATACAAAATGTTGGGAAGAGTACTCAAGTAGTTTCACAGTTATGCTCCCGAAACTTACCCTACCCTTCAAAATGACATGTCCAAACTGTTACCATGAAAACAAAAAAAGTTAAATTGAAGTAAGGTTAAAACCCCCAAAAGGCACATCTACATGATATGAATACCATCTTTGGTGAGGATTGATCAAGTAGTTTCAGAGTTATCCTCCGGAAACAACGCGGACTCCGACGCGGACGGGAACTCAGCCAAAACCAATATGTCGACGGACCCTTTGAGGGGAGACATAATTATCACATGTCAGTCAAATAACAATTATGACCATTTGTGTGAAGAAGTTTTAATCACTTGCGATAATAAAATAGAACTCGATTCCTGTGCAAAGAACATTTTGGAATGGGAAACGTGTCGCTCGTATTGGTTCTCTCTTCCCCTTGAATAGTTAGATAAATTCTAGTATCAGCAGTAAGAAGTTCATGCAAACCGTTACACCAGGTGCTGAGATTTTGTCTTATTGGAGGTAATCTTATAAATAGTGTAATTAAAGAGAAGACGTCTGGACACATTCCCTTGCCTAATTCCAATACACTTAGATGTAAGTCTTCTCGTCTGGATGTTTAGATTATCTGACAAAACTGGATAACATTGAACACTCGTAAATCCTTATAATAACTTCATCTTAAGACTGAGAGGAACAGCTAATGTAAGGAATTCACCTTACTGACGGGGAGGAACTTAGTGTGTCTGGGATTTTGTTCCATTCTACTTTGCTTTTCTTAAATTTGCATTGCTTATCTATCAATATATGAAGAAATGGTCTATTCTTTCATATGTTGATGTGTAATGAGTATGCTTTGAATGTTCAACCGTCTCACTATATGTTATCTATTGACAATTAAGATTCCATATATTATATCTAAAAACATAGATATCAATTCTATATGATAGCAAAGCATGATAAAAGCTATTTAGTAAATATGGAACTAAAGAAATCAACATTATGAAATTTTCATTGACAATGTGTGTTAAGTATTATATCAACCATTGAATGCAAGGATTCACTCATAATTTAAAATTGTAATTATCTTGTATATAATACTATCCTCCCTTTTAAAACAATAAAGGCATACATGAGGAAACATTTTTTCAATCCATCTGAGAATTAAAGGCATCTGCACTTAACTTTATAATCATCCGATAAGTTCTCAATAAATATAAATAACAACGTTAATCAATTCCACAATATTTGAAAAATATGAAAGACCTAAAATCGACCACGAGATAATAATTAACACATTAACAATGCAATGGCAATATCAGTAACAAACTTTGTACATCGACCTTTACCTAATTGATTCTGACTACTAATACTTTTCTGAAATATATCTAAATTCCAGAAAGTCTGGCCCAATTTGCAAAATATAATACTGTATGTCACTAAAGTTGCTTTGCATAACTCTTTTTGCAAATGAAAATGCAAACATTGAAAGTTCGCCATGTGGGCCACGCATGTGCTTTAGAACGCTGAAGAAGTTCAATAGTACACAGTCAACACATTTATTCTTCTTTTCACTTAAAGTGCCATGTGTGCAACTGGTGGGGCAGTTTTCTTGTTTCTAAGGTAGGTTAAAACTGATAAAAATATGAATTAAAATTAGTGTGATCTTAAATAATAATCTGTTTATCTGATTTCTTTAAGAAGATGCTTAAAATATGATTTTTGGCTTTATTACAGTTTTACTTTAAAAGCATTTATTAATCTAATGCTATCAAATTGCAGTAAATCATGCAGCGTAATAAGAATGAAATCAGTGAAGATTTTAAAACAGATTTGTAAGCATTAAAACTAGACTATATTTTCCTTATAAATTGTTCAGATATACCTCCGAGAAAAAACAAAATGAGACAACTTTTGATTAACCATATTTATTAAGTATTTGACATAAACTGATGAAATTTGAAACAGATTTAGATAACTCATTTACAAATTGTTTGAAATAAGCCCAAACTTAGTCAGTCTACGATGTCAAAATATATATTGTGAAATCCGGTGAAACATCAAGTTTTTCAAATCCTCTGTTGATCCTGAAAACAGCTTATTCAGAGTTCAATGAACCCCCTTTGTTTCCAATCTGCAAATTATTTTAATTCTAATATTACCAATTTATACTTAATCAATCACTTTACAATTTTAGTTGCGCCTTGATCTGTTCAAACAAGAAGAAAACCATAAATTGTATGTAAGGAAGTAATTCTTTCGTGTTTTTGAATGTGTATATATGCACTTTATCCTGTTGTTTATCCAAAAGGAATTCCCATTTGTCTTATATTTTCATTCAGCTACCCATCACATAAAAGGCACCAGTCTTGACTTTACTCGATGCAACCTGTAATTTACAAGAGTGACGGTAATCCATTTTTTTTCAATTTTACGGGCACCATTTTGGACCCTTAGAAAATAATACTCCGATTTGCACAGCAATCCGCCAGTAACTCCATATCTCACAACGAGTGGATAGTAGGCACCCCTAGTTATCCCCTTTATTTCCATTAATTTCTTTTCTTGTCCCCACCCTCCATCACGAAATGCGCGAAGTCTGTATTTATCTCTTTTTTCTACATCCCGGTGGTGGCTAGAAAGTCGCATGTTGCAGAGTGGTCACGTGACCCGACCGATCAACAGGGGAGATAATGCAAAGAGCATTATAGTAATGTCACAGCTGCTCAAATGTTCCATACCATGTTTGAAATTTTCGAGTTCCAACCGAAAAACAAATTTTGAGGATTGTCTCTTTGATTTTGCTCGGAGCTGTGTCTACAGAAAAACGTCATTCATGGTAAACAAGAACATGCTTTGATAGTCCTCTGATAACACATTATTCACTGTTGAGTGATTATAACCTGCATAGATAAAAGTGATAATCTAAAAACCTATGTATTACATAATACTATGATGTGATATGTAAAATAACGCTTTACATTCAAAGCATACTCATTACACGTTGTATGGACAACGCTTTATGGTGCAAATGGACACTTTTGATATCAGAGAGGTTTCCTACTTAAAAAAATTTAACTGTTAAGTCAGCTTTGTACATTCTTGGGGATTGCCCCTTGGGGCAGAACCGAAAACAATTTGTTTGTAGTAAACTTTCCATTATCAAGAAAGGACTTTTGTCATTGACATTTACATTACATAAAGATCTTGTGTACCTCTATACAAAAAGATCCAGAGCCTCAGGGAAAAATTTATACCAGGTATATAATATTTGCAAAAAAAGGTATATTGAAAAGGTTTGGTAATTTTAGCAGGAAACTCAATAATAGAATTATTAATACAGACCCTCTTGAAAAGCGACTATTTGTCATTGGAGATGGATTCTCAATCCATGTTTTATTTTTCAATTGAACAATGAAGGAATGTTTAATTCTAGGTCGGTACCTCGGTGTTTTTGAGTCTTGTGTAATAGGTACCTGTATTATTCAAGCAGTAATGTTCTCTCTATGTTGAAATGTCTTACCAAAATATTCTAGTGCAAATATCACGCAATTTTGAATGTCTTAAAAATCATACTAGAATTGGGCAAACGAAACAAATCATGTTGAAATTTCACAACGTAAGTTAAGTTTCAACTTGTGTAAACATTGTCGTATTTCACATGAAACATATAACTGTAACAAATTGGCAAGACATTGAAGTGACTGTGGATCAAAGTTTCAAAACCACTGTATTTTATTTTTCTCTATAAAATCCTTCAAAACTTATGAAAAACTTTAGATTCAAGTCATATTTGTTTCCCTTAGGCAGTGTGGTTCTGGTTTTTTTACGTCTATATAGAATATTTTAAAGAGAAATAAGAAAATCGGAATTTCACAAAAAATCTATCTATTTCAAGGCATGCCAGTAATAAGACGATCCCATTATATGGTTTGAAAAAGGTTATTTTACACATGAACAATTGGTGACCCTTTGTCCGTGCTACTGGAGTTATTCTAATGACGTCTAAACAAAATAATAAAAAATTACATGATAATTGCACTTAAACATATAAGTGAACATACTCAAGGTATGCAGCTGTATGTGCTATTACGACTCATCCAAACTTGAGACATATATATAGTAATGTGATATAATATATCACACTCAAGGTATAGCATTTGACAGTGATTCTATTGTAAACAGTAAGTTCACAAAGTGCATTTTGTATACATGCGCGGAGGAATGTGAAACTGTCGTAGTTATGTAAAGGTGATTTTCGGTGAAATAATTACAGTACTCCAAATTTTTTAAAAGGAACCAATAAGAACACAGTGCTTTTTCAACTATTTTTTGGGTCATGTTAGAATGCATAATCATAAATGATCATAAATCACGGGCCGCTAGTAAGGGAAGTAAATTTAACTGCGTTCCTAAAAGCTGTTTTCCATGGTTCTTGTCCCACTTCGGTTACAGTATCAGTTGTTCTCTGGTCAGAAAAATAGGCGGTAACCGTATCAGACACTTAGTATTGATATTTCAACATCTCCTCTTGAAACCTAATGGACACTGACAATAAATTCAGTTACCAGTCAACTGCCATCGAAACTGAGTTTGGTTCAATGAGGTCGATTTGACAGATTTTGAAAACTCAAACATTCCTTAAACCCCATATATCATGTTTTATTACCTGTATGGTTGAAAATATATATAGTGACATACTTGAATATGAGCACCAGTACACATATCACTTTTGCCTAGCAACGATTGTTGTACGTCACTGTAGCCGGCCGTTGCAAGGGAAGCGGTCCGGGTTGTTTTTACATTTGAAAGATATATACTTGGTAAAGCAATGGTAATAAAGGAATTTTTACCCTCGTGCAAATTTCAGTAATACACAAGTTCACACTCGTTTTGTAAAAGTCACAAGACACGCTTCCTCGGGTAATAATCTCTATATACGAGAAGTGTGTTTTATTTCACGTCTGATAACATTCACCATATAATGTTGTTGTAGAATATGTCTGAAACCAGATAGATGTACGCTATGTACGATAGATGTATGCTGCTAAGATTCTTTACCATGGCAGGGAAAAGAGTTATTGTTTATGATGACCAATGTCACCAATTAAAGTGTTACTATGCTAAAGTAATGATATTTAAAAATGTTAAAGTATTAGGGGTTATGCAAGGATTATGACACTGACCTTTTTCATCTCATTTACATTGTCTGTAGATAATATGTTCTTTTGTTATCTAAACAGAAGGTATCATAAACTGATCAGATTGTAGAAGGTCTGAAATTTCAATATTGTCACGTTCAGTGTGTAGTCTCTTCGGAAGTAAAACTTGGGACTTGGAAATCAGTTCGTCATCAATACTAATACAGTTTGCCGACCGGCCTAGGCCCAAGATGCCTAGCGTCAGGAAAGATCGGTCACTTCCTGTCAAAGGGTGAAATAGTTTTAGCTCAAACGAAATAGTTCTCTGCAGGTTTCGAGAAGTCAGTAGGCTTGCATTTGACCTTGTTCTGCCATAATCATATTCAAACATTCGTGTCTATATGAAGGATGAAGGTACTAATTGATTTACAAACCTCAAAAGGACTTGAAAGTCTTGTGACAATTACGAATAGCCTCGCCGACGTAGGCCGCCAAATGTAGAAGTTAAAATGTATTTTTACTTCTGGCTGGGACTTCTGGGTTGAAAGAATTTCGCTCTACCTGTCCGGCTAAAGTGAAAACCCCTAAGCCGAAATCAGTTGGAATGATTTTACCTTACCATCTAAAAAAATGATGTATGGTTTGCCAGAAGATTCTATGGGTTGTGCCCAGGTGTTGACCGATGGAAAATGTCTATGAGTTAATGAGCAATTTTGTCTCGGAATGAAAGTTAAAAGACATGAAAACTATGCACTTTTATTTAGATTTTTATTTTTTACCATAAAAACATGTACATTGCCATTGTCCGTTATAATAAACCCTGAACATTATTATTATTTCCTGTGGTTACCGAAGGAGTAAGAATAATCTCATAATGCTTTGAAATATGCCAATCTATGGAATGACACAAAATGATACTTGATGAAAAGTATCTCTGAAGTTTACAACTTCGCTTACATTACCATTTTGGCTGTAAACTACAATGTGGCCTGGAAAAGCAACATATATATTTGCATTATGTACAACAACCTTATTCGGTTGTTTTTTTGCCATGAACATCCTGATGGATGTTTTATCTTTCAGCATTAACTTATAAAGTGATTTGCCTTTTGAGTAAAATAAATATTTTATGTTTCCATCAGAAATGACTTTTAATGGAAGGAGATCTTTAGCTAAAATCAGAGAGGTTTTCGTGGTACCATTAAAGAAGAGCACAGCAATTGACTTTAGATTAACATTGGCAAAGAGGGTCTTATCAGTAGGGTCTAAAATTACTTTTGAAGCTTTTTTCTTGAATTGGTTTAAAGCCTTAACTGTGCCATCTGATAATAAAGTATATATCATAAAGAAATACAAATTTGGACGTGTGCAAAAATATACAATATCATTAGGTTTATAAAAGATAAATTCTTCTGCCCGCAGTCCTAACTTTATCAGACTGCTGTTGCCACTTTCTAAGTCGAAAAATATCAATGACTCTTGTTTGACTCTCATTGAAATTATCGTTTTCTTCCATGAAGGAATGTACAAAGCAGCCGACACCACAGCATGTTTAAATTTCAGATATTCCTTCTTTGCAAACGTGTCCAGTTGAATCAGAAATCGTTCTCCACCTTTACCGTAGGAAAATGCCAGAAGTCTTGACATCTTCTCAGACACTGCTGAGTGTATACCAACTGTAAGAGAGACGTAATATCAACTTATAAATACAGCAAAACAATGAATATTTACTTTAGCTGGCTATTGGCACTCTCTATCCACAGAGACAGATCAAGTCATGAAATGTTGATCTAGCCTCTGTTCCAATTAGTCACGATTGTGGGATAAAATTCGAGATGCCTTATTTATGCAATCAGCGACACTGTCCTAAAATCATCATTTTGGTTACAGGTCAAAGGCATTGTGAAAAATGAAAAAACATCCATTTTAAGCTTGAGCCGCTATCATTTGCTAAAAATGGATTGTGGTGCTATCTTTCTCCCGCCAGGGGAAACTGCCGGAAACCACGGATTTATCTAATTCAACAGAGGTAGGATAAACATTAAATAACTTGATCTACCTCATTTTGGAGAGAATGAATTCTAATTCCTTTAACATTTATTAAGACACTTTAATTGATTAAAGATATAATGACTTACCATCGATCTGATCTGTTTGATTCAAGTTCTGAAAGAGGATTTGAGTAAGTATTATGCTTAGATATGAAATGTATACAATTTAAGTATGTTCAATTATGAGCTATTTCAACTGCTTTTTTTATAAATACATGTAACTGGTTTGGATGAAATGACTGAATGATTATACCCTTTGCCCACTGGGAACGTTGTTAGTATCAACAACTATACCATAGGTGTCGAGAGTTATTGTTTTTGCACGATTTTTGATTTAAAGATTGCACTGACACTTAGATCCCAAAAACGCAAGAACAGTATTATTTATTCTTTTAATTAATCAAATACACTGTGGTTTTAACAACCGGCAAAAATTTAATTCTTAACTTCTGAAATTGAAATCAAGAAAAAGGATAATAGTGATGTTTGGATTAAAGTTCCTTTAAATCTATTAGAAACATTCACCTTTGTGTTTATAATTTATCAATAACAACATTCATACAATCAACAGAAACAAATATTATGTCATTACTGATGACAAGGAACAGAAGTCTCATTACTGCTTATATGTGTCATTGATTTTAACTGTCATTGCACCAACTCTATAAACCGACAACCCCGTCAGTTGATAGAGTGAGAATTACATAGTTTTCAATGTGATCGCAAAGTCTTGAAGTTTGAACGCTTTGACGATTTAATGCATAAGTTGTACAATTCAGAGGCGGAGTACATGGGGAGATATCGGCCTCGAGATTGGTGTTATGCGACGAGCCGAAGGCTAATATCTCCCCATGCACCCCGCCTCTGAATGGTAAAACAAATTTATCTTACCAAATGTTTAAACAAAACGATGAAGATAAAGAGTAGGAAAAACGTTTACTGCGTAAGCCCTTTGACTATAGTTTGTTCAAAGCTACATATCGGTTGATCAAAATTATCCAGCTTGATCATGTGTTCAAGGTAAGATTCATTGTACATTTCAGGACGCTCAATCTGCACGCTTTTTTCATGAATTGTAAATGCCGGGGTATAAATAATTTATCACCCCACTTAAAAGGGTGATGTAAGTATTTATCCAGGGTCACGTGATCCAGATCGAGATTCATACATGAGGTAGGATAATCATTTCGGCACTATTTTTAAAGTTGTTGAACGTTCTCGACTTTCTCAACAAGCAGCATTGGGCATGGCAAGGGTGTCCTTAGTGATCTGCTTTGAGGTCAGACATGGTTCATTCAAGTTTTAACCGCCAATGGTATACATTTACAGGTGTCTCCTGATATGAAATATATCAACACATGCTGAGAAAAGTAACACATATCCGAAGCTTGCTTACTTTTATCAACGAGTTTTGAAATATTTGATATCAGAAGGGCTAGGGGCAGATACTATCTATCATCCAGAATTTTTGTATCACGTTTGCATGAAATATTTTCATTTCTAAACACTGTTTTACCCTAAAATTCCTTAAGCAGTGATGTCATAGCATTGTGATGGCATCATGTTTATGATTTCATAGTATTATGACCTCGTGTTTATGACGTCATGGCATAGTGACATCATTACCGATTATGCTAAAACGTCACAAAACTGTAGAAACGATATCTCCTTGGAGATATCGCTTGATCTTTACCAAACAATATCTCCTGTGAAACACAGTTTTGGATGATAAAGTTGTATCCTTGATATTTCTCTTGACACGAAAAGTAATCTTTTTTCACTTCAATATAAAATTAGCAAGAAGAAATAATGAGATAGGAAGTATTTTTATCCATACCGTTATCAATCGATTATAGATCAAAGATTATATTGTAGTCTGTAGTTACATCTTTTCTGTCTTATATTATTCTGTCATCTGTCATATTAGTATTAATTTTTATCCTAATCTCTTTCAAAAAATGTAAGTCCTTTTAGTGATATTCAGATGTCAGTTAAGTGCATGTCATTTTGAAATATAAAAAAAATTATTTATGATTGCAATGTTTCACTGTCATAGCTGATGTTTTATTATGAAGCTCTTTCCTGTAAGACTAGTAACTTGGTTTCAACTTACCTTCGAACTACTGGTCTAGTATGAGGTTTGAATTGGTTATTTAAGATATAAAATTAAATACATTACAATATCGATGAAAGGGACGTCAGTAGAGGGTTTATATGTTGCAGCAATGCATTCATATGAAAGTATGTAGACTTTACATGTAGGTGTGGGAATGAGACTCACCTTGTAATGTTTTTCTTTCAAGGCAGTAGCGGTAGTATCTTTACAGTCACGAAGCCCACAAATCAAGTGATGCGACACAAATGACAATTCAGAACAATTCAGCTTCAGTTGTGATTCAAAACACATTTGTGGTCCAAATGGTGACCGTGTAATATTCGTTTTTGCAGACATCATTGGCAGAATCATCCAAAGAAGCTGAACTTCTACCTTCATTTTGTATTGTCTCCTGAGGAAAGCAAAATGTTACATTTGTATAACATTTTACCCTAAGCGTTACAGGTAGGTTATCATGATATAGAATGTCAAATTCATCAACAGGTTTGTGAGATTGAAATTATTCATTTATAGCAACATGTCAATTTTTGTAATTTATCTTATCAATTGTGTTGCTTATTTTGGTACCGTTTTAGACTTGTGTCTTTTATCTTGTCGGTTATCATATCAGGATTTCAAGTCATAAATTGCCATTATTGATCTTCTATTCTTTTCTATGGGAATTTGGCATGAACAGGTACATGCATCAATATTGTGATGACAGAATGATATTTTCGTAAATGTTAGTTTTGTTATTCTCATACGCATTGTAAGATAATCTATAAATTGTCTGGTGGTGTTATATGTAAATACTTATTAAACAAATTCTGTATAATTAATGAACTTTGTAAAACTAAATCTGAATTACCAATTTGTTTTGTCTGTTTGTAGAAAGCAAATATTTATAAATTTTCCATTGAAACATAACTTTTTGTTCATAGGAAATTCTGAAAGGGCAGATGAACGATATTGAAAAAAATAACCTCAAATATTCCTTGAAAACATGACTAAAAGTCACATCAGCATTCTCTCCCCACAGAGGCAGATCAAGTCATGTTGATTTAGCCTCTGTTCTATTACGTAGAGTTTGTGGGATAGAATGGGAGATGACTGATTGGAGGCAATCAAAGTTAGTTGTGCAATCAGCGATGCTGTTCTTAAATCATCGTTTTTTCTACTAAATCAAGGCAAAAGCATTGTGATATGAACCACACTTTTCATGCGGGAAGCGTTGTTATTTGCTAAACAAATTTAAATGGATTGTGATGCAGTTTTTTTCCGCCAGGGGAAACTGCCGGAAGCCACGGATTTCAGCGTTATAGAACAGAGGCTAAATCATCATGACTTGATCTGTCTCTGTGGGGAGAGAATGTAACATCAGTAGATGGTCTAACATCTCATTATTCGACCCGATTAACACAAGTTGTGGAATCAAGTTTGTCTGATTCTAAGTATTAGTATCACTCACATTCCTCAAGGTATGCTTCAAACAAATTTTCAGCTCAGTTGTAATTGAATACACAGTTAAGGAGAAAGTTCCTCTTAAGGAGACAATCATATGAATGGAATCAATCTTAACAATGCTATATGATTTTAATTTCAATTCTGAACATTTTAGGTGATTTCTTCAACTGAAAGCAATGATATAAAAATTAATCAAACGACTTTGTTCAATGTTTTCACTTATAGCACTATCTATCGAAGGAATATGTATTCAAACCTCTCGGAGTACGAGTTATATAATGTTGGAACTAGCTTTTAAAGAAGGAACTCTTAGTGAAAAATAAATACTTTTGTAAGTTCGTTAAATGTGTTAGCCTCAAACTGCCTTGATCAACCATGAGTGCAAAATGAATACATTAATTTTACTCTCAAAATATTGTTTACAGTAGCTTCAGTGATGAAAGGTTTTAGTTCTGCTTCATCGTGAATTTTAGGACACAACAAATTTCGTTTGTTTTTTCTTTCACTGATATTTGTGCATTTTATAATGAATATATTTATGAAGCTATCAATTATTACAGTTTTTTCGAACTATGTGCTGTTTTAATAATTTATAAGACATTCTGGCAATTGATCTCTTCCATTTGCATTGGTAACCCGTAAATGACTGACAAATATCTGTTGTCTGTGTTTTTCATTTTCCCTATCATGATAAATAAGGACATGTCACAATATATTAATCTTGCCTTTAATAAATATTCTGAATCCATTCATACAAAAAGTTTAAATCATCATTTTTGAAAGTCACAAAGTTTGTTGTTATCACGATAAAAAAAGTAACAATTATTTTTCTCAGTGGGATTAAAATAACTTGTAATGAGAAACATTCATTGTCATTTAACATCATGCTTTGATAAGAGCAATGAAGCCAAATATTTTCATATTTTCAGTTTTCAGATTATTGCAGCGAAAACCATCAGACGATCGGACCAATCACTATAAAACCTTTCAATAACCTTTTAATCTAATATTCGAGGGGTGAGAATACTGGATTTTCGAGTGGTGAAATTCCAGGAAAGAAGCTAGATTAACAGAATAATCCAAATACAGATATCAAATCACTTGAAAACAACCCTAGGCAGGACTACCACTTCTACTTCGTTGCACAATTTAGCTGTTCCACACTACTTCATGGTTACTGATATATAAGTTTAGTGCTTATTGCCTTGAGGCAAGCTATTTGGACACGGCACTTCATCTTAATCAACAAAATTATCATAATCAATGATTTAAGTCAGTATTTTTCGATTCGATATATCATGAACATACACACTGTTCCAAATTTCAAGATTAACGTCTTTTTATCTTAGTAATCTAGAAACTGGCTTCAACTGTGGATATAACTTGAGCTCAAGATACCTGAACCGATCTCATCAACGGAACATCATAACAATCAAATTATCATAATGTATTTCAATCCTAAATAATTCACCTCCCGATGCATTGGCCTCACTAGAAATATGAATGATATGGGTATAAGGTAACACAGATATGCATGGAGGCAAAAGTGCTGACTGCTCAAAATGTCCAACAGCAGAGACCATTTAATTCCTGAATACTGTTGAAGAATGAATCCCAAAGATAATTAATCGACTCTTATTGATCAAATTAAATTTGATCAACAACCATCGGATGTTTGTTATTTAATCAACTCTTGTTCACACTGTCACTATGGGGAGAGTATCCGTGTGAGGGAAGGCACTGGATCGTGTAATTTGTAAAACTACTGTGCAAATGTATTATTACATTCTCTCCCCCACAGAGGCAGATCAAGTCATGTTGATTGAGCCTCTGTTATATTACGCCGAGTTTGTGGGATAGAATGGAAGACGCCTGATTGAAGGCAATCAAAGTTAGTTGTGCAATCAGCGATGCTGTTCTAAAATAATCATTTTGGCTACTAAATGATGGCAAAGACATTGTGATATGAACAACCCTTTCCATAAATCTAAATGTATCGTGGTGCAATTTTCTTCCGCCAGGGAAAACTGCCTGAACACGCGGCGTAATATAACTGAGGCTGTGTCAACGATTCTTGACTTGATCTGCCTCTGTGGGGAGAGAATGGTATAAGTAATAGATATACCCACACTTCCTGAGGTGTATCGCTCAATATACCTCCTGTTTGAATCGTGGGTCTCCGAGGCGTAGCGTAGCGGAGCCGAGGATCACGATTCAAACAGGAGGTATATTGAGTGATGCACCGAGGGAAGGGTGGGTATATCTGACTTATACCCCACTCTGGTAGAGTTATATTTGACGAAAAAGAGTTGTCCACCATTTTCTATGTATATTTATCTTGACCTTACTAGATCAATAAAATATTAACAATACTCTTTTTTTACGTTTTTAAAAACATAAACTGACTTCATTACATAAAAATTTGGTACAAACTAGTACCTATACATGGCTTATATAGGAACATACAACAATCCAGACATGGCACAACAAAAAGTACCGCTACCTGTATCAAGCCTCAGTTGCTCAGTCGATAGAGGCGTAGCGTCGCAACATTTAGGCCCCTGGTTCGATTCCCTCTTTGGTCATTAACATTGCTCAAAAATTCTAAATTTTACAACTTAGTTGATTTGCCTAAGTTGAAGATCTCTTCACTTGACTTTATTTGGGTGTGCAAAACAGAATAGGTGTATTAGAAAACTTGTGGTGTATCGGTCAATATACCTACAGTTATAACAAAGGAAACCATAGCAACGATACCGGAAGTGGGGTATAAATAAGACAGAAAGGTCTTGATGGAAAGGAGGTTTTGTGTGTGTGTGTGTGTGGCTATAAGGGGTTCGTAAATCCTTTACTTAAATGATCAGGTATTGATGTACTTTTTAACTTCTTTAGAATCAAAGTAAGAAGGCAAAATAACAATTCTTTGAAAAACTTTAACATCATCCAACTAAAGACATCTGTTCGTGAACAAAGCCGCATTGGATGCATACTTCATATTTTGAGCGTTAGATTTATTTTGTTTGATAGATTTGTATGAATCCTAAATGTATCTTGGAATATGTTTTGCTAGACTTACCATTATAGGTGATATCATATTGTATCAATTCTAAATGTATCTTGGAATATGTGTTGCTAGACTAACCATTATAGGTGATATCATCTTGTAAATACAGCATGCAATCATGAAAAATCATTCTTCAGTTTAACGAAAATATATTTTTCAATGAAATAACTAGAAAACAACCCCTTCACATCGGCAGCTAAGATGTTGATGGATAGCTAATTCTCCTCTCTACAAAATGAATACGTATGTTTCTTCAAATAGATGTAACATTTGACATTAACAACCTAATACGACTGACATCGATATCAGCCTTTTACAATATGGCCATTCACTCAATGGTATTGTGACGTTGATAGAGATGCATTACACCATTGACATACTCAAATAGCTATCTATAAGCATATATAAGGAAGTGACATGCTAGTTTGTGTGCCATGTACACCCACATATAGTCTGGTCTTAAAAAAAAGACTGTTTGACACTTACAGTGACTGAAGAATGGTAATCGTATCATTCTTCTAATGATGGTTTTTGTGTCATTTACATCAAATATGGCCTGGCATGGTCTTAAAAAATAGACTGTTTGACACTTACAGTGACTGTAGAAGAGTAACGGTATTTTCTGCTCTTTGATCCAGGAGTGACACGTACCATATGGTTAATAGATGTTTGTATTTGAAATTTGTGTTCTCTTCTATCTTTACTTATATTAACATAACAGAAGAGCGCCCTATCTTCTCACATTCATTAAAACCTTTATCAGTATCTATATCGTGCAGACGTTTGAAGATAATGAAATTTATAAAAAGGTCATTCTGAATAATTAACATCATTAAAAATCATTGAAAAAATGGATATAAACCAAAATTCAAGTTTTAAAGACATATTGTTATCTTATAAAAGAAAGCTAGGAAATATATTATCAACTTTGATTTTTGGCACTTTATTATATTGCCATTTTCATCCTAATCATACTGATCGGTTTGGTCCTACATATGCTTATGATTTAGTTATCTAAACTCAAACAAATGCAATTTCATTACTTTATGTATTGGGTTAGTTTAAAACGTCCTGTTAAAGTCATGCATGAGAATCAAATAAATGCAAGTAAAATGAGGAAAATAAATTTAAGAAAGACCGCAGTAACATGTTTGAGATGTTATCACTTTTGCAGTAATTAAATTAGAAGCCTACTTCAAGCTACATTATGAAGGTATCGACGCCCGTCTGGCAAGGATTAGTTAGAACAGAAGGCCGTGTTTTTTCCCTGAGCAATTTCTATTCTGTAAAAATCATATGTTTTGATAACAAGCCTATCGACATATCTGAAGTTCTGTAATGAATCCCAAAAGGCAATGTATTCAAGGTAATAACTATTATTACATTGATGAAGCCAGATATTGTGCATCTTCCTACGCAGAGCCTAAAAGGCCAGTTTCCAAACTGTCATTTTATGCCTTGCTGCAGAGACTCTACTTTTCTGTGCTGCTATAGTGCCCCTATAGACTAGAGAGCAAGCACATAAAACTCAAGGCTATGCAGCAAGGCATAAAACTGACGGTTTGGAAACTGGCCTTTTAGGCTCTGCGTAGGAAGATGGATATTGTGTGGGACAATAATATGTCAAGGGTTCCTGTGAATAAGACATGTAGGTTGACATTAGAACTGGAAGTGGAGCTAATGTCCATAATGACTTGAACTGTCATGGATCAAGCATTTTGCTCCTTTCCTTTTTGAATACTATGAAACCATCTCCAGGGCACATTGAATTGATTCATAGTCAATGAATCACGGTAATGACAAAAGTGACTTTAATTATTATGAATACATTTTCTTTGTTGAACTCTAATAATTAAACAATTAAGGTTTATCTCAATAGATTTGGAGTGAGAGTTGACATCATTTGCAAAACGTGAGTAAATTATGGAAATATTGTATTCACATCCTCTGTATATCCCATTTAAGGAGTTTGCTTGCTTTCTTGTTTGGATTGTAAGAGTTATTTAAATCTATATAACTGTTTACGATGTCTTTGACCGAAAACTGTAAGAGAAACAAATGCAAAAGAACTTTATGTTACCCAGAGCTCGTTTAATCATCATATATTTAACGGTGAAAAGTCTCCCCATTAGTAAAAATCATTATTAAAAGTGAGTACTGTAATAGTTCCCAGTTTTTGCGAAAATGTAAGTGTAACACAAGACAGTCAATTACTGAATTTGTACATAAAATTATTCTTGCAAGTTCCTTTTCAGTGTGAGTAGATGATGAAGTATGGTGGCAAATCTTTGAGGTGATTAAGACATCTCGCATTTATCATGGACTTACACCCACGTCGTCTGAATCAGAAATGAATGGAGATGAATGTTGCATATACAGTCGAACTTGTCTATAAAGGCCACCCAAGGGACCGACCAAAAGTGGCCTTTCTATAGAGGTTCGGGTGTGCAGTCATACTCAAAGACAACTTACGAAAATTCTAATATCATATTTTATTCTAATATGTGAGCATATTTCACATACAGAATTAAAAATACAATGTTCTATCTTTATTGATTTTAAAAACTACAGTCATTAAACGATTGTTAAATGATGATCTTAAAAATTATTTGGTAAAATAGTCACTGATTTTTTAATGTTTTGTGAGCGTTACAGTCATCTCACTCATAGTGTCCTTCAAATGGCCGTTACTTACAAGTCTTGCCTTCGCTCGGGACTTAATTAGGGTGGCGCTGGCCGCATCTAACAAGTGGCCGCTCTATAGAGGTAAAATATAACGTTAAATCGCTCGGGGGGACTTTAGGGTTGCCGTAACTAGCAGGTGGCCGTTCTATAGAGGTGGCCGCTAATACAAGTTCGACTGTATGTACTATATATGTGAGTGTCGTCTGATTGTGGAAACATATTTACTGATGGGTTTACAAGTCCACTAAAAGCAAGGAGTTGACACATAGAATATATCGGAATGCAACAGAATTTTCTCATTTCAAAACAGTTCAGTCAATGTCATACTTATCTTTGTTCCTAAACATGAAATTATAATTTGCAACTGAATATAGAAAAAACTTTATTGAAATGCCTTGATCAATATTAAGCACCAGCATATAACTTGTAGTAACTGGTTTCAGCCACATTGGCATCACTGAAGTCAACACAATGTAGAATGTGACGTTTTTGAATTCATTGGATACTGCTACAAAACCAGAAAACAGAGACGTTTGTCTGCCACAAATAGCCTTGGGTCTATATCAGCCATTAGCTGTGTTACAGATGTATAGACAAGGTTGATCGAGATACAATCTTTGTACTAAATACAAATATTGACAGTTCTTTTTATACTCGTTAACTTTTAAAACAATGCTTTACTACAAAAACAATATATCAAAATAATTTAATGTTTGTCCTTTTAAAGGGGCAGTAGCACGTTTTTTGATAATTTTATATTTTAAATTTTTCACCGATTATTGAAAGTTAATGCTAAATGTATTATTTTGACAGTGTAAAAAATCTCATTACACAAGCCAATCATTCATAGTCAGAGGACAAAGTATGAAGATTCACATAAAATCCATTGGTGGCCATTTTATGTGAACACCTTTAATTCAGTTTTTGTAAGAAAAAGGAATCGCATGGCTAAATATTACATTATATATTTGAATTATTACTGCTACAGTTACTTTAAATACATTGTCTTTCAATTGGAACTATCAATTTTACCTTATCACCTTACTTTCCCCCTAAAAACGTGCGCTGCCCCTTTAAGACTGTTGATGTAGAAGTCTTTAGTTTAACTAATTCAAAAACACATTATTGAACAATCTTATTAAAATATGATCTATTTGCCACACTACGCTCGAAACTGCTAAAACCTAACAAGGCAATCGTAGTTTACAACTGCTTTGTCATTGTCTAAAATTTCGTCATTGTGCAAAGGAAAAGAACAAGAAAACACATACAAGGAGAGTGTTAAATGTCAAACTAGTCTAGTTTTTTTTTCTCTACGTGGTCTCCATCTAGCTCCAAAACTCTTGATTTGGGACGCTCCTGCAGTCGGCAAGCCAAGGTTAGCATTGCTGCATTTTTTAGCAGGCAGTATGCATCTTTCCACAGAACATGTTTATGAAATGTAAGTGAGTGAGTGAGTGATGTGTGGTTTATCGCCACTTTCAAGAGTATTTCACTTATATCGCGGCTGCTAGTATTATTGCAGGGAGAAAGCCCGCAACACTATTGTGGCTATGTACTGCGGTGAAACCTGCGAGCATCGGCTGGAACTAGCAGCAATGGGTGGTACTGCGCTGAAATTCAGCGTAGCATTGCACCCAAAACCTGCCTGCGTGTAGACATACAAAGTTGCCGAGCCCCTGGCAGGATTCGAACCACGGACCTCTTGATCCGAAGCCAAACTAGAAAACATTTTTATGGAGAATGTGAACATAAGGCTGAAAAGAAGGACCTTATCATGATGATTTTGGGACTAGAGACAAATATCAAAGGTCAATGCTCAGCTCCCTCATTATGTCTCCTGGGAGACCAGAAACAGGTGCCGTGCATTCATATGATGAGTTTAAGATAGACCTTCCTCTTCTTATCACTCGGCTATTGGTGTGAGCGAGTTGGTGTTTAACGTGTTTTGAACAATATTTCAGTTATTAAGCACGTGGATGTAGCCATCCAAAAGAGAGTAGATAGAGAAAGGATGAGGGAAATGACAGAAAGAACCTCATCACAATACAATAACAAAACACTTCAAATGACGGTGAGAAATTGATAAGAACTTGTTATTTTGTCAAATTCATTATTATGGCACTTGCAGCGACTTGCTTTTATCAAGGTAAATAAAACATATCTACTTTTTCTAAATGGGAAAAGTAAAACTACTTCTGCAAATGTCCATGTCAGATGGAATTGAATTTCCAATGGGGAGCGGTTACTAAAATATTAAGACAGCATGATCTCAACGCATCTGGAGTAAAGGAACTGAACTTGCTTTACTTTCCTGCATGTCGCTTTTAAGACACGCAGTGACATCCCCGCTTGATTGGGCGTCGAAATTTAAGTATTTGGCCATATCTGGCACAAGTCCATGTATAATGTGTTTCTGGCATGGAAAACGTATCGCCCAAACGCACATATCTTCGCGGAATGTCAGTTGTTGTCTGCACATTCCGTGCTGCCCGATGAAATTGACATCTCTGCTGATCCACAGCATGCTGGGGCTTAGACAGTCAGAAAAGATTTGTAGCTTGTAGTGAGAGGACGCGAGACGTCTCCTGACTGTTAGTTATCCAAACAGTTGACTAGTTTTAACCTTTATACAGATTTTGACTAAATATATCATTTGCAGAACTGACATTATTTTTTTTGGAGGATTTGCATACAAAATTGCCACCACTTGACTTGTTACCTCATTTTGGTGTGGTGGTTCTGGTGCTCCGTCAATTCGAGAGCTGTGGCCTGTAGAGCTAACATGCTCTTGATGGGCGGGTAGAAGTCAAATAGAATTAACCTGCTTTCCATTCCCTGCCTTTCTTTACGACTTTTCTCTTAACTATCTGCTCTTTTGGATGACCACAATTACGTTAAAAAGCTTCTGACAACACTATTTAACCCAAACTCATTCAATCTTCTCTGCCATCAACCCCACTTGACTCTCGTCGATGTGGGTGTGTAGGGGCGGGTCCAGGTTGCTGTTGTCCAAGCATTTACAGTAGTAGTTTATAGTTGCGCAGCCACGACTGAAAATATAACTTTCCTGCCTCACAAGATTAGATAAACATAATATTTGTTAAGAAAACACATATTTTTCATTAGTTTATGATTCAATCGTTGTATTTCTTGACACATTAGCCGCTAATGGCTTCAATACTGCCTAAGCGGTTTTCAAACAATAACTCACTCACTTACAAGATTTAGGTGCATTTGCATTGAGTGGAGCCTCAAAAAGAGCCCGTCGCCAAGCAACAATATTATGTATTTAGTATGTCATTTAGCAGAGCATTGTTCGATGATATTAGGTAATTGTGGCTGATAGCACACACGCCGCAAATGGCTGTAATATTGCCCAATCGGCGTAAAACAATAACTCACTCACTGATAGCACATAGTGATTGATATCAATTGTCATTGATAGATCTCGGTTTTTCATCGCCAAACATAAAATAATTGTTTATAGTACCCGTCTCCTCCCAGGGAATCCTTCAATATTCTGGTAATTTGCGAGTCCCTGTAACTGTAAGGGACAACGGTCCTTTTATTTGCCAGGGCAGAAATAACGTTGCCCAGGGCAAGCTGGAAAATAAATAAAGATTTTATCATTTCAGGTTGAACATGAACACTGGTCGAACATGTAGCTGAGACACTAAACCACATAGATGATTTTTCGACAAAACTGATTAGAACATTAAAAGAGTCCCAGGTCATGAGAGTGTAGGCGCTTAATCCTCCCATCAAAGTGGCCAGCATTCCAAGCACGTGAGCTTGCCGCTCTTAACATGTTAAACCCCAACTCACTCACTCTGGTTCCTCTTTGGGTCTGGCTCACTCGGGCTCAGAAGTTCCGGGCAGGTGACGCCTCGAGATGTTCCGTCCCAGCTTCTGTGTTTTTCATCTGAGAGATAATTGCTTTGATAAAATTTAAAATTAGTTGTGATATAATATGGAAATTAATAGTAGTTTGTAATGGATAATTAGGCCTTACGAACATTATTTACTTTTCTTGTCTATGTCCAAAGGCCTGCGCTACTCCCCGATGGTTGACTTCCCTCTCTCTATTCGTTTCCTGTAACACTTCCCCACCCCCCATTCTGTTTTCCATAGAAGGTAACTGTGACTGCTTCTCTTCAGGGGCCCCTCACTCCTCCGATCCCAAACATTTCTTGAGGGTCTGGAGAAGGCCCCCTGAAACTGCAACATGTCATGCAAGTCATTGGAAATATATTGTTTGTTTTTCTTGACAGCATCTAAAGTAATTAAAATATTTATTAATCTGTATGTAAGGAGATATATTTTAACAAAATAATACTGAACAATACAGCTTTGGCAATAGCTTTTAATTGACACAATCATAATTATGTTTATACAAATCCAGTCAATAGTTTGAGATAATCAATTTCGTACGTACGGACGCTGACCAATACTATATCCCATGCTTTAACCTTATTTGTACAATACAGTTCAGTGCAGTCATAGCAATACTCAAAATACTAACACAAAACGTCAAAGTGTGCATTTGGGCTGTTTGAACAAGAAGATATCACAAAAGATAAGATAACAATTATTCAAATTCTCTGCGCTGTGAGTGCAACATAAAAACCTTCTGTCCCACAGTACTGAGTACTCACTCCTGCTGGAACTTGTCAGCATCCTAGGCCCGGCGCCACTTTCCCGTGTTGGACCTCTGGCGCTCGAGCCGTCCACACGCTCTCGCTCAGCCTTCCATTTGATGTAGTCCTCAGATTTGGTACGCTCCTGCACAGTCGGCAAGCCAAGTTAGCATTGCTGCAACTTGTAGCAGGCAGTATGCATCTTACCTTAATCAAAGCTTAAGTATTATGTTCTGGAGTTCAAGATGAACATGGGGTTTACGGATGAGCCACCTTACAGGCCAGATGAGCTAAACATCCAATTGCGCCAAATAGTTTGTACGCATACATATGGTAATTTTTTGCAACAATCACTTCTCGATGTTATGAAATATCATTGATAATATTTTGCATTCGTAACTGTTGTGTTGTTTAGTTACAAGTAGAGTCACACATGGATATACAACCCTGATCTTCGTTAGAGCAGCTTATCTCGTGGCTCTTCGATTGGTTTGTACAAGGAGTTTCATAGCTATGCACATCCTTGGTTTGTATGATAACCGAAACACAAGAAAGCTAATATACCATTTAAATCCATTTGTGACCATCTCAATGCGCTTGTTAGGTATATTACAACATGCACTTAAAGTTTTTAGAAATGCATGTAAGAATCGCTAGGCAGTGTGTGAAAATATTTCTTCTATTTTTAGCTCATCAGGTCTGAAAGACCAGATGGGCTTATGGCATGGCCCGGCGTCCGTCCGTCCGTCCGTCCGTCCGTCCGTAAACTTTTCCCATTTTCGACTTCTTCTCCAGAACCAATGACTCTAGAGAGCTGAAATTTAATGTGGAGACTCCTTGGCCAATGATGATTCCAAATTTTAGGTTTGGTGACCCCATGAACCCAAACTAGGTCACAGGGGTCAATACCTTAGAAAACCTAAATCCATCTTCCTCAAAAGGTCTAGAGAGCTGAAAAGTTGTGTGTAGACTCCTTGGCCAGTTGGTATTCTAAATTGTAGATGTCGTGAACCCTTGACCCCAAATGGGGTCACAGGGGTCAATACCTTAAAAACCTAAATTCATCTTCCTCTCCAGTTCCAAAAGGTCTAGAGAGCTGAAAAGTTGTGTGTAAACTCCTTGGCCAATGATGATTCCAAATTTTAGGTTTGGTGACCCCATGAACCCAAACTAGGTCACAGGGGTCTAAACCTTGAAATCCTATTTTCATCTTCTTCTCCAATTCCAAAAGGTCTAGAGAACTGAAAAGTTGTGAGTAGACTCTTTGGCAAATGGGGATTTGAAGTTGTAGATTTCATGACCCCAAATTGGGTCAAAGGGGTGAAACCTTAAAATCCTTATTTCATCTTCTTCTCCAGTTCCAAAAGGTCTTAGAGAGCTGGAAATTTGTGAGTAGACTCTTTGGACAATGAAAATTCTAAATTGTAGATTTGGTAACCCCATTACCCCAAATGGGGTCACAGGGGTCCAAACCTTGAAAACCTATTTTTATCTTCTCCTCCAGTTCCAAAAGGTCTAGAGAGCTGAAAAACTATGTTTATACTCTTTGGCTAATGGAGATTATAAATTGTAGCTTTGTTGACCCTGTTGCTTCTAATAAGAGCAACAGGAACATCCTTCAAAATTGTTTTCATCTTCGTCTTCAGAAGTATTAGGCCTAGAAAACTGAAACTTGTCGCCTATATACTTAATTTCATGATTGGTGACACTGTGGCCTCTACAAAGGGGGAATCACATTGACCACATTCTACAGCATAATTGATGATGAAGCCTGGTGAGCTACAGAGCCAATGGCTCTATAATTTATATATATCTTACTCGCAAAATGCTCAGTGAGACTATTACATCAGAAAGAGAATGCTATTTACCAAATGAAAGAATGATGTTTTTGCAAATAAAAGTACATTGGCGTAAACGCAGGGATTTATGCTTCACATTTAGTTCTGACGTGTTTCTTTTCGCCATCAGTATATGTATTGAATTATTAATAGACCGTTCAAATGAATTCATGTCAATGTAACTGATTCTGATAGACTTATCATCCATTTTTTCTTTTAGGTCACTCAATGTAACTAACATGTATGGTCAATAAACTAGGGTATAGCAACCGCAACTTGCACAATTAATTAGGTAAAATTGAATTGAATATTTAAAAATGTTCCACCGCTTTGATTTGTTGATGGTTTAGCCTATATTTCGGTTAGATTGACTGGACTAAATGATAAAAAGATGAAAATAGGTTTTAAGTGTGTTGCCCTTATAAGCAGTTTCCAATACTGTGAGGCAAACGGATTGGAATACCAAGTACTCCATTCGGATGGATAAGATATTGATACGATGGATGTGATATATCTTCAAATCGTTTTTAAGCGGAATAAGTTGGTAAGTAACAGGAAGGACTACTAATCAGACAAGCATAATATTATAAAGAGTTGATAAAATCTGGTATGTTCAACGAGGAGAGGTGGTTTGAAACAATAGTTAAAGCAAGCCCAAGGGATTCTCTTACCTTGAAATGTTTGAGGGGCTGGTCCTGAGTCCACTGAACCCTTGGCCTCGGCCTCCCTCTTGTCTGCTTGTATCTCCTGTACACAAGTATATTATACACTACTACTACTACTATAATATAATTATATGTGGAAATAAAGATAATTCTCTCTTCAATACAAATGATAAACTTATTTAAATATATCAAATAACATCCTGCTACATCAGGGTATATTTCTCCGCTTTCTGCTACAACCTGTCCCCTGATATCCTTCTCTTGTATTCAGCCGTATCGCTGACGTGCGGTTACTCAGCGCTATTTATAGCCGGTCTGTTCTCAGTCAAACTATTTCGAACTCCATACACTGTTGTCTAGTGATGTCACACGTGGAAATCAAGGCAAAGTGTAAAAACCAGGCCGTAGGTGTTTGGCGGTTGGCGGTTGGCTGTTGGTGTTTGGTGTACGCTCTACTGATTTACGATAGGCTACCGACTGTCCCTGAGAAACAAAGGGTTAAATTGGTTTGTTTTGGTTTCGAGTTAAAAATTACCAGAATTGCTTTAACTTTTAACCCTTGTGATGCGTATATAAATTTTAGCTCTACAAGCCCACGTGGCGTAATTTTTTTGTCCAGTGCCAGTCACTGTTATAAGCTGATGCGCACCGCCCAATGAATGTTTCTGTAGCGAGTCCCGTACCTTTTTAAAACAAATGTTGTAACTCTGTTGTTAGAGCCTTGTAAAATCTTTATTTTTGATCGCACAATAATTATTATTACATGGACTTCTAGATACACTATTCCTCTTTATAAATATATAAAAAACATTACGATGCGCCTCATAGTTTTTTCACAGTCTTCAAAAGAAAGTCTTTATTTCGACCTGATTTGCGTCACTTGCTGCAACACTTGCCGCTTCTTTATTACTGTGCGCGCATAGACAAATGATACATGGAAATAAAGACAATTCTTTTCTTTACAAGTTGATATAAAAATTATAAAATTACCCTAATGGTTCGTGAGATATGAATGCCGCAAGGTGCGCGAGGTAAATGCAAGTTATATTTACGATAGCCGGAGCGCAACTAGCGCGTGTGAACGATGTCATTTATTCCGCGCATTGCTGCCGCTTCTTTATCATTGTGCGCGCATAGACAAATGATACATTGAAATGAAGAAAATTTTCTCCTTTACAAAATGGTGAAATTTTTTTTAAATTATCTCTAACGTTTCGTGAGAGATGAATGCCGCAAGGTGGGTAACCCCAATCATTTTTGAGAAAAGGTTTGATATTTCCGACAGATAGCGCAGTGCTTGCAGTTTCTTTAGTTTTTCGTGCGCATTTACAAATGACACATTGGATTGAAGCTCGTTCTTCGCTCGTAATGATTTGAAAATTCCCCACCCCCTTCCAAAATTATATAGTGCCAAAGAAGGGGTGGGGGTTCATGATGCGGCTTCAGTTGAACTTCCACGGACAGCTCACATTGACTTTCTCTGTCTCTTTTACGAAATAAAAAGAGAGAAAAATTTATTTTTATAAATACTTGTACAATATATTCAACAAAAATATAAATATAACAATAATCACCTTCAAAGGTGCGAATAACAGCATTTTATGACCTAACAAGGTCTAGAGTACAGTCCATACTTCTACTTCTTTTTTCTTTCTTCAATTATCTTCATCCCAATCTTCGTCTCCCTTCTCTAACAGACTGATGTAGGCTTTACAGTAATGGTACAGTCGGAAACATGGTTCTACACACAAAGCAACATTGCAGTCTAGACACTCGAAAGAAGATTCTCTTCCTTCTCTTTTCTTCTTTCGAACTGGCTGGTTGGCAGCTTCCGCTCCACGTCGCATGAGTTCACGTCTGGCTTTAGAATATACAACACAGGTACGTGACAAATTCTTCTTTCTTCCTCGGACTCGATCTTTGACGGAAAGTGACGACCATGAAGGCGTACAATACTATCGTCAGTCATACATCGCCGACCCCGGGGACGTCTGCCGAGAGTTGCAACCTCTGTCCGCAAAGGTTATAATGTGTTGAAATATTTCTTTCCTAAATTCTCGGTTTGTCTTCAAACTTCTATCTTTGGCGAGTTCTTTGTACAGAACGTAGGCATTCAAAAGAGCAACGTTGAGGATATGAAACCACACACGCTTCCATCACTTTAGAGTTTTCATTTTGAACGGTGTGTACGACAACATCTGACCGGCGCGGTCGATGCCTCCCATGTACTTGTTGTATTCATGCACGATACGAGCAAGACTAATTTTCTGTCCTCATACCTGACGCAGAAGTTCTTTGTTATGTTGCTGCAACATCGAACCTTTCACTGCTTTTTTCGCTTTCCTCTTCAGTTTTACTGGGATTCCGCTCCTATTTCCTCTCAACGTCCCCGTCGCAACGAAACCACACTTCCACAGATTTATGTACAATGTCACAGATGAATAGAAATTGTCCATGTAAACATGATAGCCTTTGCGAGAGCAATCTTTGACCAAATCCATGACCAAATCATACGTTTTCCCACCTATAGAAATTTCGTTGGTTCTTCCAGTGTAGAGTTTGAATTTACAGACATATCCATTGTGCGAGTCGCACAACATGTAAGCTTTGATCCCATACTTCTTCGGTTTGTCAGGGTTGTAAACCTTGAAGCTGAGGTTGCCTTTCCAAGGCACCAATCCCTCATCAACAGAGATATGTTGATGCGGGATGTAAACTCTTGAGAACCAATGTATGATGCGGTTATACATTATTCCAAGTTTATTGAGTGGGGAAAACTGAGGTGTGTTTCGTCCTGGCATTGTACTGTTATCAGATAGGTTTTGGTTGTTGCTCACATTCCTTCACCTGTCTCTAGGCATACACTTTGGGAAGAAAGGCGTCGAGGTAACATCACTAGTCGACCAATACTCTGAAAAGTTGCTCTTTACAACTAAGGACATGGCGATAGTCATCGCTACAAATACTTTCGTTTCCTCAGCATTCGTGTATCCTTCCACTGGCGCATCCTTGACTTGGGCGGGAGGACCTCGTTGTCGCATTCTTGGTGAAAGTATCTATTGGTTTCCGTTGCCATCAATCCGTAATCATCTTCTTGTAAGAACATTTCGAAATAGTCAATAGGTTTTGGTTGCTCAGGCAATTCTTTGAACTGTCCCAGCCCAGTCTTTCCCGTAAAAGGCAGATGAACACGTCCACGTGGCCTCGGCCCATCCTTCCATTTTGCCGTGAAATCCCCCTCCGCTGTATGAGAGGTGTCACTGTCTTGATCATCCAAGTCAACGAACTCATCTGTGGAAGTACCACCAGCAGTAGCAGCTTCCCCCGTAGCAGCTAGTATACGTCTTGCAATGTTTCTTATATCTGGATCACTGTCCTTGTCCGATACCAATCCATCACTATCACTATCCCCGTCACTATCATCAGTAGCTTCCATATCAGAAGTTTCATCAGCATGGACTTCGGAAGAGAACTCGTCGTCTGAAGCATACGGCCCCCCATAATTCCGAGTCCTCGGCCTCCTTCCTCTAAATCTCGGCATCTTCTATATCATCTGTAATAGATTGAAACAGATTTAGACATGTGCAAGAAAGAACATCTCAGGAGCATTTTACAGAGAAAACCAGTGTGAGCTTCATGGACATTCATTTGCCGTCATTCCAAAGTATTTGAAACAATCACACCATCGGCGCCGACGCCACCAAAGGCAATGGTAAAATTCACATATTTGGACGTTTTATGACTGTCCCGGCTAACCCCGGTTCTTTTTTTCATACGACTCCCCCCAAAGTCGAAAATCTTGACTTTCTTCTGACTTCCTAGGCGACGAGTTGGCTGGTCGCGAACGAAACAACCATCTACGTCAGGGAAGCTCTGATTGTCAGTTGTGGATTACAAAAGTTTTGCAACTTTTGATAGGTTCCACGGACCTAACCGCCGCAGCGTCATGGCGAAACCCGAACAAAATTGCTGATGTCAAAAAAAGACATCAACACATTTTGCGGGGCTTCTTGCATCTTTATTTCTCTTTGCACATATACATATGATATACCAATATGATGGCAATTTTATTCTCTTTCCATCGATATATATGATGTGTTAGAGCGTGCCACTTGGTTAGTGAAATATCTAGCGCTAAAGTACATACTTTTGCGGCCTTTATAGTATAATTATTTGCATGGGCGGACATACAAATGATATTCCAAAATGAAGGCAATTTTATTCTCTTTCCAACGATATTATACTGAAATGCTGGTTACAAACTGGCACTATTCTGACAGCACCGCATGATATTATGTCATATTGGTGATTACTAGCTGTGTGTTATCAACTCTGTGTTGGTATATCAAAAGCTTTAAAGCATTTCCTACAGTTAATGAAGCTATCAAAGCACCTTGTCCTTGCCAGCAGCTTCGTTAATTCCTTATTTAGGTTTAAGTATCAGGTGCAGTGGAGATCGTTTATCATGTATATGTTCCTCTTGACATTAGCAGAATATGTCTGATTATGATTGTTTTTTTTATCACTTTATTTCTTTTTGAACTGGGTACAGCACGCTCATACATGTAGTGCAAAAATATACAACATTTGGTTACTGACGGTTAAGTTGTGATGAAGACATTCTTCAAATGTATACAAGCAGTTGCAAAAAAAGGGCAATTTGACATTTCAAGAAAATAAGCTGTGGCAGGCCGACCAAAATGAAACAAAGGCATCATATCTACATTCTGTGTAGATGTTTGCTTTATGTATCTGATAATTGTAATTTAACTTAGGTTTCAGTTCTGCAAGAGTAGGTAACCTCTCTGCAAGTTTTCTGGAGTAAAAATATTCCTTTGTCAAGATAAATAGGAAATTGAGGACATCGTTTCTTCTTTCCTTGAATCCAATAATTATTTTTCTATATTTAGATCCAAATGGGTGCCAGTTTCTTTTTCAATCCATTGTAGTTGATCCTGCCACAGCGTTTTGACCAATTTGCATTTATATAGTAAATGAATGATAGATTCTATTTCAACATTACAAAATGTACACAATGGTGATTCTATAACTTTATATTTATACAAATCTTTATTTGTTATCAAGATTCTATGAGTAATACGGTATTAAAACCATCTATGTTTAACGCATAATGATGCTCTAAATGGCATATTGTTAAATGTTTTCCATACATCTGATTCAAATTCTACATTTAGTTCTTTTTCCCATTTGTTTTGGTAGAGAAGTTTAGGGTAAGATAGTTCATTACGTAGAAGTCTGTTATAGAACATACTACATCCCTTCTCAGCTTTATATAGTATTTCAAGATTTGGAGGTATAAAGGGTTGTTCCTGTTTGCTGATGTTGATTAATTTTTGTTTGGAATATGTTCTCAACGAAGATAGTAGTCCTGCATATTCAGGAAAATTTTATTTGATTTTGAATCTTTCCACGAAATCATTGTATGATAAAAACGCATTGTCATCAGTTAGAAAATCATTGATAAATTTCACGTTTGATTGTAAATAATGTTCGTAGATTATGGGCTTATTTCCTACTGTTATGTTGTTATTTGCCCATATAAACTGTCTGCTAAAGCTATTATCATAATCGCAATTTTCTTGTAATTCAGACCAAGCATTAAATACATCTTTCCAAAACGGGCTAATTGAATTTGGGATATAGTATGTCTTAAGATACGACGGTCCCATTTCCACTGGGTTGAGTTTGCTACGAATAATCTTCTAATCCATGATATTTTTTGGGCCTTGATTGTTTCAAGTATAGCTGGAACTTTCAGACCACCCTCTTGATAAGATTTTGTTATCAAACTTCGTTTAATTCTATCTGGTTTGCCTTTCCAAATAAATTTGAAACATTATCTTTGAAGATTCGCTATGGTTTCGAGATTTGGGTTTGCTAAAGAGGTAAAGAAATGATTTAATGTTGGTAATATTAAGCTCTTCAACACAGTTATTCTTCCCAAGGTAAGGTCTCTAAGGTCTGTTAATTTAACTCTCTTGAGTTCTTCGCCAGAAGCTGAAGGCCTAGATGTGTGTTATTCAACGAACCACACTTAGAATTAATTAGATAATGGGTAAAATATTGCTTCTTTAGTAAATGATTATCTATCTCCGGTTGAAATATGAGGATTACTTCCCCCCATGTTAAAAGTTTTGATTAATTGTGAATTAGAAACTTTGCCTGAGGCAAACAATTTGGATAATTTGGTTTCATATACAAATGATATTAGCATGACGTCAGACATTGAGTTTTTTAGTTTACATTAGGAAACGTGGCTGCAGTAGTTAATGCCTGTGAAACATTATCGAAATGAAATGTTTTAATGCTCTAAGGCACGGTTCAAGCTAATGTTTAATCCCAACTATTCATTAGGAAAGATAAAATTTGGAATGTTCCTAAAGTAACTTTTTAACACTAGGAGAAGTAATGCATAAAGACAAGTTCAATTACGCTCGACCACAAGCGTAACAATACATCCATTTCCTTATCTCAGGCAAACTAATTAATGCCCCAAGGCAATACATGAGTATAGAAAAGTGTTGATTACAATAATGTGTAAATGAAACGATTGTAAAGAAATAAGCAATGAAGTAATTAAAACTGCCATAATGTTTGTGAACGTACACGAACTAAAGGATTGACTGAGCTGTATCATTGAAAGAGTTCCGGAAACATAACCGTTATGAAATGCTTTTAATTAATAACAAAATTTAAACAGCAAGGTACAATTGTTCGAGATATACTTTAGATATGAAATACATAGTATACTGCTATAACCTTTGCATACTTTGCTGTTTGGCAGGTCTACTTCAAATGATATCAAATCTGCCAGAGCTTGTTGGCCAATCCATTCATGTATACATTTCATGAATAAAATATGTTTAAATCAAATCTGCCAGTATCAGTTTACACGAACAATTATTAGTAAGGTTCCTTACTTCCACATCGTCTTATAACAAATTGGTAAACTGGAATTATTTTCTAATGTGACTATTAATAATATTTAATGTTAAACAAAGCATGAATAGGTTACATTGTATATCCACTACATTTATTCTCTTTCATCTTAATTCAACTATAAGACTTATTATAGATGACCACCACTGGACTCATTACCTTATCATGGTGTGGTGGTTTGTGAGCTTCTGCGATCCCGAGAGCTATGCTAGCTGGAGCTTCCATGCTCCTGGTAGGGTCACCCAAGCTGGACAGGTCGACGGATAGAAGCCAGACCAAATGTGAGTCCTTCTAAAACCTGCTTTCTATCTCTTACTATGCCTTTCTTTCCGTCTTTTCCCTCATCCTGTCGATCCCTTTCTCTCTGATCTGTCTACTCTCTTTTGGATGGCAACATCCACGTGTTTAATAACTGAAATATTGTTCAAAACACGTTAAACACCAACTCACTCACTCACTCACTATTATAGATGAGAACTAACAAACGTTTTATTAAGAAGCTTTGCAACAAGAGCATGGCATCGTAATACCTGTTGTTCAACCTTTATGCGAATGAGACTCTGATTATCCTTCCATTATCTTCTTATTTGTTATGATAATTTTTATTGTGTTCCCTATGTTATTTTCCGGATATTGATTTGAATTTGGATGATAAACCATTGCTTGGAATTTATGTTTTTGTTTTCATTTTACTGATTAATATGCCTGAAGGCACCCTAATTGCAAACGCCATTTATTCGTCGATCTGTGCTAAATAGGAAAATCTAGAGTAACAAAAGTTCTAAACTAAAAGTATTCACTTTCCTTATCATTTGAAAATAATGCCCAAAAAAAGATGATAATCATCACATAATGAATAAATGACTTTTAGAAGACACTATGTTATCACTGTGGGGTTTTCTCATCATCTATCAGATTTACACAGGATGAGGTAGATCACAGTTCACCAAACAGAAACTAAACTGAATAGCATGAAGGGTCTATCACATATGCTATTGAATGAGCACTATTAATTGTGTATCAAAGTTAACGTTGCATACCACGCTTCAAGATCAGTCTACATTTGCAATAAAAGACATGATAATGTAAAAAGTAATAAGCGATGAGTATTTAGAAAGCATTTGATACCCATTGATTGTTTGTTGTTATAAGTGATTTTAAATGGTTCAATTAATCTGTATAATCTTCTTACAATTACTCATTACTCTATGTGAACACAGGTGCAAAATGTATATACAAGTGAGTATTCTTTTGGACATAATGGGATTGTTACATCTGATCTAACTTCTATGGTCATTTCAATATTCATAGCAAAAACAATCAATACACTATAAATATATTTTGTTAGGCGTTTATCAAGGCTTTTTATGAGAATTCTAAAAGTTGAAAATGCTGTGATTCACACAAATGATCCTGTTATAAAGTGCAATTCAATGATTAAGATTTTAAAGAATACTGTTAATATTTGTATCAATATGATATTCCTCAATGTATAAATTAATCGCCATTCATATGCAAACCATGAAAAAGAAAATCAGCTTTACTTGCATTACTTTAACGTGCGAGCTCGGACTAACCTTCCATTTTGTTTCCACCACTGGACTCATTACCTTAACGTGGTGTGGTGGTTTGTGTGCTTCGACAACCCCGAGAGCTATGCCAGCTGGAGCTTACATGCTCCTGGTAGGGTCACCCAAGCTGGACAGGTCGACGGGTAGAAGCCAGACCAAATGTGAGTCCTTCTAAAACCTGCTTTTCTATCTCTCACTATGCCTTTCTTTCCGTCTTTTCTCTCATCCTTTCGATCCCTTTCTCCCTGATCTATCTACTCTTCTTTTGAATGGCAACATCCACGTGTTTAATAACTGAAATATTGTTCAAAACACGTTAAACACCAACTCACTCACTCCATTTTGTTTCGTTGACCTTATTTGTTAAGCTTCCTCCCGGATATTGATTTAAAATGAAATTATTAAAGTTTGTTTCATCCCATGTAGCACTCCAGCATCGGCCCGACGTCGGGTGGCAAAGTCATCCGGTGGCAATGTATAATGTCAAAATTGAGATTAGGTGAAAATAGTTATGTTGCACATTGCAGTTGTAAATGATAAAAGACAAAAATCATAAAATGGACGAACTGTCAAGGAATGAAAAATATGTACGTGAGTGTGTGAAACTATTTCTTTTAAACAGTTGTGACCCCGGCATCAAGTTCAAGTCAGGCTTTTATTTGAGACCCGGGCTCATTTTGAGGAAATACATTCAAAGTTCACCATATCATGCTAATAATTTAATGAAAACAACACATCTTCTTATATATACAACATTGTAATTATTAAAAAACAGTGTCATCGTGATACAATATGATAGTGAAACTTGTGATTTTATTGAAAAGTAGAATCCGACAGGCAGAAAGGTTTGTCCTGCAAATAAAATACATTTAATGAATATTTCACGAAGGAAATTATCTCTGAATATTTGTAACCTTATTAATATAGAAAACAAAAGAAGAATACAAAAAGACATTTGAATTATATTATAGATCAATAATTTTTCAAAGGTTTGACTTACTTTTATCAAGAAACTAAAGTCATGCTTGCATACTCACTTAGGTTTTGGCATTCCTGTCAACCATTCCTGTTTCACTAATATTTGCTTCTGTAATTCTGTCCTCTCTGTAAAAGATGAAACTATAGATGAAAACGAGAATAATTGAAAATATTGAAAGAATTTTTAAGAATTATCATGCATATAATTACAATATACATTTGACTCAGGTGCATCTGGCTTGAACATTATGTAAATCAAGATGTGTTTGTGAAACACGAATGACCCCGGATGCATATGTCAAGTATCAAAGACCTAGCTCTGACCAATCAAAAGTTATGACCAAGGTTAAAGTTCACCAGATTGTTATAATAGCGGTAAGCTTTCTTAAATGGGCAGTGGCAAGTGTTTTGAAAATGTTATAGTTTTAATGTTTTACTGATAGTTCAACGCAAATGCGTGTCAAAAACATCATTGCACAAACTAGTTATTCAGAGAACAAATCATAAATATTCACATAAAGTCGATTAGCTGCCTTTTTGTGTGAAACCTTTACATGTAAATCATTTTGTGTAAGAAGAAGGAATCCAATGGCTGAACTTTACATTATATATATGATTAATTACAACTTCATTCAGTTTAAATACATTGTTTTTCAATTAAAACCATTTATCTTAATTTCCCCCTAAGAAAAGTGCTTTTGTCCCTGTTATATGTAGCAGATTTTATCCTATCAAAATCTAGATCAAAGCCGTCATAGTAACAAAAGGCTTGGACCAGATGGGTTATGCTGTTCTTGCTTGAATTTAGTTTATGCGGAAAGTACTTTGATCCCCTTGAGGCGTTTTCCAAATGTCATTGACAAATTGTTGGAAAGTGAAGTTATATCTAAACATAATCGTCTGACATGTTTTTAAAAAAGGAGTGAGCTACTTTGACATTTCTGTCAATGTAACATTTATTTCGTTTTTGTGAAAGTTTTTTTTATTTGTCAACTCAAAATTAATAATTTGTTATCATGTTTGATCACCTCTTGGCCATATGAATATAAAATCTCATTACAGAAGTCAATCATCCATAGTCAGGACAAAGTCCATTGGCGGCCATTTTTTTCACCTTTTATTCATTTTGTGTAAGAAAAAGGAATCGCATGGCTAAACTTTACGTTATTTATTTGAATTATTACTGCTCCATGTAGTTTAAATACATTGTCTTTCAATTGAAACCATTAGTTTTCATTTTCCTGACATCACCTTATATTACCCCTAAGAACGTGCTACTCCCCTTTTAAGGGCCACTCTGTCAGTCTGTACATATGCACCTATTAGTAGAGAGGAAAAACACAACCAGTTTTTAACATGTTAGTTTGCTAACATGTTTGATGATGTTTTGTGACAACGTGATAAAGAATAGCCAACACGAGTTGACAGAAAACAACAATGAAAAGCGAAGCCAGTTTTTGGTGCTACAATGGTTTCGGTGATACGCGTGACAGAGCTCTTGCGAAGAAAGAAATTAACGTTAGGTTAAATCAATACCCACTATAAATGTGTCAATATTTTATCAATACATATAGTTTGCTTTGGAGAAGATGTTAATTGATAGTAACAATAAATTGATATTTAAATATACAAGATCGCTGACCTCTCAATAAACTGAAATAAGACTGAAAGAATAATTTAACACATATTCTTAGTCGCCAAGACTAGGTGTCACTGCCAAACACAAAATCCAATAATATTAGGTTATTTAAAACTAAATAATGGAAAAGTTAAGTTCAGATGACACAACTCTCAAACTAATTATAGATTGCTATTTGGCTAACTCAACTAATTTTTTGTGTGAACACCTTTAACTCATTGTGTGTGAAAAAAAGGAATCGAATGGCTAAACTTTACGTTATATACCTGAATTATTACTGCTCCATTTAGTTTAAATACATTGTTTTTCAATTGGAACCGTTAATTCTTTAAAGGGACAGTAGCACGTTTTAGGGGCAATATATGGTTATGTCAGGAAAATGAAAATAAATGTCTTCAATTGAAATACAATGCATTTAAACTAAATGAAACAGTAAAACATAATATATGCAATTTAAAGTTCATCCATGCAATGTTATGTTCTTACACAAAATGATTTAAAGGTGTTCAGAATATAAATATGCACATTACGCTGTGCTTGTATATTGTATTTCCAAGAACTTCACTTTTGGAAACGACTGTTGTAGGTGATTTCCAATGACTTTTACAAAGACAGTGTTGTTTAAATGTTCTTTTTTTTCTAGTAACTATATTTTGTAGATCCTGAACAGTTTCAATAAATAGAACAAATGCTCTACTCTCCAACTTTTATTTAAAGGTACATCAATGATGTGATCAACTCATCCCGAGTCTAATGAGGAATGTTCGTTGATTTGGAAATGAAATGAGGAGAGTTTATGCTTGTCCAAGTCTGGATGTCATGTTACTTCAATATCCATTAACCTAACAATTGGAATTTCCATGTGCATGATGCGTTGAGATTTTTTGATTAAAAAACAAAAAGGATGTTTATAACATTCTTCATTGGCAAGAGGGTGCAATAAACAATCCTAAAGAAGCAGAAAGATTATTACGAAATTTCCTTTATTCCATTCACTAGATAATGATAAGATATTAAAACCGCATGTATCATTTCCCTCTTGTCTGATCTTATTATGTCCTAATGCAACAAAGAAATCATGTTATTTTCGCAAATAAAATATCATGGATTCATGTTATAGGTTTAACCTCAAATCTTTCACTTGAATATTCTTTTAGATCTGAAGTAATGTTACTTACAGGTGTTAATCTCTCCAAGGACATCGTAGATGTTAACAAGGGTAAGGCAATAAAACCTCGTATTGAAGTTACTCGCGGTTAGTCTAGCTTTATGACATTTTCAGGTCTGATAGTAAATTGACATCAATTCGTTAGAAGCCTGAAACCAAATATAACCATCATTCAATCGGAAGGTGATGTGTCATTAATCTGATGTTCTAGGCTACGGCTAGTACTAAAATGCACAATTATACTTCTAGTTCAGATAAATCATATAATATGAGATACAATTCTAATGAAAAAAACATTCAATTGATCTATTTTCCTAAATTCTTGCGTTACTCATGTTTGACATGCAATGCCGCAAACCCTTTTCGATTTACTTTAGGTTTTTGTACATGTCGCTTAAGTGTATTTTGCTGGCTAACGTTTTCCTAATTTGTCGCCAATTTCTTTTGAATGCCGTTGCCACATCACAAGCAGTTATTACCTGCTATGAGCAAAAATCGAAAATTTAACAAAGTTTTTTTTTCAAAATGCACTTAGAGACTTTTCTAATTTGTTTCTAAAAGATGCGCAATGAAAAGTAATGAAAAAAGTAAATCTTGGCAAATTCGTAGGTCACGTGGTTCGGCCGCCATCTTGCTTTTAGTGCAATTTTCAATGTTTCCGACCCCACCAGCCTTTGACAATCTTCTCCTCTGAAGATACTTACAACAGAGAGCTGAAAGTCATACTGAATGTAGATAAGGTATTGTTTTCTAGAATTCCTAATTTTGAAAGACCTAACCTTCATATTTTTTGTACTGTGACCTTTCAAAGTTTACCAAAATCGCAAAATCGTCAACTTCAAGGGCACATAACTAAAAAACCAGACCATAGAACTTAATGATTTTTGCATGAGACTTAGACATTAGCAAGGTCTTTCAGATAAAAGATTAAAATAGCTCGCAAACAGTCATTTCCGGTCAGGAGGAAGGGTCAAACTTTGCATTTTAAAAAGTGCTGTTTTGCTTGGTTTGTTTGAACTCTCTTTAACAAACATTCATGTGAAGGTCAAACATGCATGTGAAGGTCAAACAGTATGTGACGGTCAAACAAGAATCTTGAAGACCTAAGTACTGCCGCGGCAGTCCTAGTTATTATTATTATTATTATTACCTAAACATGATCGTGTTACTGCCACAACGGTTTTGTATTTCATCTAAAGTTTTTAATTGAAAAAAAGAGTTCGCTTCTAAACTTCTTATAACTAACAGTCTTGTAACATTTTCGATTAATTATTGTGTTTGTAAAATTTCCGACATGCATGGCTATTCAATACTCCCAAATGTACCTTTCTAAAATAAATTTGCAAGTTTTGGAGAAGGAAGTTGTATTTTGACTTGATTTATTAGTGTGCTATACAAGTAAAATATGGCATTGTCTTAATTGCGTGCTGAAGGATATATTTTAGTATGTGTAGGATATGGTCCTCAAAGTCTTCATTAATTTGTGATGAGGGACAAGTCAAAGGTCGTTAGGCCGTGGACGAGTCCCTCGTGCCAATCTAATTGAGACTTTGATGACCATATCTAACTTAAAGCAAGGTCACTGCCAACTATAGGACTTTGAGAGTTCAAACGCAACCCTCAGTGGTAAACTATGTGAGGGCTTTCTTCTTTATTAGCCATAACTTCACACGCATCATCGCATTTCACGTTTACACCTGACAGGTAATCATGACAAGCAAAGATGATGAACATTTCATTAGACATGTCCATGTTCGTTTGATGTGGATAGCCAGTTCTTTTTTCATCAGCTGATTTCCGCATGCGTGACACGGACCAGGTGGGTAAGTACCTAGATGTAGGTAAGGACTTAGGGGACGATAACATTAGAGCTAGTTTTAACTAGATTGAGTTGATTAGACACAGTGTAAAACTTGCACTCATAATGATGATGTCACCGAAGCAGGTTCATTAAACGCTATGGCACTATTGCAGGGGGTAATGTACTTTGAACGTCAAATCAAGTATTTTATTGTTGATTAAGGCATGTAAATATTATGTCGAACTTTCAGCGAAAGATTTGTCTATCCAGTGATGTATTTATTTTCTAAATAGCTTAATTCCTTCAAGAACTACAGGCCATTTTGACAATTGGATTTAAGATGTACACTGGACAATTGAATTATGTAAGCTGTATTGGGCACATTACTGGTAACCTTTAACAATTTATTATCTCAAGTAGTATGTACACATCCCAATAGATTACATAAAATGCAGATCAAACCTTTGTTTCAATCAGACGAGTTTCTTGGTTTCTTCAGGTTCCCCTGGTGGCAAAAAATCTCACCACAAACAATTTGAAAATAAAAGTCATCAGATAGTGACATTTACCACTGATCCCAAATAAATCAGAAACTCTATATTGGAATTATGTCAGATAAAAATAGAGTCCCAGGGCTGTCCTGTGAGCAAAAATATGTTAGGTTATTTTGAATCTTGATCATTGTAAGGGAACCTTGGTAGACATTCAAATGTAGGTCAGTAATCAAGACCGCGTCCAAAGATGGGCACCACATCCTTGTAAGCCATATAAATCAATGTATAGTTGTCATTAAGTGTTGGACACGGTGTCTGTTCCTAGTTGTTTGAGGTCAAAGACTCAAATGAAAGTATTTTAATGATTAAAGATGTAGCGAAAAATTGAAAACATCAGTATCACCGCAAAAAAAAAAGAAGTTAATATTTGATGTAAGCAAGGATACCCGTTTTTTTTATAGGTTTTCAGGGGTCAGTGGTTTCAGCCAGACCTTTCACTTTTTGATACTTGGTCGTTTTCTTTTGCAAATGTAGAATTGGTAATATAATGAAACTTAATTAAATGACACTTAATTTAAAAAAGAGCCATTGGCACTGTACATGTAGCTTCATCAGGCTTCATATTCAATTTTTCTATAGGGTGTGGCCAATGTTGTTCCCCCTATGTAGGGGCTACATGGTCACCAAATGCACCATTTCAATTGAATCCCCAATACCTCTACACAATATTTCATCATTCTTTCGTTTTGGAGAGACGAAAAATTGTTTTTAGGGTGTGGCCCCTGTATCGCTCATTAGGGGTCACAGGGTAACCAAAGTTACATTATTTAGTCCTCGCAAGTCAAGGAGTCTGTACACAAGATGTTAGCTTTCAAAGCATTTTGGTTCTGGAGGAGAAGACGAAAATAGGTTTTCAGGACGTGACCCCTATGGCCCTTATCAAGGGTCACAGGGTCACCAAAGTTATAATTTATAATCCTCACTAGTCAATGAGTCTGTACACAAGATATCAACTTTCTACACCTTTTGGTTCTGGAGAAGTAAAAAATGCGCAAATATTAGAAAATGGACGGACGGACGCCGGACACCATGCCATACCATAAGCCTATTACAATCAATTACATCAATGTCAGTTTGTAAGACATGGAACCAGACAGATATGTCAATGACAGAACTATGTAAGACACATATACAAATACACATATAAATCTTGATTATGCATTTTCTATTCATGGGGTATTAATTTCATTTCAAACATTTATATACGCAAGTAAATGAGAATTAATAGAGATAGAAAAGAAAAATCTAAAATGAAAAAGATAACATCAATATGTTGATGATTTCTTCGGAAGTGTATTCCTTCTAACATTACATTATAACGAACCTCTACCCACGAATTACTGTTTAGTTATGTAAGATACACTATCAAATTTGTTATGATATACCATGGCCTTCCTTCATTACCCACCAGGGGACTTTATAACTAAGAAGATAATTGGTAGTTTGTTTGATGGCATGAACCATATTATTTTCAGAGATATATCAAAGGCAAGATACTTAAAACGATAGATGATCTCCTTGTTTGTCACGTTTTACAGCTGCATGGCTGACATACATACACTTTGCTATTCAATGCGCAACACCTCAAAGATGTATCAAGTCTATGTACCAAATCCTATGTTACACCTTCAGGGTTTTATCTCCGTAAAGAAACAGATTTATAACACTTTAAAAATAAAACAAAGTGCTGAAGGAAACAGTTTTTGTAGAATTGAAGTTTCATTATTGAAGTGACAAGCCTGTTTCAGTGGTAGCTACTAGCCTAAGTTGTTTTACTGAAGTTTATAAATACTTGTTAAGCCTCATGCGATATACCCTAGCGACAAGTTTAAATGAAATTGTTTACGTACTGTGAAACCTAATCAACTAAAAGTTGTTTGCGTTTAAGCTTTTAATATTCACCAGATTGCATGGTCACCAGATCCACTTAATTGAAATGAATATTCTAAGTATGACGTTTCTGGATTGGATAAAAATGTTGAATATGATAAAGTTTCATTTGAAGTGGTATATAATTATAATTTATATAGCTTGTTATAATCTATATTATTTGTGTGATATGTTTGAATATGTTAATCCAAGATATTTGATTTATTTCATTACTTTAGATATTCATTTAGAAACAAATTCAGGTTCTTGGCTACTCAGCGCAGTACCACCCAATGTTGCAGGTTTCACCACGACGCATAACCAAAATAGTGTCGCAGGCTCTTTCCCTGCAATAATACTAGCAGCCGTGATATATAAGTAACATATTCTTTAAAGCGGTGTTAATCTTCAAAATACCTCATCTTACCTAAGCTTACCGTTTTATGATTGAATCCCTCGACTTCACCTCATAAAGTATCTACTCACTGTTTCTAATGACTTCCAACTTTCTAGTATAAAGACAGATTGTACATCGTATATAAATATAAAGACACAGACTTGAAGAGATCCTTATACAAAGTGCATGCGCATCAACTACACAACTGGGTACATGTTTAGGAGATGAACAACAATAGAACAACGCCACACACACTTGATCAAGACCGATCCGCAACTCTTCCTTACAGTCAAGAGTACCAAAACATTTACCAAAATTAAATAAATGATATTGTCATCACATTTCTCTTTTTTTAGTAAACACAGCAGATGTTCCTCTCTCCATTTATCCATTATAAGTACATCTATGGAGCCATCAGAGACTAATGCGGATGCGTTTAATGTGTTAATGAGAGTTGAAGGGTTTGTGTGTGTCTTTCCAAGGGCGTAAATGTTACTTCAATAACTATTAACATCATGATATAGAGCTAATCTTTCCACAAAGTGTCTATGTAATGAAATTAAAGAACAAAGAGACTTTCAAAAAAATATTGCAGTAAAGTGCAAAATGAAATGATTGAAAATTGTATATATTTCAAAATATTGTCTTTTATCATGATACAATGACGATTCATAATAATGAATAAGAACATTATATATTTACTGAAGTAGGCAACATGTATGATTTGTATAATTCTTAATTATGTCCGAGGGAAACAGCCAATATTTATTCAATATCAAAGCCAGTTAGATCTCGCACTACAATGTAAGTCTTGCAATACTATCTAACTCTAAGAAACAACTCTAATCATTAACAAATATTGTTCATATTGTGAGCTGTGAAATACAAAATGAGCACAAGCTAAACCACCAAGCAAAAGAAAGTAAACACCATAGTATGTTTAAATTAACTATCTATAAGGCATGTGGTGTACTTAGTTATGTCACGTTGGCAATAACACATATTTGTATTTGTAGTTTGAAGAAATAATTGGTATTCGGTTGATGCTTTGTTAAAATATCTCTGTTTATTGTAGGCAAGTAGAAGTAAGTAGAATAAACATTACTATGACCCCTGCCATGTTTAAGAGATTGTCAAAATTTGCAAAAATAGACACCTTTATTGATTTGCAAACGAATAGTCTTTGTTTTTGTTGAACATTTGTGTCAAAATGATTCATGAACATCACATTTCAGTTTCAGATAACAGAATCAGTAACTTGAATTATTTAAATTGAAAATCTAAATATAAATTCAACTGAACTGTGTACTTTCTTTTGCCTATCAGTTTACATTTGGGGAAGATTAATTAACTCTTTAAGATATAAACAAAACAGGTGCCATGTCATTACAAGATGCATCCTGTAAATTGGTTCACTGCCTACTGTTTATGAGTTCAAATATTATAAACATTAGAATTAATCAATTAAGAACTTCAGATGAACTCATAAAAATAATCACACATAATTCAAAACTGTAAATGGTCTCCAGATCAAATCTAAATTGTTTAGATAGTCAAAGTGTTTAAACCCATACAGGTCTCACATAAAGGTTCTGATAACGCTAACTCCTGCAAAATTTTGTCTCAAAACCCAGTGCTTTTTACAGCTTCACAAATAATAATCGGGATAATTAAAGTTTACCAAGTAAATCAAAAGTATTTCTTAAATGTTTAAACAAAACCCGAACATTTTAGAAAAATATCTGTCTCAGCAAGATCACAGTAACAATCATAAAACGGATTTTTTTTCTTTTAGCAATAGAATCGGATTAACCTTCTTTTCTTGAGTCTTGTGTAAGACCTGTTATGCTCAAAGGTATAATAACTTTTCAGGTTTCAGGAAGTCCCTGTAGGATAATGAGTACTGTATGACAGATTGTAAACCTTATGGTAATCAAATATAATTTCATGTAAGTTTTACATGCCTCTTAGCTGTAGGTTACTCCACGTGGTCACGTTTTTATAAAAAAATGAGATGACAAAAACTAAAACAATTGAAATGTCATGGTGCCATTTCAATGGTGTATACACACTTGCAATTCAGCGAATGAAACCTCTTTTATGTCTCTTACGCTTTTGTGTTGATAGTTTTAAGAACATCGGAACTAACCAAAAGTGCTTCTCAAATAAAGAGAACCTGTAGGTTCTGACATTCCTGATGTTGATTTGACCTGCCACAATAAAACTCTACTATTTGTTTGTTGATTCAAAAACGTCACAGTTTCTTTTTGCATTATCCTTCTAAGGTTACCCTCGTTAGCTAGTCTTGTTATTCGTTAGGAGAACTCGATGTCTTGTTTAAGCAGATAACTTCTTTTAAATAGAAATCCTCTTTTTAGGTTTATTCAAGCCTTAAAATTGATTGTTGATGTATCGAAATTGTAAATTGCTGACATTATCTCCCTCAAAATTACATTCGATTGTTTTCTTAATTCAATATTTCAAACTACTGTGATGAACTTCTTAGATAAATTGGAATTTTATGTTGAGCATCTAAATCAAAAGGGTACCTGGTTCATGATAGCCAAATTGCTGTCTATGTGATTGTTTTTATGTATTTATGTTTCCAAAAGGACTGTTATGAAGTACCCCTTTTTCCCAGTGTACATGCATGGAGCTACTACCATGGCAGCTGACGAAATTTAACACATTGTATGAAAAACAAAAACACTGTACGTTGGCAAATTATACACAAATGTCGTTACTGTACAGTTCTCTGCAGCATACTTTCGGGATCGCTGGCTCTGTTCTCTCTTGGATCAAGTCATATCTCACAGACAGATCAATGCGCGTCCTAGTAGATGGCATTGCTTCAGAGTCCACAGAACTGAAACATGGCTTCCCACAGGGATCCGTTCTTGGACCAGTCCTCTTCACATGCTACATCCAGCCCCTCGGAAATCTCATCAGGAACCACAGTCTTGATTTCCATGGCTACGCTGACGATCAGCAGCTGTATATCTCAACTAAAGCATCTTCTATTCCTGCTAGTGTACATCAAATTGAAGACTGCATCCAGGATGTAAGCACTTGGATGACGTCGAACTACTTAAAACTCAACAGCAACAAAACTGAATTCATGGTGATTGGTACTCAGAAGCAGCTAGACAAAATTCATGATGCAGAACTAACTATTGATGGAATTTGTGTCACTCCATCTACAAATATCAGGAACCTCGGTATGACTATGAACAACACCATGTCCAGCAAACAACATGTCCTCAACACAGCCAGATCAACTAACTTTCACATCTCAAACATTGGGAAAATTCGAAAATATATCGACAATGATACTTGTAAAACTCTTGTCCACTCATATGTGACATCAAGACTCGATTTCTGCAATGCCCTACTCTCCGGATCAGGCCCCATCTCACAATTACAGCGCATACAGAACAAGGCGGCACGCTTGGTGACCCGGACAAGACAGGATGCTCACATCACCCCAGTTCTCCAACAACTACACTGGCTTCCCATCAAGCACAGGATCTCTTACAAGATCCTTGTCTTGACCTTCTGTGCTCTCCATGTTGACTCGTCTCCAGTATATATGAAAAAACTGTTATCTCTATATCAGCCATGCCGATCTCTACGATCTTCAAATCTACTACAACTGTGTGTCCCATCAACCTCTACCAGACTTGGTGACCGAGCCTTCTCTGTTGCTGCCCCTGTCTTATGGAACTCTCTACCATGTGACCTCAAAACCTCAGAATCACTTGACTGTTTCAAGAAAGACTTAAAAACCTACCTTTTGTCTATCCTGTAAACCCTACTTTTTGTCTATCTCTGTATATAATTCCACTTTTTTCTTCTCCAGCGCCGTTGAGCAGCTCTTGTTGGAAACTAGGCGCTATACAAGTTAATTATTATTATTATTATTATTATTTGCCATCACAAACTGATTTTATGGTCAAATGTCCTTATGTTGGTTTAAAGTAAAAAAATATTTTCATCAAGATTTCAACAAAATTATGTTTGAGGGAAGTAAATCTAAATATCAATATGCGGATGACAAGGCTTTCTTTACTTCTTCCTATCTTTCAATATTTATGTGCCAATTTTCCGTATGCATAATACCTTTCACGTAATTTGACATGGTTAAATTTCTTTTTCATTGGTTTTCTTTGCCTTCAGCTTATTTACTACTTACTTATATAAGTAAATGCACATGGTTTGATAGATATAGTTCAACCTGTGAAAAAATGTATTTGTATTGTTATCAAATGACTTTCGAATGACATCAAATCAATCCTAGGACATATTGAGGACGTCATATATTGAATCTTTAAGAGTGATTTAATGTAGCATTAGTGACAGTGATATACACCCTCTCTCCATAAACACGCAATTGATCGACTTTTAAAGTCAGGTTTAATTACATGTACATTGTCAATCAATAACCATATCAATACTTTTTGAAACAAATTAAAATGCTCAGACGCATGAATATGTATTTAAAAAATCTTTTAATTATTGTAAATTGTGATTTATACGAATGTTGTATCTAAAAAAGACTTACGATTTAATCTGGATGACCTGGCATTAATTAAAGCAAGAATCTGATTTTTACAAACCTTGAAAGTTCATCGAGTCTTGCCATTAATTACTCTCTCAACATTAGGTCATTAAATCATACTATGATGCAACGTTATTTTAAATGCCAATGACAAATATACTTTTTTGCAAAGAAGTGAAATTTTAGAAATGAAATGTAACAGTTGAAAATAATCCACTATTTGCTTGAAGTTTTTATATTAAAACTGATTGGTGTATTTCTATTTATACTGTTGTTACATCATGTAAACATTGTTTGGATTCCTTATTTGATATTCGATAAAAACATTCATCCACATAATGAATCTTTTTGTTTTATAACACCATCTACATATGACATTCTTCATATTATGTAAGAAGTGGTCCCCCTGATTTTGAATTTATTGTTTTCTTTTTTATATATAATTTGAATGGATGACATTCTAAACTTTATCCAGATACTCTTTTGTTACATAAGTTGTCTAAAAACTAATAAAAATACTTGTGTTGTATAATCTGTAATCTATTATATAATTTGTGTGTAGTCAACAAACACGTCATGTTGTGAAAAAACATTCAAAAGGATGAGGCATAAACATCTCTAGATATGCAAATAATTTACGTGTTTATTCGTCTTCATTCATTAAGATAATATAACAAATGGGGGTTGAGAAGTAGGAATCATAGTAGTCGTATTTAGTAGGCATATACACACATATACTTTGTTCAAAAGTAATTATGCCATTAGATATTCTTTTGAAAGCCAAAGGGCAAACCTCTCCCATAAGAACTTCTTAACTGAAATTGGAAATTATTTTTAAAAATCAGTATTTATGAACCAAAAGGAGATTTCTAAGTTGGATAATTTGTTCCTCATCCTTTTCTTCATGAATAAAATATGTTTATGTCAACTCTATAGTGGTACAAGTTGCCGTTCATGTTTCATTTTTACAATGAGCCTCTTTTGAGAACAAGTTGTTAAATCCCAAACCTCATGTTCTCATCAATGCCAGACATTAAATCGTCACATCCAAACTTTCTCCTCCTGGCACATCATATGAAGAAAATACTGTCAACTGAGACATGATATGCTATGAGGCTCATTGTAGAAATGTAACATGAACGGCAACTTGACCGATGGTCATTTACCAATACTAAGTATCAAGATATAGAGAATGTACAATTCATGCAAATGATGTCAATTGATGGCATTGATCGTGAGACATGGTATTGTGATCTTATGAAGACGATCAAGATCAAAGCTCTTCTGTAGAGAGAGTCAGTTTAACCTTGCAGGACAGGTTAAGAAATAATAAATAAATGCCCTAAGTTTGATTCCTATAATAAGAAACGGAGATATGCGATTCGGATATACATATGCTGTGTAGTACTATCAAAAGATGAAACTTTAGACTATTACTAACGTAACTCTTACACTAGCATATTTCAGCAATTATCAACTCCCTTTTAGTTAACAGTTCACGTTTAATGATGGTTATTTCCCTTAGTACTTAGTCTTTTCCTTGGTATACATCTGGAAAAAATATTTCTGAACGAAACTTTTTGCTTTCATTGAATGTCCATCTGCTGATTGTGACAATGGTATCAGCGTAGAAGGAACTTCAATTTTCATAGGCAATTATTAGGTACTGCACGTTTTATGGTCGAGTTTCGAATGATATCCTTATATGACCCTTCATGTCAACATGTAAGAATGAACTTCCGCATTGCTTCCGGTAAACACTTTACTTGATTGAGACCCCTCCAGTTTACACCGTAGAAGCGAGGGCAATTTGTTAAATATTTTCAGTTATCACAAACTGCATTCAACTTCATCCTTGGACCTGACATGAGCCCCCATATACATGAATGTTACGGGTTAGCTAAACACGCGTAGCGACGTTGCAAATTCGTCTAAAGGATTCTATTATGCCATCATTAAAGACTCTCCATGTTTTGAGCAATATTTATTTTTGAATGAAAATGTGTACAAACCATTATTATATTTTAGAACATGTAACCACCACCTACCGATTGAAAAAGGTCGTTTTCTTGATATCCCGCGTTATGTACTAAATGTAACTCCGGCGAAGTCGGAGCTGAATATCATTATCTATTTAAATATCATGCTTTAGTAAACCAACGCTGTAATCTAATAAATGAACGCTTCATGCTGTTTCCATCTTTATCAAATTATAAGAAACTAATGTGCAATAGAAATATCAAAGTAATTAAGAATCTGTCACGTTTAGTCCAAAACATTTTTGCCATTGTTGTAATTTATATGTTTGTCTTATGTAACTCATGTACTGCCGTTGGCGGTCCCTTTGAGTGAATAAAGATTGATTGTAAGTATCAGAGGTTTTTTTTCTTAAAATCTAATGTATTAGTTGTTTTAAACTCTTTAAAGACTGGGCAATCTTATCAGAAATATGGTCCCGTTGCATCTCAAAGTCAATTATACGATAATCTAGAACAAGTCACAAAATTTTGTTAATACTGCAATTTCTGAAAAAATTAAATTACGATAAAAGCCTAAAGTTTAGGTCATATTTTCAGTTTAAAGGGTAAGTAGCATGCACACAAGGAAAATTGTTATCTACAAAATAACTTATTTTGTTATCATCGGAGCATATCTGACAACATGAACAACTTAAATGATAAAACATGATTTATTTTCATTTTCTAATTCAGTTGTACAAGATGTTGGATTTGCTTTAAATTAACTCTAAAGTAACGTGATCTAAGTATGAACTCTTTTCAATAAAGCAAAGTTTGGCATAATATGTGGCTTGCATGAGTAATTAGTTATATAATGGTATACATAATCAATTACAGAGATTTGACATGATGTCAATGAACCTTTTTTTCAAATGTGTTTTCTCTTTTATGAGCAATATTAAATATATTAATATAAAATTATGTGCCGGACACAATGTGTGGTAAACAGACGGACGATTGGAGCCCACTTTATTGCTCCACGCAACTTCGATGTTGCGGGGGAAAAAATAACATGTTATTTATATATATTATAGATATATTTAAGGTTGAGAAATACTAATTGAAGGAAAATGTTTTTTAAAAAGACACATTCGTGAATGCCAGACATGAGTGGTTGTCTGAAAAAGTGTCCTTTGTCGATTCCAGGTCATTGGCTTTAAAAGTTGCAAAGTAGATTTTAAGCAAAAGAAAAGGTGTGACAATTACCCTTGGTTGATAATGACGGTTAATGAGTCAGTAAGATCAGAACATGTGGTCCAATTTTGAATGACTTGGGGATGGTACTGTCTGCTCTATTGATGATGTTGTAGTCATTTGCCTAACAAACATCCTATCATGTGATCAATCAGTGCCTTCGTGTTTGTTGGGATTGATAAATCTTGTCTCAGATCCAGTTCAATAACAGTAACTAGGTATATTAAGCCAGTTAAATGGTAAATTAAATAGTAAATTGCACTTTGACGCAACAGACGTCCCTTGGCCATGATGAAACTATTTTATTGTAGACATTGTGTGTGATATAGTTGAGAGGCGTCGTCCCTCGCGATATATCCTTTGTTAATGGTATCCTTAAGATGAAGATATTGTTAACGCTCTATCCTTATGTTGAACGAAAATTAAAAATTCTATCAACATTTCAATAAAACATAAAAAACGATTCGCCTGACATTAATCCAATGTTTATTGAAGCTAGTTGGGTGTATGCTATCTCCTTCCTGTGCATACACTAAAAAACTTCAGAATGTTGCATACCTTTTGCATACCGGTCACGTGTCCGGCGTTAACGCCGCTATGAAAACAAATCAAGTATAGCCAATGGTTTGTGGAGGGCCAAACAAGTCTGCAGTTCTGCATAGCCGATGCAAGGTAATGTCAGTCCAATAGCTGATCAATAGATATAATTAGTTGGTTTATTAAAAGGACGTAAGTACAATGTTTCACTTTAAGTGGTCGAAGAACAAAGTGCAAGTGATTTTGGACATAACGTCAGGACGCACCTCTCTTTGTTTTGTAAGCGAATTCCCTTTAGTTTTCAAACCGGCCGGTGTATAACCTTTCATTGTTAGATTATTATTAATGTGCTTTGTTTAGGAAGTATTACAAACTTCAAACAGTGAGCTTTCACCTCTACAGAGATTTTTATTTCTTGGGCACAACGAATAGTAAAGTGTAAACAAAGGATGTAAACCTTGACATCTCATTATGCTTTAAGGATTTAACATGGACGTCTATGGAAAAACGTTACCATATAACTGCAACTTTGTCTGCAGTAGATGATTGTTCTACTACCAGTTTGGATTTGGTGCAATGGTACATTGAATTTAAGAGCAGTATCACCTACAAAATAGTTCAAGCCGATGTTGGCAGGTTTCACTGCACACTACATGTACATCATTACACTAGTGTTGTGGTCTTTATCCCGGCAATAATACTAGCAGCCGTGATCTATATTTAGATAAATACAATTATCCATTTGGTAAAAATTAGCTGTCACGCAAAATATCTTGACATCATTAAGTTGACTCGCCAATAATCTGACAACATTGATTGAGGTTGATATTTGTTGATAATGAAAACACGTAATGACTTGATGTATTGTATTGCACACCATTTACATCTGTCATCCTTTCTTATTTTGTGAACAAAATATGTGATATATGCTATACAATTCGGAGTTTGTTTTGAATAGATGAATTTCACGTTTATCTTGTCTTATTTATTGTCTTAAATCTAGCAAAAATCCCAGTGTTGTATAACCAGTAATTTATAGGGGATTTGAAGAATTAGAAATTGCCATGTTATAAAAACGTTCGAAGGAAAATCAGTGATACATGTACATTACCTGGTGAGGAAAGTATTCACATGAGGATCTCGCTTACATTGTACAAAAAATAAACCATCTATTTTCATCAATCCCCTACCCAAAGATAGATATATCAAAGTATAGATTTAAAGGAACAGTTAATGAAACCACAAACGTGTATATTATTTCAAACGATATGACTTAATAAGAAAAAAACGTTGTGTGACATTAAATGTCAATTACATACCAAAAAAGTATAAAGAGATGAGAAATTGTAATTTTACAATGTTTTAAGTTTTATTGTTAGATTGGTTCACTGGATAAATGAACACATATGCATTGCCCCTTATCTGTCCTGTATTTAAAAAAATTGAGACAAAATATCTTAAGAGTACTACCTTAGCAACCCAGATATAACAAAACTATTGTAATTGTTAACCATAAGCAATACTCAGTTAATACAACACATTGTAATGATTATCTATTATTCTAATTATAAATTGTTAAAGAAAATAACTATAATTATGCGAATGTACCACAGGTCTTGATTGATATGAAAACAAGCAAATTGAAGAAGAATATAAAAAAAATTCCATCTCGAACCATGAAGTTGCAAATTAAGATGATTTATTAATAGAATATATACTTAAATGAACTATTTAACCTCTGCTAAAGCCTTGTGTATACTTTCTTTGTATGAGTCAGCTGCTTATTAATGTTTTACAGAATTGTAAGAACCTTGCTGTTCAAAGAGTTCATTATTCCCAAGTACAGGCACTGAAAAAAATTAACGACTGAATCTTCGGCAAATTTAATTAAGTCTGTAACTGACACCTTTAACATAATATAAGAAACATATTAATATGCAACAATAGCAGGAATTCTAAATGCCAATGAATTTCAGAATTATTTCAAAGTTTCAAGGGAAGACATGACTTTAAGGGACGATTGTACCTTTGTAGATATATATCATTTAAATAAGAATATAAACCCACATAAAAAGGAAACTTTATACCTTGATGTGCACACATTAAATGAATAACATTAAGTGGTTGCAATTAATTAAACAGTTTAATATCATAACGTAACCCTAGGAAAGATGATTTGATCACCAACAAAATAACATTGTTTGCGTTTTGGAGACCTCTTTGGTAAAACTTGCAATGCACTTGCACTTGATCAGAGGCATTTTATCAATGTTTTTGATTTACCCACCATTTGGGCAACTGTGTCCACATGTGTGTTTCCTTCTGTGGTATTACAAAAAGTTGGATTCGAGTTCACAGTTCACAGTTTTCGTCTATATGACAGTAAGACAGATGGTAGATTTTTCAATTCAAAGATATATTGGCAGGGGGCGTTGTTAGCATATCAACCTAACAGAAGGCACCAAAGAACTTGACATACCGGTTTCTAACAAATTATTGCAAAAGCAACCTGCACTGAAACCATCAGAAACGCATTACTTACACAGAATTCTTAACATCACATCAAGTGCTCAAAAAATGTTAAATTGATTTTTCCTTCAACTACAGAAGTGATATATTTGTTATTGCGTAGAATTTCTTTACGCACTAACATAAAAACAGTCACGACATGTCACAAAGTCTTTAACCATGTTCTATGACTTTGTAAAAAATGGCAAAACAATCTTCGAACCTCACATTGCATAGAAAGACGTGAATGTTATTGAAAACATATTATTGTTCTTAAAGTAATTCAAGTAGCTTTGATCTTTGTAAGAGTGAAGCTGCTTTGATCATCATGTTTACACACTCGTGGTATTGGGGCCAATACTATTTACGATGTACACTCGACCACTTGGACGTATTATCTCAGAACAACAAGTAGCCCACCACTTCTATGCGGATGACTCACAGCTCATAGACCATTTCAACACAGATGAAGCGAATGTCATATTTAAGGTTGAAAATTGTATCTCAACTATCCAGCAATGGATGTCGTCAAATATGTTAAAGTTGAACGATGATAAAACTGAAATTGTATTCATAGGACCACCTTCAAGATTGAAGAAGTGTGAAACTGAGTACCTTCGAATCGGTAATGCAGACGTCAAAGTGTCCTCCTCACTTAAGAACTTGGGAGTCTATATTGACTGCAACCTATCCATGGCTAAACAGGTGTCACAGATTTGTAAAATCTGTTACTTTCACCTAAGAAACATTGGATCAATTCGCCACCTGCTGACACAAGATGCAACAGCATGTCTCATGAGAACTCTGGTTCTTTCCAGAATGGACTATTGTAATAGTTTACTGTTTGGCATATCCAACACACTCCTCCAAAAATTACAAAAGATACAGAACACGGCCGCCCGAATCATTACCAGAAGCAAACCATCTTGCCACATATCTCCTATTCTCCGATCTCTCCACTGGCTACACATCCGTGAACGCATCGAGTTTAAGATCCTGACACTAACATTTCAAGCCCTCCACCAGATGGGACCAGTCTACCTACAAGACCTCATTACTGTTTATACTCCCTCCAGATGTCTCCGCTCCAATGATCAGTTTCTCCTCTCAATTCCTTCATATAAACTCAAATCATTCGGTGCTAGATCATTTCAATATGCTGCGGCCAAATTATGGAACTCTCTACCTCTAGACCTTAAACTTGCCCCAACACTACCCCTTTTCAAAAGCAGACTCAAAACATTTCTTTTCCAGCGCTACATCTAGTTCTCCAAACTTTCTGTCTTATTGTGTATATATGAACAGTGAACAGTGTTTAGCTTGTATATATGGACGATGTCAGCGCTTTGAGCATCGTCAGTGTGCGGTGGAAGTCAGCGCTATACAAATACCCTTATTATTATTATTATTATTATTATTAGATCTCTTCTTAAATCATCATTCAACAACTTCCTAATGACGTCTATTTCTAATACAGGAAATCTTCAAGTCGTTCTCGTATGTTGTAAACTGATCTTCCTGTTACGTTTTGGAAATGCATGTTAGACAGAGAATGATAGCAAAAGAGATTCTAACAAGACCATTGACATTGATATAAAATCACCACAAAGGCATGTATGATCGTACCACGTCTGAGTTAGAACAGGTTTTTCTCAAAACTAGGTTTTGTTAAACTCAAACCGTTGGTTGGTAACTTAAACTTCATTGTGAAGACCAAGTTTTAGTAACCAACCTTTGCACCAGATTTAAAGGTATCATCACATCTGTTAATTAAGTGTTCCCAAAATTGTTAATCAAGCTCTCAAACAAGGTTTTGGACTCGATGTCTATGCAGCCTTCTATTATCTGTGCTGCAAAACATTGCCTTTGTGAGAAACCCCTGACATTTGCAACGACGATAAAAATGGCGATGGAATAGGCGATTGCAATATTCTGCTACAAAGTCAGCAAAATTGTGATGATATTGTTCTTCGTCGTCGTTATGTAAGGCAGTTTTTGCTCTGTATTTTCCATGATTGGCGTCACCTCTCTGTGTGCATTTGATATTATGTGTATGTTTCAAAGCAATGAGGGTGTCGGGACATTGTCAAGAGACAAAACGTATGTCTTAATATGTGTTCAGACAAGTGTGCGCTTAGGAAGGTATCTCAATGCAAACGAATGTTGATATGAAATATGACAAGTGCATTGACATGAGAGTTACAGATAGTTGATGTGATTATCATTTAGTATGTTTGGTACCTATTTGTTTTTGAATTGTAGTCAATCAAATGGATTATTTTGTTCTCAAATCATTACACCTGATCACGTCTCCATAACACAATTGAATTGATGAACCTACAATATATAACAAATTACAGAGAAAACTTTTTTGTAAATAATTCTTACATGTATGTGTCGCTATCCACGGAACATACTTTCCATTAGAAATGTCATATATTATTGTTTAGTATTGACATAAGTGACATAAGCAATAATGAATAAGTGACATTTAAATTCAATCATATCGGTTCCTTTACAATAATACCATGACAAAAAAATCAAATATGAAAATCTTTGTGCAACATTCTTGAAATCTGTCTGATGTATTTCTACAGGGTAGTGGTAAACCTTTTTCGACTTAAACGAGGTGGTTAAGACCAGGTTCGAGTCCGACCTTGCGTCGGTAATAACGGATCGGTTGAAACTCACTAATGAGACCAAATTTAGAGCTAAATTACCTTTAAAACATGTACGACCATACGGACCAAAGAATTCACCCTCATGATCAGTTTTGACATTAGACAACAAATTCTGAGGCAAGATAAGAACAAACCTAAAGTAGTGTACTCTTGTCAGTTAGCCAATTCTTGCGACAGTTACATCGTTATTTTAAGTTGAAAAAAGAAACTAGTTTATGTTAAATATAGAGCAAGGAAGAAAATCTATTTCTAAATGACAGATTTTGATAATATCAAGAACATAAATCTTTAAAAAGTTTTTTGAAATAAGAACGATCAGAATGTTGTTATGCTATTGGATAATGATAGTTAAGGACTAAACGTAACTTGTTGACTTGTTTGTGGAGTGAAAACAGTTATATTTACTAAAGTTTGTGAAGAAAACAATATTATTTAATTTGTAGGTTAACTTGTGGTCATCAATACCAGAAAATAGGAAAATGTTATCTTGTTTCTGTAGACAATTAAGAGCCTTGGTATAAATACATACACGGAGATATAAATATCTTCAATTGATGTAATGTTTTTATTTCATTAACAGGAACGCCATGTTTGGTATTACCATTTCATAATAACATTTTTGGTTTGAAGAAAGAGTATTCCGATCAATAATTTTCGTTGTTTGCCATAATTTTGACATATTATATAATGATATATGATATATTATAATATTACAACTAGAAAACATAGGAGGAAGAGTTGAACAATGGCAACTATTTTGATTTGTTTTTACCAAAGACTCTCGGGCAATCTCAAAATCCAGCTTCCTCAGACTATAAACCTTTAAGGTTCAGTGCTATGCATGCATTTAATATCAAGATATGCATCAATACACTGATTAACTTAGTGACTAATAAATAATGTGCACTTAAATGTTTTTAAATCGGCTGTATTTAAAAAAAGAGTGAAGTATTTCTAACACATGGACCACACTTGCCAGTAAAGATTCAATGTAATGAAAATACATTTTCTGAAACTTAAAACCTTTTAAATTCTTTCTGACACCACTAACAACTTAGCATTGTTTCAGCCAGAATGAAAACTAAGTGACTTAATGCTAACAATAAAGACAATACAAATTTGCTTACGTCAACAGCAAAATCACACAAACTTACCTAATGTCTATCATATAAAAATTCCAATTAGTCAATTCAAGTGCAAAGCCATAAGCATTGACAAGTAAACGACAGAATACAAAATGTTCCCAAATCTTAAAAATGTTACAATCTGAAGTTCATTTTGAACATGATTTAGAGGTTTCTACTATTTGAACTATTGAAACCCAATCATGTAAACTGTGGAGTGTACGAAACGAACAATATACGTTCCAAAAAATACTTAATTTGATATAACCACTCAATCATTGCGCTTGGTGAAGAACACTAGGCACATGTAGTGCATTGCAATAATGCGAACATGTTTTTACTAATATTATAAAATTCATTTCAGTATATAAAAGCACTTTACTCGAGTAAAATAGCTATACTGTTTTCAAGGAAGAGCATTTGCCTGTTTCAAAACTTGTTTTGCCAAAGGTTTAATGAAATGATTATTAACGAGGGAATATTATTCAAGTTTTCTCTAGATATATATGCAAAGATGAAATATTTAATTAGAAAAATAAATATTCAGTTTTCTACGGAGAGAACTTGTAGTCCATAAACTGTGTAGGTAACAACTTAATGATATGTTTTTAAAGACCTGTAGGATAAACTCAATAACTGAACATCTTGTGTTTCCTATATATTTTTCTCATTTGTATTATCAAAACAGAACTCGACACATTCATTTGTACTATAATCGATCAGCCAATGGATAACACACAGTCAGTTCAGATCCTGTTGAAATGGATTTTTTCACAAATGTTCAAACTACATATATGAATCACTACTGACATTAACTCGTGGCCTGCATGTGTTCACAACGCACTTTACCCCGTGGTGGTCACTTTTGTCTTTACTTTTGGTAAATAATTGCTTAATGTTTTAAAACAATAACTGCTTAAGGTTGCTGGAAAAAAATAAGTAAAGCCTAAAGATAACCTAAATACATTTTATAAAAAATGTAAATACATGAAACGTTTTAAACGTCTCTGACATCAATCAATGACTATGCATAATGATAGCTCAGTGAATTAATGCTAACAATAAATACGGTAACGGTAAATGGTAAAACATTTCTTACTTAAACCACAAAAACAAATAAACTTACGTTACGTCTATCATATACAAATCTGTACTTACAATTAGCTTATTACAGTACAATGTCATCCTTGACAATTGAATGAAAGAACACAACTGTTCTCAAACTTCAGAATGTCACAATTTGCAGTTCGTTTTCAACTTTATTATTGAGAAGTTTCTACTGTTGAAACCTAATCAAGTAAACTGTCAAGTGTGCAATATGGCCCAATAATGTTAAAAAAACCTATGCTGATATTACCACTCAATCATTGTGATTCGTGGAGAAAACTAGAGAAGTGAATTGAAATAATTTGAAAGGATTTTTACCAATAAGAAGTCATGTCACAATCTGATGTTGGTTTTCAACTTTATTATTGATAGGTTTCTACTGTTGAACCATTGAAACCCAATCAAGTAAACTGTCAAGTGTGCAATATGACCCAATAATGTTTAAAAACCTATGCTGATATTACCACTCAATCATTGTGATTCGTGGAGAAAACTAGAGAAGTGAATTGAAATAATGTGAAAGGTTTTTAACTAATAATAAGTCATTTCATTACATAATGGTTCTTTGCATATGCCTATTGATTGGATAACATGGAGAAAAAGAGCTATGCTGTTATCAATAAAAGACAATTGGCTGTAACACAACATGAACAATGCCACAAGCTTTACTTTTCACCATTAAAACACATATTTTTTACCAATCGTTTGCACTTCATTAACAATTGTATATTATATTATGTGTTCTAATCCTTTGAAATGTGTTTTTCACACTATGACAGGAACAAAGACAATTATAGTTAAGGGTGCGTCATGTGTCAAGAAAAAATCCGTTATCAAATCCTTTTACTTCCAAAGACAACACCGAATCCTCTACTGAATAATAATCATGCACTTAATCACTCTTAAAGATTAATTAATATTCAATAGTGCATTTTAGCAAGTCAAATTGAAGCAATTAGATCAGTTTGCATCTCGAAAACAAATCTACAGATCATCCAAGATAATAATAATAATAATAATGATAATGGATTTTTATAGCGTCTAGGTATCCAACTTTGGAGCTGCTCACCGGCGCTGTAAGATAGGTCAGATCTACTTTGCTGAAACAATAATGGTATGAAAGATATAAATTGTCCTGATGAACAGGAATCTGTGCCTGTTCATTCTTAGAAGGGAAACATATGATTCATCACGCACTAATTATCGATATCGTGGGACAATGTCAATGTAAACGTTGTCAATATGAAAACTACAAATACATGTATGTATGACCCAAATAATATCATAATTGTTCTATTGCTTTGAAGTTGGAAATGTCATGGAGACAAATTGACCTTAGTTTTACTTTTGAATGATACGTTTCTCCTAACCATTTAATCTTATTTAAATTGGGTTACATGAATGAATGCAAAGAGCAAACTTGAAATTGGAACATTACATTTTGTGTTGGTTCATGTATAACAACACTCTGTATCTACCGTTTCTTTAAACGTTGCCAAATATGTATGTAATGCAAGTCACCTCTTGTTCTAAGATTTCCACCCAGGGGTGTCATTACATTTGTCATAGAATACACAAAAAAGTTATAATATCAACAGATCTAGATTGACGGGAACCATTTACTTAGACGTTGATTATAGCAAGTATATCTATCAATTGAATATGCCATCTGCTCTCCTAAACAAAACACTAAAAGTCATTCACAATTGAAATGTTCTTTCAATTAAATCAACATGCATTAATGTGTCATAAATTTTGTCATGAATAATACACCAAAGACATAAGACAAGCAGTTCCTAATTTCCAATGATAATCAATAAGCTTGATGGGGAGAGAGAAAATAGAACATACATTTAAGGAGGTTATTAATTATTTTCATTCAAATCTGTGATAGAGGATGACAGGTGGTAAGTCGGTCACACGCATTGAAACGATTTACTAGAGAAGAAATGATACACCGTGTCTGTACCAGTGTCTAATTATTTGAAATTTCATTAAAAAAAATCATCCTATTATTTGATCAGTGCATTTTCATTTCAACAATTATTCTTGTCAGTGAACGGTTACTGTTCAGTAACAATGGTTGTTTATCAAAATCGATACAAAATCAACTTAGTTTTAAAAGCTGGGACAATCGGCTGAAAATGGTCTGGCTACTTAATATTAGACACTATATTTTGATAACATGTTGTATTATATGTTCCGCATACTTACATCTACTTACACAGATATTTATCTATTGTTTTAGTGGCGCATTTGTATAGCTTTAAATACCCCAAAGTACAATCCCTATTTCACAACATCTGGAATATTATTAAATGAATTTACCTTTAACGAATCTCGTTTTCTCTATGCTAGTGTCGTTAAATGTATGACATCTATAGCAGGTAATACACATTAATGCAATGTTGTACAAGAAAAGTTTTGGTACATTTAGTATCCAAATTTTGCTTTATCAATTAGATATAACTTTCTGGCGTTTGTGTCTTAATTCACAATTTTAGATGCCTATTGTCAATTTTTGAATACATGATTGATAAACAAATATCAGTATTTGCCATTCATTCAACTGACTAAAAGGGAGTCCACACAAGTTTCAATGGGTGAGAAAGAATGTCTACACAAGTTTCATTTGGTGTGAAAGAATCTCTAAACTATGACATCCCACTTGTCAGTCATTCGATCATTCTATTCTGATTATTGAGCAATTAAAAACAACATGGGAAAGGTACAACGATCTAAGTCTGTTGAATAATTAATCTTGAAAGTTCTTCTCAGGAAACATCGCTTTGCAAGGTCGTGCTGATTCGGTGATGATGCCAGCAGGTAGAATATATAGGAAACTTGTCAAACCACCCTTATTGAATTTAGGGTTCCTATTGATTCGATGCTTTGTGTCTGATTGATTTTATGTGGAACTCTAGAACAGGTTATTGGTGGTCTCTTTAGGTTATATTGGCCAATGAAGCGATTCTTCAGTGGAGTTCAGACCAGCATTACATTTTCCAGTCAGACGTCAATGTCTATGGACTTCTTCTGAGCATTTGTCAGTTTACGTTCATGATGGACTCATGATCCCTTAATGACAAATGCATGACACTTTCGTAATAAGTTAAGTTTTGAGAAAGCAAAATTCAATTTTACCATGCCTACCAATACTACATGTACAATTTCATAGCATCATTTGATAATGAGTCTAAACTATTGTTGCATAGTATACATTATCATATCTGAAGAATTTTACCTGACAGACGAGATATCCCGGCAATTGAGGCTATTTCTCTAACCCTTTACAAGTTTTACACGAAGTGTTGTTTTTATAGATAATAGAAGGATAAGGTATTATATTGTACCATTATTGCCGGTACAAATCATATTCTCTAAGCTTCTGTTATCAGTCTTGTTTCTGTTCTAAGCAGGTTCCACAGGCAAAGAGACTGACTTACAGTATATAATGACATAGAGAACATCACCCTCAGTATTAAGGATGTGTCTGATGTGTCTGATGTGTCTGCTTGCAGGGATTTGTTGGGGAAGATATTATGAATTTTGTGGAGATCAGGAACTGGTGCGATTTTTAATGGATACACGTTGTTGATTGGGTGAGAACGTCATAAAGACATCCGAGTTTTTCTTTCTGGAATAACATTTTATCCCTTCCTTTCCCCGCAATAAACTTTTCTTGAACATAATCATCATGCCATGACCGACCATTGACTGACTTATATACTGGTTAATTCCAATAAAGACCTCCATCAATAAATTTTGGATCAATAAGAGAGAAGATAATTGTAGCTGATGTGAAAGTGAAAATCTCAAAATACAATTTGACTCTTTCATTCATAAAGTACATCAATGGTCGGACCAACTTATTAGTCATCTAATAAGTGGGTTTTTATTAGGATGTAAAATATTCTTTTTTAATCCGTAGACAAGATTCAACATCACTATACATGTATAATTGATTTGTTCACATTATTAGAGAACGCAACCATTAATATATTTTTATTGAAAATGTAGTTTGCAAACGATTGATGTAATGTATGAATAAACAAATAACTCTTTGAATGAAATAAATATGTAAGGGGAAAGAACCTTTCAGTTTTATAACTCCATGCTCCAAGCTCCATTCAATTGAGAAAACATGTCCTATAACAATTTATTGTCTTATCTAAACAGATAAAATGTATAAACACATTGGATGTGTCTCATTTATTGTATTAATGCCATATTCAGAACAAGGACGTCATGTGCAATCCAAAAGACAATTTTGATTTCTATCAACAACCTCAGCAATAAACTAAGATTATTTTTATCACTTGTGACAGCATAATTATGCCGCTTTTGCCATCACCTTTGTCGTATAATGCTTTTTTGCAAAACTTCAGTATTCATGTTAAGGTTATTAACCTTGTCTCGTATAAAGCAACCTTTTCATAAAGCAATTCCTTTGAAGGCAAGCTTGAGTGTGTTAGTAGTATTAATGCTCCTTGGCAATATTTCAGTCATATCTTTGAACGTTTATGAACCTCCCATAACGGTCTACTGCATCGTTGAAACAAGAAGTGAAGATTGAATCTTTCCCTTAAAATATGTATCGTGTTGTCAATATTTTAATCCGGTATTAAAGTATGTTGGCGTTTTACTTAGAATGCGTTGAAAGAAAGGGACAATATTTTTCAAATAAAACTCCAGTATCAATTACCAACCCGTCTACATCTTATGTGTATATACTAGTTGTTAGCTGTGTAGACACTATCTAACAAATGAGATAATAAAATTGTAACTGACAAATAGTGAAATAATAATAAGTGAAATCCAAGAACAGATTGACAGATGACAGATTTCCGCCATAAGGACGCACTTGTATCGGGGACTGTGTTACATAATTTGGACCAAAGAAATGTTGAGGGTTTCCTGACATCATGTTCTAAAAATTGTATTTAAAATACTGTAAATTGTTCTGAATTATTTACTCTCAATTAGGCATCCATGTCATTCAGAGAATTACTCTATATTTGAATTCATTAGTACTTTGAATTTCATGATTTGTGCGTGACCATAGAATGTAAGATGCAAAGTAAACATAAGTCTCTATTGATAAACACTCTATAGCTAGCACCAGTAAAATGATTAAATGTTCTGAAATTGATAGATATATCTGAACGAAGACGCTTTGTTTATCTATCATATACTGAATATCAACTCCATATGCCCTGTTAACTATAGACATATAGTCGGATGTAGTCGTATTGCCTTCAATTCTTAATATATGTTTCGATTTGATGACTACACCTACATAGCAGGTTTAAAAGTTATCCAACATAGGCCCAGTCAATCACTTTATGTTGTATATCTCAAAAATTATAATGATATTGTCAACAATAACAAAAACGTTAGCAAGCACAATACTAAATATCTTGGAAATACTGCTTAAAGTACATTTAGTCAAGTAATTTTACAAAGTAGTTCATATTCCAGAACCACAATATCTCATTTACTCAGTTGATTAATACTGCTCTTCAGTTCTTAATGGAAAACAAGTATGATGATGAGATGTGAACTGATAATTTTATGATGACAAACAACGCACTAGTTAATAGATATTTCTCTATTTTTGTATATGTATATAAAACAAACAGGTTTTCACTTTCTCATTATAGACTACCATAAATCAATCATTTTACAATTTATTTTGGGCTAAAGTGGAATCTGCATTCAAAATGCAAGATGAAGTATTTTGGTTTGCATTTGTCGGAATTAACGATGCCATTTCAATAACTATTAACATCAGAAGCACAAATAACACTATACTGGACTTGTTCATGTGATGAGATTGATATTAATCTATGATAAGATTTATAATTTTCAAAAGTTATAATGGAAAGTAACACGTATGAAGGATATCTGTCAGTGATGAAAACATGTGATGTGTGTAATCAATCAACGAATATAAATGAACATTTTTTCCATTTGAGCCTTAGTTACAATCCATATAATTAAGTTGTTGACAGCGACGGCAAGGAATGGCTTGCATAGTTTTGTAGAGCAAACAGATGGAGGCAATGATAAATGGCAGCTTAAGGTTAGAGGATTAATGTGATAGATTGTCAGGCTGGCACGTCATGAGGAAATATTAAATATTACTCCGAATTATTAATCACCTTGGGAAGATAATATATGTGACTCTAATCTAGGACAATTTGTATTATTGGAAATTGTTTATTCAATGACCCAAAAGCAACAAATTGGTATTAGACAAAACATATGGGTTAGTAATGTATATTTAATGTTCCTATCCACGCCAAAATTACTGTTTGCGGTAAGTCTTAATGTCGACCTTCAAGAGAACATGACGGCAGCCAGTTAGCAAAGACTGATTCTAAAGGCCAATCTATGTTTTAATCTTAAGGGCAATCAGATGTGAAGGGGTTTCTGAAAAGGTCCTAGGATTTCAGTCTTACAAACGCTTTAATTTGATTATGAATAACTAGTGAATATCCATTCACAACCAACCCGTAAAAACATCTGCTCTGATAATCAAAGATATGATTGATTAACTGTAAAATACTTACTGCTTAAAAGGTCATTTTTATATGAAAACACAGTATTTAAATATGCAATGCTTGAGAAATTGGTTCACTCAATCCATTCAATAGTAATATAAATGTAGTGACGTTTGTTGGTGTGTGGTATGTAATCTTCAAATTACATCTTAAGGCAACACATGGGTATTAGCCAAAATCTAGGTTAAGAAATGTTTATTTGATGAAATATTCTCACCAATGTCAGATTTTGTCTGGAATTTGACATGGATTTATGTCAACGTATTGGTACATATACAAACATTATATTAATGACTTGTGTCACCAAAATAACAATGTCGCATAAGACCAATTCATGAAGAACTTAATCGGATGTTATAAACACTGTCTCTCTCATCCACTTACAAAACATTCTTTTTTTACAAAGCAGATCATCTTAAGTCAAAACTTTGAAAGATAACTTCTTTTGGAGGCACCGTTGGACTATGACAAGAACAAGATGGACGAGCCCTTTTTGTAGGAAAACAATAACCCCATACACTTTTTTTCATTTCATTGACAACAAATCATAATACTCCTAAAATTGACTGGCATTGTAATTATAGAAAATTTATATTTTAATTAGTATTGTATATATTGTATTATATATGTAAGGAACTGTACACAATTTTTTTTGGCAAAGAAGACAAAAGGTTTAGAATTTCTTAAACATTTAATTATATACAGAAGTTGCACAGTATATCTTCTCGTCTAAAACTGTCATCTTTTGTCGCGTGCTCATAAGCAATGTGCTAATGATGTATTAATGTAGTCTGTTTGAACCGATTAACATGTCAAGTTAACGGACGGCAACCCTGATTAAGTAAGTCAGTATAAAGTAACGTTTTCTTTGATTTTCCTTCTAAACGAACTTTTCCATTAACCTCATACTGAAAGGAAAACTTGTTTTTACAATCGTAGACAGATAAAAATTAGTCATTTATGCCACAAAGGAGAAACATGATGTAAACAAGTCTGAAGAAACTATTTTTTTAATTGACTTTACTTTTTACCAGTAGAAAATGGAAGAAACTCACTGAAAATAATTTCTTTACATAATATTAGACGAATTCTCTACAGGCTGGTTGGATAACCTCCCTTTTATTCAAATTCACGTAGCAAATCAGATCAGCCAAAGTTTTATTTGCTCACTTCGCAAACAAAATCATAAAAACAAGTTGTCAAATCAAAACAATTAAAAATATTAATGAAGAAAAACTTAACGTTACATACTTGATGTTAGAATGGTTATAATCGATATTTTATGAACATATCAATGAAAACATATATCAATATTCATTATTTGAAAATACCATTTCTCCTGATATTTGTCTGAAAGAATATTCACATTCACAATATGTAGTGAACAAATTCAGGATAGACGGAACAATTATTTCGACTTTGCAATCACAAACGAAGGAAACCAAGTGGATTCTAAAATTTGAAACTTAACATCAAATTTTGTGTTTGAGGAGAGGATATTCTTAACACAATCACCTGGGTCATTAAATAATTCTCCCTTTAAAAGTAAACAAAAAATGTCATGCTTTATGATCAAATAAATGGAGTTTTTATATCTCTGTATGGTTTGTATTTTCATTCATTTGCCGCATTTGAAATGGCCATTGGTTTAAACTTTATCATTTTATCACTTTATTAATGCCCCTTTTTGAAGAATTTGTACGATAGTGATACAATGTTTCGCCCTGATGACAGCAACTGTCGATGAAGTTATAATATTCCTATTGAGTCAAATAACTAACAATTGCTTAATATCAATGTATTTGCTGGAAAACACAAACCAGTGCTACAAATGGTTTTAATATACAACAGGAACATAACCAGAATATCATTTTCAACGTTCATAAGTGTGATAAAGTCTTAAAGTTAGACCAAGAATGAACACATGTAAAATCGACTTTGGAATGACATCAAATGACATCGAATCAATGACATGACACATTAAAACCGTTGGGTATATCATCCACCTCATTGAATGTTTAATGACTTATAGAAGTGATAGATATGTTATTGCTTAGATTATGTGTAGACACTCAAATAAAAACAATGGAGACATGTGACAAGCTCCTCAGCCATGTTCTTTGCCTTGTAATAGAGACTTTGTCAACAATCTTCAAACATCAAAAGACGTGAATGTTATTCGAAACCTATTATTGTTGTTAAAGAACTTCAATTAGCTTTGATCATTGGAAGAGTGAAGCTGATTTGAGAAGTATCATATTTACAAAGAGATTCCTTCTTAAATCACCATCCAGCAACTTCCTAATGACGCTTTTTCTAATAAGGGAAATCTTCAAATTGTTCTTCCTGTCAAGTCTAAGTTAGAACAGGTTTTTGTCAAAACTAGGTTTTGAAAACTCAAACCGTTGGTCTAAGTCAATCTTCATTATTAAGACCAAGTTTTTGTAAACCGACCTTTTGCACCAAATCTAAAGGTATAATTACATTTGTTATTTAAGTGTTCCAAAATTGGCTCTTAAACAAGTTTAAGGGCTAGATTTCGTTGCAGTGTTGCATTTTCTGTGCTGCAAAACGCTGCCTTTGTGAGAAAACCCTGACTTTTGAGAATGGGGTTGGAACAGGTGATTGCAATATCTGCCACAAAGCCAGCAAAATTGTGACGATATTGTTCTTCGTCGTCGCTATGTAGGTCAGAGAGTGGTAGTTTTTGCCCTGTATCTGACATGATTGGCGTCACCCCTCTGTGTGCATTTGTTATATTGTGCGTGTTTGAAAGCAATTAGGGTGTCGGGATATTGCCAATAGCCAAACGTATGTTTTTATTTTTGTTAATATGTTCAAACAAGTGGACGGTTTGGAATTTATCTCAATGCAAACGGATGTACATATGACAAGTGCATTGACATGAGAGTTACACATACTGACCATTAGAAATGCATATACTATTGTTTAGAAATTGAAATTGACCATAATAAATAAGTGCAATTTACAGTAAATCATAACGGTTCGTTTACAATAAAACTATGGCAAAACATAGTAAAATATAAACATCTTTGTGTAACATTCTTGAAATGTAACTGATGTGTTTTTCAAAATAATGATACAGATGTTTAAACGTTCGCTAAACTATCCATCAGGCAGGTTTTCAAAGAATTCACCCTCAGTTTTGATATTAGACAACCCATTCTCAGGCTAGATAAGAACATACCTAAAGTATTGTCACTCATCCACCTTTTGCGACAGTAACATCACTATTTCTAGTTAAAAAATATGTTGGAAAATTACAGAATTTGATAATATCAAGAACATAATATTTTGGAAATAATGTTTTTTCCTTTTTTCCTTACATTTATAAGCATGTTCTTTTACTAACGTACGTCTTTTTTGTGGAGAGAAAATAGTAATATAATACTATATTAATTGATTATCAGGTAAACAAAAGTGGTCATCAATACCTAAATATAGGAAAATGTTACCTTGCCTATGTAAACAATTAAGAGCCTTGGTTAAATTATATATATATAGAAACGAATAGGTTGTAATGATTTACATGAACAAGAATGTCATAACATTACTGGCCCTATCAATGCTTTCGTTGTTTTCCATGATTTTGCCTCTGTATTACAATTGCAAAACATAGGAGGATAAGTTGAACATGGGCAACTATTTTGTTTTGTTGCTACCAAAGACAATAAGCTTTTACGACTCAGTGTTGTGCATGTTTTTAATATCAAGATTTGCATCAAGACACTTATTAAATTTTCATGACAAAATTACTTAGTGACTTATAAATAACTTTCATTTTAGTGTTTTTAAATCATCTGTATTTCAAAGAAAAGTGAAGTAACTCTAACACATGAACCCATAAGCAAGTAAAGCCTCAATATAATGAAAATACATTTTCTCAAACTTTAAAACCTTTTAAACTCCTTCTGACATCAATAAACGACTTGGGATTGTTTCAGCAATAATGATAGCAAAGCTATTTAATGCAAACAATGAAGACAGCAAAACTTGTATTACTTATACCACAAATTCTGATAAACTTTTTTAACGGCTATCATATAAAAAGTTGCAATTCAAAGTAGCCAATTCAAGTGCAAAGCCATAAATTATTGACAAGTGAGCGAACAAATACAAAACGTTCAAAAATCTTACTACTGTTAAACTATTGAAACACAATCAAGTAAAAAGTGAATTGTACGAAACGAAGCAAATATGTTCCAAAACATTCTAAAACTGATAACCACTCAATTATTGTTGATTGGTGAAGAACACTTGAGACATGTAGTGCATTGCAATAATGTGAACAGGTTTTTACTAATAAATAATATCATTTCAGTACATAAGCTCCTTGCTCATGCCATTAAATTGGGCAGCATAGAGTGAATTAGTTTTTCTGATATCAATCATGAAAAATATCCTGTAAAACACCATGACCTAGAACAAAAGCATTTGTAAAGAGCTTATCAAATGATCATTAGTGAAGGAATATTATTAATATTTTGACACGACATATTTGCTACAATGAGTGAGTGAGTTACCTTTTAATGCCCTTTTGGAAATATTTCGGCCATTAGCGGTCTGTATTTTCTACAAATATGATACGGTAGTATCAGAGATACTCAACCGATGAGAATTCACTTATTCCCATAGATTCTTATCTTTTCCTTATTAATAGATTATTTATTTTTGACCAATCGTGTGCACTTTACTCTATTAACCACTGTATATTATACTGTCAGTTCAAATCCTATTGAAATTTGTTTTTCTCAAATGTTCAAACTACAATCTTGACTGACAACTCCTCTTGGCCTGCAAGTGTTCACTACGCACTTGATATCTTGTGGTGGTCACATTTGTTACTTGTGGTAAATCATTGCTAAATGATAAATATCAATAAATGTCTAAGCTTGCTGGATCATAATTAATAGTTATATAAACATCAGTACTCATACTAGTAACTTTTCATCTTGAACGCCTTTTGAACAAAGGCAATTCTATATATTCTTTAAATGGTGATCCATCAAAAGCTGTATTCACTTCAAAAGTAAATTTCGAATGACAAAGGAATGTGGATTTCTATAAATATATATAATTAGTTTCTGATATAACAGCATCATGGCTTACTATTGACCACACTGTGTATTAATTCTCACTGTCAAGTGAGAGTATTTCTACAAGAATAAATTATTGATAAACAGATTTGCTTAACAATATGACAGGAACAAAGAAAACTATAGTTAAAGGTATGTCATGTGTCTAGAAAATCCTTGATCAAATTCTTTAACTGTGGTTATGATTAAATAGCCACCTTCCAGAGACTAAATCCTCTACTGAATAATAATCATGTACTTAATCACGTTTATCTCTTAAAGGTTCGGTGATATTCAAAAATGTGTTTAAGCAAGTCAAATTAAAGCAATAAGATCACTTTGCATTTCGAATACAAATCTTCGGATCATCTGAGATAAGTCAGATCTACTTAACTAATACAATGATGAGCTGAAAGGTATTCATCATGTACTTAATCAAATCCTTTAACTGCGGTTATGACAAAATGGCCACCTTCTAAAGACTACACCAAATCCTCTACACTAGGTTCCTCTCAAGTGATCTCTTTTGGGTTTCAATGAAATTCAATATTGTGTTTTAGCAAGTAAAATTGACGCAATTTCATTTGCCTGCATCTCGAATAGAAATCTACAGATAAGCCACCTCTACTTTAAAATAACAATAATGAGTTGAAGGATATAAATTGTCCTAATAAACAGGAAACTGTGCCTTTTCATTCTGAGAAAGGAAATTGATGATTCGTCACGCACACAATATCATTGGACGATATCAAATGATTCTGAATTGAAGAAAATTCTCAATAGTTATTGCTGCCACAACGTATTGTTTTCTTCCTGTTGAGTTGACAGGAGGTACTTTGATATTGAAAAGGATATAAATGGTCATAATAAACAGGAAACTGTGTCTCGTCTTTCATAGAAGGAAAACAAATGATTTGTCATTCATATGATATGGGAGCATATCTGTTGATTCTTAATTAAATACAATCCTAAACTGTTAGTACTGTTAAACGTATTGTTTCCCCCCTCCCTATTTTTGTCTTTGTTTCAAAAAAGATTTGAAATTCGATTAGGGTTGTCTGATAATGTCATCATTTCCTATCTAAAACTTATTTCACGAGGTACTTAGATGAGTTTAAATATTTTTGTCATCAGAAAACTACGAGTGTGGATAAGCAAAATAATGACAATATAATAATTTTACTATTCTTTAATTTCATTTTTGAAATGCCATGGAGACAAATTGGAATTAGTTTTACCTTTGAATGATTTCAAGGTTTCTCCTTTAATTTGATTAAGGGTACAAAAATGTTGAAAAGTGCAGACTGCAACAGATTGACGTTGAACACTTACTTAGACAATAATTATAGCAAAACCTATCTATCAAATTTAAATGACATCTGTTCTCCTAAAGAAAACATTAAAATTCATTCACTGTGATCCGAAATAATGTAAACGTACTTTCAATTCATTCAACATGCATGAATGTGTCATTTTGTCATGAATAATAAACCAAAGACAGAAGAAAAGTATTGCATAATTTCCAATAATATAATCATTAAGCTTGAAGGGGTGAAAGAAAGTAGAACATACATTTAAGGAGGTGATTAATTATTTGCATTCAAGGTGAGGTGAGGTGATATGGAGTTTATCACCGCTTTCAAGAGTATTTCACTTATATCGCGGCTGCTAGTATTATTGCAAGAAGAACACCCCTAACACTATTATGGCTATATTATTGATTCCAACAGATTTAACAGTATGTATGCATGCTTTCATGTCTGGTCTCTTTACGTATATGTTTTGCTCAAGAAGCGATTCTTTTGCTTATATTTTAACAAATATTGGTTAAATTACATGCAAGTAGATCGCCCATGTGGCTAAGTGTAACTGTTCATAGTGCATAATCATATCTAAAGAATTTCTATAATTTATAGATTTCCCGGGACAGATAGTTGAAAATATTGTATAAATTTAAATAAACACAGCAGATCTACAAATACTATTTATCACTTTCATTCATAAAGTACATCAATTGTCTAACCAATTCACTAGCCCTATAATGAAGAATGTGCGTCTATAACGAGTGTTTCTTTCATTCGAGTGGGACGTAAAATATCAAAAAACCTTAGTCAAATAATAAAATATGTAATAGGAAGCATTGTCAGTATTATGAAAATATTTGTTTTTATCCCAGTTCCATTCAATGGAGTACCAAAACCATTAATGCATACAATCTATTTTCTTATCTAAAAGTATGAAATGAATAAAACATTCTAAGACATTAACTGTGTATTATTTATTTATTGAATGCAATATTCAAAGCAAGGACGCCATGTGCAATTTCTCCAGAAGACAACATCGATTTCTGTCAACAACCTCGGTGACACAATAATTATGCAGCTTTCGCAATCGCAGTTGCCTTATAACGCTTATTTGCAAAACCTGAGTAGTTATGTTATGGTTATTAACCTTGTCTCGTATCTTAACGTATAACGCAATACGTTCTTTGAAGTTAAACTTTAGTGTGTTAGCGGAATTAATGTTCTTTGGCAATATTTCAGTTATATCTTTGAAAGTAGTATACCATCCATAACGGTCTACTGCATCGTTGTAACAAAACGTGAAGACTGAATCTTTCCAATTAAAATATGTCATGTGTTGTCAATAATTGTATCCGGTAAACAATAAAGACCCACAGAAATGCACTGTTGTCTTAGAGGTAAATAATGTTTTAGATATATCTGAAGGTCCCATTTCATTCGCAAAGAAATACACTGTTAAAAGTGAAAATGGACGTTTTTAATTATTGACGAAATAGTGAATAATTGCTGAACTAATCCTCCGACATTCATCAATTTGTCGTGGCATGCTCCTTATCAGCAGTCGTCTAGTGAACGTATTTGGCAAATCTGAAAAGAAATTTAATTTGCTATAGAAATATTGTCAATAACAGTTTCGAATTTGTCATCACGATAGCAGAGGTTTGTTATAAATGGTGATACGTGATAACAAGCCCATTGATTATGGACGTTATATCTCCTGAGATTGTGATTGCGGAAAGGCAAACGGTTTCCGAATTCCGATTTAGCTGGAGAAATGGCAACCAGTTTCTAATATGTTTATTTTTTTGTCAATCGATAGGCGAAAGGGTAATACCCAATGGCAATAAAATGTAGTTCAAACAAATGCATATATGACACTGACGTTTTGAAGTATCAAATTTGCAAAAAGCCTTTCATTGGACCAAACATTAACTTGCAGTAGCAAGGTAAAACTTCAACCATAAACTGATTCATCATACAATCACCTAAGCAAAGTATAATGTTTTCCTCGTAATTTATCTTTTTATATTTGACCAAGATATTTTGCTGCACCTCTTTGAAAAAGTTAAAAAAGTTTATGTTTTCTGCCAGACCGAGAGTTGACTGGAAATATCATCATCTTTCTAGAATTTGGTCTTGATTAGGCAGCCATGTCAACATTTTGATTATTAGGAACAAGAGAATAACTCTACATATGTAATTTGAATTTCATGATGTGTGCATGATCATTGAAATGTGCAATGCCAATGTTAAAATGCAAGTTCACGCTACGCGATCAGTTTCAACTTAGGAACTATCAGCCGTAGGACATGTTTCAGATTGACAATCAATTATCCTAAATATATAAAAACTATCACACATTCCATCACTTTTGAAAACATTGGAGTTTTGTTTTAAAGGGGCAGTAGCACGTTTTCAGGGGGAATATAAGGTGATGTCAGGAAAATGAAAATTAATGGTTCCAATTGAAAGAGGATGTATTTAAACTAAATGGAGCAGTGATAATTCAAATATATAACTTAAAGTTTAGCCATGCGATTTCCTTTTCTTACACAAAATGAATTAAAAGTGTTCACGCAAACTGACAGCCAATCGATTTTATGTGAATCTTCATTCTTTTTACTCTGACTATGAATGATTGGTTTGTGTAATGAGATTTTTGACACTGTCAAATTAATATATTTAGCATAAATTTACAATTTTCAGTGAAAAATTGAAAATATAAACTGTCAAAAAACGTGTTACTGCCCCTTTAAAGCGCATGCAGTTGATGATCAATACCATTGGCTAGCATACGTTCTTTTTATGTCAAGTAACTACATGTTAACACCATAGGGAGACTAATTCTCAAATCATTATGAACATTGGCTAGCATATGGTCTATTTATGTATAATTTTAACATCAAATGGAGCCTAATACTCAAATCATTTTGATGGAGAAATAATACCGGACTGCAGATTTTAAAATTTTAAATAATGACATTCATTTATTCTTTGGTGAGGTGAGGTGAGATGATATAAGGGTTGAACGCGGGGTACTTTACATATATAACGGCTGCTTGTATTTTTACAGGGAGACATCCCGCAATTCATGTTCAAAACAAGGCTCAATGAAACTGTTTGCATCGCCCAAACACAAAAAAACCCTGAGCGTTATGAGCTGGCTGTGTTTTTGAAGGTGTCATGTGGATTTTCCTTGAACAATTTAAGCGCAAAAATCACCATGATGATGCTTAAGCAATACGATTTTGAAAGAGCAAGAATTAAATTCGTGGCTTCAGGTTGACTCAACGGTGATAAATTTTGTCCTTTGTCTCCTAGCAAGTCCCTGTGCAAATGGTTCTTCCTTTTTGAAAATGCCAAGAAGAAACATCTGTTTGACCCTTAAATTATTTTGAGGAGTTAATAATTACCAGCTACGTTATTATCATATCCGATTTTTATTTTTTTATTTTATGAAGGTGTGGGGTCTGATGTTGAAGTGTAAATGTAAGTGAAAGAGATTTTAATGTAGTCTTGGATAAGAGAAAATTACCGATTAGGTTTCTGTATCAAGTATTAAAACAATAACTTAAATAATATTAATTTAGATATATTATCTTTCAGATATATCATATTTCAGAGATATCATGTTTTATTTTGAAATACCCAATGTAAATGAATTATTGGTAATTTCTGTCTAAAGCTTCTTTTTTTAAATCAAACAGTTAACAATAATGTTCATTCTTGGTTTCTATTGAGTTCAAGGAAACTGTAGAATACTAATGATGAAAGCGAAGATGTCTTACATTTTGAAGTATCGAAGTTAACATGCACAGCTTTCTGTACTGTAGAGTTCTCAATCAAGTAAAGTGTTTATCTGAACAGATGCTGCTGTTCCTTTCTACAAGTTGACATGTAGTGTCAAACAAGATTATTCTTGAAAACTCTGCTGTATAAGTTCCGGGGTCTGTAACAATGGCTTACGAATTCTTGGAAATCTCAGAAAATCGGGCTTTGTGTTGCTGCCACTAATGGAATCAAATGTAAACATGTTTAGCATGCACACTAGCAACTATTCTAAAGTTGAGCTATCAAATGTGAAGGGCATTGTTATAACCTTCGTAACTCATTTATCAGGTTTGAAGGAATCGTGTTGCTTGTCACCTCACAAACCATACATAAGTTATCAGGTTTGAAGGAATCTTGTTGCTTGTCACCTCACAAACCATACATTAGTTATCAGGTTTGAAGGAATCGTGTTACTTGTCACCTCACAAACCATACATTAGTTATCAGGTTTGAAGGAATCTTGTTGCTTGTCACCTCACAAACCATATATTCGTTATCAGGTTTGAAGGAATCTTGTTGCTTGTCACCTCACAAACCATACATTAGTTATCAGGTTTGAAGGAATCTTGTTGCTTGTCACCTCACAAACCATACATTAGTTATCAGGTTTGAAGGAATCTTGTTGCTTGTCACCTCACAAACCATACATTAGTTATCAGGTTTGAAGGAATCTTGTTGCTTGTCACCTCAAAAACCATACATAGTTTATCAGGTTTGAAGGAATCTTGTTGCTTGTCACCTCACAAACCATACATCATATCACATGACAAATGAACCAATGTAGAATAGTTTATTAACAATCAATTTTAGGATATATACTATTTATAATTGGAAGTACATACAACATGGTTATTAAGTTTCTTTATTAAATTGTTTATTTCAATGTCAAAAATCGGAAGCATAATCAGATAAATTATATCGGTATATAAAATTGACAATTAATTAGTGAAAAATGATTTAATGTACACCTTGAACCTCATACTTATGATAAAACTGGATAAATGTCATATTTCTGATTATGATCAAAGTTAGAGCAGTAAGGTCTCCATTAATGGAATATATGACAAAGTCATTACGCAATAATAAAGGCAAACAAGGATATAATCCACCGATGAAGGTGAAATGGAAAGTCATCAGTATAATTATAATGAGCTAAATTCAAAACACAAAATGGCGTGTGCATTTCCATATATGGATGAACACGCAAGATTCATTTACATTATGTTGCATGCTACTTAATAAATATTATGTTCCTAATATCACGAAAACTGAGTATTAGAAATTTATGTTTGTGAAGAGACCATGACAGTTATCAGTTTATTATTTTTCGAAAACATTCTGGCAAGTGATAAGTGCTCTGTCAAATGTCCAATATTCTTACAAAAGAGCACTTAAGATAAAATATTGCAAACACGATTTCAGAATTATTGCAACATCCGTGTGCGGGAAAAGAAATAACAATTAATTTTGCGGAAACTTTGATATCAGATTTCCTGTTTATAGTTGCGAGCAACAAAGCAGACAAGTGCAGTAAACCGCAGTACAATATTGCTTTTTTGAACAGACAAAAATATTTAAAGCCTTAAACTCAAAATTTAAGTTTACAGTTCTGAACATTTATTAATCAGTTTCTTTATATTTGAAAAGAGATATATGGTGAATACAAAATCAGTCGCAAAAGTAAATCTAACATGTTTTGTGTAACATATTGTTCTTGAGCATATCACAGCACGGATTCGCCTTTGATCGATTTAGTTCTCATAGAGTTTTCTCTTGTTTTTGTAAACAATGTCATGGCACTTCCGGTGTTCCGTTTCTCCAGAGAGAAGATTTTCCTCAACTCATACCTGAACATCTTACCAGAGAGAATGTAGATGAAGAAGTTACTGCAGTAGTTCAAGTCTGAGCAGATCTCAAACAGTTCTGTGAGAGGATTCAACTTTACAAACAGTTCCCTCATTCCTCGATATCTGGTTGCTATAGCGATGTGTACAATGATGGAAATAAGCACAGAAGGGAGGAGTGTTAGAAGATAGATGAATGAAATTGCTAGGAGCATGAGAGTTGTCTTGTGCGTCTTGGTCACTGTGCGTCTGCTTCGAGATAAACCAGTTGATCCTTCATCTGAAGGTTTTCCTGTTGCACTCACGCGATAGATTTTGTACAATACAAGAATGTTGCATGTCAGAACGATGAGCACAGGAAGAATGAATATGAGCGTGAACTGATAAAGATAGACATGGAGTGATGTGTACATGGACAGGTACTCTGTCAGTCCTCCACATTTGCCATCAACCTGTCCGACCATGAAGAACCGGAACACCTGAAACATACAGATAGGTATCAATGCCAATTATTATTTAAGGTTTGGTTGTATTGGGGTCAATATATTATCGACAAAAGTGAATAAATATGAAGGTTTTAGCATTGAAAACTTGGAATCAACAAAGATAGTTTAGTATAATGTTTTTAGATATAGAACTTGACTTTACCTGGGTGTATGTCAGAACTATAATGAGAACAAGTATCACAATCACTCCACCATTTGGTGTACACAGGAAAGCCTTCCTCAGAGGGAAATAGACTGCCACAATTCTCTCCATGGCCATGCAGACAATCAGCCAAGAAGACATCAGATAGCACATGTGTTCATAGAAGTTGTGGATGCTGCAGGCGACGTCTGTGAAGTTGGCGTACAATCCCGAATCTCCCGCGTAAATCCTCAGCTCGTGCACCAGTAGAATCTGTCTGTTAATGAGAGTGAGGCTGTCAAATACTGCCAGAGCACACAGGAAGTGACTGTAGGACTTGTGTCTCCAGGACTTGGTCTTCATCACGATAAAGGAGAGACAGTTGCCTCCAATACCCACAGCAACAATCACAGGGGTCAAAATCTGCTTCATCCACCACGCCCATCGGTCATCGGTAGGGAAACCCATCACCAAAGACGGTTCTGAGACCGAATCAAATAAAGTACATTATTATTCAATAACAAAAGTAATATTGATGGTAAACATAAAAGAACCTAACAGAATTTCAACCTTTTAAACTCTTTTTATCAAAAGAAAGAATAAACAATTACTTAAACTTTCTGAACTTTCTCACTAGGGTAAAGTACGATGCTCGCGATAATTCCTGACATCTGTAAGTTGCTCCACCTTTTCATATTCTAATATCAGAAGATTCGTCTAAGCACTAGCTGAAACTGTTTGAGCTCCCTTACTTGAGTAAAATACGTTGCTCACACTAAGTCCAGAGACATTATTGCCATTTTAAAGGGCAGAAGCACGTTTTCGGTAAATGAACTCATCTCACAAACACAAACACGCAAATAAACGCGTATGTAGCCCATTGCAACACAATGTTATAGTAAAAGAATGCATTTTAAAACGAACGTTCCGCTTCGCAAATCTTTTCCCTTCTCCAATTGAATAAAAAAAAACTTATATATCATCTATTTCTATGCATTATTGGGTTGAGTATATGTTTGGGCTTGAAGCTAATACATATGTATATAATTAATTTATAGTAATTAGAGAAAACAATTTAACAAAACGTGCTTCTTCCCCTTATATTGTGTCTTAAGTAGTCATTGCATAGTTTTACTTAGATTGGTTGCTCACTTGAGTATTTTAATGGCACATATAGCAGAAATAACAATAAGCGTGAAATACAACGAGGGTTTGATATCATCTTACATTTTTTAGGGTTCAATTGATAATATCTAATGAGCGACCACCTAGTTACTAGAATATTCCGATTATTCTATTTACAATGTCAGGTTGCATTGAAATAACTTTATTCTATATGTAAAAGGTAAAATTGGGTTAATATTGGCAAATGTCATAAACATAATTCGGTTCTGAAGCCCCTTTAAACCTTCAAAATTCCGAGCTATAAGTCTGATGCACTTACATGTAAATGAAAATATTATTTCATTTCCCCTTTATATCTAGATAATGAAAATTAAATTATTGCCCTTAAGGGGGAAAATTTGTAATCACTGAACCGTTTTATCTGAATTTGTAAAAGAATTGATAAATACAATTGAATATGTTTTGTGTGAACACCTTTTCTTTATTTGACCCAAAATGATATTTCGTTTACGAACTACTACGTTTATCTAATAACCATTTGTAACATTTATTTCGTTTTCGTGAGATTAATTAATTTTACTTAAAACCCATGCTATTGCCCCTATAACATTCACTAACAATATGTAATACTTTAGCGGGCAGTTATATCAGGGTTGATATTTTTCATTTTTAATCTTCAATATGCGAAGTCACTATTTAAACAATGATTTGACGTTTTCCTATTCTAATTCTGGAAGCGAGATTTTGATTTTGAGACTTCTGTAGAGAACACAATAATTAAGAAACTCTTGTCAGAATATCAGTAAATCGCTTTCGCTCGGTAAATATTATTATTTATTGAAAGGCACTAGAAAACAGAGTATAGCATGGACATTGTTAGTATCATCTACATGTATATACTATTTAAACAACCAGAAAACGGTTGACACATTTTACATGGTTGGAGTAACATTTTTACATTATTTTAGAAGTAGTTTTCTATCAGTACCGCCTATCGTTACTAAGTTGGTTCATTGCACTGTAATAAGTTATAACATTTGAATGGTCGGCTCATGCTTTTTTGTGAGAATGTACAGATAGGTTAGTTTCCACAGCTAATGATTCCATTATCAAAAAAAAAGAATTATCATTGTTCTCCGTATCGCTTCAACCATGTGGTCTATGTCGCTGATAACCAACTCATTATCTCTTGGACAAAACAACAATTACAGTGGAGCAATTTCCTATTGTTATCTACATTGTATCTATAAAAAAAAGATAAAGAACTTAAGATTTGCACGCCTGCATGACTTATTGGGCATTGATTTTATGTTTCCATGTGATAACTCTTATAACATTAATTATTCGTGTCGGTAAAGAAAACTGACACCATTGTATTCGAGATATGGGTACTAGCACGGGGAATATCATAATGCTTGCACGAGCTTTGAAAACCAATATAACATCTCCTGCATATGTAAATTTCTTTATTTTATTACCTACGAGGGCAGTCATACCGAGGTTCATATTTTTCATATGTTGCCCTAGGGCAAAATATCACTTTTTCATTGTGACGTCACGTTAAAAAACAGTACCTTGACGACACGGTTCACCTATGACGTCACATACTATACGGGTCGGCGGCGGCTAGCCCGCCTTTACTGAGAAGTAGGTTTAGAGTATGTTCATTAATTTTGGGACTACGGTAATAAACAGAATATTATATTCGTGCCCATGGCATACTACGTTAACGACACTCGCTCGGAAAATACTAATATTTAGGCACTCGTGTCGTAAACATAGTATGTCATATAATATCCTCTATATATGTAACGTACAAATTAATAGGGTGAGTTGTAGTAAAATCACTCGTAGAATTTATATAGATGCATCTTCAGCTCGGTTATAAAAGACTAAGGAAATAGAATCATTTTCAAACAACATCATCATAGTCTTGATGTTATCTGTCGATTTCAATATAGATAGATATCAATTGTGACAGTTTTGACATTAGTAATATTCATCTTCTACTGTCTTATGTATTTATATTTTATGTTAACCTTAGGACACATGACCATTGCTATTAAGGAGCTGAAATTTTAAGCACAATTCAAAAGATCTGCCATAAAAAAGTAGTAATTGGATAGCAAAAGACAAGTGACTTTTTTTAAAGTTTACTTGTTAGAAAGTCATGAAATATACTCATTGATATAAAAAAACACTCTGGTCCTTGTTAGTTACAAGAAGACATGGATGTCTGTATCGCTTGGTTTCGCAACCGGTCAATCAAATTGACACACGGTCTAACACACCTTAGACAGCATTTGGTTATGAAATGACCTATTTCAGTATAGAGAGTACAATTTTAAAATTGTAATTTCAATAAATGATATTTTAATTATCTCTTTAAAATAAACCTCTCACGTACCTGAAATATGTTTATACTCTGTGACTTTCAACAGCTCATACAATGAGGTGAACAGGTTAAAGGGACAGCCATATCGGGGCATTTATTGTCGAAACAAAATTCAGGGGGATATTTTTTTTTATTAGAACATGATTATAACACCACTAAGTTGATACATGTTACTTGGGATACCATTTTTGTTGACTCTTTTTTAACAACTTGATACAGAATTTTTGTTTATGGATGAAATATTGCCCAAGCGGCGTAAAACAATAACTCACTCACATATGTTCAGTACAGTTCAACGTCCTCGAGAATAACGAACGTCATTGTCCTCGATAATAGAGAACCAAACACTTGCAATTTGAAAATGAATTGTAAAGTACACCTTTTAATTGAATGAATGTTTTTTTCTCATGCATTTTTATGACATATATGAATAATGATTGGAGGACAAATTGATTATTAACATTTTGATTATCACAGTATTGACAGTATAAATTGCATTCATTCACTTTAGTTTTTGTATTCATGAAGCAACTGTTTAAGCATGAAACAACAACTCTTTTGTTTTCACAACTAAAATCGAAAATGGGTGATCCTAACCTTTGCTTTAGCCCTATTAGTAATTAGCTTTCATATTTGTAGTTCTAAAGTTGTTGGTGACATGAAAAGACAGGCTTGTCACGTTAAGAACTTATCATCGATTACGCATTTTCTAACTTTGGTGAAACGTCTTTTATATACGAAGACGATATGAGTGTCCATGGCATAATGTGTTTACACGAGTATTTCCCGAGCTAGTCAAATGGGGAACCGAGACATCAAATCATTGTCTATTTCGTGTCGTACAATGAAAAAGTGATAATTTGTCCAAGAGCATCATATGAACTCAAATATGACTGCCCCCGTATTTGATTGTACTTCAGTGACTTTAGAGTTTCTTTTGAAATCCCTTCTGTAACTTGCTATACGTCATGAGAGCGAGTTGACTTGACCTGATGTATTTGATAAGAAATTAAACAAAATTGATTGTATTTGATCAATACAACGTTGTTGATAGCCTACTCACTATCTCTTTGAGGAAACGATGATAACAATGGAGCAATTTCAAAACAGTTTATCTACATTGTATCTTTAAAGACCTAAGATAAAGAACTGAAGATTTGCACGCCTGTATGACTTAATGGGCGTTGATTCATTGGTTTCATGTGATAAGTATTGGAGTATTAAATATTCATGTGAGAAAATAATACTCACAACATTGATAGAGATTAATATCCCAGCTGAGAAACATCATAATACTTGTACGATCTTTGTAAAACCAATGTGACACCTGCCGCATTTGTAAATTTCCTTATCAAAGAAATATTAACAGGTACAGCTCGTGACAACTCTATGAAAGCACTGTTAAGACAAACGAAATTGTAATTTCCAAACAACACCAGTAAAGCACATATAACATACTCTTTAAGTAATCTGTCGATTTCAATGTAGAAAGATATCAATTGTTACATGATAAAAAAAATCGCTTACCTGATATATTTGATGAAAAATTAAACATCGCTGCTATTTGATCCAGAGTGGTCCTGTCAAAAAAATAAGAAACACTGATTCTTATACTCTGATGTTTCCGGATACGAAGTCAAATCTATTTCCATTAAAACTTAATTACTTCTACACACAGAGAAACGTTGTTTCCTCATACGTTCTTCTCACGTCCTCTGATGAATAGAACTGAGAGGGGAAAGGTTATTTAAACAACGATATATCCTCACTGGAACATCTGAGACTGTTAGAGATCAGGGAAGTGTGTTCCTTTATATGAGATCAATATCTCGAGGCTCCACCTCTGTGTAGATGAGTGACAGGACATAGGGAGCCGTGAACAGAATCAATAACTGCGTGTCTACCTAAATAGAGGCTGAATTGGTTGCAGTGGAAACTCCTTAGCGCTATATCTTACATTAAATACCAATCAACATTCAATAAAAGAAATTGCATTTATTGTTATTCATAATGGTAAACATTTGGTATGTATTGCTTTTTATTACTATTTATCAAATGCGTTTTTAATTAGTTAATGTACTTTCATAGAGTACAAAGCCCTGATCACAGCTTGCTGGTATAGACACTTCAGAAAGTATTGGCCTAAATTTAAGATATGAACAGTTGTCTACCATTAAATAGATCTTTATATATATAAGCGGTAAATAATAAAGATAGACAAACAGGTATGTGTACATTGGCGAGTACTCTGTCAGACCTACCCACTTGCCATTAACTTGCCTCTGGAAAGCCTTAAAATACACCCATTAAAAATAATATCACAGATTACAACATTAATTTTGTTCAATAGCTGTAGTCATATATCCACCTTATAAGCGATAACATGTTTAGTTGAAACAATCTAAATATGAGGAACATTTTTTTCAAGTTATATGATAATCAACATCGCGCAATCATATTACAAACATAGCTTACAGGCTTTAACAAATGAATATTCATTCTTAACATCAGATTGTTTTGTCCGATCCCCGATTGAGAGACAATAATCTTTATCAAAAAAATTAACATAAAGAAAAGGTGCTGATTGTTATCTCAAAAATCTTGTATATTGTCATTACTTTTGTCATATCCGCGAGTAATAATACTATAATCAAGTAAAACTTGGATGTTTCTATGCAAGATGTACTTGTTTTGATAATTTTATTTCATCAAACCAAGTTACTCATTAACTAAAAATCTCCAATTAACCAGTCATAGAAGTACGTTTTTTTATGCAATTTATTCAAAAGTGTATTAATGTAACAGTTGTCCATGCAACTGAGAATACTAAAGTTAGGTATATATAAATGTATATACAAACACGCGAAACATATAACACATTACAAATTTCTTACCTATTTGATTTAACCATTTTATTGGTTTCGCCACATACCAATGATAAGTTAAACGTTCTTATAATTACATTTATTCATTGGTTGTCAACAGAAATGAAAATAAAGACTTTTTGACGGGGAATATCTGATTTGTCGTGATACATGTATGAATGATTTAATTAGGGAAATAATAAGGAGGCCAGATTGCTGTCAATTCTGACCTTGCTACACCGAGTAGTCTTGAATATGTTATCAATAATGTTATTATCATTAACATTCCATCATTAACATAAACATTCATCAAAATGGAAAAATAAGAGGCAAAAATGGTATGTAATGGGTGTTTTGTAAGAAGGTAGGAAAACGGAGTTGTGTTTAAATAAGTTACTTTTTTCAGTACATCAAAATATTCTTTATATAATTATTTTCATTGGTAACATACTTTTAATTTTATTTTTCGAAACAGGTCTCTGGTGTATTTGAATACAGGTGACGTTTGTCTGAGACATTTGATTAGATAAACTACAATACAACTTCTCCAGTGTACATACGTGAATGTCATTTAATGGAAAATTTAGAGGGCTACATAGTGTGTTGTTGGGTCTAATTAATCACTAGATATAAATACTGTAATTGTTTCGAGCAGAGTAAATAACCCTTCAAAGTTTAAGCAGGGCAATTTATTTGACATTCTGGTATTGTTTCCGTAAAGATAAAAGGCGCCGCCTGTCCTTTATTCTGCAGTAAAGTATAGTTTTAGTGACGTACGAAACAATGGTCAATGACGTCAAAAAGGATTGTACTATTTACTTGTCACGACCCTGGTCGAGGATTTTAAATTCATGGCCAAATATTACTTACAAATATCAATTTGTTTTGGAGAAATAGCTAACTCAAATGAGTTATGAACAAACCAGAAAAGTAAAAGGGTAGCCCTAGCCGTGTGTTTTGTAATAACTTCCTTCGATCTCGTACTATAACTATAATAATATTGCAAGCTCATGATTACGACTACTCTATTGCTTTCATAAAGCGTTTTAAGTCACATTTCGGATCGAAACCTTAACAAAGACAAGCGGCAATGAGACACACGCAATTCAGGATTTTTTCAAAGCAGTTGAATATCATCTACAGTTGGTGTTGAATTTGTTTTGGACTTTAAATTTTGATGTTAGATATTAGCTTCTTACTATTCAAGTAAGCATTTGCCCTATGTTGTGATGATTATGTAAATGAAGATAAACCTGAATTGATTTGAACCTAAATCAGTTCATTTAACATCTATGATATATTATGTTAAATCGAAGTTAGTCTTTGTCACTTTCATATTAACTGCCATTGCTGAGATATTTGGTATGGCTATCTATCCCTCTTTAATCCAAGCTTGACAGAAATCGAAAAAACAATTACATTAACATCGAATAAAATATTGATACAATGCTATCTTCCCTATCCTTAACATTTACTATTCCCTCTACCAAGACAACAAATAATCGCAGAAGCTCGGGTTCAGAGTTATAAAAAGCAAATTGTTAATATCAAGACTACTTTTCTTTTCACACTTGATCAACAACTAAGTAAACTCTCTGATGTAAGTGACAGTTGAAAGGGGGCGCTTATATAATCAATATGATATGTATGCGATGCACTGACTTATCTATAGTATGCAATATACATGTAGTATGAATTCGCTGCATGTCGTTTTTCAAGAGGTAAATAAAACTGCTTGTCAGTAATGGCCAGATGTCAATATTTTACTTTGAAAATCATACCAAGAGTGTGGTAATATCTTGCGATTAGTTGGTTATATAATCCTTTATATTAGCTTTGAAATATTATCTTGCTTTGCATTTTGATAAATTGTTACATTATTTGTTATAGGAGTCAAGTCAAAGACACAAGAACAAAAATGTTTAATCAAAGATCTGATGATTTCATAATGCTAAGAACTTACTTCCTTTGAAGTGAAATGGGGGACCTTGGCACAGAATTTTCAATCAGTTTTCTCAGTAGTGGAGGAGAATGGTCTAATTCACTTCCTGCGCCTCTTTAAACAGCCTGTGAATATTTGTTTGTTTGATTTTTTGTTTGGTCAAATTGAACATTTTTATACATTATTCAGAATTATTTTAGAATTTCTCGATATCATTTTTTAAATTGTGATGATCAAACCCTGCACATGTGTATTAATAAGAACAGTGAACTGTCATAAAATTGATTGAATACATTCAATCAATACAACTTTTACAACTTTCTGGGAAGGCTAAGCAATTGAAACTTTTATACCCATGCAAACAATGCAATTTGAAGTTAAGCCACATTTAGTTCACTGACAGCTGAGCTTACATTTGTTTTGTAGTTATCAAAAAGTCCGGAGTCCGATGATACAAAATCAAAATCGCTGTCAAATGATTTACCTTGAGTGTTATTAATTATATCACATTACTATAAATATTTCACAAGATGAGTCGTAACAGCAGATACAGCTGCGTACCTTGGTGTAATTTTGGATTTTGTTTGGACGTCATTAGAATAACTACATTAGCACTGACAAACCATATTTCGGTATCGTCTTGTCACTGGTGCTGAATATCGATATTTGACATGCTTCAATAGATAAATTTGGTCATATTTGTGAAATTCCGATTTTCTTATTTCTCTTTAAAATATTCAATATAGACGTAAAACAAATCAACACTGCTACATTGTACACTGCCTAAGGAACAAAATATGACTTCTATCTAAATTTGTTGATAACTTATGAAGGATTTTATAGAGAAAATATAGTGGTTTCGAAAATTTAACCCATGGTCACTTCACTGTCTTGCAAACTTGTTACAGTTATATGGTTTATTTGAAATATGAATAAGATAACGCAAAATGAAACTCAACTTTCGTTGTGAAAACTCAACATAATTCGTTTCGTTTGCGCAATGCTAGTATGATATTTAAGACATTCAAAATTGCGTGATATTTGCACAAGAGTATTTTGGTAAGACATTTCAACATAGACATCAAAGTTGTAAACAACCGTAAGTCTTGGTTGTTTCCTTAGGGTGAATAGTTTTGTCGATGTGTTGTTTTGGAATGACCACTTTAGAAGAACATTACGGCTTGAATAATACAGGTGCCTATTACTGTTTTCATACACAAGACTCAAAACACCAAGGAACCGACCTAGAATTAAACATTCCTTTATTGTTCAATTAAAAAATAAAACATGGATTGAGAATCCATCTACAATGACAAATATTCGCTTTTCAAGAGGGTCTATATTAATAATTCTATTACTGAGTTTCCTGTTAAAATTACTTTTCAATCTACCTTCTGTGCAAATATTATATACCTGGTATCTTTTTCCCTGAGGCTCTGAATCTTTTTGTATAGAAGTACATACGATCTTTATGTAATGTAAATGTCAATGGCATATTTTGATAATGGAAAGTTTACTACAAACAAATTGTTTTCGGTTCTGCCCCAAGTGGCAATCCCCAAGAATGTACAAAGCTGACTTTACAGTTAAGTCTTTGAAGTAGGAAACCTCTCTGATATCTAAAGTGTCCATTTGCATGGTCCAAATGGCCATCTTTCAATGTTTGCGTTTATATATATAGCAAACAGAGTGATGCAAATCAACTTGAGTGACATACTGAATTATATTTTACAAATTGGGCCAGACTTTCTGGAATTAAGGCCATTTAATTGTCAATATGTTAATTATTATCTCGTGGTTGACAAACGATTTTACGTCTTTCAAATATTTTCAGACACATATTGTGGAGTTGATTAACGTTGTTATTCATTGGAAGAACTGACAATTAACGTTGTTATTCCTAAGAAGAACGGACAAAGTTAAGAACGTATCAGATGATTTTAAAGTTAGGTGCAGATGCAGATGAAACATCATTTACTCATGAATGCCTTTATTCTTTTGAAAAGGAGAATAATATTATATACAATGATTATAACAATTCCAAACTTCTTTGATTGGCATGCTAGAAGTTGGTGGGATGAACAATAAGGACAATTCTTATGGATGAACAACTTCTTTATTCTGTGTAAGCGATTTTTCGACATAGATGCTAATGTCATCACTTGCTTGACAAAGACTTTAGAATCTATGTCGAAACGACGCTTAAACAGAGTAAAGAAGTTGTTCATCCATAAGAATTGTCCTTATTGTACATTTCCAAAGTATGTGTGCATCATTGCATTCAATGATTGATATTATATTTAACACACATTGACAATGAAATAATGTTGATTTCTTTAGTTACAAATTTGCATCATAGGTTTTAGCATGCTTTGCTATCATATATAATTGATATCTATCTATGTTTTTAGATATAATATATGGAATCTCAATTGTCAATAGATAACATATAGTGAGACTGTTGAACATTCAAAGCATAGTCATTACACATCAACATATGAAAGAATAGACCATTTCTTCATATATTGATAGATAAGCAATGCAAATTTGAGAAAAGCAAAGTAGAATGAAGCAACATCCCAGACACGCTAAGTTCCTCTTCATCAATAAGTTGAATTCCTTACATTAGCTGTTCCTCGCAGTCTTAAGATGAAGTTATTATAAGGATTTACGAGTGTTCAATGTTATCCAGTTTTGTCAGATAATCTAAACATCCAGACGAGAAGACTTACATCTAAGAGTATTGGAATTAAGCAAGGGAATGTGTCCAGACGTCTTCTCTTTAATTACACTATTTATAAGATTACCTTCAGTAAGACAAAATCTCAGCACCTGGTGTAAGGGTTTGCAGGAACTTCATACTGCTGATACTAGAATTTATCTAACTATTCAAGGGGAAGAGAGAACCAATACGAGATACACGTTTCCCATTACAAAATGTTCTTTGCACAGGAATCGAGTTCTGAAAAGACAAACCCTTTTCATTTAAGCTTCCAAAATCTATTTTATTATCCCAAGTGATTAAAAGTTCTTCACACAAATGGTCATAATTGTTATTTGCCTGACATGTGATAATTATGTCTCCCCTCAAAGGGTCCGTCGACATATTGGTTTTGGCTGAGTTCCCGTCCGCGTCGGCGTCCGCGTTGGTGTTCGCATTGTTTCCGGAGCATAACTCTGAAACTACTTGATCAATCCTCACCAAAGATGGTATTCATATCATGTAGATGTGCCTTTTGGGGGTTTTAACCTTACTTCAATTTAAATTTTTTTGTTTTCATGGTAACAGTTTGGACATGTCATTTTGAAGGGTAGGGTAAGTTTCGGGAGCATAACTGTGAAACTACTTGAGTACTCTTCACAACATTGTGTATACATCCTCGTCATATCATATAGATGCGTTTGTCTTTTGGAGATTTCAAATTCTTTAAAAATATTTTTGATTAAAAATTATGATATTATATCTTTTTTTAAGGGAAGGATTAGTTTCATAAACAGAACTTAAACTTATAGTTTGTTGTTTTATCGAAAGAATCGGTTTTTCTATTTGATATATAAGGACTTTTCAAAAACAAATTCAGCTGAAATGGTGTATGGGGGAGACGTCTGTTTTACGAGTAAAAACGCATTCTAGTTTATTTTTATTCTACGCTTGTTATTGTTTAGATTTGAGATGTTTACGAAATGAAATTTTAGATAATCGGCTTCTATCCCGGAAATTTTATATGTTAGTTATATTGATAATGAAGTCACACAAGAAAATTTAATAAATATTTTGAAAATCGATGAATGTATTAGACTGCAAAGTTTCAATTAAAAATGTAAATTTCCTTTCGGATGCAAGTTCGAAATAAATGAAACAAGGTTTACTGATAAGAATAAGATGTTTTTATTGAAGTGTAGAGTATTTGACATCGATACTCATAAAACATTTGCATTACAACAAACAGGGTTTATTGTTTCGTTGCCTCTCATTGCACAAACATTCCAAATACTACCAAAGAAAATTGGATAACAAATCTCGAGACACTTATTTTTAGATTTTCATTTATGTTACGTCAAATGTTGACTTTGTGAAAAAGTAAAGTCAGAAATGTAAAACAAAATAATGTACAAAATATTCATGTGATAAATCAATTATTCAGCTTCAATTTGCAATCAATCGGGGTTTTGTAGCAACGTAATCACGTAAAAATAAATAATAGAACGACCATCTGAGTGACTACCGCCTGGGGTCGCCCGCATTCATTGGCTGTCACAATGAGCTTATATCGTGTTCGAAATCACCGTTTTTACGACTACATATATGGTTCCTAAATATGATGCACTGTTTCGTGAAGGATAGAATTTTGAAATTAAAAATAATAATTCTTATTCATAAACTTCACCACAGCAGATGTAGTTATTGTTGAGTTAATGTTAGGTAACCACAAACCACACAAACTCTTTTTAAACTTTGGTAACAATAGTAAACTATTTTGACTTCTTAAAACCAATTATATACGTTGTCATGTTTCATTAAGCATTTAAAAAATTACAAATAATTAAATAGTTTACATTTTTATGTGATTTATATCCCTAAATTGTTCCTCATTCAATCAATCAATAATTGACATATATATGGATTTGCTTTTTTAAATATCTAAATGATTTTTGATGACATAAACTTTTCAATGGCTATACATAATAGTTTTTGGGATGTGTAGCATATATAAATTAATATATCTCTCGATTTATGTATGTATTTTTGAACCTTCAAACTTCAAGTTTGAGTCGACTTTTAAATGAGCTGTGAAATATTCCCTGTTAACTTAATTTTCACAGTTTAGGGCTAAAAATACTCGGTTAACAATGCAAGTGATCATGACAACATAGTACTCTGAATTATTTTACAATAGTTGACGATATTCTTTTACATCAAATATCATTTAAATTATTTTTTTTATTTAGAAATTTAAAAGTACATTATGTTATTGGATTTTTCTATCACCACACTAAGTTTTGATGATAATGGCCGCTTAATAACTGACACAAACTAGAAAATTTGTGTCCATGGGACACAGATGCCCCAGCTAAAAAAATAAGCTCTCAATATTTTCAACCATAGAATTTAAAAAGAGATGCACAGCTTTAGCTTAATTTAAGTTCAAACATCCATTAAAATGTAGAAAATTAAAAATTCCCAAAACATAATATAAGGTGCACAGGAGAAGTGGATAAACAACACCCCCTATCACATTACTATGAGCTTTCACTTGCCCCAAACATCGCCTAAGTTCAACAAGTCAGAAATTGGAAAAAAATTAAAAAATTGAAAAACAAAATGTGAGATGCACACCCATCTATCTCCATTCTAACATGACTGATTAGTAAAATAGAGAGGAACTATTTTGACTTGGGTAACATTGATGTAATTACGTTAAACCAGTGCAGATCGGTTCCACTAACTGGCAAAACTACAGCACATTCACACTTCATAAAGACAAGTCTACAAACAAATTTGACATAACATACACCACAATATATTTAGATACAACCCATCTTTATTTCATTGAGCACAATATCAACAGAAGGCAGATTTTCAATGTCATCAGAGTTACGAGTTTTGAATTATTGAAGTACTTAAGTCGACCTATCACCCTTACAAGGACCGACCCAACATCAAGGGACGTCACTCTAAAACAAGACTGTTTTAGACATAGTGAAACAAAGCCTGAAAATATGGTCACTCGTGACTCAGAGGTAGGGGTAGGGGCAGCATTCTGCAAATTAAAGAATAAAGTCGCTTTTGTTCATTTGACGAATCGTTGTTTTGACGAATATTGATATTGTTCACATGTCATTTTCAATCTCGCAAGAAGAACCTACTTTTACATGAAACTAGGACAACGAAGGTGATTATTTCATTAAGAATTATAAGGTTTCCAGAATGATTTTGAAATTCATTTTGCTGTCGCCTGCAATTCTATTGTAAACAGTAAGTTCACAGAGTGCATTTTGTATACATGCGCGGAGGAATGTGAAACTGTCGTAGTTATGTAAAGGTGATTTTCGGTGAAATAATTACTCCAAATGTTTTAAAAGGAACCAATAAGAACGCAGTGCTTTTTCAACTATTTTTTGGGTCATGTTAGAATGCATAATCATAAATGATCATAAATCACGGGCCGCTAGTAAGGGAAGTAAATTTAACTGCGTTCCTAAAAGCTGTTTTCCATGGTTCTTGTCCCACTTCGGTTACAGTATCAGTTGTTCTCTGGTCAGAAAAATAGGCGGTAACCGTATCAGACACTTAGTATTGATATTTCAACATCTCCTCTTGAAACCTAATGGACACTGACAATAAATTCAGTTACCAGTCAACAGCCGTCGAAACTGAGTTTGGTTCAATGAGGTCGATTTGACAGATTTTGAAAACTCAAACATTCCTTAAACCCCATAGATCATGTTTTATTACCCGTATGGTTGAAAATATATATAGTGACATACTTGAATATGAGCACCAGTACACATATCACTTTTGCCTAGCAACGATTGTTGTACGTCACTGTAGTCGGCCGTTGCAAGGGAAGCGGTCCGGGTTGTTTTTACATTTGAAAGATATATACTTGGTAAAGCAATGGTAATAAATGAATTTTTACCCTCGTGCAAATTTCAGTAATACACAAGTTCACACTCGTTTTGTAAAAGTCACAAGACACGCTTCCTCGGGTAATAATCTCTATATATGAGAAGTGTGTTTTATTTCACGTCTGATAACATTCACCATATAATGTTGTTGTTGAATATGTCTGAAACCAGATAGATGTACGCTATGTACGATAGATGTATGCTGCTAAGATTCTTTACCATGGCAGGGAAAAGAGTTATTGTTTATGATGACCAATGTCACCAATTAAAGTGTTACTATGCTAAAGTAATGACATTTAAAAAATGTTAAAGTATTAGGGGTTATGCAAGGATTATGACACTGACCTTTTTCATCTCATTTACATTGTCTGTAGATAATATGTTCTTTTGTTATCTAAACAGAAGGTATCATAAACTGATCAGATTGTAGAAGGTCTGAAATTTCAATATTGTCACGTTCAGTGTGTAGTCTCTTCGGAAGTAGAACTTGGGACTTGGAAATCAGTTCGTCATCAATACTAATACAGTTTGCCGACCGGCCTAGGCCCAAGATGCCTAGCGTCAGGAAAGATCGGTCACTTCCTGTCAAAGGGTGAAATAGTTTTAGCTCAAACGAAATAGTTCTCTGCAGGTTTCGAGAAGTCAGTAGGCTTGCATTTGACCTTGTTCTGCCACAATCATATTCAAACATTCGTGTCTATATGAAGGATGAAGGTACTAATTGATTTACAAACCTCAAAAGGACTTGAAAGTCTTGTGACAATTACGAATAGCCTCGCCGACGTAGGCCGCCAAATGTAGAAGTTAAAATGTATTTTTACTTCTAGCTGGGACTTCTGGGTTGAAAGAATTTCGCTCTACCTGTCCGGCTAAAGTGATAACCCCTAAGCCGAAATCAGTTGGAATGATTTTACCTTACCATCTAAAAAAATGATGTATGGTTTGCCAGAAGATTCTATGGGTTGTGCCCAGGTGTTGACCGATGGAAAATGTCTATGAGTTAATGAGCAATTTTGTCTCGGAATGAAAGTTAAAAGACATGAAAACTATGCACTTTTATTTAGATTTTTATTTTTTACCATAAATACATGTACATTGCCATTGTCCGTTATAATAAACCCTGAACATTATCATTATTTCCTGTGGATACCGAAGGAGTAAGAATATTCTCATAATGCTTTGAAATAGGCCAATCTATGGAATGACACAAAATGATACTTGATGAAAATTATCTCTGAAGTTTACAACTTCGCTTACATTACCATTTTGGCTGTAAACTACAATGTGGCCTGGAAAAGCAACATATATATTTGCATTATGTACAACAACCTTATTCGGTTGTTTTTTTGCCATGAACATCCTGATGGATGTTTTATCTTTCAGCATTAACTTATAAAGTGATTTGCCTTTTGAGTAAAATAAATATTTTATGTTTCCATCAGAAATGACTTTTAATGGAAGGAGATCTTTAGCTAAAATCAGAGAGGTTTTCGTGGTACCATTAAAGAAGAGCACAGCAATTGACTTTAGATTAACATTGGCAAAGAGGGTCTTATCAGTAGGGTCTAAAATTACTTTTGAAGCTTTTTTCTTGAATTGGTTTAAAGCCTTAACTGTGCCATTTGATAATAAAGTATATATCATAAAGAAATACAAATTTGGACGTGTGCAAAAATATACAATATCATTAGGTTTATAAAAGATAAATTCTTCTGCCCGCAGTCCTAACTTTATCAGACTGCTGTTGCCACTTTCTAAGTCGAAAAATATCAATGACTCTTGTTTGACTCTCATTGAAATTATAGTTTTCTTCCATGAGGGAATGTACAAAGCAGCCGACACCACAGCATATTTAAATTTCAGATATTCTTTCTTTGCAAACGTGTCCAGTTGAATCAGAAATCGTTCTCCACCTTTACCGTAGGAAAATGCCAGAAGTCTTGACATCTTCTCAGACGCTGATGAGTGTATACCAACTGTAAGAAAGACGTAATATCAACTTATAAATACAGCAAAACAATGAATATTTACTTTAGCTGGCTATTGACACTCTCTATCCACAGAGACAGATCAAGTCATGAAATGTTGATCTAGCCCCTGTTCCAATTAGTCAAGATTGTGGGATAAAATTCGAGATGCCTTAGTTATGCAATCAGCGACACTGTCCTAAAACCATCATGTTGGCTGTAGTGCAAAAGCATTGTGATATAAAGCATCCTTTTCAAGCAAGAGGTTTTGTCATTTGCTAAAAAAGAAAATTGGATTGTGGTGCTATCTTTTTCCTGCCAGGGGAAACTGCCGGAAACCACGGATTTGTCTAATTCGATCAGAGGTAGGATCACAATTTTATAACTTGATTTACCTCATTTGGGAGAGAATGACTTTTAATGGTATTTACATTTATTAAGACACTTTAATTGATTAAAGATGAAATGACTTACCATCGATCTGATCTGTTTGATTCAAGTTCTGAAAGAGGATTTGAGTAAGTATTATGCTTAGATATGAAATGTATACAATTTAAGTATGTTCAATTATGAGCTATTTCAACTGCTTTTTTTTAAATACATGTAACTGGTTTGGATGAAATGACTGAATGATTTTACCCTTTGCCCACTGGGAACGTTGTTAGTATCAACAACTATACCATAGGTGTCGAGAGTTATTGTTTTTGCACGATTTTTGATTTATAGATTGCACTGACACTTAGATCCCAAAAACGCAAGAACAGTATTATTTATTCTTTTAATTAATCAAATACACTGTGGTATTAACAACCGGCAAAAATTTAATTCTTAACTTCTGAAATTGAAATCATGAAAAAGGATAATAGTGATGTTTGGATTAAAGTTCCTTTAAATCTATTAGAAACATTCACCTTTGTGTTTATAATTTATCAAAAACAATATTCATACAATCAACAGAAACACATTAATATTATGTCATTACTGATGACAAGGAACAGAAGTCACATTATTGCTTATATTTGTCATTGATTTTAACAGCCATTGCACCAACTCTATAAACCGACAACCCCATCAGTTGATAAGTGTGAGAATTACATAGTTTTTAATGTGATCGCAAAGTCTTGAAGTAAGAACTTTTTGACGATTTAATGCATACCTTATACAATTCAGAGGCGGAGTACATGGGGAGATATCGGCCTCGAGATTGGTGTTATGCGACGAGCCGAAGGCTAATATCTCCCCATGCACCCCGCCCCTGAATGGTAAAACAAATTTATCTTACCAAATGTTTAAACAAAACGATGAAGATAAAGAGTAGGAAAAACGTTTACTGCGTAAGCCCTTTGACTATAGTTTGTTCAAAGCTACATATCGGTTGATCAAAATTATCCAGCTTGATCATGTGTTCAAGGTAAGATTCATTGTACATTTCAGGACGCTCAATCTGCACGCTTTTTTCATGAATTGTAAATGCCGGGGTATAAATAATATATCAACCCACTTATAAGGGTGATGTCAGTATTTATCCAGGGTCACGTGGACCAATAAAAGATCGAGATTCATACATGAGGTAGGATAATCATTTCGGCACTATTTTTAAAGTTGTTGAACGTTCTCGACTTTCACAACAAGCAGCATGGGACATGGCAAGGGTGTCCTTAGTGATCTGCTTTGAGGTCAGACATGGTTCATTCAAGTTTTAACCGCCAATGGGATACATGAACAGGTGTCTTCTGATATGAAATATATCAACACATGCTGAGAAAAGTAACACATATCCGAAGCTTGCTTACTTTTATCAACGAGTTTTGAAATATTTGATTTCAGAAGCGATAGGGGGAAGATTCTATCTATCATCCAGAATTGTTGTATCACGTTTGCATGAAATATTTTCATTTCTGAACACTGTTCTACCCTAAAATTCCTAAAGCAGTGATGTCATAGCATTGTGATGGCATCATGTTTATGATTTCATAGCATTATGACCTCGTGTTTATGACGTCATGGCATAGTGACATCATTACCGATTATGCTAAAACGTCACAAAACTGTAGAAACGATATCTCCTTGGAGATATCGCTTGATCTTTACCAAACAATAACTCCTGTGAAACACAGTTTTGGATGATAAAGTTGTTTCCTTGATATTTCTCTTGACACGAAAAGTAATCTTTTTTCACTTCAATATAAAATTAGCAAGAAGAAATTATGAGATAGGAAGTATTTTTATCCATACCGTTATCAATCGATTATAGATCAAAGATTATATTGTAGTCTGTAGTTACATCTTTTCTGTCTTATATTATTCTGTCATCTGTCATATTATTATTAATTTTTATCCTAATCTCTTTTCAAAAATGTAAGTCCTTTTAGTGATATTCAGATGTCAGTTTAGTGCATGTCATTTTGAAATATAAAAAAAATAATTTATGATTGCAATGTTTCACTGTCCTGTAAGACTAGTAACTTGGTTTCAACTTACCTTCGAACTACTGGTCTAGTATGAGGTTTGAATTGGTTATTTAAGATATAAAATTATATACATTACAATAACGATGAAAGGGACGTCAGTAGAGGGTTTATATGTTGCAGCAATGCATTCATATGAAAGTATGTAGACTTTACATGTAGGTGTTGGAATGAGACTCACCTTGTAATTATTTTCTTTCAAGGCAGTAGCGGTATTATCTTTACAGCCATGAAGCCTACAGATCAAGTGATGCGACACAAAGGACAATTCAGAACAATTCAGCTTCAGTTGTGATTCAAAACACATTTGTGGTCCAAATGGTGACCGTATAATATTCGTTTTTGCAGACATCATTGGCAGAATCATCCAAAGAAGCTGAACTTCTACCTTCATTTTGTATTGTCTCCTGAGGAAAGCAAAATGTTACATTTGTATAACATTTTACCCTAAGCTTTACAGGTAGGTTATCATGATATAGAATGTCAAATTCATCAACAGGTTTGTGAGATTGAAATTATTCATTTATAGCAACATGTCAATTTTTGTAATTTATCTTATCAATTGTGTTGCTTATTTTGGTACAGTTTTAGACTTGTGTCTTTTATCTTGTCGGTTATCATATCAGGATTTCAAGTCATAAATTGCCATTATTGATCTATTCTTTTCTATAGGAATTTGGCATGAACAGGTACATGCATCAATATTGTGTTGACAGAATGATATTTTCGTAAATGTTAGTTTTGTTATTCTCATACGCATTGTAAGATAATCTATAAATTGTCTGGTGGTGTTATATGTAAATACTTATTAAACAAATTCTGTATAATTAATGAACTTTGTAAAACTAAATCTGATTTACCAATTTGTTTTGTCTGTTTGTAGAAAGCAAATAAATAAGTGTTTATAAATTTTCCATTGAAACATAACTTTTTGTTCATAGGAAATTCTGAAAGGGCAGATGAACGATATTGAAAAAAATAACCTCAAATATTCCTTGAAAACATGACTAAAAGTCACATCAGCATTCTCTCCCCACAGAGGCAGATCAAGTCATGTTGATTTAGCCTCTGTTCTATTACGTAGAGTTTGTGGGATAGAATGGGAGATGACTGATTGGAGGCAATCAAAGTTAGTTGTGCAATCAGCGATGCTGTTCTTAAATCATCGTTTTTTCTACTAAATCAAGGCAAAAGCATTGTGATATGAACCTCACTTTTCATGCGGGAAGCGTTGTTATTTGCTAAACAAATTTAAATGGATTGTGATGCAGTTTTTTCCCGCCAGGGGAAACTGCCGGAACACACGGATTTCGGCGTAATAGAACAGAGGCTAAATCAACATGACTTGATCTGCCTCTGTGGGGAGAGAATGTAACATCAGTAGATGGTCTAACATCTCATTATTCGACCCGATTAACACAAGTTGTGGAATCAAGTTTGTCTGATTCTAAGTATTAGTATCACTCACTTCCTCAATGTATGCTTCAAACAAATTTTCAGCTCAGTTGTTATTGAATACACAGTTAAGGAGAAAGTTCCTCTTAAAGAGACAATCATATGAATTGAATCAATCTAAACAATGCTATATGGTTTTAATTTCAATTCTGAACATTTTAGGTGATTTCTTCATCTGAAAGCAATGATATAAAAATTCATCAAACGACTTTGTTTAATGTTTTCACTTATAGCACTTGCTATCGAAGGAATATGTTTCAAACCTCTCAGAGTACGAGTTATATAATGTTGGAACTAGCTTTTAAAGAAGGAACTCTTAGTGAAAAAAAAATACTTTTGTAAGTTCGTTAAATGTGTTAGCCTTTAACTGCCTTGATCAACCATGAGTGCAAAATGAATAAATTAATTTTACTCTCAAAATATTGTTTACAGTAGCTTCAGTGATGAAAGTGTTTTAGTTCTGCTTCATCGTGAATTTTAGGACACAACAAATTTCGTTTGTTTTTTCTTTCACTGATATTTGTGCATTTTATAATGAATATATTTATGAAGCTATCAATTATTACAGTTTTTTCGAATGTCGAACTATGTGCTGTTTTAATAATTTATAAGACATTCTGGCAATTGATCTCTTCCATTTGCATTGGTAACCCGTAAATGACTGACAAATATCTGTTGTCTGTGTTTTTCATTTTCCCTATCATGATAAATAAGGACATGTCACAATATATTAATCTTGCCTTTAATAAATATTCTGAATCCATTCATACAAAAAGTTTAAATAATCATTTTTGAAAGTCACAAAGTTTGTTGTTATCACGATAAAAAAAGTAACAATTATTTTTCTCAGTGGGATTAAAATAACTTGTAATGAGAAACATTCATTGTCATTTAACATCATGCTTTGATAAGAGCAATGAAGCCAAATATTTTCATATTTTCAGTTTTCAGATTATTGCAGCGAAAACCATCAGACGATCGGACCAATCACTATAAAACCTTTCAATAACCTTTTAATCTAATATTCGAGGGGTGAGAATACTGGATTTTCGAGTGGTGAAATTCCAGGAAAGAAGCTAGATTAACAGAATAATCCAAATACAGATATCAAATCACTTGAAAACAACCCTAGGCAGGACTACCACTTCTACTTCGTTGCACAATTTAGCTGTTCCACACTACTTCATGGTTACTGATATATAAGTTTAGTGCTTATTGCCTTGAGGCAAGCTATTTGGACACGGCACTTCATCTTAATCAACAAAATTATCATAATCAATGATTTAAGTCAGTATTTTTCGATTCGATATATCATGAACATACACACTGTTCCAAATTTCAAGATTAACGTCTTTTTATCTTAGTAATCTAGAAACTGGCTTCAACTGTGGATATAACTTGAGCTCAAGATACCTGAACCGATCTCATCAACGGAACATCATAACAATCAAATTATCATAATGTATTTCAATCCTAAATAATTCACCTCCCGATGCATTGGCCTCACTAGAAATATGAATGATATGGGTATAAGGTAACACAGATATGCATGGAGGCAAAAGTGCTGACTGCTCAAAATGTCCAACAGCAGAGACCATTTAATTCCTGAATACTGTTGAAGAATGAATCCCAAAGATAATTAATCGACTCTTATTGATTAAATTAAATTTGATCAACAACCATCGGATGTTTGTTATTTAATCAACTCTTGTTCACACTGTCACTATAGGGAGAGTATCCGTGTGAGGGAAGGCACTGGATCGTGTAATTTGTAAAACTACTGTGCAAATGTATTATTACATTCTCTACCCCACAGAGGCAGATCAAGTCATGTTGATTGAGCCTCTGTTATATTACGCCGAGTTTGTGGGATAGCATGGAAGACGCCTGATTGAAGGCAATCAAAGTTAGTTGTGCAATCAGCGATGCTGTTCTAAAATAATCATTTTGGCTACTAAATGATGGCAAAGACATTGTGATATGAACAACCCTTTCCATAAATCTAAATGTATCGTGGTGCAATTTTCTTCCGCCAGGGAAAACTGCCTGAACACGCGGCGTAATATAACTGAGGCTGTGTCAACGATTCTTGACTTGATCTGCCTCTGTGGGGAGGGAATGGTATAAGTAATAGATATACCCACACTTCCTGAGGTGTATCGCTCAATATACCTCCTGTTTGAATCGTGGGTCTCCGAGGCGTAGCGTAGCGGAGCCGAGGATCACGATTCAAACAGGAGGTATATTGAGTGATGCACCGAGGGAAGGGTGGGTATATCTGACTTATACCCCACTCTGGTAGAGTTATATTTGACGAAAAAGAGTTGTCCACCATTTTCTATGTATATTTATCTTGACCTTACTAGATCAATAAAATATTAACAATACTCTTTTTTTACGTATTTAAAAACATAAACTGACTTCATTACATAAAAATTTGGTACAAACTAGTACCTATACATGGCTTATATAGGAACATACAACAATCCAGACATGGCACAACAAAAAGTACAGCTACCTGTATCAAGCCTCAGTTGCTCAGTCGATAGAGGCGTAGCGTCGCAACATTTAGGCCCCTGGTTCGATTCCCTCTTTGGTCATTAACATTGCTCAAAAATTCTAAATTTTACAACTTGGTTGATTTGCCTAAGTTGAAGATCTCTTCACTTGACTTTATTTGGGTGTGCAAAACAGAATAGGTGTATTAGAAAACTTGTGGTGTATCGGTCAATATACCTACAGTTATAACAAAGGAAACCATAGCAACAATACCGGAAGTGGGGTATAAATAAGACAGAAAGGTCTTGATGGAAAGGAGGTTTTGTGTGTGTGTGTGTGTGTGTGGCTATAAGGGGTTCGTAAATCCTTTACTTAAATGATCAGGTATTGATGTACTTTTTAACTTCTTTAGAATCAAAGTAAGAAGGCAAAATAACAATTCTTTGAAAAACTTTAACATCATCCAACTAAAGACATCTGTTCGTGAACAAAGCCGCATTGGATGCATACTTCATATTTTGAGCGTTAGATTTATTTTGTTTGATAGATTTGTATGAATCCTAAATGTATCTTGGAATATGTTTTGCTAGACTTACCATTATAGGTGATATCATATTGTATCAATTCTAAATGTATCTTGGAATATGTGTTGCTAGACTAACCATTATAGGTGATATCATCTTGTAAATACAGCATGCAATCATGAAAAATCATTCTTCAGTTTAACGAAAATATATTTTTCAATGAAATAACTAGAAAACAACCCCTTCACATCGGCAGCTAAGATGTTGATGGATAGCTAATTCTCCTCTCTACAAAATGAATACGTATGTTTCTTCAAATAGATGTAACATTTGACATTAACAACCTAATACGACTGACATCGATATCAGCCTTTTACAATATGGCCATTCACTCAATGGTATTGTGACGTTGATAGAGATGCATTACACCATTGACATACTCAAATAGCTATCTATAAGCATATATAAGGAAGTGACATGCTAGTTTGTGTGCCATGTACACCCACATATAGTCTGGTCTTAAAAAAAAGACTGTTTGACACTTACAGTGACTGAAGAATGGTAATCGTATCATTCTTCTAATGATGGTTTTTGTGTCATTTACATCAAATATGGCCTGGCATGGTCTTAAAAAATAGACTGTTTGACACTTACAGTGACTGTAGAAGAGTAACGGTATTTTCTGCTCTTTGATCCAGGAGTGACACGTACCATATGGTTAATAGATGTTTGTATTTGAAATTTGTGTTCTCTTCTATCTTTTCTTATATTAACATAACAGAAGAGCGCCCTATCTTCTCACATTCATTAAAACCTTTATCAGTATCTATATCATGCAGACGTTTGAAGATAATGAAATTTATAAAAAGGTCATTCTGAATAATTAACATCATTATTTTTGAAAAAATGGATATAAACCAAAATTCAAGTTTTAAAGACATATTGTTATCTTATAAAAGAAAGCTAGGAAATATATTATCAACTTTGATTTTTGGCACTTTATTATATTGCCATTTTCATCCTAATCATACTGATCGGTTTGGTCCTACATATGCTTATGATTTAGTTATCTAAACTCAAACAAATGCAATTTCATTACTTTATGTATTGGGTTAGTTTAAAACGTCCTGTTAAAGTCATGCATGAGAATCAAATAAATGCAAGTAAAATGAGGAAAATAAATTTAAGAAAGACCGCAGTAACATGTTTGAGATGTTATCACTTTTGCAGTAATTAAATTAGAAGCCTACTTCAAGCTACATTATGAAGGTATCGACGCCCGTCTGGCAAGGATTAGTTAGAACAGAAGGCCGTGTTTTTTCCCTGAGCAATTTCAATTCTGTAAAAATCATATGTTTTGATAACAAGCCTATCGACATATCTGAAGTTCTGTAATGAATCTCAAAAGCCAATGTATTCAAGGTAATAACTATTATTACATTGATGAAGCCAGATATTGTGCATCTTCCTACGCAGAGCCTAAAAGGCCAGTTTCCAAACTGTCATTTTATGCCTTGCTGCAGAGACTCTACTTTTCTGTGCTGCTATAGTGCCCCTACAGACTAGAGAGCAAGCACATAAAACTCAAGGCTATGCAGCAAGGCATAAAACTGACGGTTTGGAAACTGGCCTTTTAGGCTCTGCGTAGGAAGATGGATATTGTGTGGGACAATAATATGTCAAGGGTACCTGTGAATAAGACATGTAGGTTGACATTAGAACTGGAAGTGGAGCTAATGTCCATAATGACTTGAACTGTCATGGATCAAGCATTTTGCTCCTTTCCTTTTTGAATACTATGAAACCATCTCCAGGGCACAGTGAATTGATTCATAGTCAATGAATCACGGTAATGACAAAAGTGACTTTAATTATTATGAATACATTTTCCTTGTTGAACTCTAATGATTAAACAACTAAGGTTTATCTCAATAGATTTGGAGTGAGAGTTGACATCATTTGCAAAACGTGAGTAAATTATGGAAATATTGTATTCACATCCTCTGTATATCCCATTTCAGGAGTTTGCTTGCTTTCTTGTTTGGAGTGTAAGAGTTATTTAAATCTATATAACTGTTTACGATGTCTTTGACCGAAAACTGTAAGAGAAACAAATGCAAAAGAACTTTATGTTACCCAGAGCTCGTTTAATCATCATATATTTAACGGTGAAAAGTCTCCCCATTAGTAAAAATCATTATTAAAAGTGAGTACTCTAATAGTTCCCAGTTTTTGCGAAAATGTAAGTGTAACACAAGACAGTCAATTACTGAATTTGTAGATAAAATTATTCTTGCAAGTTCCTTTTCAGTGTGAGTACATGATGAAGTATGGTGGCAAATCTTTGAGGTGATTAAGACATCTCGCATTTATCATGGACTTACACCCACGTCGTCTGAATCAGAAATGAATGGAGATGAATGTTGCATATACAGTCGAACTTGTCTATAAAGGCCACCCAAGGGACCGACCAAAAGTGGCCTTTATATAGAGGTGGCCTTTCTATAGAGGTTCGGGTGTGCAGTCATACTCAAAGATAACTTACGAAAATTCTAATATCATATTTTATTCTAATATGTGAGCATATTTCACATACAGAATTAAAAATACAATGTAGTTTTTAAAATCAATAAAGATAGAACAGTCATTAAACGTTTGTTAAATGATGATCTTAAAAATTATTTGTTAAAATAGTCACTGATTTTTTATTGTTTTGTGATCGTTACAGTCATCTCACTCATAGTGTCCTTCAAATGGCCGTTACTAACAAGTCTTGCCTTCGCTCGGGACTTAATTAGGGTGGCCGCTGGCCGCATCTAACAAGTGGCCGCTCTATAGAGGTAAAATATAACGTTAAATCGCTCGGGGGGACTTTAGGGTTGCCGTAACTAGCAGGTGGCCGTTCTATAGAGGTGGCCGCTAATACAAGTTCGACTGTATGTACTATATATGTGAGTGTCGTCTGATTGTGGGAAAATATTTACTGATGGGTCTACAAGTCCACTAAAAGCAAGGAGTTGACACATAGAATATATCGGAATGCAACAGAATTTTCTCATTTCAAAACAGTTCAGTCAATGTCATACTTATCTTTGTTCCTAAACATGAAATTATAATTTGCAACTGAATAAAGAAAAAACTTTATTGAAATGCCTTGATCAATATTAAGCACCAGCATATAACTTGTAGTAACTGGTTTCAGCAACATTGGCATCACTGAAGTCAACACAATGTAGAATGTGACGTTTTTTAATTCATTGGATACTGCTACAAAACCAGAAAACAGAGACGTTTGTCTGCCACAAATAGCCTTGGGTCTATATCAGCCATTAGCTGTGTTACAGATGTATAGACAAGGTTGATCGAGATACAATCTTTGTACTAAATACAAATATTGACAGTTCTTTTTATACTCGTAAACTTTTAAAACAATGCTTTACTACAAAAACAATATATCAAAATAATTTAATGTTTGTCCTTTTAAAGGGGCAGTAGCACGTTTTTTGATAATTTTATATTTTAAATTTTTCACCGATTATTGAAAGTTAATGCTTAATGTATTATTTTGACAGTGTAAAAAATCTCATTACACAAGCCAATCATTCATAGTCAGAGGACAAAGTATGAAGATTCACATAAAATCCATTGGTGGCCATTTTATGTGAACACCTTTAATTCAGTTTTTGTAAGAAAAAGGAATCGCATGGCTAAACATTACATTATATATTTGAATTATTACTGCTACAGTTACTTTAAATACATTGTCTTTCAATTGGAACTATCAATTTTCATTTACCTGACATCACCTTATTTTCCCCCTAAAAACGTGCTACTGCCCCTTTAAGACTGTTGATGTAGAAGTCTTTAGTTTAACTAATTCAAAAACACATTATTGAACAATCTTATTAAAATATGATCTATTTGCCACACTACGCTCGAAACTGCTAAAACCTAACAAGGCAATCGTAGTTTACAACTGCTTTGTCATTGTCTAAAATTTCGTCATTGTGCAAAGGAAAAGAACAAGAAAACACATACAAGGAGAGTGTTAAATGTCAAACTTGTCTAGTTTTTTTTCTCTACGTGGTCTCCATCTAGCTCCAAAACTCTTGATTTGGGACGCTCCTGCAGTCGGCAAGCCAAGGTTAGCATTGCTGCAATTTTTAGCAGGCAGTATGCATCTTTCCACAGAACATGTTTATGAAATGTAAGCTTAAGTGAGTGAGTGATGTGTGGTTTATCGCCACTTTCAAGAGTATTTCACTTATATCGCGGCTGCTAGTATTATTGCAGGGAGAAAGCCCGCAAAACTATTGTGGCTATGTACTGCGGTGAAACCTGCGAGCATCGGCTGGAACTAGCAGCAATGGGTGGTACTGCGCTGAAATTCAGCGTAGCATTGCACCCAAAACCTGCCTGCGTGTAGACAGACAGACAGACAAAGTTGCCGAGCCCCTGGCGGGATTCGAACCACGGACCTCTTGATCCGAAGCCAAACTAGAAAACTTTTTTATGGAGAATGTGAACATAAGGCTGAAAAGAAGGACCTTATCATGATGATTTTGGGACAAGAGACAAATATCAAAGGTCAATGCTCAGCTCCCTCATTATGTCTCCCGGGAGACCAGAAACAGGTGCCGTGCATTCATATGATGAGTTTAAGATAGACCTTCCTCTTCTTATCACTCGGCTATTGGTGAGTGAGTGAGTTGGTGTTTAACGTGTTTTGAACAAAATTTCAGTTATTAAGCACGTGGATGTAGCCATCCAAAAGAGAGTAGATAGAAAGAGGATGACAGAAAGAACCTCATCACAATTCAATAACAAAACACTTGAAATGACGGTGAGAAATTGATAAGAACTTGTTATTTTGTCATATTCATTATTATGGCACTTGCAGCGACTTGCTTTTATCAAGGTAAATAACATATCTACTTTTTCTAAATGGGAAAAGTAAAACTACTTCTGCAACTGTCCATGTTAGATGGTATTGAATTTCCAATGGTTTTGGGGAGCGGTTACTAAAATATTAAGACAGCATGATCTCAACGCATCTGGAGTAAAGGAACTGAACTTACTTTACTTTCCTGCATGTCGCTTTAAAGACACGCAGTGACATCCCCGCTTGATTGGGCGTCGAAATTTAAGTATTTGGCCATATCTGGCACAAGTTCAAGTATAATGTGTTTCTGGCATGGAAAACGTATCGCCCAAACGCACATATCTTCGCGGAATGTCAGTTGTTGTCTGCACATTCCGTGCTGCCCGATGAAATTGACACCTCTGGTGATCCACAGCATGCTGGGGCTTAGACAGTCAGAAAAGATTTGTAGCTTGTAGTGAGAGGACGCGAGACGTCTCCTGACTGTAAGATATCCAAACAGTTGACTAGTTTTAACCTTTATACAGATTTTGACTAAATATATCATTTGCAGAACTGACATTATGTTTTTTGGAGGATTTGCATACAAAATTGCCACCACTTGACTTGTTACCTCATTGTGGTGTGGTGGTTCTGGTGCTCCGTCAATTCGAGAGCTGTGGCCTGTAGAGCTAACATGCTCTTGATGGGCGGGTAGAAGTCAAATAGAATTAACCTGCTTTCCATTCCCTCCCTTTCTTTACGACTTTTCTCTTAACTATCTGCTCTTTTGGATGACCACAATTACGTTAAAAAGCTTCTGACAACACTATTTAACCCAAACTCATTCAATCTTCTCTGCCATCAACCCCACTTGACTCGCGTCGATGTGGTTGTGTAGGGGCGGGTCCAGGTTGCTGTTGTCCAAGCATTTACAGTAGTAGTTTATAGTTGCGCAGCCACGACTGAAAATATAACTTTCCTGCCTCACAAGATTAGATAAAAATAATATTTGTTAAGAAAACACAAATTTTATTTTCATTATTTTATGATTCAATCGTTGTATTTCTTGACACATTAGCCGCTAATGGTTTCAATACTGCCTAAGCGGTTTTCAAACAATAACTCACTCACTTACAAGATTTAAGTGCATTTGCATTGAGTGGAGCCTCAAAAAGAGCCCGTCGCCAAGCAACAATATTATGTATTTAGTATGTCATTTAGCAGAGCATTGTTCGATGATATTAGGTAATTGTGGCTGATAGCACACACGCCGCAAATGGCTGTAATATTGCCCAATCGGCGTAAAACAATAACTCACTCACTGATAGCACATAGTGATTGATATCAATTGTCATTGATAGATCTCGGTTTTTCATCGCCAAACATAAAATAATTATTGTTTATAGTACCCGTCTCCTCCCAGGGAATCCTTCAATATTCTGGTAATTTGCGAGTCCCTGTAACTGTAAGGGACAACGGTCCTTTTATTTGCCAGGGCAGAAATAACGTTGCCCAGGGCAAGCTGGAAAATAAATTAAGATTTTATCATTTCAGGTTGAACATGAACACTGGTCGAACATGTAGCTGAGACACTAAACCACACAGATGATTTTTCGACAAAACTTATGAGAACATTAAAAAGAGTCCCAGGTCAAGAGAGTGTGGGCGCTTAATCTTCCCATCAAAGTGGCCAGCATTCCAAGCACGTGAGCTTGCCGCTCTTAACATGTTAAACCCCAACTCACTCACTCTGGTTCCTCTTTGGGTCTGGCTCACTCGGGCTCAGAAGTTCCGGGCAGGTGACGCCTCGAGATGTTCCGTCCCAGCTTCTGTGTTTTTCATCCGAGAGATAATTGCTTTGATACAATTTAAAATTAGTTGTGATATAATATGGAAATTTATAGTAGTTTGTAATGGATAATTAGGCCTTACGAACATTATTTACTTTTCTTGTCTATGTCCAAAGGCCTGCGCTACTCCCCGATGGTTGACTCCCCCCCCCCTCCCTATTCTGTTTTCCATAGAAGGTAACTGTGACTGCTTCTCTTCAGGGGCCCCTCCCTCCTCCGATCCCAAACATTTCTTGAGGGTCTGGAGAAGGCCCCCTGAAACCGCAACATGTCATGCAAATCATTGGAAATATATTGTTTGTTTTTCTTGACAGCATCTAAAGTAATTAAAATATTTATTAATCTGTATGTAAGGAGATATATTTTTAACAAAATAATACTGAACAATACCGCTTTGGCAATAGCTTTTAATTGATACAATCATAATTATGTTTATACAAATCCAGTCAATAGTTTGAGATAATCAATTTCGTACGTACGGACGCTGACCAATTCTATATCCCATGCTTTAACCTTACATGCACCAGAACATCATTGTGACACGTACAAGGAATCTCAAACTTGTCTTAATCTACCTACATTCTCACTCACTCACTCTCAACCAACCACATTTCAGTAAAAAACTTTTTTTCTACCTGTTCTCCATCTCTGTCTCCTGGCCGATATTGTCCTTGGTATTGTCCTTTGTGGCCTCGAAGGCTGCTCGAAACTGCAGGTTGAAAGCAAATGCAAAGGGTTTACATTGAAGAAATTTTCTAATTGTAATGCATGTAATCACAATATCTTGAAAAGTTACACACCTCTAAGTGAGCCACGTTTTGAAATGTTTATTGTGTGATTTAGAGTAAAGCATTGCTTCAAGGGAATTTTCGTGCTACAACAACAGGTAAACAATTCACTATAACGTCAGTAAAACACCACTGCTGACATACTGTATTTATACTTGTACAATACAGTTCAGTGCAATCATAGCAATACTCAAAATACTAACACAAAACGTCAAAGTGTGCATTTGGGCTGTTTGAACAAGAAGATATCACAAAAGATAAGATAACAATTATTCAAATTCTCTGCGCTGTGAGTGAAACATAAAAACCTTCTGTCCCACAGTACTGAGTACTCACTCCTGCTGGAACTTGTCAGCATCCCAGGCCCGGCGCCACTTTCCTGTGTTGGACCTCTGGCGCTCGAGCCGTCCACACGCTCTCGCTCAGCCTTCCATTTGATGAAGTCCTCAGATTTGGTACGCTCCTGCACAGTCGGCAAGCCAAGTTAGCATTGCTGCAACTTGTAGCAGGCAGTATGCATCTTACCTTGATCAAAGCTTATGTATTATGTTCTGGAGTTCAAGATGAACATGGGGTTTACGGATGAGCCACCTTACAGGCCAGATGAGCTAAACATCCAATTGCGCCAAATAGTTTGTACGCATACATATGGTAATTTTTTGCAACAATCACTTCTCGATATTATGAAATATCATTGATAATATTTTGCATTCGTAACTGTTGTGTTGTTTAGTTACAAGTAGAGTCACACATGGATATACAACCCTGATCTTCGTTAGAGCAGCTTATCTCGTGGCTCTTCGATTTGTTTGTACAAGGAGTTTCATAGCTATGCACATCCTTAGTTTGTATGATAACCGAAACACAAGAAAGCTAATATACCATTTTAATCCATGTGTGACCATCTCAATGCACTTGTTAGGTATATTACAACATGCACTTAAAGTTTTTAGAAATGCATGTAAGAATCGCTAGGCAGTGTGTGAAAATATTTCTTCTATTTTTAGCTCATCAGGTCTGAAAGACCAGATGGGCTTATGGCATGGCCCGGCGTCCGTAAACTTTTCCCATTTTCGACTTCTTCTCCAGAACCAATGACTCTAGAGAGCTGAAATTTAATGTGGAGACTCCTTGGCCAATAGGGATTCTAAATTGTAGATTTCATGACCTCACAGGGGTCTTAACCTTAAAAACCTATTTTCATCTTCTTCTCCAGTTCCAAAAGGTCTAGAGAGCTGAAAAGTTGTGTGTAGACTCCTTTGTCAATGATGATTCCAAATTTTAGGTTTGGTGACCCCATGAACCCAAACTAGGTCACAGGGGTCAATACCTTAAAAACCTAAATCCATCTTCCTCAAAAGGTCTAGAGAGCTGATAAGTTGTTTCCAAAAGGTCTAGAGAGCTGAAAAGTTGTGTGTAGACTCCTTGGCCAGTTGGTATTCTAAATTGTAGATGTCGTGAACCCTTTAAATGTCACAGGGGTCAATACCTTAAAAACCTAAATTCATCTTCCTCTCCAGTTCCAAAAGGTCTAGAGAGCTGAAAAGTTGTGTGAAGACTCCTTGGCCAATGATAATTCCAAATTTTATGTTTGGTGACCCCATTAACCCAAAATAGGTCACAGGGGTCTAAACCTTGAAATCCTATTTTCATCTTCTTCTCCAATTCCAAAAGGTCTAGAGAACTGAAAAGTTGTGAGTAGACTCCTTGGCAAATGGGGATTTGAAGTTGTAGATTTCATGACCCCAAATTGGGTCAAAGGGGTGAAACCTTAAAATCCTTATTTCATCTTCTTCTCCAGTTCCAAAAGGTCTTAGAGAGCTTAAAATTTGTGAGTAGACTCTTTGGACAATGAAAATTCTAAATTGTAGATTTGGTAACCCCATTACCCCAAATGGGGTCACAGGGGTCCAAACCTTGAAAACCTATTGTTATCTTCTCCTCCAGTTCCAAAAGGTCTAGAGAGCTGAAAAACTATGTTTAGACTCTTTGGCTAATGGAGATTATAAATTGTAGCTTTGTTGACCCTGTTGCTTCTAACAAGAGCAACAGGAACATCCTTCAATTTTTTTTCATCTTCGTCTTCAGAAGTATTATGCCTAGAAAACTGAAACTTGTCGTCTATATACTTAATTTCATGATTGGTGACACGGTGGCCTCTACAAAGGGGGAATCACATTGACCACATTCTACAGCATAATTGATGATGAAGCCTGATGAGCTACAGAGCCAATGGCTCTATAATTTATATATATCTTACTCGCAAAATGCTCAGTGAGACTATTACATCAGAAAGAGAATGCTATTTACCAAATGAAAGAATGATGTTTTTGCAAATAAAAGTACATTGGCGTAAACGCAGGGATTTATGCTTCACATTTAGTTCCGGCGTGTTTCTTTTCGCCATCAGTATATGTATTGAATTATTACAAGGCCGTTCAAATGAATTCATGTCAATGTAACTGATTCTGATAGACTTATCATCCATTTTTTCTTTTAGGTCACTCAATGTAACTAACATGTATGGTCAATAAACTAGGGTATAGCAACCGCAACTTGCACAATTAATTAGGTAAAATTGAATTGAATATTTAAAAATGTTCCACCGCTTTGATTTGTTGATGGTTTAGCCTATATTTCGGTTAGATTGACTGGACTAAATGATAAAAAGATGAAAATAGGTTTTAAGTGTGTTGCCCTTATAAGCAGTTTCCAATACTGTGAGGCAAACGGATTGGAATACCAAGTACTCCATTCGGATGGATAAGATATTGATACGATGGATGTGATATATCTTCAAATCGTTTTTAAGCGGAATAAGTTGGTAAGTAACAGGAAGGACTACTAATCAGACAAGCATAATATTCTAAAGAGTTGATAAAATCTGGTATGTTCAACGAGGAGAGGTGGTTTGAAACAATAGTTAAAGCAAGCCCAAGGGATTCTCTTACCTTGAAATGTTTGAGGGGCTGATCTGAAATGTTTGAGGGGCTGGTCCTGAGTCCACTGAACCCTTGGCCTCTGCCTCCGCCTCCCTATTGTCTGCTTGTATCTCCTGTACACAAGTATATTATACACTACTACTACTACTACTCCGGGGTATAATTATATGTGGAAATAAAGATACTTCTCTCTTCAATACAAATGATAAACTTATTTAAATATATCAAATAACATCCTGCTACATCAGGGTATATTTCTCCGCTTTCTGCTACAACCTATCCCCTGATATCCTTCTCTTGTATTCAGCCGTATCGCTGACGGGCGGTTACTCAGCGCTATTTATAGCCGGTCTGTTCTCAGTCAAACTATTTCGAACTTCATACACTGTTGTCTAGTGATGTCAAACGTGGAAATCAAGGCAAAGTGTAAAAACCAGGCCGTAGGTGTTTGGCGGTTGGCGGGTGGATGCTGGTGTTTAGTGTACGCTCTACTGATTTACGATAGGCTACCGACTGTCCCTGAGAAACATAGGGTTAAATTGGTTTGTTTTGGTTTCGAGTTAAAAATTACCAGAATTGCTTTAACTATTAACCCTTGTGATGCGTATATAAATTTTAGCTCTACAAGCCCACGTGGCGTAATTTTTTTGTCCAGTGCCAGACACCGTTATAAGCTGATTGGCATCGCCCAATGAATGTTTCTGTAGCGAGTCCCGTACCCTTTTAAAACAAATGGTGTAACTCTGTTGTGAGAGCCTTGTAAAATCTTTATTTATGATCGCACAATAATTATTATTACATCGACTTCTAGATACACTATTCCTCTTTATAAATATATAAACAAGATGTGTTTGTGAAACACGAATGCCCCCGGATGCATCCTGCTCGCTGTGTCAAGGTCACAAGGTCAAATGTCATGGTGTCATCTGAAAGGTCTCATCACAAGGGATCCATATGTCAAGTATCAAAGAGCTAGCTCTGACCAATCAAAAGTTATGACCAAGGTTAAAGTTTTTGTGGACAGACGGACAGACGGACGGACGGACGGAAAAGGTCAAATATCATGGTGTCATCTGAAAGGTCTCATCACAAGGGATACACATGTCAAGTATCAAAGACCTAGCACTGACAGTATAGAAACTATAGCCAAGGTTAAAGTTTTCGGAAAAGGCTCGCTGTGTCAAGGTCAAGGTCACAAGGTCAAATGTCATGGTGTCATCTGAAAGGTCTCATCACAAGGGATCCATATGTCAAGTATCAAAGAGCTAGCTCTGACCAATCAAAAGTTATGACCAAGGTTAAAGTTTTTGTGGACAAACAGACAGACGGACGGACAGACGGACAGGTGAAAAACAATATACCCCCGGAATCTCCGATTCGGGGGCATAAAAACATTACGATGCGCCTCATAGTTTTTTCACAGTCTTCAAAAGAAAGTCTTTATTTCGACCTGATTTGCGTCACTTGCTGCAACACTTGCCGCTTCTTTATTTCTGTGCGCGCATAGACAAATGATACATGGAAACAAAGACAATTCTTTCCTCTACACGATGATGTAAAAATTATAAAATTATCTCTAATGGTTCGTGAGATATGAGTGCCGCTAGGTGCGCGAGTAACAGAAAAGTTCAATTAGCGATAGCCAGAGTGTAACTAGCGCGGCTGAACGATGTATTTTATTCCGCGCCTCGCTTGCCGCGTCTTTATGTCTGTGCGCGCATAGACAAATGATACATGGAAATAAAGACAATTCTTTTCTTTACAAGTTGATATAAAAATTATAAAATTATCTCTAATGGTTCGTGAGATATGAATGCCGCGAGGTAAATGCAAGTTATATTTACGGTAGCCGGAGCGCAACTAGCGCGTTTGAACGATGTCATTTATTCCGCGCATTGCTGCCGCTTCTTTATCATTGTGCGCGCATAGACAAATGATACATTGAAATGAAGAAAATTTTCTCCTCTACAAAATGGTGAAATTTTTGGTTTGATATTTCCGACAGATAGCGCAGCGCTTGCAGTTTCTTTAGTTTTTCGTGTGCAGTTACAAATGACATATTGGATTGAAGCTCGTTCTTCGCTCTTTACAATGATGTAAATGATTTGAAAATTCCCCACCCCCTTCCAAAATTATATAGTGCCAAAGAAGGGGTGGGGGTTCATGATGCTGCTTCAGTTGAACTTCCACGGACAGCTCACATTGACTTTCTGTCTCTTTTACGAAATAAAAAAGAGAAACATTTATTTTTATAAATACTTGTACAATATATTCAACAAAAACATAAATATAACAATAATCACCTTCAAAGGTGCGAATAACAGCCTTTTATGACCTAACAAGGTCTAGAGTACAGTCCATACTTCTACTTCTTTTTTCTTTCTTCAATTATCTTCATCCCCATCTTCGTCTTCCTTCTCTAACAGACTGATGTAGGCTTTACAGTAATCTTGTGATGTATGGTACAGTCGGAAACATGGTTCTACACACAAACCAACATTGCAGTCTAGACACTCGAAAGAAGATTCTCTTCCTACTCTTTTCTTCTTTCGAACTGGCTGGTTGGCAGCTTCCACTCCACGTCGCATGAGTTCACGTCTGGCTTTAGAATATACAACACAGGTACGTGACAAATTTTTCTTTCTTCCTACAGGCTCGATCTTTGATGGAAAGTGACGACCATGAAGGCGTACAATACTATCGTCGGTCGTACATCGCCGACCCCGGGGACGTCTGCCGAGAGTTGCAACCTTCTCTCTGTCGGCAAAGGTTATGATGTGTTGAACTATTTCTTTCCTAAATTCTCGGTTTGTCTTCAAACTTCTATCTTTGGAGAGTTCTTTGTACAGAACGTAGGCATTCAAAAGAGCAACGTTGAGGATATGAAACCACACACGCTTCCACCACTTTAGAGTTTTCATTTTGAACGGTGTGTACGACAACATCTGACCGGCGCGGTCGATGCCTCCCATGTACTTGTTATATTCATGCACGATACGAGGTTTTGTATTTGGTTCTCAAGTCACCCTATTCTTCCTTCCCGACTCGACATCTTCCGTGTCCTCAACAGTGGACATAAGCAAGACTAATTTTCTGTCCTCATACCTGACGATCAGAAGTTCTTTGTTATGTTGCTGCAACATAGAACCTTTCACTGCTTTCTTCGCTTTCCTCTTCAGTTTTACTGGGATTCCGCTCCTATTTCCTCTCAACGAAACCACACTTCCACAGATTTATGTACAATGTCACAGATGAATAGAAATTGTCCATGTAAACATGCTAGCCTTTGCGAGAGCAATCTTTGACCAAATCCATGACCAAATCATACGTTTTCCCACCTATAGAAACTTCGTTGGTTCTTCCAGTGTAGAGTTTGAATTTACAAACATATCCATTGTGCGAGTCGCACAACATGTAAGCCTTGATCCCATACTTCTTCGGTTTGTCAGGGTTGTAAACCTTGAAGCTGAGGTTGCCTTTCCAAGGCACCAATCCCTCATCAACAGAGATATGTTGATGCGGGATGTAAACTCTTGAGAACCGATGTATGATGCGGTTATACATTATTCCAAGTTTATTGAGTGGGGAAAACTGAGGTGTGTTTCGTCCTGGCATTGTACTGTTATCAGATAGGTGAAGGAACGTGAGCAACAACCAAAACCTGTCTCTAGGCATACACTTTGGGAAGAAAGGCGTCGAGGTAACATCACTAGTCGACCAATACTCTGAAAAGTTCCTCTGTACAACTAAGGACATGGCGATAGTCATCGCTACGAATACTTTCAATTCCTCAGCATTCGCGTATCCTTCCACTGGCGCATTCTTGACTTGGGCGGGAGGACCTCGTTGTCGCATTCTTGGTGAAAGTATCTATTGGTTTCTGTTGCCATCAATCCGTAATCATCTTTTTGTAAGAACATTTCGAAATAGTCAATAGGTTTTGGTTGCTCAGGCAATTCTTTGAACTGTCCCAGCCCAGTCTTAACCGTAAAAGGCAGATCAACACGTCCACGTGGCCTCGGCCCGTCCTTCCATTTTGCCGTGAAATCCCCCTCCGCTGTATCAGAGGTGTCACTGTCTTGATCATCCAAGTCAACGAACTCATCTGTGGAAGTACCACCAGCAGTAGCAGCTAGTATACGTCTTGCAATGTTTCTTATATCTGATCACTGTCCATGTCCGATACCAATCCATCACTATCACTATCCCCGTCACTATCATCAGTAGTTTCCATATCAGAAGTTTCATCAGCATGGACTTCGGAAGAGAACTCGTCGTCTGAAGCATACGGCCCCCCATAATTCCGAGTACTCGGCCTCCTTCCTGTAAACCTCTGCATCTTCTATATCATCTGTAATAGATTGAAACAGATTTAGACATGTGCAAGAAAGAACATCTCAGGAGCATTTTACATAGAAAACCAGTGTGAGCTTCATGGACATTCATTTGCCGTCATTCCAAAGTTTTTGAAACAATCACACCATCGGCGCCGACGGCACCAAAGGCAATGGTAAAATTCACATATTTGGACGTTTTATGACTGTCCCGGCTAACCCCGGTTCTTTTTTTCATACGACTCCCCCCAAAGTCGAAAATCTGGACTTTCTTCTGACTTCCTAGGCGACGAGTTGGCTAGTCGCGAACGAAACAACCATCTACGTCAGGGAAGCTCTGATTGTCAGTTGTGGATTACAAAAGTTTTGCAACTTTTGATAGGTTCCACGGACCTAACCGCCGCAGCGTCATGGCGAAACCCGAACAAAATTGCCGATGTCAAAAAAAGACATCAACACATTTTGCGGGGCTTCTTGCATCTTTATTTCTCTTTGCACATATACATATGATATACCAATATGATGGCAATTTTATTCTCTTTCCATCGATATATCGTGTGTTAGAGCGTGCCACTTGGTTAGTGAAATATCTAGCGCGAAAGAACATACTTTTGCGGCCTTTATAGTATAATTATTTGCATGGGCGGACATACAAATGATATGCCAAAATGAAGGCAATTTTATTCTCTTTCCCCACCACTGGACTCATTACCTTATCGTGGTGTGGTGGTTTGAGTGCTTTGACGACCCCGAGAGCTATGCCAGCTGGAGCTTACATGCTCCTGGTAGGGTCACCCAAGCTGGACAGGTCGACGGGTAGAAGCCAGACCAAATGTGAGTCCTTCTAAAACCTGCAATCTCTATCTCTTTCTATGCCTTTATTTCCGTCTTTTCCCTCATCCTTTCGATCCCTTTCTCCCTGATCTGTCTACTCTCTTTTGGATGGCAACATCCACGTGTTTAATAACTGAAATATTGTTCAAAACACGTTAAACACAATCTCACTCACTCACTCACTCTCTCATCCTTTCGATCCCTTTCTCCCTGATCTATCTACTCTCTTTTGGATGGCAACATCCACGTGTTTAATAACTGAAATATTGTTCAAAACACGTTAAACACCAACTCACTCACTAACTCACTATTCTCTTTCCAACGATATATCATGTGTTAGAGCGCGCCGCTTGGTTAGTGAAATATCAAGCCCGAAAGCAATCTCTCGGACTTTGTGTTCTGAAATCCGAGGTACTGGGCAACGTTACCCATGAAATTGGTTGTTCTCGAATGGAACAGCCTCGCCCGACATATGAGGAAAATGTTCCAGACCTCGGAATAACACCGAAAATAGTTTTTGAATTTCACTAAACAAGATATTGATTTTGAAAGTTTGGGCGCTAAGGGTCAATTTTTCCCATGGTTCGCGACGAGGCCCGCACTAGAAATATTGAAAATTCTCGAATGAAAGTTCCGAGCACCCTCGATTTTTCATCGGAAAAATTCCCACAAACTTTCCGTCCCTCTCGGGAGAAAATCCTCTGTCTCTGAAAAAGTTGAATAATTCAAAAACCGATTGCTTCACGTCAACTAGATTTATACCGCAGACAGAGCCCCGACTTTTCCACCTCTCAAATAAGTCACTTTTCACGGATTAATGTTTAGCTCATCTGGCCTGTAAGGCCCGATGGGCTTATGGCATGGCATGGTGTCCGGCGTCCGTCCGTCCGTCCATCCGTCCGTCCGTCCATCCGTCCGTAAACTTTGTGGAATTTCGACTTCTTCTCCAGAACCATAAAGCCTAGAAACCTAAAACTTATTGTACATACTCCTTGGCTAGTGAGGATTAAAAATTGTAGCTTTGGTGGCCCTGTGACCCCTAATAAGGGCCACAGGGGCCACGCCCTAAAAACCTATTTTCATCTTCTTCTCCAGAACCATAAGGCCTAGAAACCTAAAACTTTGTGTACAGACTCCTTGACTAGTGAGGATTAAAAATTGTAGCTTTGGTGGCCCTGTGACCCCTAATAAGGGCCACAGGGGCCACGCCCTAAACAACTATTTTCATCTTCTTCTCCAGAACCATGAGGCCTAGAAAGCTTAAACTTTGTGTACAGACTCCTTGACTAGTAAGGATTATAAATTGTAGCTTTGGTGGCCCTGTGACCCCTAATAAGGACTACAGGGGCCACGCCCTAAAAACTTATTTTCATCTTCTTCTCCAGAACCATGAGGCCTAGAAAGCTTAAACTTTGTGTACAGACTCCTTGACTAGTGAGGATTATAAATTGTAGCTTTGGTGGTCCTGTGACCCCTAATAAGGGCCACACAGGGGCCACACCCTAAAAACCTATTTTCATCTTCTTCTCTAGAACCATAAGGCCTAGAAAGCTGAAACTTTGTGTACAGACTCCTTGACTGATGAGGATTATGAACTGTAGCTTTGGTGACCCTGTTGCCCCTAATATATATAAAGCATAATTGATAATGAAGCCTGATGAGCTACAGAGCCAATGGCTCTATTTTTTTATTTTTTTATTGAAGAAAACAGTTTTATGTCAATATTTCAATAATTAGTAACTTCTCCTTTCTTCCAGGGACGTGAAAGGGTAGACATTGACACTCAAAGTTTGGACAGGTTCAGCAAATGGCATCACATCAAACCTGCTTTCTATCTCTTACTACACCTTTCTTTCCGTCTTCTCCCTCATCCTTTCGATCCCTTTCTCTCTGATCTGTCTACTCTCTTTTGGATGGCAACATCCACGTGTTTAAAAACACGTTAAACACCATCTCACTCACTAACTCACTCACGCAGTTCTTAAAACCCCGAGTGCAGCCGAAATTTAGTGGGAAATTTTTCACACTAAAACGACTATAGTCGGCAAAAGCGTCTCTGGCTTGACAATATTTCTGTTTCCGGATTATAACTTTTAAGGCAAAACTGGAAGCAAACTTCTGATATTGAATGTTGAAGCTTGGGGGGCTAAGGGTAAATTTTTAGCTCATCAGGTCTGAAAGACCCGATGGGCTTAGGGCATGGCGTCCGGCGTCCGTCCGTCCATCCGTACGTCCATCCGTCCGTCCATCCGTCCGTCCATCCATCCATCTGTAAACTTTTCACATTTTCATCTTCTTCTCCGAAACCAATGAATCGAGAGAGCTGAAATTTGTTGTACAGACTCCTTGGCAAATGGGGATTCTAAATTGTAGATTTCGTGACCCCATGACCTCAATTGGGGTCACAGGGGTCAAAACTTTAAAAACCTATTTTCATCTTCTCCTCTAGTTCCAAAATGTCTAGAGAGCTGAAAAGTTGTGTGTAGACTCCTTGGCCAATACCGATTATAAATATTAGTTTTGGTGACACCTTGACCCCAAATGGGGTCACAGGGGTCAAAACCTTAAAAGCCTATTTTCATCTTCTTCTCCAGTTCCAAAATGTTTAGAGAGCCGAAAAGTTGTGTGTAGACTCCTTGGCCAATGGGGATTCTAAATTGTAGATTTCGTGACCCCATGACCCCAAATGGGGTCATAGGGGTCAAAACCTTAAAAACCTATTTTCATCTTCTCCTCCAGTTCCAAAAGGTCTAGAGAGTTGAAAAGTAGTGTGTAGACTCCTTGGCAAATGGGGATTCTGAATTGTAGATTTCGTGACCCCATGACCCCACATGGGGTCACAGGGGTCAAAACACATTTTTATCAAAAGTCTGATGAGCTATAGAGCCCATGGCTCTATTTTTACCATGTCTCGTGACGAGGCTCGCACTAAAAATATTGAAAATCCTCGAAAGAAAACTCCGAGTACGCTCGATTTTGCATGGGAAAAAAGTCCATACCTCACGGCGAAGCTCGGAAGTGGTCAAAATCTCCGGTCTTCGTCATAAACCGAGAGTGAAATTGGCCCAAAAAAAGCCCATACCTCCGGGTGCTCTCGGAAAAGTAGAACAAAAGCACGATCGTGCTCAAAACCCGATAGTGTGAATGTGGTCATGGGACAACTTTCCCATTACATCATGGCGAGACCCGGGACAAAATTTCCGATGCCCAGAAGTGGTCAGAACACTCGGACATCCCTTTCGTCATGGGAAAACGTTCCCATTACCTCATGCCGGAAAAAAAATTCGATGCCCGGAAGTGGTCCGGAACCTCTGACGTCATCGCAACCCGATCATGTTAGTTTGGTAATGGGACAAGTTTCCCATTACGTCATGACGAAAACCGGAAAAAATGTTTCATGTCAAAAAGACCTAATAACATTTTGCGGGGCTTCTTGCATCTTTATTTCTCTTTGCGCATATACATATCATATACCAAGTTGAAGGCATTTTTATTCTCTTTCCATCGATATATCTTGCTTTATAGCGCGCCACTTGGTTAGTGAAATATCAAGCGCAAGAGCCTTTTTTGTGGCCTTTATAGTACAATTATTTGCATGTTCGCATATACAAATCATATACCAACTTGAAGGCAATTTTATTCTCTTTCCATCGATATATCATGTTTTATAGCGCCCCAATTTGTTATTGAAATATCATGTACGAAAGTCGAAAACTTTTAAATGTTTTTTAGTACAATTATTTGCAACTGCGCATATACAAAGTATACACCAAATTGAAGACAATTGTATTCTCTTTCCATCGATATATCATGTTTTATAGCGCGCCAATTTGTTATTGAAATATCATGTACGAAAGTCGAAAACTTTTAAATATTTTTTAGTACAATTATTTGCAACTGCGCATATACAAATTATACGCCAAATTTAAGACAATTTTATTCTCTTTCCATCGATATATCATGTGTTAGAGCGCGCCACTTGGTTAGTGAAATATCAAGCGCAAAAGAACACTTTTTGTCTGCTATTGCGGCCTTTTGCGGCCTTTATAGTACAATTATTTGCAACTGCGCTTATACAAATTATACACCAAATTGAAGACAATTTTATTCTCTTTCCATCGATAGCTCATGTGTTAGAGCGCGCCACTTGGTTAGTGAAATATCAAGCGCGAAAGCATGTGTTTTGTCAACAATTCAACAGAGACAATACCTGTTTTCACGGAGCTCGCTGTCTGCGCCAGTAAAACCAATTATCATAAAACAACGGCGTTTAGCGAGGCGCGGAAAATAATTACAAGCAATCCGGGAGCCGCCAAAACTGCTTGCAGTCAATTTTTGCCTTATCGTGAAAGTTAGAGTCCTGACTAGGGATTTCGTCAAGAGGGCTTATGCGCCAGTTTATATTTGGCTCGGAAATATCACGCTCCCCGCATCGTAAGGGTTAAAGTCTTGTTGATTTGATATCACACATATTCGATGTACATATGCAATTAGAAAGAATCTAGTTCTGTCAAATAGTCAAACATTACAACTGAATTAGCGAACGTTACGACATATGCAAATTACCTAACACTGCTTTTTGGGAAAATCGAAAGGTCATAAGTTTTAATTTTATCATTTGGGCTGTACTGTGTAAATTGCTTTAATCTCTTTTATTGTCCTTTAAGAAAGGTACGATTTGATTGGTGGATGAAATCTTCCTCACATCCAGCGGTCAAAGGTCAAAGGTTACGGGGCCTTGTGAAATCTTTAATCTGCGTAACGTAGTGCAGCAATTAAGATATCATTTTAATGATATTGATTATTGAAATGCTTTTATCAATATTTGGAACAAGCAAGTAGTATATGGTTTCAGCCATCCCTGTGCTCAACACAATGTAGATTGTGCAAAACCAGAACACAGAGACGTTTGTCTGTCACTGATAGCTTGGAGACAATCTCAGCCATTAGCCGCGTTACAGATGTCTAGACAAGGTTCATAGAGATACATTCTTTGTACTGAATACAAATAGTATCTACTTGTAATAAGGTCAAGGAATATTATACTGAAATGCTGATTACAAACTGGCACTATTCTGACAGCACCGCATGATATTATGTCATATTGGTGATTACTAGCTGTGTGTTATCAACTCTGTGTTGGTATATCAAAAGCTTTTAAGCATTTCCTACAGTTAATGAAGCTATCAAAGCACCTTGTCCTTGCCATCAGCTTCGTTAATTCCTTATTTAGGTTTAAGTATCAGGTGCAGTGGAGATCGTTTATCATTAATATGTTCCTCTTGACATTAGCAGAATATGTCTGATTATGATTGTTTTTTTTATCACTTTATTTCTTTTTGAACTGGGTACAGCACGCTCATACATGTAGTGCAAAAATATACAACATTTGTTTACTGACGGTTAAGTTGTGATCAAGACATTCTTCAATTGTATACAAGCAGTTGCAAAAAAAAGGGCAATTTGACATGTCAAGAAAATAAGCTGTGGCAGGCCTACCAAAATGAAACAAAGGCATCATATCTACATTCTGTGTAGATGTTTGCTTTATGTATCTGATAATTGTAATTTAACTTAGGTTTCAGTTCTGCAAGAGTAGGTAACCTCTCTGCAAGTTTTCTGGAGTAAAAATATTCCTTTGTCAAGATAAATAGGAAATTGAGGACATCGTTTCTTCTTTCCTTGAATCCAATAATTATTGTTTCTATATTTAGATCCAAATGGGTGTCAGTTTCTTTTTCAATCCATTGTAGTAGATCCTGCCACAGCGTTTTGACCAATTTGCATTTATATAGTAAATGAATGATAGATTCTATTTCAACATTGCAAAATGTACACAATGGTGATTCTATAACTTTATATTTATACAAATCTTTATTTGTTATCAAGATTCTATGAGTAATACGGTATTGAAACCATCTATGTTTAACGCATAATGATGCTCTAAATGGCATATTGTTAAATGTTTTCCATACATCTGATTCAAATTCTACATTTAGTTCTTTTTCCCATTTGTTTTGGTAGAGAAGTTTAGGGTAAGATAGTTCATTACGTAGAAGTCTGTTATAGAACATACTACATCTCTTCTCAGCTTTATATATAGTATTTCAAGATTTGGAGGTATAAAGGGTTGTTCCTGTTTGCTGATGTTGATTAATTTTTAGCTCATCAGGTCTGAAAGACCCGATGGGCTTATGGCATGGCATGGCGTCCGGCGTCCGGCGTCCGTCCGTCCATCCGTCCGTCCGTCCGTCCGTCCGTCCGTCCGTCCGTCCATCCGTAAACTTTTCACATTTTCGACTTCTTCTCCAGAACCAATGACCCTAGAGAGCTCAAATTTGATTTGGAGACTCCTTGGCAATTGGGGATTCTAAATTGTAGATTTCATGACCTCATGACCCCAAATGGGGTCACAGGGGTCAAAACCTTAAAAACCTATTTTCATCTTCTTCTCCAGTTCCAAAAGGTCTAGAGAGCTAAAACATTGTGTGTAGACTCCTTGGCCAATGGGGATTCTAAATTGTAGATTTCATGACCTCATGACCCCAATTGGGGTCACAGGGGTCAAAACCTTAAAAACCTATTTTCATCTTCTTATCCAGTTCCAAAAGGTCTAGAGAGCTAAAAAGTTGTGTGTAGACTCCTTGGCAATTGGGGATTCTTAATTGTAGATTTCATGACCTCATGACCCCAATTGGGGTCACAGGGGTCAAAACCTTAAAAACCTATTTTCATCTTCTTCTCCAGTTCCAAAAGGTCTAGAGAGCTAAAACATTGTGTGTAGACTCCTTGGCCAATGAGGATTCTAAATTGTAGATTTCATGACCTCATGACCCCAATTGGGGTCAAAGGGGTCAAAACCTTAAAAACCTATTTTCATCTTCTTCTCCAGTTCCAAAAGGTCTAGAGAGCTGAAAAGTTGTGTGTAGACTCCTTGGCCAATGAGGATTCTAAATTGTAGATTTCATGACCTCATGACCCCAAATGGGGTCACAGGGGTCAAAACCTTAAAAACCTATTTTCATCTTCTTCTCCAGTTCCAAAGGTCTAGAGAGCTAAAAAGTTGTGTGTAGACTCCTTGGCCAATGGGGATTCTAAATTGTAGGTTTCATGACCTCATGACCCCAATTGGGGTCACAGGGGTCAAAACCTTAAAAACCTATTTTCATCTTCTTCTCCAGATCCAAAAGGTCGAGAGAGCTAAAAAGTTGTATGTAGACTCCTTGGCCAATGAGGATTCTAAATTTTAGGTTTGGTTACCCCTTGACCCCAATTGGGGTCACAGGGGTCAAAACCTTAAAAACCTATTTTACTCCATCTTCTCAAGTTCCAAAAGTTCTAGAGTGCTAAAAAGTTGTGTGTAGACTCCTTGGCCAATGAGGATTCTAAATTTTAGGTTTGGTTACCCCTTGACCCCAATTGGGGTCAAAGGGGTCAAAGCCTTAAAAACATATTTTACTCCTCCTTCTCCAGTTTCAAAAGGTCTAGAGAGCTGAAAAGTTGTGTGGAGACTTCTGGGCAAATGGGAATTCGAAATTTTAGGTTTGGTGACCCCATGACCCCAAATGGGGTCACAGGGGTCACAACCTTCAAAACCTATTTTCATCTTCTCCTCCAGTTCCAAATGGTCTAGAGAGCTAAAAAGTTGTGTGTAGACTCCATGGCCAATGGGGATTCAAACTTGTAGATTTTGTGACCCAATGACCCTAAATGGGGTCCCAGGGGTCAAAACCCTTTTTCCATCAAAAGTCTGATGAGCTACAGAGCCCATGGCTCTATTTTTGGAATATGTTCTCAACGAAGATAGTAGTCCTGCATATTCAAGAAAATTTGATTTGATTTTGAATCTTTCCACGAAATCATTGTATGATAAAAACGCATTGTCATCAGTTAGAAAATAAATTTCACGTTTGATTGTAAATAATGTTCGTAGATTATGGGCTTATTTCCTACTGTTATGTTGTTATTTGCCCATATAAACTGTCTGCTAAAGCTATTATCATAATCGCAATTTTCTTGTAATTCAGACCAAGCATTAAATACATCTTTCCAAAACGGGCTAATTGAATTTGGGATATAGTATGTCTTAAGATACGACGGTCCCATTTCCACTGGGTTGAGTTTGCTAACATGACTTGCCGTAAATAAAAGATTGTGTAATTTAGAATCGTTTACGAATAATCTTCTAATCCATGATATTTGTTGGGCCTTGATTGTTTCAAGTATAGCTGGAACTTTCAGACCACCCTCTTGATAAGATTTTGTTATCAAACTTCGTTTAATTCTATCTGGTTTGCCTTTCCAAATAAATTTGAAACATTATCTTTGAAGATTCGCTATGGTTTCGAGATTTGGGTTTGCTAAAGAGGTAAATAAATGATTTAATGTTGGTAATATTAAGCTCTTCAACACAGTTATTCTTCCCAACGGTGTAAGGTCTCTAAGGTCTGTTAATTTAACTCTCTTGAGTTCTTCGCCAGAAGCTGAAGGCCTAGATGTGTGTTATTCAACGAACCACACTTAGAATTAATTAGATAATGGGTAAAATATTGCTTCTTTAGTAAATGATTATCTTATCTCCGGTTGAAATATGAGGATTACTTCCCCCCATGTTAAAAGTTTTGATGAATTGTGAATTAGAAACTTTGCCTGAGGCAAACAATATGGATAATTTGGTTTCATATACAAATGATATTAGCATGACGTCAGACATTGAGTTTTTTAGTTTACATTAGGAAACGTGGCTGCAGTAGTTAATGCCTGTGAAACATTATCGAAATGAAATGTTTTAATGCTCTAAGGCACGGTTCAAGCTAATGTTTAATCCCAACTATTCATTAGGAAAGATAAAATTTGGAATGTTCCTAAAGTAACTTTTTAACACTAGGAGAAGTAATGCATAAAGACAAGTTCAATTACGCTCGACCACAAGCGTAACAATACATCCATTTCCTTATCTCAGGCAAACTAATTAATGCCCCAAGGCAATACATGAGTATAGAAAAGTGTTGATTACAATAATGTGTAAAAGAAACGATTGTAAAGAAATAAGCAATGAAGTAATTAAAACTGCCATAATGTTTGTGAACGTACACGAACTAAAGGATTGACTGAGCTGTATCATTGAAAGAGTTCCGGAAACATAACCGTTATGAAATGCTTTTAATTAATAACAAAATTTAAACAGCAAGGTACAATTGTTCGAGATATACTTTAGATATGAAATACATAGTATACTGCTATAACCTTTGCATACTTTGCTGTTTGGCAGGTCTACTTCAAATGATATCAAATCTGACAGTATCAGTTTACACGAACAATTATTAGTAAGGTTCCCTTCTTCCACATCGTCTTATAACAAATTGGTAAACTGGAATTGTTTTCTAATGTGACTATTAATAATATTTAATGTTAAACAAAGCATGAATAGGTTACATTGTATATCCACTACATTTATTCTCTTTTCATCTTAATTTAACTAAAAGACTTATTATAGATGAGAACTAACAAACGTTTTATTAAGAAGCCTTGCAACAATACCTGTTGTTCAACCTTTATGCGAATGAGACTTTGATTATCCTTCCATTATCTTCTTATTTGTTATGCCACCACTGGACTCATTACCTTAACGTGGTGTGGTGGTTTGTGTGCTTCGACAACCCCGAGAGCTATGCCAGCTGGAGATTACATGCTCCTGGTAGGGTCACCCAAGCTGGACAGGTCGACGGGTAGAAGCCAGACCAAATGTGAGTCCTTCTAAAACCTGCTTTTCTATCTCTCCCTTTGCCTTTCTTTCCGTATTTTCTCTCATCCTTTCGATCCCTTTCTCCCTGATCTATCTACTCTTTTTTTGGATGGCAACATCCACGTGTTTAATAACTGAAATATTGTTCAAAACACGTTAAACACCAACTCACTCACTCACTCACTCCATTTTGTTTCGTTGACCTTATTTGTTAAGCTTCCTCCCGGATATTGATTTAAAATGAAATTATTAAAGTTTGTCGCCGACGTCGGGTGGCAAAGTCATCCAGTGGCAATGTATAATGTCAAAATTGAGATTAGGTGAAAATAGTTATGTTGCACATTTCAGTTGTAAATCATAATAGACAAAAATCATAAAAAGGACGAACTGTCAAGGAATGAAAAATATGTACGTGAGTGTGTGAAACTATTTCTTTTAAACAGTTGTGACCCCGGCATCAAGTTCAAGTCATGCTTTTATTTGAGACCCGGGCTCAATTTGAGGAAATACATTCAAAGTTCACCATATCATGCTAATAATTTAATGAAAACAACACATCTTCTTATATATACAACATTGTTATTATTAAAAAACAGTGTCATCGTGATACAATATGATAGTGAAAGTTGTGATTTTATTGAAAAGTAGAATCCGACAGGCAGAAAGGTTTGTCCTGCAAATAAAATACATTTAATGAATATTTCAAGAAGGAAATTATCTCTGAATATTTGTAACCTTATCAATATAGAAAACAAAAGAAGAATACAAAAAGACATTTGAATTATATTATAGATCAATAATTTTTCAAAGGTTTGACTTACTTTTATCAAGAAACTAAAGTCATGCTTTCATACTCACTTAGGTTTTGGCATTCCTGTCCACCCAAAATGGGTTTCACTAAGATTTGCTTCTGTAATTTCTTCCTCTCTGTAAAAGATGAAACTATAGATGAAAACGAGAATTCCGATTCGGGGGCATACAAATCTGAAACCTTACAATAACCTAGTATTATCTTGTGTTATAAATATTAATAAAAATAAACATGAAATATGCTTCGTATTACTTACCGAATGTCATTGCTTTTCACTCATTTCATTAAGTCCCTTGCAAGCATCCTAAAAGTGTTGCAAAATATGTCACCTAAACAAGAAAGACAACAATGTACAAATACAGATAAATACACATATAATAATTGGCAACGTTATTTGACATTTCCACAAAAAGATTTGACTGTAACATTTTTAAAATAACTTTCATTATCAATAATCTGTTATAAAGTTTTCCTTTTGACACTTTGATACCAAAACTACGAACTTCACGATCCCCTTTGTCACCTATCAATAAATATTTAATATAAAAAACTTTACTTAGATTTAGTGAGACACTTAGACTGGAAGACTGAGAGCTTCATTACAGTTCATACTCATTGACATTTCCCCGCTGTACGTCACTTGTTCAAAACGGATTTTTGTATAATTCCAAAAAAATCCCAGCCAATTTTTATTACTAAAATTCAATCTATTACTTAAATTCAACATAAATGCCTGTTGACTAATTCATATGCAGATGTAGTTGATTAGATCTGACAGGAACAATCACAATGGCAGGCCTAGAGCTCTGTGACGTTGACGTGTGAAGGTCGACTTTACCGCAACTTTGCCACTAAATTTGTTCAAACTAAGCATACATTATTAACAAAAGAAAACATTAGCAAGAACAAAGAGTCATCAAACACCTATATGTGCTTTATTAGTCATGAAATAAACATTGACTTGTATAAGATACTTACATTGAATCTTGTAGTCCAAACCTGTCCAGTCTATTTCATGCAGCAGACGACACATGGGTTACCAGCAAAACTTGCATAGTAAATTTGTGGAATGTGGATGAATCAAGGCAATAGGCTAAAAATACCCTATTTTGCCCTTGTTGATGCCAATTTGTTTTTATTCATTATCAATTCTCTCTGATACGGTTTTTAAATATTTGTTTCAATGAAATATACAATAAAAATTAATATTATATTCAAATGTTAAATAAAAGATAATGTGAATTTGTTTCGCACTCAATACAAGTGTACTCATCGGCCCGATGTAGGCCCGACGTAGTTTGCCGATGTAAAAACAGTGCCGACGGTGCCGCCCTTTTGCCGACGTCGGCCCGATGTAGTTGTGCTACCTGGGATTTTACTGACAAATAAGCCTGAAGGCACTCATTCCCTGGAATGGTAGTCCGCAATTATGTAAAGAGATGAGAAAAATATTGTGCACCTGATTAAAACATTTTAAATGATATTATTTTCACATTATACGTTTCATAATTTCCAATTGGGGCAATAAACATTTTACAAACTCTTTCAAATGAGGACTTAACGTTGAGCCACATTACATAAATATACCCCTAACATATACCTGATTAAAAGAAATAACTAAATATCCCAAAAGGTATTCTAATGGTTGTGTTGTTTGTGTTCAAAGATTTACAATTAACTGTGGAGGTTGTTGGCAGTGTCTGTGATAGTCTGTTGATTTGATTTCAGTTACAATAGTATGTAATTTTGTTTGGCAAACAAGTGTTTGTTTTGAAAATTGAACAGCAAAGTAGATCTTTATCCTATAAATACTTTAATATATTTCCATGTTCTCGCTCTTAAATTGGAAGGAAATTCAAATAGGATTATTCAGTATTCGGCAAAAATTCATTATTCACAGTCAATATTTTAGAGATAATGACAGCAGTGTTGTTTTGATCTTTTAACAGTGGTGTCATGTGATTTGTGTCTTGTCAAATATATCATTTCTTCAAGGGAAAAGGAAACCTCACTTTGCATTGCAAATACATGACTAGCATAATCGAACGGAACTAGCTTTAGAAAAGAACATAGCTAGAGTTGTTTCTTATTCAAGATGGAGTCGTTATTCAGTAATAATATAGACAACCTGAATCAAGAGGGTGAGGACAAATACAACAATCAGTTGACATTATAAATATAATAATATAATGAAAATCTGAAATTATTAACTAATACAAAATGGATACAAAGGGCATGAAATAAACATTCATCTAGCTGCTGTTACAGTAATAAAATGTAATAAAATGGTCATAATGAAAACATCCTCAGTAAAATGTCACAATTTTGAAAAAAAACCCTTGCGTACTGTGGCCCTTACACGATGCTCAGTCGCTTTCCAGAGCCATAAAGACTTTATAGAGCTTTCCCACAGTCCAAATTCACATATATGACCCAAACATAAGCATAATTCATCATTCTGTAAACTTCAGCTTTTGAGCAATTTTATGTGAATCTTGGCTTGTATAATGCGAGTTTTGACACTGTCAAAATAATACATTTAGCATTAACTTACGATAATCAGTGAAAAAAAATAAAATATCAAATTATCAAAAAATTTGCTACTGCCCCTATAATACACAATATTTAAAAAAAAATATTTTGTGTTATAATATGGCATAACATACACATTAAAAATTGCATCACTATCTATATCAAATTTTTATGTTACAACCTTACCTAGAGAAAAACATTGGTTCATTAAAATGACATTTCAAGTTGTAAAATTGCTTTGTCTCATAAATAAAACAATTAGTTTTTGAATCCCCCTCTAGCTCGGGACACTAGGAAAAGATAAGATAACAACACAATAATCAATCATCAATGAACACTCGAAACAATTCAAAGATACAACTGTTTAAACATATTTTTTCTTTAGGTACATGTACAACGAAAATCATCAAACCGTCTGTTTATAAAAATTGTATATAATAGTGAAAGTCATCATTGTTTCACATGAAGATGTTTAATCTTCAACAACACTGCATGATTTTCTAAATTTTGCGCACAATTTTTATTGTATTCATGCAGTAAATGTTGAAATGATTTAATAAAACATGATTTATCTCTTTAAACGCCAACAGTTAATCATAACTAATCATTTATCATTATAACATCAATACAGTACCATAAATAGAAATGTGAATTATATTCTTGTACATGAACAAAGAATGCAAGAACATAACCTATAACTCAGTTCCGCCTAAACATAAAAAAGACATTAAACAAAATAACTTACATCTTTTCACTTTTTTTGTTTTTGGCAATTACACAAAATAACGTACGATACATCTTTTCATTAAATGGCAAAAACCTTTTGTCAGTTTTACCAGCTGCGTAAAGAATAAGATGAATATAAAAATACACTTTATCCAACCTTACAGTAAAATACTCGTTTTTTATTGGCTGTTATCTTATGTTCCCAGGGAGTCTCACCTTTCAAGTTGAAAAAATTGCATGTACCCTGCTGCTATAGCAACAGCTCCTTTCTGAGAAGAGGTGTCGCATAACGTTAAGTCGACGTTACAAAATGACACATGCGGTGTGCAGAGTTTACATCAGTTCGATTAACTTTTTTGGTGATTATCAATTACAGATTACCGTTTTCTCATCATTCAACGGAATCAAATTCCGCATTGCATTGCTTGCACATTCAAGAATGCATAGAATGAATATCAGATAGCTTTTTAGCATGTTTCGGCTATTAGTTTTACGGAACACGATTCATTACATTTCAGTCAGGTTGGATGACGCCATTTTTTTACAAGATGAGGACTCATCCGTTAACAGCAATCAATATTAAATGACATGACGGAAAGATAAATACGTTGTATGCTTCTCTCTTAGGTAAAACGTTCTGATGTACCATATTTGTAGAAATTACAGCCCTTGCCTTCCGGCTCGGGCAATATTTCTACAAAGACGGTACATCAGACCGTATTACCTTCGTGAGAAGCATACAAATCGTTATTAACTGCGATCGTTTTTACAAGCATCAAATTTTATATCCTTCGGAGGAAACTGTAAGGCTGATAGTGATTTTTTTTTAAAAAGAACCACAGAGTGTGCTTCAGTACAGAAAGTGTCAAAATGTCAGAAAGTTTAATGTGAAAGAAAGCTACATTGTCCATAAACTGATTCATAACATATTTTTTTCACAGTTCAGCATAAGATTTAAATAACTGCAATATTACATTCTTTCAACTTGTCTTCTAAATTTGAGACACATAATTAACGTAATTGTTGATTTCCATTTCAAGGAGAGGGTGCCTTCAGGCTTATCAAAATGTGAAATGAAAACATTATCGCTAGGGAAATCAAATCAAATCAATGTTGACACTTGTTGATTGGAGTCTATGATGTATCTTAAACCACACATATGTTTTTTAAACTTGATTAGAAAATCAATTTTTGATTAGATATTTTAAGTAACTGCTAAAGTAGCGAAGTTTGAACTATGACAAAAGACGAAAAGGGGTCAAAATATATAGAGGATATTATATGAGTGTCCATGACATACTATGTTTACGAGTGCCTAAATATTGGTATTTCCCGAGCGAGAGCGAGGGATTTACTGATATTTAGGCACGAGTGTCGTAAACATAGTATTTTATGGGCACGAAAATAATATTCTGTTTATTACCGAAGTCCCAAAATTAACGAAAACACTCAAAAACTACATCTCAGCATGGGCTAACAAGCCGCCGTCGGGCCGTATAGAGTGTGACGTCATAGGTGAACGGTGACGTCAAAGCATTGTTTAAAACGTGACGTCACAATGAAAAAGTGGTATTTTGCCCTAGGGCAACATATAAAAATATGAACCTCGATATGATTGCCCTCGTAGTTAATAAATACATTTTATATAAGAAAATATATAATTGAATGATGGCATATCATAAAAACGCTACCTATACATGAAATTCTTGTTATTCAATTTTGTCTTTTCTTTGAATAGATCAATACGTAACTGTTTTTGAGTTGTTTGATATTTGTAACGATTTCATTACAGGTGAAGGTCTTTGGCCATTATAAGAAATAAAAAATGCTGATCGAAACCATTTAAGAAGACGGGTTTTTTTATTCCATCTCTAATAAAAGCCCTCTGGCCTGGCAAAAAATGAGAAAATATACTTTTTAAACAGGTCTAATAGAAAGTGACATTTTGCTTAAAACTTTTTATAGACTCAACTTGATACATGTACGTTTTTGCCAGCGGAGTTTAATAAGGTGAACTTGAATATAAGATTATCATGAGATTATTTGTACGAACAGATCCAGAATTCAATACATGATTCAGGGAATAAACACATAATCAGATTAAAATTGATAATTATAGTATGAGGGGAAATCGCCGAGATCACCGGACTTAAACATGATTATGTTTTTTTTATTTTAAACAGATAATTTTAATCTTTTGGTATGTTTTTTAAATGCCATTAAGCTATTAATGCTGCAATCATTTATGTTGCTTTATGTTGCTGTCAAATACCACCCTCTGTCCCAATTCCTTGTTTTTATTGAGTAACCAAATTGCTCTATTTTTTAAGAAAGGAATTCTGCATGACGAATACGTAAGAAATGTAAATAAACAACATGCAATAGTAAATTTTAAGTGGTAGCGAGTAGTTTCTGAGGCAGCCGTCTGTTAAAAGGTTTATACAATACAGAGACTAACGAGGTTTACATATTATTGTCCCACTTTCATGTTTTGTAAAATGAAATTACCACAGTCATTCCTTGGTCTTGAGTTGATGAAAATTCTAAGATTGACTTACATTTTTCGTTGTGGTGAACATCAGCTTTAGAATTCCAAATAAATTTTATGCATAGTTATGAAAAAGAACGTATTTATTTAAAAAAACAGATATTCAGAAAAATATAAAGAATTAACAATGTGTGTCCCATAAGTCATTGAATTAAACAGTATAAATGGGGTAAATAAAGTTAGTACAGACATCAAAAAGTGCAAATTAGTTAAGAAAGAAGTCCTGTACGTCTTTCCTCAGCTACAACATATATCTTAGAGGCATATGAACTGATTATATGTCATCCAACATATATGAGCCTCGGTAATGAATAGGCCTTGAGCCATACATGTGAAATATATTATTGAATTGATTAATGTTTGAGACAATGTGTCAGGATTGTTAGGCAAATGTCAAGTTAAAGGGGGTCTCCAACTTCTAATTTTTAACTTTCAGTGTTTTATTTGCGAGGCTCCGAGAGGGTAGGAGAGGGCCTCGCTAATAAAACACTGTAAGTTAAAAATTAAAAGTTGGAGACCCCCCCCCCCCCCTTTAATTAGGTTTAAATCAAGATTAAATGAATTAAAACCACTGTCACTGTGAGAAAACACCTACAAACCATCCACACTTTGATAAGTGTGACCATGAGCACAAAACATTACAAAGACTGTCTACGGAATCAGACTTCAGAAGAATCACCATAGTTCCTGAAATTCTATTGATATTGTGTTTTAAAATACAGACATGATGTGAAGATGTTGCACGATCCCAAAAGCAATAGTATTCTTATCACATGCAGACTGATATCCATTTGCATTAGACCATCGTCAAAGTTAAAATGACATCATGGACGTCATTTGCAAAAGGTTTGTATTGTATTATGTACGTTAGTACAGGGAGACCAATGACAAGTGATATCAATGTACATTAAAGAATAAACTCTGATTAATTGCAAATGCTAAGTGGCATAAATGGTAATTTACTTAAAAATGTTAAGATTGACGGCGATTATAAAAATCATAATGTTTGGCAATGAACTAGTACCCAAAGTGTTAAAAAAACATATGTTTGAGTCTGATTACACCCTAAAAGGTATGAATAACGTCTGATTAATTGCAAATGCTACATGGCAGAAATGGCTATTTAAAAATTTAAAATTATTTACAAATGTTTAGTTTGACGGACATTATAAAAGTCATAATGCTGGGCAATGAACATTGAACCCAAAGTGTTTTAAAAAACATATGCTTGAGTCTGGTGACACCCTAACATCTGTGAAGAGAGTTTTACAGGAATTCTTAAATAGCCATATCATGACATCACAAAATCCGTCTAATTTCGCTCAGTTACTGGGTTATTTATGTGTTTACATTCTTCTTTAGCATACTTTGGCCTTATTTTAAACAAAATTACCATATTTATAACTTTAGATTGGAAAACCGATCAAAATGAGAGAACATTTAATTCCCAAAACGCATAGCAGGATATGTCATGTTACTTTTCCCATTCTTCAATGTTTTGGCGAGTGCTTTATACACTTCTTTATTTCATTTGAAACTTTGTCAACTCTTTTTGCCAATGAATCTATATGTGCATTAAGAATTACAACATATATCAGAATAATCTTATTTCCTTACAGAGTAAAAGGATTCAGCATACAATAAGAATTTAATTATGACTAAAATACATGATTTTGTGAATACATATCTGGGTGATCCTTTCTTAAATAGTTTGCAAAACAAGTTTATCCATTGAGTTTTTGAACTTTGAACATTGTAGATTATTTGAGGTTTCCTCAGGCAATGAGAATACTCGGCTCTCTCCTCAACTGTCGACATTAAACACTATATAAAGGTTATTGAGAATTACATCATGACTAAAATGTCATAATCAATGGCTACAAGTATAAGGTAAGACTGTAGACCTCTTTTAATGCAAACAGTGGTGAATAATACCAAGTATACAACGTTACAAAGTACATGTACTTGGGTGCGTCAATACATATTATTATACACATTATATTTGCCAGCAACATGTTATGTTAGGAGAGGGTTTCGAAAGCATTACCAAAGTAGGTTTGTAAGATATTCTCGAGAAAAGCGATCAAAAGTTTGAATTGCGTGAGTTTCATATGAACACAATTGTTGTTGCATATCACAGGATTGATTATGTCATTAATATCATAGTATATAGAAAATAAATTCAACTTAGTCACAGGTTAAAAGGATCTACTTATCAGTTCAGAAATTAATTTTAACGTCATGTTATCTAATACATGATCAAGTCAGATTATTGATTTGAAGAATTAATTGTCAAGCGTGGCATTTATTGATAACGGTGCTAGAAAATAGGCTGTATATATGCATAATACATACATACATGTCTGAATACAATAGGGTCTCAAAGACTCTAGGTAATAACATTTCCTGTTTGTAAATGTTGCTTCTCATAAGATTGATCATTACGCTGGGAAATATCTGAATTTTAATGGAGCCGTTGCACATATTTTGGGACAATGTATTTCCATGAATACTGATAATCTTAAGATCTTCAAACGATCAAACAACTCATTACCCTTTTCTTGGAAATAAAACGTTTGATTTGAGGAAAAATCAATAATATATCATTGTGTTGCAACTAAAGTAAAATGATCTTGCATAAGCATAAGTATAGAGTATTCTTATTCTGGTTTGTATATATAATTATTTAATTGGTTCAAACAAGTTGATTTTGGAGTTCAATTTCAAGTCGAAATGGATTATGAAATTGAATGACTACAATACAAAAGTTCCTATAATCTTCAAATTTCTTCTTCATTTGTCCATCTTCTTTAGAATACTGTACTTATCATTGTACGCATGCTATTTTGTAACTTTCAATTTTTACTGTACTATTTATGGCTTGTGTAAAAACTCCAATCAACTGTAAATTCACCATGTCATATTCGCCATACGTGTATTCTGGAGCGGTATTCAGATAAGATATTGCTTGTTAACCAATCCAGTTCTTCAAAAGAAATAAATATGTTTAAACCAAATCTTCAAATTCACTTTGATTTATGAAAATAAGCGATCCACATAAAATGAATAATTACCTCACACACCTTTTTTTTCTTTATTGTTTTGTACTTGTTTGTTTTGTAGGGGGGAAATGTCCCCTATTATTGTTCGAAAGTGTACTGAAGGACACAGATATTGCAAAAAGTCATGTCTCAGTACCACTGTGGATAACCGTACACCGGAACTAGCGAGGTGTACAGCGGAGAAATGTTGTTAGCGAGGAGCCGAAATCGAAAGTTAGGTAATATTTTACTTAATAACTTTCAAATAATCAACATCTTGTGGTAAATTTAGCACACATACTTAGTAAAATGTATGTGCTTGTCATTCTGTATCCAAGGGACAGTAAAAATGACAGTTGCGAGTAATGCTGTTGTTAGTAACATATTTGCTATCTCTGACTATGAACAGGATAAGACATTAAATAGTTATGTCTCGGAAAGCTATTGACATGATAAAAACATAGAAAAAGTTGATGAAACGGCGATGATTGCTTTTTAAGTGATCCAGTTTGCGATCACTCTCCTCGCTAGCAACATTTCCCCGCCGTACACCTCGCTAGTTCCGGTGTACGGTTATACACAGTGAGTACCTAAGCTATATATGAGTCAGTGTTGATTATCCTATGAACCATTCAAAACAAAAACCGATGTTTGCAAAGATTATATTCAAATTCCTGTTTAATACAGGGACAAGTCTTTGATGTTGACACAATTGGGATTTTGTCATCCTTATACACCAGACATTCTAATGTCTAATAATGACACCTATCTTTGGCAAAAGTAGTTGCTGGTCTAACAAGAAATGGTTCATCAACTAAACCAACCCTTCTAATGATTTATGATAATGCAAAAGTATACAAAAACGTTGTTAAGTAGTTATTGTAACATGACTTCGGTAAATACTCGTTTCTGATTGGTTGATTTGAAGGATTTCCCAGTGTTAAATGGCAATGAACACCCGCAAATTGGCTGAGGCGAATCACCGCGAAAGGATACATTATTTGGTCCGCCTCAACATTAAAATGTTCTGATTCTCTCAATATTTGTGGCCGATTCACATTTTACTGTTGTTATTGTCATTTTCTAACTTGCGCATTCCAGTAGATGCCAAAAATCCTTTTCAATTTGCTTTAGTTTTTTTAAACTAAACTTTCTTAATTGGCTATGTTTCTCCTAATTTGCCGCCTTGTGCCATGCGGCCGGTTTCTTTCGAATGCTGTTCCCATGGCACGACGTCACAATGGCCAACGGTTATGACGTCATAATGATAGCGTCAACGTCACAATGGTCTGGGCGAGTTTAAGATTTTTGTTCAGTCGGGTTTGTTCTTGTTGGTTTATGAATTATATAACTGTTTTTTCTCTCATAAATTTCACATGAAAACTATAAGATCTCATAATTATGAGTGCAACTGGTTTGCAATATAAGAACACTATTTTAATGTCTATAACACTTAGAACTCATTCTTCTTAATAGTTGCGAACACCTATAACACTAATGGATCAGTCGTTAGATCCTTTCAACTCAGAGTTTCCTACGCATAAATAGAGGTCGCTCTTAAAATGCTTATAACTAACGGTCATGTTACAATATCGATAAATAGCTGCGTTTGTAAAATTTCCGGGATTCATTGTTATTCAAAACCCGCAAATTTAAGCGTTTAAAACCTCCGGCTAACGCCGTCGGTTTTAAACTAAATTTGCGGGTGTTGAATAACAATGAATCCCGGAAATTTTGCAAACGCAACTATTTATCTTCTAATCGTATAATGTTATCTATAATGTTGCAGTTATTGCGTGATGACTTTTGCACAGACAATTACATTAAAGGGAAAATATCAATATTGTGAGTGTGCTTCATGCTAAAATGTTTGACTATTGCGTGTTAATGAAATATCAATGATCTGATCTGACTTAATAAAAGTTGAATCAGAAAAGAATGGTTAAAGTGTGGGTTTTATCATTAGAATTTCAAATCAATAACTTAAACGTAAATAGTATGCTTGCAATCTTCAATCAACAGAAAAAGGGCTTTGAAAAGAAAATATACACACCCATAAAAGTTAAGCACCCCTCAAATAAAACATTTCAGTATATGATGTAACCACAATTTAACCCTCATTATGGTAAATCAAGGAGTGAAGAAAACGTGTCTCATGTCTCTCGCAATCACATGCACGTGATACCGCCACCCATGTGTTGCACAAACCAAAGTTTCAAACAATCACAAGTATTGGGTATTCAAGTATCGGTTCCGACTCCATTACCAATAATTTCACTTCTCATTGACAATGGCAAGAAGGAGAATTTCAAATGCATTGAGATGGCAAATCATTGGACAGGACTTTCTTACAAGGAAATTGCTAGAAGAGCTCACTTCCACTACACTGTCATAAGCCGTCTGGTCTGGAAGCATGCACCAACAAATAATGTGAGCGACCATTCACGATCCGGACCAAAAGATACCACACCCCAGGAGGATAAAGCTCTGTTACGACATGTATGCTTCAAGCCCCCATCTGAAACGGGTATGGTTGCATCATCGCCACTTGAGCAATCAAACTCTGAGAAATCACCTCAAAGGGCCAGAAGTGTCATCAAGCGTCCAATGATCAAAAATCACAACAGACGTGAGCGTAGGTTATGGTGTGTGGACAGGCAGAGGTGGAACTAAAGATCATGGAGGAGATTACACTGGACCGACAAAAGTCGTTTCTTCCTGTTTGCTGTTGATGGCTGATCCCAGGACCAGGAATACACGTCTTGCCCCAGGAACATTTTGCCAAGGTTACCATAAGGCTGGCGATCCGTGATGGTTTGGGGAGGCTTCTCCTATTATTGTAAACTCGATTTGGTGATTATACAGAATTTACTCACAGGCGTTCGTCACATTCAGGATCTTCTGGATCCTGTAATCATTTATCATTTCGATAACCACAGACTTGCCACAAGACCCTTGTTTATGGACGACAATGCCAGACCCCATCGTTCACTTGCTGTAAACCAACATCTGGAAAATAATGGTGTTACACAAATTCAATAGCAAACAATGTCACCTGATTAGAACCCAATCGAGCATGTTTGGGACACACATACAAAGAAGGGATAATCCTGTACAAAACCTGAGGGAACTGTAGGCCGCTCTACGCGATGAGTGGCAGCGGATACCGATGGAACAAATAAAGAACCTGGTTAGGGCTATGTCAAGAAGAGTGTCGGCAGTTATTCGCGCACGTGGTGGCAGCACCTGCTACTGATGTTTTGTGATTTTTGAAACACTGATTCACTTTATTTAAGCTGCTTTGATCGGATGGCATACACCAAGAGCTTGCAGTGACAATAATTAAACATCCATCTGTTTTTGATGAAATTCCATGTCCATCTCCCTCTTTATTTTCATGCATTTTTAGTGCCCACACGATTACAAAACTTCCCTTTCAAATAACCAATTAATTGTTCTCTCAATAAAATTGGTTTGCTTATTTTCTATTTCTCAGTCTCATGTCATACTTCAACGAAGTACACCCCTCTGTGAAAAATCAGGGGGTGCCTAACTTTTCTGGGTGTGTATATATAGTCAAGCAAGATATTGAAAATTGTAAACGACATGAAATGTATACACAAAATTAATTAAACTAGATTAGCGTTTGCGGGATACCGCAAAAGCAGAGCAGCCGCGGGACTTTGGGTTTCGCCTTACCCTGTTCCGCCTTTTACAGGCCTCACCAAATTGGGAATTGTCTCGTGACCTTGACCTTTGACACTCAAGGTCACACAATCAATGAACACATTTCATTGAGTATAACATTATTGTAATGAAATAAAGTGTTAAAAATTAAATTAATCCATTTTCTCCATATATGTTGACCTTGCTGTGACCTTGACCTTCGACAGTTAGTACCCAAAACTTTTTGAAAATGTTGTACTTCTCAAGAGATAATATATACAAAATCTAAACTTCATAGCACAAAAACTTTTCAAGTTATTGTGTTTACAAGGAATTGCAATAACTCATATCTCATGACCTTGACCTTTGACCTTCAAGGTCACACAATAATTGAACACTTTTTATTGAGTATAACAATCATGTATTGATTAAAAGTGATCATAGTTAAAATTAAGCATTTTCGCTAAACCATGCTTAAGTCATTGCCTTGCTGTGACCTTGACCTTTGACAGATTGTAGCCGAAACCTTTTCAAAAAATTTTACTTTTCCAAGGATGATATATACCAAGTTAGAGCTTCATAGCACAAAAACTTTTCAAGTTACCATGTTTACAAAGAATTTTGTGGTGATTTTATAACTCGTGACCTTGACCTTTGAACTTGAAAGTGAACATGTCATAATGATTCCCTGGAAGTATTAACATTTAGACATGTTCATGAGTTCTGAAAAGCTAAATGGGATAAAGTTTTACCCCAGTTTAGTGCATTTTGTAATAACTCATATCTCATGACCTTGACCTTTGACCTTCAAGGTCACACAATCATTGAACACTTTTTATTGAGTATAAGAATCATGTATTGATTAAAAGTGTTCATAGTTAAAATAAAGCATTTTTGCTAAAACATGCTTACGTTATGACCTTGCTGTGACCTTGACCTTTGACGGATTGTAGCCAAAACCTTTTAAAAAAATTTTACTTTTCCAAGGATGATATATACCAAGTTGGAGCTTCATAGCACAAAAACTTTTCAAGTTATCGCGTTTACAAGGAATTCTTAGAGTGAATACATAGCTCGTGACCTTGACCTTTGACCTTGAAAGTGAACGTGTCAAAATCGTTCCCCCGAGGTATGAGTAGTAAGGTTTGAATAGAGTTCTGGAAAGCTTAGGGAAAAAAAGTTATAGCTAGTAGTACGAGTGCGGCGGCGGCGGCGGCGGCGGCGATGGAAACTTCACAAAAACTGATAGCAGCCCCGTCCTTAGACGGGGCTGCTAATTATCATATGTCACGGTATGCGATGATAACTTCTTTTTTTCTTATCACTCTTTGTTTTATTTGGAAACGAATTCCACATTGCATTACTTACACATGCTATAGAACTTAAATCAAATAGTTTATAAGCATGTCTCGGCTAATAGTTGTACGTAACATGATTGATAACATTTCAATTGGGTTGGATGACGCCATTTTGTTTACATTGGGCGTCAAGGCCGTGCAAGCAGTGATGGCTCATCCATTAACGGCAGTCAAAACCAAATGAATATATTTCCTTTTGACATGACGGTGAGATAAATACGTTGTATGCTTACCTCGGGTAATACGGTCTGATGTACCATCTTTGTAATAATGTCAGCCTGCGCATCAGACCGTATTACCCTCGTGAGAAGCATACAACTTATATTATATATATGGAATATATTCGGAATATTTATCTCGAACTGAGGTTGGATTAGAAATTTTTCTAATTTTCTTGGCAGTTGTTTGAAAAATAATTTAATATATTTCTCAGCAAATAATTTTGTTATTTTGTTGAATATGGCTTAAGCCAGAATTGTAATAATAAGTATATGTATCTTGCATATGAATTGTGGATATAAATCCTTAGACATAATTCAAAATTGCCAAATTACACTCGTGGTCCTGCCTATTGTTTTCTCGCTCTATCATTTGCAGTAATGGAGCGTTGCATCATCAAGATTTTCCCTTTAAATCTTATATTTGTATTTTTGTTGATATATATAGATAATATATTGATTGTAATCTAAGTCAGGAAATATTTTTGTAACTAACAATTCCATAAAATATATTTGGTCCCAGGAATGGGGAGGTCCTCATTCAATACCCTATAGGAAAGGGGTACTGTTTAGTTAATTAATTTAACTCCACCAAATGAGAGATCTTTTTAGATGAAACCACAATGTTTGTAATATGCTCTTCAGCAGCTAAGTGTAATGAACAATTTCCTTAAAGCAAAACATTTCTTCGACAATATGTTGAATAATACCATTCTGCTAGCCATAAGTCATATTTGCGAGAAAACGTCTTTTGAACTGAAAAGGATGCTGTTATAAGGGGTTTGTTGAAGATTTAAAGCCAACATATACGAAAATGATATTTTGGATCAAATGTTAAGAAATAATTATGAACTTTCATTAAAAGTTTTTTAAATGCGTTTAATCCTATACCACAAAAGGAAATCATATAGTATATAACTGCACATCTAGAGGTCAACAGATAAAACTATTCCTTCATGATATGTTACATTCGTTTGTTTATTGATAATTATGATGTTCTGACCACAAAAAGTTCTTATTTCCACTTTAGGTTGTACATTTGTAAATTTGAACTAATGTGTATTCAATGTTCTTGATACACAACTTGTAATGTGTTTTAACTCTTAAGTTTTCTCTGGAAGGAACTACAGTTGGAAATGGCTTTGTTGTTCCTCAAAGTGTCATTTTGCTTATCATTCTCTTAATTACCTTGAAAGAGTTAATTGCGCAAAATAAAGACTTTTCAATCACGTTGTAGACCGAAATACCATGCCTGTAATAGCTTGTTACATGTATTACAAAGCATGTATCTTGATATTGGCCCTTGTTTCGTCATGATTGATTTCTTTTAGTCACGAATTAGCACAAGTAACTAACATAGTCGAGCTTATTTTCTCATATCTAGCACACTAAGTTTTAGCAAATCATGTTTCCTATTGCAATCTATAAAGATCCCATGCTCCGTTTGCCAGTAACATATTTTCCCGGTTCATTTCTTTGTAACAAATTAAACCTTTATCCTATCATATAAACTTTGTATTGGTTTATGTTAACGTATTTAGAAGATACCTTCTTATGTTTGTGTATGTATAAAGGTTTCAAGGTATGCAAGGTAACAATAACTATTTTCGAAGACAATATGTTTGTTGCAAATTATTAGTTATTATTTTCGAAGAAAATATGATTGTTGCAACTTATAAATTATTTCATGCAGTAAACATTCCTCTTACAATGTGAATGTTGTAAGTATATCATCATTGTCTTAAGTAGTTCATGAAATAGACTTCACATGCAAGTGCAGAACGGGCAAATGTCGGTTATATGTGGCTTCCAAATGCCTCAAGTCTGATTGTAAAGGGATATTGTTGCATGAGTTGTCAGCTGCACACGAGCAACTCATTACTGAACTCCCTCGAGTTGTTCAAAGTTGTAATTAGTGTGATTCAAGTACTTTTGTACTTCACTGACATATTGCGCAGACAGAAATTGACTTCATCCTCTTAGAACTGATGCAACAAGAACTTAAGAACAATGCTTTACTGTTTTAATTTATGTAATTATGTAATTGAAGTATCCTATTTCCTATTTCAAACACAGGTTACAATTGTTCTAGCTAAGCATCTTTGGAGATACTTTCTAATGATATATCAAATAAGGATTGCAATTATTGTTGATATAATATCTGTGGAGTAACTTTCTTGTTCTGTATGAAACATGTCCTATATCAAACACAGTTTGCTGTTAGAGAGGATAAATATTGAAGTGCCCTCTTCCTTATTTCAAACACAGGTTACAATTGTTCTAGCTAAGCATCTTTGGAGATACTTTCTAATGATATATCAAATAAGGATTTCAGTTTTTGTTGATATAATATCTGTGGAGTAACTTTCTTGTTCTGTATGAAACATGTCCTATATCAAACACAGTTTGCAGTTAGAGAGGATAAATATTGAAGTGCCCTCTTCCTTATTTCAAACACAGGTTACAATTGTTCTAGCTAAGCATCTTTGGAGATACTTTCTAATGATATATCAAATAAGGATTTCAGTTTTTGTTGATATAATATCTGTGGAGTAACTTTCTTGTTCTGTATGAAACATGTCCTATATCAAACACAGTTTGCAGTTAGAGATCATAAATGTTGAAGTGCCCTCTTCCTTATTTCAAACACAGGTTACAATTGTTCTAGCTAAGCATCTTTGGAGATACTTTCTAATGATATATCAAATAAGGATTGCAATTATTGTTTATATACACATGTAGTACCTGTGGTGTAACTGTCTTGTTCTATATGAAACATGTCCTATATCAAACACAGTTTGCAGTTAGAGCGGATAAATGTTGAAGTATCCTATTTCCTATTTCAAACACAGGTTACAGTTCATGTGGTTAACGCATCTGTGGAGCTACTTACTAATGATATATCAAATAAGGATTGCAATTATTGTTTATATACACATGTAGTACCTGTGGTGTAACTGTCTTGTTCTATATGAAACATGTCCTATATCAAACACAGTTTGCAGTTAGAGAGGATAAATGTTGAAGTGCCCTCTTCCTTATTTCAAACAGAGGTTACAGTTCATGTGGTTAAAGCATCTGTGGAGATACTTTCTAATGATATATCAAATAAGGATTGCAATTATTGTTTATATACACATGTAGTACCTGTGGTGTAACTGTCTTGTTCTATATGAAACATGTCCTATATAAAACACAGTTTGCAGTTAGAGAGGATAAATGTTAAAGTGCCCTCTTCCTTATTTCAAACACGGGTTACAATTGTCCTAGATAAGCATCTTTGGAGATACTTTCTTATCCTATATCAAAGAAGGAGTGCAGTTTTTGTTGATATCATATCTGCGGAGTAACTTTCTTGTTCTGTATGAAAACATGTCCTATATCAAACATAGATTTCAGTCAAAGAGGAAAACTGTTATCGTACCCTGTTCCACTATTTCGAACACGGGTTACGATGTGTGTGGATAAAGCATATTTTGAGCTACTTTCTTATCCTATTTTGAATAAGGATTACAGTGATTGTTGATATAATATGTGTGGAGTAACTTTCTTGTTCTGTATGAAAACATGTCCTATATCAAAAATAGATTTCAGTCAAAGAGGAAAACTGTTATCGTACCCTGTTCAACTATTTCGAACACGGGTTACAATTTGTGTGGATAAAGCATATTTTGAGCTACTTTCTTATCATATTTTGAATTACAGTTATTGTTGATATAATATATGTGGAGTAACTGTCTTGTTCTGTATGAAAACTCTCCGATACCAAACACAGGTTACATTTCACCAGGATAAGGCATTTTTGGAGCTACTTTTTAATCCTGTATCTAATACAGTTTATTGTTGTTTTTATATATAATCCATAGAGTTACTTCCTTGCCATTTATCAATTATATTGATGAGAGTGTGAGTATTACTTGCCATCTGCATGAAAAAGAAATGTTCGCTTGTTATTTGGAATCACACTTTCTGAAACAATAGAAGAGAAACATAAATGGTCAAGTCATTACTCATGTCTATGTACGTAGTTAGTATAAATAACATTCTGGCAAGCTTTGAAAGATAACAATAGAAAGTCAATGATAAGTTTTAGATATTTGAATACTTTCATTGATTTCAACGTAAGTTAAGCAAATTATGAACCCCTTGACGCAAATATCTTCCTGTAATTGTAATTGATCCCTTAAATAAACGTTTGGTTATATATTGTCTGGATATTCTATGTAAAGCTAATTCAGTATGATTAATGGTAATTGATATCATCACATCAAAAGAGTTGGTAATCAACTATTTCAGTATTTATTGTAAGGAATACATCAATATACTCTCATGAATGGTTGGACCACCGTCTTTTTCTTTATTTTCTGTAGTTTATGATTACTTATACAATTTCTTATTTATAGAAGAAATATAGTGATAAGTTTAGCAGCAATGGTCACTGCTGTCTTTATTCATAACTTGATATATTTCCCAAATTATTTGTCAATGTCATATTTCTTTCCCTTCCTTTAGTTTCAAATGACTTCCGATAAATTATCAAAACAATAATATAATAATATGTTGTAAACTTTTACATTCTTAGAATTGATGTTACAAAAACCTTGCATGGTACTATCAATATTTTCACCTGCAGAATTATGTGAACAGAACATGTGAAAATATGTAACTTAAAGAGATAAATGTACAACCTGTATTAATAAGTACTTTTGTAACATACAAATACAATGTAACACCTGATGGGGAAAAACATAATAAATGTTCACAACATTTAAAATATCTATATTTTCTCTGGTTTCTACTGCAGTACATGTTAATCGGTTTCACCTTAAATTTCTTTGAAATAAAATAAAATAATTTTGATAATCACTGTATTAGTTCAAATTGTTTGAATCAATGTTGTGGTATAAATGTTTCTGTATCAATGTGTATGTAGTTACCTTATGCAATCACATTATACATGCTTGATTAATATCAGCAATAATGTTTTTTATGTCTAATATCCAAACCTTTTGGACATTTTTTCCTTCATTGCTAAGTGATTGATACAGAATACGGATTAAATCCCTCTGATCTTTTCAAATCATTGTTTTCAATCAATTTAATATGCCATTATGTTTGGAGGTGAGGAACCTTGGGTGGTAAAGTTGATTTATCATCAAAGGTCTATAACAAATAATAGTAGAGAGTTTAAAAATGGGAAAACCTAAAAAAAGGAGAAATCAATTTTGTAGTCTGTGCATGCAACAACGCACTTAACAGTTGTCATATGAAATTGCAGTAACAGCCTTGTAAGATGGCAAGAAGATGGAGGGTGATTGATCAATTTAAACAAGACTATCTTTCCTCTTTGAATGAATTCAGTTGTGAAGGTGTAGAAGTAGATTTTTAACTGATTTAAAGTTTGAGGACAACTGCATTTTATTTTCAGCGTCAATTAAAAAGGAAACGTGATCAGGAAGATTATTTAAGCATCTACACTGCTTTATATATTTGTGCAATAGTCAAATGTTAAAGGAATTGAGATCTTATTCTGATACTTATTGTACTTATGTGCTTAGAAACGATATTATCAATACCTACTTTATTGTAAAAAAAAACCACAAGTATAAAACCACCAGAATAAGTTGAATGTTAAGATTTTTGTCATCAGAGGGTAAACAAGGAAATACTTCATCCGGCCATTGTAGTCGCATCAAGCAATAACTTCATTTTGTGGAAACATTTTTTTGTCATTCAACCTGGCAAAATGTCTTTTCGTTGACTTGATACGTCCGCATAGGAAATCTTTATAGTTAATAGAAAAGATTTACCTGGTAATTTGATAGTTTTATGTCTATTAATTAATGCATCTTCCTTCACATAGATTAAATACACCAGTGGCGGACCTGACTGACAATGTATCTAACCCTCTTTTCTAAGACAAGTTTCAAGTCTATTTTTTGTTCTGACTTAGAATTCTTTTTTTAAACATTTCCATTTTTGATTTTGCCTAAAAATGATTTATGTCAATATCATAGTTGCTACTAAGGATACCCTAAATGATTGCAAACAAAAAATGAAATAGTGAAATAAATAAGTTTCAGATCGTTGACAATTGTGCTCTGAAATGGTCAAGCTTCAAAGTGGCTTCTTATAAAAAGGTAGTTGATCGCTAGCTTTATTGGATCACTTCTCAAAGATTCAAACTAATAGCAATGTTAATCTTGTTGTGCGTTTTCTTAACGTGCTGTATCATCAGTTGTAAACCATTGACGCCCATGTTTTGTATTCTTTCAAATCAACACCGATTGCCAATTTTCACTTCTTTGACAAAATAAAGACAGAAAAAATATGTATTACCAGCAATTACACACTGAATAGTTTCTTTACCTCCTTTTAAATTGTTTTAGTAACAATAATTACACGTGATTAGAAGTGTGTTTATGAAGTCGTTGAAACGATTTAATTGTCTATCTATCACATGAAATGAAAGTTTTAAATATGAACTCACACAAGATATAACTTTTAACTTTAATCAAGCCAATAGTTAAGTTTCCTTCATATCAAATTTTAAGATTCTTGTTTCTAACTTCAATTCAAAAGCATATAAATTTTGAAAAGACAAAATACAATTTACATTTCCCCAATCCCTCAGCACATGTGGTAGACACAAATTGTCCAATTTCTAATAATTTTCTTCGTTTTTTTAGATAACTTCAATTGAGTTTGTGTCAAAGTCGGTGAGTACGGTCTGAAGACACCTTTTCGGGATCCTGATCACATTTATTTTGCCAAGATGAATTTGAATTGTGTTGAAACAAAACAATGAAACAAAGGTTAAGAAAATCCCTTTTGGATTCATTCATTATTTGTCCCAAGAGTCTTCTAGTGTTCAAGGTACTGTTTGAGAAGACAAGTGCAAATGTACTCATTTTGGCTCTATTTTCAATCTATATATCCTCAAAACCTGACGATTTATACAAAAAGTAAAAATGTTGTAAAAAATTTCAAACACTTTCTTACCTAAGCATTTATGATTTATCATTATTTCTTATTTTCTTTATTTGCCAAGAATATGTTTTCATGTATTTGATTAAAGTACCAAGGGATATAGTTTACATTTCATTAAGAAACATATCAAGAAACATTTACGTAAGAGAAATTGGTTTGTGTCGCTTGCTGACTTAATGCTTTCGTTAAGAAACACTTTTTGTTCTTAAAACGTGCTTCTGTCCCTGTGAAGGCAGCATTCCCGAATAAACAATTGCAATTAATAAAATTGAGGTTCTAAAAAAATATTTAAAAAATAAACATGAGAATTGAGGATTTTGACACATCACAAAAACTTAATTAATGTTAATGATTAATATAAGCAAAATAAGAAAACAAATATGATAGGTCAATTTGGTCTGATTTAGATCTCAGTTTGGAATTAAAACAGCTATTTGCGCATTTCGATTCATCCATGAAGTTATAAAACTACATGTTTTACGCGGATAGAGCAGATGAAGTGACACAAGGAAGTAAAATTGTGATTTTGAAAATATTAGATATGTTTTTCCACCTCTACTTACAACACTCTTTTTAGCCAAAATATTTCATGTCTGGCAAAGTTGCAGCTGCTTGAACCAAGGTTCACATTAATTTAGGAAAGGCATCCCTGACTTAAGTTGTTCAATGAAGTAAAGAGAAGTTTTATAAACGTCGCTAATGGCATAAAATAATTGTATGTTTTATGTCAAAGAACTAAAAAAGTAACCAGTCAAACAAAAAACATCAGTTAATTTTAGAACCACATTTTCAAAAGTTAAAACACAACTTTCTTTTTAGGTAAAGAAAACAAAAAAATGACCTCCAAGTCATATCTTAACAATTTGATCTCAATTGAACATTCATATTGTGACAGTGCCAACATTTGACATTAATCAAAATATTTCAAAACTGACTCTCTCAATTCAGCATCCCTCGCCACGAAAATCAAAGCACGAGGCCCCATGTTGAGGATATCTGCCATTCCTTATCTGGACATTCCCTGACACCCATTATACAAACTTTCTGTAATTTGACCCTCAGTGTCCATCTCTGCAATCCTTAAATATTTGTGCATGTTCCCTAACTGGCAGACAGGCTCGGGGTCAAACTACGGCAGGACATACTTCCCGACTGCTCTCGCCTGTGGACGCCATCTTGTATGTAAAACTACTGGTGAAAATCCCCCGCAGAAAATATAGAAGAAAAACAAAAATTCTTCTTGTTTGTCATCCTTTTAAACAGGCTTGCCACGGAAAAGTGGGAAACACAGATTGTGTTGTTCAAGCGATGTGAATATCTTTAATCTTTATAATCTGAACGATTTGTTAAGAGTCAACTTTAGAGATGACTGTATGTAGAGCTGTTTTAATGATTTATTTAGAGTACTGAAAGATAAATCTGTCTTGTCGCAGTGCCATTCTTACACTTTAACATTGTCAAACATTTTCATATCTTCTTTACCACCGGTACCTATATCCATGTGTCAACAGATACCATTTTGTCAAAAGTAAATTTAGAGTAAGGCTCGAAGATATGTAACTTAAATGTACTCCAAAATCAAAATATCTTAAAACGTAATCTTTCTCCAACATTAGAATCATTAAAAACAAATCTGAAACCTACATTTTTGTTCAGTGGTACCAAATTAACTCTGTACATGGACATATCAATATTGCCCCTTGAGCATGCTACACACCTTGAATCTTGTGCCTTATAGATATGCATTATTATTGATTAACAAAAATAACTTCACTTGTCGTATCTAGAACTGAATGACGGAATAAGTTGTCATTTCACATGTTTAATTTTTTGCCAGTTATCAAACACATTGTACCATCAAATGTGACGAAAAGAGATGCATAGCTTTAAGAACTCAAGTTCGGTGTTGCTTTTGTCTGTAAAGCTTGGGTGACTCAACTGGCACAGCTCACAGGCTAGCTGAAGTATCCAAACCAATAGGGCATTATGTCATGTTAGGATTGTCTTGAGAAATCTTCAATGCAAGTATGTCTCGGAGTGATTGCTTGATTGTGTGACTGTTTGATTGAAATAAGCTCGTGGACATTGTGGTAAAATGTGTTTGTGATTTGATAATGTTGTAAAATGTTTAGTCCAAGTTGTTCAAGATCTTTCATCATACTTAAATGTTTTAATCCACAACAAAATACTTAATTCAACGTCCAAAGTACAGTACCCTCTGCAAAAGTGTCGTCACAAACCATCTGTCGGCGGCAACAAGTAACTGATTCGGGAAAAAAAGAATAGAAAATCTTGTAGTGCGTATCAAAGACGTCTTTCAAGTGTATGGTTAGGAAACAAAATATGTGGGATGGCCGCACTTGATTCGCCTTCAAGTTGGCTGCCGTTTCTGTCATTTTGGTAAATTGCCTCGTTTTCTTGCGTAAAAATACGCTCATGTCATGCAGACACTTAGAGACATTATATTATTTACATTTTTAGCTCATCTGGCCTGTAAGGCCCGATGGGCTTATGGCATGGCATGGTGTCCGGCGTCCGTCCGTCCGTCCATCCGTCCGTAAACTTTGTGGAATTTCGACTTCTTCTCCAGAACCATTAAGCCTAGAAAGCTGAAACTTTGTGTACAGAGTCCTTGGCTAGTGAGGATTATAAATTGTAGCTTTGGTGGCCCTGTGACCCCTAATAAGGGCCACAGAGGCCACGCCCTAAAAACCTATTTTCATCTTCTTCTCCAGAACCATAAGGCCTAGAAAGCTGAAACTTTGTGTACAGACTCATTGGCTAGTGAGGATTATAAATTGTAGCTTTGGTGGCCCTGTGACCCCTAATAAGGGCCACAGAGGCCACGCCCTAAAAACCTATTTTCATCTTCTTCTCCAGAACCATAAGGCCTAGAAAGCTGAAACTTTGTGTACAGACTCATTGGCTAGTGAGGATTATAAATTGTAGCTTTGGTAGCCCTGTGACCCCTAATAAGGGCCACAGGGGCCACGCCCTAAAAGCCTATTTTCATCTTCTTCTGCAGAACCATGAGGCATCAAAAGCTGAAACTTTGTGTGCAGACTCCTTGGCTAGTGGGGATTATAAATTGTAGCTTTGGTGGCCCTGTGACCCCTAAAAAGGGCCACAGGCGCCACGCCCTAAAAACCTATTTTCATCTTCTCCATCTTCCTACGCAGAGCCTAAAAGGCCAGTTTCCAAACTGTCATTTTATGCCTTGCTGCAGAGACTTTACTTTTCTGTGCTGCTATAGTGCCCCTACAGACTAGAGAGCAAGCACAGAAAATTCAAGGTTATGCAGCAAGGCATAAAATGACAGTTTGGAAACTGGCCTTTTAGGCTCTGCGTAGGAAGATGCTTCTTCTCCAGAACCATGAGGCCTAGAAAGCTGAAACTTCGTGTGCAGACTCCTTGACTAGTGAGTATTATGAATTGCAGTTTGGTGACCCTGTTGTCCCTAATAAAGGCAACAGGAATTTCTTCAAATCTATTTTCATCTTCTTCTCCTGAAGTATAAGGCCTAGAATCCTGAAACTTGTCACCTTTATACTTAATTTTATGATTGGTGACCCTCTGGCCTCTACAAAGGGGGAATCACATTGGCCACACTCTACAGCATTATATTGATGATGAAGCCTGATGAGCTACAGAGCCAATGGCTCTATTTTTTAAAAGGGATTCGAAGGCTTTGCTCGGAGTTTTGTTTCCATGAGAAAATCCACAACTACACAGTGTCAATGTTGGTTTCCAAAGTCTTTCATTTAAGATCTTTTACTGCACTACATTTATCCTTATAATTGAAGTAATTCTTGATTAGATTTATCCAGTTCAGAATATCTCAGTACATGGTGTACAGAAATAAATGGAAAATAAGATGTCAAAGCAATTGCTATCTTCTGTCTGAAAGTAAATTAACCCGCCTTCACAAAAACGATAGCTTGTGTATTTGTTCTGACTCTATTCAGACTTATTCTATTCCAGCATTGAAAATACCCAATTCACGACCCCGAGAGCTATGCCAGCTGGAGCTTACATGCTCCTGGTAGGGTCACCCAAGCTGGACAGGTCGACGGGTAGAAGCCAGACCAAATTTGAGTCCTTCTAAAACCTGCTTTCTATCTCTTACTATGCCTTTCTTTCCGTCTTTTCCCTCATCCTTTCGATCACTTTCTCTCTGATCTGTCTACTCTCTTTTGGATGGCAACATCCACGTGTTTAATAACTGAAATATTGTTCAAAACACGTTAAACACCATCTCACTCACTCACTCACTCATTTCCTGGTTTTGAAACTAATCAGATTGATTCATCGAGGCTTATAACAACTTGAATTTCCTTGAGTCTGAAAAGGGCAATTTGAAGTATACATAGAAAACATATTTTTTTCCAGAAAAGCAAAGATGGCGTTAGCAAAAATCTTGCTTTCCTTTCACATGTTTGGAATTTTAGAAGCAAATATAAGTAATTATATGGTATTGTGAAATGAGTGTTTCATTACCTGAAATAACTCTGTTGCATATGGAAGCCTTGTGCCAGAAGAGGAATCTGGTTATAAATTATTCAATATATTTGTTTAAGTTTTAGAATTATATTGTGTTATTGATGCTCTGTAAAAGCATTAGTGATTAAGTTTTAAATATCCCTAACTTTTTCTAATCATATTTTACAATAATGACTTAAAGGGGCAGTAGCACGTTTTGGGATAATTTTACATCTTAAATATTTCATTGATAATTGTTGATTAATGCTAAATGTATTATTTTGACAGTGACAAAAATCTCATTACATAAGCCAATCATCCATAGTCAGAGGACAAAGTATGAAGAATCACATAAAATCGGTTGGCGGCCATTTTATGTGAACTCCTTAAATTCATTTTGTGTAGGAAAAATTAATAGCATTGCTAAACTTAACGTTATTCATTTGAGTTATAACTGCCTCATTTAGTTTAAATACATTGTCTTTAAATTGGAACCATTAATTTTCATTTTCCTCACATCACCATATATTCCCCCTAAAAATGTGCTACAGTACTGCCCCTTTAAAAGATTTTTTTTTTCAAAAGAAATGCATTAACTTCATTAATGGTTTTACATTGCTAGCACATGGTATTACATAAATCTCCAACGTTTTGTTTACTGATAACTTCTTCCTTGTCTAGTTTGCATTAACTGTTAACAAGATTGTCGGTGTGGAAAACCTTCAACAGTTTTTAGAAAGCTTAAGATGCTATGTGATAAGATTTTAATTTGATGGTCACGGATTTGCATTTGTTTATCATATTTATAGGGAGTTTTTTATGTTTTACAATTATTTTTTTTTGAAAGTTTTTTTATTCACTTCATTTGGATACAATCAAGTATGTTTGGTAATGAACAGTGGTATAGTAATAAGATAACTTGATGAACAATGGCAACGGCATACATTTTTACAATCAGTATTGGGAAATAGGTGGCAAAAAAGAATGTTTTACAATTTGGATTTAAAAAGTCCATTAAGCTACGACCTGTGCTTATAGACAAATCAATAAGAAGCAAATAAAACAAGTTGTCAATAAATCACAGACAGATTTGATTTATGTGAAATATGTTTTAAATGCTTTGGAGAAATTTGTATTTGGAAAATATATTTCTTCAATTTTTATATACTTAGTTATATGACCTTTCAATTTCCATTTCCGGTGTATTTTTGAAATAATTCATCAACAGATTGTCTTTGTATCTGATGGTTAAAAGATGGCATTTAGCCTTAATGGTAATTCTGGTGTCATTGAAATGTAATCATGTTGTCATTTCCAAGCCCTATTTTCTGATGCCTAATTGAGATGTTCAGTCATATTTTTTCAACAAAATATAAACAAGAACATCCATCAGACGAATCTAATACAATGCAAATGAAATATTGTATACATTGTTAGAAAAATATTATATAAAAGGTTATCAGTAGTCGTCCTGATTTTTGAAAAAATATGATGTTATCATCTAGACAATTCCATGATTTGCCACCTAGGCCAGAAACATACTGAAGGCACATATCCAAGGGCAAAGATTAGTTAGGATAGAAGGCGTATCCCGGGGCTGGGATTAGTTAAGATAGAAGACCCTTCTGACTTTCTATTGGTTATTTCCCATCTGTAGTGGACATATTGGTTGAGTAGAAGGCAATAACATACTTGAGCTGCAGTAATGAATAGGCCTGGAGCTATATTTTGAAATCTATTCTCAGATTGATTAAGCCCATTAATGACTGGAGTACCGAAGCCTTTGGGGTATTTGCTAATAGGTCTTCTTAACGCTGTCAAGAAGTACAAATTATGAAATTAATCATTAATTGACATGTTCAGAGTACACGTTTTGATTAAATTTTCTGTTTCGATTGTTGATTGTTGATTGTTAGATATCTGTCATTTTCTATAATAACTAATTAGTATTTCTGATAAAATTTGAATGCTGGAAATGCAAAACTTTTTGTACATGGTATTGTAGACGTTTAAACGTTTAAATTTAATGTATATGCAGTGTTGATTGATATAGTATATATGAATTAATCGATCATTCAATACTTTCTTATGTCCTCTATCCAGATCGATTACGAAGAAGAATAACTGAAGAATTTTGCTCTAATGAAAATCCACATATGTTTATTAATAAAGATACAATTGTGAAAATGTTCACGTTGAAGTTAACGCTAATGTTAATTTGCTGGGAGCTGATCTAGTTGTCAGAGATTAAGTTCAAGTGAAATCGAAAATATCTTAAAGTGACACAGAGTATCTTTCTTAAAATTTTGATAAGCTACAAAATATCTAATATGCTGATTGAAGTTCATATCTCATCACTAGAGTTGCAAATATATCCATTTATGGAGATTTATCCATCTCTAAAATGCTTGATGCGGAAATCAAGAAAACGTCTCAAATACGTTTAATATTCGAATTTATGCATCCAATTAATCTACCTATTAGTTACAATACCTAATAAACACTATCGAATCGAATATATCTTCCTGTCAGCTTATGACAAGGTTTCAAAATTACGTTTGGCGAATTTGCGCGCGCCATTCGAGCCACATTGTCCGGTTTTCTATCAAAATCCCGACTTTGAATGGCCGTATTTTCGCTCTAATGTACTGATTGACCTTAAAATTATTATTTTCAGTAACAGTTAGTGGTTCCTGGTGTAATAACATCGATTTCAAAATTTGACATATGTGATCCATTCAACATACATGTGTACTCTGTGTCTCTTTAAGAACATGATTAACCTCTGTAAGCCGATTTGTGGTTCGAACAGAAAGTTCACTATCCTGCCCCAAAACTGAAGGGAATCAGTTTAGCAGGGAAAGGAAGAGGAAATATCCACTCTTAGTTGAATAAAACTGAGAGTTTAAAGGGGCAGTAGCACGTTTTTTGATAATTTCATATTAACAATTTTTCACTGAAAATTTTAAGTAAAGGCTAAATGTATTGTGTTGACAGTGTCAAAAAGCTCTTTGCACAAAACAGTCATCCATAGTCAGAGAATACATTATAAAGATTCACATAAAATCCACTGGCAGCCATTTTTGTGTGAACACCTTTAATTCATTTTGTGACAGAAAAGGAATCGCAAGGCTAAACTTTACGTTATATATTTAAATTATTACTGCTCCACTTAGTTTTCATACATTGTCTTTCAATTGGAACCATTAATTTTCATTTTCCTGACATCACCCTATATTCCCCCTAAAAACGTGCTACTGCCCCTTTAAAGGGTTCACTCCCTGCCCCACACTTAGTCATAAGTTGAATGACTTGTAGTGTCACCGTCAGCAAACAACTTTAATTAAAATGTGCCTCTGTAAATCCAGCGGCAAATGAGTACCTGGTTAATAGATGGGTTGATGGTGACCTTCTTGTGACAAATATGTCAGCTTTGGTTAGACCAGAGTATTTAAGTTGGTAGTACCTTGAGAATACAATATTGGATGGAAATATGCGTCTAAAAAGTATCAATTTTTTTTATGTCATTAGTATGAATTAACATTTGCACATAGCTAGAATATTGTACCATTTATTCAAAAGTTAACCGTTTGTTAACCAAAGGATAGTTTTTAATTTAATTGATACTTGAAAAGAAGATATAGATAAATTAACCAAATAATTTGGTTTGACGTTGAACACTTTAGAATTACCTCATGCATCAAAATTCATTCTTTTAACCATAGAAAGCCATTCTTTCCTTTTAAGTAGGCTTTTTAGATACAAGGAAGCTTATTTCCCAGAGGCGAGAATGATTTGAACAAAACCTTTACGTTATGATCAATTGAAATATGATAAAACAAATAATGCCGACCTTTGGGAAATTATGCATGTACCATGTATATGAAAAGATAATTTTCAATAATTCTGTTCCGCGTTTCATTGAACTGTATGGTTTTTTTTACTAGTTGACTGCCGTACATGTCAATTCTATCTTATGACCAGAAATATCAACGGAAAAGAATGTTTCATTTTGAAGCTAGAAAAGAGTAAAAGTTAGCATAATCGAGCTATGGTTGAAAGAATGACCGCTGACTGAGTGAATATCTGTGATAACCATCGAGCGATCAGCGAGATGGTTATCACAGAAATTCACGAGGTCGAGGTTATTATCTCACATACACTACATGGTTATTGTTAAAACTGTTTTCCATTTTTAATGGAAATATCAATATTAGCCGAATATAAGTTTGTTGATAATGAGTTCAAAAGTGACAATGGTGTCTAGCATGGTTAATTTCCACTCCTGAGGAATGGATCAATTTCATTTTAACACTGCAGTTGGAGATAATACTGGCGAAATTGTCGGTAAAACAATTCTAAGCCGTTTACCGACTGTGCATTTTCATTCTTTTACCGAGCTATTAACCTTAAAATGTCACACTGAACTGAACTTTTATTTTATTATTTAAATACAAATTTTATACGGACTGCAAATAAATTTTGTTTGGTGCCAAATGATGTAAAATGTATTAATCCATGATGATGCCGTCACTCTATTGTATGAACAGTGGATTATTTTAAAGAATCCACTGCACATGGACTTGTCCAGTCTGGAGGGGTGTCAGGCATTCACACAAACCTATTCCGCATATCTTATCACTGTACGTTATACATGGATTAAGATGGAGAATGCATTCGGAGCAGTGGATTCTTTAAAATAATCAAAGAATCCACTACTCCTCATGCATTCTCCATTACATAATCCGTCACTTGTCAAAAAATGGGATATAACACTCATTGTATCCCCACTGTTCTTTTATATTTTGAATTTGATCGGCAGTAAAATGTATATCTTGTTAGCAGTATATATTACCTTTCTACTTTCTTAAAAAGTTGAATACCTTCTTGCGCTTTAAGTTGTTATTTAAGCCCGCTTGAATAGTGATGGACGGTTACGTTCCATGAGAATTGCGGAGCTTTTTGGCATACTATGGTACAGAATGGCTCTGTTCTAGAGGTAAAAGATAATGATTTAAAAAAATAAATCAGATGTTACAAAATAGAAATATGCATTCACAATGTTTAGACCATGTCAAAACCGGAAGTTGATATCTCATTAGTAAATCAGACAAACATATAAGAGAATGCAATATGAAATAAAGTTGGCTGGTGCATCTGATTATCTACTTTTGGTGGAAAAAAATAAAATGTATAACATGGCAATACAGATGGTAAAAATGGAAATAGTCAATAACATGCATTCACAATGTATAAATAATGTGTCCATATTTGATATCCGGAAGTTGATATTTTATATATCATTTATATATCAAAGTTCATATAATCAAAACAATTCATATTTTATATGGTGGGTTCATTTCCCCAGTTAATCTAATACGATTCCCCCATGGTGAAGCACTGTTTTTCCTCACTTCGAGAACGTGATCAACACCTATCTGGCGTACGCGGGTTTGTACATTCTCCTCATGAAATATTGCCCTCGACTTGCGGTAAAGAATGGCTCGTTGTTTTTTCAATTTTGCGGGAATATCAGTGCGAATGGACATCCGTTTGCCCTTAAGATGCTTTGAAGATCTTAAAATCATGTCTCTGTCGGCCATGCTCAGGAAACTGGCGATAATGGGGGAGGGTGCATCTGGGGTTGGGTCACCGGGGAAGGGTTTTCTAGGGAGTCTGTTGACAGCCTTAAAGTAGATATTATCTACTGTATTGTCGGACAATTGCAGATCACCTGTAAACATATCCCGCAGAACTTTCCTTGAGTCTTCATTTACATTTTCTTTTATGCCATAAAATAAAAGGTTGGTTTTGCGATCATATATTTCTTGCTGTAAAAGTTTTCTTTCGAAAGTGACAGACTGCTCAGAGAGTTTAGATCTTAAAGTTTCAATTTCGGATTTCAAACCCTTCACTTCACCATCTTGTATGGCGGCCATACTTTCTACGTCATCAACGCGTTTTGAGATTTTACCAAGTTCTTGTTTCAAATCGTTTATTGATCTATTCAATTCCATGTTACCATTGTCAATTTTATCCGAGATTCTTTTCTCCATACTTATGAGAAGGTCCTCCATTGAAGGATTTGTCGAAGATCGAGTATTCACCCCTGACTTTGACTGGTGGGACGACATTAGTGATGAGCATAGAAAGTTCAAAAATTCACTGCACTGAGGAATACTCACTCTTTAGTATGAAGCCAAGTTTATCCTTTCGTTTTGTGTTCGTAGTAAAAGGCAACTTTTCAAAGTTCAGTCATAAGTAGGCACATAAGATATTCGCGGGGCAGAGCTGATCACTCACACGTCTTGTCGTACCGCATGCGCAACCGGAAGTCCTAAGAAACCTAGAAATGAGAACTCCTCAATGGCCTTCCAGTTCAAGAATAATAATGCTTGGAAGTGATTAAGTATAAGTAATTTATGTCTGCAATTCTTTATCAATGTTGTTATGTTGACGCCACTCAATAACCATACGTTTTTGTGGAATAGAGGCCAGGGGGCACATTTCGAATTCACGGAAAAACACTAGAAGATGAACTAAAAATGCGCATTGCAATGAAAGCATGATTTTTTACTTATATGAAACTTATATATGTGTACGTCTTACAACATGTAGATCGAGAGTCATAGAAGAACTTTCACATTTTTTCCATTAAGAGGAGGAATTTAAACAATAATTAGTTGGGTTTTTGTTTCACAAGAACCTTTAAAAAATACCGAAATACATACAAACATATATCTCTAAGTTTGAAAGGTCAGATAAAAAATTCATGTTTTGATGCAAATCATTACTTCTTTCACACAGCTTAAACAATATCTTTTCCCTATGCCCTTACTCCACTTTCTCTCATGTTATCTCCCCCCTCTCTACCTATCTCCACGTCCCCCTCTCTATATCCCTTTCATTCCGTCTCCCTCTCTCTCTCCCTTTCTCTCTCCATCTCTCTCTCTCCTCTCTCCCCGTCTCTCCTCTCTCCACGTCTCTCTCTCACTCCGACTCCTTCTCTCTCCCTCTCTCTCCATCTCTCCGTCTCTCTCCGTCTGTCTCTCCCTCTCCCCTCTCTCTGTCTGTCTGTCTCTCTCCCTCTCTCTCTCTCTCCCTCGCTCTTTCTTCCTATCTCTCCTATTTCTCTCTTTCTTCTCCCTTTCTTTCTCCGCCTCCCTCTCTATCTTTCTCTCTTCTTGTTGTTCTTTTCTGTGTTACTTTAAACTATCAATTTCAAAATCGGCCCTTACAGGAGCTCTGTCTCTCTGTCTCTGTCTTTCTCTCTCTCTGTCTCTCTCTCGCTCTCTCTCTCTCTCTCCCTCTCACTCTCTCTCCCTAGCTCTCTCTTCCAAATGCTGTTTTTGCAGTGACAATTTCAAAAGGCATAACCACTTTGTTTCACTTATCCCAGTCCGTATTCTAAGGTTTCATGACAATATACCTGCAATTAGCTCAACTGCCGTGGCTCATGTAAGATGACATCTCTTCCCTATGCCCTTACGTCCACTACCTCTCTGTATCTGTCTCTCTGTATCTCTGTTGTCCAAACCATCAGAGAACAGAAATATTCTAGGACAGAGAAATATAGGGAGAGAGAAACGGACAGAAAGAAACATATATATGCAAAGATACCTAAATATATAGTGAGAGTGAGAGAAAGTTTTGTACCGAATTTGTTGAATTGCGGGTTAAGGGATGAGTTTTGTCCACTGTTTCTTATCATTTATCTATTTAGTTTAACGCTATGATAACTTACATTATCCTACCTCATGTAAGAATCTCTATCTCTATCTCTGATTGGTCCACGTGACCCTAAATAAATACTGATATCACCCTCTTGAGCGGGGTAATAAATCATTTATACCCCGGCACATAAAAAGCATGAAAAAAGCATGCAGATTTAGCGTCTTGAAATGTACAATGTATATTACCTCTAACACATGATCAAGCTGGTTACTTATGATCAACCGATATGTAGCTTTGAACAAACTATAGTAAAATGACTTACAAAGTTCTTACCCTTTATCTTCATATTATATGCGTTTTCTTTAAGCATTCGGTAAGATAAATTCGTTATACCATTCAGAGACGGGGTATATGGGTGAAATAATAACCGCCAAGCGAGGGGTTCGCTGTGATAACTGTTGCATCCCAACTACGGATCTATCCCATCTTAAGATGGGATAGCTCTTGCAGCTGTCCCAACTGTGGATAAAGCGTTATTCTAAGTTGGGATATCCCATCTTAAGATGGGATAGCTGGATCAACTTTTGCTTTTGAAAGTACTTTAAGATATAAAAATTTCAACTTTAATAAATAATTTTGTGTGTGGAATATTTAGTAAAAACAAGAATTTGAAAAAAGGGACTTTGGTTGATATTTGACGAAATATAGACTTTGATGGAATTTGTTAGTGTTTTTTTGGCAAAAATAGTGTTTTTATAAAGACTTACTTTGATGACTTTGCACGTTTGATTAAATATTGAGTTTGATGAATAAAATGTCTTTGCAGAGAAATCACATTATAATGGTAATTTTGATTAAAAAATTATCTAATGGAAGTTGTTACGGGTAAAATATTAACTTTTATTTGGAAATTTTTTATATTTAAAAAAACATTATGTTATACAAAGTGAATTTGGATTTGAAGATTAAACTTGAGAAAATTGTTGTATGTGAATGAACAAATATTGACTTTGTTAGAAATTATGGAAGTTACCTTATTGAAACATTATTGTTGAAAAGATGGGCTTATGGACTCATGGGCTTATAAACATTGCCATTGCCGGATTTGAAAAATGAATTTTATAAAAAATAATTTGTGAAATGTGAATCCATTCATGTCTTTTCATGAATAAAATATGTTTAAATCATACGAGTGTTAACCTTTTAAGTTTTATCAAATCGCTTTGAAATTTTAATGACTTTGATTAATCTAAAACTATTTTTTCTTCAAAGGGATATCGGTGATATATCCATGTTTGTGTTTGCCATTGAGATTCTATTGTGTTTATCTATCTTTACCAGTATAAGTTTAATGTTTAGATGATTATATCAACTTTGAATGTTTGTGCATTTTAGATTCCTGTTTGAATTGAAGTGTTCTTACGGGGAAATTGTTGCAAAAATAAGGTTCCCAGATTGTGAGGGGCTATAAACCCGACTATGAGTCCTACTGGTCGACTATGAGAGACGATTCCCAGATTGTGAAGGGCTTTAAACCCGACTTTGAGTCCTACTTGTCGACTATGAGAGACGATTCTCAGATTGTGAGGGGCTTTTAACCCGACTTTGAGTCCTACTGGTCGACTATGAGAGACGATTCCCATATTGTGAAGGGCTTTAAACCCGACTTTGAGTCCTACTAGTCGACTATGAGAGACGATTCTCAGATTGTGAGGGGCTTTTAACCCGACTTTGAGTCCTACTAGTCGACTATGAGAGACGATTCTCAGATTGTGAGGGGCTTTTAACCCGACTTTGAGTCCTACTGGTCGACTATGAGAGACGATTCCCAGATTGTGAGGGGCTTTTAACCCGACTTTGAGTCCTACTAGTCGACTATGAGAGACGATTCTCAGATTGTGAGGGGCTTTTAACCCGACTTTGAGTCCTACTGGTCAACTATGAGAGACGATTCTCAGATTGTGAGGGGCTTTTAACCCGACTTTGAGTCCTACTGGTCGACTATGAGAGACGATTCCCAGATTGTGAGGGGCTTTTAACCCGACTTTGAGTCCTACTGGTCAACTATGAGAGACGATTCTCAGATTGTGAGGGGCTTTTAACCCGAATTTGAGTCCAACCGGTCGACTATGACAGACGATTCTCAGATTGTGAGGGGCTTTTAACCTGACTTTGAGTCCTACTGGTCGACTATGAGAGACGATTCTCAGATTGTGAAGGGCTTTGTACACGACTTTGACACTTGCTGAATAACTGTAAGGGACGATTCCCAGATTGTGAAGGGCTTTTTAAGCTACTTTGAGTCCTACTGATCGACTGTGAGAGACGATTCTCAGATTGTGAAGAGCTTTATACGCGACTTTGAGACTTAATGGATAACTGTAAGGGACGCTTCCCAGATTGTGAGGGGCTATGTGTGGGTTTTTGAGTCTTTATTTACAATATTCAGAGACGATTCCTAGATTGTGAAGGGCTTTGTACACGACTTTGATTTCTACTGATCGACTGTGAGAGTTTATAAATACATAGGTTATGTATAAAAGTACATATGGATTAAAGTACATGTAACGTCTCATTATAAACGTGCTAAAATATACATGTCAATAAAAAGAAATATGATACATTGAATTACATTAAAATGGGAAATTACTGGAAAATATATTATAGAATAACTCACAGCAGAAGGGTCACAGTAAAAAGTCACAAACTATATCATATGCTGAACAAAAGTATTGTACAATATCATACAAAATTAGATGTGTTTGCTTTGTGCTGACAAAAACTTGTAAGGTGGTTCTGTTAAATATTAATTCCCACATCAATGCGTTTTTTTGTTTAGAAAAGTGAGAAGACTCCTCTCTATTTTCAGGTATTTATTTGTTGTTTAATTTTGTGTATAGATTTATCTTAAGTCATGTAGATTAAAGTATCAATGTTTATTTATGTACGTTGCTTTCATTTCCTGAAAAATTCTTTTACGTATTTTATTTCATAATTCCATTTTATCATCAAATGCTATCTATATCAATCGACCAGTAAAATGTAGAAACTCTCACCTAGGATCTAGACCGTCGCCAAAAATGACCAATTGTAGTGTGTTAATCAGTCCTTTGTGCTATCAACTAGAAGTGTTAAATCAATACAAACCGTGACATATTAAAAATGGACAAATATATCTGTTTGGGTTTAGATGTGTGATCTAATGAAAAAATATGTTCTTGCTCTTATTGATGAGTTATAAAAATGTTGTGACATTTGATTTAAACAGTATTTTATTTCCATATAACATATACAAAATACACAACATTCAGAATATATATAATAGGGAAAAAGGATTAGCAAACAGGCAACAAATGCCTATATAAATGCTTCTCCTGAAAAACATAAAACGATTCAGATATCAAATGCATTGGTGGAAATACAAAATTTGCAATTATTCATAGAAAACTCAAATTAATATTCAACTTTGTCTACATTTGCATTTGGTACAGATTTAAGGAGAGAAATTTAAAATTGGTTGGTATCATTTATGAAATGGTATATAGATATTAATAGGGATTCATTCACTCTGTGACAAGGATTTGTCGTCGCTTAGGAAAGATTTAATGTTATACCGTTTTTAACAAAGTATTGATTTGATCGGAATCTATCATATAATGGGCATTTAACAAAATAATGAAAAGGATCCTCCCGAATGTTTCCACAAGAACAGGCACGGCTTTTTGACAACCCTCTATCAGATAAATGTGAATTGAGATAACTACAACCGAGGCGCATCCGGCAAAGAAGAATTTGACTGCGTCTTGGACCATGAGATGTATAATTCTTAAAAGTAGGTGATAAAGTCCTATCACATGAAATCAAAGTTTTAAATTGTGACATTTTAACTGGTTTTGTTTGGGGGTTTTTTTCATATTTTACTTTACAGGCATACGTCATAGTACAGGAAGTGGCAAATAATTCAGTACAGTTGCATACAAAAGATATTAAACATATACAAAATCAAAGGGAAAGTGTAATTCAACTTAACAACAAATGCAAAGTTGACCAAAATCTAACAAAACTTTGCTCAGTGCCATTTAGTAAATAGAGACATTTTGTGACATCATAGTAACTGTTACTTAACTGTTAACTTACAAAATTGTTATACAACATGCATGTATGCATGTGACATTTTATTTTGATTTGTAATGCAAAAAGGTGATATAAACAAGCAAGAATACATTCATGATAGAAATATTGTATGTGTATAGTTTCCTCAAAAACGTGATATGGTGTTACTGTTAAGATAGCTCAATGTTATTATTATAATGATATTATCGATTGGCTTCGGCGACAATCCATAGAATCGCATTCTTCTATATGCTGAGTTGAAGCTAAACTTAAAGATATATTTTTAAAATATTTCCACTTTAAACTGATGAAATAGTTTTATCTATCAATAATAATTTATACCGTGTCATGTTATATAATTAGACCAGCCGTCTGACGGTTCTTCAGATGGTTATCACAACAACGTGTCACTGTGTCGCGTCCATGTCTGACTTGAGCTGCAATCTCGCACAATCACACCAACTTCCTCCTTCTAATTGAATGTATATTCATTTCAAGTACTCATGTGGGATAGATTAAACGTTAAGAACGTAACAATGCTATGGGTAAGGATTAATCAAGCATTTGCCACAGAGATCACACATACATGTATTTGAAAGAGTATGACATTTCACATAGAAATGATAAAAATTGTATTCAAAATTTCAAAACAAGTTTCTCTTAAATGATATAGTCAAATGTGAAGTCTTTTATCAAATACATGTATTGTTGGCACATGTCACTGCTCTATTGAACTGGTCTTTCTTCATTCCGCCAAATCAAGGTTCTTAAATTCAAATCCTAAAAAATATGAATTTGAAGTATATCTATAATGATAACCAGTAAATGTCAAAGACGGTAAACAGAGTACAGTATTCCTAAGAAACTGCATTGAAAATTGTTTAGTACCAACAATTTATTTGTGCCTTAAAAATTGGCTCTTTAAAGGTATTTACTTAGGTAAAAAAATACCTAAACACTGAAAAAGTAATACAGACGGGCGTTGATAATATTAATAATAAGGTTTACTGCTAACTATCCTTTCTATCAGACAATATATTTTCGATCATTGATTTCAATATTCTAAAATCTGTCTTTCAAAAGACACACACATAGCCCTTCACAATCCCAGGATTTTACCATAATAAATAAATAGTTTTTGTTCAAAAAAATATGCACACATTCCTTCACAACCTGGGAATCACCCAATACACCATTTCGTGAACAAAGAAAATAGCTCCCAGTCCTTCACAATATTGAAATGGACAACACCTCTCCGTCAGTTGGACATCATGACAAGCTAAGAGCCCTTCACAATCTAGGAATTTACCCCTATATTGCTTGAAATGAAGACGATTTGGGAATGGACCATACTAACCCGTCAATTGGACACTAATACCAGCGATGAGCCCTTCACAATCTAAAAATCGTTCTCTAAATTACATAAATTGATGATAGAAAACCGCTCATAGCCCTTCACAATCTGGGAATACACCACACTGCCCCGCCAGAGAGACCCACAGACTAGGTAAGAGCCCCTCACAATCTAGGAATGTAACCCTATACTCCATAGAATGAAGATAGAAAGTCGCTAAGAGCCCTTCACAATCTAGGAATATACCCCTATTCACCATAGACTGAAGATAGAAAGTCACTAAGAGTCCATCACAATCTGGGAATAGACTACACTGCCCCGTCAGAGGGACCCAAAGACCACGTAAGAACCCTTCACAATCTAGGAATCGTCTCCTTTATTCCATTCCATACACAGTTGCTTTTAGCCATTCACAATCTGGGAATTGACAACACCACTCCCTTAGTTGGACCAAAAATGATCATTCCCAGACTGTGCAGGTCTCACAATCTGCAGATTGTTTAAACAATCTAGGAATATGTCACCATCTGCAGATTGTTCGAACAATCTGCAGATTGTGATATACCCCAGATGTAAAAACCTTTCATCAAGATCAATCATCGAATCATAAAACACATTGCATAATAAATGTTAATAAATGTATATGTAATATTTCTTTTAAATCATCAAACACAATACAATTCCATTAAAGTCAATATCTCTTCAAACACCATACAATTCGATCAAACTCAATATTTCATCAAACATGTAAATCATTTCATCAAGGTCTATATTCAAATGAAATAATTGCATAATATTTTTTAAATATTGAAATATTTCATCGAAGTCATATTTCGAATCAAAGTTCACGTTGCATAACTAACTTATTATTCTAAAATCATTTGTTATTATCAATGGCTCTTTTTTATCAAACACGTAACAAAATCTAATCTTTTCATAAAAGTCTTTTTTTTTCAAAAGGTAACTTCTCTTTAAAAGCACTTTTTCATCAAAATCACTTTTTCAAGGTCAATATTTTATCAAACACCTTACAATTCCATTAAAGTCAATATTTCGTCAAACCCCATACCATTCCATCAAAGTCAATATTTCATGTAAAAATATTTCATAAAAGTCATTTTTCGAATCAAATTTCCCGTTGCATGAGATACTTATTTTTATAAAAAATTAATATCAAAGTCACTATTTTATCAAACATGTAACAAAGAATTCCAATTTTTTAATCAAAGATATTTTTCATAAGGAATTTCTCTTCAAAGTCACTTTTTCATCAAAGTCAATATTATCAAACACATACAATTCCACCGAAGTCAGTATTTCATCAAATATGTAAATCATTTCATCAAGGTCTATATTCAAATAAAAAACTTCATGAATCTTTTTGAAAGACTTTTTTTTATATTAAAGACAATATTTAAAGAAACAAAAATATGTAAAAGTACTTTTAAAATCAAAAGTTGATCAAGCTATCCCATCTTAAGATGGGATATCCCAACTTAGAATAGCGTTTTATCCACAGTTGGGATAGCCCGAGAGCTATCCCATCTTAAGATGGGATAGCATCCACAGTCGGGATGAAACAATAACCACCTCGAGCAGAGCGAGAGGTGGTTATCACAGCGAATCCCGAGCTTAAGGTTATTATTTCGCATATACCACATGGTCAAACTAGTATATATGCATACCGGTATATGATTTGTTAATATATGTTGTCATAAAGCATTTCACTGCGTATATTGTTCCATAATATTTTATTTAAGTAAATGATGTTAACGTTTGTAGCAAATAAGGCCACCTAACAACTATAAACACGACAAATATAATATCATCGTAGACGTATTCATAGAATAAAAAACCAATTTCTCAATCTTATCTTAATTAACATTTTATCAACCGAAAAAATATATTTACGAGAGTGTTTAAAAAATCATTTGACAAACGTCTTTTTTGTAAGAAATTAACAACACTTTGTCAATAGCTTCCATCTTATTGCGAGATAAGCGTGCGAAATACGCTCCTGGTCCTGAAAAGCATGCAAGCTGAACAATCAACAATCACGTGCAATGTACCTTCACGTGATTGCAATTGACAACGTCAAACTGGTCAGTTGCAAATATGATTTCAGTCGTAGAGGTCTTTTGGTTTCACAAGAAGTAGAAGATATTTTAGAAATTGATAAAGCCGTTGAGAAACTTAATGGGGAAGGTGGCAACGAGCACAGAGCTCCGAGGTACAATAACAGCCAAATCAGCCTTCACCAGAAAGACGGGGACGAATATCTCGAGTACAGAGAAGACATAAGACAACGTATTTAAACTAAATGAAGCAGTAATAATTCAAATATATAACGTAAAGTTTAGCCATGCGATTCTTTTTTCTTACACAAAATGAATGAAAGGTTTTCCCACAAAATGACCGCCAATGCCTTTTATGTGAATCTTCATACTTTGTCCTCTGACTATGGATGATTGGCTTGTGTTATGAGATGTTTGACACTGTCAAAAGATACATTTAGCAATAACATACAATTGTCAGTGAACATTTTAAAACATAAAATCATAAAAAATGTGCTACTGCCCCTTTAAGGGTTATCTGTTCCGAGTGGATTGTTGTAATAAATGCGACACAAGGGACAGATAAACCTAATTCGAAGTACCACAATCGGCAAAGGAGACCTTTCAACTTTGAATCTTTCAACATTTTTTTCAACTAAATGCCTTATTGTCACAATATTATTCACAATACGGTAGTGAGCTGTAGATATTCATCTATATGTGTGTATTTATTTATGTCAAATGGTTAATTTGTAAGAGTATTTTGCTCAATACTTTTACTCAAATCCTTTGATTTGATACATGTCATAAATCAATATACATGAATGTTTGAATTTGATTTGACAATGTTGCCAAAATTTATAAAACCAAGTCTCTTTTCAGCCAGACATTATAAAGTCTTTGGCCACAAATGCAAGTAAGATGGGGGTAGGATAATAAGTTTTGTTTGGCACATAGTTAGGAGAACACAAATTTGCAATCGTCGGAAGTGTCAAAATTAGTTGTTTCCATACTAAGATCAAAGTATTGTTTAGGTATCTATTTTAAAAATCTGAAATAAAAAGTATGTTTGTTGAAGGTTGATTTCCTCTTTAGGTGTTACAAATGTTTTCAGATCACCAGTTGAAGAGATAATATCCCCAATGTGTTTCATTCCGATTCTATACCACGAGAAAAATAAGGTCATATTAATAAATGGAACAAAGTTAAGAATTGGAAGGGATACAAAATCCTCAAAGGTAACAATATCATTTTTGTATCGCTTGAACTACACAATATGTGTTTTTCCACTTTTCCGTGGCAAGCGTGTTTAAAATGATGACAAACAAGAATAAGTTTTGTTTTTCTTCTATATTTTCTGCGGGGGATGTTCACCAGAAATTTTACAAACAAGATGGCGTCCACAGGCGAGAGCAGTCGGGAAGTATATCCGGCCGTAGATGGACTCCGAGCCTGTCTGCCAGTTAGGGAACATGCACATGCATATTTTTTTAAATGTAGTGATATTATAGAAGATGAAATGCACGTTTTACTTTTTTGCCCTTTATATGAATCTGTTAGAGAGGAAATATTTGTCTATTGTCTTAAAAAGTTAGAAGGTTTTAATATGCTTTCGTCAAACGAACAGTTTTATTCTATACTCAACAATCCCGTTTTAACTTTTGCTAGTGCCAAGGCCTGCAATAATATTCTTTATATACGCCGTGATATTTTATATAGATAGCATATGCAATATATTTTTATTTTGTTTACATCTCCATGCTTTTATTTTATGTGTATTTAATTACAAGTACAAGTGTCTCTCATAAATCGCTGAGCGATTTGTTGTATATACAAGTGAGACAAAAATAAAATCATCTGTCTGTCTGTCTGTCTGTCTGTCCGTCTGTCTGCACGAGTATTTAAAGATTGAATGGACACTGAGGGTCAAATTACCGAAAGCTTACATGTACATAATAGATGTCAGGGAATGTCCAGATAAGGAATGGCAGATGTTCTCAACATGGGGCATCGTGCTTTGATATGCGTGGCGAGGGTTGCTGAGAACGCCGTCCTTTGATGATATTTCACTTTTAGGGAGTCAGTTTTGAAACAATAATTTGTTTGATGAATGTCAAATTTTGGCACTGTCACAGATTCAGAAAAAAATATAAGAACCAAGTCATTTACAGCCAGACATTATAAAGTCACAAATGCAAGTAAGATGGGGGTAAAGCTACATGTTTCAATTCTTGATCAAAAGTGTAGGACAAATATTTGCAAAAGTTATGTTATATAATTGATTCAATATCCAATAGTGTGTCAAAGGTGAGAATAAAATCAATACATCATTAAACCGGTGTTACAAATTGTATTTAATTCCTAATTCCATTCGGTCTAGGATATTCCAAAAAAATAATCATCACAATAAACATAATATATTTTGCAGTTTTATTCCCTCAAAGGTCATCCACATACAATATAATCATATTACTTGAATAATGACATTTTTATTATCCATATGTGAAGAAATAAGTTGTGACATGAATTACGAAATGTTGCACATGTGTAATAAAATTTGTTAAATTTCATTGGTTGGCTAAGAAAACCACTTAACTGCCGATATGGGACTACTTTACAAGCTTCTAAACGTTTGGCTTAAGCCTGGCAGAGAGCTTCCGGGTAGCACGCGAAAAGCGTGGACCACGTGCACGGGCAGCAAGTGAAAAGCTTGGAGCACGTGCATTGTCGTGTGAACTGACGCAGTGGAAAGAAAAATCGCATCCTCGATAGTCCAGCGCTTTCGCTCCGACAAATCTACACTACAAGCCCTGGAACCCTCCTGGAACATGTTATCCAATCAGAAACGACACACAGACACCGAGTGCGTGAACAACTGGATCGATCACAACATCAAGTTTGTGAGTGAGTGAATTGGGATTTTAACGTGTTGTCAGCAATTTTTCAGCTATTTAAGACGTGGATGTTGACATCCAAAAAAGAATCGACAGATCAGGGAGAAAAGTATCGAAAGAATGAGGGGAAAAGACGGAAATAAAGTCATAGTGAGAGATAGAAAGCCCCAGGACCTCCTTTCACAAAGCAACCTTAACTAAGGTTAACCTTAACTCACATTCTTTAACATTACACTAAGGCTACCTTAGTGACTTACGATCACCTTAGAGCTTTGTGAAAGGAGGCCCAGGGTCCCCTTTCACAAAGCCCTAAGGTGATCGTAAGTCCTTAAGGTAGCCTTAGCGCAATGTAGAAGAATGGGAGTTAAGGTCAACCTTAGTTAAGGTTGCTTTGTGAAAGGGGAGCCAGGTCTTTGAAGTGATCTCATTAATTGTTAGAAAGCAAGCGTTTTGCTGAGTCATTGCAAAGGGAGGTAATATCGGTTGAGGTAAAACCCCGTAAAATTTTCAGGGGCTTGTAGTGTAGATTTATCGGAACGAAAGCACTGGATTATCGAGGATGGATAAATCGGTGCAATCATGTCATTTCAGCTGGCTGACTCTTACACAATAGTCGTGATTTCAAATAAAAAAGGATATCAAATCTAATTTAATTGAATCTTTGTTGTATTAAATAGACCTATTAACTCATCGTGTTCTTCTGCAAGCAAGGAGAATTTTTCTGTTAAATTTGCAATAGCATCGGTTAGCGGACCAGTTGTGCTTACACAGTCGAAAAATGCTCTACCTTCTATGGTCTGGCCAAATATTTCCGTACATGAAAGTCTGATTTTCGAATAGAGTCTCTTTCTCGTTTCGCTTTGAAGATTTGGTATTTCGTTTTTGAAGTGAATTTGGATTTAATTTTGATTTTGGGCTTTGTCTTGATTTCGATTCTGAATATGAACAGAATTTACGGCAGAAGCACGAAATTGAGAGGTAGGTTTCTTACAGGAATTTAAATGGTGATTGCTTTGTGCATTATGTCTGAATTTGGGATATTGATAATAGATAGGGGCCTCAAAACAACAAATAGCCAAATGACCAACCTGACTACACAAAAAGCAGTTTTGTAATTAGCATGACAATCAACTTCCTGGTGAGAAGATCACTTACCACATCGCCGACAGCGGTGATCTTGATGTAGATTCGAGCACGGTTGTGTCCACTGACGTCGCTGGTCTCTCATCCTCCAGTGAGCTGGGAGGAAGGCTGTCATGTCTGCTCCTCTGTGTTGGTCGAGGAGATCCTTGACTCTGCCGGAGGTTGAACTTTCTTCTTTGGGGATGATGAAACAAGTTGTAGTTTCTCCAAGAAGTCCTTGTTCTCTTCTCACAGCAGGGGGAATTCCACCAGGTACCGGAATACCACTTAACTTTAAGATAAGCTAAGTTCCTCTGTTCAAACACCAATTAACATCGCTTGAACTACACAATATGTGTTTTTCCACTTTTCCGTGGCAAGCTTGTTAAAAAGGATGACAAATAAGGATTTGAATAACGAAACGAGTGCCAGCAACGGGTTCGAGATTCGAATCCAAAGTTGAAAAATGCAATGGCTTTTCATATACACTTTTTCTTGATTTTTAAGTTGTATTTAGAGACCACTGTGTACTCAAGTTATGCAAATGTAAACGATGGTGTGAAAGTTCCAAAATTAAGTAATATGATGGTTCCTCCAAAATAAGGATGCGAAGCTGGACTTCAAGGTCTCACAGTTTTGCAAGTTGATATATAACGAATAACTAACCAATTTTATACTCTATGTTCCTGTTCTACGCGCAGTCAGATTTGGGTGCAATGCCACACTGACTATCAGTGCAGTACCACCCATGGTTGCTAGTTCCAGCCGGCACTCGGGTTCTCGATTCGAGACGAAAGTTGTAAAATGCAATGGCTTTTGATATACAATTTTTCTTGACTTGAAAGTATTGTGTAGAGAACGATTTGTACTCAAGTTATACAAATGTAAACGATGGTGTGAAACTTTATAGAAAGTAATATGATGGTTGTTACCAAAGAAATGTTCAAACCTTGACCTTCAAATTCGCACAGTTTTGCCAGCTAAAAAGAAATAACAAACCAATTGTCCGCTCTTAGTTTAGGATTTGAATAACGAACCGAGTGCCAGCACCGAGTTCGATATTCAAATATAAAGTTGGCTCTTGATCTAAAACTTTTTTCTTGACTTGTAAGTATTTTTAGAGACCACTGTTACTCATGCAAATGTAAACGATGGTGTGAAACTTCCAATATTTCAAGTACGTAATAAGGGGGTTGCTTTAAAAGAAGGATACAAACATGAATATCAAGCTTCCAGAGTTATGTTCGTTGAATAACGAATAACAAATCAATAAGTAATTTTCCGACAGCAGCGAGATCTCGTGCAATGCCTAGGCACCCGGTAATAGGTCACGTGCACAAAAACCTGATATTGTAAGTAAAATGTAGGTTAAACGTAGATAAGAAAGACCCCCCCTCTGTTACATAGGGGGGGGGGAGGGGTCTTTCTTATCTACGTTATACCTATATTGTACATTTTATTTACGATATCAGGTTTTGAAGGTCACGTGACCTGGGTCAAGCTTTCCCATAGCGACATGCCGATCGTTGTGTGCAGAGATGATCCCGAATCTTTATCCGTCTCAGCACTCAATATTTTTAATTTAAAACGAAATATGACTAAAGATATTGAAATGAACTTATGATGTGTTTGTCACGGTGATTGTTTGGTCTGAAAATGTTATTTGAACATGATAGTAAAGAGAAAGAACGTTCGGTCTATTAACCGATCTATTTCCCATTCAGATTAAGATTTATTCTTTGATTTTCATCCCACTGCAGAGACTAGAATAAGATTAAGACAAGAAGACTTTTCAAAGAGTTCTTGACAGAAAAACTTGCAAGCATAAAACTAATAACATCAAGGTTTCTGCACTGTACGAATATAACTCGAGTAAAATTTGTTTGAGATATGATACAGATAAATATCCCGATTTACGGCAGTGGACCATTGTGAAAAGGCAGCAAAAATATTATATTATATTTATGAATATATTTTACTCCAAACGCTGCGTCTCCAATGGTATTTTTATCCATATGAAAAATACCCCTTTAATTGATGTAAACCATTCGCCAAACTTGATAAAATGTGTTTTTCATTGGAAAGTACCGACTATATTTTTAAAAATTCACATTTTGATCCTCATTGTTTGAAAAAAAAATATTACATTAATGCAACATAAAAAACATTTATCTGATCGAAAACCGGACAGAACGCGCCAATCGTACATGTAATTTGGAAAACTAAAAAACATATGATGTTGTTTGTGATTGATTATTTTTTAAATAAGGCAGGTAGAAGAAAAAGTTTTACTTGAAAGTGTTTTTAAGGTTATTTAACACATATTCCTGTGAACTGTGCATTTGTGTTTTCCCAAAGAAGTACATTTGAAAATTAATAATTATCTTATTATTATTAGTACATGGAGATAAAAGTGCGAGATGATGAGTTGAATATATCGTGAAAGCAAAATAATATCAAAATCACGGAACGTCTGTCGATGTGCATTTATGTAATGTATCTTTAGGTTTTATCAACCAGAGGAAATCAATAAGGTGTACATGAGCTTTTGATTTAATTTAAGAGATAGAAAGGAAAACTTCATCATGATAATGAACATGCCTTAATAGTTGATCGTTGACAAATTCAGTGATAGTTCATAAAAACATATTGATAAATAATTCGCTATATGGCTAGCGACCCTATAATCGTGATAATCGTGGTAAACTCATTTAAGTCTCAAGTTCTTTCCATGAATATTCATCTTTGCAAACACACAATATATGAATAAAATATATACTGAGGCATATAACAAATAATGTTTTCAAATGTTCAGTTATATATTTGATAGATAACAATGAGAAAAGTATGAAAGGAAAATGTTGTGATGGTTTCACAGGTTTTGTCATTCTCTCCCCACAGAGGCAGCTCAGTCATACCCGAGTTAGCCTCTGTTCTATTATGCATTGCGGTGAAATCTGCGAGCATCGGCTGAAGCTAGCAACCATGGGTATTACTGCACTGAAATTCAGTGTAGCATTGCACCCAAACCTGACTGAATGTAGAACAGTTCTCTACTGAGGATAAAGTTGCCGAGCCCCTGATCCGAAGCCGAACGCGCTAACCACTGCGCTATCAATCCCTTGTCAACTTTAAGTTCAGTAATTGAAAAACGAACCCAGTGCCAGAACTGCGTTCGAGATTCGAATAACGAACCCGGTGCCAGTACCGCATTCGAGATTCGAATGACGAATACCGATTAACGAACCCAGTGCTAACTTCTGGTTGTTTAGAGTGTTAGGGTCTAATGATGCCTAATAAATGATTGCCTGCAAGAAAACTCTCACATCTACACCTTATAACTGTTTGTATGCAAGAAAACTCTCACATCTACACCTTATAACTGTTTGTCTGCAAGTAAACTCTCACATCTACACCTTATAACTGTTTGTCTGCAAGAGAACTCTCACATCTACACCTTATAACTGTTTGTCTGCAAGTTAACTCTCACATCTACACCTTATAACTGTTTGTCTGCAAGAGAACTCTCACATCTACACCTTATAACTGTTTGTCTGCAAGTTAACTCTCACATCTACACCTTACAACTGTTTGTATGCAAGAAAACTCTCACATCTACACCTTATAACTGTTTGTCTGCAAGTTAACTCTCACATCTACACCTTATAACTGTTTGTATGCAAGAAAACTCTCACATCTACACCTGATAACTGTTTGTCTGCAAGTAAACTCTCACATCTACACCTTATAACTGTTTGTCTGCAAGAGAACTCTCACATCTACACCTTATAACTGTTTGTCTGCAAGTTAACTCTCACATCTACACCTTATAACTGTTTGTATGCAAGAAAACTCTCACATCTACACCTTATAACTGTTTGTCTGCAAGTAAACTCTCACATCTACACCTTATAACTGTTTGTCTGCAAGAAAACTCTCTCATCTACACCTGATAATTGTTTGTCTGCAAGTAAACTCTCACATCTACACCGTATAACTGTGTGTCTGCAAGTAAACTCTCACATCTACACCTTATAACTGTTTGTCTGTCAGTAAACTCTCCCATCTACACCTGATAACTGTTTGTCTGCAAGTAAACTCTCCCATCTACACCTTATAACTGTTTGTCTGCAAGTAAACTCTCACATCTACACCTTATAACTGTTTGTCTGCAAGTAAACTCTCACATCTACACCTTATAACTGTTTGTCTGCAAGTTAACTCTCCCATCTACACCTTACAACTGTGTGTCTGCAAGTAAACTCTCTCATCTACACCTTATAACTGTTTGTCTGCAAGTAAACTCTCACATCTACACATTATAACTGTGTGTCTGCAAGTAAACTCTCACATCTACACCTTATAACTGTGTGTCTGCAAGTAAACTCTCACATCTACACCTTATAACTGTGTGTCTGCAAGTAAACTCTCGCATCTACACCTTACAACTGTGTGTCTGCAAGTAAACTCTCACATCTACACCTTATAACTGTTTGTCTGCAAGTAAACTCTCACATCTACACCTTATAACTGTTTGTCTGCAAGTAAACTCTCACATCTACACCTTACAACTGTGTGTCTGCAAGTAAACTCTCCCATTTACACCTGATAACTGTTTGTCTGCAAGTAAACTCTCACATCTACACCTTATAACTGTTTGTCTGCAAGTAAACTCTCACATCTATACCTTATAACTGTGTGTCTGCAAGTAAACGCTCACATCTACACCTTATAACTGTTTGTCTGCAAGTAAACGCTCACATCTACACCTTACAACTGTGTGTCTGCAAGTAAACTCTCACATCTACACCTTATAACTGTTTGTCTGCAAGTAAACTCTCACATCTACACCTTACAACTGTGTGTCTGCAAGTAAACTCTCACATCTACACCTTATAACTGTTTGTCTGCAAGTAAACTCTCACATCTACACCTTACAACTGTTTGTCTGCAAGTAAACTCTCACATCTACACCTTATAACTGTGTGTCTGCAAGTAAACTCTCACATCTACACCTTATAACTGTTTGTCTGCAAGTAAACTCTCACATCTACACCTTATAACTGTTTGTCTGCAAGTAAACTCTCCCATCTACACCTTATAACTGTTTGTCTGCAAGTAAACTCTCACATCTACACATTATAACTGTGTGTCTGCAAGTAAACTCTCACATCTACACCTTATAACTGTCTGTCTGCAAGTTAACTCTCACATCTACACCTTACAACTGTGTGTCTGCAAGTAAACGCTCACATCTACACCATATAACTGATGTCTGCAAGTAAACTCTCACATCTACACCTTACAACTGTTTGTCTGTCAGTAAACTCTCCCATCTACACCTTACAACTGTATGTCTGCAAGTAAACTCTCACATCTACACCTTATAACTGTTGTCTGCAAGTAAACGCTCACATCTACACCTTATAACTGTTTGTCTGCAAGTAACCTCTCTCATCTACACCTGATAACTGTTTGTCTGCAAGTAAACTCTCACATCTACACCTTACAACTGTTTGTCTGCAAGTAAACTCTCACATCTACACCTTATAACTGTGTGTCTGCAAGTAAACTCTCACATCTACACCTTATAACTGTTTGTCTGTCAGTAAACTCTCCCATCTACACCTTATAACTGTTTGTCTGCAAGTAAACTCTCACATCTACACCTTATAACTGTGTGTCTGCAAGTAAACTCTCACATCTACACCTTATAACTGTTGTCTGCAAGTAAACTCTCACATCTACACCTTATAACCGTTTGTCTGTCAGTAAACTCTCCCATCTACATCTTACAACTTTGTGTCTGCAAGTAAACTCTCACATCTACACCTTATAACTGTTGTCTGCAAGTAAACTCTCACATCTACACCTTATAACTGTTGTCTGCAAGAAAACGCTCACATCTACACCTTATAACTGTTTGTCTGTCAGTAAACTCTCCCATCTACACCTTACAACTGTTTGTCTGCAAGTAAACTCTCCCATCTACACCTTACAACTGTTTGTCTGCAAGTAAACTCTCACATCTACACATTATAACTGTGTGTCTGCAAGTAAACTCTCACATCTACACCTTATAACTGTTGTCTGCAAGTAAACTCTCACATCTACACCTTACAACTGTGTGTCTGCAGGTAAACGCTCACATCTACACCTTACAACTGTTTGTCTGCAAGTAAACGCTCACATCTACACCTTACAACTGTGTGTCTGCAAGTAAACGCTCACATCTACACCTTACAACTGTTTGTCTGCAAGTAAACTCTCTCATCTACACCTTACAACTGTGTGTCTGCAATTAAACTCTCTCATCTACACCTTACAACTGTGTGTCTGCAAGAAAACTCTCACATCTACACATTATAACTGTGTGTCTGCAAGTAAACTCTCACATCTACACATTATAACTGTGTGTCTGCAAGTAAACTCTCACATCTACACCTTATAACTGTTGTCTGCAAGTAAACTCTCACATCTACACCTTACAACTGTGTGTCTGCAAGTAAACTCTCACATCTACACCTTACAACTGTTTGTCTGCAAGTAAACGCTCACATCTACACCTTACAACTGTGTGTCTGCAAGTAAACGCTCTCATCTACACCTTATAACTGTTTGTCTGCAAGTAAACTCTCACATCTACACCTTACAACTGTTTGTCTGCACGTAAACTCTCACATCTACACCTTACAACTGTTTGTCTGCAAGTAAACGCTCACATCTACACCTTACAACTGTTTGTCTGCAAGTAAACGCTCACATCTACACCTTACAACTGTTTGTCTGCAAGTAAACGCTCACATCTACACCTTACAACTGTGTGTCTGCAAGTAAACTCTCACATCTACACCTTACAACTGTTTGTCTGCAAGTAAACTCTCACATCTACACCTTACAACTGTTTGTCTGCAAGTAAACTCTCACATCTACACCTTATAACTGTGTGTCTGCAAGTAAACTCTCACATCTACACCTTATAACTGTTTGTCTGCAAGTAAACTCTCACATCTACACCTTATAACTGTTTGTCTGCAAGTAAACTCTCCCATCTACACCTTATAACTGTTTGTCTGCAAGTAAACTCTCACATCTACACATTATAACTGTGTGTCTGCAAGTAAACTCTCACATCTACACCTTATAACTGTCTGTCTGCAAGTTAACTCTCACATCTACACCTTACAACTGTGTGTCTGCAAGTAAACGCTCACATCTACACCATATAAAGGATGTCTGCAAGTAAACTCTCACATCTACACCTTACAACTGTTTGTCTGTCAGTAAACTCTCCCATCTACACCTTACAACTGTATGTCTGCAAGTAAACTCTCACATCTACACCTTATAACTGTTGTCTGCAAGTAACCTCTCTCATCTACACCTGATAACTGTTTGTCTGCAAGTAAACTCTCACATCTACACCTTACAACTGTTTGTCTGCAAGTAAACTCTCACATCTACACCTTATAACTGTGTGTCTGCAAGTAAACTCTCACATCTACACCTTATAACTGTTTGTCTGTCAGTAAACTCTCCCATCTACACCTTATAACTGTTTGTCTGCAAGTAAACTCTCACATCTACACCTTATAACTGTGTGTCTGCAAGTAAACTCTCACATCTACACCTTATAACTGTTGTCTGCAAGTAAACTCTCACATCTACACCTTATAACCGTTTGTCTGTCAGTAAACTCTCCCATCTACATCTTACAACTTTGTGTCTGCAAGTAAACTCTCACATCTACACCTTATAACTGTTGTCTGCAAGTAAACTCTCACATCTACACCTTATAACTGTTGTCTGCAAGAAAACGCTCACATCTACACCTTATAACTGTTTGTCTGTCAGTAAACTCTCCCATCTACACCTTACAACTGTTTGTCTGCAAGTAAACTCTCCCATCTACACCTTACAACTGTTTGTCTGCAAGTAAACTCTCACATCTACACATTATAACTGTGTGTCTGCAAGTAAACTCTCACATCTACACCTTATAACTGTTGTCTGCAAGTAAACTCTCACATCTACACCTTACAACTGTGTGTCTGCAGGTAAACGCTCACATCTACACCTTACAACTGTTTGTCTGCAAGTAAACGCTCACATCTACACCTTACAACTGTGTGTCTGCAAGTAAACGCTCACATCTACACCTTACAACTGTTTGTCTGCAAGTAAACTCTCTCATCTACACCTTACAACTGTGTGTCTGCAATTAAACTCTCTCATCTACACCTTACAACTGTGTGTATGCAAGAAAACTCTCACATCTACACATTATAACTGTGTGTCTGCAAGTAAACTCTTACATCTACACATTATAACTGTGTGTCTGCAAGTAAACTCTCACATCTACACCTTATAACTGTTGTCTGCAAGTAAACTCTCACATCTACACCTTACAACTGTGTGTCTGCAAGTAAACTCTCACATCTACACCTTACAACTGTTTGTCTGCAAGTAAACGCTCACATCTACACCTTACAACTGTGTGTCTGCAAGTAAACGCTCTCATCTACACCTTATAACTGTTTGTCTGCAAGTAAACTCTCACATCTACACCTTACAACTGTGTGTCTGCAAGTAAACTCTCACATCTACACCTTACAACTGTTTGTCTGCACGTAAACTCTCACATCTACACCTTACAACTGTTTGTCTGCAAGTAAACGCTCACATCTACACCTTACAACTGTTTGTCTGCAAGTAAACGCTCACATCTACACCTTACAACTGTTTGTCTGCAAGTAAACGCTCACATCTACACCTTACAACTGTGTGTCTGCAAGTAAACTCTCACATCTACACCTTACAACTGTTTGTCTGCAAGTAAACGCTCACATCTACACCTTACAACTGTGTGTCTGCAAGTAAACTCTCACATCTACACCTTACAACTGTTTGTCTGCAAGTAAACTCTCACATCTACACCTTATAACTGTTTGTCTGCAAGTAAACTCTCCCATCTACACCTTATAACTGTTTGTCTGCAAGTAAACTCTCACATCTACACATTATAACTGTGTGTCTGCAAGTAAACTCTCACATCTACACCTTATAACTGTCTGTCTGCAAGTAAACGCTCACATCTACACCTTACAACTGTGTGTCTGCAAGTAAACGCTCACATCTACACCATATAACTGATGTCTGCAAGTAAACTCTCACATCTACACCTTACAACTGTTTGTCTGTCAGTAAACTCTCCCATCTACACCTTACAACTGTATGTCTGCAAGTAAACTCTCACATCTACACCTTATAACTGTTGTCTGCAAGTAAACGCTCACATCTACACCTTATAACTGTTTGTCTGCAAGTAACCTCTCTCATCTACACCTGATAACTGTTTGTCTGCAAGTAAACTCTCACATCTACACCTTACAACTGTTTGTCTGCAAGTAAACTCTCACATCTACACCTTATAACTGTGTGTCTGCAAGTAAACTCTCACATCTACACCTTATAACTGTTTGTCTGTCAGTAAACTCTCCCATCTACACCTTATAACTGTTTGTCTGCAAGTAAACTCTCACATCTACACCTTATAACTGTGTGTCTGCAAGTAAACTCTCACATCTACACCTTATAACTGTTGTCTGCAAGTAAACTCTCACATCTACACCTTATAACCGTTTGTCTGTCAGTAAACTCTCCCATCTACATCTTACAACTTTGTGTCTGCAAGTAAACTCTCACATCTACACCTTATAACTGTTGTCTGCAAGTAAACTCTCACATCTACACCTTATAACTGTTGTCTGCAAGAAAACGCTCACATCTACACCTTATAACTGTTTGTCTGTCAGTAAACTCTCTCATCTACACCTTACAACTGTCTGTCTGCAAGTAAACTCTCACATCTACACCTTACAACTGTTTGTCTGCAAGTAAACGCTCACATCTACACCTTATAACTGTTTGTCTGTCAGTAAACGCTCACATCTACACCTTACAACTGTGTGTCTGCAAGTAAACTCTCACATCTACACCTTATAACTGTGTGTCTGCAAGTAAACTCTCCCATCTACACCTTACAACTGTTTGTCTGCAAGTAAACTCTCACATCTACACCTTATAACTGTTTGTCTGTCAGTAAACTCTCTCATCTACACCTTACAACTGTTTGTCTGCACGTAAACTCTCACATCTACACCTTACAACTGTTTGTCTGCACGTAAACTCTCACATCTACACCTTACAACTGTTTGTCTGCAAGTAAACGCTCACATCTACACCTTACAACTGTTTGTCTGCAAGTAAACGCTCACATCTACACCTTACAACTGTTTGTCTGCAAGTAAACGCTCACATCTACACCTTACAACTGTGTGTCTGCAAGTAAACTCTCACATCTACACCTTACAACTGTTTGTCTGCAAGTAAACGCTCACATCTACACCTTACAACTGTGTGTCTGCAAGTAAACTCTCACATCTACACCTTACAACTGTTTGTCTGCAAGTAAACTCTCACATCTACACCTTATAACTGTGTGTCTGCAAGTAAACTCTCACATCTACACCTTACAACTTTTTGTCTGCAAGTAAACTCTCACATCTACACCTTACAACTGTTTGTCTGCAAGTAAACTCTCACATCTACACCTTATAACTGTTTGTCTGCAAGTAAACTCTCACATCTACACCTTATAACTGTTTGTCTGCAAGTAAACTCTCACATCTACCACTTACAACTGTTTGTCTGCAAGTAAACTCTCACATCTACACCTTATAACTGTTTGTCTGTCAGTAAACTCTCTCATCTACACCTTACAACTGTCTGTCTGCAAGTAAACTCTCACATCTACACCTTATAACTGTTTGTCTGCAAGTAAACGCTCACATCTACACCTTACAACTGTGTGTCTGCAAGTAAACTCTCACATCTACACCTTACAACTGTTTGTCTGCAAGTAAACTCTCACATCTACACCTTATAACTGTTTGTCTGCAAGTAAACTCTCACATCTACACCTTACAACTTTTTGTCTGCAAGTAAACTCTCACATCTACACCTTACAACTGTTTGTCTGCAAGTAAACTCTCACATCTACACCTTATAACTGTTTGTCTGCAAGTAAACTCTCACATCTACACCTTATAACTGTTTGTCTGCAAGTAAACTCTCACATCTACCACTTACAACTGTTTGTCTGCAAGTAAACTCTCACATCTACACCTTATAACTGTTTGTCTGTCAGTAAACTCTCTCATCTACACCTTACAACTGTCTGTCTGCAAGTAAACTCTCACATCTACACCTTATAACTGTTTGTCTGCAAGTAAACTCTCACATCTACCCCTTATAACTGTTTGTCTGCAAGTAAAACTCTCACATCTACACCTTATAACTGTCTGTCTGCAAGTAAACTCTCACATCTACACCTTACAACTGTGTGTCTGCAAGTAAACTCTCCCAACTACACCTTACAACTGTCTGTCTGCAAGTAAACTCTCACATCTACACCTTATAACTGTTTGTCTGCAAGTAAACGCTCACATCTACACCTTACAACTGTGTGTCTGCAAGTAAACTCTCACATCTACACCTTACAACTGTTTGTCTGCAAGTAAACTCTCACATCTACACCTTATAACTGTTTGTCTGCAAGTAAACTCTCACATCTACACCTTACAACTTTTTGTCTGCAAGTAAACTCTCACATCTACACCTTACAACTGTTTGTCTGCAAGTAAACTCTCACATCTACACCTTATAACTGTTTGTCTGCAAGTAAACTCTCACATCTACACCTTATAACTGTTTGTCTGCAAGTAAACTCTCACATCTACCACTTACAACTGTTTGTCTGCAAGTAAACTCTCACATCTACACCTTATAACTGTTTGTCTGTCAGTAAACTCTCTCATCTACACCTTACAACTGTCTGTCTGCAAGTAAACTCTCACATCTACACCTTATAACTGTTTGTCTGCAAGTAAACTCTCACATCTACCCCTTATAACTGTTTGTCTGCAAGTAAAACTCTCACATCTACACCTTATAACTGTCTGTCTGCAAGTAAACTCTCACATCTACACCTTACAACTGTGTGTCTGCAAGTAAACTCTCCCAACTACACCTTACAACTGTTTGTCTGCAAGTAAACTCTCACATCTACACCTTATAACTGTTTGTCTGCAAGTAAACTCTCACATCTACACCTTACAACTGTGTGTCTGCAAGTAAACTCTCACATCTACACCTTATAACTGTGTGTCTGCAAGTAAACTCTCCCATCTACACCTTACAACTGTTTGTCTGCAAGTAAACTCTCACATCTACACCTTATAACTGTTTGTCTGTCAGTAAACTCTCTCATCTACACCTTACAACTGTGTGTCTGCAAGTAAACTCTCACATCTACACCTTATAACTGTTTGTCTGTCAGTAAACGCTCACATCTACACCTTACAACTGTGTGTCTGCAAGTAAACTCTCCCATCTACACCTTATAACTGTTTGTCTGCAAGTAAACTCTCACATCTACACATTATAACTGTGTGTCTGCAAGTAAACGCTCACATCTACACCTTATAACTGTTGTCTGCAAGTAAACTCTCACATCTACACCTTATAACTGTTTGTCTGCAAGTAAACTCTCACATCTACACATTATAACTGTTTGTCTGCAAGTAAACTCTCACATCTACACCTTATAACTGTTTGTCTGCAAGTAAACTCTCACATCTACACCTTATAACTGTTTGTCTGCAAGTAAACTCTCCCATCTACACCTTATAACTGTTTGTCTGCAAGTAAACTCTCACATCTACACCTTACAACTGTTTGTCTGCAAGTAAACTCTCACATCTACACCTTACAACTGTTTGTCTGCAAGTAAACTCTCTCACATCTACACCTTATAACTGTTTGTCTGCAAGTAAACGCTCCCATCTACACCTTACAACTGTGTGTCTGCAAGTAAACGCTCCCATCTACACCTTACAACTGTGTGTCTGCAAGTAAACGCTCACATCTATACCTTACAACTGTGTGTCTGCAAGTAAACGCTCCCATCTACACCTTACAACTGTGTGTCTGCAAGTAAACTCTCACATCTAAACCTTACAACTGTGTGTCTGCAAGTAAACGCTCACATCTACACCTTATAACTGTTTGTCTGCAAGTAAACTCTCACATCTACACCTTACAACTGTGTGTCTGCAAGTAAACTCTCACATCTAAACCTGATAACTGTGTGTCTGCAAGTAAACTCTCACATCTAAACCTGATAACTGTGTGTCTGCAAGTAAACTCTCACATATACACCTTATAACTGTGTGTCTGCAAGTAAACTCTCACATCTACACCTTATAAATGTTTGTCTGCAAGTAAACTCTCACATCTACACCTTACAACTGTTGTTTGCAAGTAAACTCTCACATCTACACCTTACAACTGTGTGTCTGCAAGTAAACTCTCTCTTCTACACCTTACAACTGTGTGTCTGCAAGTAAACTCTCACATCTACACCTTACAACTGTTTGTCTGCAAGTAAACTCTCACATCTACACCTTACAACTGTGTGTCTGCAAGTAAACTCTCACATCTACACCTTATAACTGTTTGTCTGCAAGTAAACTCTCACATCTACACCTTACAACTGTGTGTCTGCAAGTAAACTCTCCCATCTACACCTTATAACTGTTTGTCTGCAAGTAAACTCTCACATCTACACCTTATAACTGTTTGTCTGCAAGTAAACTCTCACATCTATACCTTCTAACTGTGTGTCTGCAAGTAAACGCTCACATCTACACCTTATAACTGTTTGTCTGCAAGTAAACGCTCACATCTACACCTTATCACTGTGTGTCTGCAAGTAAACTCTCACATCTACACCTTATAACTGTTTGTCTGCAAGTACACTCTCACATCTACACCTTATAACTGTGTGTCTGCAAGTAAACTCTCACATCTACACCTTATAACTGTTTGTCTGCAAGTAAACGCTCACATCTACACCTCATAACTGTTGTTTGCAAGTAAACTCTCACATCTACACCTTACAACTGTGTGTCTGCAAGTAAACTCTCTCTTCTACACCTTACAACTGTGTGTCTGCAAGTAAACTCTCACATCTACACCTTACAACTGTGTGTCTGCAAGTAAACTCTCACATCTAAACCTTACAACTGTGTGTCTGCAAGTAAACGCTCACATCTACACCTTATAACTGTTTGTCTGCAAGTAAACTCTCACATCTACACCTTACAACTGTGTGTCTGCAAGTAAACTCTCACATCTAAACCTGATAACTGTTTGTCTGTCAGTAAACTCTCTCATCTACACCTTATAACTGTGTGTCTGCAAGTAAACTCTCACATCTACACCTTATAACTGTTTGTCTGCAAGTAAACGCTCACATCTACACCTCATAACTGTTGTTTGCAAGTAAACTCTCACTTCTACACCTTACAACTGTTTGTCTGCAAGTAAACGCTCACATCTACACCTTACAACTGTGTGTCTGCAAGTAAACGCTCACATCTACACCTTACAACTGTTTGTCTGCAAGTAAACTCTCTCATCTACACCTTACAACTGTGTGTCTGCAATTAAACTCTCTCATCTACACCTTACAACTGTGTGTCTGCAAGAAAACTCTCACATCTACACATTATAACTGTGTGTCTGCAAGTAAACTCTCACATCTACACATTATAACTGTGTGTCTGCAAGTAAACTCTCACATCTACACCTTATAACTGTTGTCTGCAAGTAAACTCTCACATCTACACCTTACAACTGTGTGTCTGCAAGTAAACTCTCACATCTACACCTTACAACTGTTTGTCTGCAAGTAAACGCTCACATCTACACCTTACAACTGTGTGTCTGCAAGTAAACGCTCTCATCTACACCTTATAACTGTTTGTCTGCAAGTAAACGCTCACATCTACACCTTACAACTGTGTGTCTGCAAGTAAACTCTCACATCTACACCTTACAACTGTTTGTCTGCACGTAAACTCTCACATCTACACCTTACAACTGTTTGTCTGCAAGTAAACGCTCACATCTACACCTTACAACTGTTTGTCTGCAAGTAAACGCTCACATCTACACCTTACAACTGTTTGTCTGCAAGTAAACGCTCACATCTACACCTTACAACTGTGTGTCTGCAAGTAAACTCTCACATCTACACCTTACAACTGTTTGTCTGCAAGTAAACGCTCACATCTACACCTTACAACTGTGTGTCTGCAAGTAAACTCTCACATCTACACCTTACAACTGTTTGTCTGCAAGTAAACTCTCACATCTACACCTTATAACTGTGTGTCTGCAAGTAAACTCTCACATCTACACCTTACAACTGTTTGTCTGCAAGTAAACTCTCACATCTACACCTTACAACTGTTTGTCTGCAAGTAAACTCTCACATCTACACCTTATAACTGTTTGTCTGCAAGTAAACTCTCACATCTACACCTTATAACTGTTTGTCTGCAAGTAAACTCTCACATCTACCACTTACAACTGTTTGTCTGCAAGTAAACTCTCACATCTACACCTTATAACTGTTTGTCTGTCAGTAAACTCTCTCATCTACACCTTACAACTGTCTGTCTGCAAGTAAACTCTCACATCTACACCTTATAACTGTTTGTCTGCAAGTAAACTCTCACATCTACCCCTTACAACTGTTTGTCTGCAAGTAAACTCTCACATCTACACCTTATAACTGTTTGTCTGTCAGTAAACTCTCTCATCTACACCTTACAACTGTTTGTCTGCAAGTAAACGCTCACATCTACACCTTACAACTGTGTGTCTGCAAGTAAACGCTCTCATCTACACCTTATAACTGTTTGTCTGCAAGTAAACTCTCACATCTACACCTTACAACTGTGTGTCTGCAAGTAAACTCTCACATCTACACCTTACAACTGTTTGTCTGCACGTAAACTCTCACATCTACACCTTACAACTGTTTGTCTGCAAGTAAACGCTCACATCTACACCTTACAACTGTTTGTCTGCAAGTAAACGCTCACATCTACACCTTACAACTGTTTGTCTGCAAGTAAACGCTCACATCTACACCTTACAACTGTGTGTCTGCAAGTAAACTCTCACATCTACACCTTACAACTGTTTGTCTGCAAGTAAACGCTCACATCTACACCTTACAACTGTGTGTCTGCAAGTAAACTCTCACATCTACACCTTACAACTGTTTGTCTGCAAGTAAACTCTCACATCTACACCTTATAACTGTGTGTCTGCAAGTAAACTCTCACATCTACACCTTACAACTGTTTGTCTGCAAGTAAACTCTCACATCTACACCTTACAACTGTTTGTCTGCAAGTAAACTCTCACATCTACACCTTATAACTGTTTGTCTGCAAGTAAACTCTCACATCTACACCTTATAACTGTTTGTCTGCAAGTAAACTCTCACATCTACCACTTACAACTGTTTGTCTGCAAGTAAACTCTCACATCTACACCTTATAACTGTTTGTCTGTCAGTAAACTCTCTCATCTACACCTTACAACTGTCTGTCTGCAAGTAAACTCTCACATCTACACCTTATAACTGTTTGTCTGCAAGTAAACTCTCACATCTACACCTTACAACTGTTTGTCTGCAAGTAAACTCTCACATCTACACCTTATAACTGTTTGTCTGTCAGTAAACTCTCTCATCTACACCTTACAACTGTCTGTCTGCAAGTAAACTCTCACATCTACACCTTACAACTGTCTGTCTGCAAGTAAACTCTCACATCTACACCTTACAACTGTGTGTCTGTCAGTAAACTCTCACATCTACACCTTACAACTGTTTGTCTGCAAGTAAACTCTCACATCTACACCTTATAACTGTTTGTCTGCAAGTAAACTCTCACATCTACACCTTATAACTGTTTGTCTGCAAGTAAACTCTCACATCTACCACTTACAACTGTTTGTCTGCAAGTAAACTCTCACATCTACACCTTATAACTGTTTGTCTGTCAGTAAACTCTCTCATCTACACCTTACAACTGTGTGTCTGCAAGTAAACTCTCACATCTACACCTTATAACTGTTTGTCTGCAAGTAAACTCTCACATCTACCCCTTACAACTGTTTGTCTGCAAGTAAACTCTCACATCTACACCTTATAACTGTTTGTCTGTCAGTAAACTCTCTCATCTACACCTTACAACTGTCTGTCTGCAAGTAAACTCTCACATCTACACCTTACAACTGTCTGTCTGCAAGTAAACTCTCACATCTACACCTTACAACTGTGTGTCTGTCAGTAAACGCTCACATCTACACCTTACAACTGTTTGTCTGCAAGTAAACTCTCTCATCTACACCTGATAACTGTTTGTCTGCAAGTAAACTCTCTCATCTACACCTGATAACTGTGTGTCTGCAAGCAAACTCTCCCATCTACACCTTATAACTGTTTGTCTGCAAGTAAACTCTCACATCTACACCTTATAACTGTCTGTCTGCAAGTAAACTCTCACATCTACACCTTACAACTGTTTGTCTGCAAGTAAACTCTCACATCTACACCTTATAACTGTTTGTCTGCAAGTAAACTCTCCCAACTACACCTTACAACTGTTTGTCTGCAAGTAAACTCTCACATCTACACCTTATAACTGTCTGTCTGCAAGTAAACTCTCACATCTACACCTTACAACTGTGTGTCTGCAAGTAAACTCTCCCAACTACACCTTACAACTGTTTGTCTGCAAGTAAACTCTCACATCTACACCTTATAACTGTTTGTCTGCAAGTAAACTCTCACATCTACACCTTACAACTGTGTGTCTGCAAGTAAACTCTCACATCTACACCTTATAACTGTGTGTCTGCAAGTAAACTCTCCCATCTACACCTTACAACTGTTTGTCTGCAAGTAAACTCTCACATCTACACCTTATAACTGTTTGTCTGCAAGTAAACTCTCCCATCTACACCTTATAACTGTTTGTCTGCAAGTAAACTCTCACATCTACACCTTATAACTGTTTGTCTGCAAGTAAACTCTCACATCTACACCTTATAACTGTTTGTCTGCAAGTAAACTCTCACATCTACACCTTACAACTGTTTGTCTGCACGTAAACTCTCACATCTACACCTTACAACTGTTTGTCTGCAAGTAAACGCTCACATCTACACCTTACAACTGTTTGTCTGCAAGTAAACGCTCACATCTACACCTTACAACTGTTTGTCTGCAAGTAAACGCTCACATCTACACCTTACAACTGTGTGTCTGCAAGTAAACTCTCACATCTACACCTTACAACTGTTTGTCTACAAGTAAACGCTCACATCTACACCTTACAACTGTGTGTCTGCAAGTAAACTCTCACATCTACACCTTACAACTGTTTGTCTGCAAGTAAACTCTCACATCTACACCTTATAACTGTGTGTCTGCAAGTAAACTCTCACATCTACACCTTACAACTGTTTGTCTGCAAGTAAACTCTCACATCTACACCTTACAACTGTTTGTCTGCAAGTAAACTCTCACATCTACACCTTATAACTGTTTGTCTGCAAGTAAACTCTCACATCTACACCTTATAACTGTTTGTCTGCAAGTAAACTCTCACATCTACCACTTACAACTGTTTGTCTGCAAGTAAACTCTCTCATCTACACCTGATAACTGTTTGTCTGCAAGTAAACTCTCTCATCTACACCTGATAACTGTGTGTCTGCAAGCAAACTCTCCCATCTACACCTTATAACTGTTTGTCTGCAAGTAAACTCTCACATCTACACCTTATAACTGTCTGTCTGCAAGTAAACTCTCACATCTACACCTTACAACTGTTTGTCTGCAAGTAAACTCTCACATCTACACCTTATAACTGTTTGTCTGCAAGTAAACTCTCCCAACTACACCTTACAACTGTTTGTCTGCAAGTAAACTCTCACATCTACACCTTATAACTGTCTGTCTGCAAGTAAACTCTCACATCTACACCTTACAACTGTGTGTCTGCAAGTAAACTCTCCCAACTACACCTTACAACTGTTTGTCTGCAAGTAAACTCTCACATCTACACCTTATAACTGTTTGTCTGCAAGTAAACTCTCACATCTACACCTTACAACTGTGTGTCTGCAAGTAAACTCTCACATCTACACCTCATAACTGTGTGTCTGCAAGTAAACTCTCCCATCTACACCTTACAACTGTTTGTCTGCAAGTAAACTCTCACATCTACACCTTATAACTGTTTGTCTGTCAGTAAACTCTCTCATCTACACCTTACAACTGTCTGTCTACAAGTAAACTCTCACATCTACACCTTACAACTGTGTGTCTGCAAGTAAACTCTCACATCTACACCTTATAACTGTTTTTCTGTCAGTAAACGCTCACATCTACACCTTACAACTGTTTGTCTGCAAGTAAACTCTCACATCTACACCTTACAACTGTTTGTCTGCACGTAAACTCTCACATCTACACCTTACAACTGTTTGTCTGCAAGTAAACGCTCACATCTACACCTTACAACTGTTTGTCTGCAAGTAAACGCTCACATCTACACCTTACAACTGTTTGTCTGCAAGTAAACGCTCACATCTACACCTTACAACTGTGTGTCTGCAAGTAAACTCTCACATCTACACCTTACAACTGTTTGTCTGCAAGTAAACGCTCACATCTACACCTTACAACTGTGTGTCTGCAAGTAAACTCTCACATCTACACCTTACAACTGTTTGTCTGCAAGTAAACTCTCACATCTACACCTTATAACTGTGTGTCTGCAAGTAAACTCTCACATCTACACCTTACAACTGTTTGTCTGCAAGTAAACTCTCACATCTACACCTTACAACTGTTTGTCTGCAAGTAAACTCTCACATCTACACCTTATAACTGTTTGTCTGCAAGTAAACTCTCACATCTACACCTTATAACTGTTTGTCTGCAAGTAAACTCTCACATCTACCACTTACAACTGTTTGTCTGCAAGTAAACTCTCACATCTACACCTTATAACTGTTTGTCTGTCAGTAAACTCTCTCATCTACACCTTACAACTGTCTGTCTGCAAGTAAACTCTCACATCTACACCTTATAACTGTTTGTCTGCAAGTAAACTCTCACATCTACCCCTTACAACTGTTTGTCTGCAAGTAAACTCTCACATCTACACCTTATAACTGTTTGTCTGTCAGTAAACTCTCTCATCTACACCTTACAACTGTCTGTCTGCAAGTAAACTCTCACATCTACACCTTACAACTGTCTGTCTGCAAGTAAACTCTCACATCTACACCTTACAACTGTGTGTCTGTCAGTAAACTCTCACATCTACACCTTACAACTGTTTGTCTGCAAGTAAACTCTCACATCTACACCTTATAACTGTTTGTCTGCAAGTAAACTCTCACATCTACACCTTATAACTGTTTGTCTGCAAGTAAACTCTCACATCTACCACTTACAACTGTTTGTCTGCAAGTAAACTCTCACATCTACACCTTATAACTGTTTGTCTGTCAGTAAACTCTCTCATCTACACCTTACAACTGTCTGTCTGCAAGTAAACTCTCACATCTACACCTTACAACTGTCTGTCTGCAAGTAAACTCTCACATCTACACCTTACAACTGTGTGTCTGTCAGTAAACGCTCACATCTACACCTTACAACTGTTTGTCTGCAAGTAAACTCTCTCATCTACACCTGATAACTGTTTGTCTGCAAGTAAACTCTCTCATCTACACCTGATAACTGTGTGTCTGCAAGCAAACTCTCCCATCTACACCTTATAACTGTTTGTCTGCAAGTAAACTCTCACATCTACACCTTATAACTGTCTGTCTGCAAGTAAACTCTCACATCTACACCTTACAACTGTTTGTCTGCAAGTAAACTCTCACATCTACACCTTATAACTGTTTGTCTGCAAGTAAACTCTCCCAACTACACCTTACAACTGTTTGTCTGCAAGTAAACTCTCACATCTACACCTTATAACTGTCTGTCTGCAAGTAAACTCTCACATCTACACCTTACAACTGTGTGTCTGCAAGTAAACTCTCCCAACTACACCTTACAACTGTTTGTCTGCAAGTAAACTCTCACATCTACACCTTATAACTGTTTGTCTGCAAGTAAACTCTCACATCTACACCTTACAACTGTGTGTCTGCAAGTAAACTCTCACATCTACACCTTATAGCTGTGTGTCTGCAAGTAAACTCTCCCATCTACACCTTACAACTGTTTGTCTGCAAGTAAACTCTCACATCTACACCTTATAACTGTTTGTCTGCAAGTAAACTCTCCCATCTACACCTTATAACTGTTTGTCTGCAAGTAAACTCTCACATCTACACCTTATAACTGTTTGTCTGCAAGTAAACTCTCACATCTACACCTTATAACTGTTTGTCTGCAAGTAAACTCTCACATCTACACCTTACAACTGTTTGTCTGCACGTAAACTCTCACATCTACACCTTACAACTGTTTGTCTGCAAGTAAACGCTCACATCTACACCTTACAACTGTTTGTCTGCAAGTAAACGCTCACATCTACACCTTACAACTGTTTGTCTGCAAGTAAACGCTCACATCTACACCTTACAACTGTGTGTCTGCAAGTAAACTCTCACATCTACACCTTACAACTGTTTGTCTACAAGTAAACGCTCACATCTACACCTTACAACTGTGTGTCTGCAAGTAAACTCTCACATCTACACCTTACAACTGTTTGTCTGCAAGTAAACTCTCACATCTACACCTTATAACTGTGTGTCTGCAAGTAAACTCTCACATCTACACCTTACAACTGTTTGTCTGCAAGTAAACTCTCACATCTACACCTTACAACTGTTTGTCTGCAAGTAAACTCTCACATCTACACCTTATAACTGTTTGTCTGCAAGTAAACTCTCACATCTACACCTTATAACTGTTTGTCTGCAAGTAAACTCTCACATCTACCACTTACAACTGTTTGTCTGCAAGTAAACTCTCTCATCTACACCTGATAACTGTTTGTCTGCAAGTAAACTCTCTCATCTACACCTGATAACTGTGTGTCTGCAAGCAAACTCTCCCATCTACACCTTATAACTGTTTGTCTGCAAGTAAACTCTCACATCTACACCTTATAACTGTCTGTCTGCAAGTAAACTCTCACATCTACACCTTACAACTGTTTGTCTGCAAGTAAACTCTCACATCTACACCTTATAACTGTTTGTCTGCAAGTAAACTCTCCCAACTACACCTTACAACTGTTTGTCTGCAAGTAAACTCTCACATCTACACCTTATAACTGTCTGTCTGCAAGTAAACTCTCACATCTACACCTTACAACTGTGTGTCTGCAAGTAAACTCTCCCAACTACACCTTACAACTGTTTGTCTGCAAGTAAACTCTCACATCTACACCTTATAACTGTTTGTCTGCAAGTAAACTCTCACATCTACACCTTACAACTGTGTGTCTGCAAGTAAACTCTCACATCTACACCTTATAACTGTGTGTCTGCAAGTAAACTCTCCCATCTACACCTTACAACTGTTTGTCTGCAAGTAAACTCTCACATCTACACCTTATAACTGTTTGTCTGTCAGTAAACTCTCTCATCTACACCTTACAACTGTCTGTCTGCAAGTAAACTCTCACATCTACACCTTACAACTGTGTGTCTGCAAGTAAACTCTCACATCTACACCTTATAACTGTTTGTCTGTCAGTAAACGCTCACATCTACACCTTACAACTGTTTGTCTGCAAGTAAACTCTCACATCTACACCTTACAACTGTTTGTCTGCACGTAAACTCTCACATCTACACCTTACAACTGTTTGTCTGCAAGTAAACGCTCACATCCACACCTTACAACTGTTTGTCTGCAAGTAAACGCTCACATCTACACCTGACAACTGTTTGTCTGCAAGTAAACGCTCACATCTACACCTTACAACTGTGTGTCTGCAAGTAAACTCTCACATCTACACCTTACAACTGTTTGTCTACAAGTAAACGCTCACATCTACACCTTACAACTGTGTGTCTGCAAGTAAACTCTCACATCTACACCTTACAACTGTTTGTCTGCAAGTAAACTCTCACATCTACACCTTATAACTGTGTGTCTGCAAGTAAACTCTCACATCTACACCTTACAACTGTTTGTCTGCAAGTAAACTCTCACATCTACACCTTACAACTGTTTGTCTGCAAGTAAACTCTCACATCTACACCTTATAACTGTTTGTCTGCAAGTAAACTCTCACATCTACACCTTATAACTGTTTGTCTGCAAGTAAACTCTCACATCTACCACTTACAACTGTTTGTCTGCAAGTAAACTCTCTCATCTACACCTGATAACTGTTTGTCTGCAAGTAAACTCTCTCATCTACACCTGATAACTGTGTGTCTGCAAGCAAACTCTCCCATCTACACCTTATAACTGTTTGTCTGCAAGTAAACTCTCACATCTACACCTTATAACTGTCTGTCTGCAAGTAAACTCTCACATCTACACCTTACAACTGTTTGTCTGCAAGTAAACTCTCACATCTACACCTTATAACTGTTTGTCTGCAAGTAAACTCTCCCAACTACACCTTACAACTGTTTGTCTGCAAGTAAACTCTCACATCTACACCTTATAACTGTCTGTCTGCAAGTAAACTCTCACATCTACACCTTACAACTGTGTGTCTGCAAGTAAACTCTCCCAACTACACCTTACAACTGTTTGTCTGCAAGTAAACTCTCACATCTACACCTGATAACTGTTTGTCTGCAAGTAAACTCTCACATCTACACCTTACAACTGTGTGTCTGCAAGTAAACTCTCACATCTACACCTTATAACTGTGTGTCTGCAAGTAAACTCTCCCATCTACACCTTACAACTGTTTGTCTGCAAGTAAACTCTCACATCTACACCTTATAACTGTTTGTCTGTCAGTAAACTCTCTCATCTACACCTTACAACTGTCTGTCTGCAAGTAAACTCTCACATCTACACCTTACAACTGTGTGTCTGCAAGTAAACTCTCACATCTACACCTTATAACTGTTTGTCTGTCAGTAAACGCTCACATCTACACCTTACAACTGTGTGTCTGCAAGTAAACTCTCACATCTACACCTTATAACTGTGTGTCTGCAAGTAAACTCTCCCATCTACACCTTACAACTGTTTGTCTGCAAGTAAACTCTCACATCTACACCTTATAACTGTTTGTCTGTCAGTAAACTCTCTCATCTACACCTTACAACTGTTTGTCTGCACGTAAACTCTCACATCTACACCTTACAACTGTTTGTCTGCACGTAAACTCTCACATCTACACCTTACAACTGTTTGTCTGCAAGTAAACGCTCACATCTACACCTTACAACTGTTTGTCTGCAAGTAAACGCTCACATCTACACCTTACAACTGTTTGTCTGCAAGTAAACGCTCACATCTACACCTTACAACTGTGTGTCTGCAAGTAAACTCTCACATCTACACCTTACAACTGTTTGTCTGCAAGTAAACGCTCACATCTACACCTTACAACTGTGTGTCTGCAAGTAAACTCTCACATCTACACCTTACAACTGTTTGTCTGCAAGTAAACTCTCACATCTACACCTTATAACTGTGTGTCTGCAAGTAAACTCTCACATCTACACCTTACAACTTTTTGTCTGCAAGTAAACTCTCACATCTACACCTTACAACTGTTTGTCTGCAAGTAAACTCTCACATCTACACCTTATAACTGTTTGTCTGCAAGTAAACTCTCACATCTACACCTTATAACTGTTTGTCTGCAAGTAAACTCTCACATCTACCACTTACAACTGTTTGTCTGCAAGTAAACTCTCACATCTACACCTTATAACTGTTTGTCTGTCAGTAAACTCTCTCATCTACACCTTACAACTGTCTGTCTGCAAGTAAACTCTCACATCTACACCTTATAACTGTTTGTCTGCAAGTAAACGCTCACATCTACACCTTACAACTGTGTGTCTGCAAGTAAACTCTCACATCTACACCTTACAACTGTTTGTCTGCAAGTAAACTCTCACATCTACACCTTATAACTGTGTGTCTGCAAGTAAACTCTCACATCTACACCTTACAACTTTTTGTCTGCAAGTAAACTCTCACATCTACACCTTACAACTGTTTGTCTGCAAGTAAACTCTCACATCTACACCTTATAACTGTTTGTCTGCAAGTAAACTCTCACATCTACACCTTATAACTGTTTGTCTGCAAGTAAACTCTCACATCTACCACTTACAACTGTTTGTCTGCAAGTAAACTCTCACATCTACACCTTATAACTGTTTGTCTGTCAGTAAACTCTCTCATCTACACCTTACAACTGTCTGTCTGCAAGTAAACCCTCACATCTACACATTATAACTGTTTGTCTGCAAGTAAACTCTCACATCTACCCCTTATAACTGTTTGTCTGCAAGTAAACTCTCACATCTACACCTTATAACTGTCTGTCTGCAAGTAAACTCTCACATCTACACCTTACAACTGTGTGTCTGCAAGTAAACTCTCCCAACTACACCTTACAACTGTTTGTCTGCAAGTAAACTCTCACATCTACACCTTATAACTGTTTGTCTGCAAGTAAACTCTCACATCTACACCTTACAACTGTGTGTCTGCAAGTAAACTCTCACATCTACACCTTATAACTGTGTGTCTGCAAGTAAACTCTCCCATCTACACCTTACAACTGTTTGTCTGCAAGTAAACTCTCACATCTACACCTTATAACTGTTTGTCTGTCAGTAAACTCTCTCATCTACACCTTACAACTGTGTGTCTGCAAGTAAACTCTCACATCTACACCTTATAACTGTTTGTCTGTCAGTAAACGCTCACATCTACACCTTACAACTGTGTGTCTGCAAGTAAACTCTCCCATCTACACCTTATAACTGTTTGTCTGCAAGTAAACTCTCACATCTACACATTATAACTGTGTGTCTGCAAGTAAACGCTCACATCTACACCTTATAACTGTTGTCTGCAAGTAAACTCTCACATCTACACCTTATAACTGTTTGTCTGCAAGTAAACTCTCACATCTACACATTATAACTGTTTGTCTGCAAGTAAACTCTCACATCTACACCTTACAACTGTGTGTCTGCAAGTAAACTCTCACATCTACACCTTATAACTGTTTGTCTGCAAGTAAACTCTCCCATCTACACCTTATAACTGTTTGTCTGCAAGTAAACTCTCACATCTACACCTTACAACTGTTTGTCTGCAAGTAAACTCTCACATCTACACCTTACAACTGTTTGTCTGCAAGTAAACTCTCTCACATCTACACCTTATAACTGTTTGTCTGCAAGTAAACGCTCCCATCTACACCTTACAACTGTGTGTCTGCAAGTAAACGCTCCCATCTACACCTTACAACTGTGTGTCTGCAAGTAAACGCTCACATCTATACCTTACAACTGTGTGTCTGCAAGTAAACGCTCCCATCTACACCTTACAACTGTGTGTCTGCAAGTAAACTCTCACATCTAAACCTTACAACTGTGTGTCTGCAAGTAAACGCTCACATCTACACCTTATAACTGTTTGTCTGCAAGTAAACTCTCACATCTACACCTTACAACTGTGTGTCTGCAAGTAAACTCTCACATCTAAACCTGATAACTGTGTGTCTGCAAGTAAACTCTCACATCTAAACCTGATAACTGTGTGTCTGCAAGTAAACTCTCACATATACACCTTATAACTGTGTGTCTGCAAGTAAACTCTCACATCTACACCTTATAAATGTTTGTCTGCAAGTAAACTCTCACATCTACACCTTACAACTGTTGTTTGCAAGTAAACTCTCACATCTACACCTTACAACTGTGTGTCTGCAAGTAAACTCTCTCTTCTACACCTTACAACTGTGTGTCTGCAAGTAAACTCTCACATCTACACCTTACAACTGTTTGTCTGCAAGTAAACTCTCACATCTACACCTTACAACTGTGTGTCTGCAAGTAAACTCTCACATCTACACCTTATAACTGTTTGTCTGCAAGTAAACTCTCACATCTACACCTTACAACTGTGTGTCTGCAAGTAAACTCTCCCATCTACACCTTATAACTGTTTGTCTGCAAGTAAACTCTCACATCTACACCTTATAACTGTTTGTCTGCAAGTAAACTCTCACATCTATACCTTCTAACTGTGTGTCTGCAAGTAAACGCTCACATCTACACCTTATAACTGTTTGTCTGCAAGTAAACGCTCACATCTACACCTTATCACTGTGTGTCTGCAAGTAAACTCTCACATCTACACCTTATAACTGTTTGTCTGCAAGTACACTCTCACATCTACACCTTATAACTGTGTGTCTGCAAGTAAACTCTCACATCTACACCTTATAACTGTTTGTCTGCAAGTAAACGCTCACATCTACACCTCATAACTGTTGTTTGCAAGTAAACTCTCACATCTACACCTTACAACTGTGTGTCTGCAAGTAAACTCTCTCTTCTACACCTTACAACTGTGTGTCTGCAAGTAAACTCTCACATCTACACCTTACAACTGTGTGTCTGCAAGTAAACTCTCACATCTAAACCTTACAACTGTGTGTCTGCAAGTAAACGCTCACATCTACACCTTATAACTGTTTGTCTGCAAGTAAACTCTCACATCTACACCTTACAACTGTGTGTCTGCAAGTAAACTCTCACATCTAAACCTGATAACTGTTTGTCTGTCAGTAAACTCTCTCATCTACACCTTATAACTGTGTGTCTGCAAGTAAACTCTCACATCTACACCTTATAACTGTTTGTCTGCAAGTAAACGCTCACATCTACACCTCATAACTGTTGTTTGCAAGTAAACTCTCACTTCTACACCTTACAACTGTGTGTCTGCAAGTAAACTCTCTCATCTACACCTTACAACTGTGTGTCTGCAAGTAAACTCTCACATCTACACCTTACAACTGTTTGTCTGCAAGTAAACTCTCACATCTACACCTTATAACTGTGTGTCTGCAAGTAAACTCTCACATCTACACCTTATAACTGTTTGTCTGCAAGTAAACTCTCACATCTACACCTTACAACTGTGTGTCTGCAAGTAAACTCTCCCATCTACACCTTATAACTGTTTGTCTGCAAGTAAACTCTCACATCTACACCTTATAACTGTTTGTCTGCAAGTAAACTCTCACATCTATACCTTATAACTGTGTGTCTGCAAGTAAACGCTCACATCTACACATTATAACTGTTTGTCTGCAAGTAAACGCTCACATCTACACCTTACAACTGTGTGTCTGCAAGTAAACTCTCACATCTACACCTTATAAATGTTTGTCTGCAAGTACACTCTCACATCTACACCTTACAACTGTGTGTCTGCAAGTAAACTCTCACATCTACACCTTATAACTGTTTGTCTGCAAGTAAACTCTCACATCTACACCTTACAACTGTTTGTCTGCAAGTAAACTCTCACATCTACACCTTATAACTGTTTGTCTGCAAGTAAACTCTCCCATCTACATCTTACAACTGTTTGTCTGCAAGTAAACTCTCACATCTACACCTTATAACTGTTTGTCTGTCAGTAAACTCTCTCATCTACACCTTATAACTGTTTGTCTGCAAGTAAACTCTCACATCTACACCTTACAACTGTGTGCCTGCAAGTAAACTCTCACATCTACACCTTATAACTGTTTGTCTGTCAGTAAACGCTCACATCTACACCTTACAACTGTGTGTCTGCAAGTAAACTCTCCCATCTACACCTTATAACTGTTTGTCTGCAAGTAAACTCTCACATCTACACCTTATAACTGTTTGTCTGCAAGTAAACTCTCACATCTATACCTTATAACTGTGTGTCTGCAAGTAAACGCTCACATCTACACCTTATAACTGTTTGTCTGCAAGTAAACGCTAACATCTACACCTTACAACTGTGTGTCTGCAAGTAAACTCTCACATCTACACCTTATAACTGTTTGTCTGCAAGTACACTCTCACATCTACACCTTATAACTGTGTGTCTGCAAGTAAACTCTCACATCTACACCTTATAACTGTTTGTCTGCAAGTAAACGCTCACATCTACACCTCATAACTGTTGTTTGCAAGTAAACTCTCACATCTACACCTTACAACTGTGTGTCTGCAAGTAAACTCTCTCTTCTACACCTTACAACTGTGTGTCTGCAAGTAAACTCTCACATCTACACCTTACAACTCTGTGTCTGCAAGTAAACTCTCACATCTACACCTTATAACTGTTTGTCTGCAAGTAAACTCTCACATCTACACCTTATAACTGTTTGTCTGCAAGTAAACTCTCACATCTACACCTTACAACTGTGTGTCTGCAAGTAAACTCTCCCATCTACACCTTATAACTGTTTGTCTGCAAGTAAACTCTCACATCTACACCTTATAACTGTTTGTCTGCAAGTAAACTCTCACATCTATACCTTATAACTGTGTGTCTGCAAGTAAACGCTCACATCTACACATTATAACTGTTTGTCTGCAAGTAAACGCTCACATCTACACCTTACAACTGTGTGTCTGCAAGTAAACTCTCACATCTACACCTTATAACTGTTTGTCTGCAAGTACACTCTCACATCTACACCTTACAACTGTGTGTCTGCAAGTAAACTCTCACATCTACACCTTATAACTGTTTGTCTGCAAGTAAACTCTCACATCTACACCTTACAACTGTTTGTCTGCAAGTAAACTCTCACATCTACACCTTATAACTGTTTGTCTGCAAGTAAACTCTCCCATCTACATCTTACAACTGTTTGTCTGCAAGTAAACTCTCACATCTACACCTTATAACTGTTTGTCTGTCAGTAAACTCTCTCATCTACACCTTACAACTGTTTGTCTGCAAGTAAACTCTCACATCTACACCTTACAACTGTGTGTCTGCAAGTAAACTCTCACATCTACACCTTATAACTGTTTGTCTGTCAGTAAACGCTCACATCTACACCTTACAACTGTGTGTCTGCAAGTAAACTCTCCCATCTACACCTTATAACTGTTTGTCTGCAAGTAAACTCTCACATCTACACATTATAACTGTGTGTCTGCAAGTAAACGCTCACATCTACACCTTATAACTGTTGTCTGCAAGTAAACTCTCACATCTACACCTTATAACTGTTTGTCTGCAAGTAAACTCTCACATCTACACATTATAACTGTTTGTCTGCAAGTAAACTCTCACATCTACACCTTATAACTGTTTGTCTGCAAGTAAACTCTCACATCTACACATTATAACTGTGTGTCTGCAAGTAAACGCTCAAATCTACACCTTATAACTGTTGTCTGCAAGTAAACTCTCACATCTACACCTTACAACTGTTGTCTGCAAGTAAACTCTCACATCTACACCTTACAACTGTTTGTCTGCAAGTAAACTCTCACATCTACACCTTACAACTGTTTGTCTGCAAGTAAACTCTCACATCTACACCTTATAACTGTTTGTCTGCAAGTAAACGCTCACATCTACACCTTACAACTGTGTGTCTGCAAGTAAACGCTCCCATCTACACCTTACAACTGTGTGTCAGCAAGTAAACGCTCACATCTACACCTTACAACTGTGTGTCTGCAAGTAAACGCTCCCATCTACACCTTACAACTGTGTGTCTGCAAGTAAACTCTCACATCTAAACCTTACAACTGTGTGTCTGCAAGTAAACGCTCACATCTACACCTTATAACTGTTTGTCTGCAAGTAAACTCTCACATCTACACCTTACAACTGTGTGTCTGCAAGTAAACTCTCACATCTAAACCTGATAACTGTTTGTCTGTCAGTAAACTCTCTCATCTACACCTTATAACTGTGTGTCTGCAAGTAAACTCTCACATCTACACCTTATAACTGTTTGTCTGCAAGTAAACGCTCACATCTACACCTCATAACTGTTGTTTGCAAGTAAACTCTCACATCTACACCTTACAACTGTGTGTCTGCAAGTAAACTCTCTCATCTACACCTTACAACTGTGTGTCTGCAAGTAAACTCTCACATCTACACCTTATAACTGTGTGTCTGCAAGTAAACTCTCACATCTACACCTTACAACTGTTTGTCTGCAAGTAAACTCTCACATCTACACCTTATAACTGTTTTTCTGCAAGTAAACTCTCACATCTACACCTTACAACTGTGTGTCTGCATGTAAACTCTCCCATTTACACCTTACAACTGTTTGTCTGCAAGTAAACTCTCACATCTACACCTTATAACTGTTTGTCTGCAAGTAAACTCTCACATCTATACCTTATAACTGTGTGTCTGCAAGTAAACGCTCACATCTACACCTTATAACTGTTTGTCTGCAAGTAAACGCTCACATCTACACCTTACAACTGTGTGTCTGCAAGTAAACTCTCACATCTACACCTTATAACTTTTTGTCTGCAAGTACACTCTCACATCTACACCTTACAACTGTGTGTCTGCAAGTAAACTCTCACATCTACACCTTGTAACTGTTTGTCTGCAAGTAAACTCTCACATCTACACCTTACAACTGTTTGTCTGCAAGTAAACTCTCACATCTACACCTTATAACTGTGTGTCTGCAAGTAAACTCTCACATCTACACCTTATAACTGTTTGTCTGCAAGTAAACTCTCACATCTACACCTTATAACTGTTTGTCTGCAAGTAAACTCTCCCATCTACACCTTATAACTGTTTGTCTCCAAGTAAACTCTCACATCTACACATTATAACTGTGTGTCTGCAAGTAAACTCTCACATCTACACCTTATAACTGTCTGTCTGCAAGTTAACTCTCACATCTACACCTTATAACTGTCTGTCTGCAAGTTAACTCTCACATCTACACCTTACAACTGTGTGTCTGCAAGTAAACGCTCACATCTACACCTTATAACTGTTGACTGCAAGTAAACTCTCACATCTACACCTTATAACTGTTTGTCTGCAAGTAAACTCTCTCATCTACACCTGATAACTGTTTGTCTGCAAGTAAACTCTCACATCTACACCTTACAACTGTTTGTCTGCAAGTAAACTCTCACATCTACACATTATAACTGTGTGTCTGCAAGTTAACTCTCACATCTACACCTTATAACTGTTGTCTGCAAGTAAACGCTCACATCTACACCTTATAACTTTTTGTCTGCAAGTAAACTCTCTCATCTACACCTGCTAACTGTTTGTCTGCAAGTAAACTCTCACATCTACACCTTACAACTGTTTGTCTGCAAGTAAACTCTCACATCTACACCTTACAACTGTGTGTCTGCAAGTAAACTCTCACATCTACACCTTATAACTGTTTGTCTGTCAGTAAACGCTCACATCTACACCTTACAACTGTGTGTTTGCAAGTAAACTCTCCCATCTACACCTTATAACTGTTTGTCTGCAAGTAAACTCTCACATCTACACATTATAACTGTGTGTCTGCAAGTAAACGCTCACATCTACACCTTATAACTGTTGTCTGCAAGTAAACTCTCACATCTACACCTTATAACTGTTTGTCTGCAAGTAAACTCTCACATCTACACATTATAACTGTTTGTCTGCAAGTAAACTCTCACATCTACACCTTATAACTGTTTGTCTGTCAGTAAACTCTCCCATCTACACCTTATAACTGTTTGTCTGCAAGTAAACTCTCACATCTACACATTATAACTGTTTGTCTGCAAGTAAACTCTCACATCTACACCTTATAACTGTTTGTCTGCAAGTAAACTTTCACATCTACACATTATAACTGTGTGTCTGCAAGTAAACTCTCACATCTACACCTTATAACTGTTGTCTGCAAGTAAACTCTCACATCTACACCTTACAACTGTTTGTCTGCAAGTAAACTCTCACATCTACACCTTACAACTGTTTGTCTGCAAGTAAACTCTCACATCTACACCTTATAACTGTTTGTCTGCAAGTAAACGCTCACATCTACACCTTACAACTGTGTGTCTGCAAGTAAACGCTCCCATCTACACCTTACAACTGTGTGTCTGCAAGTAAACGCTCACATCTACACCTTACAACTGTGTGTCTGCAAGTAAACGCTCACATCTACACCTTACAACTGTGTGTCTGCAAGTAAACTCTCACATCTAAACCTTACAACTGTGTGTCTGCAAGTAAACGCTCACATCTACACCTTGTAACTGTTTGTCTGCAAGTAAACTCTCACATCTACACCTTACAACTGTGTGTCTGCAAGTAAACTCTCACATCTAGACCTGATAACTGTTTGTCTGTCAGTAAACTCTCTCATCTACACCTTATTACTGTGTGTCTGCAAGTAAACTCTCACATCTACACTTTATAACTGTTTGTCTGCAAGTAAACGCTCACATCTACACCTCATAACTGTTGTTTGCAAGTAAACTCTCACATCTACACCTTACAACTGTGTGTCTGCAAGTTAACTCTGTCATCTACACCTTACAACTGTGTGTCTGCAAGTAAACTCTCACATCAACACCTTATAACTGTGTGTCTGCAAGTAAACGCTCACATCTACACCTTATAACTGTTTGTCTGCAAGTAAACGCTCACATCTACACCTTACAACTGTGTGTCTGCAAGTAAACTCTCACATCTACACCTTATAACTTTTTGTCTGCAAGTACACTCTCACATCTACACCTTACAACTGTGTGTCTGCAAGTAAACTCTCACATCTACACCTTATAACTGTTTGTCTGCAAGTAAACTCTCACATCTACACCTTACAACTGTTTGTCTGCAAGTAAACTCTCACATCTACACCTTATAACTGTGTGTCTGCAAGTAAACTCTCACATCTACACCTTATAACTGTTTGTCTGCAAGTAAACTCTCACATCTACACCTTATAACTGTTTGTCTGCAAGTAAACTCTCCCATCTACACCTTATAACTGTTTGTCTCCAAGTAAACTCTCACATCTACACATTATAACTGTGTGTCTGCAAGTAAACTCTCACATCTACACCTTATAGTTGTCTGTCTGCAAGTTAACTCTCACATCTACACCTTATAACTGTCTGTCTGCAAGTTAACTCTCACATCTACACCTTACAACTGTGTGTCTGCAAGTAAACGCTCACATCTACACCTTATAACTGTTGACTGCAAGTAAACTCTCACATCTACACCTTATAACTGTTTGTCTGCAAGTAAACTCTCTCATCTACACCTGATAACTGTTTGTCTGCAAGTAAACTCTCACATCTACACCTTACAACTGTTTGTCTGCAAGTAAACTCTCACATCTACACATTATAACTGTGTGTCTGCAAGTAAACTCTCACATCTACACCTTATAACTGTTGTCTGCAAGTAAACGCTCACATCTACACCTTATAACTTTTTGTCTGCAAGTAAACTCTCACATCTACACCTGCTAACTGTTTGTCTGCAAGTAAACTCTCACATCTACACCTTACAACTGTTTGTCTGCAAGTAAACTCTCACATCTACACCTTACAACTGTGTGTCTGCAAGTAAACTCTCACATCTACACCTTATAACTGTTTGTCTGTCAGTAAACGCTCACATTTACACCTTACAACTGTGTGTTTGCAAGTAAACTCTCCCATCTACACCTTATAACTGTTTGTCTGCAAGTAAACTCTCACATCTACACATTATAACTGTGTGTCTGCAAGTAAACGCTCACATCTACACCTTATAACTGTTGTCTGCAAGTAAACTCTCACATCTACACCTTATAACTGTTTGTCTGCAAGTAAACTCTCACATCTACACATTATGACTGTTTGTCTGCAAGTAAACTCTCACATCTACACCTTATAACTGTTTGTCTGCAAGTAAACTTTCACATCTACACATTATAACTGTGTGTCTGCAAGTAAACGCTCAAATCTACACCTTATAACTGTTGTCTGCAAGTAAACTCTCACATCTACACCTTATAACTGTTGTCTGCAAGTAAACTCTCACATCTACACCTTACAACTGTTTGTCTGCAAGTAAACTCTAACATCTACACCTTACAACTGTTTGTCTGCAAGTAAACTCTCACATCTACACCTTATAACTGTTTGTCTGCAAGTAAACGCTCACATCTACACCTTACAACTGTGTGTCTGCAAGTAAACGCTCCCATCTACACCTTACAACTGTGTGTCTGCAAGTAAACGCTCACATCTACACCTTACAACTGTGTGTCTGCAAGTAAACGCTCACATCTACACCTTACAACTGTGTGTCTGCAAGTAAACTCTCACATCTAAACCTTACAACTGTGTGTCTGCAAGTAAACGCTCACATCTACACCTTGTAACTGTTTGTCTGCAAGTAAACTCTCACATCTACACCTTACAACTGTGTGTCTGCAAGTAAACTCTCACATCTAGACCTGATAACTGTTTGTCTGTCAGTAAACTCTCTCATCTACACCTTATAACTGTGTGTCTGCAAGTAAACTCTCACATCTACACTTTATAACTGTTTGTCTGCAAGTAAACGCTCACATCTACACCTCATAACTGTTGTTTGCAAGTAAACTCTCACATCTACACCTTACAACTGTGTGTCTGCAAGTTAACTCTGTCATCTACACCTTACAACTGTGTGTCTGCAAGTAAACTCTCACATCAACACCTTATAACTGTGTGTCTGCAAGTAAACTCTCACATCTACACCTTACAACTGTTTGTCTGCAAGTAAACTCTCACATCTACACCTTATAACTGTTTGTCTGCAAGTAAACTCTCACATCTACACCTTATAACTGTGTGTCTGCAAGTAAACTCTCCCATCTACACCTTATAACTGTTTGTCTGCAAGTAAACTCTCACATCTACACCTTATAACTGTTTGTCTGCAAGTAAACTCTCACATTTATACCTTATAACTGTGTGTCTGCAGGTAAACGCTCACATCTAACCTTATAACTGTTTGTTTGCAAGTAAACGCTCACATCTACACCTTACAACTGTGTGTCTGCAAGTAAACTCTCACATCTACACCTTATAACTGTTTGTCTGCAAGTACACTCTCACATCTACACCTTACAACTGTGTGTCTGCAAGTAAACTCTCACATCTACACCTTATAACTGTTTGTCTGCAAGTAAACTCTCACATCTACACCTTACAACTGTTTGTCTGCAAGTAAACTCTCACATCTACACCTTATAACTGTGTGTCTGCAAGTAAACTCTCACATCTACACCTTATAACTGTTTGTCTGCAAGTAAACTCTCACATCTACACCTTATAACTGTTTGTCTGCAAGTAAACTCTCCCATCTACACCTTATAACTGTTTGTCTGCAAGTAAACTCTCACATCTACACATTATAACTGTGTGTCTGCAAGTAAACTCTCACATCTACATCTTATAACTGTCTGTCTGCAAGTTAACTCTCACATCTACACCTTATAACTGTCTGTCTGCAAGTTAACTCTCACATCTACACCTTACAACTGTGTGTCTGCAAGTAAACGCTCACATCTACACCTTATAACTGTTGTCTGCAAGTAAACTCTCACATCTACACCTTACAACTGTTTGTCTGTCAGTAAGTTCTCCCATCTACACCTTACAACTGTGTGTCTGCAAGTAAACTCTCACATCTACACCTTATAACTGTTGTCTGCAAGTAAACGCTCACATCTACACCTTATAACTGTTTGTCTGCAAGTAAACTCTCTCATCTACACCTGATAACTGTTTGTCTGCAAGTAAACTCTCACATCTACACCTTACAACTGTTTGTCTGCAAGTAAACTCTCACATCTACACATTATAACTGTGTGTCTGCAAGTAAACTCTCACATCTACACCTTATAACTGTTTGTCTGCAAGTACACTCTCACATCTACACCTTATAACTGTGTGTCTGCAAGTAAACTCTCACATCTACACCTTATAACTGTTTGTCTGCAAGTAAACGCTCACATCTACACCTCATAACTGTTGTTTGCAAGTAAACTCTCACATCTACACCTTACAACTGTGTGTCTGCAAGTAAACTCTCTCTTCTACACCTTACAACTGTGTGTCTGCAAGTAAACTCTCACATCTACACCTTACAACTGTGTGTCTGCAAGTAAACTCTCACATCTAAACCTTACAACTGTGTGTCTGCAAGTAAACGCTCACATCTACACCTTATAACTGTTTGTCTGCAAGTAAACTCTCACATCTACACCTTACAACTGTGTGTCTGCAAGTAAACTCTCACATCTAAACCTGATAACTGTTTGTCTGTCAGTAAACTCTCTCATCTACACCTTATAACTGTGTGTCTGCAAGTAAACTCTCACATCTACACCTTATAACTGTTTGTCTGCAAGTAAACGCTCACATCTACACCTCATAACTGTTGTTTGCAAGTAAACTCTCACATCTACACCTTACAACTGTGTGTCTGCAAGTAAACTCTCTCATCTACACCTTACAACTGTGTGTCTGCAAGTAAACTCTCACATCTACACCTTACAACTGTTTGTCTGCAAGTAAACTCTCACATCTACACCTTACAACTGTGTGTCTGCAAGTAAACTCTCACATCTACACCTTACAACTGTGTGTCTGCAAGTAAACTCTCCCATCTACACCTTATAACTGTTTGTCTGCAAGTAAACTCTCACATCTACACCTTATAACTGTCTGTCTGCAAGTAAACTCTCCCATCTACACCTTATAACTGTTTGTCTGCAAGTAAACTCTCACATCTACACATTATAACTGTGTGTCTGCAAGTAAACTCTCCCATCTACACCTTATAACTGTTTGTCTGCAAGTAAACTCTCACATCTACACATTATAACTGTGTGTCTGCAAGTAAACTCTCACATCTACACCTTATAACTGTCTGTCTGCAAGTTAACTCTCCCATCTACACCTTACAACTGTGTGTCTGCAAGTAAACTCTCACATCTACACCTTATAACTGTTGTCTGCAAGTAAACGCTCACATCTACACCTTATAACTGTTGTCTGCAAGTAAACTCTCACATCTACACCTTATAACTGTTTGTCTGTCAGTAAACTCTCCCATCTACACCTTACAACTGTGTGTCTGCAAGTAAACTCTCACATCTACACCTTATAACTGTTGTCTGCAAGTAAACGCTCACATCTACACCTTATAACTGTTTGTCTGCAAGTAAACTCTCACATCTACACCTTACAACTGTTTGTCTGCAAGTAAACTCTCACATCTACACATTATAACTGTGTGTCTGCAAGTAAACTCTCACATCTACACCTTATAACTGTTTGTCTGCAAGTACACTATCACATCTACACCTTATAACTGTGTGTCTGCAAGTAAACTCTCACATCTACACCTTATAACTGTTTGTCTGCAAGTAAACGCTCACATCTACACCTCATAACTGTTGTTTGCAAGTAAACTCTCACATCTACACCTTACAACTGTGTGTCTGCAAGTAAACTCTCTCTTCTACACCTTACAACTGTGTGTCTGCAAGTAAACTCTCACATCTACACCTTACAACTGTGTGTCTGCAAGTAAACTCTCACATCTAAACCTTACAACTGTGTGTCTGCAAGTAAACGCTCACATCTACACCTTGTAACTGTTTGTCTGCAAGTAAACTCTCACATCTACACCTTACAACTGTGTGTCTGCAAGTAAACTCTCACATCTAGACCTGATAACTGTTTGTCTGTCAGTAAACTCTCTCATCTACACCTTATTACTGTGTGTCTGCAAGTAAACTCTCACATCTACACTTTATAACTGTTTGTCTGCAAGTAAACGCTCACATCTACACCTCATAACTGTTGTTTGCAAGTAAACTCTCACATCTACACCTTACAACTGTGTGTCTGCAAGTTAACTCTGTCATCTACACCTTACAACTGTGTGTCTGCAAGTAAACTCTCACATCAACACCTTATAACTGTGTGTCTGCAAGTAAACGCTCACATCTACACCTTATAACTGTTTGTCTGCAAGTAAACGCTCACATCTACACCTTACAACTGTGTGTCTGCAAGTAAACTCTCACATCTACACCTTATAACTTTTTGTCTGCAAGTACACTCTCACATCTACACCTTACAACTGTGTGTCTGCAAGTAAACTCTCACATCTACACCTTATAACTGTTTGTCTGCAAGTAAACTCTCACATCTACACCTTACAACTGTTTGTCTGCAAGTAAACTCTCACATCTACACCTTATAACTGTGTGTCTGCAAGTAAACTCTCACATCTACACCTTATAACTGTTTGTCTGCAAGTAAACTCTCACATCTACACCTTATAACTGTTTGTCTGCAAGTAAACTCTCCCATCTACACCTTATAACTGTTTGTCTCCAAGTAAACTCTCACATCTACACATTATAACTGTGTGTCTGCAAGTAAACTCTCACATCTACACCTTATAGTTGTCTGTCTGCAAGTTAACTCTCACATCTACACCTTATAACTGTCTGTCTGCAAGTTAACTCTCACATCTACACCTTACAACTGTGTGTCTGCAAGTAAACGCTCACATCTACACCTTATAACTGTTGACTGCAAGTAAACTCTCACATCTACACCTTATAACTGTTTGTCTGCAAGTAAACTCTCTCATCTACACCTGATAACTGTTTGTCTGCAAGTAAACTCTCACATCTACACCTTACAACTGTTTGTCTGCAAGTAAACTCTCACATCTACACATTATAACTGTGTGTCTGCAAGTAAACTCTCACATCTACACCTTATAACTGTTGTCTGCAAGTAAACGCTCACATCTACACCTTATAACTTTTTGTCTGCAAGTAAACTCTCTCATCTACACCTGCTAACTGTTTGTCTGCAAGTAAACTCTCACATCTACACCTTACAACTGTTTGTCTGCAAGTAAACTCTCACATCTACACCTTACAACTGTGTGTCTGCAAGTAAACTCTCACATCTACACCTTATAACTGTTTGTCTGTCAGTAAACGCTCACATCTACACCTTACAACTGTGTGTTTGCAAGTAAACTCTCCCATCTACACCTTATAACTGTTTGTCTGCAAGTAAACTCTCACATCTACACATTATAACTGTGTGTCTGCAAGTAAACGCTCACATCTACACCTTATAACTGTTGTCTGCAAGTAAACTCTCACATCTACACCTTATAACTGTTTGTCTGCAAGTAAACTCTCACATCTACACATTATAACTGTTTGTCTGCAAGTAAACTCTCACATCTACACCTTATAACTGTTTGTCTGCAAGTAAACTTTCACATCTACACATTATAACTGTGTGTCTGCAAGTAAACGCTCAAATCTACACCTTATAACTGTTGTCTGCAAGTAAACTCTCACATCTACACCTTATAACTGTTGTCTGCAAGTAAACTCTCACATCTACACCTTACAACTGTTTGTCTGCAAGTAAACTCTAACATCTACACCTTACAACTGTTTGTCTGCAAGTAAACTCTCACATCTACACCTTATAACTGTTTGTCTGCAAGTAAACGCTCACATCTACACCTTACAACTGTGTGTCTGCAAGTAAACGCTCCCATCTACACCTTACAACTGTGTGTCTGCAAGTAAACGCTCACATCTACACCTTACAACTGTGTGTCTGCAAGTAAACGCTCACATCTACACCTTACAACTGTGTGTCTGCAAGTAAACTCTCACATCTAAACCTTACAACTGTGTGTCTGCAAGTAAACGCTCACATCTACACCTTGTAACTGTTTGTCTGCAAGTAAACTCTCACATCTACACCTTACAACTGTGTGTCTGCAAGTAAACTCTCACATCTAGACCTGATAACTGTTTGTCTGTCAGTAAACTCTCTCATCTACACCTTATAACTGTGTGTCTGCAAGTAAACTCTCACATCTACACTTTATAACTGTTTGTCTGCAAGTAAACGCTCACATCTACACCTCATAACTGTTGTTTGCAAGTAAACTCTCACATCTACACCTTACAACTGTGTGTCTGCAAGTTAACTCTGTCATCTACACCTTACAACTGTGTGTCTGCAAGTAAACTCTCACATCAACACCTTATAACTGTGTGTCTGCAAGTAAACTCTCACATCTACACCTTACAACTGTTTGTCTGCAAGTAAACTCTCACATCTACACCTTATAACTGTTTGTCTGCAAGTAAACTCTCACATCTACACCTTATAACTGTGTGTCTGCAAGTAAACTCTCCCATCTACACCTTATAACTGTTTGTCTGCAAGTAAACTCTCACATCTACACCTTATAACTGTTTGTCTGCAAGTAAACTCTCACATTTATACCTTATAACTGTGTGTCTGCAGGTAAACGCTCACATCTACACCTTATAACTGTTTGTTTGCAAGTAAACGCTCACATCTACACCTTACAACTGTGTGTCTGCAAGTAAACTCTCACATCTACACCTTATAACTGTTTGTCTGCAAGTACACTCTCACATCTACACCTTACAACTGTGTGTCTGCAAGTAAAATCTCACATCTACACCTTATAACTGTTTGTCTGCAAGTAAACTCTCACATCTACACCTTACAACTGTTTGTCTGCAAGTAAACTCTCACATCTACACCTTATAACTGTGTGTCTGCAAGTAAACTCTCACATCTACACCTTATAACTGTTTGTCTGCAAGTAAACTCTCACATCTACACCTTATAACTGTTTGTCTGCAAGTAAACTCTCCCATCTACACCTTATAACTGTTTGTCTGCAAGTAAACTCTCACATCTACACATTATAACTGTGTGTCTGCAAGTAAGCTCTCACATCTACATCTTATAACTGTCTGTCTGCAAGTTAACTCTCACATCTACACCTTATAACTGTCTGTCTGCAAGTTAACTCTCACATCTACACCTTACAACTGTGTGTCTGCAAGTAAACGCTCACATCTACACCTTATAACTGTTGTCTGCAAGTAAACTCTCACATCTACACCTTACAACTGTTTGTCTGTCAGTAAGTTCTCCCATCTACACCTTACAACTGTGTGTCTGCAAGTAAGTTCTCACATCTACACCTTATAACTGTTGTCTGCAAGTAAACGCTCACATCTACACCTTATAACTGTTTGTCTGCAAGTAAACTCTCTCATCTACACCTGATAACTGTTTGTCTGCAAGTAAACTCTCACATCTACACCTTACAACTGTTTGTCTGCAAGTAAACTCTCACATCTACACATTATAACTGTGTGTCTGCAAGTAAACTCTCACATCTACACCTTATACCTGTTTGTCTGCAAGTACACTCTCACATCTACACCTTATAACTGTGTGTCTGCAAGTAAACTCTCACATCTACACCTTATAACTGTTTGTCTGCAAGTAAACGCTCACATCTACACCTCATAACTGTTGTTTGCAAGTAAACTCTCACATCTACACCTTACAACTGTGTGTCTGCAAGTAAACTCTCTCTTCTACACCTTACAACTGTGTGTCTGCAAGTAAACTCTCACATCTACACCTTACAACTGTGTGTCTGCAAGTAAACTCTCACATCTAAACCTTACAACTGTGTGTCTGCAAGTAAACGCTCACATCTACACCTTATAACTGTTTGTCTGCAAGTAAACTCTCACATCTACACCTTACAACTGTGTGTCTGCAAGTAAACTCTCACATCTAAACCTGATAACTGTTTGTCTGTCAGTAAACTCTCTCATCTACACCTTATAACTGTGTGTCTGCAAGTAAACTCTCACATCTACACCTTATAACTGTTTGTCTGCAAGTAAACGCTCACATCTACACCTCATAACTGTTGTTTGCAAGTAAACTCTCACATCTACACCTTACAACTGTGTGTCTGCAAGTAAACTCTCTCATCTACACCTTACAACTGTGTGTCTGCAAGTAAACTCTCACATCTACACCTTACAACTGTTTGTCTGCAAGTAAACTCTCACATCTACACCTTACAACTGTGTGTCTGCAAGTAAACTCTCACATCTACACCTTACAACTGTGTGTCTGCAAGTAAACTCTCCCATCTACACCTTATAACTGTTTGTCTGCAAGTAAACTCTCACATCTACACCTTATAACTGTCTGTCTGCAAGTAAACTCTCCCATCTACACCTTATAACTGTTTGTCTGCAAGTAAACTCTCACATCTACACATTATAACTGTGTGTCTGCAAGTAAACTCTCCCATCTACACCTTATAACTGTTTGTCTGCAAGTAAACTCTCACATCTACACATTATAACTGTGTGTCTGCAAGTAAACTCTCACATCTACACCTTATAACTGTCTGTCTGCAAGTTAACTCTCCCATCTACACCTTACAACTGTGTGTCTGCAAGTAAACTCTCACATCTACACCTTATAACTGTTGTCTGCAAGTAAACGCTCACATCTACACCTTATAACTGTTGTCTGCAAGTAAACTCTCACATCTACACCTTATAACTGTTTGTCTGTCAGTAAACTCTCCCATCTACACCTTACAACTGTGTGTCTGCAAGTAAACTCTCACATCTACACCTTATAACTGTTGTCTGCAAGTAAACGCTCACATCTACACCTTATAACTGTTTGTCTGCAAGTAAACTCTCACATCTACACCTTACAACTGTTTGTCTGCAAGTAAACTCTCACATCTACACATTATAACTGTGTGTCTGCAAGTAAACTCTCACATCTACACCTTATAACTGTTTGTCTGCAAGTACACTATCACATCTACACCTTATAACTGTGTGTCTGCAAGTAAACTCTCACATCTACACCTTATAACTGTTTGTCTGCAAGTAAACGCTCACATCTACACCTCATAACTGTTGTTTGCAAGTAAACTCTCACATCTACACCTTACAACTGTGTGTCTGCAAGTAAACTCTCTCTTCTACACCTTACAACTGTGTGTCTGCAAGTAAACTCTCACATCTACACCTTACAACTGTGTGTCTGCAAGTAAACTCTCACATCTAAACCTTACAACTGTGTGTCTGCAAGTAAACGCTCACATCTACACCTTATAACTGTTTGTCTACAAGTAAACTCTCACATCTACACCTTACAACTGTGTGTCTGCAAGTAAACTCTCACATCTAAACCTGATAACTGTTTGTCTGTCAGTAAACTCTCTCATCTACACCTTATAACTGTGTGTCTGCAAGTAAACTCTCACATCTACACCTTATAACTGTTTGTCTGCAAGTAAACGCTCACATTTACACCTCATAACTGTTGTTTGCAAGTAAACTCTCACATCTACACCTTACAACTGTGTGTCTGCAAGTAAACTCTCTCATCTACACCTTACAACTGTGTGTCTGCAAGTAAACTCTCACATCTACACCTTACAACTGTTTGTCTGCAAGTAAACTCTCACATCTACACCTTACAACTGTGTGTCTGCAAGTAAACTCTCACATCTACACCTTATAACTGTTTGTCTGCAAGTAAACTCTCACATCTACACCTTACAACTGTGTGTCTGCAAGTAAACTCTCCCATCTACACCTTATAACTGTTTGTCTGCAAGTAAACTCTCACATCTACACCTTATAACTGTTTGTCTGCAAGTAAACTCTCACATCTATACCTTATAACTGTGTGTCTGCAAGTAAACGCTCACATCTACACCTTATAACTGTTTGTCTGCAAGTAAACGCTCACATCTACACCTTACAACTGTGTGTCTGCAAGTAAACTCTCCAATCTACACCTTATAACTGTTTGTCTGCAAGTACACTCTCACATCTACACCTTATAACTGTGTGTCTGCAAGTAAACTCTCACATCTACACCTTATAACTGTTTGTCTGCAAGTAAACGCTCACATCTACACCTCATAACTGTTGTTTGCAACTAAACTCTCACATCTACACCTTACAACTGTGTGTCTGCAAGTAAACTCTCTCTTCTACACCTTACAACTGTGTGTCTGCAAGTACACTCTCACATCTACACCTTACAACTGTGTGTCTGCAAGTAAACTCTCACATCTACACCTTATTACTGTTTGTCTGCAAGTAAACTCTCACATCTACACCTTACAACTGTTTGTCTGCAAGTAAACTCTCACATCTACACCTTATAACTGTGTGTCTGCAAGCAAACTCTCACATCTACACCTTATAACTGTTTGTCTGCAAGTAAACTCTCACATCTACACCTTATAACTGTTTGTCTGCAAGTAAACTCTCCCATCTACACCTTATAACTGTTTGTCTGCAAGTAAACTCTCACATCTACACATTATAACTGTCTGTCTGCAAGTTAACTCTCACATCTACACCTTATAACTGTCTGTCTGCAAGTTAACTCTCACATCTACACCTTACAACTGTGTGTCTGCAAGTAAACGCTCACATCTACACCTTATAACTGTTGTCTGCAAGTAAACTCTCACATCTACACCTTACAACTGTTTGTCTGTCAGTAAACTCTCCCATCTACACCTTACAACTGTGTGTCTGCAAGTAAACTCTCACATCTACACCTTATAACTGTTGTCTGCAAGTAAACGCTCACATCTACACCTTATAACTGTTTGTCTGCAAGTAAACTCTCTCATCTACACCTGATAACTGTTTGTCTGCAAGTAAACTCTCACATCTACACCTTACAACTGTTTGTCTGCAAGTAAACTCTCACATCTACACATTATAACTGTGTGTCTGCAAGTAAACTCTCACATCTACACCTTATAACTGTTTGTCTGCAAGTACACTCTCACATCTACACCTTATAACTGTGTGTCTGCAAGTAAACTCTCACATCTACACCTTATAACTGTTTGTCTGCAAGTAAACGCTCACATCTACACCTCATAACTGTTGTTTGCAAGTAAACTCTCACATCTACACCTTACAACTGTGTGTCTGCAAGTAAACTCTCTCTTCTACACCTTACAACTGTGTGTCTGCAAGTAAACTCTCACATCTACACCTTACAACTGTGTTTCTGCAAGTAAACTCTCACATCTAAACCTTACAACTGTGTGTCTGCAAGTAAACGCTCACATCTACACCTTATAACTGTTTGTCTGCAAGTAAACTCTCACATCTACACCTTACAACTGTGTGTCTTCAAGTAAACTCTCACATCTAAACCTGATAACTGTTTGTCTGTCAGTAAACTCTCTCATCTACACCTTATAACTGTGTGTCTGCAAGTAAACTCTCACATCTACACCTTATAACTGTTTGTCTGCAAGTAAACGCTCACATCTACACCTCATAACTGTTGTTTGCAAGTAAACTCTCACATCTACACCTTACAACTGTGTGTCTGCAAGTAAACTCTCTCATCTACACCTTACAACTGTGTGTCTGCAAGTAAACTCTCACATCTACACCTTACAACTGTTTGTCTGCAAGTAAACTCTCACATCTACACCTTACAACTGTGTGTCTGCAAGTAAACTCTCACATCTACACCTTATAACTGTTTGTCTGCAAGTAAACTCTCACATCTACACCTTACAACTGTGTGTCTGCAAGTAAACTCTCCCATCTACACCTTATAACTGTTTGTCTGCAAGTAAACTCTCACATCTACACCTTATAACTGTTTGTCTGCAAGTAAACTCTCACCTCTATACCTTATAACTGTGTGTCTGCAAGTAAACGCTCACATCTACACCTTATAACTGTTTGTCTGCAAGTAAACGCTCACATCTACACCTTACAACTGTGTGTCTGCAAGTAAACTCTCACATCTACACCTTATAACTGTTTGTCTGCAAGTACACTCTCACATCTACACCTTATAACTGTGTGTCTGCAAGTAAACTCTCACATCTACACCTTATAACTGTTTGTCTGCAAGTAAACGCTCACATCTACACCTCATAACTGTTGTTTGCAACTAAACTCTCACATCTACACCTTACAACTGTGTGTCTGCAAGTAAACTCTCTCTTCTACACCTTACAACTGTGTGTCTGCAAGTACACTCTCACATCTACACCTTACAACTGTGTGTCTGCAAGTAAACTCTCACATCTACACCTTATAACTGTTTGTCTGCAAGTAAACTCTCACATCTACACCTTATAACTGTTTGTCTGCAAGTAAACTCTCACATCTACACCTTACAACTGTGTGTCTGCAAGTAAACTCTCCCATCTACACCTTATAACTGTTTGTCTGCAAGTAAACTCTCACATCTACACCTTATAACTGTTTGTCTGCAAGTAAACTCTCACATCTACACCTTATAACTGTTTGTCTGCAAGTAAACTCTCACATCTATACCTTATAACTGTGTGTCTGCAAGTAAACGCTCACATCTACACCTTATAACTGTTTGTCTGCAAGTACACTCTCACATCTACACCTTATAACTGTGTGTCTGCAAGTAAACTCTCACATCTACACCTTATAACTGTTTGTCTGCAAGTAAACGCTCACATCTACACCTCATAACTGTTGTTTGCAAGTAAACTCTCACATCTACACCTTACAACTGTGTGTCTGCAAGTAAACTCTCTCTTCTACACCTTACAACTGTGTGTCTGCAAGTAAACTCTCACATCTACACCTTACAACTGTGTTTCTGCAAGTAAACTCTCACATCTAAACCTTACAACTGTGTGTCTGCAAGTAAACGCTCACATCTACACCTTATAACTGTTTGTCTGCAAGTAAACTCTCACATCTACACCTTACAACTGTGTGTCTTCAAGTAAACTCTCACATCTAAACCTGATAACTGTTTGTCTGTCAGTAAACTCTCTCATCTACACCTTATAACTGTGTGTCTGCAAGTAAACTCTCACATCTACACCTTATAACTGTTTGTCTGCAAGTAAACGCTCACATCTACACCTCATAACTGTTGTTTGCAAGTAAACTCTCACATCTACACCTTACAACTGTGTGTCTGCAAGTAAACTCTCTCATCTACACCTTACAACTGTGTGTCTGCAAGTAAACTCTCACATCTACACCTTATAACTGTCTGTCTGCAAGTTAACTCTCACATCTACACCTTACAACTGTGTGTCTGCAAGTAAACTCTCACATCTACACCTTATAACTGTTTGTCTGCAAGTAAACTCTCACATCTACACCTTACAACTGTGTGTCTGCAAGTAAACTCTCACATCTACACCTTACAACTGTTTGTCTGTCAGTAAACTCTCCCATCTACACCTTACAACTGTGTGTCTGCAAGTAAACTCTCACCTCTATACCTTATAACTGTGTGTCTGCAAGTAAACGCTCACATCTACACCTTATAACTGTTTGTCTGCAAGTAAACGCTCACATCTACACCTTACAACTGTGTGTCTGCAAGTAAACTCTCACATCTACACCTTATAACTGTTTGTCTGCAAGTACACTCTCACATCTACACATTATAACTGTGTGTCTGCAAGTAAACTCTCACATCTACACCTTATAACTGTTTGTCTGCAAGTACACTCTCACATCTACACCTTATAACTGTGTGTCTGCAAGTAAACTCTCACATCTACACCTTATAACTGTTTGTCTGCAAGTAAACGCTCACATCTACACCTCATAACTGTTGTTTGCAAGTAAACTCTCACATCTACACCTTACAACTGTGTGTCTGCAAGTAAACTCTCTCTTCTACACCTTACAACTGTGTGTCTGCAAGTAAACTCTCACATCTACACCTTACAACTGTGTTTCTGCAAGTAAACTCTCACATCTAAACCTTACAACTGTGTGTCTGCAAGTAAACGCTCACATCTACACCTTATAACTGTTTGTCTGCAAGTAAACTCTCACATCTACACCTTACAACTGTGTGTCTTCAAGTAAACTCTCACATCTAAACCTGATAACTGTTTGTCTGTCAGTAAACTCTCTCATCTACACCTTATAACTGTGTGTCTGCAAGTAAACTCTCACATCTACACCTTATAACTGTTTGTCTGCAAGTAAACGCTCACATCTACACCTCATAACTGTTGTTTGCAAGTAAACTCTCACATCTACACCTTATAACTGTTTGTCTGCAAGTAAACTCTCACATCTACACCTTATAACTGTTTGTCTGTCAGTAAACTCTCCCATCTACACCTTACAACTGTGTGTCTGCAAGTAAACTCTCCCATCTACACCTTATAACTGTTTGTCTGCAAGTAAACTCTCACATCTACACCTTATAACTGTTTGTCTGCAAGTAAACTCTCACATCTACACCTTATAACTGTTTGTCTGCAAGTAAACTCTCACATCTACACCTTATAACTGTTTGTCTGCAAGTAAACTCTCACATCTACACCTTACAACTGTGTGTCTGCAAGTAAACTCTCACATCTACACCTTATAACTGTTTGTCTGCAAGTAAACTCTCACATCTACACCTTACAACTGTGTGTCTGCAAGTAAACTCTCCCATCTACACCTTATAACTGTTTGTCTGCAAGTAAACTCTCACATCTACACCTTATAACTGTTTGTCTGCAAGTAAACTCTCACATCTACACCTTACAACTGTGTGTCTGCACGTAAACTCTCCCATCTACACCTTATAACTGTTTGTCTGCAAGTAAACTCTCACATCTACACCTTATAACTGTTTGTCTGCAAGTACACTCTCACATCTACACCTTACAACTGTGTGTCTGCAAGTAAACTCTCACATCTACACCTTATAACTGTTTGTCTGCAAGTAAACTCTCACATCTACACCTTACAACTGTTTGTCTGCAAGTAAACTCTCACATCTACACCTTATAACTGTTTGTCTGCCAGTAAACTCTCCCATCTACATCTTACAACTGTTTGTCTGCAAGTAAACTCTCACATCTACACCTTATAACTGTTTGTCTGTCAGTAAACTCTCTCATCTACACCTTACAACTGTTTGTCTGTCAGTAAACGCTCACATCTACACCTTACAACTGTGTGTCTGCAAGTAAACTCTCACATCTACACCTTATAACTGTTTGTCTGCAAGTAAACTCTCACATCTACACATTATAACTGTGTGTCTTCAAGTAAACGCTCACATCTACACCTTATAACTGTTGTCTGCAAGTAAACTCTCACATCTACACCTTATAACTGTTTGTCTGCAAGTAAACTCTCACATCTACACATTATAACTGTTTGTCTGCAAGTAAACTCTCACATCTACACCTTATAACTGTTTGTCTGCAAGTAAACTCTCACATCTACACATTATAACTGTGTGTCAGCAAGTAAACGCTCACATTTACACCTTACAACTGTGTGTCTGCAAGTAAACGCTCCCATCTACACCTTACAACTGTGTGTCTGCAAGTAAACTCTCACATCTAAACCTTACAACTGTGTGTCTGCAAGTAAACGCTCACATCTACACCTTATAACTGTTTGTCTGCAGGTAAACTCTCACATCTACACCTTACAACTGTGTGTCTGCAAGTAAACTCTCACATCTAAACCTGATAACTGTTTGTCTGTCAGTAAACTCTCTCATCTACACCTTATAACTGTGTGTCTGCAAGTAAACTCTCACATCTACACCTTATAACTGTTTGTCTGCAAGTAAACGCTCACATCTACACCTCATAACTGTTGTTTGCAAGTAAACTCTCACATCTACACCTTACAACTGTGTGTCTGCAAGTAAACTCTCTCATCTACACCTTACAACTGTGTGTCTGCAAGTAAACTCTCACATCTACACCTTATAACTGTGTGTCTGCAAGTAAACTTTCACATCTACACCTTACAACTGTTTGTCTGTAAGTAAACTCTCACATCTACACCTTATAACTGTTTGTCTGCAAGTAAACTCTCACATCTACACCTTACAACTGTGTGTCTGCAAGTAAACTCTCCCATCTACACCTTATAACTGTTTGTCTGCAAGTAAACTCTCAAATCTACACCTTATAACTGTTTGTCTGCAAGTAAACTCTCACATCTATACCTTATAACTGTGTGTCTGCAAGTAAACTCTCACATCTACACCTTATAACTGTTTGTCTGCAAGTAAACGCTCACATCTACACCGTACAACTGTGTGTCTGCAAGTAAACTCTCACATCTACACCTTATAACTGTTTGTCTGCAAGTACACTCTCACATCTACACCTTACAACTGTGTGTCTGCAAGTAAACTCTCACATCTACACCTTATAACTGTTTGTATGCAAGTAAACTCTCACATCTACACCTTACACTGTTTGTCTGCAAGTAAACTCTCACATCTACACCTTATAACTGTGTGTCTGCAAGTAAACTCTCACATCTACACCTTATAACTGTTTGTCTGCAAGTAAACTCTCACATCTACACCTTATAACTGTTTGTCTGCAAGTAAACTCTCCCATCTACACCTTATAACTGTTTGTCTGCAAGTAAACTCTCACATCTACACATTATAACTGTGTGTCTGCAAGTAAACTCTCACATCTACACCTTAGAACTGTCTGTCTGCAAGTTAACTCTCACATCTACACCTTATAACTGTCTGTCTGCAAGTTAACTCTCACATCTACACCTTATAACTGTGTGTCTGCAAGTAAACGCTCACATCTACACCTTATAACTGTTGTCTGCAAGTAAACTCTCACATCTACACCTTACAACTGTTTGTCTGTCAGTAAACTCTCCCATCTACACCTTACAACTGTGTGTCTGCAAGTAAACTCTCACATCTACACCTTATAACTGTTGTCTGCAAGTAAACGCTCACATCTACACCTTATAACTGTTTGTCTGCAAGTAAACTCTCTCATCTACACCTGATAACTGTGTGTCTGCAAGTAAACTCTCACATCTACACCTTACAACTGTTTGTCTGCAAGTAAACTCTCACATCTACACATTATAACTGTGTGTCTGCAAGTAAACTCTCACATCTACACCTTATAACTGTTGTCTGCAAGTAAACGCTCACATCTACACCTTATAACTGTTTGTCTGCAAGTAAACTCTCTCATCTACACCTGCTAACTGTTTGTCTGCAAGTAAACTCTCACATCTACACCTTACAACTGTTTGTCTGCAAGTAAACTCTCACATCTACACCTTACAACTGTGTGTCTGCAAGTAAACTCTCACGTCTACACCTTATAACTGTTTGTCTGTCAGTAAACGCTCACATCTACACCTTACAACTGTGTGTTTGCAAGTAAACTCTCCCATCTACACCTTATAACTGTTTACTTGCAGACACACAGTTATAAGGTGTAGATGAGAGAGTTTACTGACAGACAAACAGTTATCAGGTTTAGATGTGAGAGTTTACTTGCAGACACACAGTTGTAAGGTGTAGATGTGAGAGTTTACTTGCAGACAAACAGTTACAAGGTGTAGATGTGAGCGTTTACTTGCAGACACACAGTTGTAAGGTTTAGATGTGAGATTTTACTTGCAGACACACAGTTGTAAGGTGTAGATGTGAGCGTTTACTTGCAGACACACAGTTGTAAGGTGTAGATGTGAGCGTTTACTTGCAGACACACAGTTGTAAGGTGTAGATGGGAGCGTTTACTTGCAGACACACAGTTGTAAGGTGTAGATGTGAGCGTTTACTTGCAGACAAACAGTTATAAGGTGTAGATGTGAGAGTTTACTTGCAGACAAACAGTTGTAAGGTGTAGATGTGAGCGTTTACTTGCAGACAAACAGTTGTAAGGTGTAGATGTGAGAGTTTACTTGCAGACAACAGTTATAAGGTGTAGATGTGAGAGTTTACTTGCAGACAACAGTTATAAGGTGTAGATTTGAGCGTTTACTTGCAGACACACAGTTATAATGTGTAGATGTGAGAGTTTACTTGCAGACAAACAGTTATAAGGTGTAGATGTGAGAGTTTACTTCCAGACAAACAGTTATAATGTGTAGATGTGAGAGTTTACTTGCAGACAAACAGTTATAAGGTGTAGATGTGAGAGTTTACTTGCAGACAACAGTTATAAGGTGAAGATGTGAGCGTTTACTTGCAGACACACAGTTATAATGTGTAGATGTGAGAGTTTACTTGCAGACATAACTGTTTGTCTGCAAGTAAACGCTCACATCTACACCTCATAACTGTTGTGTGCAAGTAAACTCTCACATCTACACCTTACAACTGTGTGTCTGCAAGTTAACTCTCTCATCTACACCTTACAACTGTGTGTCTGCAAGTAAACTCTCACATCAACACCTTATAACTGTGTGTCTGCAAGTAAACTCTCACATCTACACCTTCCAACTGTTTGTCTGCAAGTAAACTCTCACATCTACACCTTATAACTGTTTGTCTGCAAGTAAACTCTCACATCTACACCTTACAACTGTGTGTCTGCAAGTAAACTCTCCCATCTACACCTTATAACTGTTTGTCTGCAAGTAAACTCTCACATCTACACCTTATAACTGTTTGTCTGCAAGTAAACTCTCACATCTATACCTTATAACTGTGTGTCTGCAAGTAAACGCTCACATCTACACCTTATAACTGTTTGTCTGCAAGTAAACGCTCACATCTACACCTTACAACTGTGTGTCTGCAAGTAAACTCTCACATCTACACCTTATGACTGTTTGTCTGCAAGTACACTCTCACATCTACACTTTACAACTGTGTGTCTGCAAGTAAACTCTCCCATCTACACCTTATAACTGTTTGTCTGCAAGTAAACTCTCACATCTACACCTTACAACTGTTTGTCTGCAAGTAAACTCTCACATCTACACCTTATAACTGTGTGTCTGCAAGTAAACTCTCACATCTACACCTTATAACTGTTTGTCTGCAAGTAAACTCTCACATCTACACCTTATAACTGTTTGTCTGCAAGTAAACTCTCACATCTACACCTTATAACTGTTTGTCTGCAAGTAAACTCTCACATCTACACATTATAACTGTGTGTCTGCAAGTAAACTCTCACATCTACACCTTATAACTGTCTGTCTGCAAGTTAACTCTCACATCTACACCTTATAACTGTCTGTCTGCAAGTTAACTCTCACATCTACACCTTACAACTGTGTGTCTGCAAGTAAACGCTCACATCTACACCTTACAACTGTTGTCTGCAAGTAAACTCTCACATCTACACCTTACAACTGTTTGTCTGTCAGTAAACTCTCCCATCTACACCTTACAACTGTGTGTCTGCAAGTAAACTCTCACATCTACACCTTATAACTGTTGTCTGCAAGTAAACGCTCACATCTACACCTTATAACTGTTTGTCTGCAAGTAAACTCTCTCATCTACACCTGATAACTGTTTGTCTGCAAGTAAACTCTCACATCTACACCTTACAACTGTTTGTCTGCAAGTAAACTCTCACATCTACACATTATAACTGTGTGTCTGCAAGTAAACTCTCACATCTACACCTTATAACTGTTGTCTGCAAGTAAACGCTCACATCTACACCTTATAACTGTTTGTCTGCAAGTAAACTCTCTCATCTACACCTGCTAACTGTTTGTCTGCAAGTAAACTCTCACATCTACACCTTACAACTGTTTGTCTGCAAGTAAACTCTCACATCTACACCTTACAACTGTGTGTCTGCAAGTAAACTCTCACGTCTACACCTTATAACTGTTTGTCTGTCAGTAAACGCTCACATCTACACCTTACAACTGTGTGTTTGCAAGTAAACTCTCCCATCTACACCTTATAACTGTTTACTTGCAGACACACAGTTATAAGGTGTAGATGAGAGAGTTTACTGACAGACAAACAGTTATCAGGTTTAGATGTGAGAGTTTACTTGCAGACACACAGTTGTAAGGTGTAGATGTGAGAGTTTACTTGCAGACAAACAGTTACAAGGTGTAGATGTGAGCGTTTACTTGCAGACACACAGTTGTAAGGTTTAGATGTGAGATTTTACTTGCAGACACACAGTTGTAAGGTGTAGATGTGAGCGTTTACTTGCAGACACACAGTTGTAAGGTGTAGATGTGAGCGTTTACTTGCAGACACACAGTTGTAAGGTGTAGATGGGAGCGTTTACTTGCAGACACACAGTTGTAAGGTGTAGATGTGAGCGTTTACTTGCAGACAAACAGTTATAAGGTGTAGATGTGAGAGTTTACTTGCAGACAAACAGTTGTAAGGTGTAGATGTGAGCGTTTACTTGCAGACAAACAGTTGTAAGGTGTAGATGTGAGAGTTTACTTGCAGACAACAGTTATAAGGTGTAGATGTGAGAGTTTACTTGCAGACAACAGTTATAAGGTGTAGATTTGAGCGTTTACTTGCAGACAAACAGTTATAATGTGTAGATGTGAGAGTTTACTTGCAGACAAACAGTTATAAGGTGTAGATGTGAGAGTTTACTTCCAGACAAACAGTTATAATGTGTAGATGTGAGAGTTTACTTGCAGACAAACAGTTATAAGGTGTAGATGTGAGAGTTTACTTGCAGACAACAGTTATAAGGTGAAGATGTGAGCGTTTACTTGCAGACACACAGTTATAATGTGTAGATGTGAGAGTTTACTTGCAGACATAACTGTTTGTCTGCAAGTAAACGCTCACATCTACACCTCATAACTGTTGTGTGCAAGTAAACTCTCACATCTACACCTTACAACTGTGTGTCTGCAAGTTAACTCTCTCATCTACACCTTACAACTGTGTGTCTGCAAGTAAACTCTCACATCAACACCTTATAACTGTGTGTCTGCAAGTAAACTCTCACATCTACACCTTCCAACTGTTTGTCTGCAAGTAAACTCTCACATCTACACCTTATAACTGTTTGTCTGCAAGTAAACTCTCACATCTACACCTTACAACTGTGTGTCTGCAAGTAAACTCTCCCATCTACACCTTATAACTGTTTGTCTGCAAGTAAACTCTCACATCTACACCTTATAACTGTTTGTCTGCAAGTAAACTCTCACATCTATACCTTATAACTGTGTGTCTGCAAGTAAACGCTCACATCTACACCTTATAACTGTTTGTCTGCAAGTAAACGCTCACATCTACACCTTACAACTGTGTGTCTGCAAGTAAACTCTCACATCTACACCTTATGACTGTTTGTCTGCAAGTACACTCTCACATCTACACTTTACAACTGTGTGTCTGCAAGTAAACTCTCCCATCTACACCTTATAACTGTTTGTCTGCAAGTAAACTCTCACATCTACACCTTACAACTGTTTGTCTGCAAGTAAACTCTCACATCTACACCTTATAACTGTGTGTCTGCAAGTAAACTCTCACATCTACACCTTATAACTGTTTGTCTGCAAGTAAACTCTCACATCTACACCTTATAACTGTTTGTCTGCAAGTAAACTCTCCCATCTACACCTTATAACTGTTTGTCTGCAAGTAAACTCTCACATCTACACATTATAACTGTGTGTCTGCAAGTAAACTCTCACATCTACACCTTATAACTGTCTGTCTGCAAGTTAACTCTCACATCTACACCTTATAACTGTCTGTCTGCAAGTTAACTCTCACATCTACACCTTACAACTGTGTGTCTGCAAGTAAACTCTCACATCTACACCTTATAACTGTGTGTCTGCAAGTAAACTCTCACATCTACACCTTACAACTGTTTGTCTGTCAGTAAACTCTCCCATCTACACCTTATAACTGTGTGTCTGCAAGTAAACTCTCACATCTACACCTTATAACTGTTGTCTGCAAGTAAACGCTCACATCTACACCTTATAACTGTTTGTCTGCAAGTAAACTCTCTCATCTACACCTGATAACTGTTTGTCAGCAAGTAAACTCTCCCATCTACACCTTACAACTGTTTGTCTGCAAGTAAACTCTCACATCTACACATTATAACTGTGTGTCTGCAAGTAAACTCTCACATCTACACCTTATAACTGTTAGTCTGTCAGTAAACTCTCCCATCTACACCTTATAACTGTTTGTCTGCAAGTAAACTCTCACATCTACACCTTATAACTGTGTGTCTGCAAGTAAACTCTCACATCTACACCTTATAACTGTTGTCTGCAAGTAAACTCTCACATCTACACCTTATAACTGTTTGTCTGTCAGTAAACTCTCCCATCTACACCTTACAACTGTTTGTCTGCAAGTAAACTCTCCCATCTACACCTTACAACTGTTTGTCTGCAAGTAAACTCTCACATCTACACATTATAACTGTGTGTCTGCAAGTAAACTCTCACATCTACACCTTACAACTGTGTGTCTGCAAGTAAACGCTCACATCTACACCTTACAACTGTGTGTCTGCAAGTAAACGCTCACATCTACACCTTACAACTGTGTGTCTGCAAGTAAACGCTCACATCTACACCTTACAACTGTGTGTCTGCAAGTAAACTCTCACATCTAAACCTTACAACTGTGTGTCTGCAAGTAAACGCTCACATCTACACCTTGTAACTGTTTGTCTGCAAGTAAACTCTCACATCTACACCTTACAACTGTGTGTCTGCAAGTAAACTCTCACATCTAAACCTGATAACTGTTTGTCTGTCAGTAAACTCTCTCATCTACACCTTATAACTGTGTGTCTGCAAGTAAACTCTCACATCTACACCTTATAACTGTTTGTCTGCAAGTAAACGCTCACATCTACACCTCATAACTGTTGTGTGCAAGTAAACTCTCACATCTACACCTTACAACTGTGTGTCTGCAAGTTAACTCTCTCATCTACACCTTATAACTGTCTGTCTGCAAGTTAACTCTCACATCTACACCTTACAACTGTGTGTCTGCAAGTAAACGCTCACATCTACACCTTATAACTGTTGTCTGCAAGTAAACTCTCACATCTACACCTTACAACTGTTTGTCTGTCAGTAAACTCTCCCATCTACACCTTACAACTGTGTGTCTGCAAGTAAACTCTCACATCTACACCTTATAACTGTTGTCTGCAAGTAAACGCTCACATCTACACCTTATAACTGTTTGTCTGCAAGTAAACTCTCTCATCTACACCTGATAACTGTTTGTCAGCAAGTAAACTCTCACATCTACACCTTACAACTGTTTGTCTGCAAGTAAACTCTCACATCTACACATTATAACTGTGTGTCTGCAAGTAAACTCTCACATCTACACCTTATAACTGTTAGTCTGTCAGTAAACTCTCCCATCTACACCTTATAACTGTTTGTCTGCAAGTAAACTCTCACATCTACACCTTATAACTGTGTGTCTGCAAGTAAACTCTCACATCTACACCTTATAACTGTTGTCTGCAAGTAAACTCTCACATCTACACCTTATAACTGTTTGTCTGTCAGTAAACTCTCCCATCTACACCTTACAACTGTTTGTCTGCAAGTAAACTCTCCCATCTACACCTTACAACTGTTTGTCTGCAAGTAAACTCTCACATCTACACATTATAACTGTGTGTCTGCAAGTAAACTCTCACATCTACACCTTACAACTGTGTGTCTGCAAGTAAACGCTCCCATCTACACCTTACAACTGTGTGTCTGCAAGTAAACGCTCACATCTACACCTTACAACTGTGTGTCTGCAAGTAAACGCTCACATCTACACCTTACAACTGTGTGTCTGCAAGTAAACTCTCACATCTAAACCTTACAACTGTGTGTCTGCAAGTAAACGCTCACATCTACACCTTGTAACTGTTTGTCTGCAAGTAAACTCTCACATCTACACCTTACAACTGTGTGTCTGCAAGTAAACTCTCACATCTAAACCTGATAACTGTTTGTCTGTCAGTAAACTCTCTCATCTACACCTTATAACTGTGTGTCTGCAAGTAAACTCTCACATCTACACCTTATAACTGTTTGTCTGCAAGTAAACGCTCACATCTACACCTCATAACTGTTGTGTGCAAGTAAACTCTCACATCTACACCTTACAACTGTGTGTCTGCAAGTTAACTCTCTCATCTACACCTTACAACTGTGTGTCTGCAAGTAAACTCTCACATCAACACCTTATAACTGTGTGTCTGCAAGTAAACTCTCACATCTACACCTTCCAACTGTTTGTCTGCAAGTAAACTCTCACATCTACACCTTATAACTGTTTGTCAGCAAGTAAACTCTCACATCTACACCTTATAACTGTTTGTCTGCAAGTAAACTCTCACATCTATACCTTATAACTGTGTGTCTGCAAGTAAACGCTCACATCTACACCTTATAACTGTTTGTCTGCAAGTAAACGCTCACATCTACACCTTACAACTGTGTGTCTGCAAGTAAACTCTCACATCTACACCTTATGACTGTTTGTCTGCAAGTACACTCTCACATCTACACTTTACAACTGTGTGTCTGCAAGTAAACTCTCCCATCTACACCTTATAACTGTTTGTCTGCAAGTAAACTCTCACATCTACACCTTACAACTGTTTGTCTGCAAGTAAACTCTCACATCTACACCTTATAACTGTGTGTCTGCAAGTAAACTCTCACATCTACACCTTATAACTGTTTGTCTGCAAGTAAACTCTCACATCTACACCTTATAACTGTTTGTCTGCAAGTAAACTCTCCCATCTACACCTTATAACTGTTTGTCTGCAAGTAAACTCTCACATCTACACATTATAACTGTGTGTCTGCAAGTAAACTCTCACATCTACACCTTATAACTGTCTGTCTGCAAGTAAACTCTCACATCTACACCTTATAACTGTCTGTCTGCAAGTTAACTCTCACATCTACACCTTACAACTGTGTGTCTGCAAGTAAACGCTCACATCTACACCTTATAACTGTTGTCTGCAAGTAAACTCTCACATCTACACCTTACAACTGTTTGTCTGTCAGTAAACTCTCCCATCTACACCTTACAACTGTGTGTCTGCAAGTAAACTCTCACATCTACACCTTATAACTGTTGTCTGCAAGTAAACGCTCACATCTACACCTTATAACTGTTTGTCTGCAAGTAAACTCTCTCATCTACACCTGATAACTGTTTGTCAGCAAGTAAACTCTCACATCTACACCTTACAACTGTTTGTCTGCAAGTAAACTCTCACATCTACACATTATAACTGTGTGTCTGCAAGTAAACTCTCACATCTACACCTTATAACTGTGAGTCTGTCAGTAAACTCTCCCATCTACACCTTATAACTGTTTGTCTGCAAGTAAACTCTCACATCTACACCTTATAACTGTGTGTCTGCAAGTAAACTCTCACATCTACACCTTATAACTGTTTGTCTGCAAGTAAACTCTCACATCTACACCTTATAACTGTTTGTCTGTCAGTAAACTCTCCCATCTACACCTTACAACTGTTTGTCTGCAAGTAAACTCTCCCATCTACACCTTACAACTGTTTGTCTGCAAGTAAACTCTCACATCTACACATTATAACTGTGTGTCTGCAAGTAAACTCTCACATCTACACCTTATAACTGTTGTCTGCAAGTAAACTCTCACATCTACACCTTACAACTGTTTGTCTGCAAGTAAACGCTCACATCTACACCTTACAACTGTGTGTCTGCAAGTAAACGCTCACATCTACACCTTGTAACTGTTTGTCTGCAAGTAAACTCTCACATCTACACCTTACAACTGTGTGTCTGCAAGTAAACTCTCACATCTAAACCTGATAACTGTTTGTCTGTCAGTAAACTCTCTCATCTACACCTTATAACTGTGTGTCTGCAAGTAAACTCTCACATCTACACCTTATAACTGTTTGTCTGCAAGTAAACGCTCACATCTACACCTCATAACTGTTGTGTGCAAGTAAACTCTCACATCTACACCTTACAACTGTGTGTCTGCAAGTTAACTCTCTCATCTACACCTTTTAACTGTCTGTCTGCAAGTTAACTCTCACATCTACACCTTACAACTGTGTGTCTGCAAGTAAACGCTCACATCTACACCTTATAACTGTTGTCTGCAAGTAAACTCTCACATCTACACCTTACAACTGTTTGTCTGTCAGTAAACTCTCCCATCTACACCTTACAACTGTGTGTCTGCAAGTAAACTCTCACATCTACACCTTATAACTGTTGTCTGCAAGTAAACGCTCACATCTACACCTTATAACTGTTTGTCTGCAAGTAAACTCTCTCATCTACACCTGATAACTGTTTGTCAGCAAGTAAACTCTCACATCTACACCTTACAACTGTTTGTCTGCAAGTAAACTCTCACATCTACACATTATAACTGTGTGTCTGCAAGTAAACTCTCACATCTACACCTTATAACTGTTAGTCTGTCAGTAAACTCTCCCATCTACACCTTATAACTGTTTGTCTGCAAGTAAACGCTCACATCTACACCTTACAACTGTGTGTCTGCAAGTAAACGCTCACATCTACACCTTGTAACTGTTTGTCTGCAAGTAAACTCTCACATCTACACCTTACAACTGTGTGTCTGCAAGTAAACTCTCACATCTAAACCTGATAACTGTTTGTCTGTCAGTAAACTCTCTCATCTACACCTTATAACTGTGTGTCTGCAAGTAAACTCTCACATCTACACCTTATAACTGTTTGTCTGCAAGTAAACGCTCACATCTACACCTCATAACTGTTGTGTGCAAGTAAACTCTCACATCTACACCTTACAACTGTGTGTCTGCAAGTTAACTCTCTCATCTACACCTTTTAACTGTCTGTCTGCAAGTTAACTCTCACATCTACACCTTACAACTGTGTGTCTGCAAGTAAACGCTCACATCTACACCTTATAACTGTTGTCTGCAAGTAAACTCTCACATCTACACCTTACAACTGTTTGTCTGTCAGTAAACTCTCCCATCTACACCTTACAACTGTGTGTCTGCAAGTAAACTCTCACATCTACACCTTATAACTGTTGTCTGCAAGTAAACGCTCACATCTACACCTTATAACTGTTTGTCTGCAAGTAAACTCTCTCATCTACACCTGATAACTGTTTGTCAGCAAGTAAACTCTCACATCTACACCTTACAACTGTTTGTCTGCAAGTAAACTCTCACATCTACACATTATAACTGTGTGTCTGCAAGTAAACTCTCACATCTACACCTTATAACTGTTAGTCTGTCAGTAAACTCTCCCATCTACACCTTATAACTGTTTGTCTGCAAGTAAACTCTCACATCTACACCTTATAACTGTGTGTCTGCAAGTAAACTCTCACATCTACACCTTATAACTGTTGTCTGCAAGTAAACTCTCACATCTACACCTTATAACTGTTTGTCTGTCAGTAAACTCTCCCATCTACACCTTACAACTGTTTGTCTGCAAGTAAACTCTCCCATCTACACCTTATAACTGTTTGTCTGCAAGTAAACTCTCACATCTACACATTATAACTGTGTGTCTGCAAGTAAACTCTCACATCTACACCTTACAACTGTGTGTCTGCAAGTAAACGCTCCCATCTACACCTTACAACTGTGTGTCTGCAAGTAAACGCTCACATCTACACCTTACAACTGTGTGTCTGCAAGTAAACGCTCACATCTACACCTTACAACTGTGTGTCTGCAAGTAAACTCTCACATCTAAACCTTACAACTGTGTGTCTGCAAGTAAACGCTCACATCTACACCTTGTAACTGTTTGTCTGCAAGTAAACTCTCACATCTACACCTTACAACTGTGTGTCTGCAAGTAAACTCTCACATCTAAACCTGATAACTGTTTGTCTGTCAGTAAACTCTCTCATCTACACCTTATAACTGTGTGTCTGCAAGTAAACTCTCACATCTACACCTTATAACTGTTTGTCTGCAAGTAAACGCTCACATCTACACCTCATAACTGTTGTGTGCAAGTAAACTCTCACATCTACACCTTACAACTGTGTGTCTGCAAGTTAACTCTCTCATCTACACCTTACAACTGTGTGTCTGCAAGTAAACTCTCACATCAACACCTTATAACTGTGTGTCTGCAAGTAAACTCTCACATCTACACCTTCCAACTGTTTGTCTGCAAGTAAACTCTCACATCTACACCTTATAACTGTTTGTCAGCAAGTAAACTCTCACATCTACACCTTATAACTGTTTGTCTGCAAGTAAACTCTCACATCTATACCTTATAACTGTGTGTCTGCAAGTAAACGCTCACATCTACACCTTATAACTGTTTGTCTGCAAGTAAACGCTCACATCTACACCTTACAACTGTGTGTCTGCAAGTAAACTCTCACATCTACACCTTATGACTGTTTGTCTGCAAGTACACTCTCACATCTACACTTTACAACTGTGTGTCTGCAAGTAAACTCTCCCATCTACACCTTATAACTGTTTGTCTGCAAGTAAACTCTCACATCTACACCTTACAACTGTTTGTCTGCAAGTAAACTCTCACATCTACACCTTATAACTGTGTGTCTGCAAGTAAACTCTCACATCTACACCTTATAACTGTTTGTCTGCAAGTAAACTCTCACATCTACACCTTATAACTGTCTGTCTGCAAGTAAACTCTCCCATCTACACCTTATAACTGTTTGTCTGCAAGTAAACTCTCACATCTACACATTATAACTGTGTGTCTGCAAGTAAACTCTCACATCTACACCTTATAACTGTCTGTCTGCAAGTTAACTCTCACATCTACACCTTATAACTGTCTGTCTGCAAGTTAACTCTCACATCTACACCTTACAACTGTGTGTCTGCAAGTAAACGCTCACATCTACACCTTATAACTGTTGTCTGCAAGTAAACTCTCACATCTACACCTTACAACTGTTTGTCTGTCAGTAAACTCTCCCATCTACACCTTACAACTGTGTGTCTGCAAGTAAACTCTCACATCTACACCTTATAACTGTTGTCTGCAAGTAAACGCTCACATCTACACCTTATAACTGTTTGTCTGCAAGTAAACTCTCTCATCTACACCTGATAACTGTTTGTCAGCAAGTAAACTCTCACATCTACACCTTACAACTGTTTGTCTGCAAGTAAACTCTCACATCTACACATTATAACTGTGTGTCTGCAAGTAAACTCTCACATCTACACCTTATAACTGTGAGTCTGTCAGTAAACTCTCCCATCTACACCTTATAACTGTTTGTCTGCAAGTAAACTCTCACATCTACACCTTATAACTGTGTGTCTGCAAGTAAACTCTCACATCTACACCTTATAACTGTTTGTCTGCAAGTAAACTCTCACATCTACACCTTATAACTGTTTGTCTGTCAGTAAACTCTCCCATCTACACCTTACAACTGTTTGTCTGCAAGTAAACTCTCCCATCTACACCTTACAACTGTTTGTCTGCAAGTAAACTCTCACATCTACACATTATAACTGTGTGTCTGCAAGTAAACTCTCACATCTACACCTTATAACTGTTGTCTGCAAGTAAACTCTCACATCTACACCTTACAACTGTTTGTCTGCAAGTAAACGCTCACATCTACACCTTACAACTGTTTGTCTGCAAGTAAACGCTCACATCTACACCTTACAACTGTTTGTCTGCAAGTAAACGCTCACATCTACACCTTACAACTGTTTGTCTGCAAGTAAACTCTCTCATCTACACCTTACAACTGTGTGTCTGCACGTAAACTCTCTCATCTACACCTTACAACTGTGTGTCTGCAAGTAAACTCTCACATCTACACATTATAACTGTGTGTCTGCAAGTAAACTCTCACATCTACACATTATAACTGTGTGTCTGCAAGTAAACTCTCACATCTATACCTTATAACTGTTGTCTGCAAGTAAACTCTCACATCTACACCTTACAACTGTGTGTCTGCAAGAAAACGCTCACATCTACACCTTACAACTGTGTGTCTGCAAGTAAACTCTCACATCTACACCTTATAACTGTTTGTCTGTCAGTAAACTCTCCCATCTACACCTTATAACTGTTTGTCTGCAAGTAAACTCTCACATCTACACCTTATAACTGTGTGTCTGCAAGTAAACTCTCACATCTACACCTTATAACTGTTGTCTGCAAGTAAACTCTCACATCTACACCTTATAACTGTTTGTCTGTCAGTAAACTCTCCCATCTACACCTTACAACTGTTTGTCTGCAAGTAAACTCTCCCATCTACACCTTACAACTGTTTGTCTGCAAGTAAACTCTCACATCTACACATTATAACTGTGTGTCTGCAAGTAAACTCTCACATCTACACCTTATAACTGTTGTGTGCAAGTAAACTCTCACATCTACACCTTACAACTGTGTGTCTGCAAGTTAACTCTCTCATCTACACCTTACAACTGTGTGTCTGCAAGTAAACTCTCACATCAACACCTTATAACTGTGTGTCTGCAAGTAAACTCTCACATCTACACCTTCCAACTGTTTGTCTGCAAGTAAACTCTCACATCTACACCTTATAACTGTTTGTCTGCAAGTAAACTCTCACATCTACACCTTATAACTGTTTGTCTGCAAGTAAACTCTCACATCTATACCTTATAACTGTGTGTCTGCAAGTAAACGCTCACATCTACACCTTATAACTGTTTGTCTGCAAGTAAACGCTCACATCTACACCTTACAACTGTGTGTCTGCAAGTAAACTCTCACATCTACACCTTATGACTGTTTGTCTGCAAGTACACTCTCACATCTACACTTTACAACTGTGTGTCTGCAAGTAAACTCTCCCATCTACACCTTATAACTGTTTGTCTGCAAGTAAACTCTCACATCTACACCTTACAACTGTTTGTCTGCAAGTAAACTCTCACATCTACACCTTATAACTGTGTGTCTGCAAGTAAACTCTCACATCTACACCTTATAACTGTTTGTCTGCAAGTAAACTCTCACATCTACACCTTATAACTGTTTGTCTGCAAGTAAACTCTCACATCTACACCTTATAACTGTTTGTCTGCAAGTAAACTCTCACATCTACACATTATAACTGTGTGTCTGCAAGTAAACTCTCACATCTACACCTTATAACTGTCTGTCTGCAAGTTAACTCTCACATCTACACCTTATAACTGTCTGTCTGCAAGTTAACTCTCACATCTACACCTTACAACTGTGTGTCTGCAAGTAAACGCTCACATCTACACCTTATAACTGTTGTCTGCAAGTAAACTCTCACATCTACACCTTACAACTGTTTGTCTGTCAGTAAACTCTCCCATCTACACCTTACAACTGTGTGTCTGCAAGTAAACTCTCACATCTACACCTTATAACTGTTGTCTGCAAGTAAACGCTCACATCTACACCTTATAACTGTTTGTCTGCAAGTAAACTCTCTCATCTACACCTGATAACTGTTTGTCAGCAAGTAAACTCTCACATCTACACCTTACAACTGTTTGTCTGCAAGTAAACTCTCACATCTACACATTATAACTGTGTGTCTGCAAGTAAACTCTCACATCTACACCTTATAACTGTGAGTCTGTCAGTAAACTCTCCCATCTACACCTTATAACTGTTTGTCTGCAAGTAAACTCTCACATCTACACCTTATAACTGTTTGTCTGCAAGTAAACTCTCACATCTACACCTTATAACTGTTTGTCTGCAAGTAAACTCTCACATCTACACCTTATAACTGTTTGTCTGTCAGTAAACTCTCCCATCTACACCTTACAACTGTTTGTCTGCAAGTAAACTCTCCCATCTACACCTTACAACTGTTTGTCTGCAAGTAAACTCTCACATCTACACATTATAACTGTGTGTCTGCAAGTAAACTCTCACATCTACACCTTATAACTGTTGTCTGCAAGTAAACTCTCACATCTACACCTTACAACTGTTTGTCTGCAAGTAAACGCTCACATCTACACCTTACAACTGTTTGTCTGCAAGTAAACGCTCACATCTACACCTTACAACTGTTTGTCTGCAAGTAAACGCTCACATCTACACCTTACAACTGTTTGTCTGCAAGTAAACTCTCTCATCTACACCTTACAACTGTGTGTCTGCACGTAAACTCTCTCATCTACACCTTACAACTGTGTGTCTGCAAGTAAACTCTCACATCTACACATTATAACTGTGTGTCTGCAAGTAAACTCTCACATCTACACATTATAACTGTGTGTCTGCAAGTAAACTCTCACATCTATACCTTATAACTGTTGTCTGCAAGTAAACTCTCACATCTACACCTTACAACTGTGTGTCTGCAAGAAAACGCTCACATCTACACCTTACAACTGTGTGTCTGCAAGTAAACTCTCACATCTACACCTTATAACTGTTTGTCTGTCAGTAAACTCTCCCATCTACACCTTATAACTGTTTGTCTGCAAGTAAACTCTCACATCTACACCTTATAACTGTGTGTCTGCAAGTAAACTCTCACATCTACACCTTATAACTGTTGTCTGCAAGTAAACTCTCACATCTACACCTTATAACTGTTTGTCTGTCAGTAAACTCTCCCATCTACACCTTACAACTGTTTGTCTGCAAGTAAACTCTCCCATCTACACCTTACAACTGTTTGTCTGCAAGTAAACTCTCACATCTACACATTATAACTGTGTGTCTGCAAGTAAACTCTCACATCTACACCTTATAACTGTTGTCTGCAAGTAAACTCTCACATCTACACCTTACAACTGTGTGTCTGCAAGTAAACGCTCACATCTACACCTTACAACTGTTTGTCTGCAAGTAAACGCTCACATCTACACCTTACAACTGTTTGTCTGCAAGTAAACGCTCACATCTACACCTTACAACTGTTTGTCTGCAAGTAAACTCTCTCATCTACACCTTACAACTGTGTGTCTGCACGTAAACTCTCTCATCTACACCTTACAACTGTGTGTCTGCAAGTAAACTCTCACATCTACACATTATAACTGTGTGTCTGCAAGTAAACTCTCACATCTACACATTATAACTGTGTGTCTGCAAGTAAACTCTCACATCTATACCTTATAACTGTTGTCTGCAAGTAAACTCTCACATCTACACCTTACAACTGTGTGTCTGCAAGAAAACGCTCACATCTACACCTTACAACTGTGTGTCTGCAAGTAAACTCTCACATCTACACCTTATAACTGTTTGTCTGTCAGTAAACTCTCCCATCTACACCTTATAACTGTTTGTCTGCAAGTAAACTCTCACATCTACACCTTATAACTGTTGTCTGCAAGTAAACTCTCACATCTACAGCTTATAACTGTGTGTCTGCAAGTAAACTCTCACATCTACACCTTACAACTGTGTGTCTGCAAGTAAACTCTCCCATCTACACCTTACATCTGTTTGTCTGCAAGTAAACTCTCACATCTACACATTATAACTGTGTGTCTGCAAGTAAACTCTCACATCTACACCTTATAACTGTTGTCTGCAAGTAAACTCTCACATCTACACCTTACAACTGTTTGTCTGCAAGTAAACGCTCACATCTACACCTTACAACTGTTTGTCTGCAAGTAAACGCTCACATCTACACCTTACAACTGTTTGTCTGCAAGTAAACGCTCACATCTACACCTTACAACTGTTTGTCTGCAAGTAAACTCTCTGATCTACACCTTACAACTGTGTGTCTGCACGTAAACTCTCTCATCTACACCTTACAACTGTGTGTCTGCAAGTAAACTCTCACATCTACACATTATAACTGTGTGTCTGCAAGTAAACTCTCACATCTACACATTATAACTGTGTGTCTGCAAGTAAACTCTCACATCTATACCTTATAACTGTTGTCTGCAAGTAAACTCTCACATCTACACCTTACAACTGTGTGTCTGCAAGTAAACGCTCACATCTACACCTTACAACTGTGTGTCTGCAAGTAAACTCTCCCATCTACACCTTATAACTGTTTGTCTGTCAGTAAACTCTCCCATCTACACCTTATAACTGTTTGTCTGCAAGTAAACTCTCACATCTACACCTTATAACTGTGTGTCTGCAAGTAAACTCTCACATCTACACCTTATAACTGTTGTCTGCAAGTAAACTCTCACATCTACACCTTATAACTGTTTGTCTGTCAGTAAACTCTCCCATCTACACCTTACAACTGTTTGTCTGCAAGTAAACTCTCCCATCTACACCTTACAACTGTTTGTCTGCGAGTAAACTCTCACATCTACACATTACAACTGTGTGTCTGCAAGTAAACTCTCACATCTACACCTTATAACTGTTGTCTGCAAGTAAACTCTCACATCTACACCTTACAACTGTGTGTCTGCAAGTAAACGCTCACATCTACACCTTACAACTGTTTGTCTGCAAGTAAACGCTCACATCTACACCTTACAACTGTTTGTCTGCAAGTAAACGCTCACATCTACACCCTACCACTGTTTGTCTGCAAGTAAACTCTCTCATCTACACTTTACAACTGTGTGTCTGCACGTAAACTCTCTCCTCTACACCTTACAACTGTGTGTCTGCAAGTAAACTCTCACATCTACACATTAAAACTGTGTGTCTGCAAGTAAACTCTCACATCTACACATTATAACTGTGTGTCTGCAAGTAAACTCTCACATCTATACCTTATAACTGTTGTCTGCAAGTAAACTCTCACATCTACACCTTACAACTGTGTGTCTGCAAGTAAACGCTCACATCTACACCTTACAACTGTTTGTCTGCAAGTAAACGCTCACATCTACACCTTACAACTGTGTGTCTGCAAGTAAACGCTCTCATCTACACCTTATAACTGTTTGTCTGCAAGTAAACTCTCACATCTACACCTTACAACTGTGTGTCTGCAAGTAAACTCTCACATCTACACCTTACAACTGTTTGTCTGCAAGTAAACTCTCACATCTACACCTTTCAACTGTTTGTCTGCAAGTAAACTCTCACATCTACACCTTTCAACTGTTTGTCTGCAAGTAAACGCTCACATCTACACCTTACAACTGTTTGTCTGCAAGTAAACGCTCACATCTACACCTTACAACTGTTTGTCTGCAAGTAAACGCTCACATCTACACCTTACAATTGTGTATCTGCAAGTAAACGCTCACATCTACACCTTACAACTGTGTGTCTGCAAGTAAACGCTCTCATCTACACCTTATAACTGTTTGTCTGCAAGTAAACTCTCACATCTACACCTTACAACTGTGTGTCTGCAAGTAAACTCTCACATCTACACCTTACAACTGTTTGTCTGCAAGTAAACTCTCACATCTACACCTTACAACTGTTTGTCTGCAAGTAAACGCTCACATCTACACCTTACAACTGTTTGTCTGCAAGTAAACGCTTACATCTACACCTTACAACTGTTTGTCTGCAAGTAAACGCTCACATCTACACCTTACAACTGTGTGTCTGCAAGTAAACTCTCACATCTACACCTTACAACTGTTTGTCTGCAAGTAAACTCTCACATCTACACCTTACAACTGTTTGTCTGCAAGTAAACGCTCACATCTACACCTTACAACTGTGTGTCTGCAAGTAAACTCTCAAATCTACACCTTACAACTGTTTGTCTGCAAGTAAACTCTCACATCTACACCTTATAACTGTGTGTCTGCAAGTAAACTCTCACATCTACACCTTACAACTGTTTGTCTGCAAGTAAACTCTCACATCTACACCTTATAACTGTTTATCTGCAAGTAAACTCTCACATCTACACCTTATAACTGTTTGTCTGCAAGTAAACTCTCACATCTACACCTTATAACTGTTTGTCTGCAAGTAAACTCTCACATCTACCCCTTACAACTGTTTGTCTGCAAGTAAACTCTCACATCTACACCTTATAACTGTTTGTCTGTCAGTAAACTCTCTCATCTACACCTTACAACTGTCTGTCTGCAAGTAAACTCTCACATCTACACCTTATAACTGTTTGTCTGCAAGTAAACTCTCACATCTACCCCTTACAACTGATTGTCTGCAAGTAAATTCTCACATCTACACCTTATAACTGTCTGTCTGTCAGTAAACTCTCTCATCTACACCTTACAACTGTCTGTCTGCAAGTAAACTCTCACATCTACACCTTACAACTGTATGTCTGCAAGTAAACTCTCACATCTACACCTTATAACTGTTTGTCTGTCAGTAAACGCTCACATCTACACCTTACAACTGTTTGCCTGCAAGTAAACTCTCTCATCTACACCTGATAACTCTGTGTCTGCAAGTAAACTCTCCCATCTACACCTTACAACTGTTTGTCTGCAAGTAAACTCTCACATCTACGACTTATAACTGTCTGTCTGCAAGTAAACTCTCACATCTACACCTTACAACTGTGTGTCTGCAAGTAAACGCTCACATCTACACCTTACAACTGTTTTTCTGCAAGTAAACTCTCACATCTACACCTTACAACTGTTTGTCTGCAAGTAAACTCTCCCATCTACACCTTACAACTGTTTGTCTGCAAGTAAACTCTCACATCTACACCTTATAACTGTCTGTCTGCAAGTAAACTCTCACATCTACACCTTACAACTGTGTGTCTGCAAGTAAACGCTCACATCTACACCTTATAACTGTTTGTCTGCAAGTAACCTCTCACATCTACACCTTATAACTGTTTGTCTGCAAGTAAACTCTCCCAACTACACCTTACAACTGTTTGTCTGCAAGTAAACTCTCACATCTACACCTTACAACTGTGTGTCTGCAAGTAAACTCTCCCAACTACACCTTACAACTGTTTGTCTGCAAGTAAACTCTCACATCTACACCTTATAACTGTTTGTCTGTCAGTAAACTCTCTCATCTACACCTTACAACTGTCTGTCTGCAAGTAAACTCTCACATCTACACCTTACAACTGAGTGTCTGCAAGTAAACTCTCACATCTACACCTTATAACTGTTTGTCTGTCAGTAAACGCTCACATCTACACCTTACAACTGTGTGTCTGCAAGTAAACTCTCCCATCTACACCTTACAACTGTTTGTCTGCAAGTAAACTCTCACATCTACACATTTCAACTGTTTGTCTGCAAGTAAACTCTCACATCTACACCTTATAACTGTTGTCTGCAAGTAAACTCTCACATCTACACCTTATAACTGTTTGTCTGTCAGTAAACTCTCCCATCTACACCTTACAACTGTTTGTCTGCAAGTAAACTCTCCCATCTACACCTTACAACTGTTTGTCTGCAAGTAAACTCTCACATCTACACATTATAACTGTGTGTCTGCAAGTAAAAACTCACATCTACACCTTATAACTGTTGTCTGCAAGTAAACTCTCACATCTACACCTTACAACTGTTTGTCTGCAAGTAAACTCTCACATCTACACCTTACAACTGTTTGTCTGCAAGTAAACTCTCACATCTACACCTTATAACTGTTTGTCTGCAAGTAAACGCTCACATCTACACCTTACAACTGTGGGTCTGCAAGTAAACGCTTACATCTACACCTTATAACTGTTGTCTGCAAGTAAACGCTCACATCTACACCTTACAACTGTGTGTCTGCAAGTAAACGCTCCCATCTACACCTTACAACTGTGTGTCTGCAAGTAAACGCTCACATCTACACCTTACAACTGTGTGTCTGCAAGTAAACGCTCCCATCTACACCTTACAACTGTGTGTCTGCAAGTAAACTCTCACATCTACACCTTATAACTGTTTGTCTGCAAGTAAACTCTCACATCTACACCTTACAACTGTGTGTCTGCAAGTAAACTCTCACATCTAAACCTGATAACTGTTGTCTGCAAGTAAACTCTCACATCTACACCTTATAACTGTTTGTCTGCAAGTAAACGCTCACATCTACACCTTATAACTGTTGTCTGCAAGTAAACTCTCACATCTACACCTTACAACTGTGTGTCTGCAAGTAAACGCTCACATCTACACCTTATAACTGTTTGTCTGCAAGTAAACTCTCACATCTACACCTTACAACTGTGTGTCTGCAAGTAAACTCTCACATCTAAACCTGATAGCTGTTTGTCTGTCAGTAAACTCTCTCATCTACACCTTATAACTGTTGTCTGCAAGTAAACTCTCACATCTACACCTTATAACTGTTTGTCTGCAAGTAAACGCTCACATCTACACCTTATAACTGTTGTCTGCAAGTAAACTCTCACATCTACACCTTACAACTGTTTGTCTGCAAGTAAACGCTCACATCTACACCTTATAACTGTTGTCTGCAAGTAAACTCTCACATCTACACCTTACAACTGTGTGTCTGCAAGTAAACGCTCACATCTACACCTTATAACTGTTTGTCTGCAAGTAAACTCTCACATCTACACCTTACAACTGTGTGTCTGCAAGTAAACTCTCACATCTAAACCTGATAACTGTTTGTCTGTCAGTAAACTCTCTCATCTACACCTTATAACTGTTGTCTGCAAGTAAACTCTCCCATCTACACCTTATAACTGTTTGTCTGCAAGTACACGCTCACATCTACACCTTACAACTGTTGTCTGCAAGTAAACGCTTACATCTACACCTTAAAACTGTTGTCTGCAAGTAAACTCTCACATCTACACCTTACAACTGTTTGTCTGCAAGTAAACGCTCACATCTACACCTTACAACTGTTTGTCTGCAAGTAAACTCTCTCATCTACACCTTATAACTGTTTGTCTGTCAGTAAACTCTCACATCTACACCTTATAACTGTTTGTCTGCAAGTAAACTCTCACATCTACACATTATAACATAACTGTTGTCTGCAAGTAAACTCTTACATCTACACCTGATAACTGGTGTCTGCAAGTAAACTCTCACATCTACACCTTATAACTGTTTGTCTGCAAGTAAACTCTCACATCTACACATTATAACATAACTGTGTGTCTGTAAGTAAACTCTCACATCTACACATTATAACTGTTTGTCTGCAAGTAAACTCTCACATCTACACCTTATAACTGTTGTCTGCAAGTAAACTCTCACATCTACACATTATAACTGTTTGTCTGCAAGTAAACTCTCACATCTACACCTTACAACTGTTTGTCTGCAAGTAAACGCCCATCTACCTATTATAACTGCAAGTAAACGCCCATCTACACATTATAACAAAACTGTTTGTCTACAGGTGACCTATGCCGATGCTGTGGTAATTGTAAAGGGGAACCCCCTTTCATTCACGTCATATTCGATCCTGTCACGTGACTTGACGGCATTGACACCAAGCCAGTACAGCGAGGTTTGGGTAGCTGTTCTACTTTATAGGCTGCATGTGAGTAAGCTCAGTTATTTAATGTTATGTAGCATATTAAGTATGTAAATTGAAAATCCTGCTACTAACGATTATAGGTTACCTTCTGTTGAAGTATACAACCTTCCAAAAAGGTTCCTTTGCTTATGTGGAGGTTATTTTACCCGGGTAGGATTAATTTTGGATTGTTCTCATGTCTGGTAGGATAAGGGTTTTATACGTGTCTGATAGGTTAGGATTTTGAGCGTTTCTGGTAGGACAAAGATTGTTTACATGTATGATACGACAAATATTAAAGCAGACTGAAGTACACGATTGTGTAATAGTGTTGAAATCAAAAGGAAAATAAGACTACTAAAGATTTGCCTGTATACAAGTCGTCCCCGAGTGTTCAACAGTATTTGCTATTGCTGTTATTGATTTGTTGACTTTGAGCGCGTCGTATGACTGGTTTCCTTTTATCTAAAAATGTGAGCTGTTACAAACTGTATAGCTGTATTTTCATGGAGACTTTAATAACGCCTTATATAAGCTAAAAAATCGTTATTTTTTAAAGAAAATTCAATCAACGTCAGAACGGGGAACTCCTAACCGTTATATTGGCTGCACTAATTTGTCATCAAAATTGCGTATGACAATTGACACACGACTGCCTAGTTTGAGATCATGTATGCGTTTTCATAACGTAGTTTTAATACGTTTTATACCAACATTCTGTACTTTTTGTAAGAATTTTGGAACGGTTGACCCCAACATTTCTGGAGTGTCTGTTTAACGTGCAATGTAGGAACAAAAGCTAACACCCCATCAGTGAAGCATGTAACCTTGTTTTACCCGATCAATACTCTATCCAAAGGTTACCCCGGGTTAGTAAGGATTGCGATAAGAGAGGTCGCGATAACATTGCACTCAGATAAGGCCTATCTCCAGTGTAGTTACACTAAGAAACGAAATACCCGGGTAGCTAGACTGGTAACTAGTATAGACTTGAAGTTCGGATGAAAACATATCTGTCTGGATTTCAACAATGAAAAGAGTGGAGACATTTATTTATACATTTATCTTAAATCTAAATTATGATTTATAGGGGCATATACAAACATTAAGATGCTCTGGATAAATAGTGTTGTTTTTGGTTGACATTATTTCTATTAATAAGACTACATTATAGTGAACTGGAGTGATACATAGTTCCACAGTGAACCCAATACAGGCAGAACATAGTTCAACATACCTTGATCTTTATATTCTTGTTGTAGTTAAATTTTAGTTGATAAATACATTGTAATTGCACCAACATATGAAGACAAGATGAGGCATGATTATCCGTTTGATTATTGGTGGTCGGGCAGTCATGGAAGTTATGTCGGCAAAATCTGTTCGAGCATTTTTTATTTTCATGCTTTTTGTTTTCCCTTTTATGAAACAAGTTTAATATGTGTCTTTTAATAGTTCACTACATTAGCCATGACATCACAAAATCCACATGTTGATCAGCGAAATTAAACATACAAATCATCATCGACATCTCTTGTAGGGATTACTTTAAGGTAAAATCTTTCCCTAATGCAACTCGATATTGAGCCTTTTATGAGTTAAACAGAGTTCATTGTACATTTAGACAGCTTGTGTAGTTGATACCATCACATGCAGGTTTGTAAATCCTAACAGGTGCATTTTAAGAGTATTTAAAATCTGGGGGAGTAAATGATACCCTAGGGGCGATGTCTTCTAAAGATTCTACAGACACCTTGTATACCTAGAACCTCTATTGAGATGGAGGGAGGGAGAGGAGGGGAAGAGGCACCGGGGACAATGTCCTCTGATGATTCTACAGAAGCCGTAGACAACAAGAGGCCATGTTCAGACAACAGTCAAGTACAAGTTGTAAGCACTGAGAAGAGGATCAAGATGGACACTGCTCAAACTACTGCTGATAACACATCCGTAACAAGTAGATCAGGAAACAATGAACTCGAGGAGAGGACCGAGGGGTATGTATGGTATAAACTGAGTCATGAGATTGTTTGAACGTGTTTTAACTAATGAGAGACCTCCACATATGTTTGAAAATAAATGTCATTGGGTATCGAAAATCGATGAAAGATCATTAGCTTCCACGTTCAAACGGTTGTTCTATTATATTTCAAGATCATTCATTGTTGTAACCGAATAACTTAAATGTTAAGAAATCAAGTGTTATGAATGTAGTTGTGATATGATATGATATGATGTGATATGATATGATATGATATGATAAAAACTTGTCAATTGTGGAATTCCAAATCATTATTTCTCTTTACTCATCATATTGACAATAGCTGAAACTATAGACTTCATGTATCAGTAAACTAATAATATTATATTTAATATTGAACTAATATCATTTAAAAGAACAAACTTGTACACCTCGATGCAAATGTTAAAGAGGTGAGAATACTGCTACCTGTGACAGTTTAGTTAATATATTTTCCGAACATCACTAGTCTTATTTTACACACTCACCATGACATCCTCTCAGATAACTATTCATTGAGACGCATGTGATATATTTTGGCTGGCAGCAATTGTGATCATGGGTATATTACAAGCCATCGCACGTTTGCCCACAAACTGACGACTGAGGTCTTATCGTATTTTTGTTCCTCAGAACCACAGCAGGTCTTTCTATAAACATGACGGGTGCAGCTGGTACAGGAACCGTGGACACTGTACACATGGCTGGAGTCGTAATAAACGTTAACACACCGATTGGTAAGTCCTTCTTAGTAAAAGGGTCAGCTGTGCACATCAAATACAGATCATTTAAAAAACCTTAGGGAACACGTTTAACTTTCTATAGTGACCTATACTCAGCAACAATAGTTCTTGTGACACAGATCTATATTCATAACCACGGTTCACGACACTCCGTACAAGCATAGAAACACAAATATTTGAACTGTTCATGTATGTTTAAGAGTTAAGGTAATCAAACTTGACGTTGGATAGAACTTCTCGTTCCTAATAAAGACACATATACAGGATTTTCCTTTCACAAGACATAAACACGTTCTGGATAAAACTGAAAAACATTAAGATTAATTCTGTCTGTAACGGAACACCAGAAGATCTTTATTGATTCATGAACAATCTCACGACTGGTTACTTCCATGCCCCAGAGGTGTGGTATGTGAATCAACTCACTTGGGGGTCATATCTATCACATGAATAAGAATTTATCAATTCTCTTGAGCAATCAGATCGGCGTTTACTCTTTGAAATGTCCATGAGTAAGCCAAATGCCTATGAAACCCGAGTTTTTGCATCAACTCGTGTTGATGGCGTTTAAAAAACCTTTGTTGCTGAACATATACACAAAGAACTTAGTTAAGCCCCCAAATTTTTAAAAAATACAAATTTTCAGGCAAACAATTAGAGGTTTTCAATAGAGCGATCACCTTGCAGTGTAGAAACGAAAACTTCTCTCGATTTATGATACACCGTTTCTGGATTATTGATTTTACAACGGTCGGTCAGTATTTTTGAGTCAAAATCCAAGTTACTTTAAACTTGAAAATAAAGTCAATATTTTGTGCTGCAGTGTCATAAATATAATTCTAATGACTTAATTGACTTAATTTATTACTTTTAGAAAATGACCTCATAACTAAAGTTAGTTGTTAAAGCAGTAACTCAGAGTTGTCAAATTTACTCACAGATTTTTATATTGTAGGGTAATCAGACACGTTCTGGATAAAACTGAAGACGGTTTGGACCAATTCTGTTGGTAACGTAACACCAACTCCTATCTGATCTGTATGAATCTTGAACACTCTCACATAGTACACGACTTGTTAATTCCATGCGACAGAGGTATGCTATGCAGATCAACTTACTTGGTGATCATATCTCTCACATGAATAAGAATTTATAAATTATTTCTTTAGCAGTAAGATCGGCGTTGTTTTAAACGAGTTATATGGTATTGTGAGCGTCGGTTTTATGTATAATGTGTGACTAGTCATGATGCTGATTATATAAGGTATTTATATATACTTCCTAATCATAAACCATATATCCTTTACTGGGTCTCGTTTAGGAAAGAAAGAAAAAGAGAAGAAAAAATGTATTCCGTTGTCACACATATTTACATACAATAAAATTCTCAATAATGCGCTAAAGTATACATTAAAAAGACGTATAAATATGCTAAAATGATATCATCGTTAAGTATGTAGGTTTAATACTGCGTCTAAGTTACCGCTATTGCGTCCGATGGGTATAAAATCGGGAGGCAACTAGTACTAAAGTGATATGCGCACTGGGGCTTAAAGTGACACAGAGTATCTTTGTTAAAATTTTGTTTGGTTTCGATAAGCTACAAAATATTTAATATGCTGATTGAAGTTCATATCTTATCACTGGACTTGCAAATATATCCATTTATGCATAATATCTCTAAAATGCTTGATTTTATGGAAAAATCAAGAAAACATCTCAAATACGTTTAATATTCGAAATTATGCATCCAATTAATCTACCTATAGTTATAATACCTAATAAACACTATCGAATAGAATATATCTTCCTGTCAGCTTATGACAAGGTTTCAAACTTACGTTTGGCGAATTTGCGCTCGCCACTCGAGCCACATTGTCCGGTTTTCGATCAAAATCCCGACTTTAAATGGCCGTATTTTCGCTTTAACGTACTGGTTGACCTTTAACTTGTTATTTTCAGTAACAGTTAGTGGTTCCCGATGTAATAACATCGATTTCAAAATTTGACATATGTGATCCTATCAACATACTTTTTGTCTCTTTAAGTTTCGGCCATTTCAGTGAATTATTGCTAAAAATACCACGAATACAGTAAAATACTTTTTCAAATATTGGAGTTTAATATGGGTCTTACATTATAAACTACTTAAGAGAACATATGAAACATGATAGAATAAGATAAATGTGAGCAATATTATGGTGGAGGGAGTAGTTAACCGATATACAGTTGTTACCTACTTGAGGCCTCTTGTCTCTTAGTTTGTGGACGAGAAGCGGCTGTAAAATGTCGCATCTCAGGAGAAATAAAAATTCCTTGTCATCGTGGAATGCTACGAATGTTGGGTTTATCAATGTTGCTTCATTAAAAAAGGTTGAATCTCATTTCAGAGTGAAATTTACATTCAATAATACATATCTAACAGTGCACGGCTTGCTGCTTTGCATAATTCTCTCGCATATTGTTAATGTCTAGATATATCCAGAGCCCAAGGTATCTGTAACAGTCAGTTAAACACAGTTCCTCTTCACAACAGTGAAACACATAGTCAGTAGGAATACATGCGCCTGATCAAAAATATTTGTTGTTTTACTAGTATTAATAATAAATTTCAATTTGTTCATTATTGTTAGCTGTTATTGTTATTTTGCAGTGACTATACCTGACCACCTACCTGAACTATTAGGTAAGTCTTTTTACCTTTAATAATTTGTTCAAAGAGCTGAATACAACATCCTTGTGTATGCATTTCGACGAGTACCAAACTAGTGCAATTTAATTATCATTCATTCAAGACACTTATCAAATGCATAAATCGCAAAATATGTTGTTTCATTCAACATTCTAAGAGTAGAAAGGTAAACTACAATGTATAGAGAAGACATGCTATGCCTGAGGCTTGTTTCGGGGTATTGATGTTTCAGACGGTTGTGGAAATTTTTTATGACACGTCACTGTCATAATTGCATTTTTCACACTTTTTAACATGTATTTATGTAAAAAATGTTACGTGTGAAATCCAAATATTTCTTATTTGTCATTCATGTGATGCTCGTTAGTGAAATCGACGTTTGACTGTTATCAAATATATATTTTATAGAGAGAACGAAGGAGGAAACGGAGTGCATGACGTCAGGGATGGTTCGAGTGTCTGCTGTGGACGATGTCCTTAACAAGATGAAAGTTCAGCGATGGATAACAATTACAGGGAATGCTGGGGATGGCAAGACGGTTCTAGGTTACCTGGTACTGAAGGAGTTCCTGCAGAAGAATGTCCAAATTTTCACTGTCTATAAACCTGAGGAGTATGATCAGATAGCAAAGATGAAAGAAGATAAGGTCATTATGTTTGATGATAGATTTGGTGCCTTTCTTGCTGATCATAAGATGATCAAGAAGTGGTTTGATGTCATACAGAAAATCTTTAAAATTATTGATGGACAAAATCAAAAAATCAAAGTCATCTTCATCAGTCGGAAAAATGTTGTAAATGAATCTAAGGTTTATCTTGGACGTCTTACAGATACAATTTTCGACAGGAAGTGTGTTATTGACCTGAGTAATAGAAAATTAACTGACGAAAGACTGAAGATCCTGGAATATCATCTTGGACATGAGAAAGTGACTATTGATCCAGAAACAAAAGCAAGAGTTTGCAAAAGGGAAGTCGCACACGGCTTCCCTCATTGTTGTAAAATGTTTTCAAAGCTTATATCTGATGGATATGATGTCCCCATCGAAGAATTTTTTGAGTCACCTTTAGAGTTTCTGGACATGACCACCAAAGTTCTTTACAATGAAACCTGCAGATATCTCTTCCAGCTGATGATAAGGAATGATGGGAAACTTAATGTTTATAACATTGAAGATGTATGTGAAAGACAAGCTCTACTTAAAGTAGAAAAAGAGCAAGAAGGCAGCTATATCACTGTATGGAGGAATGGCATCTGTCAGTTTGCTCATCCATCAGTGTATGAGAGTGTGCTGAATGTCACCAATGATATTGACCCTCTATACTGTGTTCAGTATGCCACTTTCTCTGTTATAAGACAGAAGATGGTCATCTCAGTATCTGATGAAGAAGACAGCAACAGAGCTCCCTGTTACATCATCGTGAAGCCAATCCCTGCAGTACTGAAGGTTTTAGCTGAGAGGTTCCGAGAACAGATACTCGGGGGAGACTACTCTGTGTTCAAGCACAGACTTTGTCAGAGTAGGGAGTTCTGTGAAGCTCTTATCTCCGGTTGCGTCTGTGATGATGAAAACGAGGTAATTCGTGAAAATCTTAACACATAATCTACAAAAAATCTTTAATTTTCTTTATCATACATTTTACATGCATGACATATACATAACATGATAAGTTAAGGTAAATGATATTTAGGAGTTTATTTACTGTTGTGGTGCAGCTTAGTTGACCTCTATGATTGAAGCTCTTTATCTTTATGCCTTGATAAAGGGTGGATTTCAAATCAAGACACTTGAACATGGTTTTTATCAATTTTGTTGTCAACTTTGGCGGATGTTCACATCAAAACTTAAAAAATTCTATTAACTCACCCTGTAGTTATATTCAGAAGTGAATGGCAGTGTTAATTCTCTAACGTCATTTTTCAGGACAATTAAAGGCTTAAATTTTAGTGCATTGATTTTGACCAATCATTATATTCACAATATCATAACTTTAATTGATAAAAAACATTATCCATCTCCCTACTATACCCTTCATTATCTGTTGATTAAAGTACTGCGAACGTTGCTCCTGAACGTAACCTAAACAATAGTTAGATCACCCTGCTCTTTCAAAAGAATATTGACTTGTAATTGAAATAGTTTTATGTCTGATCATTTACCAGAAATTGATAATAGTGGGTGGGATAGCGCAGTGGTTAGCACTTTCGGCCTCTGACCAAAACGTCCGTGGTTCGAATCCTGCCAGGGGCTCAGCAACAATGTCTGTAGTAGAGAACTGTTCTACACACAGTCAGGATTGGGTGCAATTTCACACTAAATTTCAGCGCAGTACTACACATGGTTCGCTAGTTCCAGCAACTGCTCGCAGGTTTCACCGCCTAGTGTTGCCGGCTTTTTCCTGCAGCTATGATATAAGTGAAATACCTTAGAAAGCGACATCAAACCCCAAATGACATAACCTCTTTCAATAGTATGTTTTAAAATAAGAGAACAATTCTCAATTTCCGCTGTTAAACTGGAATTGTAATATTCTGTTGATATTTTAACCTATGAAGATACGATGTGAATTTTTCCTGTTATTTTCATTTCCATTTTCAAGTGGGTAACTTGATAGTCTAATTACTGAAGTATGATTTTTTTTTATCAAATTAATGAAAATAAAACATACAATGTTGACTGTCAACAAATGTAATTGGACATCCTAGTACTCGCAAACAAGGGACACAGAAAATGAACATTATATTTCTACAAGACTAAGTTCTTGTCTTTGCTTAGAAACATAAATAATTAAAATAATATCTTACGGCGAATTAAGATAGTTGTTAGGCCTTGTTAAGGTTTCCCTACAAGACTTGCATTCATTCATTCAATCTGTCATCCTTAAGTTGTGTTTGCCTAATTAGAACAATTATCAAAGAATACTTCAGTTATTTAGAATATGCATCAAAACTTTGGCAATAAGAAAATCCTGAATTCCTTTTGTCACTTTATGTTTACAGAAAGGTTCAAAACAATTCATCAATGAACCAGGAGAGAAAGGAGACACCATGATGGTGACAGCTCTGAGGGATGGACGCATGGCTGCTGTACACAGCTTATTGGAGGCTGGGGCGGATGTCAACATACAGGATTGGAGTAGAAGAACAGCCTTACACCATCTGTGTCGGCTTAGGAAATCTGTGGTGTGGGATTATGATGATGATGACGATGACGATGACGAATATTATTATGACAACTATTATGAAGAGGATGAGGATGAGGATGAGGATGAGGATGATTGTGTTATCATTGACACAATACAACTGATCATCACCAAAGGAAGAGGAAACGTCAATATTCGCGATGTAAATGGACAGACACCACTTCATTATCTCTGCAATGTCAACTCTCCTGATGATCAACAGCGTGGAGTCATCGATGCTCTTCGATCACTTATCACTGAAGGGAGTGGAGACGTTAATATTCGCAATGTAAGTGGACAGACACCACTTCATTATCTCTGCAAGGTCAACTCTCCTGATGATCAACAGCGTGGAGTCATTGATGCTCTTCGATTAACTATCACTGAAGGAAGAGGAGACGTCAATATTCGCGATGTAAGTGGACAGACACCACTTCATTATCTCTGCAAGGTCAACTCTCCTGATGATCAACAGCGTGGAGTCATTGATGCTCTTCGATTAATTATCACTGAAGGCAGAGGAGACGTCAATATTCGCGATGTAAGTGGACAGACACCACTTCATTATCTCTGCAAGGTCAACTCTCCTGATGATCAACAGCGTGGAGTCGTTGATGCTCTTCGATTAATTATCACTAAAGGAAGAGGAGACGTTAATATTCCTGATCGATTTGGACAGACAGCTCTTCACTATCTGTGTCAACTCAACCAAACTGATGATCAACAGCGTGGAGTCATCGATGCTCTACGACTGTTCATCACTGAAGGTAGAGGAGACGTTAATATTCCTGATAGTTCTGGCCATACACCACTACACTATCTGTTCAGATGCGTCGCATTCTCCAGGGAAGAAATGTTAATTATCTTGGAAGGGAAAGGTGACCTTAACCGATGTGAACATCACAAGATCACCCCACTGCACTACCTCTGTGCATTCTCAGGCCTTCAACTGGACACAGTAGATCTCGTGATCAATGAAGGGAAATTAAACTTCAATAGAGGTGATGAACATGGTACGACACCATTCCATTACCTGTGTGAAAATGGAAGGGTTGACTTTAATGTAAAGCTTCGCATTACCAACACAGCAAAAGGAGACATCAACAAGCAAGATGATAATGGAATCACACCGCTCCATGTTCTTTGCAAGGGATCACTTCAGATGAAGGATGTCCTGACATTAATCAAAGCGGGAGGCAAGGCCAGGAGGCGAGGAATCAGTGATGAAGAAATACAACAGCTGAAGCAGGTCCCTGAATCATACATGAAGAAACGAAACGATCTCGGGTACACACCACTTGACTACCTCAATGATCAAGGTAATAATCCGTTAAACAATGTATGATCCCATTGATACATCCCGTTTTTAAAGACCATCAGGGTTTACGGTAAACCTTTAATTTTTGAGCTATGTTAACCGTCAGTATATAAAGAGTCGAAAAGCTCAAATTGTAAGCAATTGAGGCTTTATACTCTTTTTCAGTAATTGCAATGTTCAAAATTGTTTTGAAGAATATGAATAATTTACAAACATAAAAGAGCATTGATTTATGTTTTACAATTATCCAAATATTTCCAGACAATTTGGATTACATATTGTCAAATGAATAAATCATGTTTGAGTTTGTATAAACAAATTCTATCTATTTAATTCTAAAAGGGTCAGTAGCACCAAGCATGCATAGGTAGAGAACACATTTTAAAGATTCACATTGACGGCCATTTTTGTGTGAACACCTTTAATTCATTTTGTCTTAGAAAATATATAACATTGCACAACTTTACATCATTCATTTGTTTTATTACTGCCTTTTCTATTTGAAATACATTACCTTTCAATTAAAACCATTTGTTTTCATATTTTTGCAGATTGCAGTCTACCCTGGACAGACGGGATGATAGCCAGATCTGCTGCTGACCTGGTGCTGTGTAGGGTGAAACATGGGGACACGTCGACCATTCTACTAGGTAAAATAAGTAATTCCTGTTTTGAAGGTTGATCTGCCACACTGAGTCACAAGTTGGGAAACGTGTGGTGTAACCATAGTAAGATACTTTATTCATGATTTGTTAAAGCACCAGTATAATAGGGTACCTGGTTTGGAAGTGATGACAATGTGACAGGAAACTACAGATAATCACAAAGTGGCTGCTTGGCTCAGTGTTGTGTATCTTAATAGAAGGTCGGCATGACAGATCGAGAAAGTATACCTTCAGTGTCTAGTGTTATTTAAAAGTGGTATGACTATGATCTGATAAACTGTTGGTAATTGATTTTCATCGTGATTGCAAGTTATAGAACTTCATGCCTGTGATATGGTTGTTAAAGGAGTTAATAAATTGACATTTAAGATAGGTTTTATGACAAATTAGCAAACGCTAAAAAACTTAACCTTTGAAAATTGTAGTCTTAGGATTTTAATCATTCAATTACCTTATTTGAAATTTTTAGAACAATAGTATTTACAACTGTCTGAAATAAAATAATATATCATATAATAAGGATTTATACAAATATTGATTACCTCAAACTTTACTTCTAACTTTATTTCAAATTATGTAAGTCTGAGTGTAGTTAAATATTCAACATAACAGCATTATGAGCTGGTCATACTTTTATTCACACAAAGACGTGCAGTGAAGATCTGCAATTTACAGAAAATCACAATAGGCTTTGTTTAGCACCATAAAATAATACTTCTGCAAGGAATAATAATGATGTGTGAAAACGCTGAAAATTAAATGAAATATAGGGCTGATATAGCCAAGAATAACAACACTGATAGTGATTGAAGCGTACGTAAAATATGTAAGATTTTTGCCAATGTAGAGGAGACAAGGGCAAAGTGACTAAGCGTTATTTTTCCTTAACCATCGACAAATGGCGTGGTTTGTCAGCGCTTGCCCCGAGTGATCTTAAATGTTTCTATATAGTCAACACATATTAGTACCAATTAGTTACCAATTAAACTAGGATTGACGCGTCAATACTTAGGTCTTCAAGACTTCCTCTTTGACCTTCACACAGTGTTTGACCTTCACATGACTTTTTGTCATGGAGGTATACAATCACTTTTTCATCATGAAAATGACCAAATTCCACATTATATTCAATATTTAAAGCTTTTTAAAAAATCCAACATGGCGGCCAATGTCAGTTATGGCATTATACTTCAGAGAATATTATTCCTAGAAGGTTCTACAGTCTTGTTGCTGCCTGATGATAGATGCAACATTTCCTAGTGTTTTATTGCTAATGAACTACAATTTTTCAATCATTCTTATATCAGAATCATTCAAAACAAAAGTAGGATTGACCACATTTAAATACTCCAAAATCAATGTTAATGTTTAATCTAATTTTAATGAGATTTATCAAAGATTGTATGTTCTTTTGGCTTTCATATGATATATAGAACAAATATGTATCACGTGTCGTAGGTTAACAAGGATTTTTAAAACATACCCACCAAAAGACCCGTTTTCAAAAATGCAAACTTTGACCCTTCCTCGTGACCGGAAATCATTGTTCGCGATCGATTTTATTCTTTTATCTTGAAGACCTTGCTCATGTCTAACTCTCATGCAAAAATCATTAAGTTCTATGGTCTGGTTTTTGAGTTATCTGCCCTTGAAGTTGGCGATTTTTCGATTTTGGTCAACTTTGAAAGGTCACAGCAAAAAAAGTATTAACGTTAGAACCATTAAACTTCTTAACTTTCATGTATAATACTTCAGCTACATTGAGTATACATTTCAGCTCTCTAGTGCAAGTATCTTCAGAGGAGAAGATTCTCAAAGGCGGGTGGGGTCGGAAACGGTCGAAAATGCACTAAAAGCAAGATGGTGGACAAACCACGTGACCTACGAATTTGTCCTGATTCCCTTTTTTTCATCATTTTTCATTGCGCATCGTTTAAAAAAAATTTTAAGTCTGTAAGTGCATTTTGAAAAAAAAATCAATGTTAAATTTTTGATTTTGGATTCGAACTGGACCTTTAATGAATGAACCGATTTTGCCCAAAAGCTTCGCATGTCTATTCCAGGGTAAAATCTACAATCCCTGAAAGTTTCATGAAAATCGGCTCGTTAATACGTTCAGAAATGGAGGAACAAAAAAACGTCCAAATAATAATAATAACTAGGATTGACGCGTCAATACTTAGGTCTTCAGATTCCTCTTTGAACTTCACATACTGTTTGACCTTCACATGACTTTTTGTCTAAGAGGTAAACAGTAGCTAATACATTATCAAAATGACCAAATTCCACTTGTTATTCAGTGTTAAAGACTTTTCAGAAAAATTCATCATGGTTGCCAGTGTCAGCTATGACATCATTCTTCAGAGAATATTATTCCTAGTAGCAGAAAAAAATTTGGTTAAATTATCTCCCACCGTTTTCGAGATACATGTGATTTAACGTTGTAATGTAAAGAAAACACTGAAATTTGAAGATTTTTTTACCCCTACTCCATGTTGGTCCTTCTATCTCCTTAACTATCAAACTTTTTATGATAAAGTACAACATAGCAAAAGTTGTGCTTGGAATGGCGTATGAGAAAACACAATCAATTAAAAGATATCTTTATTAATAAAGAAACTGTGGAACCTTGAAATGTGCTAAAAATGAGGATTTTCCCAAAATCGCAATATTCAAGGACTGGTCAAGGACAGAATTTTTTTTATCATGACTTGTTGATATTTTTTTCCGTCTACTCATTACATCTGCTTCACAAAACATCAATGATAAAATTTCTATCTGTAACAGTTTTGAATCTAAAATTCTCAAAGTAAAATAACCCTAACAAAATGTTAAAATCGCCGAAAAATGAAAAACAACTCTTTATGTCCACATATTTCCTTTAATATCAACTTTTATATAATAATGACCTGTAGTGAACTTGTTCACCTATCATTGTAGAACAGATTACATCAAACAGATTTCATTTTTGACATTTCCTTACAGAGTGGTGCCCCTTTGAACGTAACACGAAAAATGACACTTAAAAAAAATGTCGAACTCCAAGGGCAGATAACTCGAGTAACAGGTCAAAAATTAAAAATTCGCGGTATTCACGTTTTTACACACTCATTAAGCTTTCTAACGAGCTATCACACTAGACTGTATGTATTGCAGTTAGGGAGGAGAAGATTTTCAAAGACGCATACCATCAGAACCGCGAAATTTCCGAAATTTTTTAGTTTTTTGAAAATAGAAAAAAATCTAATTATACGGCCGAAAACCGCTATGGGCTCAATCGATGAGGAATGTTGTTGCCCACATTTTGGTGAAAGTTTTTTGAAATTATCTCCCTTAGTTACCGAGAAATCGAGGTTTGCAGTTTTTTCGTTTAAGGGGAGATAACTCAAAAACAAATTCGAAATTCAAAAATCGCCCAGGACATTCACTAATTTGGGTCAAACTCTACAATCCCTGAAAGTTTCATGAAAATCGGCTTGTCAATAAGATCAGAAATCTTGACAGAAAAAACGTCCAAATAATAATAATAATAATAATAATAATAATCCGGATAATAACAATAGGTCTTTGACTTTCGTCTGAAGACCTAACTAGGATTGACGCGTCAATACTTAGGTCTTCAAGATTCCTCTTTGACCTTCACACAGTGTTTGACCTTCACATGACTTTTTGTCTAAGAGGTAAACAGTAACTAATACATTATCAAAATGACGAAATTTCACATACAATTTAATGTAATTCCTCTTTGATCTTGACACAAATTTCCCTAATGGTGTTAAAGATTAGCGAAAACATGACAATTAACATTGAAAGAAAGTAGAATTCTAAAGGACACAAGTTTAGTCTGGTCTCTACCCTTTGACCTGTTCAGCTAGGTTGCACCTGATTGGAACGTGAATGTTTCCACTGACATAGCTCTTAGGGTCACAAAGACTCACAAACCCCCACACCACGATAAGGTACTTGGTCTCGTGGGAGTGTTTTTTTTGTTGTTTTTTTTTGTTTTTAAAATTTGGTCGATCATTGTCAAAAAACACTTAACGTTATATGACACTCATGAAATAACATCACATATAATACATAACATTTATATAGAGTCATATTTAAAATACATCTGTCAATTAAGTTCAAAGTGCTCTTAAGATATCTCGTCATATCGATTGATCGATTTGACAATTACAATAAATACAATACTAAAACTGCTCTCAAAACAGCCAGTTGGCTACGTCATCTTGATTGCAGGACATGACAATGATAAGATATTTAGTAAAAACTGCTCACAAGACAGCCAGTTGGCTACGTCATCTTGATTGCAGGACATGACAATGAAAGACATTTAGCAAAAACTGCTCACAAGACAGCCATTTGGCTACGTCATCTTGATTGCAGGACGTGACAATGAAAACAGACATTAAGTGAAAACCATTTCCAAGACAGCCACTTGGCTACGTCATCTTGATTCCATGATTTGACAATTACAATACATACTATACCAAAACTGCTCTCAAGACAGCCACTTGGCTACGTCATCTTGATTGCAGGACATGACAATGATCGACATTTAGCAAAAACCGCTCACAAGACAGCCATTTGGCTACGTCATCTTGATTGCAGGACATGACAATGATAAGATATTTAGTAAAAACTGCTCACAAGACAGCCAGTTGGCTACGTCATCTTGATTGCAGGACATGACACAATGATAGACATTTAGCAAAAACTGCTCACAAGACAGCCATTTGGCTACGTCATCTTGATTGCAGGACGTGACAATGAAAACAGACATTAAGTGAAAACCATTTCCAAGACAGCCACTTGGCTACGTCATCTTGATTCCATGATTTGACAATTACAATACATACTATACCAAAACTGCTCTCAAGACAGCCACTTGGCTACGTCATCTTGATTGCAGGACATGACAATGATAATATATTTAGTAAAAACTGCTCACAAGACAGCCACTTGGCTACGTCATCTTGATTGCAGGACAGTTTGTATGGGATAGTCAGTCATAAGTATAAGTACAAAAGATACATAAATATACTTATACTCATGAATAGGCAACTAACATAAACAATAACATGAATTCAAATTTTTTTTTTTTTTTTTTTTTTTTTAATCGGTAACCACGATTTCAAACAAAGTATCAAGCATATTGTCCACGTGGTGAGGGACAAAATGTCACGAGCAGGTCAATGTACCAGGTAGTACACAACTTAAATTTTCACTTGGACAGCTTCATGGTGGCTGTAAAATGTTGGCAAAATATTGACAGATATGTTATCAACATTCCTTGAATAAACATGATCAATTATTGTGTCATCTTCAGTTGTTGACTGTGAAACATGTTGAATGAACCCCAATGTTTCCATCAAACCTGCAACAGATGATGATGTCTTGATATCATCATTGAAATCACCAAGAACGAGCATGCCACATCTGAATTTGCTGAGGAGATTGAAAATTAGATTGGACAGGTTCTTTTTGAATGCGGTTAGACAATATGTTGGTGGCCTGTATATCACAACAATGACCAACTTTTTTTCTGAAAGATAGATGCACACATGTTCAATGTTGAACTTCTGATGTACTGTTTGTGCAACCACATCATCTTTCACAAAAATACCAACACCACCATGTGACAATGATTTCAAGTTGGAAAACATGTTGTTGGAACAGTCGTATGATGACTTTCTGTTCTGATGGTAAAAACAGTGAGATTGAAGGTATCCTCCACACACGTTATCATCTGTTAGCCAAGTTTCAGTGAGACAAACAAGGTCGGCATTAATAAACCGCTCATCCAACTTTACACACTTGAGATGAGGAACTAACCCTTCAACATTATGTAAAACAATTGATAGTTGATCTGTGTCAGATAAGTCTGGTTGTGGAACAAAATTTTCCATTTTGGACAAGGCATCCGTTACCAGCTCATTGCAGAATATCTTTTGAGGGTCAAAATTCTGTATGACCAAACCTTCCAATGATTTTACCCTACTCAAGGCAACATATGCCTGTCCAGGGGTTCGAATGCCATCAAACGAAACAACGGCATTGTCAAATGTCAACCCCTGAGTCTTGTGGACAGTGCATGCCCAAGCAAGCTTCAGTGGAAACTGATGCCTCATGCCAGACCCGTTTTTAGCCGATTCCTCTTGCCTGACAATTGGTGCGCTTGATGTTGGCACATTTGGAGGAAATTGAGTAGTTTTCCGCAAGCTCTCGCCTACTTTAGAGTCATCAAATGATACAAAAATTGTCTCAACCTTGTCTGCATTTGGTTTCATTTTTAAATGAACAACTGAGCCGAAAACTCCATTGACAAGGCCATCAGCTGTATCGATATTTCTTGTCAGCATAACTCTGGCACCAACTCCAACATGAAAAGTTTTTGGGAAGGCAAAGGATCCACATTTCGATTTCCTTACTGAAACACCAGTTTGCTTTTGTTTCAAAACATCTTCAGCTTCAATTGTTTTAACATCAGCACATGTTTCATGTAGTTTATGGACGTTAAATTCATCCACATGGCTGTTCCTTGAGAATATGTGGATGCAATCGCGCTCCTCTCCGGTTTCACGACTTTGAAGAGTTGTTATGTCTTGAGGGTTCAATGGAGCTTTACGAAGCCTTACTCGAAGTCGATTCAGGGTTTCAGCAAATTCCTGGTTCTTTTGCCTCATAATTCTAGATAATTCGGCCTTAACAAAGTAATCATTGAAATAATCAATGCCGAGTTTTTCAGAGAACAAAGGTTTCCCTTTAACAGGTGGTAATTGGTAAAAGTCACCCACAGCCAGAACAGATATATTTCCAAATGGTGCATCTTCAGATGATTGCTTAATTTGCCTCAAACGACCATGGATATAAGTCAGCAATTTGTGGTCTACCATGGAAATTTCATCAATGATCACCAACTGTAAGCTCCGAAATTTGCATCGAAGAGTATTGACTTTCTCTTCACTCAGCGGAACATATGGTAAAAATGCATCAATACCTATGGAAAATGCACTATGAACAGTTTGAGCATTGATGTTAAATGCAGCAAGCAAAACAGAGATGTCATCTGGATTCTCGCGAATTGTGGCAAGCAGTCTGCTGCATTCATAATTGATAGCTTTAATCAGAAGCGACTTTCCAGTTCCTCCAGGACCATGCACACACAAGTGAAATGGCTTAGGTTCATGTCCGTTGCGTTTCTGAAGGGCCCATTGTCTGACCCTGAAAAAGATTTCTCTTTGCTCTGCGTTAAGAGACTGCAATAGGGACTGTGCATCACGTTTTGACATTGAAGTTTTAACAGCAGTTGTTGATGACAACCTATCACTTTCAACTCTGATAGTCAATTCAGGAATGTTTTCTGCTTCATCTTCAACTTGTTCAATTGGTTCCCTTATTTCTTCACATTCCAGTCTTTCATGTTCAGTTTCTGGACAAATTTGCGTCCAGGCATCTTCCAGGGAACCAGCATTTTGTAAAACAGCTTCAGCCATGTCAAGGTCATCTGCATCCTTTTCAAATTTGCTGCGATTGTCATCAACAGTGACTTTGACAGGTTGAAGCACATCATTGATCTTAACTGCCCCTTCGGAATAAAACTGTTCAAAAGTGTCAAAGTTGGGTGGTTTTAACTGGGCATTGAGCCTGTGAGGCAGAAATAGCTGCAGAATGCTTTGATAGTATTTTTCAGAGTCCTTACTTCTCGAAAACCTTGGATACCGCACAACAGCTGGTTGACTGTTGGTTCTTTTTTGCATGTATCCAACATTGTTTTTAAGTTGTAAGATTGGAGTTCGACGTTTAGAGTTGTCGACTCGAGAAAACTCTGAATTTGATACTATTCTATAATCAGAGCAGAACTCTGCTAAGCACAGTTCATCCATTTCTTGTCCTTCAGGTCTGTTGACATAACGATCAACAATACTGGTCGCCCACATGTCGTCTTCAGTAAAGTCACCAGAAGCTGATTTCTGTTTAATCGTTTCAATCGGCAAGCTGAGACGAACATTTTCTGGTCCCACAGGAATGAATTGGACTTTTCGAGAGCCCTGTTTTAAATGCAAATTGCATACTCGGAATACAGCCTCCTGTGCACTGACTTCCCTATGAGTCAAATATGCATGTCCAATTTTCTTCAGGGCCTCTTTTGCAGTGATGTTGTCATCGCTGCGAGCTTCTCTCTCAGTCTGACTTAACAAAATGCCCATTTCCCGCTCTGATTTGCTAATGTAAGAAATGATATAAACAACGCAAGAATACGCATCAACAACATATTGGATATCCATGTTGGCATTCCAACATTTTAACAACTCTGGATTGTATTGGTTTATCCAAATGTCAGATGGGCCTCTTTGCAAAATGATGCTTGTCTTCTTGCCCAAGGCTTCACATGCCTCTTGAAACATGGATTGCGAGATGCCAAGAGCATCAAAAAGGTCACAAGTCGTGTCATATATCTTCTCTTCATCAGTTATTTCCTCCCAAATAGTTTTCAAGAAAGTTTCAGCTGTTTTTGCAGACATTTTTGTTGGTGTCAGAAGTTCATTAACGAGATTTAAATTTGGATTGCCATCCTGATCCTTTGGCAAGTCATCAACAGTTTTGGTTTCTTCCTCTGTCTTGTGACAAACAAATGTTTGACACGATGGCGGTCTAGGAAAATTAAACCTGCAATTTTTGCCAGTTTTCCTGCATGTTTTTGTGTGTCTTTTGCTATGCTTCTGGACACTGTCAACAATTGAGTAAAGTTCATCATCAACATTAGGTAATTCACATGTCACATATTTGTCAACAAAGTCAGCAACTTCTTCATCCGAGTTTTTTGAAATTTTGGGTGCCTTTTCAACCCAAAACAAACAGTGTGTATGAGGCGACCCTCGTTGTTGAAACTCAACACGGTAGAAATAATCAATGACTTTGCCAATGGGGGCTGCAGGCGACATGATAACGTCGTTCAAGAAGTAATGAAACCTTTCATTGAACATTCTTGCAGCTGTGACAGGATTTTTTCTTAGGATAATACATTTGCTGTCCCAGTCAAGGTCATTTGCACGCCTGTTGTCATCAGATTCACGAAGAATACAATCAATAATTTCTGTCCATCGAAATTCTGCTGACGAGAAGGAACAGAACCAAGTTGGAATCCCCAACTGTCTGATCATCGCAAACAAGTCTTTCTGGGCTGCCTGCCAAAAAGCTGGTGTTCCTCGAATTGGTTTTAAAAACTTGTAACCCTCATCGTGCTTTAACAAATCTGTCAAGGATTTCTTGTCAGTCAAAGTTTTTGATGATATGTTTTTCTGACTCCCACTCATGCCCTTTCTCACAGACACTGAGACATTTGACTTTACTTGTTCCAACTCTGATAGATTTTGAGCATAAAATATATAGTCTGTATTGCTGGCGAACCTGTTGTCAGCATGCAGGAGTCTCGTGTTCAGATATCGGCCCAATGTCAATCTTTCCTCCCTTTGATCATGAAATGTTGGCGACCCTTTTGGAAACAAGACCGGGAAACACTTAGCTTCATTGGTTTGATCACATGAAATTGAGGTTGGGGTTCCACCTTCACATGGGGAAACATTGAGGACATTATCAAGGTTATTATCTAGGATATGTTGACCAATATCCACTGGCTGCAGACACGTATCCAGCAATACTCCATTTTCATCTTCAAGTTGAGCATCTGCTTCTGAAGCAGAAGTCTCATGAGGAGTAGAGTCAGTCCGAGGGGCAGGAGGTTGTTCACCTTCTACTACCAGGTCATCATTGTCAACATCATTGAGGTTAATCCAGTCATCATTGAAGCTTATGTCGTTGTAATAAACATTATTAGCTTTTAAGTATGAAAGTGCCTCTCTGATGTACATCGAGTTAACGAACTTGTATTCGTGGTGTCCTTTAAAAGACAACTTCCGCTTTAATTTGACACGAATTGTCTGATCATTTGATTCAGATCTTGGTAAAGCGGACACAGTCTTTTTCAAATTAGATGGAACACAAACAGTAGGACCATGGACACCATTTTGGCCACCTTTAGGCAGTGCCAGCATCTTCATGAATGGGATGTTCACAGAAACTAGGTGTTGTTCTAAATTGTTCAAACGTTTAAGAACAAGTGGGATATCATGAAGTCTCAAGTTATTTAGAACAGATTCTGGGGGTGTCTTGCCACTCTTCAGTTTCCTATCACAGGTATGGCAGATCCAGGACTTGCCCGCAGGACCCTCTGCTATGACACAAGGTGTACAGCATAATTCATTACACGTGTGAACATACGTGTCTGTAATGCAAAGGCCTGAAAGGCGAGCATTATGATATGACCTTTTCACACATTTCAAAACTTGTTTTCTAAACAATCTTCGATTGCAAACAGAACAAACGTATTCAGCGCCTTCCATTATCATCTTTTTGAATCTTGCAGCAACATTGACCATATTCTGCTTAGAAAGAGTTCTTATCTTTCGTAGATTACTATTTCTTTCTTTCAGTTGTGCTCTGAATTGTGGATTGTTTTTATACTTTTCAGAACTACTCGATTTAAGTGAATCTCTGAAAGCAATATTGTCACGATATTTTGCGGTGCTAGCACGCTTTACAGACTGTCTGAATTGAGGATTTTCTTGATATTTGGAGGTGCTAGCACGCTTCAGAGATTCTCTGAATTGAGGATTTTCTTGATATTTTGCGGTGCTAGCACGCTTTACAGACTGTCTGAATTGTGGATTTTCTTGATATTTGGAGGTGCTATCACGCTTCAGAGATTCTCTGAATTGAGGATTTTCGTGATATTTTGAGGTGCTAGCACGCTTCAGAGATTCTCTGAATTCAGTATTCTGTTGATACTTTAAAGTACTTGCTTTTTTTAAAGAGTCCTTATATGCTTCACTCTGTGCATACATCTGTGCAACATTTTGTTTGATCGACATCTGATACTCTTGATTTGTCGCATACTTTTCAGCAGCCTTGGCATTTTTTTTCTGCCGAGCATTATGTGTTTTCAGATTCTCGTTCAATGTTGATTCTAATGTTCTCTTTTTACGCATATTGACCTTTCGAATTCTATTCATGGTTGCAATTGATCTCTTCCTTTTCCGACCAGCTTTTAAAGGACGCAAAGGTGGAAATTCTGCATCATTTGACACAATCGAGACATTTGATTCTGCATCATTTGACACATTCGAGACATTTGATTCATTGTCAGTTTGATCATTTGATGAATCACTGATACATTGAGACGCTGAATGTTGTTTCTGTTTAATGAACGGCATTTTCCCAGGTTTAAGATTTGAACACTGTCTTGAATTGTCACTGTGATTCTCACAAGCAACACTTGCTGGAGTTACCTCAAATAAAGTGCTTTGATTCGCACCCATGGACAAGGCTAAACGAACACAGTGTTCATATACAGCATGAACACTATGGTACTGAATTAAGATGCTTGTGCCATCCCCACTCAGTACACCTTGATGGTCCCTCGAGTGCGAATCAAAGACAAAGTAGGAGCCTTCCGAGCATATCACTGAGAACACTGCTTGGCAAAAATTCACAAAACAGGAATCATGGTCAATAAAGGCTTGTTCAAGTGCGGTTTCGAAACTGACAAAGTCACCAAATTGTACCATGTCTTGGGCTGGCCAAATGTAACCAGCTTGTGCTTGTCCAAGAACGAGTGTAAAATTAGTTCCCAATGCGTCAAGATATTCTGGCAATTCCGTTACCAACAGATAGCCAGCTGTCATTGTCGACGAATTCTGCAAGTGACCATAAAGTTCATTGCCGCTGGTGAGAATTGCATCAAGGTCGCCACTTGTCCACTCATTTAAGGCCTTGACCTTGCTGTACATGATGGACATGAGGGCGTTTGCACAGCACTGCTTGCCTGAATTTTCTCCGAAACGATCAACTGCAGCCTGGTTGAAGGTTCCAGCAATGCAAATCTCTTCAAGCATGATATCATTGTCCTGATCTTCATCCTCATTGCAAGATTCTAATGTAATCACAGGTGATTCGACGGAAATCACTGAATTGCAATCTTCGATAGAAACATTGTCATCTAAAGAAGATTTGATAGTGTTACACTGAGAATCTTCGACGTTTTGTTTAGCTTTTTTGCTAGCTTCAATTTGTTTCCAATTTTTCTTGCGAGGCATTTTTAAATAACCAGAGTGCAAGTCAAGGGAACAAGATATGGGTGGTAAATAGTTTTCATCATTGAAAATCTTTGCAAAAAAACATCGAGTGCAATACTTCGAAAGTCCTATTTAACACTGGCAGGTTTGAATTGCTTATTAAAAAAACGATGACAAGACCTGCACGGAAGAGTATGTTTTATTTAGGTTAGAATTCAGACATAACTGTAAACGTCAATCCCTGTCAAAGTGCTTAGATATATGTTCCTTATAGAGAGTTTGGTTCAATGTTCTCGCAGCACAATACAGATTTAATGAAAGTGTGAAAGTAAAGCTTAACTAAGTTAACAGTAAGACAAATTTGCGATTATAAGACTAACAGCCAAGTGGACAATGAAGAAATTCAGATAAATTACCGAGAGTGTTTGGCAGTAAATGTCTAAGCTATTCAAAGGTTCCCAGCGAGTGAATGAGTGAGTTTGGGTTCAGCTGTTCAACGTCCCATCTAAAGCTAAGCGGACAGGTCGGGAGAAACGGACATGGAAAAAGACTGAAAGGGTCAGTGACAAATATAAAGCAGGTTTTAAACTAAAATTTGGTCTGGCTTCAGTGCTCCCGACCTGTCCAGCTTTGGTGCCCTACCAGGAGCATGCAAGCTCCATTGGCACAGCGCTCGAGGTTCTTAATGATTAACTACATGTAAACAGATCAAATGTTTGAATGATAGAAACCGAGTGAGTGAGTTGGTGTTTAACGTGTTTTGAACGAAACGGACGGTGCTCGAATTATAGAAACAGAAACGGATGCTTGAATGATAGAAACCGAGTGAGTGAGTTGGTGTTTAACGTGTTTTGAACGAAACGGATGGTGCTCGAATTATAGAAACAGAAACGGATGCCCGAGAGCAAATGTGACAAACCGCAGGTATATGACAAAAGTAAAATTTACTCAAAGATTTATGAAGGAAACCAATACAAAAAAACAGGTCACATTCTGTTCAAACTCGAAGCAGTCGACGCTAACAAAGTTTTGGCCGGTGTGTGAACCTTCTTGATGCCTTAAAGGTTCTCAGCGAGCGAGTTGGGGTTTAACTTGTTTTAAAGAATAATTCAGTTGTTCAACGTTCCATCTAAAGCTAAGCAGATAGGTCGGGAGAAAGGGACAAGAAAGAATGAGGCATAACGAGTGAAAGGCTCAGTGAGAAATATGAAGCAGGTTTCAAACGGACTAAAATTTGGTCGGGCTTCAGTGCTCCCGTCCTGTCCATCTTTGGTGCCCTACCAGGAGCATGCAAGCTCCATTGGCACAGCGCTCGAGGTTCTTAATGAGTATCTACATTACACCAGATTTAAAGTATAGAAACTAGAGACACAAACCGCCGGTATAAGACACAAGTAAACTAAACTCCAAAAGTTTTAAGAAGGAACACACTGAAAAAACGGATCACGACATGCTCAAAGACGTAGCAATCGCACTATCAAAGTATTGTCCCGTGTGTCAACTCTCACACTGGCTTAAATAATACGCCTTGAGCATTTGACTAACAAAATGGCCGAATACAGTTTTCCGCGAAGCATTTCGCGTTCTGGCGAACGATTACAAATCGGGAACAATACAAATTTACAGTATGTGTTATTGTAAAAAAAAATTGGAGCTAACTTCCATCTGTAAATGTATTATGATATATCCTAGTATGTTTTGCCTCTATTAAGAAAAATGTTTTAAAAGTCACTAATTTAATAAATGAAGTTGACATCCGAAGCATTTCGCGTTCTGGCGAACGATTACAAGTCGGGAACAATACAAATTTACAGTATGTGTTATTGTAAAAAAAAATTGGAGCTAACTTCCATCTGTAAATGTATTATGATATATCCTAGTATGTTTTGCCTCTATTAAGAAAAATGTTTTAAAAGTCACTAATTTAATAAATGAAGTTGACATCCGAAGCATTTCGCGTTCTGGCGAACGATTACAAGTCGGGAACAATACAAATTTACAGTATGTGTTATTGTAAAAAAAAATTGGAGCTAACTTCCATCTGTAAATGTATTATGCTATATCCTAGTATGTTTTGCCTTTATTAAGAAAAATGTTTTAAAATTCCCTAATTCACTTAGTATCAGTTCCGCGACGATAATGCGTTCGGGTGGATGTTATACAACCAAGAACATGCTGGCTGGTTACTGCAAACTTTAAGAGAAACTATGTTGATAAGTGAATAAATATTCTCCAAAGATGAAAATTTGAAAGGACCCTAAAATTGTGCCATTCCACATTTATAAGAAAATGAAAGTTACAATATAATGTATGAGAGGGATTTATTTCTATTTAAGAATCGATTAAACACATAATAGATTAAACCAATTATTCCATCAACTTCAAGTGTCGCCTTCTAAAATTCATATTTAATGCAATGTTTGTGATAGATATTTAACGTGAAACTGTACTTTTCATAGCATTGTTTATAGAAATGTAAGCACTGGTTAAGTAAGAATAAAAAGACGAACATATTACATCATGAGACAAATAAAGACAATTAACCCTTACGATGCGGGGCGCGTGATATTTACGGGCCAAATATAAAATGGCACGTAAGCCCTCTTGGCGAAATCCGTAACTTTCAGGATAAGGCTATATATTGACTGCAAGCAGTTTTGGCTGCTCCCGGATATAAAATATCAAACCTTTTCTCAAAAATGATTGAGGGTACCCACCTTGCGGCATTCATATCTCACAAACCAATAGAGATAATTCTATAATTTTTACATCATCGTGTAGAAGAGAGAATTGTCTTCATTTCCATGTATCATATGTATATCCGCGCACAAAAATAAAGAAGCGGCAAAGCGTTGCGACAAGTGCCGCAAAAATTTTTTTACCTCATTTTGTACCCACCTTGCGGCATTCATATCTAACAAACCAATAGAGATAATTCTATAATTTTTACATCATCGTGTAGAAGAGAGAATTGTCTTTGTGTCCATGTATCATATGTATATCTGCGCACAAAAATAAAGAAGCGGTTAATCAGGATATAACGGTGGCTGGCACCGGACAAAACAATTCCGCCACGTGGGCTTGTAGAGCAAAAATATATAGCCGCATCGTAAGGGTTAAAATGAATATTCAGGTATTTATATTTTTGACATGATCTGAAGCTTTGAAGTCAATAGAATAGTCTAATGTTCATCGTCCTTTGCATGAAATGAGTAAAGATATTGTAAAACCCATGTTTGTTAAGACCCAACTTTGCGGTTGGAAGTTGTAAACACTCATGCATCCCACACAATGATTAGCTTGAGATAAGTATAAGCCATTAACAACCTTTAGATTTGATAAACACTATTAATTTTGGAAAGTATATATTTTTAAGAAATAAAACATATTGTTTTCAATGTCTTTGATATATAATACATAAATCTATGAACATAGTTGTATTATCTCATTGATGATAAAGCACCAGAAGGTAATTGTTATTTCATATAAATGCATAGAATGAACTGTCGGTATTGAAGTCCAAATGTATTTCATTCTGTTGTTATTTGTTGGTTACATAGATGCCCTTGTAAATATCCAACAAATTAGTTAGTAGGAGCACTAAATTTTAGGTTTCCATCACGGACAGAATTTTTTTTATCATCACTTGTTGATATTTTTTTCCGTCTACTCATTACATCTGCTTCACAAAATATCAATGATAAAATTTCTATCTGTAACAGTTTTGAAACTAAAATTCTCAAAGTAAAATAACCCTTGAAAAATATTAAAATCACCGAAAAATGTAAAAAATCTCTTTATGTCCACATATTTCCTTTAATATCAACTTTTATATAATAATGACCTGTAGTGAACTTGTTCACCTATCATTGTAGAACAGAATACATCAAACAGATTTCATTTTTGACATTTCCTTACAGAGTGGTGCCCCTTTGAACGTAACACGAAAAATGACACTTCAAAAAAATGTCGAACTCCAAGGGCAGATAACTCGAGTAACAGGTCAAAAATTAAAATTTCGCGGTATGCACGTTTTTACACACTCATTAAGCTTTCTAACGAGCTATCACACTAGTCTGTATGTATTGCAGTTAGGGAGGAGAAGATTTTCAAAGACGCGTACCGAAAACCGCTATGTGCTACTTCGATGAGGAATGTTGTTGCCCACATTTTGGTGAAAGTTTTTTGAAATTACCTCCCTTAGTTACCGAGAAATCGAGGTTTGCAGTTTTTTCGTTTAAGGGGAGATAACTCAAAAACAAATTCGAAATTCAAAAATCGCCCATGTCATTCACTAATTTGGGTCAAACTCTACAATCCCTGAAAGTTTCATGAAAATCGGCTTGTCAATAAGGTCAGAAATGTTGACAGAAAAGACGTCCAAATAATAATAATAATAATAATAATAATCCGGATAATAACAATAGGTCTTCTAGACTTTGTCTTGAAGACCTAATAAAAATCCGGATAATAACAATAGGTCTTCCAGACGTAGTCTTGAAGACCTTTCATTGCGCATCGTTTAAAAAAAAATTTAAGTCTGTAAGTGCATTTTGAAAAAAAAATCAATGTTAAATTTTTGATTTTGGATTCGAACTGGACCTTTAATGAATGAACCGATTTTGCCCAAAAGCTTCGCATGTCTATTCCAGGGTAAAATCTACAATCCCTGAAAGTTTCATGAAAATCGGCTCGTTAATACGTTCAGAAATGGAGGAACAAAAAAACGTCCAAATAATAATAATAATAAAAATCCGGATAATAACAATAGGTCTTCCAGACGTAGTCTTGAAGACCTAATTATCAAAAATATCGTAAAATTGAATTGTAATTTTTGTAATATACTTTTCCTGTATTTTATTAAAAATGAAGTATAATATTCCATCATAGTAAGTTTTTGAACAAAAACTTCGAAAATATAGGTCCATGACATATTTTCTCCTTCTTTGCATACTAAGCCTGACCCATTTTTTTATTTAGTTTTCATAAGAGTGCATGTGATCTGCATGGCAATTTTAAAAAACTTTTTTTTGTGGTAATGGCTTATTATAGGTGCTTGACATATCACATGTGTGTGTCTTTTTGCATTGGGCGTTTTGCCCCAAACTACAGGGCAAAGTGCACCGCCTTTATCGAAATACATTTTGCATTCTAAACATGTTAATATGCCAAGAAAACACGCTTATGCAAGTCATTTGTTATTTTATTAGTGTAGGGGAGACCAGGGCAAAGCGCGCCCCCTAACATATAAACGTGTTTTGTGGCATATTAACTTGATAAGATTGCAACTTGCAGAATGTCTTCGTCAGATAAACTATTGTACGACAAATGCATTTTAACATACCATGGTTGCCTAAAGAGATATTAACCGAAATGTAATTCATTAGTTTCTGTACATATCTATCATTGCATTAAATTACAGGCAATGATAGATATGTAGAGAAACAAATGAACATGGAAAGGAGGCTTCTTGCCACTCGGAAGGTGAATTATATGCAAAAATACCTTCAGCATAACAATGGCTGTACGAGGCAAAACAACGAGGGAAAAGTGAGAATATGAGAAATATCAAGGATTAAGTCTAAATAACACCTAAATATTTCATCTTACAATTATAAATTTTACATGTATTTGAGATAGAGTACTTATTTTATGGAGGTGTGTTTATCCTTTTTAGAGCGGACGGAGCCGCTTGACAGACATTCCAAATTTCAAGAAATACGAAAAGGGACAAAACTCTAAAATTTGAATTCTGGGAAAAAACAAAGGGAAGTTAGGTTAAATTCCAAATAAAATAAGCGGCTAAAAAAGGGTTTTGGAGACATCAAAATACAATACACATGACATGACAGTGAGCATATATGCTTTCTAAATATTAAATTAGAATTCAAGATGATTTCTCTCATTGTTCTGTTTTTATTAAACAATGTGGGGAATGAAAAGAATGAAAGGTAAAAAGTCTGATTGATTTTGAAAATTTGACAAACATTGATTACTATACTTAAATTCAATCTACATGAAGAGAATTATTGGAATTTTACACTATGATTATTTATAAATATCTATAAAATGATGATAACACTATAGTGTTCAAATAAAATTCACTCATTGATCAATGCAATGTTGACAATACCAAACATTATGATAAACGTTTTGAGACATCAAAATTATTTATCATATCTAGTTATAAATCAAGTTTCAAATGAACACAAGTAATATTTGGTTTCAATTTAGTTTATTTTCTTTCCTTTAAATCCACGTATGTTTGTAAGTCAGCAGAAGAACCGTAGAGGATGGACAGATAGTGGTCAATTTATCCTACAATTCTCATTAGTGATCCAAACGATGATTTGTGTCATATTTTATTTTGTTTTAGTACATGCAGTTTAATGGAATTAACATTAGTTAACTAGTATATATATGACATACTTGAAAGGTTTTACCGTAAATACTTGATGATCGCCTGCTTTGAATAAACGCGGGGTTTAATGCCTTGTTGAAAAAAATAACCACCTGCCTTGAATATTCTACGGGGTTAGGCCTCGTTGAAATAAAGGATCACATGCGTTCAATAATCATCGAGTTTGAATAGAATTAATGGATTAAAATACACTATGATAAATGTTTATGTGAAAGGAGGCCCAGCTATATGTGTCCTGGTCCATGGCTATGTATTGAATAGGAGCCTTTGTCTAAATCTAGGTCATCATTCAACAAGTTGGAATATACACCATGAAATAAAAAGGGTAAAAATATAAATAAAACATATATATATTTTAGGTACCCCGATTACTTTGAATATAAAGTATCCCCGTTAAGTATACATCATTTCAACGTTGTGCAACTCAAAGTAGTCCTTAAATTCAGCACAGTCCTTAAAGTCAGCAAGTTAGCAAGTTAGCGACTATGATTAAGGTGTACCCCTGGCCAATCTTAAAGCATATTTAGCTGGTCTTGTTTCATATCTAGGAATGAAAAGGGTCGTTTGTAAGAAACAAACAGAAGATAGTGTAATGTGTTTTGAAACAAAAGCACCCTTTGAAGACATTGAATGATAATAACATGACAGCACTATTTAGACATAAATGTGTGCCAAATATTAAAAAACATTTTTCTAATATTTTACTGTTTTTTTGTGTGTGTTTAGAAATGTATTTGTATTTTAAAGTCAAAACCAAAATGTTATATCTAAATTCAAATGTACGTTTGTTACTCTAATGCATTTTAGTTATTAACACTATTGAATTACTGGCACTTTGGTGACCTTTTAAGAAAAGTCCCAAGCTAAAGTAGTATTTCAGCCTACAAAATGATGAAATCGTTTGAATGTAAAATTCAGTAAAATAATTATAACCCTAGGAACAAATCTTTAAACGCTCTTTTAATTTGATGGCTTATCTCAAGTATGAGGAAAATTTTAATAACATATTACGCCAATAATTTATCTTATTTATAAACCGGGACACAAGCAACGAGAAAGCAGCTGAATTATCATTCATTTGTCAGCGATTAAACTTTAAATTTATTTGTGCAAGTATTGAATATTTTGTCATCAAAGTTTTTGAAACAGTAAAATAAATATTTCAAGATGCCATTTGTATCTTGTGGTGGCACGTGGTCCTGTGCGTAGCTCAGTTGACCGCTATCAGTGTAGTTCAGCAACATTTGGTGTGGCTCGCCGGATGGGTGGGTTACCCGATTCATTGCTGAATGAACTGAGAGTTTGAAGGGTAATTCCCTGCCCCACACTGAGACACGAGTTGAATAACTTGTGGTGTCGCCTTAGGAAAGAGACTTTATTCAAAATGTGCCTCTGTTCACCCAGCAGGAAATGGGTACCTGATGAAAGTTGTGTTGGAGGTGACCCATCAAGCGCTTAATCGGCAGCTTGGGTTAGACCAGGGTAATAATTCAGGGAGCGCCTTGAGCATGCATTCGGTGTGGATATGTGCGCTATATAAATACCCTAATTATTATTATTATTATATATTTTCACCAATGTTTTTTACAAATAATTCGTATTTCGCAGACCGTGACTCCATCTTGGAGAAAAAAACTGATTAAGTAAATTCGAGTGGCAAACAAAATTATTAAATTAATTAAATTTGTTTGTGCAATTATCAAATATTTTTACATAATCGTATTCAAAATATCAAACTATAGATTTTAAGATGCCATTTGTATAGTTTTTATAAGAACAAAATGTTCTATGCTTAACGCAAATGGATCCATTTTGAGACCGACTGTCGACAAAATCAACTGTAGATCTAATATTGTGTTTTGCCGAATAAAACAAAATTTATATTTTTTGTTCCAATAATCGATAATTTTGTCATAGAATTATTCAAAATATTGAAATAAACATTTCAAGATATTATTTGTATATGTTTGGATAATACAATATGTTTAGTCACAGGATAATCAACTCTAAAATATAAGACAGTTTTTTTGTTTGAGCGGTTGAACTAATTTTCAAAATATAGATATAATTATCAATTATTTTATCATAAAACTACTTAAAATATGAAAATAAACATTTAAATATGCCATTTGTTGATGTTTAAATGAAAATTTTCTTTTATTTGATGAACTCTGAAATTAGTCATTTTGTTTTTACTTTGCGCGGTTGAACAAAGTTTTAAAAAAATCTAAGCAATTGCCAATACAAATATCATCAAAATGTTTGAAATAACAAAATAAAGATTTTAAGATGCTATTTGTATATGTTTAAATAACAACAAACATGTTTATTCCAGGCCGGGCGATGATTCTCAACTCACAGAAAGTGTACAGCGAGCTACAAGTGGAAGATTTTGGACGGGAACTGAACAACATGGCACGGAGTGGAGAGAGAAGCACTCCGGGTCAGTTCAAGAGGTTCTGGGGGACTTGTAGCAGTCCGCTCCCCCTCCCTTCCTCCCCCTCCCCCCTCACGTCTCCCTCCTACTTGGAGACTCAATCTACACTGAGGTCGAGGGAGGTAGGCACGATGCTGCTGGAGATGGGGGTGAAGGAGGGAGAGAGCAACATGGACGAGTGGCGCTGTGTTTCTGATCTCCCGGGCGGGGTCGGCGTGTCTGTGTTGGACGTGTGTCTCCTTCACCCCGACCGTCTCTGTATCCAGGTGAGGAGGAGAAATCAGGAGGAGGTGAGGTGGGGACATCAGGTTGGTGAGTGTGTCACTCTCCCCCGCCCCACATCTGGTGAAGAGCTCACCTTCACCTTCGGGTTGGTGCTGGATGTGAGGAGGGGGAGGGTGGCGTTCCTAGACGTGGGGAGGGGGAAACTCTTGTGTAAATTAGACCTGGAGTTCACCCAGCAGGTTTTCCCCATGTGTTTCGTTCATCCAGTCAACGACTGCTCAATGAGACTGGTCAGCGGGCGCGAGATCTCCGTCACTGACCAGAAAATACAACTCATTCAGCAGGCCTTGTCAGATTGAATATAGTTAGTTTATCTTGCTAGGATATGTTGTGAATTTGTAAATAATAACAAGTTAGAGTTAGATCAAAATTAGAATGTTATAAACCTTACTTTGTGAATGTCGTTAGTTTGTGACCTGTCAGTTAGAATATGGAAGGATGATTGTGTAAAAAAGTAAGTGATATGTGCTTGAACATACACTCATTGTATTTCTTATGACCTAACATGAAAAATAAATATACATTTGAACCCTTTTTAATTACTTTTGGAATTTTAATAACTACGAATGTCCGTCAGTATCCGCGACTTGTTGAGTGAAGCGGCCTTCAAATGTTCATTCTCATCTCTGTAACAAACGAACGATTTGTTGAAAATTTGTCCAATATCTGTTTTAAAATGTTGTCATTGTATTCATTATAACATAATATGAAAACAAATATACATTTGAATCCTTTTTAATTACTTTTGGAAGATAAAAACCCAATTTTTATCACTACGAATGTCCGTCAGTAACCGCGACTTGTTGAGTGACGCGGCCTTAAAATGTTCATTCTCATCTCTGTAACAAACGAACGATTTGTTAGAACATGATGTGAAAAACTAGACCACATTTGCATACTTTTAAACATTGTTTAACAATTTATTCATGTTCTTGTAATTTGGTTGTGGCTGACATGAATAAAAAACCGAATTAGGCCTATTAATTGTCGTGGAAATATTATTAAACAAATTCAGGCATGAAATTATAAACAACATCTATGATCATGCATTGTTGATGAAACGTTTTGTAAAACAATGGTGTTATCGTTTGGAAAAGAGACACTCATATGAATTTAGCAACAAAAAAACCATTCTGTATCATTCCATTGACGATTCATGCACAGGCTATTGAGAATCCCTACAAAATCGAAAAACATGTCAAAGTACACAACCTGAATAATGATTTTTGTCAATGTCAATTGTTTTACCTAACATTTATATACAACTGTTTTTCAGCGTTAAATGCATTTTCAGAGGATGATATTTTAAAACTCATCAGGCAAGAAAATTTATGCATATACGCGTATGGCAGGATTTCCCGCTCGTTCTACAGCGAATTGTGACGCAATGTTGCTCATCCGTATGACGTCACTGTATTCAAAGAAAGCTAATCTTTGTGTTTTCAAGCGCCAAAATATCCGTGTAATAGACCTACTGCTCAGGGAGTGCGTCGTGTCATGTCTTAACTTTATCAAAACCAGTTAGTTTGTGTATATCATTGATTGTTTGCATGTTGTAGCATAGAGCCGTGCTATTCCGTACAGTCGGCTAATTCCGTACACCTCGATATTTTGCTTCGTAACCTCTCCCGTTTGTTTTGAAAAATAGTTCTCGTCCAAGCCAAAACAGTTTTGAAAACATGCCTATTTATTCAGGTTTTCATTTTTGTCAAACATTTAATAAAAATGGTGATTGGTTGAATAAGATTGGTCACGCCCATTTTTTAGCCCTGACCTTCACAGTTATTGTCATTCAAGGTCATATATATCTCTACGCTATTCGGACCATTCCTTAATCAATATGACATTTTATGTAGAATAAAGTCACTGGGATAACATGTTTGAAACTTGATAAACATTCTATAGTCATATCTGAATCAAAACACTGTATTTTAAAAACGAAATAACACCTAACAAAAGTGTACGAATAGCACGCAGCTAAATTTACAGCTTTTGCAGGGTGCTTGTTACAGTTCACCGATTTTCGGTTTAACCCTCTCACTGCCACCAAGCAGAAAATGATTTCCACCCATAAAACTTTTTAAAACTTTAATTTTCAATGTTATTTCCAACTTTGCCCCTTGAAATAGTTTGATTTGCTTTACAACATACATTTATGACAGGATAGTATCAGTTTAAGAATTTTAAAATAAAAATGCAACAAATTTGGCTTTTCCCTTGTTAGACTTGTTGTATAAAAACTTAAAAACATAATATATGACATCTGATTTGGACTGTGTACGTGTATATTGCCATATATGATGATTCAAGTTGAAACTATTTTATAAAAACCGCACTTAAAAGAGGTCAATAATCATCTATTTGTCTAGGAGCCTAGTCCAGCTATAATTGTTCTGCTACAAATAAAGAGTTGAGATTGTCAAAATATGAAAAAAATGTTCTTCAGTTGCTTGTGATATATTGAGCTTATGTTTGCAGCGCATATAAAGTTAGTAAGAATGGCTATAAAAAGTTGTCACTGACGTTCTATGTTTACAGTTATCACGAAAATGAGATAAATCATCACTGTTGGTTTACTATATGGTATCTTACAAATGTGTTTGAGACAAAGTTGCTGTTTCGTCAGATATTTAAAAACAAAATTTGTGTTGCATACATCTTCAAGATTCATTTAGATCAATTACCTTTAACAATATATACTTATTTAATAAAATTATCACATATTTCGACATGTGTACGGAATAGGCAGCTTTCGTGTACAGAATTACCAGCCAAGTGTGCAGAATTTTCGAGCAGTGATATAGCTTATATATTCGTTGACACACCAAATAAATAAAGTCCCCTGTTAAAACTAAAAGGAGAATCTAATCTTTAGATCATTCAGCTTTGTTAAATCAGTTAATAGTTAGGTCAACATAATTTGCAATAACGCCAAGAGTGTTCCTTTCCTCGGGTGTACGGAAAAGCACGGCTCTGCTCTAATCTTCGTGTTTTCAAGCGTCAACATATCCGTGAAATATAGGCCTACTGCTCAGGGAGTTCGTCTTGTCATGTCTTAACTTTATCAAAACCAGTTAGTTTGTGTATATCATTGGTTAATTGCATGTTGTAGCATGGAGGTAAAAAAAAACTGTGCAAAATCCCACTATGACCAAGTCCTTTGTTTGGAGGATATCTCCCAAACTATAGGGAAGAAGAAGAAGAAGAAGAAGAAGAAGAAATACATTTTATTAACGTGTCACATGTTGTTATAACATTTTGTTTGAGTGAGAATATTTACTATGTATACATTGAATGCTTTTCTGTTAGGCGTTTTCTGGGAATTTGTCAAAAGAGTTTTAAATACAACATCTACATTCTTGGATCAATACATATTATTTTGTGCGAATAGTAACCTTTTGTTGAATCTGTTGATACTAATAACGAAAGGACATATTTTTGTTATGAATAAAAAGGTTTGAAACCAAGTTTCACGTAATATAAAGGCATTTTAAAGGATGTTCTTATCATCGAAAAACATGTTGCTGAAAAAACATTTTAAAAGGGGCAGTAGCACTTTTTAACTCGATGATGATGATGATCATCATCATAATAATCATAATGATTTTTATTTCTTACACTAATAGGCGGATACTTATTAACCCACCTGCAAGTAAACGATGTGCCAATATTACATATTTGGGGTGGTTGTTGGCAAAAAAGTAGGGCAGGTCCAGTTTCCACATGAGGATAGAACCTGGACCATCCCCATACTTTACTGCTGTGTGCCTCATTCGGTCACAAACTCCATGCCAAAGCAATCTTGTAATGTACAAGAACTTAAGATCTTCTTTGTTGTTATCCATAGTTTTTCCCTTCTTGTTCCGGCTTTTTGGTGAACATTCCGCGCTACAAAACCATTTTTTTTGCCCTCCTGAAATAAAAAACGACTTCGTTGTAATCAATATCATTTCCAACTGTATATGTTGAGATAGGAAGCCCAACACAATTTTCCGGCAAACAATATCTTTTATTATATGATGGACGAGTGATCTGTCTTCTGATTGGTCGAGGAAGGTGGTCACCGACAACGATCAACCCTTATGTTGACCGCGGGAAACGTCACGCGAGGTTAACATAACAATCCAATGACCTGGAGCTAAAAATAGATCGCCACTACGAGGGGCGCAATAAAGAGTTGGATTCAGTTATCGGTGAATCCAATGGTTTATTGACCTCAGAAACTTATGTTCCGAGGTCAATAAACCATTGGATTCACCTCAACTGAAGTCAATAATTGTATAATGTTATCTAGTACAATAATCGAATATAGTGTAAAATTAAATGTGCACATCATTGGTATTTCTGAAGCTGTAATCTGATAACATAGTGATGTTCATAACTGCATTATCAAGTCCATCGTATGCTTATTGGAATAGCTTATATCATGAAGAAAGGTTTGGACACATAATTCAACTATAAACAAATATAACAATAATTCAAGTATCCAATATTTGAATCATTGTTTTGTTGAATGTTTTACCATAATGGACAATAGACTTAAAAGCCCTAAGTTTGATTTACGTATTAAGTATATTATTACTTATTTTTAGGTGTATTTCTTAATTTTTCTTTGGTATTTCAAAACAGTTTCTACAAGTACATTATGTTGTGTCCAATTGTTTGTTTAACATATCTACGTACTTGGTATATCTTTTCTTGTAAGTCCCATACATCCCCAATGAAACCATTGCCCATGGCAGGACTTGGAACCACACTCGACCATGGGCTCGTCCTCACCCATATCAGTGTGACATATACAGAACAGATATGCAGGTTGTACATTGGAAGGGTTGCAGTTCTTGCTGCAATACCATTCTTCATCACCCAATCCATCCATGACATCTTGAGTGATGTTAACGCAGCCGTAGTGAAACCACGTTCCATTGGGGCAGTGATGCTTACCACATCGAACCATTGGTTCTTCCTCATCTTCTGTAAACGAATGAAAGAACGATTAAATGATTTAACTCAAATATTCATCAAAATTATTATGTTTATATCATGTTAACACGACATAACATTATCGACTTCGATTGTTTCAAAGTATAAACAGCTGATGTAAACTGTTGAATGTTACATCCCATTCATCCAAAAAACATAGGAATTGATTATAATTAAAGGCGCAAATCGATCGGCTTTTATCAGCCACTTTTAATGTAAACATTTCGAGAAAACAGATGTGATGTATTATGCTAATTCATTGGCAAAAATAAGCACCAACTACTTGATTGATAGAAGAGGAGCATATTTACCATTAATTCATAGTAAAATTATCAGTTCCGACACCATTTTGTCGTAGTAATGCATTCCACAATCTTATCTTCGATGATTGGCTTCATTTCACGATGTCTTTATATTTCGAGCGATACACTTTATTCTGTGTCCAATTCTTAAAATGGGAACAAATGAAAACCTAAAGTCACAAACATATTTGAAATATAGTGTGAAATTATCATCTAAAAATCATATATAATTGTAGAAAGGAAAATCCTCCAGACTTTCGTTCCCACAAACAATACCCCCCTCTATTGTTCCCTTTAAGTGACAATATTGTTGGCCAACAAACGACTGTTTAGAATATATGTTTATCTGATTAAGTTTATATTATATTTCACCTGTATGACAACGGCAATATGGGTACTCAAGGGTCATAGATGGATCGGGGGGCTGCAATGACGTCTCAGGTATATGCCAGATTGTGGCAATGATCTTAGACACTGTCTCTCTAAGGATATCTTCTTTCTCTGTGGACGTATCTATTGGAGAGCTGACGGACGGCAATTTCAGAATGTCTAAAGCCATCAGGACTAAATATGCTTCTGTGGCCTCCGAGAGCAAATCCACAGCGTGGTTGAAGCATTTTGATATGTCCTTCTCTACACTTCGGTGGTTGAAAATGTTTTTCAAATTGTAGAGGGTGCCAACATCTGTGGCACCAGAACCTTGAAAAAGCTCATTGTAGGCGTCCTGTAAAGATATCATCAATCTGATAAGTTCTATATAATATGTTATTGCTCTTACAATTCTTACCAGAACACACGTTATTCATAATGATCCTATATTGTATTGTATGTTGGATCTATATGGTGGAGTAGTAGACAGAGATACATACCTGTAGACATAACATGGGTCTATGGAACTCCTGTGGCGATGGCTCCAATCCTTCCAGACGCTGTGCTTGGTCCGGGCAGGTGACACAACAATTATGAGCCGAGTTGTGTCTTTCACAGGAAAGTCCGTCACCAAATAGAATGACGGGACTGCAATGCCCTTCTTTGCTTGGCACGTACTTGTGAAGCTCATCCAGGATCGCCACAGTTCCACTTACGAGTTGAGGGGTTCTCCTGATGTATTCCCATGTTCACCTGAAATATATCAATAGTATTCCGTGTACTATAAAACACAACATCTGGTTTTAAACATAAGAAACTTATTTATGCAAATGCATTTGAAATGCCACTTATTAATTCATTATAATCTTTCTGGAACAATGGAAATAACTTTCATGATGATATACATTCAGCTCAAATTGGTCATACATATGCTACAAGAATCATGATTGTTTTTTATTTGAAACATGTAAATATGTACTAACGACTTTGCTCTTTCTGGCCATAACGTCAGACTTCTCATGTTCCATTGATGTGGGTACATCCAAACCTGTAAATGCAGGAATATATTCCACGAGGATGTTAGAAATTTCGTGGTACATCCTCTCCTTGACATTACTTATGTCCTCGGATGACATGAGGAAGGCGTCCATAGGAATTGTATACGTAGCGGCATCAATCGTGTCATCTAACCTGCAACTTGTCGGCACCCGATTCATTACAGAAAAGGCCAATGCCTTCATGTGCATTTTGTTCTGCGACTCCGGACCTTGATGCCTTGCCGTGATTTCTTACCGATGTTATCCCAACACATTGTATATCCTGGATGTACTGTAATTATGAAACTATATGTTTTAATTCTATTGTTAAAAGCGTAGTTTTCAAGTACATTACATAAATTAGAGAGTACTTCAATAGAAATCACCTTATACACAGAACTATTCATACACGATTCATAATATAATTATTATATTATTATCAACGAGACTACACTGACTACGATATAACGTTCTATACTTTTACATGCTGAATTGTATGGTATATTTGCATTAAAAAGGACATGAATATTGTACTTACTGTTTTCTTTTGTCTGATTTGGATTGGGGTCGACATCCATTCTAACCTCTTCCCACTGTGATTCCTCATGTAATTCCCTTTGATTCGCCGTACGCAAAGTTGCCTTAAAATGATACACTAGTTTTTAGTATAATATCGCTATAATAATACTTGATATGAATCATTAGTTTCGGACCATCGATTGATAATCAAATATGTTAGGGAAGGTATCAAACACATATATGATTTCGAAACAAATGCATTTGATAATGGAATAATTTAGAAAGATTTCTTACTTCTATGGATTTTTTAGCTGTCAACAACTCCTGGTCAAAACTGGACCAAATGTCATCAATTACCCTTCGAGTCGAAGTAGGTGACAAGCAGAATTCTGTTTTGCTAAACTGCGTGATTACCTTAAACAGGATAATTACACATATTGAAATAGGACATCAATACAAAAATGTACTTGCAATAGTTAATATTTTCTTTTTATAAAGGGCATATGAATAAGTACAAAATATACCTTTGTCAAAAAACACTACTAAAATATATGACTGTTATTAATATTTCTAAAGATTATAAATAGATGTGTATGTGGTTGAATATAAATAATTGGGTTATTTTAAGAAAGCCAAGATGAAGTCTGCACAATGCGAACACTATGTTGTGAATGTGTATTCATTACATACCTGCCTAAAATCGTCAAGCTATATTGTAATAATGTATAATGTAATCAAATGTAGTTCCTTTTCTACGAAAATAGCAAGGATACGAAAGAATAATGTGTATTTCCACAAGTGTACGTTTATGAAAATGTATGGAAATATGGGTGCTATTGGTTCATTTAATTATGTTTGCTGTAAAACATAAAATAATGTACCATTGAAACGTTCCTTACCGACGATTTACATCCGCCCATCCACATTAGCAAAGAATTCAGAGTTGGAATGATCTTCATATTTCGATTTGAACGATGTAAAATGTGGGAAGCGATCAAACCAACACTCAGTCGTTTTGATCCTTCGGAACTGTTAAAAGGCGAAAAAGGAAGGTACAATTACTGTAATTACTTTCCATGTGGAGACATGCCATTTTAATGGATGAAGATAGATGCTATTTTAACAATATTAAATTCGTCATATCTGAATAGGTTTTTTATCCCCAATGGGAACAATTTACGACGATAACTGTGGTAACTGTATGCCATTGGCACTTATATATGAAAATCAAAATAACCTTCCCTAGTAGATGATCGAATGCAATATTTTACCCAGTACGTGTGTTTGTGTATACAAGTTATTAAGCTAATTTTCGGGTAACCTTTGCCTTTTTATGTTCTTATAATGTACGCATATACATAAGAATACGATTTCTGATTTTTACATCATCCAGAAATGTAGGTTGTTTATTTGAACTGAGTACGTATGGTATATTGCCTAAAAGCAATTAAGAATTATTTCCAAAAATGCATATTCTGAGATACACTTAATCTTATTTTGCACCTCTTATTGAACAATAATAAAGTCCAGTAACACTTTTTGTTATCATATATATTGCTAATAATTAAGTTGATGTAAATACCTTTTAGAGCAATAACGCGAAAATCGCAAAACGTTGCTTAGGATAGGTGCCTGGGTAAATAACCACTGTAAAGTGCTCTCCCAACTGAAGTTGAGCATGGCCTTACAGTCTGGCTTTACTTGTCTTTGGAAAGGTGTTTTACTTCCTTTTAAATGATTTCACCCACAGCTTTTACAACAGCATTTGTAACACTATTTGAGGAATTCAAAAGACATGGAGCAGCCTTCAGGTATTGCCTTTGCTTTAGGTAACGAATAGCTGTATCGATAGTGCTGGAAGTGTAGGTGCACCTTTTCAACAGTGACTGTAAAAGATATGAAGATAATCAAAAACAACATTAACAAAAATTCGTATTCAGATTCAGATTCAGATTCATTTATTACTCAAATCGCCACCAACGGTGGTACAAGAGCATAAATAATACAACATATATACAAATTGATCAAGATAGCAGAGACAGTCTGAGTAATTCATAGAAACCATGATGTGATATTAACAAACATATGGATATATATATATAAACATACATGCATATAGAACTACAAATATTATAACATAGCGTTCTATTTGAAAATCATATAACTAGCAATTCTTAAAAATAATATTAATAAATTTAGCAAGTTTCTTAATTACCTTTATGTTATTATTAGTAAGCAATCGTTTGAATTTTATAAGGCTCGGCCATTTTAAATAGTTATTATCAATAAACAAAGATCGTTCAATGGTAAGAGCTTCACATCTCAGCAGATAATGGTATTCATCGCCAATAGCAGAAGAGTCACATAATTTACAAGTTCTTTCTTGTTTAATAATATTTTGCCAGCGTCCAGTTTCAACAGGAAGTCTATGATTGGTAGTCCGGAAGCGAAGTAGAGGTGTAGATATAGATTTAGACAAATAGAGATAGTTTTCAAAGCTTGGTTTCTCTTTTAAAAGTTTGTAGTATTGTCCTTTTGAACTTGATCTTAATTCACTTTGCCAAGACTGATAAAATTGGTCATTAAGTATTGATTCAACTTGTAGCAAAAGCCAAGGGGTAGAACATACATTTGGATTGGAAAATATATTAGACAAACCACAATTATCTAGAGTTGATTTGACAGATAGTATCCATGGGTTAGTATCGATATCGTGAGTAAAATTGAAGGAAATAAATGAATATAAAATTTTTGATAAATTAACGTTTTCGCTTTGACGAGCTATTTTTATAGATAAAGGGGCTCTACCGAGTTCTCCATAGAGCATATACGATGGGGTTGATGATTTTAAGCCGGTGGCAAGCTTCACAAACTTCAAATGAACTTTTTCTATTATAAGGTTATCTTCATATCCCCACACCTCACATCCATATAATAAAATAGGTACAATCATAGTATCAAATGCAATTAATAAACAATCCAGTGGCATATTCATATTTCTAGCTTTCTTGAGTAGACAAAACATAGCTTTTGATGCACCTTCTGCAATAAATTTCAACCCAGTTAACATTCTTCTATTACGATGGAATTTTATACCAAGGTAAGAATAATCATCAACAATATCTAAATAAGTATAGCCGTACATGAATCTTAACTTCGAATTTTTAGCGGGTCCGCTACCAAAAATTACAACTTTTGTTTTAGAAATATTAACTGTTAAATTCCATTCACTACAGTAATCAGAGAAAGCATTAAGGGTCTTTTGTAGACCAACAGGAGTATCACTAAAAAGTGCGGTGTCATCTGCATATAACAAAGAGAGGAACGTTATGAACATGGTCATACTGTCACGTGATTTAGTTTCAATGCTTATATCAGAACAACCCTTTCCATGCAATGTTGTTTCGAGGTCATTAATAAAAATACAAAAAAGTAAAGGGGAGAGATTTTCACCCTGCCGCACACCGGATCGACAGGGGAAGAAGTCAGATATCTCATTGTTTACTGATACTGATGATTTTATGTTGTGATACATATTTTCAATAAGAGTCATAAATCTTCCTTTAATACCAGACTTCATCATTTTGAACCACAAACCAGCCCTCCATACAGTATCAAATGCCTTTGAAAAATCTATAAAAACACAGTATAATTTCCTGTTCAAAGATTTCAATATTTGGTTGAGTGAGTGAAGCAAATATATGTTGTCAATTGTGGAGAACCCTTCCCGAAAACCTGCCTGTGAAGGGTTAAGGATATTGTTTGTTTCAAGGAAAAGTTTTAACCGATTGTTCATGATGCTTGTAAAAAATTTACCGAGACAACTCAGGATTGTAATAGGACGGTAGGAGTTGGGGTCATCCGAGTTTCCTTTTCCCTTATATATTGGTTTAATGGTACCATTTAACCACGCTTCAGGCATAATACCTGATTCCAGGATAAAATTGAAATATACCACTAAGAAGGGAAGTAAATGTCGTAGGAATCAATCAGATAGTCATTTTCTACCATGTCAAGTCCTGATGCTTTATTCCGTTTTAGATGTTTTGTTGCATTTATGATTTCTTCTTCATTTATGTCAGAATTAAGTAAATCGGTATTCAAGCTGTTGTCTGTTTCAGTAGCATTATTGATATCTGGTTGCCCTGGGCTTGGGTCATTTATTTTTTTGTAAAATTCAAAAAAGTCTTCGAGATTCGGAGTGGAAGCATTTCTTTTATTTTGAGCAGTGTTTAGCATTTTCAAAAAATCTTTTGGTGAATGCTTCTTATTTTCCCTAAATAAATCTATTAACGACTTTTTATGTTTTCTTATATATTTATTCATGCACCTTTTATAATCATTTGAAATTTGTCTTAAGCGGGATCTATTTTCGGGAGATTTATTTTGTTTAAACTTACGTTTAGATTTATGAAATCTTTTTCTCATTTTCATACATTCAATTCCAAACCAAGGTTTACTTTTCTTTTTCGTTACTGATCGAGTAACTGGTAGCTGAGATGAAATCAGTTTAACGCCAAAAGTATCACGTGCAGCGTCGACTAGCACGTGCGCGATATCGTCAGCCAGGCTATTTATTACCTGAGAGTTAACGTGACCCGCGCGCGCTAACTGTGTTTGATCGGTCAATGTATTGATGGCGGATATGTCAATATTATCATAGTAAAGTTGGCTTTTCTTGATTTCATATTTTTTGGGAGTTGTAACTCTACTATCATTATCTTGGATAGGGGCATTAAGTTTACTGATATGTTCTTTAGATGTGCATTCTTCCCTCAACTGTAAGGTAAAGTGGACTGGGCAATGTACATCTGAGAAGAGAGGAGAAAATTCTAAAATTTCTAGGCCAGTAACAAGTGGTAATGAGTGAGCAGATGCAAGTAAGTAGTCAATAACAGATTTGTCTTTGCATGTGTTCCTTCCGATATCTATATCGTTTCCAATTCTACCGTTGCAGATAAACAGATTTAGATTTTTACATATTTCAATTAATTTATGTCCAAAGTTATTTATCCTAGACATATCTTGGGAGTTCCTATTTAAGGGGAGGTTAATGTTTTTAACATATCTTTTGGTCGTAGCATGGTTATATTTTCCGGGATATCCATATTCAGTTCTTCTATCATATGTTCATCGAATTCACAGTATTCACAAGCTGTATTTGTTCTGGCATTAAAGTCACCGACTAGGTATACATAATCGCTTTTAGTTAAATGATATAAAGCAGATTCTTCAATATTTGTAAATGCATCTTTTGTTACATACCTGGAACCCTCAGGAGGAATATTTACATTTCCAATATAAACATATTGGTCAATGTTAAAAAGTGATTTGGACAATTTAATCCAATAGACATATTCATTCTTATGATCAGATGGAAATAAAAGATTTTTATATTTATCCTTTATCGCAAAACCTATTCCACCCGATTTCCTAGATGCTTTAGGTCTGTGTTCCAGATATATATCAAAACCATCAATGATAATATCATCTAAAATATCAGTTTTTGTCTCTTGAAGACAAATAACATCATTCTTGTTCAACATATCGGTAAATTCTTTGTAATGTAATATATTTCTCAGTCCACAAACATTAACAGAAGTGAAATGTAGTTCATTAGGTTTTTGTTTTACAGGTAAATCATCATCAGTATCATCATCATCATCATCAACATCATCATCATCATCATCATCATCATCATCATCATCAACATCATCATCATCATCATCATCAACATCATCATCATCATCATCAACATCATCATCATCATCATCAACATCATCATCATCATCATCATCAACACTATTAATCTCAACAGGGGGAGCATTATTTACATTGTCAACATGATCCTTAACAGCAGTGCACACCTCATCTGTATCACCAACACTTGTAGCAGTAACAGGGTAATCATTTGGTAATGTTGAATTATCAGGTAAACATTGGTTTATGTTAGAATTAAATTGATAATCCCTATTTGTTTCCTTGATGGCTATGTGAACATCTTCAGCTGCAGAAACCAAATCATCTTCAGTCCCATTATCAAGAAGGTGAAGGTGAAGTTCATTGTTTTCAGTGCTAGAGTCCTCATCTGTTGTTGAAGTAACACAGTTAATAGGGATTTTATCACAGCTTTCCTGTTCAGTTAGTTTTGTTGTAACACATAGGGTGTTGACTCTGGCACAATTTTTCTTTTCAGTTGGTTTTGAAATAGCACATTTAATATTAATTTGATCACAGATTTCCTTTGCAGATGATGTTGGTATACATGTAACACAATTGATATTACCTTTAGCACAATTTTCATTCTTAGTTGATTCTGTTGTTACACAGTTGATCATGTTTTTAGTACAGGTGTTGTTTTCAGGTGGTTTTGTTGTAGCACATAGGGTGTTGACTCTGGCACAATTTTTCTTTTCAGTTGGTTTTGAAATAGCACATTTAATATTAATTTGATCACAGATTTCCTTTGCAGATGATGTTGGTATGCATGTAACACAATTGATATTACCTTTAGAACAATTTTCATTCTTAGTTGATTCTGTTGTTACACAGTTGATCATGTTTTTAGCACAGGTGTTGTTTTCAGGTGGTTTTGTTGTAGCACATAGGGTGTTGACTCTGGCACAATTTTTCTTTTCAGTTGGTTTTGAAATAGCACATTTAATATTAATTTGATCACAGATTTCCTTTGCAGATGATGTTGGTATACATGTAACACAATTGATATTACCTTTAGCACAATTTTCATTCTTAGTTGATTCTGTTGTTACACAGTTGATCATGTTTTTAGTACAGGTGTTGTTTTCAGGTGGTTTTGTTGTAACACTATGGGGGTTGACTCTAGCACATATTTCTGTTTCAATTTCTATTAAAATGACACATTTGGTGATCTTTTTAGCACAGTTTTCCTTTTCAGTTGATTTTGTTGTAACACAATTGATATTGCTTTTAACACAAGCTTTCTTTCCAGTTTTTTTTTTTAACACAATTGATACTTACTTTGACACCAGTTTTCTTTTTAGGTAGTTTGCTTGTATCATGTTTAAATGAGGTTTTAGCACAAGTTTTTCTTTTAGTTGGTCTCCTTGTATCATAACTGGTTTTGACTTTATCACAGTTTTCATTTTCATTTTGGTTGTTTTGAACACAGTTGATTTTAATTGCAACACAAGATTCATTTGCAGTTAGTTTTGTACTTATTGGGTTGATATTGTTACCAGTACTATATGGTTTGCATTTTATATATTGTGCAGTCTTTTTATTCACATTTTTCTCATCTTCACTTTGGTTGGAGATATGACATATGGTTTTGTCTTTACTTATACAATTCCCTTCATTAACATTTGATTTGCTACAGTTACCTGATTTGTTAATGTCAATAGCATTGGTATTGTTTTTGCATTGTATTTGGTGTGTGCATAATGCTTCATTGGTACACAAATAAGTTTCTAGGTCTTTTTGTTGGATATTTGTAAAAAATATGTTTTCTTCATTATTTGTTATGTTTCATAGATCTAAACTGGGATCACATTAAGGATTGTTGTCTCCTGGGACTCAAGTCCACCTAGTTCATCCTATGCAGGTTGGCCCCTGGGGGTAGGATTGACTAGGGAGCTGCTCACTCTGTAGGGGGGAGGAGAGACATCTTTCTGCAGAACTCTATCTATATAGAGCCTGTCTACTACTATGTAGGCCTGCTTGTTATTTCTTCTAGCTTCTCTGAGTAGGGGCATTAGTACATCTCTTCTGTACTGGGATACTTCTTCTGGAAATTGCTCCATAATTCTATAATTTGTGTTTTTCAGGAGTTTTCCGGCTCTTTTGACAGAATCTCTTTGTGGGGTGTAGATAAATTTAGCTATAAGTGGCCTTATGCTTGGTTGATCTCCCCTGTAACTCTGCCTAGGTTTTCCAATCCTATGGACCCTTTTTAATTTAATGTCTCCACTATGATAACATTTTAATGCTGCGTTTTGGAGTTGCGACAGTACAGTTGTTTTAAATGATCATTAGATGTGATATTCAATGGTTCCCGATGGTGAAACAACGTTGTGGCAACATTGTGAAAACGTTGTAATTTGGTTGTGGCAACGTTGTAAATTAACGTTGTGATAACGTAAAAGTGAATGGTTGGGTATACGTTGTGACAACGTTGTAAAATAACGTTGTGAAAAACCTACACACAACCTTCACACAACGTTGTGAAATAAGCTATGCACAACGTTGTGAAAAGACCTACACACAACGTTGTTAAAAGACCTGCATTCAACCAGGATGCAACATTTATATGTGTAGCGTTATTATGTATTATATGTATGATGTTTGTCCAACCATAAGGAAAACAATATGTGAACTCTTGATACATCTCCATGACCGCCCAAGTTCTAGGATTGTCAAAGCTTATTTGAAGCTGCTGTATATTTATTGTCACTTTCGTAATAAATTACTGACACACTTTAAAAACGAAACAACAAACAAAGCTATTACTTCCATTATAAGACAAAAAACTGGTTCAAAACATACACTTCACATACTGTACATACAAATTATAGTTAATATGTGGATCGAAAAGGAAACCAATTTGGTGTTAAATTTTCAAAGTGTGTCAGTAAACCTTCTTCAAAGCAAACTAATCTCTTTGAAAAAAAAACAAAGACAAAATGACGAGTCACACAATTTTATTCATTTACAAAAAAACATTCTCTAAAACCACTGAATTCAAATACACAATTTTCTGAAATAGTCAGTCAATAATTTTCTTCTTGTTAATTGTTTGTCTTACACATTTTCATAAAGGATGTAATTAATTTTTTGGACGAAAGCAAGATGAATAAAATGAGATTCCCACCCTCATGTCCCCTTATATCATAGGTCTTAAAGTAAAACTAACCTCAGGTGAGTGTGATGACAATAATACAGCACATAGAATAGGCCAAAGTGAAGAGGTGGTACAAAGGCAAACCATCAATATTCAATGAAAGTTCTATTTCCTTCACAACCGGTTCAGACGTCTCATTCAGTCCATTCAAATATCTAGTCACACACTTCACTTGGTCACTTTTGAATCCGAGATAGACATACTGCATTTGAGATTTCGTGCCCACTTCTACTTCCCTTGAAGTACCCAGTAGTGTTCAGGCTGTGACAGACAGTCCATCATGTCCATGTTTTTTCAGTACTTTCAACAGTTCGTCAATGGCATTCATTTTAACACCAAACTGAGTTGCCCATGAGGTAAGATTTTCTGATAAGGAGTCCTCAGAATTTGTGCTATCATCCGAATCTGAAGAAACCACAACATGGTTGTCAATCATATCCCAAATTTTTTGCAATCGATCGACAGCATCATCATTGGTGTCGGTAGTAACATTGTCAAACTCAAGGTGTGTTGAATCTATGTCGCTGAAATCTGTGTCATCTTTGCTTGGGACAGTTTGGGCTTCATGTGACAGGGTTGTTTGATCTGAAGATACAAACAATTAATCATTAAAATTTGCCATCAGGATTTAATGGATTGATACTTAACAGAGTTTTTCATCATCCTTAAAATAAAAAGATTACAGTTGACCAAGATTATTTCCCTTCTTTTTCAATTCTTATTTTAATCATATTTTTATTTATTGAGAATTTGGTTCGGTAAACAAGCAAAATTATGCTTATGTTAATACCTCACCAGTACATACATATATATAGAATAGCAAACACAAAAACTGGACATGAACATGACAAACTAAAGCATAAATGATACCATATAATTATGTATATGAATTGATTGTTGCTTATGAACAATTTCATTTCAGTTCAAAGTTCCATTTCATTAATGATTTAGATTCTCTTCCCTGATGTCATTGATGTAATTAATTACAGGTATCACAATAATTATACTGTGTTATGTACATGACCACTGTTATTCAATATCAGAAATAAAACAAAATTCTTTAAAAAACCTTATTTAAATCAAGTAACATGTTTCATCAATGGCATGTATTTTAATGGTTTTGCATACTTTCACAAAACTAGTAATACAAGTACAAAATAAAAATTTAAAGTTTATACACCACACTTACTTTGATTGATGTCAGTGTCACTGCAGTCTGAATGAGATGAATCTTCATGAGGCAAAGCTTAAGCTTGTTTTCTTAATTGTCGCCTGGCATAAAGCCACTGCCTGTTGTATGACCTCTTATTAGCCTCATCCATAATGCAAACCTGAAAAAAATGTGTTCCAAGTAAATATTTAATTTTTTTTAACTGAACTGATAATTCTTACTTAATTGACATGTAGATCTATAGTCATCTAAATTACTACTGTATATCAGCTACTCTATCAATACTCTATTCAATTTAACCTTTGTCTTTGACAGGTGTCAGGTATAGTAAATTAATAATCCTATTTATTGAAAATATCATTCGAGGAATTATTTTATTACCAACAAGAGTATATCTGTACTGTCAACTGTCTTTTAATGTATGTACGGAGCTCTGTAATGATACAAAATGAATTCCTTCGAGGTAATAAAGTTTATTGTTATTATTCTTTAGCTAAATGAATAGAAACAGTGTATTTTACAAAGAAAAGTGTATCCATATTCTATATAATTTTCACAAAGAAATACACTTTTTAAAGTATATATGCAGCAGGTGCTTATTGCAATATGTTGTATATGCTTACACAGGCGAACATTTGACAACAATTTAACAAGGGGAGCTAACTGCTGAGGTGTGTAATGACAAAAACAAAAGCACATGGCAGAACAAAGAACAATGGGAAGATATCATAACTAGAGATTAATTAGCTTAATTTTACGTGCATGACCCTAAATCTAATGTGTTTCACCAACTAGGGACATATATGAACATTATCTTACCGTTGCAATCGTGTTACAGCATACAATACTCCTTGAAACAAAAGCTTCGAATCGTTGCTGCACTAGAACAATGCCGTCCGAGAGATTATGTAGAGCTCCACACTCACAGTAGTTTCGTACAACTTAGAATTAAAAGATTGAAAATCTGTCAAAGTTATCAATTACAAAAACTTTATTCTTATTTGTATAATATTTGTTGCATCCAAATGTAATTTCTGATTAGTTAACTTTTGAATACGTGACTATTTCAGATAAATGTCGCAGGCTAACGTTGCCACAACGTTGTGGTTTTGTAAGTTGTCAACAAACCAACACACAACATATAGACAACGTTGTGGTAGCGTTGTGTGTTTCCTGGGTTAAGATTGAAAAGTAAACTAACCTTGTGATCAAATGACTTATGTGACATGGAATTTAAAAAAGACAATATGTAAATAACTAGTTGCTTATGTCAGTAGTTATTATTGATTAGCAGAGATTGCGTGTAAACTTAGGTTCCAAGAGGTGCCAAGATGGCGCGAAATATTCCTTAACAGCTAGGGGTGACTCGATATTTTTTTCCAATTCAGAACATTGATTTACATACCCTTAAAAAAGCCTAAATAACGTTTCAGATCAATAAAATTGTTTTTTTTTTTTTTAATATCAACAAATTTGAACCTCACTTCGTCGCCCCGATTTCATTATACCCCAATCGGGATATAGCCATGTATTTTCTGATCTTATATGGAAATGATGTATTTCCACATAAGAGGAAAAACTAGAAAAGAATGTTCACATTGATACCAATTTATAATGATGCTTTAATTTTTGTCTGCTAATGTGAAAAAAATTTAGTTGCAAAATGTAACTAATTTAAAACTAAAAAAGTGTGCATACATTTCAAAAAAGATGTGGCAAAACATAGTTATATGTTGAACAATCAAGCATTGTTCTTAGTTTCAAATTCATAACGGATCTTGTTGATAACAGTGAAATAGTTTTGTCAAGCTTTAAATATCTGTTACATTGATTGAGTACATATATACCTATGGAAAAAAGTTAAGCACCCCCTCGTTTTTTCAGCAGCAAATACGATAACAGACAACCTGTTGTTTATAATAGGCATATGATGTGATAGAACCACAACTTAGCATTTTAAGGAAACAAACTTCGTTCATATAAAGTTTCAAATCTTTTGATTATTCGAATTTACAAAATTGTGGTATTTTATGTCTAAAAACAAGTTACATTATCCTGAGAAGTAAAAGTGAAGATTGCCATTTGTAATGTGAACAATTTTATTCCCTCAAGCCAACTTGTCAAACTTTATTATCTGTCTTTTAGTCCAAACTCACAAGTAACACCACTATGAACCTTCAAAATCGAAAATTCTGGAAAAACAGAACCTAAATTGGGAAGGTTTAAAAACAAAATATGGTATTAGTTAACTGTAATGATCCCTTGATATCAAGAAGAAAAGTTTAATTAATGGATTGAAATTAAAATAATCCAAAAGAAATTGACAAATCGTATGATTACAGCCTTTTTGTCAAATATTGACAGTAATTGTTGAAAATAGGGAGGCATTTTCAACAACCAGTTACATCCTTATTTTGTATGATAAATGATGATTTGACATTTGAAAGTCAAGTTGATATCACAGATGTTGTTTTTGATATCTGAAACCCAAACTTTATTATGAACTTTTGACACTGGAACCATACTTATTTTGGTAAAAAATCAGTACAAATACAAATTCAGTCGTATTTTCGTGAAATGTCAAACTGAAATATCTTTCTTCGCAGAAATTGTTGACAAAGTCAACATATTTCATAAAAGTAGTGAAAAATTCATTCAAAGAATTGTAACTTTTTCATTGCATCACTTCTTAGAAATTATTTTGGGGGGTGCTTAATTTTTTTCCATATGTATATATATAAAGATATAAAGAATGATATGTATTTCATATTTCTAATAGTAAAAATATGAAGAACTTTGACAAACATGCTAACTTTTAGGTTCAATACACAATTAACAATATCAAATTATATGTGATAGTACACTTCATGTTACATATATCTACATTGTCAAATTTCTGTACTAGCCGTTCGGACTAGTGCATTCCTGAGAGAATAAGCCCAAACACATTCCAACAAATACATCTACATTATCAAAAGAACTTCGGACTACCAGTCATTGTATTTTACTAGCCCAGTATCTTTTTCACTAGGTATTCACATTGTCACAACTCTATAACCAACTAATTTTGATATATTTGGTACCAGATACTTAACACTTGGATGAGATTCCTTTGCATTATGAACATTTAAATGTGTGGAAGAAGTGCACTTAAAAGATCATTTGATCATTGATCATTTGGTTCCATGATGCTATTGTTGATTTTCTAGAATGCCAACAAATAATTGAATCACACAATGATGTAAATACTGTAAATTCATAGAATTACATATTTAAAAAAATCCCCCACCAATTCTATCTTTTTACCAAAAACCAAAGCCATATAGCGACTTTAGTCCATTTTGACCATATAGTCAATCTTTCTCTAGAGTGAATTTTTGAAAAATATTACACATTTTATTACAAAACAACACCATGAAATGAGCAGAGCCTTAAAGTTTTCTTGTGGTTATTGTTATATTTGAGAGTGCATTTCTTCATCAAGATTTCTTATTGAATTTACAGGATTCCTGTCAAACTTGGGGATTGTCTTCTAACCCATAGTTTGCAAAGGGGAACATCAAATGATCTCAAGTTCAACAGAAGGTCCACTATCTCTTTCATAGAGAATGTAGGTTTCAAATTTCGAAGACCAGTGGAGCCAACAGAAGAGACTGAGGAGACGAAGGATGTTTCGATTGAAGAATTTCTGACACTGGGAACTACCCAAAAGGTATTTAACAATTGTATGATCAAATAAGCTGTCATGATGGGCATATGGCATGGCATGGCATGGCATGATGTCCGGCGACCGTCTGTCCATTAACTTTGTGCATTTTGGACTTCTTCTCCAGGAGCGAAAGTTGTAGAAAGCTTAAATCTTGTTTACAGACCCTGTGACCCCCCAATAAGGGCCACGCCCTAACAGCCTATTTTCGTCTAATTCTCGACAATCCATAGGTGTACAGACTCCTTGACTAGTGAGGATAATAAATTATAACTTTGGTGATCGTGTGACCCCTAAAAATCTATCTTTGTCTTCTTCTCCAGAACCAAAAATTGTAAAAGCTTAAATCTTGTGTACAGACACCTTGACTTTGGTGACCCTGTGACGCCTAATAAGGGCCACAGGGGCAACAACCTTAAAGCCTACTTTCATCTTCTTCTCCAGAAGAATAAGGTAAAGAAAGCTGAAATCTTGTGTACATACACATTGACTAGTGAGGATTAAAATATATAGCTTTGATGGCCCTGCGGCCCCTAAAAATAGTCTCAGGGGCTGCGCCCTTACAACATATTTTCATCTTCTCCAGAAGCATAATGCCTAGAAAGCTTAAACTTTATGTACAGACTGTCAATTTTAAGTTGGATAAGGAGGATTGTAAATTGTACATTTGGTGACCCAGTGGACCCTTGTAAGGAATGAACCACATTTGCCACACCCTAAAGCAAAATTCATATAAAGCCATGATGAGCTACATAGCCAATGGCTCTAATTGTTTTTGAAAGTTTGGCCTTAAAACAACCAATCAGCTGTTTTTGTTCAGTGCTTGAAGCATCACTCTGGAAAAATAATTTGACTGCAAAACTTTGTATACCAAATCGAATGTAAGATTTTCATTGCCACTGAGGTTTTTTTTAAAAGAATGTAAATGCTACGCGGCAAAAACATATTCAAAGTTTAAGCAAACATAATCAAATATCTTGACTTTTTTTTATTTCTTCACAATCTTTGCCATGACTTCTGCATGTCAGTTGTTAACTTGTTATTTCATTAATTTGATTTATCATCATCTATTGACAGTAATCATTCATTCACATGACTGAATGCTTTTTAGCTCATGGCTTTATGGCATTGCACAAACGTTGACTAAAGGCTAGATAATCGACGTCTCAATTAACCTATCGCCACCTGTCAATCAAATTTATTTTCCGACCAATAATAGAGCTTTATATATTCACTGCACGATTGGCCGCGTTGGTGACGCCATTTTGTCCGTCAAACAATGAAAGGTGTTTTACTTCCTTGTTTGATTTCCTCTGCATTCTAAGTCAGTATATGCCTTATGAACTCGAAAAGTGTGCAGCTGGTTTCTTGAGTACCGTCTTGATACGCAGACACATCTCTTTGGGACAAGAAAATCAACCAAGTCAAGGATGGATATTCCTATCAGTTTAGCCATCTGAACCTTCACCAGTATATGGGAACTCAGTACGCCAGCACCTCAATGGGAACAGCTATAACTGAAACTGAAATGCATGACGTTGAAGCATCATCTTCCAGCAAGGAAACAACTTGCTCCATAGACTCAGTGGAGGTCACGAGAAAAAAGAGATGTCCAAGTTGCCATTGCTCCATTGAGCCACCAACTGAACAAGCGACGGTAAAATGTTCGTCATGCAGAAAAAGTTGCATGGCGACAGCACTTACCACAGACATCAAATGTCAAGTGAAAATCACGTGAAAAACCAAGCCAAGGAAATCAATGTGCCGTCAGAAATGCTTAACACGCTCCTTCAAGAATTGGATTGCCCAAATGACAATGCAGACACTATTGAGGAGTATCTTCTCCTCAAAGGACCTTTCACATTCAAACTTGCCGGAGCTGATTTAATCAGCGTTACCCTTGCCACCGAAAGTGAATCGGATGATTGACTTTTGCAAAATATGACTGGTAACTTTCTTTGAGATAGTGCCAGGACATTTGGAGTAATGTCTTTTCTCCTAAATTACTGTCTGTTCATCTTTGTTTCTAGTTAAAGCCTGTTTTCATGCATTTACTTGTCGCATATTTATAGTGTACTCCATGTTAAAAACACTCACAAATTTAAGAAGCAGTCAAAAACACATTGAAATAACCAACCATTAATCCAATATATTAATTCAACATCATTGATTTTTATTCCAAACTAAATTTAGTCAATATTAACTTCAGATGTTTTTTTAAATATTGCCATTTCTACTTAATTACTTTTTGCAAAATAGATTAAAGTTTGTTAATTTGCCAACATGCTTTCTTAACAATTTGTGGCTATTTCTATCAATCAATAGGAATGTTTGATTTGTTTTGCATATGTGAATATGAATATAGTCACTAGCAAGTTCTTGTTTGATTTCACACTGCAATAGAGATGTTTTGCGGTTTGTAGATGATACATCAGTATTTAGTATACTATATCAGCATTTCCGATTTGTTTTGCATAGCTTCCTTGCATCATTTGAAAGTAAAATATTTTTGTAATTGTCAACACAATGCATTCACTTTTCAGTAGGAGAATAGAGTTAAAATGAAAAACGCTTTTGTATGATAGTATCACAATGCAAAAAATATTTAATAGAGGTGAAGTGATACAGGTTTCTGATATCTATTATCATCAATCTGCAAAAGGAAAATAATCAAAATAACCATGGAACCAGCAAAACTGTTTCCGAAAGTGAATGAAACAAATGTCAATTTTAGGCGTTCTGTAATAATTTTGAAAAATAAGTGCAGTATAAAACAGTTGTGTTTTTATAGAATTATTTGAGAAAGTAAACTTTTTACGTTTAAAGTTTATTGTACCAGGTAAAACATGAGAAGCAACTATTATCTCTCCTAAATATCCAGAGGTTTATTATTAAGAAAGAACATAAGCATTGATTTTAAAATAACTTCAGTCAGTTTGCTGTTGAACATGGTTTTATATGTGTTTACTTGAAGTTTAAGTGTAGTTTTAGATGAGCCTACAATCACATTCCTCATTTTGCATTGTTATAAACTTTCAGATGTTTACTCATATTTGTTACTTTTTGTATATAGTTTATTATGCCAAAGTCAAAACCCAATGTCAAACTTGGCACATATTTTCCTCTTCATAATAATATTGTCCCTTCAGTTTCGATTCTGGTAACTAGCTATTTAGATATTTTATGTCACAAAATGCAATTTTGACAATGTGAAATTGTAACAATACAAGAAGTTTATTTTGAACTTTAAGTGATTTCATTACTTTCTTCAAAATTCCACATCAATAAATTTTAAAATTTGGAAATTGTGTCTAAAATGAGAAGTTTTAAGTCAATTCTAATTTTGTTATTGAAGATTAGCTACATGTTGAGTTTTGGGATCTCAGGTAGATGTTTTTTTCATTTTTGTTACTTGTTTATATAGTTTATAATGCCAAAGTCAAAACCAAATGTCAAACTTGTCAAACTTGGCACATATTTTCCTCTTCATACCGGTAATAATATAATCTCCTACAGTTTTGATTCTGGTAACTAGCTATTGAGATATTTTATGTCACAAAATGCAATTTTGACAATGTGAAATTGTAACAATACAAGAAGTTTATTTTGAACTTTAAGTGATTTCATTACTTTCTTCAAAATTCCACATCAATAAATTTTAAAATTTGGAAATTGTGTCTAAAATGAGAAGTTTTAAGTCAATTCTAATTTTGTTATTGAAGATTAGCTACATGTTGAGTTTTGGGATCCCAGGTAGATGTTTTTTTCATTTTTCTTACTTGTTTATATAGTTTATTATGCCAAAGTCAAAACCAAATGTCAAACTTGTCAAACTTGGCGCATATTTTCCTCTTCATACATGTAATAATATAATCTCCTACAGTTTTGATTCTCGTAACTAGCTATTTAGATATTTCATGTCACAAAATGCTATTTTGACAATGTGAAATTGTAACAATACAAGAAGTTTATTTTGAACTTTAAGTGATTTCTGACTTTCTTCAAAATTCCACATCAATAAATTGTAAAATTTTGGAAATTCTGTCTAAAATGAGAAGGTTTAAGTCCATTCTAATTTGTTTTATTGAAGATTAGCTACATGTTAAGTTTTGGGATCTCGGGTAGAGTATGCATTTATAAAAGAAACTGACTTTTTTGTTCTATATCTCTGAATCTATGTCATTTTATTTTCTGTTTGCTTTGAATAGTTATTATTAAAAACAATTTCTGTTGCTCATTTCAGTGCTATTCCAAGTTCTTAATGATTTACTCTTATTCCAGTTTTAAAATGTTTTGGGTGAAAAAATACATTAATGCATTGGTTTTATAGTACTCACGGAAATAGAAATAAAATGCTTTTCGTTGATAATTTTTAGCTCATCTGGCCTGAAAGACCCGATGGGCGCATGGCATGGCATGGAGTCTGGCGTCCGTCCGTCCGTAAACTTTGTGGAATTTCGACTTCTTCTCCAGAACCATAATGCCTGGAAAGCTGAAACTTTGAGTAGAGACTCCTTGGCTAGTGAGAACTATAAATTGTAGCTTTGATGGCCCCATGACCCCTAATAAGGGCCACAGGGGCCACACCCTTAAAACCTATTTTCATCTTCATCTCCAGAACCATGAGGCCTAGAAAGCTGAAACTTTATGTACAGACTTCTTGACTAGTGAGGATTATGAATTGTAGCTTTGGTGACCCTGTGGCCCCTAACAAAGGCAATAGGAACGTCCTTAAAATCTATTTTCATCTTCTTCTCCTAAAGTATAAGGCCTAGAAAAATGAAACTTGTCGCCTATATACATAATTTTAAGATTGGTGACCCTGTGGCCTCTACAAAGGGGGAATCACATTTGCCACACTCTACAGCATAATTGATGATGAAGCCTGATGAGCTACAGAGCCAATGGCTCTATTTTTTTTTGGAACTAACTGGATATTTCTGTTCTAAGTATTCATTCACAATGGTTTTTCCCAACTTTTGTTTCAGACAATCATTATAAAATCCCCCGAAATATATGAATTTTCAGGAGAGGGAAACATGTCATTTATTTCAAAGTCCAAATGTACGTTTCTGATGCAAGCTATAGTATGTAAATTATCTGTAATGTCAGTACCATCCGTTAAAAGACATTACTTAATGTACAATAATTGTATGTCTTATGTCCTTTACTATTCATAACTCATGATTTAAAAATTCATAAAATAGTTGAAAAAGACATGGTTTCAGTTGAGTTCGGTATTAGCAGTTATGGCAGATCATTATCATAGATCAAAGCTTCAAATAAAATTCGTGCAATTTAGCCATAATTATGTGGTAGATTTTCGTATGAAGAAGTAATTATTTAATCCTGTTTCAGTCAGGGAAATTTAGGTTTGATAAGAATTGACTCTTCTCTGCAAAGACGACCCGTCTTTAGCGTTGCTAGGACAACCAGGCGAGTGGAGCATGATTTGAACGTGCATTTGTCAATTTCAGATCCCTCACTGTCAGCTTTGGAGCAACGAGACAGACTTGAAGAACCAAACACATGGCCAGATTATGAGTTGGAAATTTTTGTTGAACGTTTCTGTTGCCCTTGCCCCTAAAGCCAATTCAATAGTTTATTGAGTAATTCACACTGATGTTAGTGATGTACATGTAGGCTACATTGTTTTGACTTGGGTTGAATAAAACAATAAAAATAAGTGTTTCATTTGAAGTTGAAAGGAGGAAAAAATAATACTTGTCTGTCCGTACGTCTTTGTACTTGTCTGTCCGTCTTTAAACTTGTCTTTCCATACGTCTTTGTACTTGTCTGTCCGTACGTCTTTGTACTTGTCTGTCCGTCTTTGTACTTGTCTGTCCTTTTTTGTACTTGTCTGTCCGTTTTTGTACTTGTCTGTACGTCTGTGTTCTTGTCTGTCCGTCTTTGTACTTGTCTGTCCGTATTTGTACTTGTCTGTCCGTCTTTGTACTTGTCTGTCTGTCCGTCTTTGTACGTCTGTCCGTACGTCTTTGTACTTGTCTGTCCGTTTTTTAACTTGACTGTCCGTCTTTGAACTTGTCTGTCCATAGCATGACAAAGCATTTTTAACAGTTTTAAAAATGTCTTGAATACATCAAATGCATTCCTTTCATGGTTGTGCAATAATACACATAATTAAATTGACTCATCTAACACATTGAAATTATGTCATTTATGGAATTAATTGTTTAAAACGAGACTACATGAAATAATTTATTAATCTGTATTGGGAATATTCATATAATTTGAATATCATTTTAGAACAGATCAAACAAACTGACAGGATGTTCACAGTATGTAGGTGATATGTTCACATGTGCTCATATTGAAATTATGTCGCTTCTTATTTCAACTCCATGGGTGATAATAGATATTCTTCACATCATGTCGACATGTTTAAGTTTGCTTTAAAGAAACCCTGTTGGGGACGAGTTTCTAGGGACAAATCCTCTTACAGTCAAATAGTTGAAAGCTCCTCGCAGTGATCAAGATTAAACGCTGTCCAGAGCTCACTTTTACAGCCGCTTCTTCCAACGCGAAAGGACGTTATGTCTGTTTTTCTGACGAGTTGTTTTTCTTGTTGAATCCTACCTTGGTTATAAGCATATGCACAAAACACACATTGAGATCATTACAAATAAGACTCCTATACGTGATATCGTAAATACTGATAATTGAATTTAAGCCGTCGCCACGCCATACATGTATTGCTTATAAGCAGTGATATACCGAATATCTTAAAAACCTTTAATCTATTAGTTTTAAAAGTGGCAACATCTTTAAGAGAACTGTACAAGGAATGTTTTAAAACATATTTGTATATTGCCTTAATCAATTAATCTGACTTTGGACAATATTTGTTGTCTTGGACGTTGCTTTCATTCACATAGCCGGTATAAACCCCTATAGGTCCAGAGAATCATATATAATTCCTACACACATAAAGATCATAGCAAATAAAACTCCTAAACACAATATCATAAATATTGATATTTGAATGAACGCCCGTATATTGCTTAACACTGACAAATGAAAGTGATGTACCGGAAATATTGTTAAAACTGACATTTTTCTGACAAAAGTGGCAAAATCTTTAAGACAAACGTCAAAAGAATGCATCAAAACAAACTTTTATGTCAACATAATATCTAGTCTTAAGTTTAAACAGTACTTGTTAGCTTAGCTGTTGCTTTCATTCATAGCCGATATTAACCCCTATAGTGCCCCAGGACCATATATGGTCCCACTCAATAACCTAACGTTCAGCCCTAGCACTTGAATAAGATCTGTACCCATTCAAGTTAAAAACTATTCTTTGATAATCAATGTTAAGATATATTCAATACGATGCTGCATTTGCACAATAGAACAAAATATTAAGAGAGAATTTTTTAATTATAGTTGTTAATGAATATTTCCATCACGATGCATATGGTTTCAAAAACACAGATAAAATTTTCTCGACCAATTCAAGTTGACAATAATCTTTTAAGAATCCCAATGATCATATCAATTTGGAAACATTTAAGTACAATTTGAAATTAGGCCCTATTTCGGTTTCTATCACAAAATCTTAGAATGGGGTTAGGCGTTTAGATGAAGTCGACCTTTTGACTTCTTTAGCAATTTCTTTCTTATTTAATGCTTTTATTTTAAAATATAAGTTTACTGCGTGGATATCTCTGGCTTAACTGGCACATGAGGCCAAGACGATGATGTTTGGTGAACAATTGGAGACATCACAGAGCATCACATGCACATATTTCTAGTTAGTGAAGGGTTTGATATTAATTTTGAAAATCTTTTGATATTCCATACATGAGAATGATGTATGGAGCACCGTGGTGTTGTGGGTAACACGCTGGCTTAATTCTCATGCAAACGACCCGGGTTCGACTCCCGATGTAGGCCCCAAACATCTGTGACCTGGTCTCATACTGTGTTGTTTCTCTGCGCCAGGCACTTTATCTAACTGCTGTAAAAACGGGTATCTGGTAACTGGTGAACGACGCGGTTAGCACTTGTATTCTGTTTACAAAGAGTAATGGTGCTAAGAATGTGTACCTGGAAATTGATGTAAGTAGCAATATGAGCTGTTTATATGGAACCTGGAAAAGGCGCCATATTGTTATGTTCATTTTTGTATAATTAAAAAGCATTAATCCCAAATATCCATTTTATCATCTTTCGGTGCCACAAATGAAGTAAAACCTTTAGATGACCGTCTTTGAACAATTCGAATCAAGGAAACGGATTTGAGTAAATCTAAATGAACTTGGCACATTTTAGAAATAATCTTATATATTATTAACACTGAGTGTCTCTCTATTGATAGTACTTGCTATCTTATCTGTTATACCTCTTCACTTCCCCTTTTAGAAGCGTGTTAAATGGCCTTGAGTGTAAAAATATTATTACCAATAAAAGGCTGGATATGGACCTCTAAGATGACTCATTTTGTTTACTTTTCTGTCACATATCGGCCCTGTGAGATGATTATATCTCCAAGCAACAGTAGCTGCATTTAGGTGAACAAATTGTTCTGATGAATTAATTGAATGAATTACCAAGTGCACGACAAAGACATTAAAGAATGCAATTATGAAACTTACGCACTATATTTAGTTTACCTATGCAAATCAACTTCCCCATCAAATTATAAAACTTACGCATTATATATATTTAGTTAACCTATGCAAATCAATTTCCCCATCAATTGTGAACAACTCATAGGTGTTCACACAGAAATGGCCGTCACTGATTTTTGCTTGATACGTTGTTCAAATCTTCTACAACTATGCATTATCATCTAATGGCCTGTTGATTTTATTCCTATGAATCAATACATATTGGGAAAAATTAGGGTTTTTTTCTATCTCAAAAAACACGTTGCTAGTAACCCTTTAATATGATGAAAGATTTGAATAAAATTCATGCACCTTTGCCGTGGTTGTGTGGTAAGCTTTAGTATGTAGGGAAATGTATACGTATTACTATCAAATATTTATAAAACATTTATGATATAACCAAAAAACGCAAATACTCATACAGTGCGTTCATTTACGTTGTAATTCTGTGTGATTTTCTTCAACTAGTATTTTACAATTATTTATTCCTATATGTCAGCCGGGTAAGTTTGGTTTGATAAGAATTGACTCTTCCCTGCAAAGACGACAAGTGTGTATCGTTGCTAGGACAACCGGACGAGTGGAGCATGATTTTCACGTGCATTTGTCAATTTCAGATTCTTCACTTCAACTTTTGAGGGACGAGACAGACTCGAAGAACCAAACTAGCACTTGGCTTGATTATGAGTTGGACATTATTTAATAACTTTTTTAATGTCTAAAAGCGATTTTAAAGCTAATTTAGCAAGCCCCATTAACGTTAGTGATAAACATTGTTCTGACTTTGGTTAAATGAAACAAAAATAATAAGTGTTATTTTCGTTTAAACAAAGAGAAAAAAGTAATGACAAACGTGGGTTCATTCGTCTGTCCGCCTTTGTTCTTGTCTGTCTATCCTTGAACATGTTGTCCGTAATTGTACTTGTCTGTCCATCTTTGTACAAGCTGTTCATCTGTGTACGTGTCTTCCCATCTTTGTACATGCTGCCCATCTTTATACATCTGTGTCCGTGTCTTCCCATCTTTGTACATGCTGCCCATCTTTATACATCTGTGTACGTGTCTTCCCATCTTTGTACATGCTGCCCATCTTTATACATCTGTGTACGTGTCTTCCCATCTTTGTACATCTGTGTACGTGTCTTCCCATCTTTGTACATGCTGCCCATCTTTATACATCTGTGTCCGTGTCTTCCCATCTTTGTACATGCTGCCCATCTATATACATCTGTGTATGTGTCTGCCCAACTTTGTACATGCTGCCCATCTTTATACATCTGTGTACGTGTCTGCCCATCTTTGTACATGCTGCCCATCTTTGTACAAGCTGTCCATCTGTGTACGTGTCTTCCCATCTTTGTACATGGGCCTTGAGTGAAAAAATATCATTACTAATGTGGCTGAATATGACTCGCTTTATTGTACTATTCTGTCACATTTTGGCAGATGAAAATATCTCTAAGCGGCAGTAGCTCAATTAAGGTAAATAAAATGTTCTACTGAAATTTGTTTGTGAAATACCAATTGCAAGACATTAAAGAATGCAATTATAAAATGAAAACACTATATTAATTTACCTATGCAAATCAATTTCCCCATCAATTTAGAAATACTTATAGGTGTTCACACAGAAATGGCCGTCACTGATGTTTGCTTGATACGCTTTTCAAATCTTCTACAACTATGCATTCTCATCAAATTGCCTGTTGATTTTATTCCTATGAATAAATACATATTGGAAAAAATTAGGAATTTTTTCTATCTAAAAAAACACGTTGCTAGTAGCCCTTTAATATGATGAAAGAATTGAATAAAATTCATGCACCTTTGCCGTGGTTGTGTGGTAAGCTTTAGTATGTAGGGAAATGTATAAGTATTACAATCAAATATTTAAAAAAAATCTAAAAGCCGCTAATACTCATACAGTGCGTTCATATACCTTGTAATTCTTTGTGGTTGTCTTAAACCAGTACTTAAATATTATTTAGTCATGGGTCAATCAGGTAAGTATGGTTTGGTAAGAATTCACTCTTCCCTGCAAAGACGGCCAGCGTGTAACGTTGCTAGGACAACCGGACGAGTAGGGCATGATTTGCAGTGAAGTTGTCAATTTCAGATCCCTCACTGTCAGCTTTGGAGAGACCAGACAGACTTGTTAAGCTTGACTTGATTATGAGTTGAATTTATTGTTTAATCATTCTGTTGATATCTTTGTCCCTAGCGTCAATTTGATAGTTTCATGAACAAATTGTTTAATCTGTATTGGGAATATTCATATTATTTGAATGTAATTGGACATTTTAGAACATACAGTTCAAACAAACTTTATTAATATCAATCAATTTTTTTTACATTTTTGTAAAATTCGAATATTGGAAATATTTGCCATTTCTTAACTTCAGATAATTACAAATTAAACTCATAAACATAATGAAGACAAGAGTGATTCTATGGATGAACAACTTCTTTATTGGATGGTGGCGACGTTTCGGTATAGATTCTTATACCGTTATCAAGCATATGGTGAAAATGAGGAATACAGCAATTTATACAGTTATAATTACAAAATGGTTTTGTTACACTAATTTCCGCGATTCTGATTGGACGAGAGCGCTCAAAAATCTGCTGCCATTTCTCGATGAATGCAGAAAAATTTGCAACCATACCATGTGCATTCATTCCTTGTGACGTCACAATCACCTGACGCAATAAGTCCGGTTTTGACAGTTGCGAGTTACGTTCTGTTGCAAAGACAGATAATAACATATCTTATCACTTCTCACCTGCGTTTGTAACAAGTAAATACATTCTTCTCCCTAACACAATCCATACATTCACCGGAAAGACTGCATTTTAATAACTACGAGTCCTCAAGCTTGTTCGCTCCGAGCGTCTCGCAAACGGCGGACATTTTGAACGTCGTGTGATATGCTAATTAGGGTTATTCCGAAAATGCGAATTCCGGTTAAGACGAATTGTGATTGCATGGGTGTCAATGGTTGCAAAAACGAAATTAATTCTTCGGCCGTTTTAGTTTATGGAGTTCTCAATTTTGATTCAACTTTGTATTGTTTCGTGTAACAAACTACAATTTCACGACATTGATGACAGATTTTTTGAAAATAATTAGGAAAAACTTTGTTACAATGTTGATTTTGTAATTATAAGGATTGTTTTACATGTTTTGTGCCTCTATCGATGTATAACAGCAACAAATTTTGTATAAAATCGCTGCGCTACGCTACGCGATTTTATACAATTTGCTTTGATGGTGGATGTCTTATGTTCTTTGATGCGAATGTTGAGTGGCCTTGAAAGCCACCATCAAAGCAGACGCAAAATCAGCTATTTCAGAACACATCACCAAATTCCCACAACACAACATCAACTGGGACACTGTCAAAACACTCACAACCAACAAACATGATTACACTCAACGTCGTTTAGCCGAAGCTTTACAAATTTCCCGTGTCCGGCCATCTATGAACAGAGATCAAGGCTATTACATCTCATCAGCTTACAACCATTTAATCCGCCCATAATTAATCCAATCAACTCAACTGGCTTCGCTAATCTGCCTAATAAACTCACTCACAAACTGGTATCCCACTCATCCTATGTTTTCTTAACTTCATGTAAATTATCCTTTGATGTATTGTTACCTTATCCTGTTGTTACTGTTATTGTTTTCTCATTATCATACCAAACTGTATAAATTGCTGTATTCCTCATTTTCACCATATGCTTGATAACGGTATAAGAATCTATACCGAAACGTCGCCACCATCCAATAAAGAAGTTGTTCATCCATAGAATCACTCTTGTCTTCCTTATACCATCAACTTCTAGAATGCCACTCAAACAGCTCATAAACATAATATAATCAATATTGCTGTTTGAATGTTACAAGCCCGTCGATGTCCATCACGCCATACATTGCTTATCCTTGACAAGTGACAGTTTTGTGCCGAACAATTAAAAAACCTGTCAATTTTTCAAAACCATATCTGATAAAATTGGCAAAATCTTTAAGAAAAACGTACAATGGATGCATCAAAACAAACTTGTCTGTCACAAAAATCAACTTACATGTACGTATCCTATTGCAAATATCATGTAAATTTTTATCAACAACTCATAACCATCAGTGTTCAAATCTTATTCATTATGAAAAAATCATAAAATATAAAATTATATAAAGTATAAAAGTTTGTTCACCTACCTATGAGTCCATTTGCAAATTTCATGTAATTTGGAATGACTTTCAGTCAGAAGTTTAGGTGTATTCTGCGTATGTTATTCAATTTGTTAAGGTGTTTCTCTGCAACCTAAATTTCTGTATTAATATTGTTTTGTTGGAGACTCATGGAAGTGACCACTGGTCAAAATTTCAAAACACCTATTTCTATTTCTCTACAAAATCCTTCATAAGTGATTATATATCTTCAATACAAGTCATAATTGCAACTTTGCATTTGCTCTATGCAACAGTTCTGATTTTCTTCTCTCAGAGTCCAAATTTCAAAAACAAAACCTTTCTGTATATTCCATCTTGCAAAACATTTAATTCTACAAGGGAGATCAGAGGATCCTAAATTAAAGCTACACAACGAGTTTGTTCTTAATGGAAAATAGTTTCTGCCGACATTGTTTAATTGACTCCCAAACTGAACCCAAATAACATGATATTGGCACTAAGTAACTGAAGCAAGTGAATAAACATATAACTTTATCTTCACCTAAAAGTAGGACTGCAGCGGCAGTATTTAGGTCTTCAACTGGCTATTTCAACCTGGAAATGAGAACTCCTCCTTCAAGAATAACAATGCTTGGAAGTGATTGAGTATAAATCATTTATGTCCCCAATTCTCTATCAATGTTGTTATGTTGACGCCACTCAATAACCATACGTTTTTGTGGATTAGAGGCCAGGGGGCACATTTCGAATTCACGGAAAAGACACTAGAAAATGAACTAAAAAATGCATTGCAATGAAAGCATGATGTTTAACTTATAAATGTGTACGTCTTACAGCATGCAGATCGAGAGTAGACGTAGAATTTCATACTTTTTTCCATTTAGAGGAGGAATTTAAACAGTAATTAGATGGGTTTTTGTTTCACAAGAACCTTTAAATAAATCCTGAAATACATATAAACATATGTCTCTGATTTTGAAAGATCGGATCTGAAAATCGTGTTTTGATGCAAATCATTACTTCTTTCACACAGCTTAAACAACATCTCTTCCCTATGCCCTTACTCCCACTTTCTCTCTCTTTATCTTTCTCTCATTTTATCTCCCCCTCTCTCCCTATCCCCACGTCCCCCCTCTCTATCCCTTTCATTCCGTCTCCCTCTCTCCCTTTCTCTCTCCGTCTCTCGATCTCATATTCCTCTCTCTCTCTCCTTTTCTCTCTCCATCTCTCTTTCTCTTTCTTCATCTCCCCTTCTCTCTCTTTGTCTGTCTCTCCCTCTCTCCCTCCCTCACTCTCCCTCCCTCCCTCTCTCTCTCCCTCGCTCATTCTTCATATCTCTCCTTCTCTTTCTCTCTTTTTTCTCCCTTTCTTTCTCTCTCTACTTGTTCTTTTCTGTGTTACTATCAATTTCAAAATCGTTCATTGCAGGGGCTCTGTCTCTGTCTCTCTCTTTGTATCTCTCTCTCTCTATCTCTCTTCCCTATGCCCTTACTCCCACTTCCTCTCTCTCTCTCTCTCTCTCTCTTTCTCTTTTTTCCACCTCCCTCCCTATCTCTGCGTCACCCCTCTCTGTCTGTCTCTCTTTGTCTCTCTTTCTTTGTCCCTCTGTCTCTGTCTCTCTCTATGTCTCTTTCTCTCTTTGTCTCTCTCTCTCTTCCCTATGCCCTTTCTCTGTCTCTGTCTCTGTATCCCTGTCTCTGTCTCTGTCTCTCTATCTCTCTCTTCCCTATGCCCTTTCTCTGTCTCTCTCTCTCCCTCTCTGTCTCTGTGTCTCTCTCCCATGCCCTTACTCCCACTTCCTCTCTCTCTAACTCTTTTTTATTCCACCTCTCTCCCTCTCTGCGTCACCCCTGTCTCTCTCTCTCTCTCTCTGCGTCAACTCTCTCTCCCTCTCTGCGTCACCTCTCTCTCTCTATCTCTCTTCCCTATGCCCTTACTCCCACTTCCTCCCTCTCTCTCTCTATTTCTCTGTGTCTGCGTGTATCTCTCTTTCTTTCTCTCCCTCTCTCTTTCCCTCGCTCTCTCTCTCCGTCTCTCTCCCCTCTCTCTCTCCCTCCCTCTTGCAGTGACAATCTCAAAAGGCAAGACCACTTTGTTTCACTTATTCCAGCCTGTGCTCATAGGTTTCATGACAATCTACCTGAAATAAACTAAACTGCCGTGACCCATGTCAGATACTTCTCTACATGGACACACCCAAGTTCTGAAGACCTCAACACAAAGCAGGAAGGATTGTACTATAGTCAGTGATTAAGATCGGAGCCATTAACGCCTTGTGGGAGAGAATATTTAATGGTTGTTGCAGAACTTCTAATAAATACTCAAACAGAGACCAGGTAGACGACTGCATAAAGGTGTTTACACTACTTATATATGTACACGCCTAGTTCTCCTTCAGTTTGTTACTTATCTATTTTGTGTGTACAAAGTGTATAATATATAGAGGCTCCAATTTATATAATAATAATAATATGCATATTTATATATATGCGCCCAATCCACCTCGACAGACGTGATCAAGGCGCTACAAAGCAAAGAATTATGAACATATGTACAGACAAACAAACAAAATATATATTTGTTTGTCGACATTCAAGGCAGATACTGTTTAAAGAGATGGGTCTTTAGTTTGCTTTTGAATAAGTCCAGTCTGTCAGCAGTTTTTAAGTCGTAAGGTAGAGAGTTCCAGAGAATAGGGGCTGCATAGGAGAAGGTACGCTGTCCAAAAGATTTCAGTTTGAAGTTTGGTACAGTTAGCAGGTCCTGTCTGTTCGACCGTAGATTACGAGAGCTTGCGTATGGTGTCAGCATGTCCGATAAATATTGAGGAGCAAGACCACGCTTTGCTTTGAAAGTCAAGCACAGGATCTTGTGCTCGATTCTAGCTTTTATCGGTAACCAGTCTTGCACAAGTGTTCTGGACTCTTTGGAGTCTGTCACAGAGCTTCTGAGGGATACCGAACAAAAGACTATTACAATAATCCAACGATAATGTTATGAGTGGCATCAGCTGTGAGATATTGACGGATGATATCCTCATAACTAACCTTTATTATATTATGTTCATAATCATATCTCAAAACTCGTTTTATATATTTTAAGTGTCACAAATGAAGCAAAAACTTACTATGGCCGTTTTTTAACACTTCTAATCTCTCGGATTTAAATTATTTGAATAATTGAACTTTGCACCTTTTAGAAAAAATCTTATTTATTAACATTGCTTGTCTTTAAGATACTAACACTTGAGAGCTTAAGTGAAAAACATATCACAACCAATAAAAGCCAGAATACTAACTCTAAGATTACTCATTTTAATGTAGGTACCTGAATTACCAATTGTAAAACAAAGACATGAAAGATTGAATCTATAAACCTAACGCACTATACAGTACATGTATTAGTTAACCATTATTTAGTCAATTATTTAGTAATGTCTCAGTCGGGAAATTTCGGTTTGATAAGAATTGACTCTTCCCCCAAAGACGACCAGTCTTTAGCGTTGCTAGGACAACCAGGCGAGTGGAGCATGATTTGCACGTGCATTTGTCAATTTCAGATCCCTCACTGTCAGCTTTGGAGCAACCAAACAGACTTGAAGAACCAAACACATGGCCAGATTATGAGTTGGAAATTATTGTTTTACTTTTCTGTTGCCCTTGCCCCTAATGCCAATTCAATAGTTTGTTTAGGGGATAAATCCATTCTGTTTTTTATTTTGGGGTTGTATGTCGTGCATTCTTTACCCCTAAATATACATTTGAAATTATATTTAGGGGTTAAGAATGCACGACATACAACCCCAAAATAAAAAACAGAATGGATTTATCACCATTCTAACATGACTTATTAGTAAAAAAAGGTGGAACTATTTTGACTTGCGCAAAAGCAATGTGATAAGGTCAAACCGGTGCAGATCGGTTCCACTCGATTGCAAACGACGGTACAGTCCACTTTCATAAAGAACACATAACAATTTAAATGTCATTGCATACATGAAAACCTGTTTAAATAGACTCATCTGTAATCTATTGAACATATTATCAATATAAAACAGATTTCAATGTCATCAAACGATTTTTTTACCTTAATACATTGGTCGACCCATCACCCCTACAAGAGCGACAAGGCCTGACCAAATAAAAAAACGTTACTCTGAAAATAGTTGTTCACTACGTGTCGGTGAACATTTTCAAACTTAGTGAAAGCTGTCAAGAAAGTTATATGTTGTGTCATGGTTGGGGAGACTGTGACAGGAGAAGTGATCACTTGTAAATTAGGGGTAGGGGCAGTGACAGCGTTCTGCGAAATTAAAGAAGAAGTCGCTTCCGTTCATTTGACGAATTGCTGTATGAGAGGTGTGCGATCGTTGATTTTGTTTATAGATCTGTTGACTGTGATTAATTTACATCGCGACGCAGTAAGAAACACTTCAAACAGGAACCAAAAACCTCGTTATTCAATTACAATTTGTAGGTGTTTCAAAATGTCGACAAGTTTCTGATATTGAAAGTGTCGTCGCCATGAACCATGTCTAGGTTGTAAACAGAAAGTCGCTGAGTACAGATTGTATACGCATGCGCGGAGGAATGTGAAGCGGTCGTAAATATTTAGAGGTGATCATCGGCGAAATAATTACTCCAAAATGTTTACTAGTAATCAATCAGAACGCAGTATTTTCAAACTAGTTTTCGTGTCATGTTAGAATGAGTAATTCTCACTGATGTTAGTGATGTAGGCTACATTGTTTTGACTTGGGTTGAATAAAACAATAAAAAAAAGTGTTTCATTTGAAGTTGAAATGAGGAAAAAATAGTACTTGTCTGTCCGGACGTCTTTGTACTTGTCTGTCCGTCTTTGAACTTGTCTGTCCATACGTCTTTGTACTTGTCTGTCCGTCCGTCTGTGTACTTGTCTGTGCGTCTTTGTACTTGTCTGTCCGTCTTTGAACTCGTCTGTCATTCTTTGTACTTGTCTGTCCGTTTTTGTACTTGTCTGTTCGTCTTTGTACTTGTCTGTCCGTTTTTGTACTTGTCTGTCCGTCTTTGAACTTGTATAGAAGTGTGTATACAAAAATGTGTTGCAATCTTTGCATTAGTGAACAAAGGAAGGGTATGTTTAAGCATAGCGCGTTATTATCTACTTCCTAAAATAACTCAAAATCTCTTGAAAATTATGTTTAAATGACTAATGTATTAGCAAAGAACCCGATTTTGCAACATTACAACGGTATCCACGTCTGTAGAGAAATAAGAGCACAGCTACTACAGCAGAGAGAGCCAGGACTCCTAACACAGCTCCAACTATGGGTCCTGCTTCTGCACTGGGGGAGGTTGACTTGGGATCTGGAACAAATATAGACATTGAGAGATGTAGTGATAGATGTACAACGATATCCACGTCTGTAGAGAAATAAGAGACAAACTGCTACAGCAGAGAGAGCCAGGACTCCTAACACAGCTCCAACTATGAGTCATGCTACACTGGGGGAGGTTGAGTTGGGATCTGGAACAAACATAGACACAGAGAGATATAGTGATAGATGTACAACGATATACACGTCTGTAGAGGAATAAGAGCCCAACTGCTACAGCACAGAGAGCCAGGACTCCTAACACAGCTCCAACTATGGGTCCTGCTGCACTGGGGGAGGTTGAGTTGGGATCTGGAACAAACATAGACACAGAGAGATGTAGTGATAGATGTACAACGATATCCACGTCTGTAGAGGAATAAGAGTCCAATTGCTTAAGCACAGAGGGCCAGGACTCCTAACATAGCTCCAAATATGGGACCTGCTGCAAATATAGACACAGATAGATGAAGTGATGGAAGAAGCTAAATGTGAGAACTCTATTGAGATTTTCACACGATTGAACGCTTTTTGTGGATTTTGTACATTATTTGGTAATATGTTAGTCTCTATACAGTACAATGTTCTAATTTGATATTTTGTTTACCTGGAGAAAATGCTAACTTCAGGAGATTTGGGGTGTCTTATAGAAGCTTTACTTTACATATTGTTACTCGATGGTTCTAACAAGCAATTCTATTGTTTGGTATCGTTAAGCAATACATGTTTGTCCTCAAAATATGTTTTCTTGATAAAGAGAGAGCGAGATGTCTGAGAGATCTGTAATATACACAGAGAGTGTAGGAGCGTCTGGTGGATCTGTAATATACACAGAGAGTGTAGGAGCGTCTGGTGGATCTGTAATATACACAGAAAGTGTAGGAGAGTCTGGTGGACCTATAAAATATACATAGAGTACAGGAGAGTCTGGTGGATCTGTAATATACACAGAGAGTGTAGGAGAGTCTGGTGGATCTGTAATATACATAGAGAATGTAGGAGCGTCTGGTGGATCTGTAATATACACAGTGAGAGTAGGAGTGTCTGGTGGATCTGTAATATACACAGAGAGTGTAGGAGAGTCTGGTGGATCTGCAATATACACAGAGAGTGTAGGAGAGTCTGGTGGATCTGTAATATACATAGAGAATGTAGGAGAGTCTGGTGGATCTGTAATATACACAGTGAGAGTAGGAGTGTCTGGTGGATCTGTAATATACACAGAGAGTGTAGGAGAGTCTGGTGGATCTGCAATATACACAGAGAGTGTAGGAGAGTCTGGTGGATCTGTAATATACATAGAGAATGTAGGAGCGTCTGGTGGATCTGTAATATACACAGTGAGAGAAGGAGTGTCTGGTGGATCTGTAATATACACAGAGAGTGTAGGAGAGTCTGGTGGATATGCAATATACACAGAGAGTGTAGGAGCGTCTGGTGGATCTGTAATATACACAGATAGTGTAGGAGTGTCTGGTGGATCTGTAATATACACAGAGAGTGTAGGAGCGTCTGGTGGATCTGTAATATACAAGAGAGTGTAGGAGCGTCTGGTGGATCTGTAATATACACAGTGAGAGTAGGAGAGTCTGGTGGACCTAAAAAATATACATAGAGTAAAGGAGAGTCTGGTGGATCTGTAATATACATATAGAATGTAGGAGCGTCTGGTGGATCTGTAATATACATATAGAATGTAGGAGCGTCTGGTGGATCTGTAATATACACAGTGATAGTAGGAGTGTCTGGTGGATCTGTAATATACACAGAGAGTGTAGGAGAGTCTTGTGGATCTGCAATATACACAGAGAGTGTAGGAGCGTCTGGTGGATCTGTAATATACACAGTGAGAGTAGGAGTGTCTGGTGGATCTGTAACATACACTGAGAGCGTAGGAGAGTCTGGTGGATCTGCAATATACACAGAGAGTGTAGGAGAGTCTGGTGGATCTGTAATATACACAGAAAGTGTAGGAGTGTCTGGTGGATCTGTAATACACACAGAGAGTGTAGGAGAGTCTGGTGGATCTGTAATATACACAGAGAGTGTAGGAGAGTCTGGTGGATCAGTAAAATACACAGAGAGTGTAGGAGAGTCTGGTGGATCAGTAATATACACAGAGAGTGTAGGAGAGTCTGGTGGATCAAATCAACTTGATTAGCATCTGGACCATCTGAGACAACACACTATTTCATTATTATTGTGTAAAATTAGTGTGTAAATGTACATGTAGGTATCAACAAGCCACATGAAACATGAACCCATCTTCACCTAACGACCTGTTTACTAATACTCTTTAGTCATCTGGTTAACTTCTGTACATTATGTCTTATAAAGATTATTCTACTGGTATTGAACCACCAAAAGAAACTAAACTACTAAACATTACCCAATAATGATTCATAACAATACAGGACACTTTAACAAAATCATCATAAAATACAGTACATCCTCTGTTTTAATACTCACACTGAACCTCCAGCACAGCTCTGTTAGACTGACGTGATGCTTGCCCGTTGATGTTGCTTGCTGTACACCGGACAGTCCGACCTTGGTCACTCTTACTGAGGGTGAAGGTCACAGAGCTCGTTGTCGTCTTCAGAAGCCCGGATGATGGGGTGGTTGTGGGAGTTGTTCCTGAAGGGAGACCACTCCAGCTGATTGTCGATGTGGGGAAACTTGCAGAGGTCACACAGGTCAATGGCAGTTCTGTTCCCAACCTCCGTCCGACTGTCTCATTGTCTGAACTTATTTCTTGCATGGCTACACTGGTCACGGGAACTGTGATAGAGAACAAGAAATGCTGTATAAAGTAAGAGATTTATTTGAGTCTGGTTTAGTTGTTTTCCACAAATCAGGGAGAAAAGAATAGACTATAAATGTAAAATCTCTGGCCAACAGTTGTGAACAAGGGGATGGGAGACATTATTTCTTTATCTTTAACATTGTGGCAATGTAGAATTTACGAAAAAATCCCCGTGAAAAAGAAATGATCTTGCGACGGCTTTTCAAAAAAACTGAAGGTAAGTTAAGACTTATCAACTTATAGTCAAACTATAAACATAACCATTACTCAATCAATGTACATCAACCTCTTCCCTTGTGAAAACATCCATTTGGCTTCCAATCAACCTCATCTTTTTGTACATCGATTCAACATTGCTCATTATTTTATCACATTGTACATCAAGCTTAATTATTGTCTAAACAACCAATCGTCAACCATGTATATATTTCCTCCATTTTTAAAATAGAACATGAATCACCTGCTTTATAGTGGCATTAGAATCTGTGTCAAACCGTCGCTTACACAGAATAAAGAAGTTGTTTATGCATAAGAATTTTTCTTATTGTTCATCACACCAAGTTCTTGGATGCCAATCAAGGAAATCTGTAAAAAGGTGTAAAGTTGCAGGAGGGAACCAGATCAGAACACTCACTGTTGATTACGAGCACACTAATCCAACATGCTTGGATGCTGCATATGGCTAGCCTGTTTATTGAGCTACTTTGGTATGCTCAGACCGGGAAATTATTTGTGGGTTTAAAGTTTCCACTCAAGTAAACACATAACTGAAAGTAATGCATTTGTAAAGATGACTTTGTTCCAATCTAAAATGGACACAGTTTCTTCAGTTTCGTGAAAATTTGCTCTGAGTGTTCTGCCTGATCCCGATGGCCATATTTTGATCCTTTTTATGTTGTGAGACAGGTTATGCAATTTTACAATAGGACTGTGCGCTCACTAGAAACCCGCCCATTGTAATGCAAGAGTCAGATGGAGCCTCTATACCAGACATTTATAAGTGTAGTTAACCATTTCTTTGTCACACGTTGCATCAGAGACAAACTTTCAGGACAAAGAGTTGCGAGTTTAGAAATAGGCTTTATATAATTACCTTGACGTTACTACAGGAGAACTTTTTTTCGTAAAGTAATGCCTACCTGCGTAACTTGAAACATCAAGCCAGCGTAAATTACACTCTATGCACGTCTTTTTCTTTATCTCTACCACAAAAGGAGACCTCACCATTTTGTACAATACTGTACTATGTCATTCCTATTTCATGTAGTCCCTTTCTTTATCACGACAACCACCTTCAATTTCAACATTTTATTATTTCACCAATTGGACTTAATTCAATTCCATTCCATTCCATTTCTAAGCCACCGCATGCTGGCAGCTTATTTTTCAAGCTGAACCTTCCTGATTGTTGTGTGAAATCAATTTCCAAATTTTTCACCCTTGCCTGTCTTCTTATTCATGTTAGTCAAAGGGTAATTTTATAATATAAAACTATTTTAACCAGCAAGTAAGAAAGCCTCTATGTTTCGTATCAGATAGAGTTACTCACCTTTACTCTAGCGAGGTACCATGGCGTCTTTGTTCGCTTGACCTACACTCCCATTTACTAAATTTTACCACAACTTGAAAGCAAATTAGAGACAAAGCAGTCCATAGTGGACAATTTTTTGGGACGTTTTATAGTTTTAGACCGGGTGTTATTTTTTTCTTGGTCATGAATTTACTGTTATGGTAATCAGGTAATGGTTTGAGCAGAGAAAAGTCGGGTGAGACTGAAAAGCTTTGACAAAGGGGTAACGTTTGTTTTCACTCTCTACCACCATTCGATGTCACAAAATGAATGATCAAAATTTGTACTGGAATTTTTTTTATTGCAGGTTTGTCAATGTGTAAACTTAGGGAAAAGTGTGTCTTTGAAAGTCATGAATACTAAAACTACTGCAAAATAAATGTGCTAAAATGTTATGGTTTTGGATGATTTAATTCCATTAAATAATTCTATTCACTCTAAATGCCACTGCATGTTGACTTTATTTTCAAGCTGTACCTCTCAACTTTATTTTGTGTAATACATTTTCCAAATGTACACCCCTGCTTGTATTCTTACTCGTCGAACTTGAAATATATTTTGCTCTTTAGAAGTATTACTGAAAATCAAAATATTAAAGTATCTGAGCATAACTATATTACTGACCTGGAAACTGAATACTGCTAGTGGTCGCTGACTCTGTGTAGGTTGGCGGATCAAACGAGTCATGTTCTACACTGACAGTGAGGGAGATCTGTCTGTTGAAGATAATCGGAGTGTTTCCAGGGAGACTGACTGTGTTGATGGTTCGTACCTGGCCTAATGGACAAGATGTCTGTGAGGTGGAGGTGCTGCTTGGAGGAGAACCACTCACACTCTGTACACAGGAGAAGTAACATGTAAAGATAACAAACAAGATGTCTGGGAGCTGTTTGAGAAGAAACATGTAATGATAACAAACAAGGTGTCTGGGAGGTGAAGATGTTGCTTTGAGTAGAACCACTCACACCCTGTACACAGGAGAAGTAACATGTAATGATAACAAACAAGGTGTCTGGGAGGTGAAGATGTTGCTTTGAGTAGAACCACTCACACCCTGTACACAGGAGAAGTAACATGTAATGATAACAAACAAGGTGTCTGGGAGGTGGAGGTGCTGCTTGGAGGAGAACCACTCACACCCTGTACACAGGGGAAGTAACATGTAATGGTAACAAACAAGATGTCTGGGAGGTGGATGTGCTGCTTGGAGTAGAACCACTCACACCCTGTACACATGAGAAGTAACATGTAATGATAACAAACAAGGTGTCTGGGAGGTGGATGTGCTGCTTGGAGGAGAACCACTCACACCCTGTACACAGGGGAAGTAACATGTAATGGTAACAAACAAGATGTCTGGGAGGTGGATGTGCTGCTTGGAGGAGAACCACTCACACCCTGTACACATGAGAAGAAACATGTAATGATAACAAACAAGGTGTCTGGGAGGTGGATGTGCTGCTTGGAGGAGAACCACTCACACCCTGTACACAGGGGAAGTAACATGTAATGGTAACAAACAAGATGTCTGGGAGGTGGATGTGCTGCTTGGAGGAGAACCACTCACACCCTGTACACATGAGAAGTAACATGTAATGATAACAAACAAGGTGTCTGGGAGGTGGATGTGCTGCTTGGAGGAGAACCACTCACACCCTGTACACAGGAGAAGTAACATGTAATGGTAACAAACAAGATGTCTGGGAGGTGGATGTGCTGCTTGGAGGAGAACCACTCACACCCTGTACACAGGGGAAGTAACATGTAATGATAACAAACAAGGTGTCTGGGAGGTGGATGTGCTGCTTGAAGGAGAACCACTCACACCCTGTACACATGAGAAGTAACATGTAATGAAAACAAACAAGATGTCTGGGAGGTGGATGTGCTGCTTGGAGGAGAACCACTCACACCCTGTACACATGAGAAGTAACATGTAATGAAAACAAACAAGATGTCTGGGAGGTGGATGTGCTGCTTGGAGGAGAACCACTCACACCCTGTACACATGAGAAGTAACATGTAATGATAACAAACAAGATGTCTGGGAGGTGTATGTGCTGCTTGTAGGAGGAGAACCACTCACACCCTGTACACATGAGAAGTAACATGTAATGATAACAAACAAGATGTCTGGGAGGTGGATGTGCTGCTTGGAGGAGAACCACTCACACTCTGTACACAGGAGTAGTAACATGTAATGATAACAAACAAGGTGTCTGGGAGGTGGATGTGCTGCTTGGAGGGGAACCACTCACACCCTGTACACAGGAGAAGTAACATGTAATGATAACAAACAAGATGTCTGGGAGGTGGATGTGCTGCTTGGAGGAGAACCACTCACACCCTGTACACATGAGAAGTAACATGTAATGATAACAAACAAGGTGTCTGGGAGGTGGATGTGCTGCTTGGAGTAGAACCACTCACACCCTGTACACATGAGAAGTAACATGTAATGATAACAAACAAGATGTCTGGGAGGTGGATGTGCTGCTTGGAGGAGAACCACTCACACCCTGTACACATGAGAAGTAACATGTAATGATAACAAACAAGATGTCTGGGAGGTGGATGTGCTGCTTGGAGGAGAACCACTCACACCCTGTACACATGAGAAGTAATATATAATGATAACAAACAAGATGTCTGGGAGGTGGATATGCTGCTTGGAGGAGAACCACTCACACCCTGTACACAGGGGAAGTAACATGTAATGATAACAAACAAGATGTCTGGGAGGTGGATGTGCTGCTTGGAGGAGAACCACTCACACTCTGTACACAGGAGAAGTAACATGTAATGATAACAAACAAGATGTCTGGGAGGTGGATGTGCTGCTTGTAGGAGGAGAACCACTCACACCCTGTACACATGAGAAGTAACATGTAATGATAACAAACAAGATGTCTGGGAGGTGGATGTGCTGCTTGGAGGGGAACCACTCACACCCTGTACACAGGAGAAGTAACATGTAATGATAACAAACAAGATGTCTGGGAGGTGGATGTGCTGCTTGTAGGAGGAGAACCACTCACACCCTGTACACATGAGAAGTAACATGTAATGATAACAAACAAGATGTCTGGGAGGTGGATGTGCTGCTTGGAGGGGAACCACTCACACCCTGTACACATGAGAAGTAACATGTAATGAAAACAAACAAGATGTCTGGGAGGTGGATGTGCTGCTTGGAGGAGAACCACTCACACCCTGTACACAGGGGAAGTAACATGTAATGATAACAAACAAGATGTCTGGGAGGTGGAGGTGCTGCTTGGAGGAGAACCACTCACACCCTGTACACAGGAGAAGTAACATGTAATGATAACAAACAAGATGTCTGGGAGGTGGATGTGCTGCTTGGAGGAGAACCACTCACACCCTGTACACAGGAGTAGTAACATGTAATGATAACAAACAAGGTGTCTGGGAGGTGGATGTGCTGCTTGGAGGAGAACCACTCACACCCTGTACACATGAGAAGTAACATGTAATGATAACAAACAAGGTGTCTGGGAGGTGGATGTGCTGCTTGGAGTAGAACCACTCACACCCTGTACACATGAGAAGTAACATGTAATGATAACAAACAAGATGTCTGGGAGGTGGATGTGCTGCTTGGAGGAGAACCACTCACACCCTGTACACATGAGAAGTAACATGTAATGATAACAAACAAGATGTCTGGGAGGTGGATGTGCTGCTTGGAGGAGAACCACTCACACCCTGTACACAGGGGAAGTAACATGTAATGATAACAAACAAGATGTCTGGGAGGTGGAGGTGCTGCTTGGAGGAGAACCACTCACACCCTGTACACAGGAGAAGTAACATGTAATGATAACAAACAAGATGTCTGGGAGGTGGATGTGCTGCTTGGAGGGGAACCACTCACACCCTGTACACATGAGAAGTAACATGTAATGATAACAAACAAGATGTCTGGGAGGTGGATGTGCTGCTTGGAGGAGAACCACTCACACCCTGTACACATGAGAAGTAACATGTAATGATAACAAACAAGGTGTCTGGGAGGTGGATGTGCTGCTTGGAGGAGAACCACTCACACCCTGTACACAGGAGTAGTAACATGTAATGATAACAAACAAGGTGTCTGGGAGGTGGATGTGCTGCTTGGAGGGGAACCACTCACACCCTGTACACAGGAGAAGTAACATGTAATGATAACAAACAAGATGTCTGGGAGGTGGATGTGCTGCTTGGAGGAGAACCACTCACACCCTGTACACATGAGAAGTAACATGTAATGATAACAAACAAGGTGTCTGGGAGGTGGATGTGCTGCTTGGAGTAGAACCACTCACACCCTGTACACATGAGAAGTAACATGTAATGATAACAAACAAGGTGTCTGGGAGGTGGATGTGCTGCTTGTAGGAGGAGAACCACTCACACCCTGTACACATGAGAAGTAACATGTAATGATAACAAACAAGATGTCTGGGAGGTGGATGTGCTGCTTGGAGGAGAACCACTCACACCCTGTACACATGAGAAGTAACATGTAATGATAACAAACAAGATGTCTGGGAGGTGGATGTGCTGCTTGGAGGGGAACCACTCACACCCTGTACACATGAGAAGTAACATGTAATGATAACAAACAAGATGTCTGGGAGGTGGATGTGCTGCTTGGAGGAGAACCACTCACACCCTGTACACAGGAGAAGTAACATGTAATGATAACAAACAAGATGTCTGGGAGGTGGATGTGCTGCTTGGAGGAGAACCACTCACACCCTGTACACATGAGAAGTAACATGTAATGAAAACAAACAAGATGTCTGGGAGGTGGATGTGCTGCTTGGAGGAGAACCACTCACACCCTGTACACATGAGAAGTAACATGTAATGATAACAAACAAGATGTCTGGGAGGTGGATGTGCTGCTTGGAGGAGAACCACTCACACCCTGTACACATGAGAAGTAATATATAATGATAACAAACAAGATGTCTGGGAGGTGGATGTGCTGCTTGGAGGAGAACCACTCACACCCTGTACACAGGGGAAGTAACATGTAATGATAACAAACAAGATGTCTGGGAGGTGGATGTGCTGCTTGGAGGAGAACCACTCACACCCTGTACACAGGAGAAGTAACATGTAATGATAACAAACAAGATGTCTGGGAGGTGGATGTGCTGCTTGTAGGAGGAGAACCACTCACACCCTGTACACAGGAGAAGTAACATGTAATGATAACAAACAAGATGTCTGGGAGGTGGATGTGCTGCTTGGAGGAGAACCACTCACACCCTGTACACAGGGGAAGTAACATGTAATGATAACAAACAAGATGTCTGGGAGGTGGATGTGCTGCTTGGAGGAGAACCACTCACACCCTGTACACAGGAGAAGTAACATGTAATGATAACAAACAAGATGTCTGGGAGGTGGATGTGCTGCTTGGAGGAGAACCACTCACACCCTGTACACAGGAGAAGTAACATGTAATGATAACAAACAAGGTGTCTGGGAGGTGGATGTGCTGCTTGGAGGGGAACCACTCACACCCTGTACACATGAGAAGTAACATGTAATGATAACAAACAAGATGTCTGGGAGGTGGATGTGCTGCTTGGAGGAGAACCACTCACACCCTGTACACATGAGAAGTAACATGTAATGATAACAAACAAGATGTCTGGGAGGTGGATGTGCTGCTTGGAGGGGAACCACTCACACCCTGTACACAGGAGAAGTAACATGTAATGATAACAAACAAGATGTCTGGGAGGTGGAGGTGCTGCTTGGAGGGGAACCACTCACACCCTGTACACAGGGGAAGTAACATGTAATGAAAACAAACAAGATGTCTGGGAGGTGGATGTGCTGCTTGGAGGGGAACCACTCACACCCTGTACACATGAGAAGTAACATGTAATGATAACAAACAAGATGTCTGGGAGGTGGATGTGCTGCTTGTAGGAGGAGAACCACTCACACCCTGTACACAGGAGAAGTAACATGTAATGATAACAAACAAGATGTCTGGGAGGTGGATGTGCTGCTTGTAGGAGTAGAACCACTCACACCCTGTACACATGAGAAGTAACATGTAATGATAACAAACAAGATGTCTGGGAGGTGGATGTGCTGCTTGGAGGAGAACCACTCACACCCTGTACACATGAGAAGTAACATGTAATGATAACAAACAAGGTGTCTGGGAGGTGGATGTGCTGCTTGGAGGAGAACCACTCACACCCTGTACACATGAGAAGTAACATGTAATGATAACAAACAAGATGTCTGGGAGGTGGATGTGCTGCTTGGAGGAGAACCACTCACACCCTGTACACATGAGAAGTAACATGTAATGATAACAAACAAGATGTCTGGGAGGTGGAGGTGCTGCTTGGAGGGGAACCACTCACACCCTGTACACAGGGGAAGTAACATGTAATGATAACAAACAAGATGTCTGGGAGGTGGATGTGCTGCTTGTAGGAGGAGAACCACTCACACCCTGTACACATGAGAAGTAACATGTAATGATAACAAACAAGATGTCTGGGAGGTGGAGGTGCTACTTGGAGGGGAACCACTCACACCCTGTACACATGAGAAGTAACATGTAATGATAACAAACAAGATGTCTGGGAGGTGGATGTGCTGCTTGGAGGAGAACCACTCACACCCTGTACACATGAGAAGTAACATGTAATGATAACAAACAAGATGTCTGGGAGGTGGATGTGCTGCTTGGAGGGGAACCACTCACACCCTGTACACAGGAGAAGCAACATGTAATGATAACAAACAAGATGTCTGGGAGGTGGATGTGCTGCTTGGAGGGGAACCACTCACACCCTGTACACATGAGAAGTAACATGTAATGATAACAAACAAGATGTCTGGGAGGTGGATGTGCTGCTTGTAGGAGGAGAACCACTCACACCCTGTACACATGAGAAGTAACATGTAATGATAACAAACAAGATGTCTGGGAGGTGGAGGTGCTGCTTGGAGGGGAACCACTCACACCCTGTACACAGGAGAAGTAACATGTAATGATAACAAACAAGGTGTCTGGGAGGTGGATGTGCTGCTTGGAGGGGAACCACTCACACCCTGTACACAGGAGAAGTAACATGTAATGATAACAAACAAGATGTCTGGGAGGTGGAGGTGCTGCTTGGAGGAGAACCACTCACACCCTGTACACATGAGAAGTAACATGTAATGATAACAAACAAGGTGTCTGGGAGGTGGATGTGCTGCTTGGAGGAGAACCACTCACACCCTGTACACAGGAGAAGTAACATGTAATGATAACAAACAAGATGTCTGGGAGGTGGAGGTGCTGCTTGGAGGAGAACCACTCACACCCTGTACACATGAGAAGTAACATGTAATGATAACAAACAAGGTGTCTGGGAGGTGGAGGTGCTGCTTGGAGGGGAACCACTCACACCCTGTACACAGGAGAAGTAACATGTAATGATAACAAACAAGATGTCTGGGAGGTGGAGGTGCTGCTTGGAGGAGAACCACTCACACCCTGTACACATGAGAAGTAACATGTAATGATAACAAACAAGGTGTCTGGGAGGTGGATGTGCTGCTTGGAGGAGAACCACTCACACCCTGTACACAGGAGAAGTAACATGTAATGATAACAAACAAGGTGTCTGGGAGGTGGATGTGCTGCTTGGAGGGGAACCACTCACACCCTGTACACATGAGAAGTAACATGTAATGATAACAAACAAGATGTCTGGGAGGTGGATGTGCTGCTTGGAGGGGAACCACTCACACCCTGTACACATGAGAAGTAACATGTAATGAAAACAAACAAGATGTCTGGGAGGTGGATGTGCTGCTTGGAGGAGAACCACTCACACCCTGTACACAGGGGAAGTAACATGTAATGATAACAAACAAGATGTCTGGGAGGTGGAGGTGCTGCTTGGAGGAGAACCACTCACACCCTGTACACAGGAGAAGTAACATGTAATGATAACAAACAAGATGTCTGGGAGGTGGATGTGCTGCTTGGAGGAGAACCACTCACACCCTGTACACAGGAGTAGTAACATGTAATGATAACAAACAAGGTGTCTGGGAGGTGGATGTGCTGCTTGGAGGAGAACCACTCACACCCTGTACACATGAGAAGTAACATGTAATGATAACAAACAAGGTGTCTGGGAGGTGGATGTGCTGCTTGGAGTAGAACCACTCACACCCTGTACACATGAGAAGTAACATGTAATGATAACAAACAAGATGTCTGGGAGGTGGATGTGCTGCTTGGAGGAGAACCACTCACACCCTGTACACATGAGAAGTAACATGTAATGATAACAAACAAGATGTCTGGGAGGTGGATGTGCTGCTTGGAGGAGAACCACTCACACCCTGTACACATGAGAAGTAATATATAATGATAACAAACAAGATGTCTGGGAGGTGGATGTGCTGCTTGTAGGAGGAGAACCACTCACACCCTGTACACAGGAGTAGTAACATGTAATGATAACAAACAAGGTGTCTGGGAGGTGGATGTGCTGCTTGGAGGGGAACCACTCACACCCTGTACACAGGAGAAGTAACATGTAATGATAACAAACAAGATGTCTGGGAGGTGGATGTGCTGCTTGGAGGAGAACCACTCACACCCTGTACACATGAGAAGTAACATGTAATGATAACAAACAAGGTGTCTGGGAGGTGGATGTGCTGCTTGGAGTAGAACCACTCACACCCTGTACACATGAGAAGTAACATGTAATGATAACAAACAAGGTGTCTGGGAGGTGGATGTGCTGCTTGTAGGAGGAGAACCACTCACACCCTGTACACATGAGAAGTAACATGTAATGATAACAAACAAGGTGTCTGGGAGGTGGATGTGCTGCTTGGAGGGGAACCACTCACACCCTGTACACATGAGAAGTAACATGTAATGATAACAAACAAGATGTCTGGGAGGTGGATGTGCTGCTTGGAGGAGAACCACTCACACCCTGTACACAGGAGAAGTAACATGTAATGATAACAAACAAGATGTCTGGGAGGTGGATGTGCTGCTTGGAGGAGAACCACTCACACCCTGTACACATGAGAAGTAACATGTAATGAAAACAAACAAGATGTCTGGGAGGTGGATGTGCTGCTTGGAGGAGAACCACTCACACCCTGTACACATGAGAAGTAACATGTAATGATAACAAACAAGATGTCTGGGAGGTGGATGTGCTGCTTGGAGTAGAACCACTCACACCCTGTACACATGAGAAGTAACATGTAATGATAACAAACAAGATGTCTGGGAGGTGGATGTGCTGCTTGGAGGGGAACCACTCACACCCTGTACACAGGAGAAGTAACATGTAATGATAACAAACAAGATGTCTTGGAGGTGGATGTGCTGCTTGGAGGAGAACCACTCACACCCTGTACACATGAGAAGTAACATGTAATGAAAACAAACAAGATGTCTGGGAGGTGGATGTGCTGCTTGGAGGAGAACCACTCACACCCTGTACACATGAGAAGTAACATGTAATGATAACAAACAAGATGTCTGGGAGGTGGATGTGCTGCTTGGAGTAGAACCACTCACACCCTGTACACATGAGAAGTAACATGTAATGATAACAAACAAGATGTCTGGGAGGTGGATGTGCTGCTTGGAGGGGAACCACTCACACCCTGTACACATGAGAAGTAACATGTAATGGTAACAAACAAGATGTCTGGGAGGTGGATGTGCTGCTTGGAGGGGAACCACTCACACCCTGTACACATGAGAAGTAACATGTAATGAAAACAAACAAGATGTCTGGGAGGTGGATGTGCTGCTTGGAGGGGAACCACTCACACCCTGTACACAGGAGAAGTAATATATAATGATAACAAACAAGATGTCTGGGAGGTGGATGTGCTGCTTGAAGGAGAACCACTCACACCCTGTACACATGAGAAGTAACATGTAATGATAACAAACAAGGTGTCTGGGAGGTGGAGGTGCTGCTTGGAGGGGAACCACTCACACCCTGTACACATGAGAAGTTACATGTAATGATAACAAACAAGGTGTCTGGGAGGTGGAGGTGATGCTTGGAGGAGAACCACTCACACCCTGTACACATGAGAAGTAACATGTAATGAAAACAAACAAGATGTCTGGGAGGTGGATGTGCTGCTTGGAGTAGAACCACTCACACCCTGTACACATGAGAAGTAACATGTAATGATAACAAACAAGGTGTCTGGGAGGTGGATGTGCTGCTTGGAGTAGAACCACTCACACCCTGTACACATGAGAAGTAACATGTAATGAAAACAAACAAGATGTCTGGGAGGTGGATGTGCTGCTTGGAGTAGAACCACTCACACCCTGTACACATGAGAAGTAACATGTAATGAAAACAAACAAGATGTCTGGGAGGTGGATGTGCTGCTTGGAGGGGAACCACTCACACCCTGTACACAGGAGAAGTAATATATAATGATAACAAACAAGATGTCTGGGAGGTGGATGTGCTGCTTGAAGGAGAACCACTCACACCCTGTACACATGAGAAGTAACATGTAATGATAACAAACAAGGTGTCTGGGAGGTGGAGGTGCTGCTTGGAGGGGAACCACTCACACCCTGTACACAGGAGAAGTAACATGTAATGATAACAAACAAGGTGTCTGGGAGGTGGATGTGCTGCTTGGAGTAGAACCACTCACACCCTGTACACAGGAGAAGTAACATGTAATGGTAACAAACAAGATGTCTGGGAGGTGGATGTGCTGCTTGGAGTAGAACCACTCACACCCTGTACACATGAGAAGTAACATGTAATGAAAACAAACAAGATGTCTGGGAGGTGGATGTGCTGCTTGGAGTAGAACCACTCACACCCTGTACACATGAGAAGTAACATGTAATGATAACAAACAAGGTGTCTGGGAGGTGGATGTGATGCTTGGAGGAGAACCACTCACACCCTGTACACATGAGAAGTAACATGTAATGAAAACAAACAAGGTGTCTGGGAGGTGGATGTGGTGCTTGGAGGAGAACCACTCACACCCTGTACACAGGAGAAGTAACATGTAATGGTAACAAACAAGATGTCTGGGAGGTGGATGTGGTGCTTGGAGGAGAACCACTCACACCCTGTACACAGGAGAAGTAACATGTAATGATAACAAACAAGGTGTCTGGGAGGTGGATGTGGTGCTTGGAGGAGAACCACTCACACCCTGTACACAGGAGAAGTAACATGTAATGATAACAAACAAGGTGTCTGGGAGGTGGATGTGCTGCTTGGAGGAGAACCACTCACACCCTGTACACAGGAGTAGTAAGATGCTATGATAACAAACAAGATGTCTGGGAGGTGGATGTGGTGCTTGGAGGAGAACCACTCACACCCTGTACACAGGAGAAGTAACATGTAATGATAACAAACAAGGTGTCTGGGAGGTGGATGTGGTGCTTGGAGGAGAACCACTCACACCCTGTACACAGGAGTAGTAAGATGCTATGATAACAAACAAGATGTGTTGGAGGTGAAGATGTTGCTTGGAGTAGAACCACTCACACCCTGTACACATGAGAAGTAACATGTAATGATAACAAACAAGGTGTCTGGGAGGTGGATGTGCTGCTTGAAGGAGAACCACTCACACCCTGTACACATGAGAAGTAACATGTAATGAAAACAAACAAGATGTCTGGGAGGTGGATGTGCTGCTTGGAGTAGAACCACTCACACCCTGTACACATGAGAAGTAACATGTAATGATAACAAACAAGGTGTCTGGGAGGTGGAGGTGCTGCTTGAAGGAGAACCACTCACACCCTGTACACAGGGGAAGTAACATGTAATGATAACAAACAAGGTGTCTGGGAGGTGGAGGTGCTGCTTGAAGGAGAACCACTCACACCCTGTACACAGGGGAAGTAACATGTAATGAAAACAAACAAGATGTCTGGGAGGTGGATGTGCTGCTTGGAGTAGAACCACTCACACCCTGTACACAGGGGAAGTAACATGTAATGAAAACAAACAAGGTGTCTGGGAGGTGGATGTGCTGCTTGAAGGAGAACCACTCACACCCTGTACACAGGGGAAGTAACATGTAATGATAACAAACAAGGTGTCTGGGAGGTGGAGGTGCTGCTTGGAGGAGAACCACTCACACCCTGTACACAGGAGAAGTAACATGTAATGATAACAAACAAGATGTCTGGGAGGTGGAGGTGCTGCTTGGAGGAGAACCACTCACACCCTGTACACAGGAGTAGTAAGATGCTATGATAACAAACAAGGTGTCTTGGAGGTGGAGGTGCTACTTGTAGGAGAACCACTCACACCCTGTACACAGGAGAAGTAATATATAATGATAACAAAAAAGATGTCTGGGAGGTGGATGTGCTGCTTGTAGGAGGAGAACCACTCACACCCTGTACACAGGAGAAGTAATATATAATGATAACAAACAAGATGTCTGGGAGGTGGATGTGCTGCTTGGAGGAGAACCACTCACACCCTGTACACAGGGGAAGTAACATGTAATGAAAACAAACAAGGTGTCTGGGAGGTGGATGTGCTGCTTGAAGGAGAACCACTCACACCCTGTACACATGAGAAGTAACATGTAATGATAACAAACAAGATGTCTGGGAGGTGGATGTGCTGCTTGGAGGAGAACCACTCACACCCTGCACACAGGGGAAGTAACATGTAATGAAAACAAACAAGGTGTCTGGGAGGTGGATGTGCTGCTTGAAGGAGAACCACTCACACCCTGTACACATGAGAAGTAACATGTAATGATAACAAACAAGATGTCTGGGAGGTGGATGTGCTGCTTGGAGGAGAACCACTCACACCCTGTACACAGGGGAAGTAACATGTAATGAAAACAAACAAGGTGTCTGGGAGGTGGATGTGCTGCTTGGAGTAGAACCACTCACACCCTGTACACATGAGAAGTAACATGTAATGAAAACAAACAAGATGTCTGGGAGGTGGAGGTGATGCTTGTAGGAGAACCACTCACACCCTGTACACAGGAGAAGTAACATGTAATGATAACAAACAAGATGTCTGGGAGGTGGATGTGCTGCTTGGAGGAGAACCACTCACACCCTGTACACATGAGAAGTAACATGTAATGGTAACAAACAAGATGTCTGGGAGGTGGATGTGCTGCTTGAAGGAGAACCACTCACACCCTGTACACATGAGAAGTAACATGTAATGATAACAAACAAGGTGTCTGGGAGGTGGATGTGCTGCTTGAAGGAGAACCACTCACACCCTGTACACATGAGGAGTAACATGTAATGAAAACAAACAAGATGTCTGGGAGGTGGAGGTGCTGCTTGGAGGAGAACCACTCACACCCTGTACACAGGAGAAGTAACATGTAATGATAACAAACAAGAGGTCTTGGAGGTGGAGATGCTGCTGGGAGGAACAAATCATTGGAAGATCATACAGACCTGTTGATATGTCCAGGTGAAGACAGCTGGTGGATCAGCACAGGGGGTGGTGATAGTGACGGTGACTGTTTCCTGGGGAGTCACTGAGCTGGGCAGGGAGTACAGGGAGGGGTGAAAGCTTACACTGCTCCAGTCTAGCACAACTGGAAGAGGAATTCTAGTTCAACTGCTCTGATTAAATACAACGGGATAGAAAAAACCTTCACCGATTATATAGTGGTCCTAATCCAGTTATGCCACAACAACTTACAGCTGTGATTAATGAACATCAATGACCTTTCACTAAAATGTCCAGTATTCAAACATTTAGTTAAACTAAAGGGACAATGGCATATCAAAGTCCCTGAACTGGAACGTTTTTCAATATTCATCAATAACCTGATAGGATGTAATGCTCACTTTAATTGTAGATGAGTGTTTGTCAGATTAATAAACTAAAATGATAAATGAAATTCATGATTTTGATGATTTCTTGGTATAATTGTCACGCTCCATTTGAAAATGCAGGTGCTCATTGAGTACCTTATTCATAGGAGTGTCAAAGGAGGATCAAAAGTACTGAAAACGTTTGTAGGAACTTTTGTGCATAATGACATACCAAGTTCTTGACCAAATTTACTCAGTATTATGCAAATTGGAGCTACATGAATAATGTGTAACTCAAACACTTTCAAACCGATATTTTTTAAACTGTAGATAAAGTCGCAGAGTTGATGGCTAAGCTCAAATATCATTCTATTTCACTTGGGGAACGTATAAGTAAGTACAAAGTACAATATCCTCATTATAATATGAAAGTAGAGCACAGATATAGCAAATAATTTTAATTTACATGTTTTTGTTTCATTCTTTTTGATTTTGATCTGCATTACTTGTATAATATGAAAGTACACAAAACAACAAATCCCAATTCTTTTTCTCAGAATCCGCATTTATTCATTAAGGCTGAATCCTTATTGTTATTGGCGTGTTTTATTATTATTATTGTTTTTTTATTCCACGGATTTTGTTGTCACTATTCAGCCATAACGACTTATGCTATTGAAGGGAAATTTTGCAAGTTGATAGCCCTTACGCAGGAGAGGGTCCAGTTAGCTTTTGGGCACATTCGGTCCAGAAATAAAAGGTCCATATCGAATCCAAAATCGAAAAATTAACACGGGCAAGATGCACTTAGAGACTTGAAATTTTGCATAGAGATGGACGATGACATTCTAAGCAAAAAAAGTCAATCATGACGAAGTCGTAGGTCACGTGTTTTCGCAGCCATTTAGTTTTTTCTGACTTTTCAGAATTTCCGGACCCCACACACCTTTTATATATTATAACGAGATTGGAGACACTTGAGCTGCGACTGTTCAAAGTTGGTGGTCTTGAACCAATGTACCATTTTCAATTTTTTCAGGAATGGTAGACAGTGTTATATACATTAAGAATCTATCAAAACATCGACCGCGAACAGTCATTTGCGATCACAAAAAAAAGAGTCAAAGATGACAGAACGTAAGGCTGAAAAAAATTAACATGGGCATTTTTTTCAAAATGCACCTAGAGACTTGAACGATGACATTCTAAGCAAAAAAAGTCAATCATGACGAAGTCGTAGGTCACGTGTTTTCGCAGCCATTTAGTTTTTTCTGACTTTTCAGAATTTCCGGACCCCACACACCTTTTATATATTATAACGAGATTGGAGACACTTGAGCTGCGACTGTTCAAAGTTGGTGGTCTTGAACCAATGTACCATTTTCAATTTTTTCAGGAATGGTAGACAGTGTTATATACATTAAGAATCTATCAAAACATCGACCGCGAACAGTCATTTGCGATCACAAAAAAAGGGGGTCAAAGATGACAGAATGTAAGGCTGAAAAAAAATTAACATGGGCATTTTTTTCAAAATGCACCTAGAGACTTGAAATTTTACATAGAGATGGCCAATGACATTCTGAGCAAAAAGGTCAGTCATGACAAAGTTGTAGGTCATGTGGTTTCGGCGCCATTTTGATTTTTTGAAAATGCTCCTAAAGCTTGATGCATTAGAAGAAATGAATGAAATTTTCAGCACTCATTCCTGACATGTTTATCTATATGCGCCGTTTTGATTTTTTGTGCTTTTTAGAATTTCCGGACCCCACACACAATCTTCTCCTCAGAAACTACTTGCATCTCAGAGCTGAAACTTGCCTATTTGATAGCTGATGCATTGAGGATTACAAGAATATAATAACGACAAAGGGTTCAAAGGGCGATAACTCAAAAAGTTGGACTCAGAATTATGCAATTTTTTCAGGAATGCGTAAAATAATAAAAGATTGCAAAGTAGGAAAATGACTGGTGCGCAAGGGCTCATTTTTTAAGAACGATAAAACCAGCGCTGCCGATAAAGAACTATTGCCTATTTCATTAATTATTAAAAAATGTCAAAAACAACAATGTAACACTTTCTAATAATTTCACAGATTTCATGAATTTGTTAAAAAATGGATAAACCATGCCCCTTTTCTAAAAAAATTGTCTTGATATGATTGAATTTATTACATAAGGTTTGCTTGAGGTGTTGACAAAATATTTCATTAGACTATCGCAAACGAGAGATTCCCACACGGGTGCTCGGGAATGTTTACAAACACGTCTCCCACATTGCGCAGTATAACGGGAATGTTCACGGTCTTTATTCCTTTATTATTTGCAATGATTTTATACGAGAACGAATGTTATCATAATTATAAAGTCTGATATGTTAATTTTCATCTTAGATGATTAGTTATGACATGATGCATCATATTTTTTTTTAAAAGCAGCCTTGTGTTTTCAAGGATGTTAAAACACGTGGTCACCTCTTCGGGTGCTTCGTAGTGATTATAAAATGAGAAAATAAATTATTTCATATGGTTTATTCTCTCCTCACATATTAATGCAAAAGAAAATATATGGCAAATAATGTATTAACATTTTGAAACTCAATTAAATGACGATCAATGAAAAGTTGATTTCAGTTGTGTTGCCAAGGTGATATCGTACACAATTAGGACCGAAATTATCGGGTCATCATAGAAAAAATCATTTTATGTTGAAATGAAATGATCAGACATTTGGGATGCTCAGTGCAAAGTGAACAATTCCCTAAAGTTTCGAGCTTTTCCGGTTAATATTTATTGAAATATCGCCTTATTACGAGGGAGGTGACCCGCTGAACAAAGGGCAGTTCATGACGTCATGACGCTCTTTGCGTACTTACTTATGGCCACGCACTGTATCAAAAGATCGATCGCGAACAGTCATATGCGATTACCAAAAAATGGTCAAAGATAACAGTACGTAAGACTGCAAAAAATGGGCATAGGCATTTTTTTCAAAATGCACCTAGAGACTTGAAATTTTTCATTGAGATGGACAATGACATTCTAAGCAAAAAAGTCAATCATGAAAAAGTTGTAGGTCATGTTGTTTCAGCGCCATTTTGATTTTTTTTAAATGCTCCTAATGCTTGATGCATAAGAAGAAATGAATGAAATGTTCAGCACTCATTCCTGACATGTTTATCTATGCGCTGAACAACCTGTTAATGTGGCTGAATCCTTTTGTTGTCGCTTTCGACTGTATTTTCATGTTTCAATTTCATGTGAACTTCAGTCGAGAGATTGTTATGTAAACATCAAATAATTCGCAGATGTAGCTATTTGTCTTACATTTGATGATAATTTAACTATGACATTTTGAGAGTGATACCCACGCATTCAATAAAATCCATCAGTTCAAAGTCGATTCTACTATATAATACCATTTTTACATGCATTCATTACAAAAATAAACTTACTAGCAAACTCAGTAATTGTCAGATCTCCAGAATCCCCCTCCCCCTCCTGTCTACAGAACCAGGTGCCAGTCTCTTCTGTGTCCACAGAACTTATGTTGAGAGTTGTAGTTCTCTGTGATCTGTTCTGTGTTACACTGTATCTGGATATAGAAGATCCACAGGTTCCTGATGCTAGACACCCTCCCTTTGCTACAGCAGGTTTGGTGAAGAAAGTTACTGAAGATATAATGGCTACATCACTAGTACAGGTGATGGTTAGGCGAAGATTGACCACAGCTTTCCTTCTGTCCATCTCAATACGTGGAGCTGCATCTAGAAGGAGAATAGAAAGATATTGTAGTGTTGATGGTCACCTCACTAGCACAGGTGATGGTTAGGCGAAGATTGACCACAGCTTTCCTTCTGTCCATCTCAATACGTGGAGCTGCATCTAGAAGGAGAATAGAAAGATATTGTAGTGTTGATGGTCACCTCACTAGCACAGGTGATGGTTAGGCGAAGATTGACCACAGCTTTCCTTCTGTCCATCTCAATACGTGGAGCTGCATCTAGAAGGAGAATAGAAAGATATTGTAGTGTTGATGGTCACCTCACTAGCACAGGTGATGGTTAGGCGAAGATTGACCACAGCTTTCCTTCTGTCCATCTCAATACGTGGAGCTGCATCTAGAAGGAGAATAGAAAGATATTGTAGTGTTGATGGTCACCTCACTAGTACAGGTGATGGTTAGGGGAAGATTGACCACAGCTTTCCTTCTGTCCATCTCAATACGTGGAGCTGCATCTGAAAATGGAATACCGAATTGTTCAGTGAGCAACTTATCACCTTTTTGTCAAGTGAAATTTACCAAAAGTATCAACATGCAATCCGGAAGTTGTTAGAAAATTTAAAGGATATTTTTGAACCAGTTTGATATGTATTGTGTATGTGGTAGAAACTATTTTCAGAATTCTCATAAGTATAATTCTCAAAAGAAGCAAAAATAGTTAACCCTTTTATTTTGTATAGTAAATAATTAACATGGATTCAAATTTATAAGCATATTTAAAAAAAATGTTTCAGTTTATCTTTTTACATGAACATCAAATCATATATGCCATATTCAAATACAAAGAATCCTGAAAAATCATCAATTTAAAACAATACTCAATGTCTCAACCTGGTATATGCATTTTACCATGAAGATTTAGTGAACAAAGATAATCACAATGATAGTGTTTCTTTTAACTGGACTTTTGTTATGGCCAGACGTAAGCCAGTTGATCTCGATAGAGAAAGAAACCATTGAACCATTAGGGGGCTACAAGGTGGTAAAACAGAGATGTTATTCATTCCCTGACTCTGCACGATGATGATTTCCCAGCTAATCTAAAAGATCTGATCTCCCAGTCTCGTGTCTCATAAGCCTTTTAAGGCTGGATGTTGTTTTTTAAATTGACTCTGTGAATGTTCCAAATGTTTTATAACAACATGTGACACGTAAATAAAATATATTCTTCTTCTTCTTCTTCTTCTTCTCTCCCAGTAAACCCCAGCCTGTCAACTATGATCCTCCTGTGTGGGTCCATTTTTTATTTCTTTGTATTTAACTACTTTTCCTTGTACAGCGCCGGTAAGCGACAATTGATGTTAACTTGGGCTATGTTAATTAGTTATTATTATTATTATTATTCAACCAAGCCTCCGTTCAAAATTCCTATGTTGAACCACACTGCAGACATGCAGTTAGTCGTGCAATAAGTATTCGGACGGTGACGTTTTTCCCATAGACTCGCATGTTAAATAAGTGTAACTTAGATAATTTTCATGCGTTTAATTTCCTTTGGATCCTGTAAATATTTTGCATATTTGTAACAAATCATCTCAGCTACAACATCATAATTTCGGTAATTTCTTTTATCTATCATCTTAGAAATGACGGCAATTTAATCATATTTATGTATATAGTTGTGAAAAGTTTATAATGGTGATCTATGGAACACGTTTCCAATTTTTGTACATACATTCGTAAATATGGCGACAATACATAACCATTCATCAGATAAACAAACAGTAATTATGAACTTCAAGCTGAGAAGATTTCAATTCAACCTGCAAAGTTTAACAATGATTCAACACGAACTTTTTTAATGAAAATTATTTAAGCTACACTGATTTAACATGTAAGTCTATGGAAAAAAATCACCGTCCGAATATTTATTGCACGACTCTATGGTTTTCTGAAATTTTTGAAATTTAAGGGAATAGCGAACAGACGGCATACAAATATATGTTTAAATTGTTCTAAATACGCCTTTACTGAAATGAATGTTTAATAATGTAATTTAATTGTTTTGTCTTTCACAAACTATAAGTATTTTAATGTTTGTAACGGTTCCTCCCTATTTATGTTGTATATCTGTATAGGTATAATCTCTTAGTATTGTCCCAGCTGCAGAAAGATATTGCTATCGACATGACATTGAAATTGATGATAGTAAAGTATAATATTAAACTTTAACATTACCTTTATCCGTTGGTACATTAATAAGAAATGAAATCTAGTTAATACTTACTAATAGACAGAAGGATATCCCAACAAATCCAACACCACAGCAGTTGCTTCATGTTTTGTCGAAGAGATGTTTCAACTAGACCCACTCTACAACAACAAAGACACAAAATTCACCACATAGATAAGTGGTAAGAGACTGAGACCAAGTGTGATGTCACTTTTCAAGTCAGAGGGAATGACGTCATATGTACAATGGTTTGCTGTCACTTCTACAATCAACACGATGTTATCGTTGTTGCTAAGTTATGATGCAACAATGGTATGACGTCACAAAGAAATTTTGGACCTGAATCATTACATTTTAACCATAGAATATCGTGAAAAAATCGGCGTCAATCAGTCAAGAGTAAAGTGATATCACATAGAAAACAAAATATATCATCTTTATATCAAATCCCAGCTCTCAGATCCTATGTAGAAAAAAGCAATTGTCTAAAGAGTTTTCTATGAGTTTATTCACAAGCGATTTCAACCTTTGGGATCTTAAGACGAATGACGTTGAGTCATGACACAAAAGCACTACTCCCAGGTTGTATGTAAATAAAATAGTATTATGGAGTTGGGTACATTGAATTTACATTCGCTTACTAGTGTTTCAGCCATGTTGGCTTTTTCAGGTTAGTCAGTTGTGACCACGTAGTTTGTGACGTGACACTCTTTATGATGTTATATAGGTAGGTACGTCATGAGCATAAATTCAAGGAAATTTACATTTTAGCGTTCAGTAGAGGCTTAAATTTTTTTATAAATTGACTTTCAATAAGTTTAAGAAGCCTCGGATTATCATATTTCATTTGGTGAAAGGGGAAGACTTTATATTTCCCTCCAGAACAGTTTTCTAGAACCCCACTTATTGGGATAGTTCCATTTTCAAATGAAGCTAAAGTCATTATTGATGCTTGTTTGTGTTCTGTGTATCATAATGTAAATGAAGCTGCTGACAAATTAGTTGAACTGTTGCAGTATGCAGGTATGCAATATGAGGCCAGTGTGTCGGTCCCGAAGTCTCTACATCGACAACCACTATGGTTTGATGAGGACTGTGTATCAGCAAAAAATAGAAAATATCACCTTTTAAATCTGTTTCGATTATGCCGTACAGGTGAAAATCTCCAAAATTATTTCGATTCTAAGAAGGCGTTTCGTGAGATATGCAAAGAAAAACATAAGCAATATAGTTTTTTCGGTTGTTGAGGAAATCGGTGTAGCTTCAAGGGACGGGGATTGTAAGAGCTTCTGGTACAAAATAAAGTCGCTACTCAGAGACCGTACAAATCAGGCCCCCATCACAGCACAGTCATGGTATGATTATTTTAAAGACCTGTTGAATCCTGTTAATGTTAGGAAAGATGACGAATTCGATGTAGAGGTTGAAGACGCTCTTAACGCCCATGATTTTAAGGAATGAGATGATTGTTACAATGTTGATAACCTTTCAGAACCCATTCAAAGAGATGAAATTTTAAATGCAATCAAGCAGCTTAAATCCGGAAAATCTCCAGGAGTGGATGGCTTACGGTCAGAATTTTATAAGAATGTTCCTTTTATTATACCTTACTTAGAAATACTGTTTAATTCAGTACTTGACAGTGGTATATTCCCAGATAGCTGGAATAGAGGCATGATAATACCTTTGTATAAGAAAGAAGATATTTATGACCCTAACAACTATCGTGGAATTTCCCTTTTAAATACAATGGGTAAACTTTTCACAAGTATCCTCGAGTGCAGAATAAGGATATGGATTGATCTTAATAACAATTTAGACGAATGTCAGGCTGGATTTAGAAACGATTATTCAACTATTGACAACATTTTTGTTTTACAGTCATTATGCCAGAAATATCTACGTAAGCCAAAGCACAGGTTTAATGCCGCTTTCATTGATTTTAGAAAAACGTTTGATTTTGTAAATAGACATACACTACTATACGTACCATTACGTATAGGGTGTCAATGGAAAGATGTTCACTATCTTAAGAAATATGTATGAGAAAATATCGGCATGTGTCCGAGTTGGTGATGTTAAAACTGAAATATTTACAACGTCGTCTGGCGTACGTCAGGGATGTGTATTAAGTCATGTCCTTTTTATATTTTTTATCAATGAATTAGTCGACGAATTGAGAGAATGTGGACTGAGAGGTAACTTTGTTAATAATGATGTCGACGATATTGCTATTGCTCTTTGCAGATGACGTAACACTGGTTGATGACACTGTCATTGGTCTACAAAGGAAACTAGATAAGTTAAAATGCTACTGTGATAAATGGGGATTAGAGGTTAATTTGGAAAAGTCGTATATCGTTGTTTTTAGAAATGGTGGTTACCTGAAAAGCACAGAGAAATGGATTTATGGCGGAGACAATATGGAAGTGGTATCTTATTACAAATATCTAGGAATCATGTTCTCATCCAGATTAGTATGGTCCAGGGCATGTGAAACATTAGCGCTACAAGCAAAGAAAGCCTGTTTCCCTATATTTAGAATTATCAGGAATTACCCTTCTCTCCCACTTAAGATTATAACTCAAATTTTTGACAGTAAGATTGCACCAATACTATTATACGGATCCTAAATATGGGGTTTTACAGTTAGAGACAAAATTGAGACAGTACAAAGCCTTTTCTTTAAAAAGTATCTTGGCGTTAGCAAATATGTATCTATTAATGCTATACTTGGGGAAGTGGAAAGAACTAACATGTGTGTTAACTATTATAGTTGCTGTGTTAAATACTGGTGTAGACTTGTGTGTATGGACACACACCGCCATCCCAAGGCATGTTACGAGATGCTGAAGTCATTTGATAACAATGGTTATGTAAACTGGGTGTCACATGTACGTGTACTCCTGATGCACACTGGGTTTTTGTATGTATGGATCGCTCAAGATTAAATAGTTTTATCCAATATTTTAAACAACGATGAAAAGATATACAGTTTCAAACCTGGCACGACAGAATTAATTCTTCACTCTTACTCAAATATCATTCAGCCTATAAAACAGTTCTTGAATCTGAGAAGTATATTCTTGAGTTAACTCAACATAAAGACTTAATCCGCATTCTATGTAAATTCCGATGCTCAAGTCATAAATTAAATATTCAACAACGTCGATACAATGTTAATATTGATGAAGCCTTGATCAGATGTACGAAATGTAATGATAATGTAGTTGAAGATGAATTTCATTTTTATTAGAATGTCCATATTATTCTCAAAGCAGACAACAGTTTATACCACACTATTATTATACATATCCAACACATGAGAATTTCACACTATTACTTTCAACTAAAAATGTAGAACAAATAATAAATCTTGCATTGTATTTAAAACGAAATCTACCTGTGTAATTTTATGGAAATGTCGCCTGTACATGCGCAGAACGATGCATATATACTGTAAATATTGTACTTTTGGCCACGAGGCCTGATATACAAATAAATTCTTGTTCTTGTATCAAAGTTAAAACTTATCATTATTTTGCGTTCATATATTGGATTTTCAGTCTTAATTATTTGACTTTTCTATCAATTCAGAGGTGTGCTTCTTTATTTTCAATTCAAGACCTACTTGCTAGCTATTCTTACTTTTTTACTTCCATAACAACGATACAAAGCAAACATACGAACACCATCATTATAGAATAATCAAACCATGAGCGTCTACATCGAAATGGTACGTTGAATTGGTAATGATTTGATATCTTTGATAATCTTCATGACAACCATTATACATTATATATTATGTTGTATTATGTATACAATCATCCACTGTAAAATGTTCAAATTAATACAAATAGAGTAATATTTAGTCTTACCCTGCTTATCCATACATTTTGGACTTTTAAGTCGATAAATTAGATATTCCCTTCACAACTTAGTCATATTTGTCATATATACTCCTCACAAAAAGTAACGCAACCATGCTATCTACACCAAGATATGTACACATCCAAGTTGGCCTTACATCATTCACAACCTTCAATCAAAATGCTTAAACACAAACACGAAAACAACATACAGTCATGAAAGTGCAATTTAATTTTGTAGGAGCATTAGTGTGTCATATATGTACATGTACGATTACTATTGCGTTTGGCAAGTGCGTAATATATGTACGATCGACGGATGATAATCTCTATGTAAGATTGATTAAGGTCTAGGCAAGTTCTTCATATATGTATGATCAATGTTGCGTTAAGCAAGTGTGTCATATATGTATGATCAATGTTGTGTTAGGCAAGTGTGTCGTATATATACGATCAATGTTGTGTTAGGCAAGTTCTTCATATCAATGTTGTGTTAGGCAAGTTCTTCATATATGTATGATCAATGTTGTGTTAGGCAAATGTGTCATATATGTATGATCAATGTTGCGTTAAGCAAGTGTGTCATATATGTACGATCAATGTTGTGTTAAGCAATGGTGTAATATATGTATGATCAATGTTGTGTTAAGCAATGGTGTCATATGTGTAGGATCAATGTTGTGTTAGGCAAGTTTGCCATATATGTATGATCAATGTGTATTAACTTGATATGTTAACAGTAGAAAATACGTGACGATTGAGATACTATATCACTAAACATTTCCCGTTTCTGTTATATAAAGATAGATATTCAATAATTAAATGCACAAGTTTGTGTGATTTCATCTTCCAACATCCGGGTCGTGTAACTGTGATCATAAGTAGTCTAATGCATTTCCTGGTTCAACGTTTAAACAACAACCATAGGCTAAACAGCACACTGACACATCTTTCATCAACTTCTTCAAGTGTAAATACCACTCCTGTCTATTAAAGGCACAGATAAAATGTAACAATAAGACTCATTTACATATATGTTGCTGGTTTAACTTTTGGGCATATCCTATTCAAATTTTTTATAAGTTAAACATTGTTATAGCGATTTGATTTGATTAGTTTTAGCTCAGTGCAGCTAACCTCAATGTTATCTTTTCAATAAAACAAGAAAGACAATGGATTAATTCAAAACACAGATAATGTACACATCTTTTAAGTGCAACTATAATATCAAGCGCAACTGTTTCAAAATTAAATTTGAACATTTCTCTTTGGTTGTAGATTATATTTCTCAAAAATATTATAAATGACAAATATATACAACATTACATGATCTGCCGATCTCTTTCATAACGCTGGTTAATGCTCCTACTTACATTGAACGTTACGACATCTAGCAATAGGAAACGTTTTAACCCAATGTTCAGTAGAAATTTTATGTTACTTTATTGATTTATGGAATATTTTTAGAAAGGAAAGCTTATGAGCATTTCTAATTTTAATGTTGTACTTACAAATTGATGTCGGAAATCACTTCATGGCACAATTCCGAAACACAAAGTTTTGACCCTGTTTCATGACCGGAAATGAGTGAAAGACTTTATTCTTTCAGCCTGAAGACATTGGCCATGTTACTCTTTTATGCACAAATCATCAAATTCGTCAGTCAGGTTTTCAAATAATCTGCCCTTGAATTTGTTTTCGCAAAAATTCTACACAAAACGTATTCTTGAATTTGCAAATTTCAAAACAAACTTGTTAAAGGCCATTGTCTCAGTTTCATAACACTGAAGTTCAATCTCTCTAGTACAAATATTCAAGTGTAAACGAATCTTGAAAGTGGCTTGGTTTCAGGTTGATAGAAAGTGCAAAAATTGAAGAGGGCGCCAAATTTATCGTGATTTACTGTTTGCAGTATTTGTTATGTTTTCAAAAAAGAATTCATGTCTCTTATTAAAATCCCATGTTATTTTTTCAAATTTTGTCCATTCTGGGTCATTTATGGTTTTTGGCTGATTTGACCCTGTAGCTTCGCATGCCATGTCCTTAGTAAAGGCTATTAGCTATTAAAGTTTATTTCAATTTGAAGAACCAGTTCACTAAATGCCATTCAGAAATAGATACAACTAATAATGATAACAAGAAACTAGAACAAATCGGCTAAAAACAAAAATCTTCCAGACCATCCTGTCTCAGGGTACGACCGTTACGCTAACTCCACTTATCTGTACCCTGGGCTCAGAAGCTAGATTCACGCTGTCCGACATTGAATATAGCCAATCAAAGCATTTTCTCATTGGTATTTTGATGAGAAGGTGGCGAGAAAAGGATTGGCTACAATTGGCCTAATATTCCGACTAGTTGCACATCACCAAGCCCGAGGCGGATATCTCGCCATGACCTTGCCTGAATGGTATAACGAATATTTATTACCCACGTGGTACTTCGTAAAGGGGTTTCATAACAATTTGTTATGACACATATGGGTCATAACACCTCAAAGTGATTTGATTGGCTTGCGGTGAACTTTGACATTGTCCGGACTACTTTATTCATTCATAAAACGAACGTGTTTTCATTCACAAATTCGAATGGAACTGAGTGAGTCGGAGTCATTCTTCAAATTTTCAGTTTATTTTTTTGATCTTCCTTACCGAATTGTTAAGGAATTAATTTGGAGGACAAAAGAATTACAATTAAACATCTTACTGATATCTCAAGGCTCATATAAACACATAAGGGTTTAAATTCAGCACAATTTGATCACCGAATTTCATTATGATCCATGTCGCTCCAAAATGACACAGACAGACATTGCTTGTTATCTATAGAATATAAAGACAACTGAATATTCTATATACAACATTTCTTCAAAACAAAACACGTTTGAACAATGATAAGCATCTTAAACTTACTTTGAAGGCGGTTGTTTACACAATTTGACGAAAAGATACAGGCAAATGGCGGCCGTCATGACATGCCGTTGATCAAAGAAAGATAACTCTGACTGTTCTCGCGCAGTGAGATTTTATTTTCACGTACGCTTCGTTCATGACAAAAGTGCTTATTACTTACATTTCACCAGACACTATGAATTAACGTAGGGTAGAATTTAGAAATTTGAATATTTAACGTCGTAATAGTATAATAATTGAGGCTGTGACGTGGTTTGATATTCATTCGCCGTTTCGTCTCTTTATAGGCATAATAAAAAGTTGTTTAAAAAAGCAATAACTCGTCTGAAATGCAAGTTGGTAATAAATAGGATACATAACTCGTTCCCCTTTCATATCAAGTTTATGTCCCTCGTGAAATAATTTTGTTTTGTCACTCGCCAAGGCTCGTGACAAAGCAAAATTATTTCACTAGGGACATAAACTTGATATGAAAGGGGAAGCTCGTTAGATATCCTATAAAGGTCCCTAGTCATCACCGATATTACATCCCTGTTTGTCAGCAGTTATATGGGCGAGAGAGATAGAACATCCTTCCTACTAACTTTCGTTTCTATCTGTGTAACTTATATGTTGGTGTAGATATCTAGATTTAACTCTCGAATGTGTAAGTCAAGTTTCCATGGATGTTAGTGGCGAGCTTCATGTGTAAGTCACGTTTCCATGGATGTTAGTGGTGAGCTACATGTGTAAGTCACGTTTCCATGGATGTTAGTGGTGAGCTACATGTGTAAGTCACGTTTCCATGGATGTTAGTGGTGAGCTACATGTGTAAGTCACGTTTCCATGGATGTTAGTGGTGAGCTACAGGTGTAAGTCACGTTTCCATGGATGTAAGTGATGAGCTACATGTGTAAGTCACGTTTCCATGGATGTTAGTGATGACCTACAGGTGTAAGTCACGTTTCCATGGATGTTAGTGATGAGCTACATGTGTAAGTCGCGTTTCCATGGATGTTAGTGGTGAGCTACATGTGTAAGTCAAGTTTCCATTGATGTTAGTAGCGAGCTTCATGTGTAAGTCACGTTTCCATGGATGTTAGTGGTGAGCTACATGTGTAAGTCACGTTTCCATGGATGTTAGTGATGAGCTACATGTGTAAGTCACGTTTCCATGGATGTTAGTGGTGAGCTACATGTGTAAGTCACGTTTCCATGGATGTTAGTTGTGAGCTACATGTGTAAGTCACGTTTCCATGGATGTTAGTGGTGAGCTACATGTGTAAGTCACGTTTCCATGGATGTTAGTGGTGAGCTACATGTGTAAGTCACGTTTCCATGGATGTTAGTGATGAGCTACATGTGTAAGTCACGTTTCCATGGATGTTAGTGGTTAGCTACATGTGTAAGTCACGTTTCCATTGATGTTAGTGGTTAGCTAAATGTGTAAGTCACGTTTCCATGGATGCTAGTGGTGAGCTACATGTGTAAGTCACGTTTCCATGGATGTTAGTGGTGTTATTTTCTTTAAAAAAGGAAAACAGATCAATCTTATTTTCTCTTAACCAGCATATGATGGACAGAGCATAGTCAAATCCATCCTGTATTTTAACAACAAGTTGAAATATTTGAATTCTTAATAAGAATACCTCTCAAAATCACTTGACAAATTCAAAGATTTTTCAATCTAAAGTAATTTTGTGTATCAGCAAAAAACAAACAAGTAAATTTACTGTAACAATTCAAAAACTTACAAATGGAACGGAAGAAATCTAAAATCTCCAGGAGAACACAGGACTAACACTAAAACCCAAGGACATCGATGTGAGCCATCGTGTTCCGAGGTACTCTCCTCAACCCCAGGAAAGAGCTAGACCCATTATAGTTCGCTTTACAAATCATTCTGCACAGCAGAAACTACTCAAACAAAGATTTAAACTAAAGGGCTCGATCACTTCACCAAAAATCTTTTTAAATGAAGATCCGACAAAGATAAGAGCTGGTATTGCCCGCAGAGCAAGAGCCCTTGTCAGCGAGAAAAGGTTGAGTCATCTTGGGTATCTGGGGGAGTTGTCCTAATAAAACTTAAAGATAGTTCTTAAAGGAAAGTTTCAAATGAATCAATTTTCCAGGATGTGTGTGAAGCAACAAGGCCTTAGATGGTATTCAATATGACGCATGACAAAAATTAAACATTCTGTAGTATAGACTATATAGCTACTAAGGACGTATTTTCCTACAGCTACCAACTGTATATAAACATCTGTTAATCCACAAATAATCACGACCATATTGATATCAATTAATCGGTTATGAGACAGCGATAATTAAAGATGCATGTGGAGTAAGATATGTGAGCTCGTATATCTCTCTTGCTATACTATAAACAATAGGGTAGATATGTCATTGAGTGTATCGGGGTATCTCGGTATGTGTGACGGGGTATCTCGGTATGTGTGACGGGGTATCTCGGTATGTGTGACGGGGTATCTCGGTATGTGTGACGGGGTATCTCGGTATGTGTGACGGGGTATCTCGGTATGTGTGACGGGGAATCTCGGTATGTGTGACGGGGTATCTCGGTATGTGTGACGGGGTATCTCGGTATGTGTGACGGGGTATCTCGGTATGTGTGACGGGGTATCTCGGTATGTGTGACGGGGTATCTCGGTATGTGTGACGGGGTATCTCGGTATGTGTGACGGGGTATCTCGGTATGTGTGACGGGGTATCTCGGTATGTGTGACGGGGTATCTCGGTATGTGTGACGGGGTATCTCGGTATGTGTGACGGGGTATCTCGGTATGTGTGACGGGGTATCTCGGTATGTGTGACGGGGTATCTCGGTATGTGTGACGGGGTATCTCGGTATGTGTGACGGGGTATCTCGGTATGTGTGACGGGGTATCTCGGTATGTGTGACGGGGTATCTCGGTATGTGTGACGGGGTATCTCGGTATGTGTGACGGGGTATCTCGGTATGTGTGACGGGGTATCTCGGTATGTGTGACGGGGTATCTCGATATGTGTGACGGGGTATCTCGGTATGTGTGACGTGTGCTTGTTTGTGGAAGTAAATTAATTAGATGTATGTAAGCATGTGTTCATGTATGTTGGTACAGTATACAGACACACATGCATATATCTGTATAAATTATGTAAGGGTGTACATGTACGAATTTTGTGCATGTACATGTATGTGGTATAGGTGCATATATGTACATATGTGTATGTATATGTGTGGTGTAATGTGTGTATGACCTTACATGCACTAAGATGTTTGTATGCATTGATGCATGTTCCCTAGTTATTGTTGCAAAAGCATTACTCTGAAGAATATTGGCATGTTTTTTGTCCATAGACTCCTGTTGATATTGCACCAACTTGTTATACCGAAACAAACATGTATATTTTTCGTTTATTTACTAAAAGCTAATTCCAAAATGGATGGAGATGCTTATGTGCATTGGTGTTATTTTTAACGTATGTATGATATGAAACTGTTGTTGCATGACAAACATGCGCGGGTGACAATAGTGGTTTAACACGCCACTTCGTAGATATTTGAATGTGCATGCATATACATGGGTAACTGCTATTTTACGTTTGATATAGTGTTGTTTGGCACACCTTCAAGTATGGGAGACTTAAATGTGAGAATAACTTTGTTTACATTTGAGAAGATAGGTGTAAACACACATACGATGATACGTGCATCAACTTGAATAATTACTTTTATGTGCTTAGATAAGAACATTGGTTACATTGATTTTTATCAGTATTGTTTATACACTCTCTTTTCTGCCTAATGATGAAAGTTGAAATTGTTTTTATAGTTTTATTGTTTTTTTTATGTATTTATCATCTATTTTTGGTTGCTATAATAAACTCACCTACACAGTCGGTGTACATTCAACAAAGCATCAATATCTACACATCAAATATATACACATATGAAATAAATGAACTAAGTATATTGGTATACTTGATATCACTCAAAATGATATATTCTTGAAATGATAGTCGGAGCGCGTCATCAGTGTATGACCAGTAGTGCCAGTACCACAATTCTATTGCTAAATCAGCCATATATACATACTCAACATAGCATTATACATAAAAAAACATTTTTGAAAAACATACTTACAATTACCGGAGTAAATTTATATCAATATCGCCTACACCATCAGATATTGCCAACACGACACGCATGCAGCGATAGCGATTATCACAATTTTCACGTGCATCGTGCCGAGCACGGAAAGATAGTTGTCACAACACAGACAGCATGCATAACAACAGCGAGTTAGCATATTTTGATGAAAATAAATTATTATCATGCCGATAAACTATGTATCTCGCAGTTATAAATGTTTCCTAATATTTTTTTTGCAGTCAGTTGATGAAATGAATTCAATTAGTTAAATAATTCATCGCCTCTATACTCACTCTTATTAATTCTCCACGATATTCATTCATTACATAATGTTTTCTTTCCAATTCGTTCTTTTGTTTCTCTCGGTTCCCTTCTCTATCAGCCACTACTAAACTTGTTTTCAATTTAAGTCAACTGTTTTGTGTACATACGACATCTATTGTCAGAATTTAGAATGTGTTGCTTTCCATATTTCATTCATTTCCGAACAGGAACATTACTCTATGCCACAGTGACAAGTGTATGTGCTTCATAAGGCTATTATATTTCTCTGCCATTCCATTTCTTTGTATGAACCCACCCACCCGAACTATTGTATTTTTCTTTATGACAATGATTGATATCATGCAGTATAGACAAGCGGTGGGTTCTTTTGTTTGTCACATTCAAAGCAAATCTGTCTTTAAATTTAGAAAACAGTGCTATCTTTTCTCAATATATTTTATTTATAACCGCCATGTTTCCCTTCTTATCACCTTACTACTGTTGACTTGCGGAGATGTTCACCCAAACCCAGGACCACTACACACATTTGATCTCAAAATACTACATCTAAATGTACGAAGTCTAAAAGATAAGCTAGATATACTCCAAGCTGAACTAGACTTATATGATGTCATTTGTATTACAGAATCATGGTTGCATAGTGGTATAAATAGTTATGACATAAGGATTCCAGGTTACCATTTACCATTACGAAATGACAGACAGACTAGAGGTGGAGGGGTGGCAGTTTATATCAAAACATATTTAACTTTTGAGTATATGGACATTTTAGACTTACCTGCGCTTGAGGCGATATGGGTTAAAATTAGATGTAAAAAACGCAATTATCTTATTGGGACATTTTATAAACAAGAAAAAAGAATGCTTACTGGGACTTATTGATGAATCAATCACTAATGCCGTTGATCTTGGTTTGATTACAATAGTAACCCGGGACTTTAATGAAGATATTCTTACAACAAAACCAAACACAATAGAACAAATCAAACTGTTGAATGGGTTATCACAAATCATTACCGACCCAACAAGGATTACGCCCAACTCTAGCACTTTGATTGATCTAATTTTTATATCACATGTTGGTCTTGTACTAGACTCTGGTGTACTTGATCCTATATGTAGTGATCATTGTCGCGTCTATATTACTCTAAAAGAACCCGTGCCAAAAATAATCACTTACAAAAGAAAAATATATGATTATAGTTTAACTGACCTCGAAACCCTTAGTGCTGATCATAGTACATTTGATTGGAATAAAATATTTTCCTCTGGCAACGTAAATCAAATAGCAAGTTTATTTACCACCACTTTAATAAATATATGCGACAAACATGTGCCAAACAAAGTTGTCACTATCAGGCCAAACGATGCTCCGTGGATGAACAATGAAACTCGGACACTGATTCGTAAACGGAATCATTTTCATAAGATTGCTAAACGGCGTAATTTACCGACCGATTGGGCGAAGTTCAGAGCATTCAGAAATAAGGTCATATCGTCAGTAAGAAATGCCAAAAGAATATACACTGATAAAATTGATAAAATGATAAACGAGAAACATGGAACGAAAATCTGGTGGCGCTTAATTCAAAATTTCACTAAAAGCAAAAACGGACTGAGGCCTTTTCCTCCTGTATTACACGATGACAAACTATTTGAAGATAACAATGAAATTGCAGACATAATGAACGAATATTTTACAAATCAAACATAAGTTACTTATCCTAATAAACATATTGAAGATGGTATTCCTTACATTAAAAATCCCCTCTGCGACTTGTATATTACTACAAATGAAGTTTGCCATATACTTTCTTTCGTAGATGCAACAAATGCAACTGGTCCAGATCGTATAAGCAATAAATTCCTTAAAATGAACGCTAAGCTATTGGCTGCCCCCCTCTCCGAAGTCTTTAATCTATCGCTCACAGAAAAAAACATTTCCGCATTTTTGGAAAGAAGCCTCTGTTGTCCCTATTCATAAAAAGGAAGTATTAATGAATGCTGCAATTACAGACCCGTTGCACTAACAAGTTGTCTGGCAAAGGTTTTTGAAAAGTGTATTTTTAAACACGGTTTTAATTATTTCAGAGACAATGATATACTGTCAAATAAATATACAAAATAGATTTTTCAACATTTGAAAATTATAAAAAGACAAAACAAGATCTTTTTATATCAGATATATCTTAAAAGGTATTTTTTTCACGATATACGAATTAAAAGGTAAGATTGAAACTAAAGAACCCTTGTTTGTCTTTTTAGGATAAAAATGTGCTAATCGTTTAGAAACCAAATTGCTTGTTCCAAGAACGTAACAGATTTGCTTATTCAAGAACAGGTGTCGCTGTATCCATCCTCTTGATCCTCCCTCGCTTATAGAATGGTAAAATATTCTATATCGACAATAAATACGTACTGGTTTTTTTTCGAATGCACTCCCTCCCTTTTTTAAGCCCAAAGGCTACTATTTTGAAAGTGTATCACATATACAATCTTTCCCTTTCTAAAGTATACTATAAGCAGATCTTTACCGTCGGTATTTCTTCTTTATTTGGGGTGGGATAGCGCAGTGGTTAGCGCGTTCGGCTTCGGTTAAGGAGGTCCGTGGTTCGATTCCCGCTAGGGGCTCGGCAACTTTGTTATCAGTAGAGAACTGTTCTCCACGCTGTCAGGTTTGAGTGCAATGCTACACTGAATTTCAGTGTAGTATCACCCATGGTTGCTAGTTCCAGTCGATGCTCGCAGGTTTCGCCGCAATGCATAGTCACAATAGTGTTGTGGGCGTTCTCCTTGAAATGATACTAGCAGCAGCGATATAAGTAAAATACTCTTGAAAGCGGCGTCATACCCCACATCACCTCACCTCACCTCTTCTTTATTTGACATGACCTGTATTATCTGTTTGCGCTGTGGAAAATATCATTTGCTAATTCAAAGATTATGGAACATTTTGGACACCTATAGAGTAATGAATTCTGAGAATAATGTGAAATATTCCATATTCTTCCAAAATTGAACTCTTCCTGTGCATCAACGTTTTATGTGTTTTAGTGTTTATAAAATTGCTCATTCGTTCCGTTTTCTTATGTGATGCAATTTGCCCTATCTACTCCTATGTGTTCATTTGCTTATTGTGCACGGACGTCGTCTATTTCATCTTGCGATGCACGGACTTCTTGTACGCCAAGTTGCTAAGCAACTCCTCAAAATTCACGTGCAGCACACAACCTAAAGCACATGGTTTCAAGACGGTTGGGACAATGGAGTGCTCTCCGCGGCAGCTGTCAAACAGATAAATTTGCCGGTGTTTCGAGGTCTTTCCCGGAGGCAATTAAGGGGAGATTGATCGCAAAGTATACTTAATTTGTTGTTTCATGTTATAGACTCGGTAATATGTTTAAAGCATTACAAGGAATCAAAAGAAGCGTACGTACGCATTTTCTGCTTTAGAAATGCTTCTTAGTATTGTAATATGTATATAAAATGCAGACACATATGGGTATTAGCTAGATTTCTGACTTTGAGATCAGTTTGGTATGATATTATCTTCAATAAATTTCGTGTGAACGTTGAAACTATCAATCGTCCATTAAACAATAAGATTATACTATATTATTCAAAAATCGATGTTAGAAATGACAGTTCCAAACTTAAGTTACTATTTCGGGGAAAGCGTGATGATATGAAATATGCATGTATGTAAATGGAAATGTGTTTTTGTCAGCACTTGAAATCAGACTGTTAGTAGCGTTAAACCTTTGAATGTTTCAGGAACTACGCATGGATGAAAGCTGGAAAGTTAAATGTTTGCTGATACTGAAGTCGGCTTTCTTGTGCATTGTTTCAAAAGACCATTTCAATTGCTTGTGACCTCCTGCCAACTGACTTCCTATGAAGGATTTGGAACATTAATTGAAAAGAACACTAGCATAGATACTGAGGTCAAACGGGATTGTGCGTTTGATAGTGTTTGATAAATGTAAATGTTTGCATGTTTCAAGGAAACCAAATAGAAAGAATTGAAAGCAGTATGAACATGTAATATGAAAATGACTTCAAAAGTTCTCTGTAATAAAGAGTATTTTTTCTGTCTTTTGTTTTCTTTTATTATCGTTCTTGCGGCCTTTGATATTCTTTAGAATGGCATATTGAAATAAAGACATAATATATCTGAATGCACAGGTGAAAATGACAACAAATTCTAAAGAATATCAAAAGTCACAATTAGAGGTGAAGGGTCATTTAGACCCCTAAGCCGAGGGTAAATTTCTTTCGAGGTGCTATAAGGTGAAGATGGCGAGGCGTAGCCGAGACATGTTCACCGTATCGAACCGAGATGTCAGTTATCAAGAGGTTGGTTATCAGATAACCAACCTCGTGATAACTAACCTCCAGGTTGATCTGAGGTCAGTTATCTAAAAATAACTACCTCTGATATTGACCCGATAACCGCACCACGTGGTGTATACTCCCGTAAATGACACAATATAACATGTTATGAATATTGTATCGATTTAACCTTTTCAATCAATAATTTGATAATTTGTTGGGTCAAAAGTTTACATTTAAAATGTTTTTAGAAATATGAAGAATGAAAAATCAACAAATATATGTATTGTCACTGTTGGGGTGGCAAACAAACATAGAGGTTATCATGCGAGTGTGTTTTGGGATCGTAAATATCCTGCATTAGGAATAAACATTGTATTTTGCGAGCCTTGGCGAGCTAAATACATAGTGTTTATTCCTAATGCAGGATATTTACGATCCCAAAACACACGAGCATGATAACTTCCTTATCATACAATGTCATTTTAAAATTTAATTCGAAAAATGCCTTATAATACCATATTAATAGTTGAAATTATTTTAAGATTCGCGCATTGATATATGCAAATGAATAGAGCAATGACTCTGACGGTGAATTGACAAAATATAATTCCTCCTTATATATGCCATTTTTGTTATTTTGTTACGACTCCAAAGTTTTGAAATTTTTAAAAATCTATAAAATACGATGATTTTAAAAATTAGACACATTTTAAATGGTCTTTGGCGGGATCGAACTGACGTTCTTCAATCCGACGTCATCGAGAAGACGAGTCAATCTCACCAAGGGGCAAGAGTTGCTTCCCTTCGCCTACGTGACAATGGCAGCTTGCGTTGAGACAGCGATTGAACGAACATTGATTGCCGGAGAGCTAAACTAGATGATAGTCTGTGGATTTCCGAATCCAAACTAAACAATATTAAAGTAAAGAACACCGAAGAGGGGGAATGACGTGTTTGAACATGAGACTGAGCTGCCTTTGGTACCTGTGAGTAAAATTGTTCGGTCGGTTTCATTCAAATCGTGATGACAGTGTGTTAGCACTGCTAAGTCATACATATGGCTAAAGACCCATACTGTTTTGTTGTTATTTCTTAGATTAATGTTTATGCAATGTATCATTCATATTGTAGTGCCTCTCTCCGTTACTAAAAGCGTTCAAAATGTTAACGCTTGTGACGTCATCGGAATTTTCGAAAGAAGTTCCGACCTTGACCTTTGAAATTTGCATCGGTATCCGTATATGACCCTTAGCCACGCCCAACGGATATCGAAAATATCCGTTGGCTTTATTATGCCGAGAACACTATCCATTGTATGATATTATTTGCAAATGTTAGTTAGGAGATAAACCTAGTGTGTTTGAAAATCAGAGACATGTTATACTGGATTAATAAATTTTAAATTGAAACCGAACGTGCACGATACGATATTAATCGCGAACTCTTTGTAAAAGCGAATTGTAAAATGTCCTCACTTCCGGCAACAAAAATGAACTCGTCTGTGCCGGGGGAATTTGCTCCTTGTTATTTGAAATAAATTTAGCCGTGAGCAAAGGTAAATTTATAATTGCGTGTCCATCAAGTATATTTCTCACTTTCTTCAACACAGCTATTAATATCGTACCTTTTAAAACGTGTGATTCCATTACTTGCTTACAATACTGAGACATCCCTATCAATCAAATAGTTCATTCTAACAGAAAACAACTATGACGTTGTCAAGGATTATGACGTCATAAGCACACGCGCGTAAATGACGTCACTGTATTCTTGCAGTAATCGAAGGAAGCCCGCTGCGTGTGGTGCTGATTGACCACTTAAGCTTCTTATTTTGAATAAAATACTTTATCTGCCTCAAACGATTTGGTCATCCACCGTAGACACACGAAAATAAACATGTTAAATCAAGTTTTATCTTCTCCTCCAGTTCCAAAAGGTCTAGAAAGCTGAAAAGTTTTGTGTAGATTCCTTAGGCAATGAGGATTCTTAATTTTAGGTTTGTTGAGCCCTAGGCCAAATATATGCCCGTCGTCATCAACCTACAACGGGCATACCGGTCCCATGACAGAGTCAAGCGCAAATGCGCACAAGAGTTGTGCGCTCGACCTACATTTATTCAAAGTGCAATAAAAACGCCCGTATAGTACCTGAAACGTCAAACCAAGGCTTCCTTCATAGCGTAATCCTTTCCGAATAGGAATCCGTTGCCGTTTGCTTATTATCTCCACTCATAGCTTCAACACGTACATCCAAATACCACCCCTTTCTAAATTTCAAAGGAAATCACCCTCTGCGCATGCTCATTACTGGACTCTCGCCATTGGCTTATTTTGTGATAGTGGATTGTCTCGAAAAGATAGCGATGTTTAAGAAACGAAACAAACCATTCCGTGTAACATTTTATGACGCTTCATCGACTTTTAGTTACGTTTCTCAACACTTATGGTCGGAGAACACTTGCGAAATGAAACCTTTTGCACTTCCTAGCTTCTTTCATTGTACCTTTCTGGCACAGATAATATTCTACTTTGATAAATAAATATCACAAATTATAATAATACAAATCAATTTACAACTATACATAAAAAGACAAAGGGCACAAAGAACATAAATTATTTATTAAGAAGACGAAATAAATTTCTGAGAAGGTGCAGTCTTGTTGCAGCAGTTAAATTTAGTTAAGCATATGGAACAGCACATTGCACATCCACAATCACACAATATTTCACACTTGCCACAAACGTGTGGCGCATAACACTGCATGTCCTCAACTTGGAAGTGTTTAAGTACCAATTGTCGAAGACACGTGGCAGACGAACACAACTCTCTTATGCTATCAGTTGTGAATCTCAGTGTTAGTGATAGCGGATGCGCATAGACAAAAGAAACTGCCTGACTGCCGTTGCGCCCTGCACGCCCTATTTCCTGCCAAAATGACAACAAATTCTTTGGGGCTCCCCAGTGAATAACCACTTCAACATCCGGAATGTTTACCCCCATCCCAAATGCCATAGTGGCCACCACACATCGCACTTTACTTGCCGTGTCCTTGAATTGTTCCAACACCATATTCTTCGTGGATTCCGGAAGGACGGAAGTGTACATTTGCAAAAGCTTGGATGATAACCCACATGCTATCAGCTTATCAGCAAATACATTGTGTATTTCACTGACCATTGATATATGCTTCTGAAATGAAAATAGTTCCTTATTTATAATACTAGTAATTATAATCTAATACATTCCATGTCTTAATATCTCATTAATTCCCCATTCAAATTCTAAATCGAACATATTCAATTCTTATAATGCGTTTTTTATTTATCATTGCTGCAATAGAACGTTTCCAACTCACGTGAACTATTAAAACGTGGATCACGAACTTTCTTAAAAATTACGTTCTTGAAATACAACACCTAATGACAAATCAATCAATGTGCCAATTGTTTAGCATTGCACGCTTTCTCCTGGTCTCCCATATAGCCTTCATATACTGTTAATACAAAATAAGCATTAATAAAACCATGGCGCCAATAATTGCAAAGCATTGTCTTACCTACAAAATATTATCATTAGGGGGCTCAATTCTTTCCTGTCACGTAGTTGGAAGAACACCCATTCCAGTTGTTTCTCAAAATCCCTCGTGCATTTCTGTATGTACAGATAAACATTGGGTCTGAATATAGACACCAAAAAAGGGTTCATTTCATTACATTTAGCTTAACATTACATTACCATACAGGGGGTACGCAGGGAAATTCCAAGACAATTGTTAATCTCTAGAAAAACACAAGAAATTCCGTAAAAAGTCTACGGTGTTATTGGTGTTCACTGTTAACATGTCTTATATACTTATTATTATATATTTAATAATTTATCTAAATAATAATGACAATAAAAATAACAGACGGTGTTATTGGTGTTAACATGTTTTATATACTTGTATTAATGCTGTGTGTGCAATTTCTGACTTTAATCCTAGATATACAGACCTATCTGGCATCCTATACACTCCTCCACAATCAGCATCTAAGTGCAAGTACTTTTTGATATCCCGCAAAAAACAGAAGAGGTGACAGTAGCTATAACCGCCAAGCAGGGCACTGGATAACTGCTCCTGATGATGCCAATTTGCCGGAATTCCTTCCGGAAGTCATCTCCCCTGCAGACCATAAGCATAATAAGCAATCCTAATGCCATATACATACAGGGAAAGGACATTCCGTCCATGTATGGTATTGTATCAATATGTATGTTATTAAAATGATATCGGATAGACACAAAACTCGCCTCGCATGTAGGGCAACTTGATGACAGTGCATTAAAACAAACAATGTACTTATTAATGTACTGCTAAGTAAACAACCAACAGAAACGGAGTCATACCAATCAGAAACACAGTGAGCTTCATCCACAGCCAACAGACAGCCATTCTCCTGCCACACAGGAGACCGTAGCACTGACGTCTAATGTGGTTTGGTTAGCATGTCGGGCGACCCATATATCAAGCTATAGTCTCCATTTCTTATTCCTATCAATAGCAGTTTGGACATATCATTTATATATATAAACAAAATCATAATTCATAGATGATGTTAACTTGGCATTATTGTTTTATATGCCAATTTGCCGGAATTCCTTCCGGAAGTCATCTCCCCTGCAGACCATAAGCATAATAAGCAATCCTAATGCCATATACATACAGGGAAAGGACATTCCGTCCATGTATGGTATTGTATCAATATGTATGTTATTAAAATGATATCGGATAGACACAAAACTCGCCTCGCATGTAGTGCAACTTGATGACAGTGCATTAAAACAAACAATGTACTTATTAATGTACTGCTAAGTAAACAACCAACAGAAACGGAGTCATACCAATCAGAAACACAGTGAGCTTCATCCACAGCCAACAGACAGCCATTCTCCTGCCACACAGGAGACCGTAGCACTGACGTCTAATGTGGTTTGGTTAGCATGTCGGGCGACCCATATATCAAGCTATAGTCTCCATTTCTTATTCCTATCAATAGCAGTTTGGACATATCATTTATATATATAAACAAAATCATAATTCATAGATGATGTTAACTTGGCATTATTGTTTTATATGTACCAAAAAGGTTTGATATATAGGTTGTATCCACGTACTAATCATTCTTTATGTGAAGCAAGTTACATGTGAGGTATTATTACTAGGCAACACTATACTGAGCACCTGTTTCTCTTCCTTTGTTGTGTCCGGACACAAGTGAATAACACTCACACCATGTGACTGCAAGTACATGATCTGGTCATCAACGATGCTGTTTAGAGAGGATACGACAACAGTCACGTGCCATTTCCCTGGCGAGATCTGGAATGATAACTTAATGCTATAAATTTATACCAAATTTATTTTAAATTAAAATTACGACAACCCCATACTCGTTCTCAACAATATAATTATACAATTATAACAATAGTATTTTCCTTAACACATTTATGATCCCCACATTATCACTTGAAAGGAAAATTCATTAGAATAAGTTTTCACTTGCATGTATGCACAATAGTAATGCAATTAGATTATTTGATTATGTGAATGATGGTTTAGGTATGTTAATGTAAAAATGTACCCATCACTCATAACATTAAACCAGTCATCTCCATAACTAGTATCTATGCTTTCTTACCTCATCATGAATTAAACATGGAAGAATGAAACACATCGATTTCCCAAAACCGGCGGGAAGGACTCCAACACTTTCCTTCTCTTCAATAACAATCAAATTCAAAATATCTCGTTGTTCTTGTTTCAAATCAATTTGAAACCCATACTTATTTTTAACACGAGTTAAAGCCTCTTCCATCTTGATTACGTGGCGGTTGTATATAAAATCATAACAATCGAATGAAGGATAATGACATTATTTGAATTTAACTCCTAAAACTATTATATAAATTATGCACAGTATGTTGTAAAATTCACAATAATCTTTCGTAAAAAGACCAAAAAAATGTTTTATTAAAGGCATCCTAATCCATACATATAACAAATAAAGAACAATGATTATAATCAGTTTCCACTCTACATACATTCCTAACTGTGTACGCAACCTCACATGTATTTCACGTGCAATCATGGAGCAATGTCTGAATTGCAGGGATGGTTATGAAAAACGCAATAAAGGTTACAATCGAAACTCTGTTTCCTCTAAGTTGTCCACAACTACTGGTGTAAGCATAGCATTGGCCTTGAATAAATGCTTTAATGTGCAAATAGAGGAGAATTCGTTCATCTGTTCAACCTGTCGCCAAATGTTAAACCAAGTGTACAGGTCATTTAGTTTGGCTCATTCGTTTGAAGAGAGGACTCATCCTAGTAGTAGCCTAGGTAAACGTAGCAGTAGTGCCATCTCTCTGATGTTTCCTTCGAAAGTTCCTAAAACAGAGAAATCAATACTTACGTTCCCTGTTTTGTCGTGGGAAAAAAAACTAAGAAGGTACTTATGAAACCTTTTAACATTAACATTACTAGATAATGTTTGTTTACGATGCTGCTGCGTTTGGTTATTTGTTCCTCATTGAGGTTCCAAAAAGGAACATCATTTTTCTTGATTTTTAAGATGCAACCTAGATAATTACACGCATCTTGCACATATTTAGTATTATACAACGATGGAATAAACGAGGTTGCCCCATGATGTAAGGACATGCCATATTCATGGGAACTATTGATTATCACATCTAATGATCATTTAAAACAACTGCACTGTCGCAACTCCAAAACGTAGCATTCAAATGTTATTTGGTTGAAATGGGAATTTTGGTGAATGTTGATTATGATTATCTTCATATCTTTTACAGTCACTGTTGAAAAGGTGCACCTAGGCTTCCTGCAATATCGACACTGCTATTCGGTACCTAAAGCAAAGGCAATACCTGAAGGCTGCTTGATGTCTTTTGAATTCCTCAAAGAGTGTTGCAAATGCTGTTGTAAAAGCGGTGGGTGAAATCACCAAAAAGGAAATTAAACAACTTTCGAAAGATAAGGAAAGCCCTTTACTTTGGTCAGACTGTAATGGAATGCTCAACTTCAGATGGGAGAGCTCTTTACAGTGGTTATTTACCCAGGCACCTATCCTAAGCAACGTTTTGTACTGCTCTAAAAGGTATTTACACCAACTTAGTTGTAAGCTATATACATATGATAACAAATTGTTTTACTGGACTTTATTATTGTTCAATAAGAGGTACAAAATAAGTTTAAAAGTATCTCAGAATATAATTTTTTTTTTAAATAATTCTTATTTGCTTACAGCTCATATACAATATATACTCAGTTCAAATGAACTACCTACATTTCAGGATGATATGTTTAAATCAAAACTCGTAATGTTATCTTTATGCGTACATGATTAAAACATAAAAAGACAAACAAAACTATTTAGATATGCTAAATTTCATCATGTTGAATTATCATCTATCTTATGCAATAGAATGGTATGATTCTAAATGGAAAGTAATTACCTTCCTTTTTCTGCTTGTAACAGTTCCGAAGGATCAAGACGACAGAGTGTTGGTTTGATCGCTTCCCACATTTTACATCGTTCAAATCCGAAAATGAAGGTCATTCCAACTCTGAATTCTTTGCTAATGTGGATGGGCGGATGTAAATCATCGGTAAGGAACGTTTCAATATTACATTATTTTATGAAGAACAGCAAACATAATTAAAAAGACCATTAACACACATAATTCCATAATTCGGAAACGTACACTTGCAGAATAAAACATTATTCTTTATGTATCCTTGATATTTTCTTATATATAGAACTACATTTGCTTACATTTTACATTTTTACAATATAGCTTGACAATATAAGGCGGAAGGAGTTTATTGCATTTTTGTAGGCCATCGTCCCATGTACAAAAATACAACAATGATGATATATTAAAGTATACAATGGCAATATGAACAGACAATGTACAATAGATCAACATTTAAGAGCTGACTTAATATAATTAGCGCAATTCAGTAGAATTACCATATCATTAGAAGTCTCAAGCTTTATCAATATACAATTATCTGGTAATGTATTCCATGAAGGTAAATATTTCTCCCGGAGTAATGCAAATTAATTACAGTCAAAAAGGAAGTGTACCTCGTTTTCATAACTGTCATTATTACACATCTTACAAATAATATCAGAGCCAACAGTTTATTTCCATCTAGTGTTATATTGGTCGTTATATAAGTTCATTACCAACCGGTTTCACAACATAGTGATCATCGGGGCTATATTGTGAACTATTTCAACTGCTTTTTAGCTCATCTGGCCTGTAAGGCCCGATGGGCTTATGGCATGGCATGGTGTCCGGCGTCCGTCCGTCCATCCGTCCGTCCGTCCGTCCGTCCGTAAACTTTGTGGAATTTCGACTTCTTCTCCAGAACCATAAGGCCTAGAAAGCTGAAACTTTGTGTACAGACTCTTGGCTAGTGAGGATTATAAATTGTAGCTTTGGTTGCCATGTGACCCCTAATTAGGGCCACGCCCTAAAAACCTATTTTCATCTTCTTCTCCAGAAGCATAAGGCCTAGAAAACTGAAACTTTGTGTACAGACTCCTTGGCTACTGAGGATTATAAATTGTAGCTTTAGTGGCCCTGTGACCCCTAATAAGGGCCACAGGGGCCACACCCTAAAAACCTATTTTCATCTTCTTCTCCAGAAGCATAAGGCCTAGAAAGCTGAAACTTTGTGTACAGACTCTTGGCTAGTGAGGATTATAAATTGTAGCTTTGGTTGCCATGTGACCCCTAATAAGGGCCACAGGGGCCACGCCCTAAAAACCTATTTTCATCTTCTTCTCCAGAAGCATAAGGCCTAGAAAACTGAAACTTTGTGTACAGACTCCTTGGCTACTGAGGATTATAAATTGTAGCTTTAGTGGCCCTGTGACCCCTAATAAGGGCCACAGGGGCCACACCCTAAAAACCTATTTTCATCTTCTTCTCCAGAAGCATAAGGCCTAGAAAGCTGAAACTTTGTGTACAGACTCCTTGGCTAGTGAGGATTATAAATTGTAGTTTTGGTGGCCCTGTGACCCCTAATAAGGGCCACATGGGCCAGGCCCTAAAAACCTATTTTCATCTTCTTCTCCAGAACCATAGGGCCTAGAAAGCTGAAACTTTGTGTACAGACTCCTTGGCTAATGAGGATTATAAATTGTAGCTTTGGTAGCCCTGTGACCCCTAATAAGGGCCACAGGGGCCACGCCCTAAAAACCTATTTTCATCTTCTTCTCCAGAACCATGAGGCCTAGAAAGCTGAAACTTTGTGTATAGCCTTTTTGAAGAGTGAGGATTATAAATTGTAGCTTTGGTAGCCCTGTGACCCCTAATAAGGGCCACAGATGCAATGCCCTGAAAACCTATTTTCATCTTCTTCTCCAGAACCATGAGGCCTAGGAAGCTGAAATTCTGTTTGCAGACTCCTTGATTGGTGAAGATTATAAATTATAGCTTTGGTGGCCCTGTGACCCCTAATATGGACCACATTGGCACGCCCTAAAAGCCCATTTTCATCTTCTTCTCAGAACCATAAGGCCTAGAAAGCTGAAATTTTGTGTACAGGCTCCTTGGCTAGTGAGGATTATAAATTTTAGCTTTGGTTGCCCTGTGACCCCTAATTAGGGCAACAGATGCCATGCCCTTTAAAACCTATTTTCATCGTCTTTTGCAGAAGCATAAGGCCTAGAAAGCTGAAACTTTGTGTACAGACTCCTTGACTAGTGAGGATCATGAATTGTAGCTTTGGTGACCCTGTGATCCCTAATAAAGGCAACAGGAACGTCCTTCAAATCTATTTTCATCTTCTTCTCCTGAAGTATAAGGCCTAGAAAACTGAAACTTGTCACCTATATATACTTAATTTTATGATTGGTGCCCCTGTGGCCTCTACAAAGGGGGAATCACATTGGCCACACTCTACAGCATAATTGATGATGAAGCCTGATGAGCTACAGAGCCAATGGCTCTATTTTTTATAAATACATGTTATTTGTTTGTCAATCAATTCTTTATTTCAGTATGTAGGCCATCGGGCCCATATACATATTTTCATTTATCATCATAAACAAATATTTACACGCCCACATTCATGTATTTACATGTTCAATTATGTACATAAGTAGATATATAATATAAAATGGTACATCAAATAAAGAGTGTATTAAATGATAAATCAAATAATATAATTTAGTTTTATATTGTTATCATTCTTGTAATAATTTGCATCTTCGTTCGTATGCGTTCTTGATATAGAGACTGAGCATTTTCATAGTATGGACATTATCAGTGGAAAGTAGTTTCTTAAAACTGGACATATTTGATTTAAAGTCATACGGTAAATATTCACAACGTAATTCATCATACTTGGGACAGATACAGATAAAATGATATTCATCTTCTATACCTACATTACAAATAGGACACATTCTTAAATTTCTGTCAGTTTTGCACCATCGTCCCTCATTGACTTTCAGTCTTAGTATTCCCGCTCTACATTTAACTAAATATTTTCGTAATTTGAAATCTATAATCTCAGAAAGATATTTTTCAGGGTTTAATAGGCTTTTGAATTCTCTATACAAATCATAACGGCTGCTATTGTCCAGATCAGATCTCCAATTTTGTTTAAAAGTATCAACTTAACGAGTTTTAAATATTTTAATGAAACCTACACGATTTCCAACAGTTTGTGACAACCAAACAAATCCAAATCCATATGAAAAAAGCAAATAGCGAATTTTTGAAGCCCACGTGTCATACCCAAAGTTATCAAGGTTAATTACCATTTCATAAGCTTTCTTTGGTATACGATCATTATGCATTGATGTTATTCTAATCCAGTAGTTAAGACAACGGGCAGCTGTATTTACAAAAATAGGAAAACGGCCACATTCACCATACACTATTGCATTTGGTGTCTGAGGTCCAACATTTATGTATAATTTACAAGCCGAAAGGTGAATTTTTTCAATAGACTCATATTTTTTATAACCCTATAATTCTGAAGAGTACGACAATATTGGTTGAATTTGGCTATCAAATATTTTGAAAAAAATATCAGGAGATAACGAACCTATTTTTCTTAGATTAACATTCAATTCCATTAACGCTTTTTTCCCACGTAATGCTAGATCGGATACTGATTTCCCCATACCAACCATGGAAGTGAACACAAAACCGAGGTATTTATAACTATATATACAATTTTCAAGTTAGTGTCTTTAAAAGACCATGAATCTGTATTTTTAAGTCTACCTCCTCTCCTGAAAACCACAATATTAGATTTGTCAAGATTAACGCTTAAACCCCACTTATCTGAATATAATGCTAAAATATTCAACTGAGTTTGAAGTCCACATTTAGTATCTGATGCTAATGTTACATCATCAGCGAACAGTAACATCATAATTTCAATCATATCCGGAAATAACTGAATTCCATGTTTTCCATTTTGGGCAATCTCTGAAGAGAGCTCGTTTATGAATAAAGAAAAGAGGATTGGGCTAAGCATACATCCTTGTTTAAGACCAAAAGGACAGTTAAAATAGTTTGTTAAATGTGAATTACAACGTACACATGATTTAACGGAAGAATAAATAGCCTTTAGCGCTTGCATCATTTTCCCATCTAAACCATAAGTTGACAACAACCCCCACAATTTAAACCTGTCTATAGAATCAAAGGCCTTTCTAAAATCAATAAAAGCAACAAACAAGTTTTTCTTCTTACATAAACATTTTTCAATAAGTGCATTCAGCGTAAATATATGATCAATAGTAGAGTAGCCTTCTTGTCATTTTAAATCTTAAATTTTAATTCAAGAAAAAGCCTGACAATACTATTTTAATAGTTGACGTTGTTTTAAGATTCGTGCAATGATATATGCAAATGAATAGAGCAATGACAAAATATAATTCCTCCTTATAAATGCCTTTTATTGCTGTTAGAGCTATTTTGTCACGACTCAAAAGTTTTGGAATTTTAAAACTCTATAAAATACGATGATTTTAAGAATTAGAAACATTTAAATGGTCTTTGGTGGAATCGAACTGACGTTCTTAAATCCGACGTCATCGAGAGGACGAGTCAATCTCACCAAGGGGCAAGAGTTGCTTATCTTCGCCTTCGTGACAATGTGGCTGCTTGCGTTGAAACAGCGATTGAACAAACATTGGTTGTTGCTTGTTGATAAAAGTAAAATATCCTCGGCAAGCCTCGGATATTTGGAACTTTTTTTTAACTTGTGTTGATATATTTGATATCAGAAGACACTTGGGTGAGATTCTTTATATATATGTGAGTGTCATCTGCTTGTGGGAGGAAGAATATTTACTGCTTGGTCTACAAGTCCACTAACAACAAGGTGATATGTATAATATAACGGAATACAAATGGAGTTCTTAGTTTCATAATTTTCTTTATTCCTAAACATGAAATTATTATTTACAACTGAATAGTATTTTCAGATTTTTTCAGAAAGGCAAAGTGTCTATTTTACATAAATGGAAAAGACTGCATATTTAACAAATACTGTCTGAAAGACAGTAAGATTTATTTTAAACAAGAAAAAAATTAGCATCGCTCACATACTCACGCAATCAGCTATACTCAATACATGTACGGAAAAGCTAGAAACAACGTTTTAGAATAATGATGTTGTTTGAGAGATTTCATAAAATTAGGAAAATCAAGTATTTTCTCAGATTCTTCAAAGCATTATTATCATATAGGTGAGACTCTTGACAATGCACTGCAAAACGTGTTATAATCGTGGTTGAAAGTCGCCGTAAAATATTTCACTTCAGTCAAATGTGATGCTTGTTGGTAAATTCAGGACAGCAAATGAGACAGTTGTAAGTACTTAACATGTAACGTGTTCTTCCGCGATGTCTTTTATATACTGAGATTGACACATCGGAAAGGTATTGCAAGTAAAGCGAGGGAACCCTGATCTGGCCGAGACAACAATAATAATGAAGTGTTTAGCTGGGACTATGTGAATGTAGTATTTATGGTGATTGAAAAATGATCGAAGGAAGAAAATTATATACACTAATAAGTATTTGCACAAAGTTTATCTTAAATGTTGCCTATCATTTAATTAATAGAATGAATGGATGAATAAATAACTGAATGAAAAAAAATTACTACATTGGAAGTCCTTTTTTCAAGAGACACAGAGTATATGTATGTTGATAGAATCACATATGTCAAATTTTGAAATCGATGTTATTACTCCGGGAACCACTAACCGTTACTGAAAATAACAAGTTAAAGGTCAGTAAGTACATAAGAATGGAAATACGGCCATTCAAAGTCGGGATTTTGGTCGAAAACCGGACAATGGGGCTCGAGTGGCGCGAGCAAATTCGCCAAACGTATTTTTGAAAGATATATTCGATTCAATAGTGTTTATTAGGTATTGTGACTAACAGGTAGATAAATTGGATGCATAAGGTCGAATATTAAACCTATTTGAGTTTTTTTCTTGATTTTTCCATTAAATCAAGCATTTTAGTGATATGCTTAAATGGATATATTTGCAAGTCCAGTGATGAGATATGAATTTCAATCAGCAAATTAGATATTTGTAGCTTATCAAAACCAAATAAAATGTAAGAAAGATGCTCTGTGTCACTTTGAAATAAATAATTGACATCAGTTTTCCAATTTGATAGTTCCGTTTTTATATGTGAAAAGTCCTGTTTGGTGATTGACATCATGGAAGCCCTCCTACTGAAGCCACTGGGAGACATGACTAGAACATCACAGCGGGAGAGCACCACTTGTTCTAAAAGAGCCATTTCAAAGCCCTTGCATGCGTCTCTCATTCTCCCCTGTTTGTCAATATGAAGCACTAGCCCGTCTGTGTCCAATTCCTTGTCTTTAAATCGCTTCCTGGCAATGCTGCGAGCTTCCATCGAGTCGCTTGCAATAAATATTCGACTCGCATTCTTTTCAAAAAGAGCAAGAAGATTCCAAATAGAGTTTAAACTTTTAAAGGTTGTTATTGCAGCATCATCATTGGGATTGTTTCGCTTTTCCTCATTCGTACATGACCACACACCAACTTACCAGTTTTTTGTATTTTTGACATAAACAAATCAACATGTTCTTCCATATGTATGGATAACTTCATGGTTTTTCGCCAAGCATTGCCAAAAGCAGTTTTATTATTCTGGTATTCCTTCGGCATCAACTTTGCATATCTTGGACTCTTTGAAATCCTGTAGATGACGTCTACGTTCGTCTTCAAGAACACCACATCACTCGGGTATTTGACGTTGAAATCACTTTCACAGTCTACAACCTTGTTCCTATTGTTCATCCAGTCCACTATCTCCCAGGTCAGATTTCTGAGTTCAGAAACCTTGATGTACCAGTTGACTTGGTTAGGAACATAGAAGAGTTTGATGTCACAGGGGTAGGACATATTGATGCCGAACGTCCTCCCTGTTACCAAAGCCAGAACGTAGGTGGCCATCATGCCTCGCTGCCTGTCACCCCACCCCCCACACCCCGATTGGTCGCACAAATATATCAAATACCTCTTTTTAGGCTGATGACCTTTATCACTCACTTCATTAACATTTGCTGAATGGTTTGTAGCAACTTTTGCTATGCGTTGACTCTTCTTTGTTCCGTGCTCTTCAGCAGACTGTTTAATTTTATCTTCATTAATTTTTAATAATGGTTTGGTTGTGTTTCTTTTCACTGCAGATGTTGTAGTCATAGAAGTAGTTGATAGATCAGTTGTAGTTGGAGTTAACGATCCTCGGACCCTAAAAAGAAATATGCACAACGATATACTTATAATAAGTGATGCATGTTTTCCCCATGTACCGGGATCTTCAGTGTAAGAAGATTGTAGCTTTATGTTTTAACAATGGGTCAAAGGCACCGTTTACACTATGGCATACGCCAGTAGCGCATTCCAACATAAACAAGACACATTTCAATCAAATGAATTTATAAAATGTCATATATACTCTTAACAAACAAAGCATACTAGTTGCACCGAATAAGTTTGTGAAGAAGAATATCAACGACCTTGTTTGCAGAGGTGCACTTGATTCTTAACCATGTTCATAACTAATGAATTGATTGAGATAGACCTTTGATATTTCACATGTGTATCTATCATGATAAGATTAGTCAGATGAGGTCATACTGGTTGACCTTTTGACATTGACCTTGACGCAGCAAGCATTTTCGAATACTTTAACCATGTTCATAGCTAATGATTGGATCTTTTTTTATCTTTCAGATGAGATTTTGACGCACTGCCTATTAGTGTAGTAAAGTGTAGCATTGCCGGTTATTTAAACCTGAATCGTGCTTGCTACATATCAACACCTTTATTTGTGGCTATAAGCATTTTCAAGGTGATTTGTTCGGCCAATCGAAAAAAGCTTACACGTTGCTTATCATCAGCAATATGGGAGTTGTGCTTAAAGCATACAATGTCATACAATGCCAGCTATGAAGGGCGATTCATGCCTTGCGGGGGCGGGCGCCCTCAATATGCTCACCAGACTTTGGAGATCCCACGGGTATATAGGCTGTTTAAGACGATGCAGCACACCGCAAGAATACAGATAGCTGCTACGATTTTAAAGGGCCTGTCGGACATCTTCCTGAAACAAGCATGTTCTCATTAAAGGGACACTACAAGAGTCCGTAAATCACAAATGTCAACCTTGTCAATATTGTCATTTGATCGCTAATATAAGAGCCTATTGCTGCTTATTTTAGAGGTCATCGATATTCACAGTGGCAAGATGATGTAATTCATAAAGTGGCGATTATGTTCGAAAGCCAGACAGTGGTATTCGTCAATTGGTCAAACGACAATTGGCTAATGGCTGAAATATTGCCCAAGCGGCGTTAAGCATGACCTCACTCAATCAAACGACATTTGAAACAGCTTGGAGTTAAGAGGGGATAGTGTTTTATGATGTACATAACCAGTGTTCATGTAAATTGGACTTGTTATCTAGCCTTCTGTGCACAAATGAGGTTTATAAATAAAAACTAGAAAGGGGGTTCAAGTCACCTGTATTCTCCTCCCCTTGTCCCCCATCTCTACACACCTTTGTGTCCTTGTCCTCTTCTGGATATCGTTATTCAGGCGGTAAAGCCACCACTGGACTCATTACCTTATCGTGGTGTGGTGGTTTGTGTGCTTCGATGACCCCCAGAGCTATGCCAGCTGGAGCTTACATGCTCCTGGTAGGGTCACCCAAGCTGGACAGGTCGACGGGTAGAAGTCAGACCAAATGTGAGTCCTTCTAAAACCCGCTTTCTATCTCTTACTATGCCTTTCTTTCCGTCTTTCCTCTCATCCTTTCGATCCCTTTCTCCCTGATCTATCCACTCTCTTTTGGATGGCAATATCCACATGTTTAATAACTGAAATATTGTTCAAAACACGTTAAACAACAACTCACTCACTCACTCACTCAGGCGGTAAAGTTGCAACGCTACAGACATTAATATAGGCATTCCAATTTCACTCAACAAATACAGTGTATGAATACGAATAAAAAAGGCTGTGATAGAATTGTAATGGTGTGCGGACGACTGAATTATATCGCCTATATACAGGAAAAAGGGTTGAATGACATAAAACTGTTTCTACATTGTAACAGTATCAACGAAAACCATCCTACTACAATCCCCTGTAAAGTAAAAAGATTTTTGTTAAAGTGTGACAGTTTGAACAAAATTATATCTACCTAAATACACTCACTCGTTAAAATTCTTAAAAGATACAGAAAATTTAGTGACAATGATTTAGCAAACAAACTAAAAAGTACTTGAAACAAAAAATATCGATTGCAAAGCAAGTGCTTATCGGAAATGACTACCAGAATGTCGGTATAATTGATACCGTCATCAAGCAACCAGTGAAATATATGTACGTTTGATCTCTCAAATGCAATCATTATGTTATAACAATGTGGAAATAATACACTTATCCAGGACACAAACACGCTACTTGAACTTCACACCTTAGTGTACCCTTTCAGAGGTGGTGAGGATTTCAGTCAAGTTCATTGTCATGTGTATGGAGGATATCTGCTTGTTGGACCTCAATTTAAATGGATGGCGAAACAGGAGAGTATGTAAGCTGTTGGTATGGTCATTGCTGGCGGTGTTGCCTGGACTCGACAAGAAAAATGTACAAGAATCTGTACTATTCAAGATAGTGTGATCCCAAATATAATATTGTTACATAAGTTTATTGTTATGTCTATGGAAGATATCTGCTTTTCGTAATAGCAATCCTGACTCAGAAAAACATTCTCTTCACACAGAGGCAGCTCAGTCATACCCGAGCAAACAGCATTTCTAATCAGTAAAATACAGATACAGGTAGAAATATGATTGGAAAAATCCAATGCAGCGTAATCACCCCGTAGGAGAGGTGAACGGCTAGGAATATTTCATGACAGGAAGTTTACTATTTTCCACGCAAGTGCGGAGCACGTTTTGGTTTTTAAGTGTAGAAAAATTGATAACACTATCTAGAAGCCCCCCAAAAATCCGGCTGTAAAAAAAGAAGACATCTATGCATAATAACACCAAATATCGTCAAATTCTGTTATAATGCTAACCCATGAGCCTCTAAAACAATGTCTGGTTGCAGCCAAATATCCACCCAGACTTGCAAATTTACCAAACTTTAAGGTATCATAAATAAACGAAAAACTAAACATACCAAACTTAAGAGTTATTATCAACTCTCCTTATTCCAAATTTGAACTACAAAGTGTTGTCAAGTTTTCGAGACCATCAAACTCCTAGTTAACTATTTCATAACACGCACAATATGTCATGGTAAACTATTTCATTTTATGGTAGTGAACTATTTGTTGTCCACCTATTCTCGTCATCTAATCACTTTTACAACATTTACTCAACTTTTCTGATATTTTATTCCTCGGATGCGGTGTAAAAGATATAGACAGTATTCTCAAGTGGAATGAGATAAAATGGAAAATGGAATTATATGAAAAAGTGAAATGAGATAATAGAATGTATTTGGAGGTGGTTATCTTACATTAGATTTATCTTTGAATAACCATATGCAATTGTAACTTAATGAAACATGTTTAACAACAAACTCTTGCAAATTGAAATCAACTTTGTGAAAATAAAGATAAAGAGAAATAACGGGGTTATAATAAAACAAAGAGACATGGCTATTAACATCCCCCTTCAAATTAGTTTCATTATAGCTCCAAAAACTTTGTTACATGGGTGTTGTGCCCTGAATTGTAATAAAAGTCGCAAATTGTAATACCTGCCATGAATAGTATTAAAGATTTGCCTCAAATTGTAATAACCGAAAGTCTGCCGCAAATTGTAATACATCTTTCCTTAAATTGTAATACCTAAACTAAGATTTGTCAGAAAAGCTTCTACATCAGTGTTAACACAAAAACTGGTCTATAACTTAATATTGATTCATTTGAATTTGAATCATCACAACAAGTTCACTTTCATCAAAAAAAATCGTTTTATTACAATTTGAGTCAAGTGTTTCAAATTTGCAGTCTTGCCCTGAATTGTAATAATTTCGCAAACTTTACTTTGTTCATCAAAAATGTGACAAAGACTGTTTTCATAGCCAAAATTCATTTAAAGTATTCCTTCTAAAATGAATTAAGTTTGATTCCATCCAGTTCCATTGATATGAAGAGGGTTTATTACAATTTGAGTCAAGTGTTTCAAATTTTCACACTTGCCCTGAATTGTAATATATTTGTCAAAAATCTATGTTTTTTTCAGAAATATGAATAAAATTGCTTATATAGTCTAAATTAATTTGAAAGATTCCTAAAAACGGAAAAAAGTTTGATTCCATCCAGTTTCATCGATATAAAGAGGGTTTATTACAAATTGAGTCAAGTGTTTCTAAATTTCACTCTTGCCCTGAATCGTAATAACCTTTTAAAAAAATCTACGATTTTTTTTTCAGAAATAAGACTTCAACTGCTTATATAGCCTAGTTCAATTTGAAAAATTTATAAAAACTGAATAAAGTTCGATTCCATTCAGTTTCATTGATACAAAGAAGGTTTATTACAAAATGAGTCAAGTGATTCAAAATTTCACACGTGCCCTGAATTACAATAAACTTTTCAAAAATTAATGGGTTTTTTTCAGAAATATGTCTAAAACTGCTTTATTATCCTAAATTCATTTGAAATATTTCTAACAAAATGAATAAAGTTCGATGCCATCCTGTGTTATTGACATAAAGAGGGTTTATTACAATTTTATTATTATTATTATTACAATTGTCTGTCTGTCTGTCTGTCTGTCTATTACAATTTAAATCAAGTACTTCAAAAACTTGCCCTGAATTGTAATTAAATCTTCAAAAGTCTATATTTTATCCAAAAATATGTCTAAAGCTGCTTTAATATCCTAAATTCATTTCAAATAGTCCTTAAAAAGGAATAAATTCGATTCCATGCAGTTTCATTGATGTGAAGAGGGTTTATTACAATTTGAGTTGAGTGTTTAAATTTGTTTACATTGCCCTTAATTGTATTAACATTGTCAAAAAACTGGTTTTGTTTAACTATATGACTGAAACTTCTTCTATAAATTCATCTGAAATGATCCTAGTTCAATTGATTTGACTCGGATTTATTACAATTTGTGTCAATTTTTCAAAATTTGCCCTTTTTGCAATAACATCGTCAAAAATTCTATGTTGATAGAAACTGTTTTTATAGCCTCAGTTAATTTCAAATGTTCTCAAAAAAATAAATCAAGTTTAATTCCATACAGTTTTATTCATTTTAGTCGGGTTTATCACAATTTGAGTCAAGAGATTACGTATTTCAAACTTGCGGTAAATCGTAATAATTTCTTTTTATATATCCCCTTCTTAGCAATAATGTGATATAAGTCGGCATTATTACAATTTGAGTCAATGTTTGAAGTGTATAAATTGTAATATTGTTGTCAAAATTATTTTCTTTTCATCAACAATATGACTGAAATTGGATATACCATTTTTTATGCTGTAATATATGGTGATGTCAGGGAATTTAATATTTATGGTTCTAATTGAAAGACAATGTACTTAAACATATGAATAATTCAATTAAGAATTCAAATGTATAATGTAAAGTTTAGCCATGCGTTTCCTTATTTTTACAAACTGAATTAAAGGTGTTCACACAAAATGGCAACCAGTGGATTTTATGTGAATCGTAATACCTAGTCCTCTGACTATGGATGATTGATTTGTGTTATGAGATTTTTTACACTATCAAAATAAAACATAAAGCATTAACGTACAATTATTAATACAAAAGAAATTGTAATATAAAATTTCGAATAAAACGTGCTTCTGTCCCTTTAAAGTCTTAATTAATTCAAAACAAATTATATAAAATTTCAATTCCATACAGTTGAATACATGTACGTGGGGTTATTACAATTTGAGTCAAATATTATCATGAAATGTAATACATTTTCAAAAATGTCTGTTTTTCACGAATAATATTACATAAACTGTTTTCATGTCCTAGATACAATTGATATACTGTTGAAAATATATAGCGTAAAATACTGTACAGTTACATTAATGTCTGTCAGCTTTATTATAATTTGATTTAAGTATTTCCAATTTTCACACTTGGCTTGATTTGTAAGAAAAATTAATACTTTATAACTTATGTGACAGAAATTGCTTTCATGGCCTAAATATATCTGAAATGCTCAGAAAAGAAATATAAAATTGATATAAAAGAAGTTGGGTTTATTACATTATGATTTGATACTCTAATACTGCACTCAAATATCAATTGCAGAAACTGATATCATCATCATAATTCATATTTATAACAATTTGAACCAGGTATTTCAAATTTTCAGCTTGCCATGAATTGAACAAAGTTCATCAACAATGAAACTGAAACTGGTTTTATTGCCGAAATCCAGTATTCAAGTGAATAAAGAGACTTTTTCCAGGGAAAAAGATTTTAGCAGGACTAAGCATTTGAATCATTGTCACCTTCGGAAGACATTGATTTGTTTCCCTTTCAACGAGAAAGACATCATGTATCGTCCAAAACCATTAATATTGCTTTTGGAAAGATGTTGCAATGTCTTTCATAAAAATGACGTGAATATATTGCAATGATAATAAAGAAATAATCATGTTAGAAAAAAATATTCACAAACTGCACTTAAATTTAGATTGCACAAATCAAAATCATGATTGGCTGAATTTATGAAATTTGTGAGAAATTACAAATTTGTCATGTCCTGACTTATTATAAAGTAACAAGAATCTCTTTTTATAACTTGATACAACTCTAATATTCATCTCAAATTTACATTACACAAATTTGAATTATAATTGTCAGGATTTCTAACAACGTGAGCTAGGTATTTCAAATATTTTTGTTTATTTATATAGCCTTAACAGGCAATGTTATTTGCCAACGGTTCAAAACTTGTTATTCAGGTACTTTGTTAAAGTATAAAAACTCTTAAACGACTTTAATCATCAACATCATCATTCAATTTATCATTGTTCCAACACCACGTATTTCCAGTTTTTCAAAAGCTTAAAAGACAGATTAAACAATACCGTTGTGAATGAAACTGTTTCAAAAAAATAAATGCTCTTGTAATATTTCAATGTTAAAAATACATTTATTACCCTAATAAAATGGAAATCTTATTTCAATTTTACAAATCCCCCTTAATTGTAGAAAAATAAATTGTTTGATTAATCTTAACAAGTATAAACTATCAAAATGTTTTCAAAATACATCGTCAAATCTACAAATATCTACAAACATAATGTTAAACTGTTACCTTTACAATCCTGCATACTGCATAAGGTTTCCTACAATTACATATTTATTAATGAAGACAACTTTATTTCATCACGATCAAATGGCTGTTGGTGTTGTTAAACACATTAAGCACATAAGTATAACTTTTTGTTTTAACTTTAAAGGCTTATGTTTGCAATACTTATATGTTGTAGGCATTGACAAACAATTGACAACATATGGTTTACTTAACATCATTCTTTTTTTTCATTTTGAAACTTTATCATTCACCAATTTATTTATCTGAAAGAACCACCATAATAAGTGAGTTGCTTAAACAACTCAGGCTTAAAGACATTGATGCGTACTAATATTTCATTAAAAAAAACTAACGTGCAAGGATTTATGAACTGCTTGTCAAGAATTGTTTATTGTAATAAATAATTTAATTTAACACAATTAGATGTATAATTCTGAGCACATGTTTGCTTATATTTTTTCTTACCCGTTATCATTTAAAAATCGAGAAGTGTGGAAGGAAAAAAACTTAAGATGACGAATGACAAAATTCAATCAAACACCATTCAAATGATTAACATTTTTCCCCAATTCACTGCTCTTACTAGTTTGCTGATTCCTTCTCATCACCTTACTAGCAATACATCACCCAAACGTTTAATTCCTGACAATAAAAAAGATATGCATTATTTGTGAACCAATCCTCCTCTTGCTATCTTTCATGTCCCCAGAAAATTGAATATACCAACCAAACAAACATTTGTGATGTCAAAACAGTATTTGTTTCATTAACATTTACTCACAATTACATAAACTTGTAGTCTTCAGATTTGTCGATAATGATAGCTCAATAAGTGGTTTAAAGGATTCATGTCCGGATATGGCTTTTTCAAAACAATGATGGAAATTTGTCATTTATATTCTGTAAGAATTTTGATTAATATTGCAAGTTGAAAATGCCACGCTATGAAGATGGAAAAAAATAGTCACCCCTGTGTTGTCGTGCATTTTGGTCAACACACATAGATCAACTGATATCAAAGTAACATAAAGCGTTACCATGTGAAATGGTCCATAGCTGCAGATCAGAATTGTCATTATCTAATATTATTATATCAAATTTATCAGTGCTGTTGCCTCAACCTTTTCTTTCATGGGTACATGTCCAGAGAATCGAGAGATTCATTTGCATAAAAAAGTAAAAAAACAGTCTAAATAGATTTTTATCGTCCTAAATTTAGGGAGGAACCTGACTCCAAAGCAAAGAAATGGCTATAGGGTGAATTTTCTGGGAAGAAAAAAAAGCCTATTTAGATTTTTTCCCGAGGGATATTGCTATAAAGCCAGTTTCCTGTGAGAAAGTTGGCCATATAGTCATATCTTCGGGGAGAAATTGACCATTTAGGAATCAGTTTTCAGGGGAACAAGCATCTTCCCACGGCAAGGTGAAAACGTATCGAGCAACTCCTCGTTTAGACCTTGCCTTCACAAGGTAGAAAACTGGTGATCCGCAGCAGCGACACCTATCCTCTTATCAGCTCTTTCAACAATAGCCAATGACATCGCCTTTAAATGATAATGGATATGAATAAAGAATATCAAAAAATTTCCTCAGAATTACGCATCAACACATTTAAGGTGTTAGGTGACCCACTTATGATGGTGGGCCCATTTTAATAATTACATTGGTAAATAATAAAGTTTCTAATTGAAAAGAAGAAGGTGATGCTTACAAACACCATTTTTGACAACTGTGTATGAATGTCTGAAACATACAAAAAGTTCTTAATCTTACAAAAAAATCCCCTAGTGAAAGAATAACTAAGTTGTTCATTCAACTTTTGCCAATTATTGAGTGCTTCGTTGATATAAACCCATAATGTTTGCAGTAGTTTTACAAAGCAAAGATTTGCATATCATAGGTATCAAAGGCGACAAATAATATGTTGTGGCTGATACAAAATCAATATTTTGACATAGACATGCTTAAAATAGACGTTTTACTTTTGAAATATTTAAAAAAAAATTCTATTCAGTGGAATCACGCATCCACAACCCGATGAACGTATTAATTTAATTTATATTTTCTCCTAATATGCGGACAAAGCATTTTATGTTAACACTAAAAGTAACACCTAATGGGCTCAATGTATTTCACAACACCAATATCAATTTGATTGTGATGAAATATAGATGTTTTAATTGATAAAGATGTAATTGTAGGAAAACTTATCCAATGTGAAAAAAATTTTAGATGACACTTTTACATTATGTTGATAGAAGTGTTCACAACTATCACAATCTACTGACAATCTCTCCTATTCAGAACGTCTTGTAGGACAAACGTGTTTTGAACATTGATTCGAAAGTTTATATTTGCAAATACTATACAAACAGTTACCCTATTTGTGTCATTACAATTCAGGGCAAATCTTTAATTAGTTGATCTAAATTATAATAATCCTTTTCATATTCATTTAATATATTGGAATTGAATATTTATCTAATTTGCATGAATAATGTATTAAGACTTTAAAAGCAGGTTCAATCACATTGTTGATTAACATAATGTATTTAAAATCCTTATTATAACTCTGGGCAAGTATGAACATTTGAAACACTTGACACAAATTGTAATAAACCAGACATATATCAATGAAACTATTTATCTTTTAAAGGGGCAGTAGCACGTTTTTGGGGGATATCAGGTGATGTCAGGAACATTAAAATAAATAGTTACAAATGAAAGACAATGTATTGAAACTAAATGAAGCGGAAATAAATCAAATATATCAAATATATAATGTATAATTTAGACATGCGATACCATTTCGTACACAAAATGAATTTAAGGTGTTCACACAAAAATGTCCGCCAATGAACTTTATGTGAATCTTTATAATGTATTCTTTGACCATTGATGAGTGTGTTGTGTAATGTTATTTTCAAAAAACCTGCAACTGCCCCTTTAAGGAATATGACTCAAACGCAGTTTGGGTCATATTTTTCAAAACGAACACAGTTATATAAAAATGTTATTACAATTCAGGGCAAGTGTCAAATTTTAAAACACTTAAACTTAAAACAAATTGAAATAAACCCTCTTTATATCGATGAAACTGGATGGAATCGAACTTTTATCAGTTTTAGGAATCTTTCAAATGACATAAGACTATATAAGCAATTTTAGTCATATTTCTTTTTAAAAAACCATAGATTTTTTAAAAGTTTATTAGAATTAAGGGCAAGTGTGAAATTTTGAAACACTTGACTCAATTTGTAATAAACCCTCTTAAAATCAATGAAACTGGATGAAATCGAACTTTATTCATTTATAAGGAATATTTAAAATACATTTAGGCTTTACAAGAAGTATCAGTCATTTTTTTCAAAAAACATAGATTTTTGAAGATGTTATTTCAATTCAGGGCAAGTTTGAAATTTTGAAGCTTTTAACTCAAATTGCAATAAACCCTCTTCATATCAATGAACCGGATGGAATTGAACTTTTTTTCAGTTTTAGGAATCTTTCAAATGAAATTAGACTATATACATGTAAGCAATTTTAGTCATATTTCTTTAAAAAAAACATTGATTTTTGAAAAGTTTATTACAATTCAGGGCAAGTTTGAAATTTTAAAATACTTGCCTCAAATTGTAATAAACCCTCTTTATAGCAAAAGAACTGGATTGAATCGAACTTTATTCATTTTGTTAGGAATATGATTATCTCAAATGAAGTTAGCCTATTAAGCAATTCATAAGAAGTCATATTTTAAAAAATAAACAGTTTTTTTTAAAATGTTATTACAATTCAGGGCAAGTGTGAGATTTCGAAACACTTGACTAAAATTGTAATAAACCCTCTTTATATCAATGAAACTGGTTGGAATCGAACTTTATTCATCTTATAAAGAGGCAGTAGCACGTTTTTTGATAATTTTAAATTTACAAATTGTTCACTGATGATTGTAAGTTAATGGTAAATGTATTGATTTGACAGTGTCAAAAATCTGATTATACAAGCCAATCATCCATAGTCAGAGGACAAAGTATGATGATTCACGTACAATCCATTGGCGGCCATTTTTGTGTGAACACCTTTAATTCATTTTAAGTATGAAAAAGCAATCCCATTGCTAAACTTTACGTTAAATATTTGATTTATTATTGCTACATTTAGTTTAAATATATTGCCTTTCAGTTTGAACCACTAATTTTCATTTTCCTGACATCACCTTATATTCCCTTTAAAACCGTGCTACTGCCCCTTTAAAGACTATTTCAAAATTAATGAATTTAGGCCATAAAAACACTTTCAGTCATATTTCTGAAAAAAAACCATAGATTTTTTAAAAGTTTATTACAATTCAGGGCACGTGTGAAATTTTGAAACACTTGACTCAAATTGTAATAAACCCTCTTTATATCAATGAAACTGGTTGGAATCGAACTTTATTCATCTTTTAAAGAGGCAGTAGCACGATAATTTTATATTATAAATTTTCACTGATGATTGTAAGTGAATGGTAAATGTATTGATTTGACAGTGTCAAAAATCTGATTATACAAGCCAATCATCCATAGTCAGAGGACAAAGTATGATGATTCACGTACAATCCATTGGCGGCCATTTTTGTGTGAACACCTTTAATTCATTTTTAGTATGAAAAAGCAATCGCATGGCTAAACTTTACGTTAAATATTTGAATTATTACTGCTAAATTAAGTTTAAATAAATTGTCTTTCAATTGGACCCATTAATTTTCATTTTCCTTCACCTTAAACTCCCCATAAATACGTGCTACTGCCCCTTTAAGATTATATCATTTTCTGTTAGTGTGTCTCAACTACTAAATTTTAATAACATATAAACATAAAAACATACAAGGAAAACATAACTTGGACAATATGGACTGGCAATCAATCTTTGAACAACTCGACCAATGTATAAGAACAGTGTTCAAATGTGACATCCGTTTCAATTGTTATTCCGCATTTCAAGTTGAAAGATTGTAATGAGTTAGGTTTTAGATTCGGTTTTTATTCATGTTTCGCGATCAATTTATTTTTGAAGTTTCGGTATCTTTTCTTTTAAACGTGTGCTCATTGATTTTGATAATTTGCGTGACAGAGTGCGAACCTTAAGTAAGAATTGTAGACAAACCCGTTTATGTACTCGAACCTAACATGACTGTGACACAGACAAAACGGGTTATTCACATACACTGAGCAGATAGGGGGTTAAAGCGTAACTCCCGGATAACTTAGACTACTTTATCAAAGCCAAACTGTAAATTTATGATTATGTTTTCATAATATATAGTTCAGAAAATGAATTTACGTGAGGTCATTATAATTTTAAAGTAATCATAAAAGTGATTAATTGCGATTTTAAAAATAAAAATAAGATTCCTGTCTCGATCGTGTTGTTCCGTAGATTTTACAGGATGTGACGTCAACTGTGGAAAACAAGAGTGACGTACCGCCATTACTAACGTAAACAACATCACATTTTAGTTCAGTGATCATGTCCTTGTCGATATTGGCCCATCTAACAAAGTTTTAGTGATGACATTTACTACCTGCTGTATGAAAGGATATTCTAAGTGGAGGAAAAGCTATATGATTATTTTGGACATGTTTATCGAAAGGATTATCCGGTATATTGACAATGTCATACTCGGAAAACCTGTGATCTTCACTGTTTGCCTCTGGTGAGTTAGTCGTTGTGTCTTTTTTCCTGATATGTTATCATCTGTTTGTGTATGGAATCTTTCATTTACCATCTTCGTATTAAACTTTCTTATACATGTGTGAAAATATTTCAATATTAAGCATTGAAAAAAAATATCATCTGCCCGTCTTTCGAAACGTCGCGTGGCTCTCCGCATTTGCTATGTTGCCAAGGTTTTGTTCGTTTTCTACACATGCATTGTTTGAAAAAACGGCTAGAATATAGCCCCATTTACATCAGTAAATTTACGAAAATATACGTTGTAAATATGATTTATCAAATTTAAATTTTGTTGTCCAATTTCAAAATCGTGATCTGGCATCACTCACTAAAATAAACATTTACTATTTACTTACTTTGAAGCTAATGCAAACAATGAAGGAAGTATTTGTTTTCGTTTCAAGTTTCATAAATACTTTTATCAATGTTTAAATGAAAGAGAATGCTCCGTCCTTCAAGAATAGTTTTATGTGAAACATAAAATGGAAATATTCATTTGGAAATAAATGAACAAAAGTTATATTTATCTAGTGATTTCTGGGACAATGATTTATATGTTTTTTTTATAAATAATTCCATGATTAACAAATATGAGGCATTTGTTAAATATAATTGAAATCAATGCATGTGGGTTTTTTCTCAACTATATTCTTTTAAACATAGGAATAACATAAAAGGATGTTTCATGTTCCATATTGACAATCATTTGTTATTTGAATGAACAGCACATTAATTGTCTTTATTTCATACAAAATATGTTATATTTTCTTAAGCAATTAATAATGACATCATAATTTCAGATGGTATCTAAGAATTATAGTTTTTGCATTGTGGATACTTGTGTTAAATAAATATCACCGTTTGGTGTGGTCATCTTTCTACTCAAAAACCTCCGTAACGTTGGACAAAATTATGGTCAGAAAGTGAACTTTTAGCTAGCATAATAATATTACACGATATTTGCATTGATTCTCAATGCAAATCAAGCTTACTACAAAGTATTTGAAACATGTAGTTAGAATATTGGTAAAACAAACGTATATGACATATTAGACGAGTGCAGATTGTTGGTAGCAGCGAGAGAAGTACATATATGTTATCCATGCATATTTTACATTAACACAATATTAATGTGCGCCTATTACTTGAAGCAGTTTCAATGTTGTACACATACTTATCAAAGATCAAGCCAGATGATCAGCAATAAACTTTTACACACTTATCAGTTACTTAATGTCATCTGTGTTAGCCAACAATAAATCTTTATTTCAACATCCGTGTGTTTTAACAATGCCTTACACATAAACATGTCCGCGTACAAAGATAAAATGAAGGAATACATTTATGTCCTTATTTCACTACGAGAGGAATTGTAACGAATTGTCACCACTAAATTATTTTATAAACATTCGTCAAGATTTGTGAACCGAAATTTCACTTGAAATTACAAAACTTCATGCTGAATATCTATGAAACAGATAAACAATATTTACGAATTGATTGCTAGTTGTACGAAATAATAAAATAATAATATCTTAAATTCGTACAGTAATTGATTCGTGAAAAACTTTGGACACATCAAAATTTGTTCACGAAAAATTCATTACGAATTGTAGTTGAATGCTAAAGAATGTGAAAAACATCTCTTTCGTGACGAAATGTGACATTTTTAGCTCTTTGCCAACAATAAAATCAAGTGTTTTCGGAATATCAAGGACATTACCTCATCACACACGCTATAATATTAACAGGGAGTAAAAATTAACATTTTTATGTCGATGAGCTATGAATAATACACCTATTTGTTACTAGACTGTCATCTACGTTTGTCAACAACAAAATGAATATTTTTGGGAGTGTCAACATAACCCTATTACTATGTTTTATGACATGAATATTCAAAAACAAATAAACATTCCAAAGCCTTAAGATATAGAAAACTGACCTGTTACTTACATGTCATCCTAATTAACCACCGAAAAATGTTATAGATTTGGAAATATTCACATGACCCTAATAGCAGACAATAAAAACAACCTATTTCAAATTGTACGTTTTCGTCTAAAGGCTAATCTGTATAAAATATGAAGCCTACTTTTGCTTATAGGTATCTCAATTTTCAAGCGCCATATCAACGGTTAAAGGGGCAGTAGCACGTTTTTAGGGGGAATATAAGTTGATGTCAGGAAAGTGAAAATTAATGTATCCAATTGAAAAACAATGTATTTCAAATAAATGGAGCAGTAATAATTCAAATATACAATGTAAAGTTTAGCCGTGCGATTCCTTTTTCTCACACAAAATAAATTAAAGATGTTCACAAACAATGGCCGCCAATGGATTTAATGTGAATCTTTATAATTTGTCCTCTGGCTGTGGATGATTGATTTGTGTTACGAGATATTTGACATCATCAAGATAAAACAATTAGTATTCACATACAATTATTATTGACAAATTTGAAATATGAAATTTTAAAACAACGTACTACTGTCCCTTTAAGATGATTTTAATTTCCTTATTTCTACACTTGCTTGTTTAAACAAATTAATGAATAACAAAAAATATGCCAACATTTAAAGATAAACCATATGACGACAATCAACCTGTTACTAAGATCTCATCTAAGTTTGTAAAGAATAAAACAAATAATGTTGGGAATAACCACATGACCCTATTATTATATGCTATAATTTAAACCAAGAGAAACAAATTAACAAACCCGCAGGATATTCCGCTAAAAATATGAAACCTTCGTACCTTTACATTCCTCAGCACAACACAATTTACAGTTTTTAGAGGATCTACATACATGTATCTGTTTAAACAACATACGTACATGCTTGTTTAAACAATGAGTTACGCAAAAACATGTCTAAGTTCAAATGGCAACCCAGGAAATATGAAATTGACCTTACATTCTGGAGAAGACAAGATGAACAAACTAAGGTCCACAAATGCAGGAAAATCGTGTCGACGACAAAAGATGAGTTAGTTGAATACCATCAATTTTCACTCCTAGGGAGCAGAGGATTGACTTTTTGTCAACCATGTAACGGTCGACTGAGCAAGCTGGGTATTTGACTTTCGTCTGAAGCTGTTCATGCTTGAGTGAACATTAGACAGTTATAAGCCTGGGGGCCAAGTAATGACATGATAAAATTTATTCAAGAAAAACGAGGTATTAGAAAACAAATATTTTTCTTATAGTTGTACAGTTATTTTAATGTATAAGAAAAAGAAGGGAAAAATTAAAAAGAATTACTAATAGCTTCCAATTTGTTTTCACTGGAATAGCTTCACTTGAATAAATTTAATAGAGACATCAACTCAATTGATTAAGCAAGTGGCAAGAAAAAAAAGTTCAGTCATTAGTTATGTAAACAAGTAAGACAACTCACCCAGTTATGCCCATAATTAGGGCAAGTGACCCAGTTTCTACTGTATATCTACATATTTGTTGAAAAACAAGTTTAAACAAGTTTTCCGATTTAGTGTAACTAATCTTGAAATTTTGATATAACTTAAATCCTTTCTTGATTGCATTTGAAAAAGGTATGATCCAGCAGATTTTGCAAATATATCTTTCCGTCAATCAAATTCAGACGATCTGCAGTTCACCCGATATACATTCTGACGAGATAAGGAGATAAACCAGTATTTAATTAAGAGTCAATTAGTTCTGCTCGATGAGCACCACGTCTAAACAAAGAAAACATATTAACATTTCATTGTTCATATTAAATTTTATTGTCCCCGTCTATTAAGGGGACAACAGGTCAGAGTATCATCCTGTTGCCGCCTGTACAAGTGTGAATTTGTCAACTGAACTTCTTCATCCTCCGATATTTCACTCTCTTCATCAGACATCATGCCGTCATCATCTTCGATCAAGTCTTCTACCCAAGATTTATATTTGTACAGTTTGGAAAACACACTGTGATATATATCAGTTGTGTCTTGCGCCTCCTTCAATATTCCTTGTGTCGTTGGCCCACATTGCAAATAATACAGATGGGTAAAAAATCTCCCATACATTTTTTTAAAAGCCCTCCATCTTAACTTCTTCAGTTTGTCATCTATCATTTCTTCAGACAGACCTCTTTTCAAATAAAGTTGTCTCTTTTGATACAAAAAGTCTTTATTGATATCGCATGCACGTTTATACATTTGTGTTATACCTTGCTTTTCGAAATTAGCTTGTTGATTTTGTTTCTGGATATCACTGGTAAAACTGTCAAAGTTATCAGCACCTTCATTTTCACCATCCTTTTCCACTTCATGGCATTGCTTATCGTGGAGATGTTTCTGTAAACAAATACTATTTATACCCCCGGGAAGTAGTGGGGGTATATAGCGCTGAGCCTGTCCGTCCGTCCAAAACTTTGTGCGGAGCAGATCTCCAAAACTATGCATGCTAGCTTCATCAAACTTCATACACATGTCAACCATGGTCCCTAGATGTGCCTTTTGAGGGTAAGAACTATTTCTGAATTTTCATTTTTTTTGCGGTTTCCATGGAAACGTGACTAAAAAGTGACTCTTTGATGCATGATGGGTAGGTGAGCGGACGTGTTTGAGAGAGCTCCCGACTCGACTCGACATATGAAGAAATATTATATGAATTAATGGCTACAATTGTATGAATATCCTCAATCTGAAGGTTATATATACAATCTACTGGATTTCATCAACCGTGTTTCTCGATGTCACTTTAAATGGCCAATTCTGATGGATTAAAACCGTGAACAGCATATCGCCCGATACGCCATATTCAATTATGGGATGTTTATTTTGTGTTACGTGATGGATTTCGTTTCAAACGAGTAAGTAACTCTTGATAACTGTTTTTATCACATGTATTTAATCTGGAGGCTCGTTTCTTCCCGTTGTAGTGATACCACTGATAAAGAAATAAACTCTGTCTCAATATAACGACATGTTCGATGTCTCAACAATCCTACCTATCTAAACGTCGGCGCAGTTCACCGGTCTCTCCTACTGATACCCCTGTGTCTCTTTCAAAGCGACAAGATCCTTTTCTGATAGTTCTGTCTTTCTACCTAACGAAGAATTTATCATGTCAAATCCTGATGATATTGTGTCACATGTTATTGAGGCTTTTAAATCTCCACAAATACTGGATAAACTTGCTCAGTCACTTGCTAGCATAATTCTTCCCCAAATCAATGCTACAATTGATGAGAAACTCAATCCCCTCATTAAACTTACAGGTGAAAATGAGGCGAAGATTAAAACTTTGGAAAATAAAATTGAGGACCTAGAAGATAAACTACATGAAAAAGCTATTCAGATGGACGAAATATATCAGTTCAACAGAAGAAACAATGTTCGCATTTTTGGGATTGAGGAGCAAAGGGGGGAGAATACTGATGAGATTGTCTGTGGTCTGGCGCAAGAGATCGGCGTTCAACTCCGGGTGGAGGATATAAAGAGAAGTCTTAGGACGGGGGATCCAGCCAAGTTGACAGGGAACAGGAGCCGTTCAATTATGCTAAAGTTTATGTCCCAAAGGAAAAAACGTGAAGTAATGAAAAGTGTTCCAAATCTAAAGGGAAGGAAACCTTAAGTTTTCATAAACGATGACCTGACAAAGGTACGCTCACGTCTAGCATCTGAAGCCCGCACGTTAGTGTCAAGCAAGCGCTTAGCGGGACCTGGGTGAGAGATGGAATCATATTCGTCAAAAAATTAGATGATAGCGTTGTGTTGGTGACCAAACGGTCACAGTTTGACAACCTTATAGAATCTTTAAGATTACGGATGAAATTCCGTTTGCCTTACGATTCTCGTCAACTTCGGGAATATACTGACCAGGAGAGCAGTGATGAGGACGCTTAGAATATCTCCGATTTACTACAGACACGTGCTCTTTGTTTATGTCAACAAAGTAGTAAATGACGTAACGCATTACGATTGGTCGATGATATATCGACCTTGACTTCCGTGTCTTGACTTCCTATCAATGAACTCTATCCATATTACTACCGCGCGCCCATCAGCAGTAAAAGTTAACAAACTGAGGCAGCAGGTAGCTATTCGGCATTTACAGTATTTATTTATTTATTTATTTATTTATTTATTTATTTATTTATTTATTTATTTATACTGCATTATTGTTATTAACATTAGGAAATGAAGGTTATTATCTTTGAAAGTATTTAGAAGCTCTGAATTTATAATGTCATCCTAAATTATAATCTTTTCACACACTGCATTTACAATTATCCACATGACAGTCACATAAACCATACATATGATCCTAGTCTACATCGACATACTTTATTGCTGTCGGGTTATCGTAGCTCGTTCTTTTTCTCTTTTGCTTTACAATGCTAGAATGCTTTATAACTTTTCTTTTCTGTATTCTTTTAAATCTTGAAACGAACCTTGGACAAAGGCTCGAAAAAGGAAACTTTACATTCTATGTACATACCTACATCATGTTATTCATCACCACTGTACAGAAATCAATTGTAGAACATTTTTACATAGATAGGTCTTATACAATAACTAATATTTATCGCCTGCAACTACATGTACCCCAATTCTTTCAATTATTGGTATTTAAACGAATATTAGATGGGGGTTGATATAGCTCAATATCACCATAGAAGGCAGGGTAAAATAGACAAATCTACATATTATTTGGTAATGTTAGTTCTCACGCTTGGTATCAGGGGTATACAGATAGCTCTCTTACTACTACTCTGTTGTGGAGATGTTCACCCTCACCCGGGACCTGTTAATACAGATCTAAGTATTGTACACACACATGTCTGTAGTCTTTCTGATAAGGTGGATTTAGTTTACGCAGAACTACACGAGCATGATGTTATATGTATATCAGAGACATGGTTGCATGGTGGTATTTTAAACAATGATATTCACATGACTGGATTTCATCCACCACTTCGTAATGATAGACAAACTAGGGGAGGTAGGGTTGCAATTTATGTGAAGGAAACTATATAGGGCAAACTGACCGAGGTTCGGACACCACCCGAAGTCGCCCGAACTTCGGACACTTTTGATTAGAAGCTGACGCAGTTATACGTGAAAAAACTACATGTCATTTGTTTCAAAATGTTTCTTTGCAATCTGTCTTGATATATATTTCTCTTAAAAAACATTTTATTATCATACCTATTTCCCAACTTACTTTTTCGGACAGGGGCAATAAACCGGTTCATGGAGGAAAATGGCGAAATATTTGTTTTCTTGTAAATGTTTGCACAAATTTCAGGAAATGTAAGAAGCGCCAAAAGATCATATGCTTTTTTTGTTTTAAAAGAGAAACTACTACATAATCAAACTTCGATAAATAATTGCAATAAAAAGTTAATTTAGAAGTAAATATCGGGATTTTCGAAATATATGAAAATGACCTTGGTTCGGACAGTTTTGACCATGGTTCGGACACTTATAAATTTTCTTTATAGAGAATTGAAAAACATATAAATTATCAAACAACTGCTAAGGAAACATAGAGAAACATTCAACCAACACATATTACAAAATTATTTACTCCTAAATCATTTAATTTAGCCTGTACAGTGTGTTAGCGTCAATGCATGCAAATGCCATTGTGACGTCATCAGATTCTAGCGGCGCATTCGGGAGTTGCCGAGAAGTTTATCTTCGGAAAGGAAGCCGTGTATTATCAAAACATTGAATCATATTTGCAAATTATCGGTTTTTCATTGTAAATAAACGAGTCAATGTGTGTTGGGTGATAAAATTAACCTTTTTAAGACATATATTAAAGCTGTGATGTATGTGAGAACATTGAGTGGTACTGTCCGAGGTTAGGTCAAGACTGTCCGAACCCCGGGCGAGTTGATATACACAATTAAACCCGTTAATTTCAGTTAATCTACAAATATTTCTACAAAAATAAATCGTGATACAATACAAAATTTCATTCCTAATGGCATAATTGGCTTAAAATTATTTTCTTCCAATGATAATGTACAGTACGATCTTTGAAAGTATTTGGATCGGAACACTGTCCGAACCCCGGTCAGTTTGCCCTATTGCAAGCATAGGCCTGACTTACAACTACCAGGACTAGAGGCAGTGTGGGCACAGATCACGTGTAAAAACAAGAGTTATTTGATAGGGACTTTTTATCGTGTAAATACAAGTTCTTACTACTGAAATTTGATCGAAGAGTCTATTGGCCTAGCTATTGATACTAATATCAGAACTATAGTACTTGGTGATTTTTATGCTAATTTGTTGAATAGAATTGATCCAAACATTGAACATATTAAGTCTGTTTATAGTATGACACAATTGATAAATGAAGCGACCCGTATTACTCAACAATCGAAGACACTTCTTGACTTAATATTTGTATCTTGTCCTGACATCGTAAAATCCTCAGGTGTTGCTCCTCCATTCTGTAGTGACCATTGTTCAGTGTTTGTCTCTTTAAAAAATACCAAACAATCTAAGAAAGCCTATTCAAGACTTATTTATAACTATGAAAATATAGATGTTGATTCCTTCCGGCAGAGTACGACTGTTATTGACTGGAATTTCATAACACAAGACGATGATGTAAATATTACTCCACCGAAATTGGTAAATGTTACTAAAGAGCTTTGTTTTTCAAATGTACCAAACAAAACCGTTACGATTCATCCTAATGATGCTCCATGGATGAATGGCTTTATAAGAAAGCTTATGCGTAAAAAAAATAGAATTCACAAAAAGGCAAAGAAAAGTAACTCATCTAATGACTGGGATAAGTTTAGGAAAAATCGCAATATGTTAATCTCCGAGATAGGTAAAAGTAAGGCACAATATGTTGCAAAACCTGATAATGTTGTTAATACGGAACATGGTAGCAAATGTTGGTGGCATATTGTCAAAAACTATCTTAAGAATACAGACAAATCAAAGATATTTCCGCATATTGAACATGACGATGTTGTATATGAAGATGACACTGATAAAGCTAATATATTCAATGATTATTTTGTGAGTATGGCAAGAGTCAATAATGACTCTGATGATATTGTTGATATAAGTCCAAATGTTGATGCGAATCATTGTCTGTATGATTTAAGAATACAAAGTTCTGAAGTTAGGGATATTTTATTGTCGCTTGATGTTGCAAAAGCAACTGGTCCAGATCACCTGAGTAATGTTTGGCTGAAGAGTTATCCACCCCTCTTAGTAATTTGTTCAATGTTTCACTAACAACGTCTCAATTTCCAGATGTATGGAAATGTTCATCTGTAGTCCCAATTTATAAGAAAAATGATGTCCATAATTGTACCAATTACCGACCTGTATCACTTACTAGTTGTGTATGAAAAGTATTTGAAAAATGTGTCTTTAAACATGTGTCTAATTACTTCTTAGATAATAAAACTATAAGTTCATTACAGTCAGGATTTACAACTGGCGATTCCACATCATACCAACTCACTCATTTATATGACTATATAGCAAAGGCAATTGATAGTGGCAAAGAGGTACGCGCTGTATTTTGTGATATAAGTAAAGCATTTGACAGGGTTTGGCATAAAGGACTCTTGCATAAGTTATGGGTAAATGGAATACGGGGTTCTCTGTTTCATGGTTTGAAAGTTATCTGCTTAATAGAACAAAATTCACAGTAATCAATGGGTATAAATCAAATGTTAGATCAATTGAAGCTGGGGTTCCTAAGGGATCAGTTTTAGGACCTTTACTCTTTCTTGTCTATATTAACGACATTGTTTAAGATATTCAGTGTAATATCAAATTATTTGCTGATGATACATCCTTATATGTGATAATAGATTACCCTATTTTATCATCAAATATGATAAATGATGATTTAGAACTAATTAGCAATTGGGCCCTTAAGTGGAAGGTGGATTTTAATCCTAAAAAACCAGAATCTATAATTTTTTCAAGAAAGAAAGTAGTTACAGTAATCCCCGATCTTTTAATGAATGGTGTACCAATTGAATCAGTAGAATCACATAAACATCTGGGATTGACTTTGCAAAGTAATTGTAACTGGAAAACGCATATAGATTATATTATTTCTAAGGTTAGTCCAATGATTAATTGCTTGAAAAGTTTTAAATATCGCCTCCAGAGAAAGACATTACAGACTTTATATGGATCATTTATTTTACCGATATTTGATTATTGTGATTTATAATTGTACGCAAACTCAAGAGTTGCTATTAGAAAAACTTCACTTAGATGCCCTTAGAACCATATGTGGATCCGTTAGAGGAGTGAGTCATTCCATGATCTATTTTGAAACTGGTTTTACACCTCTAATTGAACGTCGAAAAGCTCATCAAATGTGTGTATTCCATAAAATGTTCAACAATAGAACTCCAAAATATTTATCAGATTTGATACCACTTAACTTATCCTCTGAATCCACGTATGAATCTAGATCGTCAAACGTACTTCAAGTACCTCTTTGTAGAACAGAGGCATATAAAAAATCCTTCTTACCATCTTCTGTATTGGAGTGGAATATTCTTGATGATGAATTAAGAAACATGGACTCATTTGTTTTGTTTAAAAAACACTTTGATCGAAAGGTAACATGTAATGTACATTATATTGTCAGAAACTTTGGAAGTAGATACAATCAAATTATCCATTGTAAATTAAGACTTGGCTGCAGCGATCTAAACAGACATAAATTCGATCGATTCTTACAAAATACGCCATGCTGCTCCTGCGGTCACCATTTTGAAGATGCAATTCACTTTCTCTTTATTTGTCCACATTTTGCTCGTTTTCGATCAGAGTGTTTCTTTTACGGTAATGGTTATGAATTACAAACTGTTTTATTTGGAAATCTTTCTCTTTTTGACGAAATCAACAAAAAGATTGTAAAATCTGTTCATGATTATTTTACCCTCACAAAGTTTTTTCTATCTAATCTTTAAACATCTATCCTAAAGTGTTCTATCTTCAATGGTGGTGAATTAAGATGTGTTGTAAAAATGTATATTTATGTATGGGAGAGGTATTCAGATAGGCTGATAGCCTGTTTACCAATTCCTTTCTTATTGAAATAAATATTGTTTAAACCACTCTTTGAGGAAGTCGTTTTGTGTGGAACAGATCTCCAAAACTATGCATGCTAGCTTCATCAAACTTCATTCACATGTCAATAATGATCCCTAGATGTGCCTTTTGAGGGGAAGAACTATTTCTGAATTTTCATTTTTGCGGTTTCCATGGAAACGTGACTAAAACGGACTCTTTGAGGAAGTCGTTTTGTGCGGAGCAGATCTCCAAAACTATGCATGCTAGCTTCATCAAACTTCATATACATGTCAACCATGATCCCTAGTTGTGCCTTTTGAGGGTTAGAACTATTTCTAATTTTTCATTTTTGCGGTTTCCATGGAAACATGACTGAAACAGTGACTCTATGACTAAGTTCTTTATCCGGAGCATATCTCCTAAACTATACATGCTAGCTTCACCAAACCTCAAACACTTATCAACCATGATCCCTAGATGTGCCTTTTGAGGATTAGACCAACAAATTATTTTTACTTTTGGCGGATTCCATGGAAGCAAGACTTAAACAGTGAATATATGACCAAGTCCTTATCCAGAGCATATCTCCTAAACTATATATTCTAGCTTCACCAAACTTCATACATTTATCACCCATGATCCCTAGATGTGTCCAAACTATACTACAATAAGAGGCCCTTCATTTTATTTCAAATATGGTTATAACATGAATGACGCTATGTATGGAAACCTTAAACTACCAGAATCTGTAAATCTTTGCATAATCAACTCTGTAATGAGAGTTAGACATTGTCAAGGTCTTTAAGATAAAAGAATAAAATTGCTGGCGAACAGTCACTTCCGGTCACGAGGAAGGGTCAAACTTTGCATTTTTGAAAACGGATGTTTTGGTGGGTATGTTTGAAATATTATTGTTAACCAACCACACATGGTAAATACTTGTTCTATATACCGTATGAAAGCCAAAAGGACATAAAATATTGGATAAATCTCATTAAAATTAGATGAAACATTAACATTGAAATTCGGAGCATTTAAATATGGTCAATCCTACTTTCGTTTTGTATGATTATGATACATAAAGATTGAAAAACTGTAGTTCATGGGAAATAAAACACATGGAATTGTTTTATCTATCATCAGGCAGCAACAAGACTGTATAATCTGAGATGATTCATGTTTGCAGCCATGTTGAATTTTCTGTATATGATTCAACGTTGAATATCAAGTAAAATATGGTCGTTTTGATTATGTATTAGTTACTGTTTACCTTATAGACAAAAAGCCATGTGAAGGTCAAACACTGTGTGAAGGTCAAACAGGAAGTCTTTAAGACCTAAGTACTGCCGCAGCAGTCCTAGTTTACAATAAATGTTATTAATAGTCATATAAGAAAAAAATCCATTTTATCAATTACTATGAGACAGCTTGAGATGTGTTTAATGTTGAAAGAAAGGAACCCTACTAATAATTGATCCCTTGAACTGAAACTGTCAGTTCTGATATCGTTTTAAATAGACCTCGCAGCAAAGTATGCAAAGTATGAAGTAGCAGAATATTTATTTCATATCTAAAGTATATCTCCAACAATTGTCCCTTGCTGTTTATATTTTTTTTAATAATTAAAAGCCTTTCATAACAGATATGTGTCCGAACTCCTTTAATGATACTGCTCAATCAATCCTGTAGTTCATGGACGTTCACAAACACTACGGCATATTTAATTACTTCATTGCTATTTCATTTAAAATCGTTTCTTTTGCTCATTATTTTAATCAACACTTTTCTATCGTCGTGTTCGTCAGCTTCAAACTCGCCTTGGGGCATTGATTAGTTTGCATTAGATATAGGAATGAATGTATTGTTCTGCTTGTCGATGAGCGTAATTGAAATTGACTTTATGCATTACTTTTTTAATTTTGGAAAGTTCCTTTAAGTAAAGTTCCAATCATAGCTGTCTTAAAGGGGGTCTCCAACTTCAATTTTTCACTTCCAGTGTTTTATTATCGAGGCCCCGAGAGGGTCGTAAATCTCGATCAGCGCGCTGCCTACTCTGCGCTATTTTAACTGCGCAGCAACCTAGTCTAGCATGGTATGGGGAACCAGCGGTTTCGTAGAGACCGTTTTTTTCAGGGAAGATTCGTAGAGGTCTTCAAATTTTCATTTGATAATGTGAATATATTTTATATACTTTGATGTAATATTTACAAAGTATCTACTTAGTTTATTTATACAAGACATTACATCGATCGTATTAATACATTGGATTTACAATTATTCTCCTTTGAATATGTATACTATCATTTACAATGATAAATTATTGCTTATATGAACTAATTTCACAATTTGTCACTCTACACGAAACTGTTAAAAATTTCATTACGAACCTGTAAAATCCAATCTACGAACCCGTTTCCTCTACGAATAAATCTACACAAAGGTATGGTTGCTTCTCTTTCATCTTATCATATATTTTTACGAAATATTGAATGAGGGCGGGGGGGAGGGGGGGGGGGGTATTTCCTCGTATGAACAAGAAAAAACATACCTGCTAGAAGTATCCATGTATAAGATCCGCTGCATTTGTTAACATCATACATGCTCCATAAGGTTTAGTGATGAAGGGGAGTCCTATGAAATAAATTTACATTCTTTTTCTTCTTTTCATTGGTCGGATTATATTCTTCAATATCATTGGTTAACATTTTGTCTGCAGAAAGGTGCCAGGACAATTGGCGGTCACTGCCATGTACGAATACGTTAGTCACTAGTCTAGACATTCGGTCTGCAGTAAGATACCAAGACAGTCGGCGGTCACTGTTATGTACAAATTCGTTGGTCACTAGGCCAGACAATCTGTCGCCTATTGTGATGACAAGTTAGTTAGTGCCCGGACAGTTATGTCACTGTTTACGTCATACGACTAGAAATTTCGCACTTTCATTGCTATAGATACACAACGTATAAAATGACAGGTGTCCGGTCGTCATAAAAGAAAATTACAGAGATAGATAGAGGGTACTAACGAGATGTATATTTTATCAACGTATTGGGTGTGATTACAGTGATTACAAATATCAGCGATGTATTTTATTATCCCCACAATTAAACAAGTAAAAATAATCCTGTTTATTTCACTGCCTGAAATCCGAGGAGACATTACTGTTTATGATACCTGTTAAAGAAAGATGATAAATATTTGATCTATTCGAAACATTCAGACAAAGATTAAATCTTAATTCAATTTAACAACAGCAACGCACATTCATATAAAAATCTTTATGAAAGGTTATAATCGGTGTTCGGTAAAAAAAAGTCCCGGTAAAAAGTCCTAATTTTGCCTAGGAAAAAAGTCCTATTTGTAAAACCCAAAGATTTTGATTAACAAGTTTATTTACATGTACTTTGTATATGATTCAACATAGGCCTACATTTATGATATCGTGATATTTGTGACAATTCTGAATCACATTAATATTTCAACATAACATCAACAATTTTATAATTTTTGAACCAATCGATGGTTCGCCAGGCACTTGGGTGGTGTTCCGCCCTTCCCAAACATTGTTAGTTCTCGCATCTCCTGATAGAGTAGCCTTCTTTGATTAACTAGGCTAAACTTACATGACAATGAAGAACTGCTTTGATCCAGTCAGCTAAAATCACACATTCAAGTCGTTGAGTTCTTCAATACAATTGTAAGCTCTCAATTTTAATCCTTAATTAGTTATCGTAACATCCTTCTTGGTTAAATTTAATAATTTAATCCATGTATTTAAAGTCATTATACATAAACACTTCATACTTTCTTTACAATATCAATTGCAAAGATTACTTTCTCAGTTAAAACAAACATAGTTTTCAATTATTAATACTCAAGGATACATTCTTTACAAAAACTTTGATGTCAAGATCAATGTAATCTGTTTTTACGATAAAAGGACTTTTTCCTGAGGACTTTTTTTTCTGGTAATTTTTTACCTATAATCTTATAATCAACCTTTTATTCTCAACGGACATTTTTCATCGACTTTGCATGTGATATTGAACTCTAAAAATGTGTCCATTACCTCATGATAAACTCACGAAGATAATTATATGAGTGAATGTTTTAATTTTTGGTACGTAATAAGTTTGCAGATGTTGCTGGGTATGCCGATAGTATTGAAGTTTGATTTGACATAAGGATGATTTTATTCGGCAACTATCTATCTGACTATCTTGGAAAACAGTAACATTTAACTATTACACCAATTTATCAACAAGAGTAATAGACTCTCTTGACTTAACTTTGATTTATTTTATTATCTGAGGCTGCAGCCAGAATATTAGAACAAAGTCGTAGGATAATAGCTATTTATTCTGTTATCTTAAAAAACTACACAATTGAACGGGTGCACTCACATGTAAGAAGAGGATTCTGCCAGTTCAAAACAAGTATATTTTGTTGAAGTTATTCAAGACCGATTATTATTCTAAAATGAGTGATCTCTTTAAAAACTATTTTTCAAATTGTTACCTATGTACGGATTGTGTTCATCGATATGATGTTATTATCCGCAAATTATCTTGGTTTTCTGAAGGACACGCATTTGAATAAGCCTATTGGTTGTTTGCGTATCCTATTTCATGTATGATTAACATTACTTTTTGTCCTGTTACTTTTTTTCCGATCACCTTAACATGCATATATATGTTTAAACCAACTTATTCAATACTGTACTGTTGTGATGTTAGCATAAATGAAGATTGTATAAAACATTTTGGTTACAAAACTATACTATACAGAATTTGAAAATCTGAAGCTACACGACAATGAGTGTTAATATTGTTTCATCTGATAAAACATAATGACTGTTCAATTCTATTCCGCTGGGTCATTTTAGATTCGAAAACATTTCTCTAAGACAAAACAGCTCATTGCTCGATAGGAACAAGATAATGATTCAGCCAATCAACGACCGCATGTCATAAAGGGGAATTCCCCGGTCACAATGACCGCACCTCGTTTGGCCGGCGCCTAGTCCGTGTCACGTGACCTCTTTCCTCGGCTATGGCATTACGTAACTGCTGGTCAATTAGGTGTGAAAGCTTAGAAGTACTAGTTCCCCTTTAATGAATATTTGGAATTAAACATTAGCAAGAACCGTGCCTGAGGGCATTGATAACATTGCATTTCGATATTGATTCACATGCATTAAGTACTGCAGCCACGTTTCCTAATGTAAACTTTATAACTCACAAAGAATTGAAACTTTTAACATTGGGGATATAATCGTTACATTTCCATTGGAGATAACATATTTATTTACTAAAGAAGCAGTCTTTCACTCATTATTTCATTTCAAATGTGGTTTTGTTAAAGACACATAACATTCTAGGCCTTTAGGTTAAGGTGAAGAACTCACATGATTTTAGTTAACAGACGGAACGACGCAGGACCCTAAAACAGTGTACTGTGAAAATGTTATTACGCTTTTCTTGTCAGATAAGTAGACTGAAAGAAACTATATAAGAATTTTTTCATCAAAATGTCTTACCAAACATTTGACCAGAAATTCATTTTAGAAGGTTCGCCACTAATAATCAGAACATAACCGGGAATAAGTCAATGATTGATAGCATAACAACAAATGTGAAATATAATGATTACGTGTATGCCTAAAGTTACCTCTCTAATATCTTAAATGAAATCAATAGTTTGATTATTGGTATTCAAAGCCTTTAAGTTGTTTGATTACATCTGACCATGATGTGCACATTTCAAGCACATCTAGCCGTTAAAATTAAATATATGTATGTCTACGCAAGTTATCTACATTTGCCAGTTTTTAATTGTTCAAGTCAATGGTTTCACTCAATTTACCAGAGGAAAAAAACTTTGTTTCAAAGAAAGTGCATATCAATTGAATTAGAAAGACACTACACACGTTTTGTGTAGAAATCAATTAAATTCGTCTGCAAAGGATATATAACATGATCAAACTACCCAAATAAGTACTTGCAGTATTCCTTGAAAAGGAGGCGATCAAGATAAAAAGGGAAACGTTTGTATTTCAAAGATAACAAAATCAACTGATGATTTAAAGTTAATGAATAAATTGTCACCCCATTACTATGTTTGCGAAATTGACTAATAGTGATTTCCTCACCTAAAAACACATTTGATGTCATAATCAGACTTCTTACCCGGCAAGGATATGCCGGGTATTAAAGTTTGCATAATGGTCATGGGAATTACAGTTTTTCTAAAAATAACTCGCATTTTGATTGGTTGACGGAACTATTTTGCATCCATTCATGATTCCCTTTTATCTTCTATTTCAGTTGAGAGATATAGATGAAAGATTTTATACTTAAATTGCGAAAGTCACACATTACTACAACATTTGTAATCGGAAATCAAGACCTTCTGACGTTTTCTTTGCCGTAAATACAAGTTTAAATCTTCAAGGCGGCGCTAGTTCCGGCCGAACTGTCGATACGTCATAGCTCTATGACGTCATTAAACATGACGTCAAACATTGACGTCATACATTCCTCACTAGGTTTGTCAAACGTAACGAAAGCTAGCGACGTCTTACTTTTTCTTTCCGGTTGTGCGCAGTCAATAAAATCGATTGTGAGACAATATTTGTTTGATATAAAGCGAAATCAATGTCATAAACTATTTCAAATCAGATCGTGAGTAGCGAACTACTTTGAGCCGCCCATCCTGAAGTAGTGATCAAAATAATGAATGGCGTATGAGTACAATTTGTACTTTACCGGCCGAGAGTAAATTTTTAATGTTTCTCCCTTTCTCTCGTTTTTACGCATCAAAATTATCTTGGGTAAGAAAAAGAATAACCATCTCGGATTAGAACCAATTACGGATTAGATCTGTCCCTCGTGAATTATTATGTCAAACTCCTCGCTGAAGCTCGGAGTTTATCACAATAATTAACTCCGGACAGATAATCCGTAATTCCTCGCAACTCGTTGATTATTCTTATAATATTCTGCTAGTTTCATGAGGAACATACTGATGACACAGAATCTCCTGAGCCTGATACTAACGAACGCCTAGATTATGAAATTAACGAAGCTGCTAACAAAGAGAGCGTGCTTTGATAGATTCATCCACAGTAGGAAATGCTTTAAAGCTTTTGATATACCAACACAGAGTTGATAACACACAGCTGGTAATCACCAAGATGACATAATATTATGTGGTGTTGTCAGGACGGTGCCGGTTTGTCGACAACTTTTCAGTATAATATTCCTTGATCTTATTACAAGAAGATACCATCTGTATTCAGTACAAAGATTGAATCTCTATATGAACCTTGTCTAAACATCGGTAACTCGACTAATGGCTGAGAGTCTCCAAGCTATTAGTGACAGACAAACGTATTTGTGTTCTGGTTTTGTTGCAGTATCCAATGAATACAAAGAGGTCTCAGGAATAAATATTCAATGTCACATTCTACATTGTATTGAGTACATTGATGGCTGAAGTCACTTACTTCAAGTTATTTGCCGGTCCTAAATATTGATAAAAGCATTTAAATAAAAAAAATTTTAATGAGATAAACTTCAGACGTCTAAATCAACAGTCTTAAAAGGACAAATTCAGGGTTAAATGCAATGCCTCTCACAAATATTTTTTCTCACATCTGCACGAACTTAATAACAAATACTTGGAATTGAATGCCTCGATACAACGCTGTGTTCTGTGCCAATAAAGAATATCAATGTCAAATAAACAGCAGCGACAATGAAGTTTTATGGTACTACCATAACAAGAAAAGCCTTTAAAAAGGCCTGCTTGGTGCCACATAGGCAAATGAAGGGGATTGTGATCAGTCGACCCGCCAATTTGGGTCAGTAGTGAAATATATAACACTGGATAACAGCACTAATATTAGCACGAGTATCAATAAATCAAAGTTAATTTCACAAAATTAATTTCTATCAACACGAGCTAATGAAGGTTATGAATATTTTTACATTTATCAACAAATGTTGGAATATTTCATATCATAAGACACGAGGGTGATATTATATACACAAAAAACTTAATCAAGCACCGCCCATTTTGTAAAATGAAATTGGGAGCTCTATGAATATTGTGATGTATTTAATGTATTGACCACTCTAGATATAACAATTGCTGTCTTATTTACTATTTAATTGACGTAAAAATCATTATAATACAAAATGATTGAAAATACATGTATGAGAAAAAATGTGAGACCACTGAAATTTGGCTTAATATAACTATTGTCATTGGTGAGAAACCACGCATGAAAATTTGGATTTTTTAAATCAAAAATAACATTTTTGATCCCTTTTTGACACTCAATTAAAGAAACATTTTTTATCATGCACGATAAAAGCCTAGCAGGACATTGAAGTTTCAGTACTTTTTTCAAGCATAATTGACATTGATCTGTGAGTAAATTTGAGATTCTTTGAGTTAGACTTGTTGATCAAACACTTCTTCTCCCTTTAGAAAAGCCATTATCTTAAACAGTCGCCAGTTTTTTCCTAGTGGAGCTTTTTTCAAATTTGATATTTCATAATTTTGTCATTTGGAAGGCTCATACTGCTCTAACGACTAACATTTGCCAAGAGGTCCTTACTAAAAATTATGAATTCAGTCGAGAAAATAATCATTACCATATTGCAGCAAAAAAATATTCACTTTCATTTTCAATTATAAGTAAATTTGGATTTCAAAAATACCAAGCCGAGGAAAAAAAGTTATCCAGAGACAGTGAATCGTAAATTTAGTAAAGTTGTCATTTCTACACTGCTAAATGATCGTTCTATCGAAAAACCCTCATTGTTTTTCTGGAACTTTGTATGGTTTATTAGTAGAAGCTTTTTTTCTGGGTGCTTAACAAAGTTCTTTGTGTATATTTATCATCCAAATTCACTCTTTTTGACATCTTAGAGAAAAATGCACATCTCTGAACACAACATGACTAGATTTTCAAGACAGTGATGTCATTGCATACTGACGTCACTATGTTTATGATGTTATATGGCATTGTGATGTAGTTATTTGATGACGTAAAGCACTGCATGTGTTGCCATGTGTTGACAATGACAGGAAGATGTGCAAAACGTACTGCCAAAACGATATCTCCTAGTCATGATGGTTAATTGTTAACAGTTGTATAACAGATAATAAAAAGCAAAATACTCCCAGGTCCGTTATCCGCCGAGCTTAGTCGGTCTAAAAGTAAACGTATGGAACCAACGATATATATGTCATATTCTAAATATAGCACGCGTCACGTTCTGAAGCTCTGATTATAAATAAAAATTTTCAACGTAAACAATAAGTGACATCGTTAAGTATGACTTGTAATGTGGTCGTAAATGCTCTACCTATTAGTAAACATTAGTCTTATTTTGATGTCACCGTCGTACTTATAGAGACATTACTTTTAAATCGCCAGGCGAACCCAACGTGAAATTAAATCGCGTGGGTTATAAAAACAGTGGATTCTGCGATTATTGAATGCGAAATAATGCTCTTATCTGGAACAAATGCACATTCGTCTTCATATGAAGATGTTTTTGGTTGAGTCTGTTAACATTTATCAGCGTCTTGGATAGAAAATATTATTTCTCTTTTGATATGACATTTAAAGAGAAATCATATTCCACAATTTAAGGTGCCAAATATGTTGTATTACCCACATGGTGACGTAATGCATTTTTTGCTACAGCCCTTTGGGGCACCAAGCAATAACCTATTGAGTATAGCAAATTGCGGGGGTATGTGAGCGATGCTCACTTTTTTCTTGTTTATAATGAATCTTACTGATTCTTATATCATCAGACGGTATTTTTTAAACATGCAGTCTTTGTCATTTATACAAAATATGCACTGTGTAGTTTTGAAAAAAAAACTGAAAATACTTTTCATTTGTAAATAATGAATTTCATGTTAAGAAACAAAAATAAGGATGAATTTGACTGAAGTGCGATTTGAAAAGAGAAAATCCATTTGTATTCCGTTATATTCTACATGCCACCTCCTTGTTGCCAGTGGACTTGTAGACCCAACAGTAGATACTATTCCCCCCAAAAGCAGATGGCACTCACATATATAGTACATATATGCAATATTCATCTCTATTCATCTCTGATTCAGACGACGTTGGTGTTATTGCCTGTTTTGTGTTACGCTAACATTTTCGCAAAAACTGTGAAGTATTAGAGTTCTAACTTTTAATAATGATTTTTACTAAAGAGGAGACTTTTTCCCCGTTGAAAACATGATGGTTAAACTTAACGAGCTCAGGGTAACTAAGTTGTATTTGCATTTTTTTCTCTTGCAGTTTAAGGTTAAACGACAACGTAAGCAATTAAATAGATTCACATAACCCTGACAATTCAAACAAGACAGCAAGCAAACTCCTGAAATGGTCTATACAGGGGATGTGAGGATAAGAATATTTCTATAATTTACTCGCGTTTTGCAAATGATGTCAACTCTCTATTCAGATAAACCATTATTGTTTAATCATTAGAGTTAAACATAGAAATGTATTCATAATGATTAAAGTCACTTTCGTCATTACCATTATTCATTAAATATGAATCATTTCAATGAGCACTGGAGATAGTTTCATAGTATTCAAAAAGGAAAGGAGCAAATTGTTTTTTCATCCATGACAATTCAAGTCATTATGGGCCTTAGCTTCATTTCCAGTTCAAATGTCAACTTGTATGTCTTATTCACAGTTACCCTTGACATATAATGTAATGATAGTTATTACCTTGAATACATTGCTTTTTGAGATTTATTACAGAACTTCAGATATGTCAATAGTCTTGTGATCAGAAAATATCAATTTTACAGAATTGAAATGACTCAGGGAAAACACACAGCCAGTTGCCTTCATTATGTAGCTTGAAGTCGGCTTCTAATTAGATTACTGCAATGGTGATAACATCTCAAACATGTTACTGGGGTCGTTCTCAAATATGTTTCCCCATGTTACTTACAACTATTTTATTCTCATGACTAGAACAGCACGTTTAGTCTTATCCGTAATACATAAAGTAATGACATTGTATTCGTTTGAGTTTAGATAAGAACTAAATGATAAGAATAAGAAGATAGAAGAAGAAAACAAATATGTACATGTATTACTAAATTGAGCAGTATGATTTGGTTGATAATGGCAATATAAATAGCAAATAAACAAGGTTGAACATATATTACCTTGCATTTTTATCTCCTTAAAGCTTAAAAAATAAATTATGTCAATTATTCAAAATGACCTTTTATAAATTTCATAATCTTCAAAAGTCTGTACGTTATAGATAACGATAAAAGGTTTTAATGAATGTGAGAAGATAGGACCCTCTTCTTTTATGTTTATAGAAGAAAAGATAGTAGAGAAGACAAATTTCAAATACAAAAATATATATTAGCCATACGTGTCACTCCTAGATCAAAGAGCAGAAAATACCATTGCTCTTCTTCAGTCACTGTAGGTCTATTTTTTAAGACCAGGCCATATGTGGATGTAAATGGCACACAAACCACCATGTAACCTCCTTATAGATGCTTATAGATGGCTATCTTAGTACGTCAATGCTGTAATGCATCTCTATCAACTTCACAATACCATTGAGTGAATGGCCTTATTGTAAAGGACGCTACCGGTGTCCGTCGTATTTGGTTTTTAAATGTTACATCTATTTGAAAAAAAACAGACTTATTCATTTTGTAGAAAGAAGAATTGGCTATCCATCAACATCCTAGCTGTAGATGTGAAGGGATTGTTTTCTAGTTATTTCATTGAAAAAATATTTTTGTTGAACTGAAGAATGATTCTTTTCATGATTGCATTCTATATTTTACAATATGATATCACCTATAATGGTAAGTCTAGCAAAATATATTCCAAGATACATTTAGATTTGATTCAGATTTATCCAATAAAATTATATTTAACTCTCAATCTATGAATTATCCCCATACATCCATTATGGCTGGGTTAATGAACATGTCTTTCGTGTGGATGATATTCAAGTTCTTTAAATAATTGTTATTTTGCAATCTTACTTTGATTCTAAAAACGTTAAAAAATACATCAATATCTGATCATTGAAGTAAAGGATTAACGAACCCCTTATAGCCACACACACACACACATACACACACAAAATCTCCTTTTCATCAAGACCTTTCTGTCTTAATCATACCATTCTCTGCCCACAGAGGCAGATCAAGTCAACAATTGTTGACACAGCCTCTGTTATATTACGCCTTGAGTTCCGGCATATTTCCCTGTCGGAAGAAAATTGCACCACGATGCATTTAAATTTATTTATCAAATTACAAGACTTCTCGCATGGAAAGGACGGGTCATATCACAATGTCTTTGCCATCATTTAGTAGCCAATTATTATTTAAGAACAGCATCGCTGATTGCACAACTAACTTTGAATCAGGCGTCTCCCATGCTATCCTACAAACTTTCATTTCTTGATCTGCCTCTGTGGGGAGAGAGTGTAATAATACATTTGCACAGTAGTTTTACACGATCCAGTGCTTTCCCTCATATGGATACTCTCCCCTTAGTGACAGTTTGAACAAAAGTTGATTAATAACAAACATACAATGCTTGGTGATCAAATATCTAATTAACTCAATAGATGTAAATCAATTTCCATTGAAAGTCATTCTTCAACAATATTCAGGAATCAAATGGTCTCTGTTGTTGAACATTTTGAGTAGTCGGCACTTTTGCCTCCATATTTACATAATCAACTGTGTTATCTTATACCCTTATCATCAACATTTCTAATAAGGCAAAAGCATTGGGAGGTGAATGATTTAGATTAAAACGCATTATGATAAGTTGACTGTTATGATGTTCCATTGATGAGATCGGTTTCAGGTATCTTAGCTCAGGTTTTATCATAGAAAACTGTGTTCATTAAGAGATATCACCTGTTGAAGATCAAGCAATATCTCCTATGAGATATCGCTTTGACAGTAGAATTTCAACAATGCCCTTTAATTGGAAAATATATTGCTCCACAAACGTTTAATTCGTCATTAATAATGTAACAATACTATGACGTCACAAACAAAACGACGTGACAATGCTATGGCGTCATAAACACGACGACGTCACAATGCTATTACATCACTGCTTTAGGAGCGTTAGGACTATGTAGTGTTCATAAGTGTACATTTTGCATGATTATGTGTTGAAAAAGGATTTTGGATGATAATACAATCTAACCACCGTGTCTTCTGATATAAAATATGTCAACAATCTCCTCGGCAAGTCTCGGATACTTGTTATCAACTTGTGTTGATATATTTGATATCAGAAGACACGTGGGTAAGATTCTCTATATATCCACAGTTGAAGCCAGTTTCTAGATTAGTAAGATAAAAGGACGATTTTGAAATTTAACATGAATTTTGTACATAAAGACTCCATAAAGTAGTGTGGAACAGCTAAATTGTGCATCAAAGTAGAAGTGGTAGTCCTGCCTAGGGTTGTTTTCAAGTGATTTGATATCTGTATTTGGATTATTCTGTTAATCCAGCTCCTTTCCTGGAATTTCACCGCTCGAATTTCCAGTTTCCTCACCCCTCGAATACTAGATTAAAAGTTTGTTGATAGGTTTTAAAGTGGTTTAATGCTTTTACCAAAGCTTGATGGTCAATGATAATGAATCTTTTTTTCTCGTTACAAGCTATTTTAATCACAATGAGAAAAATAATTGTGCTTTTTTAACAAACTTTGTGACTTTTAAAATGATTATTTATCTTTTTATATGAATGGAATCAGAATATTTACTAAGGCAAGATTAATATATTGTGACATGTTCTTATAAATCTTACAAGCGTTAGGGACATCAAAAGCAAAGACAACAGATATTTGCTGTCATTAAGGGTTACCAAAGCAAGAGATCAATTGACAAAAGGTTTTATGAATTACTAAAACAGCACATAGTTCGTTATTCGAACAACTGTAATCACTGGTAGCTTCATAAATATAATCGTTATAATGGACAAATATCAGTTAAAGTAGGTGCAAACGATTTTTTGTAGATGTGTCCTTAACTTCACAATGAAGCAGAACTCAAACACTTTCATCACTGAAGCTACTGTGAAAACATATTTTGAAAGTAAAATTCATTTATTCAATTTGCACTCATGATTAATCAAGGCAGTTTAAGGCTTACACATTTTACGAACTTACAAAAGTATTTTTTTATCACTAGGAGTTCCTGTGAAATTTCTTCAAAAGCTACTTCCTACATTATATAACTTGCAGTCTAAGAGGTTTGAGTACACATTTATTCGATCGCATGTGCTATAAGTTAGAAAAGTGAACAAAGTCGTTGGATGAATTTTTATATCATTGCTTTAAGTTGATGAAATCACCTTTAATGTTCAGAATTGAAATTAAAACCATATAGCATTGTTTGAATTGATTCAATTCAGTATGATTATCTCCTTAAGAAAGACAATCTCTATAACTGTGTATACAATTAGAACTGAGCTGAAATTTTTTTTAAGAATCCCTTGAGATAGATGTATAATAAGTGATACTAATAATTAGAATCAGACAAACTTAATTCTACAAGTTGTGTTAAATGGGTCGAATAACGAGATCTACTGATGTTACATTCTCTCCCCGCAGAGGCGGATCAAGTCATGTTGATTTGGCCTCTGTTCTATTACGCCGAAATCCGTGGCTTCCGGCAGTTTCCCCTGGCGGAAAAAAATGCATCACAATCCATTTGAATTTGTTTAGCAAATGTGGTTCATATCACAATACTTTTGCCTTGATTTAGTAGAAAAAACGATGATTTAAGAACAGCGTCGCTGATTGCACAACTAACTTTGATTGCCTCCAATCAGGCATCTTCCATTTTATCCAACAAACTCGACGTATAGAACAGAGGCTGAATCAAGATGACTTGATCTGCCTCTGTGGGGAGAGTATGTTGATGTGACTTTTAGTCATGTTTTCAAGGAATATTTTCATTTTTCAATATGGTTCATTTGCCCTTTTAGCATTTGCTGTGAACAAAAAGTATTATTTCAATGGAAAATTGATAACTACTTACTTATTTGCTGCCTACAAACAGACAGATTGGTAATCAGATTTAGTCTTTACCAAGTCAATTAATTATACAGGATTTGTTTAAGAAGTATCTACGTATAATACCATCAGACAATTTATAGATTCTCTTACAATGCGTATGAGAATTACAAAACTAACATTTACAAAAATATCATTCTGTCAACACAATATTTATGCCTGTTCATGTCAAATTCCCATAGAATAGGATAGAAGATCAATAATGGCAATTTATGACTTGAAATCCTGATATGAAAACCGACAAGATAAAAGATACAATTCTAAAATGGTACCAAAATAAGCGGCACAATTGATAAGATAAATTAAAAAAATTGACATGTTGCTATATATATGAATATTTTAATCTCGCAAACATGTTGATGAATTTTACATTCTATATCATCATAACTTACCTGTAAAGCTTAGGGTAAAATGTAACATTCTGCTTTTCTCAAGAGACAAAACAAAATGAACGTAGAAGTTCAGCTTCTTTGGATAGTTCTGCCAATGATGTCTGCAAAAACGAATGTTATACAATCACCATTTGGACCACAAATGTGTTTTGAATCACAAATGAAGCTGAATTGTTCTGAAGTGTCTTTTGTGTCAAATCACTTGATCTGTGGGCTTAATGACTGTAAAGATAATAGTTTCAAGGTGAGTATCATTCCCACACCTCAAGTCTACATTCTTTTATATGAATGCATTGCTGCAACATATGAACCCTCAACTGATCTCTCTTCCATCGTTATTGTAATCTTCACCATTCTATATCTTGAATAACCAATTGAAACCTCTTACCAGACAAGTAGTTCGAAGGTCAGTTGTAAGTTCGAAGTTTTTAGTCTGTAGAGAAGAGAGCTTCATAATAAAACATCAGCTATGACAGTAAAACATTACAATTGTAAAACTGTGTTTTATACTTCAAAAAAGTATGCACTGATGATGAAATGCCGACATCTGAATATCACTAAAATGACTTAAATTTTTGAAAAGAGATTAAGATGAAAATGAATAATAATATGACAGAATGATATAAGACAGAAAAGATGCAAATACAGATAACAATATATTCTGATTGATAACAGTGTGGATAAAACATACTTAAAATTTCTCCCTCCTTTTCAAATTGAAGTGACAAGAGATATATCAAGGATAATACTTTATCATCCAAAACTGCTCAGGAGATATTGTTTGGTAAAGATCAAGCGATATCTCCTTGGAGAAATTGTTTCGACAGTTTTGTGACGTTTTTGCATAATCGGTAATGATGTCACTGTGTTATGACGTCATAAACACGAGATCATAATGCTATGAATTCATAAACATGATGCCATCACAATGCTATGTCATCACTGCTTTAGGAACTTTAGGGTAGTGCAGTGTTCAGAAATGTGCATTTTTCATGCAAACGTGATGCAATACTTCTGGATGACAGATAAAATCTCACCCTCGCGCTCCTGTTATCAATTATATCAAAACTCGTTGATAAAAGAAAGCAAGCCTCGGATATGTGTTACTAATGTTGTTGACATCAGAAGATACTCTGCTTAGATTCTCTATTCAATTCCTGTCAACGTATCCCTTTGGTGGTTCAAACTTGAATGAATCATGTCTGACCTCAAAGCAGATCACATGGAACACCATTGCCATGCCCCATGCTGCTTGTTGAGAAAGATGAGAACGTTCAACAACGTTAAAAATAGTGCCAAGATGATTATCCTACCTCATGTAAGAATCTCGATCTCTGATTGATCCATGTGATCCTTGATAAACACTAATATCACCTTCATGAGTGGTGTGATACATCATTTATACCAGGCATTTAAAAATCATGAAAAAATCGTGCAGATTGTGCGTGTACACCCCCTCTGAATTGTATAACTTAAGTATCAAATCGTCAACGCGTTTAACTTCAAGACTTTGCTGTCACATTGACAACTGTAATTCTCACACTAAGCAACTGATGGGGTTGTCGGTTTATAGAGTTGGTGCTATGGCAGTGAAAATCAATAACGAATATAAGCAGTAATGTGACTTTTGTTCCTTGCCATCTGTAATAACATAAAATTAGTTTCTGCTAATCGTATAAATATTGTTTTTGATATGTCCAGGTGAATGTTTGTGGTTGATATATAGGGACTTAAAACAAACATCACTATAATCCTTTTTCATGATTTAAATCGACCTCTTTGGTGTAGTTGTTGATACTAACAACGTTCTCAGTGGACAAAGGGTATCTTCATTAAGTCAATTGCATGTATCTATAAATAGAGCAGTTGAACATACTTAAATTGTTTATATTTCATATCTAAGCATAATACTTACACAAATCCTCTTTCAGAAATTGAATCAAACAGATCAGAGCGATGGTAAGTCATTTTATCTTTAATCAATTAAAGTGTCTTAATAAATTTAAAGCAAAGTCATTCTCTTCTTAATGAGGTAGATCTAGTTATTTAATGTTGAGCCTACCTCTTTTCAATTTAGTCAAATCCGTGTTTTCCGGCAGTTTTCCTTGGCGGGAAAAAGATAGCACCATAATCCATTTGATTCTTTTAGCAAATGACAGCACCTCTCGCTTAAAATGGATGTTTTTTTATTTTTTACAATGCCTTTGTCCTGTAGCCAAAATGATGATTTTAGGACATTGTCACTGATTGCAAAACTAAGGCATCTCGAATTCCATCCCACAATCTTAACTTATTAGAACAGAGGCTAGATCAACATTTCATGACTTGATCTGTCTCTGTGGATAGAGAGTGTCAATAGCCAGCTAAAGTAAATATTCAATGTTTTGCTGTATTAAAAGCTTGATATTACGTCTTTCTTACAGTTGGTATAAAATCATCAGTGTCTGAGAAGATGTAAAGACTTCTGGCATTTTCCTACGGTAAAGGTCAACAAAGATTTCTGATTCAATTGGACACTTTTGCAAAGAAAGAATATCTGAAATTTAAACATGCTGTGGTGTCGGCTGCTTTGTACATTCCTTCATGGAAGAAAACTATAATTTCAATGAGGGGCAAACAAGAGTCATTGATATTGTTCGACCTAGAAAGTGGAAATAGAAGTCTGATAAAGTTAGGACTACGGGCAGACGAATTTATCTTTTATAAACCAAATGATATTCTATACTTTTGCACACGTCCACATTTGTATTTCTTTAAGATATATACTTTATCTTCAGATGGCACAGTTAAGGCATTAAACCATTTTAAGAAAAAAGCTTCAAAAATAATTGTAGATCCAGCTGATAAGACCCTCTTTGCCAACGTTAATCTAAAGTCGATTGCTGTGCTCTTCTTTAATGGTACCACGAAAACGTCTCTGATTTTAGCTAAAGATCTCCTTCCATTAAAAGTCCTATCTGATGGAAACATAAAATATTTATTTTACTCAAAAGGCAAATCACTTTATAAGTTAATGCTAAAAGATAAAACATCCATCAGGATTTTCATGGCAATAAAACAACCGAAGAAGGTTATTGTACATAATTCAAATATATATGTTTCTTTTCAAGGCCACATTGTAGTTTACAGCCTAAATGGTATTGTAAGCGAAGTTGTAAACTTCAGAGATACTTTTCATCAAGTATCATTTTGTCTCATTCCATAGATTGTCATATTTCAAAGCATTATGAGAACATTCTTACTCCATCAGTATCAAATAATTAATTGTCCACAGGAAATGTTGTTTTCGGAATACCTGTTGATAATGTTCAGGTTTTACATGGCTTTATTATAACTTTGATGTGTATATCCACGGCAATGTACATAGAGATTATTAACCGAGTGTGTTTCCGTATTATTAATATCATATAATAGGAAAAAAAACTTGTATTATTACGGAAACGCACTCGGTTAATGATTTCTTTATCATATAATGCTTTGTTATAATAAAAAAGTTAAAATGAAATTTTGATTCCTACTTAAAATATGTTTGATCTAGATTTTGCGGGGTAATTGCTTTCACAATAAACTAAGGTGAAGGTCGTATTGTCGACGATGTAAAGTTGTGAACAGTCTGGAAATATTCCTTTATTAAATTATTTTTTTCACAGAGTTAGAAACGCCTTCTACAATCTATCAACATTTTCAGTATGATTCCCAGTGCACGAGTAAATATTTTATTTTCATAACACAAAATGTGTAAGAACCACTTGTCAACGTCGCTACAACAGGGGAAGTAACTCTAACTGCATTTTGAAAAGCTGCATTGTCATTGTTGTTACGCCAGTTCAGTTACAGTATCCTTAGACCAAACGCCGACTATTTGCGAAGGTGAGGTTGTTGTGTTAGTTACTCCGCTACTAGATAATCTGTTCTATCACTAGAATATGATTTGTTTTAGTGGATAAGTTGGTAACCGATACAGTCAAAGCGATCTAGGCCTATGTTATTCACGAAAATTGAAGCACATATTTTTTCGATAGTCGATTAGCTGCATATTAGCATGTTAGCTGCATATCGGGATTGAAACAGATTTTCTAAATTTTCATTTCGTAAACATTTCAAATCTAAACAATAAAAAGCGTAGAATAAAAATAAACTAGATTGCGTTTGTCACTCGTAAACAAATGTCTCCCCCATACACCATTTCATATGAATTTTGTTTTTGAAAAGTTCTTATAGTTTTTTTTATTGAATAAAAACCATATTCTTTCAATAAAACAACAAACTGTAAGTTTAAGTTCTGTTTAAAAACCTAATCCTTCCCTTAAAAAAAGAAATAATATCATGATTTTTAACCAAAAATATTTTTTAAATTTGAAATCAACAAAAGACACATCTTCATGATATGACGAGTATGTATACCAAATTTGTGAAGTCCAATTGTTTCAGAGTTATGCTTCCGAAATTTCCCTTACCCTTCAAGATGACAAAAGTCGACTGTTATACCAAAATATACTTGATACCATTAACAAAGTTCAATTGAAAAAGGTTGAAATTCCCAAAGGGCACATCTACATGCTATTAAGAGTATGAATACAACTTCGGTGAGGATTGATCAAGTTTCAGAGTTATGCTCCGGAAACGAATAGTACGCCAACGCGGATGCCGACGGAGTTATGCTCCGGAAACGAATGGTATGCCAACGCGGATGCCGACGCGGACGGCATCTCAGCAAAACCAACATGTCGACGGACCCTTCGAGTGGAGACATAATTATCACATGTCAGGCAAATAACAATTATGACCATTGGTAAGAAGAACTTTTAATCACTTGCGAAAGTAAAATAGTTTGTTAGCTTAAAAACTTTGTCAGTTCTTCTAATAAATAAAGGTTAATCATTTCCACAATATTTGTCAGAGAAAAATATGAAAGACGTAAAATCTTAGACAACCATTGATAATAATCAACACACTAACAAGTTAATAGCCATATTAGTAACAAACTTTGGGCATCGATCTTGACCTGATTGACTCTGACCAAACTGTTTCTCACTACTAACACTTTTTTTTAAATATATCTTAATTCCAGAAAGTCTGGCCCAATTTGTTGAATATAATTCAGTATGTCACTCAAGTTGTTTGCATAATATTTTTTTTGCATCACACTCTTTGCAATAAATGCAAATGTAAACTTTGAAAGGTCACCATTTGGGCCACACGTGTGCTTTAGAACGCTAAAGAAGTTCAATAGTACAAAGTCAATATATTCTTCTTTTCACTTTAAGTGCCATGTGTGTAACTTATGGGGCAGTTTTCTTTTTTCTAAGGTAGGTTCAAACTGATAAAGATATGAATTAATATCAGTGTGATCTTAAATAATAATCTGTTTTTATTACCAATAAGGTTGAAAATAAGTACATGTAGTGACATATTTTCAATATGAGCATAGTGCACATATCACTTTTGCCTTGCAACGATTGTTGTAGCGCGAGTTTCCGTATTTTTTCGCCTGTGACGTCATAACATCATTGTTCGTGACGTCACTGAAGCCGGCCGTCGTAAGGGTAGCGGGCCCATTTCTTGGATATTTCTAAGATCGTAAAATGGAATAGAAACGGTAATAAAGAAATTATTACCCTCGGAAGTGTGTCATATGACTTTTACGAAACTCGTGCAACTTTGTGTATAACCCTCTCTCTCGCTCGGGTAATACACAAATTCGCACTCGTTTCGTAAAAATCATATGACACATTTCTTCGGGTAATAATCTCTATATCTGATGCTTAAATTAAGACTTTAGCTTTGTTTTACAGTTGTACTTTAAAAGTTGAATGTATCATGTTATTAGTCTAATTCTAAGTCTGACCCAATTTGTAAAATATAATTCAGTATGCCACACAAGTTAATTTGCATAACTCTATTTGCAATAAATGTAAATGCAAATGTAAACAATCACGAGATAATAATTAACACATTAACAACTTAATGGTCATATCAATAACACACTTCTCACTGCTTATACTTTATCAAAATATAACTTAACTCCAGAAAGTCTGGTCCAATTTGTAAAATATAATTCAGTATGTCATTAAAGTTGCTTTGCATAACTCTTTTTGCAAATGAAAATGCAAACATTGAAAGTTCGCCATTTGGGCCACGCATGTGCTTTAGAACGCTGAAGAAGTTCAATGGTACACAGTCAACATATTTTTCTTTTCACTTCAAGTGCCATGTGTGCAACTGTTGGGGCAGTTTTCTTTTTTCTAAGGTAGGTTAAAACTGATATAGAAATGTATTGAAATCATTGTGTTCTAAAATAATTATTTGTTTATCTGATGCTTAAATTATGATTTTTGTCTTTATTACAGTTTTACTTTAAAAGCATGTTATTAATCTAATTCTATCAAATTGCAGAAAATCATGCAGCGTAATAAGAATGAAATCAGATTTTAAAACAGATTTGTAGGAATTTTAACTAGACTATATTTTCCTTATGAATTGTTCAGATATGTCTACAGAAAAACGCCATTCATGGTAAACAAGTACATGCTTTGATATTCCTCTGATAACACATTCTTCACTGTTGAGTGATTATAACCTGCATTGATAAAAAGTGATAATCTAAAACCCTATGTATTACATACTACTATGATGTGATATGTAAAATAACGCTTTACATTCAAAGCATACTCATTACACGTTGTATGGACAAGGCGTTGTGGTGCAAATGGACACTTTAGATATCAGAGAGGTTTCCTACTTAACTGTAAAGTCAGCTTTTTACATTCTTGGGGATTGCCCCTTGGGGCAGAACCGAAAACAATTTGTTTGTAGTAAACTTTCCATTATCAAAAAAGAAATTTTGCCATTGACATTTACATTACATAAAGATTCAGAGCCTCAGGGATAACATTATACCGGGTATATAATATTTGCAAAGAAGGGAGATTGAACAGGTTTGGTAATTTTAATAGGAAACCCGTCATTATCATTATTATTGACACTTTTGAAAAGCGACTATTTGTCAATGTAATAGGATTTTCAGTCCATGTTTTATTTTCAATGAAACAATGAAGGAACGTTTAATTCTAGGTCGATACCTCCGTGTGTTGAGTCTTGTCTATGAAAACACTTATAGGCACCTGTATTATTCAAGCCGTAATGTTCTCCTAAAGTGGTCATTCCAAAGCAACAGAACGAAAAAACTATTCATCCTGAGGAATTAACCAAGACTAATTATTGCATACTTTGATGTCTATGTCTTACTAGAATATGCTAGTGCAAATAACATGCAAATTTGAATGTCTTAAAGTGACACAGAGTATCTTTCTTAAAATTTTATTAGGTTTTGATAAGCTCCAAAATATCTAATATGCTGATTAAAGTTCATATCCCATCACTGGACTCGCAAATATATTCATTTATGCATAATATCTCAAAAAAGTTTGATTTTTATGGAAAAATCCAGAAAACATCTCAAATACGTTTAATGTTCGAAATTATACATCCAATTAATCTACCTATAAGTTACAATCCCTAATAAACACTATCGAATCGAAGATATTTTCCTGTCAGATTATGAAAAGGTTTCAAAATTACGTTTGGCGAATTTGCGTGCGCCATTCGAGCCACATTGTCCGGTTTTTGATCAAAATCCCGACTTTGAATGGCCGTATTTTCGCTCTTATGTACTGCTTGACCTTTAACTTGTTACTTTCAGTAACAGTTAGTGGTTTCCGACGTAATAACAACAATTTAAAAATTTGACATCTGTGTCTCTTTAAAAGGCATCGTAGCATTGCACAAACGAAATGAATTATGTTGAATTTTCACAACGCAAGTTAAGTTTCATTTTGTGTTAACTTATTCATATTTAAATGAAACATTAAACTGCAACAAGTTGGCAAGACAATGAAGTGACCATGGGTCATATTTGAAACCACTATATTTTCTCTATAAAATCCTTCATAAGTTATCAATAACTTTAGATCCAAGTTATATTAGTTCTTTTACACTAAGGAAGTGTAGTTGTGTTGATTTTTTAAACAACATTAAACTTGTATTAAAAAATAAGAAAATTTGATTTTCTCTAATATGACCAGAACTATCTATTTAAGCATGCTAAACATCAACATTCAGCTTGAGTGACAAGACGATCCCGAAATATGGTTTAAGAATGGTTTAATTCATTCATGGACAATTGGTTAACCTTTGACAGTGCTACTGGAGTTATTCCATTGACGTTCAAACCAGATCCAAAATTACATGATAATTGCGTTACGCTACAAATACAGTACAAGTGAATAAGCTCAAAGTATGCAGCTGAAAGTGCTGTTACGGTAGATTCAATCTTGAGAAAAATAGTAAGGTGTTTAGTATTGTGATGAAATTAATAACCCTTAAGGTTAAGCATTTGACAGTGATTGTGATTTGTTCCATATGACTCTGGACTGTTGAAGGACAACAAAGTGAGGCACATCTGTCAGTGAACTAAATGTGGCTTAAGTTTAATTTGCATTGTTTCAATGGGTATAGAAGTTTCGATTGCTTAGCCTTCCCAGTAAAAAGTAAAGCAATCTGTATTGATTGAATGTTTCAATCAATTTTTAGGTCAGTTCACTGTTTTTATTTATACACATTTGCAAAGTTTGATTATCACGATTTAAAAAACGATATCGAGAAATTCTAAAATAATTCGGAATAATGTTTAAGATGATAAATTTTACCTAACGCAAAATCGAACAGATTGATGTTCATCTTTCCCTCCAAACAGAGATAGATCAAGTAATGAAATGTTGATACAGCCTCTGTTCTATTACGCAGATGTCTGTGGGTTCCGACTGTTTCCCCTGGCGGAACAAAATGCATCACCATCCATTTGAATTTCTTTAAACAATGACAACGCTTCTCGTCTTGAAAGGGTGGTTCATATCACAATGCTTTGCCATGATTAAGTAGCCAAAATGAAGATTTAAGAACAGCGTCGCTGATTGCACAACCTACTTTGATTGCCTCCAATCAGGCATCTCCCATTCTAGACCACAAAGGCAGCGTAATAGAACAGTAGTACATCAAATATATAATGTAAAGTTCAGCCCTGCAATATCCTTTTTCTTACACAAACTAACCAATGGATTTTATGTAAAACCATTTGTTCTCTGACGGTGAATGATTTGTTTGTGTGATGGGTTTTGACACTATAAATCTGATACATTTTACATTAACGTATAGATAACTATAGATAATTTTCAACTGCTTTGAAAAATTACCGAATTGTGTGTGTCTCATAGCCGCTTGTCTTTGTTAAGTTTTCGATCCGAATTGTGACTTGAAAGGCTTTGTTAAAACAATTAAGTATTCCTTACCATCATTTATTTTGCAATAAGGTGTAGTTTTGTCCTTAACTATTATAGTTATAGTAAGAGATTGAAGGAAGTTATTGCAAAACACACGGCTAGGGCTACCCTTTTACTTTTCTGGTATGTTTACAACTCATTTGAGTCAGCTATTTTTTTTTCTCCAAACAAAATTAAATTCGTAAGTAATATTTGGCCATGAATTTAAAATCCTCGACCAGGGTCTTGACTAGTAACTAGTACAATCCATTTTGACGCCATGGACCATTGTTTCGTGATGTCACTAAAACTATACTTTACTGCAGAATAAAGGACAGACAGCGCCTTTTATCTTTACAATACATAATTATCTTGAAACAATATCAGAATGTCAAATAAATTGCCCCGCTTTAACTTTGAAGGGTAATTTACTCTGCTCGAAACAATAACAGTATTTATATCTAAATTTAGTGATTGATTAGAACCAACAACACACTCTTTACCCCTCTAAATTTTCCATTAATTAACATTCACGTATGTACATTGGAGCAGTTGTATTGTAGTTTATCTGGTCAAATTGTCAGTCAATGTCGCAGACAAACGTCGTTGTATGCAAATACACCAGACACATGTTTCGAAAAATTAAAAATAAAAGTATGTTACCAATGCAAGTAAAGTATATTTTGATGTCGTACTGAAAAAAGTAACTTATTTAAACACAACTCCGTTTTTCTACTTTCTTACAAACACCCATAACGTACCATTTTTGCCTCTTCCATTTTGATGAATGTTTATTGTAATAATGGAATGGTAATGATAATAACATTATTTCCTCTATAAAAATCACTCATGTCATTAATATTGATAACATACTCAAGGCTACTCGGTGTAGCAAGGTCAGAATTGAAAGCAATCTGGCCTCCTTATTATTTCCCTAATTAAATCATTCATACATGTATCAGATTCCTATCAAATCAGATTTTCTCCCGTCTAAAAAGTCTATATTTTCATTTTTGTTTGACAACCAATGAATAAATGTTCAACGTGTCATTGGTATGTGGCGAAACCAATAAAATGGTTATATGTGTGATATCAAATAGGTAAGAAATAATCAAGATATTGCAAAACTAATGACAATATACACGAGTTTTGAGATAACAATCAGCACCTTTTCTTTATGTTCATTTTTTGATAAAGATTATTGTCTCTCAAACCAATATGATGTTAAGACTTAATATTCATTTGTTAAAGCCTTTGAGCTATGTTTGATTGTGCGACGTTTATTATCAGATAACTTATATAAATGTTCCTCATTTTAAGATTTTTTCAACTACACATGTTATCGTTTATAAGGTGGATTTATAACAGCTTTTGAGGAAAATTAATGTTGTAATCTGTGATATTAGTGTAATGGGTGTATTTGTTAGGTTTCCAGTCCTTCACTTTAAGATTGTCAAGTATATTGGTAGATCTGACAAAATTCAGTCACTTTACCCATAACTTGTCTATCGATTACAGTTCACGCTTCATAGATATTAGAATATCTACTTATTGAAAGACAGCTGTCAAAATCTTTAATACTTTCTGAAGTGTCTATACAAGAAAGCTGTGATCATGGCTTTGTACTCTATAAAAGTAAGTTAATTAATTAAAAACGCATTTGATAGATAAACATAAAAAGCAGTACATACCAAATGCTTACCATTATGTATAACAATAAATGCAATTTCTATTATTGAATGTTGATTTGAATTAATGTAAGATATAGCACTACGGAAATTCCACTGCAACAAATTCAGCCTCTATTTAGGTAGACACACAGTTATTGATTCTGTCTAAATTAATGTTGTAATCTGTGATATTTGTTTTAAAACCAATTAGCTACAGCGAGAGAGTGTACCAAATTTTATTACTATTTCTCTTATACCTATTCCAAGTGTGTTCACAGTCCAAGGGGAGCTACTCTGATATAATTAAGCGTAATTTGAAGTTATCTTCCTTGAATCTGCTTTCTGCATGGTCTGTCAGTACATGCGGTTTTGACGTCAACAATGGCACAATCAAAAAGGTACGTAGATATATTTTCCACATAAATGATTTTGATAATCATTATAAAGCAAAGTTGTAGTCAAACGTATGAACTTGAAAACAGTGTTTTACATTTTTAAGTTATGTGTGGTATCATTGTTTGAAGTTCGATCCCAAATATGGGATCGTGGTATCGACAGGGTAGGGGTTTTGTAGCATTACAATAATCATACCAGCTACTCATATGTCTTCAATGTTGTTACTTTTTAGACTACTTAGTGTTCACAAAGTCTTACTGTGCTTGAAGATGATAGACAGATGAGGACAGTGTCGACGAAAACGGTGACAAAAGTTCACCATCTTACGGGAACGTTAATCAACTCTCCACAAGGTCTACTGTTACTGTCAAGATACGAGGATTGAGGTCAACTGTGGGAGAGGACATTGATTCACAAGAAACGGTAAAACCTGTTTTCCTTTTTATTGTTTCCATTGATGATTTATCAAATTATTAATCTTCAAAGACTTCGTATTCCATGATCCTCATCTGTTATTTCTTTTCGATTTCAGCTTCCCGGGGATACAGCCACACCTGCACCACCGACCGATTGGACCTATGGCGAGCGCCGGGTACCCAACTCTGAGAGCAAAACACTTAGAAAGTATTGGCCTAAATTTAAGATTTTAACAGTTGTATACCAATAAGAAGATCTTTTAATATCTATATAGCGGAAACTACTATAGATAGCACGCAGATATGTGTACGCTTGTTGTGCCAATCCATATTCAAAAAAATGCTTTAATTTCATGAATAGAAATATGTTCAAATCATATGTGTACAGTGGGTGAACTCTGTCAGACCTACCTATTTGCCATTAACTTGCCTCTCTATTAAATACAGGAAACAAATACACCCATTAAGTCTGTGTTGCCTAAATTATTTGGAGGCAGTGTATTATTCGACCTACACTCCCGCGAACCCTTCTGCAATGGTTTCACCAAAATTTGTTTATATACAATTATTTCATATACGTTTTAATGACTTATTTCGCTGATTTAACATATCTTGATAAGAAAAAACAATAAGATGTCTAACAAGATCCCCCGATTAAGATTTTAGAACATGAAAAGTTATTCCTTATATTAAAAACTATTTGATTTCAATTTTTCAACTTAATTTGTTTTAATTAATTCATAACTGTTTCAGTGATATATTTTCGGGTTTAACATGTCTTGATAAAAATAAACATTTTGACAAATTAAAATCCCCCCTGGTAAGGTTTTAAGAAGTCATAACTTGAATCCTAAAACTAATAACTATTTTATTGCAATATTGGTATATATTTATAGCAAAAATGAAATACTCCGAATATGACACAACAAATTTACATCAAGTTGCATGGATCCTCTGTAGCTCTACTGACAAAGGCGCTTTTTGATGACATAGAGGTCCCTGGTTCGATTCTCACTTTCGTTGTTCATAAATCTGAACTTTCTTGTTTGATTAAAACTCACCATTTTACAATTCCAATTGTTTGCGTTTGTTTAAAATCTTATAACCGACCAAGGTGGTTATGATATAACCAACCTCATCTTCCCACGGCAAGGTGAAAACGTATCGAGCAACTCTTCTCGCTTTAGACCTTGCCTTCACAAGGTAGAAAACTAGTGATCCGGAGCAGCGACACCTATCGTGATCACGAGTTACGTCCCTTTTTAGCTCTTACAAAATAGCCAATGAAATTTCGGAACAAATTCAAAATACTAACAGACGATCTTTTTGAAAACTATCCGAGCGAAATTAAATTTATAAATTTGTAAATAGAGATTACAAAACGAGTGAGTGTTGAATATCAAAATATTTAAACGAGATATTTTCAAATGTTTTGATTTATTCACGAGCGAAAGCGAGTGAATAAATTAAAACTTTGAAAATATAAAGTTGAAATATTTTCGATATTCAACACTCACTCGTTTTGTGATCTATTTATTACATACAAAAGGGAATTTCTATTTCTTTGAAACCAAGATCACACCATGCGCGACATAGTTGCGTAATGATACACTGGTGAGGTACCTCTATGTTCGCAATAGCCAAAACATAGTCCCGTTTTCCGTTAGCATCATCTTCACCTCTAAATAAAATCCTACTTTAAACAATCATTTGTGTACAGTTTATCGACAGAGTTATCCAAAACCAAAACATTAGCAAATATCTTAACAATAAAAAACGACGCTGTTGTCGGTACTGTACAGTAGAGAGATCGTCACAAGCTTCAAGTGATGACAGTGACGTGGATTTTGAACGGTTCAACCGACCTTGCTAAACGTTACTAGATGAATGCTGATAATTCAATATTTTGTTTGATTATGTAAATCGATGTTCATGTTATAAATGAGACTGCATCTTAACACAACCCTGAACCGTTTCTAAAATCTCGGCTTTCACTCAAACATCCAAAGCTCCGTGTTGACAAAACGCGTCCGTTGACTACAAAAGGGAGATAACTCTTTTCAAACTAAATTTAGACAAGATATTTTGTTATTTAGTGATGAAATAGCCGAGATCGGATCGCAAATATTAGTTTGATAATTTTGCACATATATCTTTGTTGTGATGCAATTCTATTCTGAGGGAAAATACAAAAATGGAAAAAATATGATCAATTAAAAATTTGAAACGGCGGGGGATTCGGTAAAACCCGATCAGCTGATTGCAAAAGTAGTACGGCATTATGACGTAACTATCGTTGAATAACCTGCTTTGGTTACACAACACTCGTTGAATAACTTTCAAATGGTTACACAACACTTGTTTCAAATAACCAAAATTATCTCATGAAGATATTCAGAACACGTATGTAATAAAAATCTATCTAGCATATTGCTGTTACAACAGTTCTGACATTTATGTACAGCATGTCAGCAAAATGGCCGTTAAAACATCATCCTCCATCAATGGAATTCATATTTATTGGTAGAATCATCTCAAAATGTCAAAATTAAAAAGCAATAGTGCTACATGTGCAATGACTGTGAAATTGCACACAGTTTGAAATATCATTTGAATTATCAAAGGGACACTTACTTTTGGAACATTAACTGAAAGCTCCTTTCATAATCCCTTACAGGACGCTCAGTCGATTTCCATAGCAATAAAGTCTTTAAGGAGCTATCCCTCAGCCCACATTCTCATATGTATGACCCTGGAACATACAACATATTTCAGAGCTTTTCTCTTTGATCATTCTTTAAGTCTTGAATTTTGAGCAAGTGATGGCCTCTTATTAAATACAATTTACTAAGCTGTACGATGAATAACATTACGTCTTATAACAGGGTAAAGTTACACATAAATATGGCGTCATTCTGAATATCAAATCATTAACACAACTTTCCCTTCCCCTTTTCAACAATAAAAACATGATTTATAAAATGACCTGAAATTTTAGTTTAAAAATATTATTTTGTCTCATGAATAAAGCAATAGTATTTTAATACACTTCTACGCCTGGCCACTACAATGTAGAGACATCAGTATGATGTAACAATGATATAAGCTATCATATGTGAAAATTCGACATATTTCCAAGAGACTGTTGAAATATCATGTTTGATTTTTCATTTAACAGAAAAAACATTGACCTATTAGTTCAAATATTTGGTATATTATTGTTAAGGCCATCATTGTTTCACATGAAGTTGTTTAAACTTCAAATACGCTGCATGACTTACTACTAGGTATTTATGGTATTTATGCAATGGATGTTTTGAAAATTAAAATATTAAAAAAGGTCCCTTTAAACATTGAATAAATTACAAATAAACACTAAAAAATCGTTAACAATTATTAGGAAATATATTGTATCTTCTTATGAATGCTCAACACTTTCACTCAAACATGCTTTGGACTACTTTTCCTAACAAAATTTGAATGGCGCAGCAGTGGAACACCAGCCACATCAGTTTAAAGTTGAAAAATTTATAAAAGTGTCATGTATAAGCTTAAATCTTTAAAAAGAACCGACTCCCTGACATCTAACCATCTATTATCTAACTCTTGAAGGTACTATTGTAAAGTCTTTCTTGGTTTACTTTATAAAATATTTCCTAATGTCAAAACTACAGTAAAAGCAGTCAATGTAAACGTTCAGGGAAAAAGTACCTTACAGGGACAATAGCATGTTTTTAGGGGGAGTATAAGTGTGTTCACACAAAAAAATGGCCTCCAATGGACCTGATGTGCCCTTTTAATACAAAATACATGAAGGTCAAGGCTACTTATTTTTTCATTTGTAAACGGTTAAACTCTAGTATCAGACCAATTAACAGCAAAACCTTCACTTATTTTTTTAAATTAGTTTTTACTTAGTCTAAGTATTAAATCAAGCCTAAAGATTCACTTACCTGCTGCTAGTGCAGAGGGTGACACGTGTCTTCTCGAAATGCCTCAAGTCTGATTATGAAGGAATATGGTTGTTCTGGTTGTCATCTACAGTCCAGCAACTCATTATTGAAACAGATCCCAGACACTTCAGAATTTACATTTACAGTTTACATGTTTAGTAGAGGGATGATGACATTTCATTATCTATGACAATTTCAAACATTTGATTTTGTAATTAAAAAATAACTATACAAGTACATCTTTTCATGAATGGTAAACATCAGAAAACAAATTTCATCAAACTAATTTGTAAAGAAGATCATAACTTAAATATAGAAATACACTATATATCTCTGATCGTTATTAACAGCCATCATACTTGAAATACATCAAATTTTATATCCTGCGGATGAAACTCTGAGACTGACAGTGCAAATTAGATTGAAAAAACTACTTGGTTCGTTTCAGTGCAGAAAGTGTCAAAATGTCAGTAACTTTGATGAGGAAGAAAACTATATTGTCCAAAAACTGATTCATATTTTTTTTAATGTCACAGTTCAGTATATGGTTTAAACAATTGAAAATATTTTTCAACTATTTCTTTATGTAAAAAACTAACAACACAATTATGCTTTTGATAAGTTAATCATAAAAGTAATGACATATATTTTTCTGCAGCTAAAAAGGCTTAGATTGAAACTTATCTTATGATATTTAAGTATAACAGTACTTCACCTTTTACAAGTCGGATAATGTCATAGCCTTGTCCTCAAACGGTGCCTACATAACAATATGATGCCAACTGGCTTTGTCCTTAGGTTCTTGTCCTATTGAGTGTACATATTTTTTGACGGTTGCAAAGGTTATAACCGAAAACATATTTTAATAATCACCTTCTTGATTTCTGATCCCATCTTCAAATCAGTTTGGATGATATCAACATACTTTTTACTTGATAAGACTTAAAGTTCACATAACCACAAACATATTTCACTATTTTCTTTGGACTATAGACAGTCTGATTACAATATTGTGTAGTGCGTTAACGGTCGCTACTCAAATAAGTTTAGTTTGGTAATGAAAGCCGTTTTTGAAAGCCACCTTTGATGGGCCGCTTAGACCTTTCTGACAACAAACAAGTGAATGCATGACTTGTCACGCCCCCATTTTGTGACGTCATAAACAGAATCAGCTTCGTAATCTATACATCTATCGTAACAACACCACAGCAAAAACACCAATAATTAACGATTTTCAGAAAATGTTTTCGACTCAGTTAGATAAATCATTTGACGATGTAACTCTACTAAGCATTAGGTGTAAAAAAGATATCCACATCAATGGTAATTAAACAATTATTAAGGCGGTATTTCAGTTGAAATAATGATGCGTTACTCTGGGTTACAGGTGGGTTTTTCACAGCCGATAATTACGCTGTCTAAATGAAAGGCTAATTAAAGGTGTTTATTGGACAAATTAACACAAATTAAGTCCAGCTTTTATTTTTTTGGGGGGTAAGGTCGAGGTTAGTTGTTGTTTAAGGAAGGCATGATAAAGAGCCATTTCGTGAGTTGTTGGAGGTCTTGGAAAATGATATCAATTGATCGAAAGTATTGACTCTAGTAACAAAGTTTAATCTAACAGCTAATTGTCTGTATCAGAGCAAAATGATATGCGATGGAAATCACGGAGTGACTCTTTAAACACAAAATGAGATTCAAACTCAAAATATATATGCTGCATGTTTGAACTATCTTTGTCTGCAAATCACGGAGTGTCTCTTTAAACACAAAATGAGATTCAATCCCAAAATATATATGCAGCAAGTTTTGACTATCTTCGTCTCTATAGGAGACGGGTCTTATTTATCATTTAAAGCCCTCCCTATCAACTGTCCCTTACATCAGACAGGTGGTATATCAGTTGTTAACCAAGCGTGAAGAAAATAGGCCTTTTAATATTGACATTCCTTACTTTGTGTCACTCTGAACCGGATTTTTTCTGATCCTGTTTCTACATTTAATCAATGATTAGAAATGAGAATAACGGATTACATGCAATTTCATTGAATTTGATAAAATTGTATATCTTGAATCTTCATTCATATATCTATTAATTGTTTCTGTTAAAGTTGGTGCCGTTCTATTCTTCTAGTCAAGTATTTGCAATGCCAAAATTAAGTTTTCCTTCCTTCGAAAGAAATGAGATATTTGACAGAATACAAATCACATGACTACCCTGACTAGGACAACACTGATGTCATTATTGACTGAAAATACTATAAAAAATTCTCTAAAAATACCACATTGCATTCCATATACCATGAAAAGTCAAAGTAGTCAAAAACTTATTAAAACTTTTTAAAAATATTAAAAATGCAAAACACACATTACAAAACAAGAAAAAAATATGAGATTGTATATGAGATGAAACTTTTCATTTCCATTGATGTTTCTTTTCATAAGATGAATTGGTCTTAAGGGCAGTTTACTATGTCAAAAAACAGCATACAGTTCACTGAAACGCGGAACAAAATTATTGAGGTAACAAGAATCCATAGAAATAGATTTTTTTTATCTTTGATTTCAATGGAATCTTCATAATTTCCCACAGGTCTGAATTATTTTTTTTTTGGTCAGATTTCATTGATCACGGCCTTAAAGTTTAGGTAAGTTCATTCTCGCCCTTTGGAAATAAGCCTCCTTGGTATCTAAAAACCTACTAAATGGGAAAGAACGGCTTCCTATCGTTAAAAGTAGGCATTTTGTTGCATGAGGTAATTCTTAAGTGTTCAACGTCAAACCAAAGTGTTTGGTTAATTTAACTATAACTTCTTGTAAAGTGTCAATCCAATAAAAAAACTATCCCTAGGTTAACAGACAAAAATGGTAAAATCATATTAGCTATGCACAAATGTTAATACATTATAATGATATAATGATATTGGATACTTTCCCGACGCAAATTTCCATCCACTACTGAATTCTCAAGGTGCTACCAACTTTATATATAAGCCTGGTCTAACCAAAGCTGACATATTTGTCGCTAGAAGGTCACCATCAACACAACTATTTACCAGGTACTCATTTACTGCTGGATTAACAGAGCCAAAATGTGACTATTGCCCAAGGTTACACCACAGGTAATTCAACTCGTGTTTAAGTGTGTGGCAGGGAATCAACACTTTAAACTCTCAGTCTTAATTCAGCAAGAAGTGAATAGCGGTTGATGGGTCATTGTTCAGGACCACAGTACCACTGTCATTTTATAATACATTTACATGTTTCCAATTTCATTGATAAACTGATGATTTTTAGTTTCTGGGCGGGATAGTGCTGTGGTCAACACCTTTTGCTTCGGACCAAAAGGACCCGGGTTCGATCCCCGCCACGGACTCGGCAACTTTGTCTGTTATAGAACTGTTTTACACTGTTTCAGCGCAGTGTCGTTCATTGTTCGCTAGTTCAGGTCGATGTTCGCAGGTTTCAGTGCAATGCTTACCCACAAAAAGGGATCGGATTCTCTCTGCAATCATACATGTTGATGTATATAACCCCAGATCATTTCACCTTACCACCACTTTTTTAAATGATAGTTTTTTGTCTTTTTCTACAAATAACACAGACTTAAACATAGCCACTAAATTCTTCAAAAATAATTGAAAGTCAGTTTCTGCGTTGGACGATCTAAAAGTTTCTTTCAATCTTTGATGAACTATAGTAGTTTCTCAGTGAACTTTCAATTCGATGTTGGAACAAGATAGTAGTTTGGTGAACTTGTCACAGATCGGTTCAAAAAGATTAACCTTGTGTTTAAGGTTTTCTATATTTAATTTGAAACTGACCTGTGAAAACTAGACCACATGGCCGTGCTCTAAACATATTAACATCAGCGTTTAACTTCAATGTGATTAATTTAATAATTGCGTCAGAATTAAAAAACATTTGTGTATTTTCATCAAATCACAATTCTTCAGTTATTATTCTTCGTAATAGATCTGGATAAAATACATACAAATGTAGAGAAGAATTGAATCATTGATTGATGCAAATGCATGTAATTTTTTCGACAATCAATCAACATTGTAACTTTGCAATCAAACGTTTACAATACAACATACAACAATTAATGCATTCTTATCACAAAAAGTAACAAGTCACTGAAACCATCTCTTGCATGCAAAATCTTAACAGATATACATTTTCAAATTTGTCATAGTTTCAATTCTATGACATTGATAGAACATGACAGACATGTAATAACCAAAACAGAACATTTAATCAAAACAGGTACTCTGAACATGTCAATTAATGAATTACAGGACTAATTTTATAATTTGTACTTCAGGATATTTGGTTTATATTTTAACTGTAAACTTATTTTGCAATGTAAGCTCATTGTGTTCTTCGTGTTAAGACGATTTTACCATACTTGTGTAGACACTTGACCTTGATTGAAGCTGCCTTAAAATATCATCTTTCAACAGTAAACCTCTCCTTGTCTGAAATTTTCTAGGGAAGCACACATAAAATATCTCTAAAAATTGATACTTGTGACTTTCTGTTGGTAGTTTTCAACTCTTTGGTCTTTGATTATGCTATTTTAAGTGTAATATTTTCCTAATTTGGGTATTTTCTTTACTTTGCAGTCTCTTATCCCTTAAGAAGCCATGCCATGGCCAGGATTATCTGTTTTCGACAGAACAAAGATGAAATTAGGCTTTAGGGTGTGGTCCCTGTGGCCACTTATTACAGGGCCACCAAAGCTACAATTTATAATCCTCACTAGTCAAGGAGTCTGTACACCAAGTTTCAGCTTTCTAGGCCTTATGGTTCTGGAGAAGAAGATGAAGTAGGTTTTTATGGTGTGGCCCCTGTGTTCCTTATTAGGGGCCACAGGGCCACCAAAGCTACAATCTATAATCCTCACTAGTCAAGGAGTCTGTACACCAAGTTTAAGCTTGAGAGGCGTAGGTGTCCTTCCTGAAATAAGTGAGACGTCAATCAAATGTTACTGCTGTATTTGGATTTGGATTGCTGTATATGGTTCGTTTTAAAAAAATCATCACTTGGTATTGCTGATTGAAATGTTGCACTATATTATAAATGGTGTAAAATGATATCAGGAAAGCTGCGGGCAACCATTAAATAAATATGAACTGGAAAACTTGATGAGAATGTTCAACGTTTGTTAGTGTGATGTTTAGGAATTGGAGGACTGTATTATCCCATTATAACAAAGTTCACAAAAAATAAGTTCAATTTGTTCTAATACACTCCGCATTGCAGTGTGAACTGATTTAAACAACATAAATGTTTGAATACTACTTGAATGATAACAAACAATGCTCTGTTAAACTTGTTATGAGATTTATTGATAATTCATGTAAGCTGTTTTCCTATCCTATGTAATTACATAGCAAATTGAAATATGTTTATTTTGATTGCAGCCTTATCATCATTGTTGAATTTCTGTTAGAGTGCTCAGCGAATCAGGTACACGGATAGCAAATGCAATTTATTTATTATCAATTGATCGAAAAGTATTGACTCTAGTAAGAACGTATAATCTAAAGGTTAATTGTCTGTATCAAAGCAAAATGATATGTGATGCAACTCCCAGAGTGGCTCTTAAAAAACACAAAATGAGATTCAAACTCAAAATATATATGCAGCAAGTTTGGACTATCTTCGTCTCTATAGGAGACGGGTCTTATTGATTATTTAAAGCCCTCCCTATCAACTGACGCTTACATCAGACAGGTGGTATATCAGTTGTTAACCAAGCGTGAAGAAAATAGGCCTTTTTATAATGACATTCCAGACTTCGTGTCACTCTGAACCGAATATTTCCTGATCCTGTTTCTACATTTAATCAATGATTAGAAATGAGAAAAACGGATAACAATCCAATGTCATTAGATTTCATAAAAAAATTTATCTTGTATCTTATTCACGTATCTGTTTATTGTTTCTGTTAAAGTTAGTTCCGTTCTATTATGCTTGTCAAGTATTTGCAATGCCAAAATTAAGTTTTCCTTCCTTCGAAAGAAATGAGATATTTGACAGAATACAAATCACATGACAATCCTGATCAGGACAACACTGCTGCCATTATTGACTGAAAATACTATAAACAATTCTTTAAAAATACCACATTGCATTGCATATACAATGAAAAGTCCAAGTACTCAAAAACTTATTAAAACTTTTAAAAAATATTAAAAATGCAAAACACACATTACAAAACATGCAAGAAATATGAGATTGTCCAAATTCAATGTTCAAAAAGAAATAAATCATTTGGGAACAGAGAGCTAAAATACCCAAATAACTATTCTATTTGCGCAAATTTGTCACAATGACCAACTTTTAAAAGAAACAGTAGTCTATCTTCATTGTATTGGATAAAAAAAACTAGAGAGGAGTAGGTGTCCTTCCTGAAATAAGTGAGACGTCAATCAAATGCTACTGCTGTGTTTGGATTTGGATTGCTGTATATGGTTCGTTTTAAAAAAATCATCTCTTGGTATTGCTGATTGAAATGTTGCACTATATTATAAATGGTGTAAAATGATATCAGGAAAGCTGCGGGCAACCACTAAATAAATATAAAGTGGAAAACTTTATGAGAATGTTCAATGTTTGTTAGTGTGATGTTTAGGAATTGGAGGACTGTATTATCCCATTATAACGAAGTTCACAAAAAATAATTTCTATTTGTTCTAATACACTCCGTATTGCAGTGTGAACTGATTTAAACAACATATATGTTTGAATACTACTTGAATGATAACAAACAATGCTCTGTTTAACTTGTTATGAGATTTATTGATAATTCATGTAAGCTGTTTTCCTATCCTATGTAATTACATAGCAAATTGAAATATGTTTATTTTGATTGCAGCCTTATCATCATTGTTGAATTTCTGTTAGAGTGCTCAGCGAATCAGGTACACGGATAGCAAATGCAATTTATTTATTGTCAATTGATCGAAAAGCATTGACTCTAGTAAGAACGTATAATCTAAAGGCTAATTGTCTGTATCAAAGCAAAATGATATGCGATGCAAATCACAGAGTGGCTCTTTAAACACAAAATGAAGATTCAAACTCAAAATATGTATGCAGCATGTTTGGACTATCTTCGTCTCTATAAGAGACGGGTCTTATTGATTATTTAAAGCCCTCCCTATCAACTGTCGCTTACATCAGACAGGTGGTATATCAGTTGTTAACCAAGCGTGAAGAAAAAAGTCCTTTTTATATTGACATTCCAGACTTTGTGTCACTCTGTACCAGAGTTTTCCTGATCCTGTTTCTACAATTAATCAATGATTAGAAATGAGAAAACCGGATAACAATCCAATGTCATTAAATTTCATAAAAAAATTATCTTGTATCTTATTCACGAATCTGTTTATTGTATCTGTTAAAGTTGGTGCCGTTCTATTCTTCTAGTCAAGTATTTGCAATGCCAACATTAAGTTTTCCTTCCTTTCGAAAGAAATGAGATATTTGACAGAATACAAATCACATGACAATCCTGATCAGGACAACACTGGTGCCATTATTGACTGAAAATACTATAAACAATTCTATAAAAATACCACATTGCATTGCATATACAATGAAAAGTCAAAGTAGTCAAAAACTTATTAAAACTTTAAAAAAATATTTAAAAAATGCAAAACACACATTACAATACATGCAAGAAATATGAGATTGTCCAAATTAAATGTTCAAAAAGAAATAAATCATTTGGGAACAGAGAGCTAAAATACCCAAATTACTATTCTATTTGCGCAAATTTGTCTTTTAAAAGAAAGAGTAGTCTATTTTCATTGTATTGGAGATTTAGCTGATTGGATATAAAACTAGAGAGGCGTAGGTGTTCTTCCTGAAATAAGTGAGACGTCAATCAAATGCTACTGCTGTATTTGGATTTGGATTGCTGTATATGGTTCGCTTTAAAAAAATCAGGCCGTGGTATTGCTTATTGAAATCGTGCACTATATTATAAATGGTGTAAAATGATATCAGGAAAGCTGCGGGCAACCATTAAATAAATAAAAACTGGAAAACTTGGTGAGAATGTTCAACGTTTGTAAGTGTGATGTTTAGGAATTGGGGATACTTTTTCAATGGCAATCAATATTTTTTTACGATATGTATGCTGTATTGTAGAGATTATTAACCGAGTGTGTTTCCGTATCATTAATATCATATAATAGGAATAACATTTGTATTATGCGAGCCTTTGGCGATGTCATTTTGAAATTAACGGGTTTAAACGAAAAAATATGATTCCTTCTAAAAATATGTTTGACCTAGATTTCGCGGAGTAATTGCTTTCACCATAAACCAAGGTGAAGGTCATATTGTCGGAGATGTATAGTTGTGAACAGTCTAGAAATATTCCTTCATGAAATTATTTTTTCACAGTGTTAGAGACGTCTTCTACAATCTATCGACATTTTCAGTCTGATTCTCAGTTCACGAGTAAACATTGTATCTTTTTATAACACAAAATGTGTAAGAATCACTTGTCAACTTCGCTACAACAGGGGAAGTAACTCTAACTGCATTTTGAAAAGCTGCATTGTCATTGTTGTTACGCCAGTTCAGTTACGGTATCCTATTTATCCTATATACGCCAACTATTTGCGAAGGTGAGGTTGTTGCATTTGTTACTCTGCTACTAGATAATCTGTACTATCACTAGAATATGATTTGTTTTTACTTATAAGTTGGTAACGACACGGTCAAAGCATTCTAGGCCTATGTTATTCACGAAAATTGAAGCACATATGTATTTTTTCGATAGCCGATATTGTTAGCAGCATATCGTTATATTTTATAAACGCAAGATGAAAACAACTTGAAATGCTTCGATAACCATGCTATAATTTTTAAAATACGAATGCGTGATAAATTTACCCTGATGGATTTTGTTTACGACATTTTATTCAATAAAAAAACACAAAACCTGAAAGCTCCCGATGACGTTATCAATGGTTAGTGACCGTTTTAGGACTCGCATGAAATGAATGTAGTTTTGAGAAAATAGTTCGGGTTTTGACCTAATTTGCATCTTTATCAGATTTTGAGCAAATCGGATACCAAGTTTATCCGATAGCTTTATTGCATCGATAACATCATCCAATACATGATAACTAAGTTTACAAGATATAATTTGTATTTGTTTCTGATACCCAGTGGTTCTCACTACGCCTGCAGTGTGAAATGATTTGATCAACATGTATGTTTGAATACTACTTGAATGATAACAAACAATGCTCTGTTAAACCTGTAAGGAAATTTATTGAAGGTCATGTAGACATAGACAAAGTTTTGTAATAACTTTAACTGATTCAGATCTGTATAACAACTAGTTGAAAGCATTATTATGTATTGGCAAACATACAGTCTGGAAAACTTATATATGTAGCAGTGTAAATGCAGTTCAGATATTGCAATAACGTTGGAAAAACCAGAGAAGTGCTCTCCGTTTTTTAAGGGGGTAGTTCGTTATCTTCATTTCCATGATGACAGTGATGATATGAGGTTATTTGCAAGGGTTCAAGAATATATTTTCCTGTTCCCTTTTGATTATCATTTTGTGGTTTTTAACTATTTTAAAAAAACGCATACAGTTCACTGAAACGCGGAACAAAATTATTGAGGCAACACGAATTCCATGAAATTAGATTTTTTAAAAATCTTTGATGTCCATGGTATCTTCATAATTTCCCAAAGGTCTGCATTATTTGTTTTTGTCAGATGTCATTGATCACGGCCTTCAAAATTAGTTCATTTTATTCTCGCCTCTGGGAAATAAGCCTCCTTGTTATCTTAAAACCTACTAAATGGGAAAGAACAGCTTCCTATGGTTAAAAGTAGGAATTTTGTTGCATGAGGTAATTCTTAAGTGTTCAACGTCAAACCAAAGTGTTAATTTAACTATCTTCTTGTAAAGTGCAATTAAATGAAAAAAACTATCACTAGGTTAACAGACCGGTAACCTTTGCAAAAATTGTATAAACATTCTAGCTATGCGCAAAGGTAAATACATTATAATGATATAATGATATTGGATACTTTTCAGACGCAAATTTTCATTCACTACTGTATTCTCAAGGTGCTACCAACTTTATTACTCTGGTCTAACCAAAGCTGACATATTTTGTCACTAGAAGGTCACCATCAACGCTACTATTTACCAGGTACTCATTTCCTGCTGGATTAACAGGGGCACAATGTGATTAAAGTTTATTGCCCAAGGTTACACCACAACTCGTGTTTCAATGTGGGGCAGGGAATCAACACTTCAAACTCTCAGTATTTATGCAGCAAGGAATGGATAGCGGTTGACTAAGCATTGTTCAGGACCACAGTACATGTATAAAATTTCTCTCCCTTTTCTTGATAAATTGTTCACCTTTAGTTTTTGGGTGGGATAGTGCTGTGGTCAACACCTTTGGCTTCTGAAGAGGACCGGGGTTCGAACCCCGACATGGACTCGGCAACTTTGTCTGTTTAAGAACTGCTTTACACTGTTTCAGCGCAGTGCCATACATGGCAGCCGATGTTCGCAGGTTTCATTGCAATGCTTATCCACAAAAAGGTATCGGATACATATTAATGTTTATAACCCCAAAACATTGCACCTTACCACCACCAATTATAATTGTAGTTTGTTGTCTTTTCCAACAAGAAACACAGCCTTAAATATAACCACTAAATTTTTTAAGAAATGAATTTCACAATATAGTTGTCCACACGGTTATAACCTGTTTGAAACTTGTTATATAAACTTGTATAATTGGCGAGCTTGCCGAGCCAATTATGCAAAAGTTTATATTACGAGTTTCAAACAGGTTATAACCGTGTGGACAACTGTATTATGAAATCCATTTCTTATAAATTCCCACTTTGTATTTAAAGCCAGAAGTGTTTTTATATCATTCGAAATGCGATTCTGTATTAACTTCTAAGCTGCTTGTCGCTCTGACCTAGATATCAGTTAGACACAGGCGGGTCTCTACCGGGTTTAAGCGCATGCAAAAGTAGTTCTTAACAAAAAAGGAAAAGATGCACTTCTTTATTCCACAAATAATCCTTTATGGGTATCATGTTAATAACAATAAAATGTTTTGGGACAAAAACTAAAAAATATGTAAAGTTTGATTTCAATATTCCAAAATTAACAATTTGCACTCGCGTATTGATACTGTCCTGTATCGAGTGTAGAGTATCAGCTCTAATTTTAAAAGCTCGACGTGCTTGGGAAAGTTGGGTTGTTTGTTGACAATGAATGTAAACATAAATTATTTAAAGTCCCTCGATAAATAATGCCAATTGCAGGCCCGCCGATATTAGACACTGTCATTGACAATGACGAGTACATGTTTTCAAACACGGCAACATCGTTTTGATCATTGGGGGCCTCGAAGCTGTCCATGAAGGCAGAGAGCGCGCCACGACACTATTTGTTGTGCATGGAATTGGGTGCCTTGAAACGGTGTTGCCGCAAGTCAGGTCATTCAGAATGGAGCTCAACTCAAGCTTTTGAAATGATGTACATTACATTCTTTAACTTTGCCCACTATTCTCATTTCTGTGACTGGAGATGAACATGTACAACTTTATTTATTTACAACATAATGTTTATTCTTCAAACATCAAAAACAGATTATTAGGGCGAGTGTTACTAATAAACAGAAAAATAATATTTGCAAAAAGTGAGTCTCAGTGGTGACCATCAAGACTGGGGTAAGGCTGGAATGTGGCTGTAAGATCAGGGGAATCCCCGAGAAATGTAGTTCCGGCACGATATCGTATAAACTTCATTTACTGAAAGTTATTTTGTATAACCTGCGATTTAGGGTTCATTGAAATGTATACCGATCACATGACCTTGTAAGATCCAATCAGAATCGAGCATATCGTTTACATTTCAAAGTCTGAATTTATATGCATATATCTTTAGTATAATCCATCAACAATGCAAATACATGAACTTTGCAATCAAATGAACATTACGACATAATGCATTCTTATCAAAAATAATAAAAAGTCACTTAATGTATTTTTTTAAATTCAAATTCTTATAAGAAATACGTATCAATGATTTCTTAGTTTCAATTTTATGACATTAATAGAAAATGACAGACATGTAACAACCAACACATAACATTTTAATCAAAACGGGTCCTCTGAACAGGTCAACTAATAATACACAGGACTAATTTTATAATGTGTACTTCAGCAAACTCCCTTTGCGGCCTCGGTACTCCAGTCATTAATAGGCTTAATCAATTTTAGAATGAATTTTAAAAATATAGCTCCAGGCATACTCATTACTGCAGCTCAAGTATGTTATTGGCATCTAATCAACCCATGTCCACTACAGTCATGAAATAATGAATAGTCATGAAATAATGAATAGAAAATCAGATAGGTCTTCTATCTCAACTAATCTCTCCCCCGGGATATGTAACTTCAGTATGTTTCTGACCTGGATGGCAAATCATTGAATTGTGTAGATGATAAAATCATACTTTTCGTTCAGGATCAGGACGACTACAGTGTATATATAAACTGTATTTTTCAACAATGTATGAATAAATTCATTGGCATGTTTATCCGATTATTTTACTGACTTCCTTGTTTGTACATCGTTGAAATAACTAGACTTATTGTTTGAGGGTTAAATGTCGTATTTTTCAAAGGCAATCATTTGATTAATTATTTTGTAAAATACAACCGAAATCGATTTTGAAAAATCATATACATCCATTTGGCCTTTATCGCAGGAATAGAAAAAGAATTGGCAAGCACACGCTCTCATTTTCCTAGGGCAATATGGGCCTGGTATGCAACATCACAAAAATGTTTTTGATTTCAATGCAATCAATTTGAAACAATTAAAGTGACTCTTTAATGGACATACACACCTCAGTTGATCGCATATTTAAGTCCCTAACGCAAAAGGTTTCCATTGTAAAATGACCCAAGGCAGTTTTTGCCTGATACGTGAAAATATCTTCTACGAATATGATAACAGGGGGGGGGGGGGGGGGGGGGGTATTATATACTTGTATCTATAATCTTGTAATATATTTGACATACACAATAAACTATTGTAAAAATTGACGAAATGTTCCAAAAACACATTTGTTCAAAAGCAGTTGAAACATAATTTACATAAATCAAATCTGTTAAAGAGGGACTGAAATGCAATAGTGATAACAATTTCACATGGACTCAACTTTAAATTTCTGAAATCGACCTAGAAACGGCTTAATTACGACTGTATAAAGAACACCGCCTAATTAGGCCGGCGAACAGAATAAAACGCACTGAAGCGTGACTGCCTCGTGACGTGTTAGTAGGCGATGTGATACCCCCTTGTGTGCCCTCGTTATGTAAAACAACACAAGCTAAAAGTACAGCTCGATGTTTAACCGTCGATTAAACACCCTAAACAACATCCACACATCTCAAACCTTCAATAAATCGGTAGTTTATTTATTCAACTGGCAATTTGAATTGATGAAAACGTAAGACCCTGATAAAAAACGAAGTTGTGCGCATAATGCTACAGCATGTAGGCCTAGATGGTCTCGCTTTGCGCAATGTTGTCATAAGACTGCACGTGAGAACCCGGATGTTTATGTAAACAATTGCTCCCGTGTGAACTGTTTTATCTTCGTGCACAGTTGTTGGTTGTTATTGAATATTACTTTAGTAGCACAGCAGAAAGGATGTAATTATACAATACTATTTTTTTTACATTTAAACCATTTTTTTAGAATTGCCTTTGACTTCATTTTGTAACAGGATAAAAAATATATACGTTTTTCTTAGTTATTTCATTTAGTGATGGACAATTTACAATTCTCAATGAAAGACATGTATTGGATGATCACTGATATCTTGTTTAAAACATTATTTTAATAGGGCATTTCACTGAAAATCTTAATGTTTTCACTCTTGTACATAGAGGAGATATTTTCCACAACAATACCCGATACATGGCCAAACAGAATGAAGATTTATTAAATGAACCTTATCCAAAATAATTATCAGATAGAGCAAAAACGGTATTCCTAATTTCAGGTTAATAGGTTATGATTTACCTATCGGAGAAAAAAGGGATGTTAAGGAATACAATTGCTATTTGATGTTACCTAATTAGCTGATGTCATAAAATAGCCAGGTGTTGATGATTGTGCATTATATAACCTACCTGCTATAGTCATCATTTGATATAATCTAATTAGGAAACAGACAGGAAATACGATAGACAGTAAAGTAATTGTGTAATAAGTGAGTATCTGATCGAAAGAGAGTAAGTAACACCTGCAGACCAATGTCATTGTTTATTCAACCTTTTTACACAACGTTTAAATCTAAATGTGAGCATTGTATATTCGGATTATTACCATAAATCAGCGCAAAACTTTGTGCTATGTTTTATATTTTACTAATCTCCCTTTTCTCTGCATGCCAAACTGTTCATTCAGTGAAAATGCGAGCTCGAAGCAGATCGGTGTAGTGATCGGAACACGTGAGTTCGATGTAGATTGTCACATTGCTCTGTTTGACCTAACACAGCGGGTCAATTTGGCGTGAAACCATCAATATGATGGGAATTTGTCTACGGAGACTTCACCAGGAGATATTTTAGGACAGTTGACAGCAACACAATGATATAACATACTATTAATCGCTTTGAAAAGGCAGAACTGCGGATTTCGCCTATCATTTTCCATATAAGCAGACGAACGCTTCGCCTACTGCCACGTCACTTCCGGTATCCCCTGCCCGTGGCCTCTCAGCCTTGTTTTGGTTTGTCGCTGGACGGCGACAAGCAGACGCCTTGTTATGCAATGTTTACTTAGCTGTAGCTTCATTGAGAAACTATGTATCGTTGCTGTTTTGGCCTAATATTTATGTTATATAGTTATTTGACCAATATCTTTTGTAAAATATATTTAAAAAAGGTTATGCAGCCCTTCTTTAAAGATTTATAACTATAATTGACAATTTAATCTGAATTAAACTGTTTTTAATTACTTTTCGATTTCACAGGGTGTTTGGGTTCTTGGATATTCGAAATTTGATTTGTATACACTATAGCTGTCTTACTCTAAAACTGCTTGTACAAAATGATTAATCTTTGGCAAATCAATTTCAGGAAGCCATAGGAACCCGGTTTTATAATTTGTTTAACTGTTCCGTTTTTTTACTGTTGAAGTGTATCATTACTTCCACGATATATCCTTAGATAGGAAACTTAACTCACTTATTGTTTATCATCTCAAGCATAAAACTCTTTTTTAAACTGTTAAAGGTTTTCTTCACCAACAATCTTGTTAGCAGGTAATGTAAATGTGATAAGGAAGAAGTAATCATTAAAAAAACGTGTAAGATAAAAGATTTATGTAATACCACGTGCTATCAATGTAAAATCCTTAATGTAATAAATCCATTTCTTTTGAATAAAAAAACGGTTTAAGATATTATTGTTAGATAAAATAAGAAAAACGTAGGCCAATTTAAAGCTTAATCACTGCTTTAGCAGCACGTCAATACAAAATATGATTGTTTAAAATTAAAAAGTATGTATTTGTCCACATATCTTTGAATGACATCATTAAAAAACGAGATATTTCTACACTTTGATCAATATATCTCTTGAGTAATTCCTAACAAACGGTAGATTCCTCTTGTGTCACAAGGCTACCAAATGCAACAGAGTTATTTCAGGTCATGAAACACTCATTTCACAATACCGTATGATTACATATATTTGACTTTTAAATTCCAAACTTGTGAAAAGAAAAGCAAGAATGTTGCTAACGCTATTTTTGCTTATCTGGAAAAAAAACCCACTTTTTCTAGGTATACTGTTTGTCACTTCAAATTGCCCTCTACAGGCTGAAAGAAATTAAAGTTGTTGTAAGCCTCAATGAATCAATACGATTAGTTTAAAACCAGGAAATGAAATGGTTTTTTTCATTGCTTGAATGGAATAAGTCTGAATAGAGTCGGAACAACGACATAAGGCAACGTTTTTGTGAGGGCTGATTAATCAAACAGTAGATAGGAAATTATATTGACATCTAATCCAATCCAATTATTTGTGTACATCATGTAATGAGATATTCTGAACTGGATAAATCTAAATCAAGAATTACTTTAAATATGAGAATAGTTGTAGAGAAGTTAAAAGATCTTACATGAAAGACTTTGGAAACCGACATTGGCAGCAAGAAAACTCTAAGAAAACTCTTTGGGTCGCCTTTTAAAAGTGTAAAAAAGATAATGTCCGTAAGTGTCTGCTTAAAATGGGCCTTAAAGGGGCAGTAGCACGTTTTTTGGGGGAATATAGGGTGATGTCAGGAAAATGAAAATTAATGGTTTCAATTGAAAGACAATGTATTCAAACTAAATGGAGCAGTAATAATTCCAGTATATAATGGTAAGTTTAGACATGCGATTCCTTTTTCTTACAAAAATGAATTAAAGGTGTTCACACAAAAATGGCCGCCAATGGATTTGATGTGAATCTTCATTCTTTGTCCTCTGACAATGGATGATTGGCTTGTGTAATGAGATTTTTGACACTGTCAAAATAATACATTTAGCATTCACTTCCAATTATCAGTGAGAAATTCAAATTATAAAATTATAAAAAAACGTGCTACTGCCCCTATAAAGGGGCAGTAGCACGTTAATTGATGATTTTATATTCAAATTTGTTCATTGATAATTGTTAATGTTACATGTATTATTTTGACAGTGTCAAAAATCTCATTACACAAGCAAATAATCCATAGTCAGAGGACAAAGTATGAATATTCACGCAAAAAATCAATTGGCGGCCATTTTGTGTGAACACCTTTAATTCATTTTGTGTACGAAAAAGGAATCGTATGGCTAAAATCATTTTCCTGACATCACTTATATTTCTCCTAAAACGTGCCACTGCCCCTTTAAAACTAAACTTGAGAAAGAGTAGTTACGGACACAGTGGAATCCAAATAGTCCATATCTACGAACTTCCATCAGCAAACAATTCATAAATGTTTATATCTTTTAAACAGAAATAGTGGATGGCCAACGAGTAGAAATTGTAATGTAACTTTTAATAATGAGCCATTTTACAGCTCTGAAACATTTGCGAGCTAAGTTTTTCATTGCTTAAAAGGCGTTTCAAACCAGGTGAAAGTTCAGGGTCTTTTAAAATTCATAAGCATTTATTGTTACTGAAATACTAAATTGTTTCATTTAATCTGCTCTGTATGTTCACATTATGGGTGGAATGAATCTGTGTCCATGATAACTATGAGCGACATTAAGATATGAGATCTTCAGATAGTGAGACATATCATCAAACTCGTTATACGTAGTTGTAGAAATATCAAGCAAGACATAATTTCAATCATTTGCATAGGGAAAATTATTTGTGTCGCTTGCCCGACTAAATACTTTTGGTTTTTTTCGTAACATTTGTTTAAACTGTCCCCAAGATACCCTTTTTGCCTTTTTTGCTTAAAACATTCTACTGTTCCTTGAATGACAGCTATCTTACTGTGATTGATCGATTCCAATTCATTGTTTGTTTAGAAAAAAATAAACTTGAGTCTTGGGGATTTCGACAAAGCCCAAATACTAAAATAATGTAAATGTTTAACATAAGATAAAAAAATAAGATACTTAAATAAAACCAAAATACTAATTAAAAATACGATCCAAAAGAGGACCTCTAAAATGGATTCAGATGTTATCTATTAACCCAGGTACTTATGAAAGACATCATGATAACTAAAACCACAATGAAAGCATACTTCATTAATTGAAAGAAAATGAAATGGATATTGAACCAATTGGACTAAACATTTTGCAACATTATCAGATCACCAACCTATCTTAATACAATGTCCACGACCTTATTTCAATCAAAGAGTCACACAATCAAGCAATCACTCCAAGGCAACGCATTTGTTAGTGCATTGAATACTCCTCAAGACAATCCAGACTTGACTCAATTCCCTATTGGTTTGGATGCTTCAGTTACCCTTTGAGCCATGCCAACTGGAGCGTACATGTGCTCCTGGTTGAGTCATCCAAACCTGAAAGATCAACAGGTAGAAGCAAGACCAAACTTGATTTTCTGGAAGCTATGCCTCTCTTTCCGTCTCCTCCACACATTTGATGGCAACATCCACTTGCTGAATAACTTTTTAAAAATTGTAATACTCTAAATGCCAACTCATTCCTCCAACACTGTCCTTATATAAAACAGAATTCAAGTTCTAGACAAGTAGATATTAAAGACCTATTTTTGATTGATAATAATAGTGCATATTTATAAGCCGTGTATTTCCATGCATGTAATATGCTCAAGGTGCAATATGTCTATCTACAGACTTAATTTGGTACCATCTTATGTGTCCTAGAACTGAAAAATGAATTCAATGAGAAAATTTGCATTTAAAGATAGTTCGTTCATGGAACACATTTAAGTTACATATCTTCAAGCCCTACTCTAAATTTGCATGGGTGTGGACATTGCTTTTGACAAAATTAGATCTATTAATCCCATAAGAATATGTACTAGTAGTAAACTAGATATGAAAATGTTAAAGTGTAAGGAATGATATAAGGAGCTACGAGAGGGAAGACTTTGGTAGATTTATCTTTCTGTAATCTAAATCTAAATAAATCATAAAACAGCTCTACGTACATTCATTCTACCCTTGCATTTTAACTAACCAAATCGTTCAGCTTATTAAAATTGATATATGAATGTTTGTTCAAGTCACATCAAATAGTAAGAATTCAGACATTCAGGTCAATATTTTCGTTTGTGTTTTAACTCTTGAAAATGTGGTTCTAAAATCAACTGATGTTTTTTGTTTGACTGGTGATGTTTTGTGTACTTTGACATGAAACATACATTTCGTTTATCCAGTTTTTAAGTTATAGTTTGTTTAAAACAAGCGACAAGTATAAAAGTTCTTGAGAGATCCTTCATTGAATTATTTAACTGAAGTCATTGATAGAGTGATGCCTTTCCTAAAATAGTGTAAACCTTGGTTCAAGCAGCTGCAACGTTTGCCAGACATGAAAGCTTTTTGCTTTAACACTGTCGTGAGCAAAATTGGAAAAAGATCCAAGGTTATCAAAAGCACAATCTTACTTTCTTGTATCATGTCATCCTCTGTAATCTACGTAAAACGTCAGTTGTAATAAGTTCATGGATGAATTGATAAGCTTGAATAGATGATTTTATACTGGCAAAAAGGATATGAATTAACAATGACAGAATCTTTATTTTTTCCTAAAGTGGTATCAGCTGAGGTCCCAGCTTGTTGTTTCACTTTAAGTCCAAAATAATCTCATTGTCATTTCTTAATGTTCAAAAACAATTTATTTAGAAAATGTATTTGTCATATCTATTAGGCTAGTGCTTTTTAGTTTACTTTTATCTATTTTTGTTCAAATTAAAGAAATGTACAAAATATCAACTTTTAATTCCAAACTAAGTTCTGATTACTCATAATTTTTTTAACTACAAAAAAAAATTCAACATACGAAATACGTTGTCAAATAAAAATAAATTGGATCAGACCTAATTGTAAATAGTAAGAATGCTGTCTTCACATGGACAGAAGCAGGTTTTTAAGCACAAAAACACATCTTACAAAGGTATAACGAGTAAAAGTCAGGTGACCGACACAAACCAATTCCTCTTATGTTCTTTATGTTTACCAAATACCTTAAGAAATGTTCCTGGCAAATAAAGGAAATGAGAAATATCAATTTATTGTAAAGGCTAAAATAAAAAACATTTATACTTTTTGTATCCAAGTAAAAAATGAGTGCATTTGCGCTCGTCTTGTCAAAAAAAACTTGAAAATTTGTAGACTTTTGGGGAAAGAAACAAAAAAATAATCAGTACGATCAAAAAGGAATCTTTCTAAATTTATGTGTGTGTTCTGTTTTGTTGCAACACAATTCATCTGGCCAAAATAAACATGATTAGGGCCCCTACTAGGTGGCATGAGACCGAAGTAACAGACTTGGACACAAAATCAATTGAAGTTATCTGAAACCTAAAAAGATGAATTATTACTGCGGCAATTTGTGTTTACCACATGTGCCAAGGGATTTATATAGTGGAGAATTGTCATTAACATTTGTTTCTGTCTTTTCAGAACTACTTTGTTGTGGAAAGCTTGTGAATTGAGGTTAGAAACAAGAATCTTAGACTTTGATATGAAGCAAATTTACCAATAGCTTTTGTTTTATGTTAAAGTTACATCTGGTGGTTTTTTTTATTTGATTGCCTGAGTATAACAAACTTTGAATTCAGGGATTGATATCGAATTAAGTATCATCAACAAAGTAATAAAGACTTTTCAAATCACGTGTGATTACTGTAATTAAAAAAAATTAAAAGAGGTAAAGAAACTATTCAGTGTGCAATTTCTGGTGAAAACATATTTTCCTGCCTTTATTTTGTCTAAGAAGTACTTTGTGGTTTGATCATTGTACGTGAAAATTTGCAACCTTTTCATGGCTGTAGATTTTAAAGAAAACAAATATGGGACAACAAGATAAACATAAACATAAGCATTTGTATGAAACATCTTTGAGAAGAGATCCAATAAAACTAGACACCAATTACCTTTTTGAAACTAGATTATTTTAGAGCACAGTTGTCCACGATCTGAAACCACATACAGACATAGCAAATTGAAGTTCGGTTGAGCAACGAAGATTCAATTTGTCCAGGTTGAATGACAAAATGATGTTTCCACAAAAATGGCCTCATGAAGTTTTTGCTTGGATGTAGTATATCCGTGTTTACCCTCTGATGACGACGTTCTTAACATTTGACTTATACTAGTGGTTTTCCATAAAGTAGGGCTTGATAGAATCGTTTTTGATATTGATTAAGCACATAGATTCGAAAAGTTTCAGAATAAGATCACTATTCCCTGAACTTTTGACTTTTGCACATATATAAACAAAAAAACAGTTCAGATTGAATAATTTTCCCTTTCATATTTCCTGAATTGACGTTAAAAAAATAAAATGCAGTTGTCCTCAAACTTTAAAGACCAATCAGTTAATTCTACTTCTACACCTACACAACTGAATTCATTCAAAGAGGAAAAATATTCGTGTAAAAATTGATCAATCACCCTCCATCTTCTTGCCATCTTGCAAGGCAGTTACTGCAATTTCATATGACAACTGTTAAGTGCTTTGTTGTATGCACAGAATACGAAATCGGTTTTTTTCTTTTCTGTACATTTTCCATTTTTTTAAACTGTCTTCCTCTTTGTCATTTCCATCAAATCCATTTGTTATCGTAATTTTATAATGTAAAATCGATTTTAGCTGAGGTTCTTTAGCGTCATACATGTTGACAAACCGAAAGGATTGAAAAAAAAATCAAACAAAAAGACCCAAGGCATCTTACCCTTCTATGTATTTATCATTAAATAATTAAGGGAAAAATAGCCAAAAGGATTGGTTATTAGACATAATAAATTAATTTAACTGATATTAATCAAGTTTGATTCATGTGATTGCATAAGGTAACTTTATCACATTCAGACACTATTCTATATTGATACAGAAATATTTAAACCACAAAAGTGATTAAAACTATTGAATTGGTACAGTAATCATCGACATTATTTTTCTCGACATTTGTCATATTTAAGGTGAGATAGTATCATAGGCTATTGGAGCAGGTTTTCTTAGAGGAAATATACGAATCTCATGTGAAGAAAATATACATACCGATTGCTAGGTCGGTCTTTTTTGTCAATGCAAGGTGTTCTTATTGGATGTAACAAGTCAGTTAAGATACACAAGTTCATTTCTGATTCATGTTAACTATAAAATGACAGCATGAAGTTTCCATATATACGACTTAAAGAACTGGATAGAGAAATGAGATGTTTTACTCTCTGGCGATATTGACCAATGTTTAATTGTAACAAAATTCCAAACATTCGAATTATGCTTGTGTTATACAAATCAAGTAGAGTAATATCAAATTGTTTCAAAGAAATACAAATCACATATGCACAATATCTATCATATTAGGATTCCCTGAACATTGACCTTTGCACAAATATAAAACGAAAATAAACAGTTAAATATGTAATTAGTGAAGATAATTTTCGCTTTCACATATTCCTTAAATTATATAAAATGCAGTTATCCTTAAACATCAAAAAAAAGAATAAAATAACAGTTCTACATTATATCTTGGTTTATTCATTTCTATTTTGTCATTCATATCAATTTGATCTGTAAACATTTATTAGGTTACAATATTATTGTTATAACAATTTATTTCATTTCTAGAAAGTCTTCTAAAACTCCAAGAAGAGAAAGAGGTTAGAACATTAATTGACAAAAATGACAAATAAACTAGATAAAATATCCATTTATGAATAACAACAGCAGTAAGCACTACTGCTAAAATCTATCATTGTCTTTCTTCTATAAATCGGTAATCACTGTGAGTAATTGGGAAGTCATTAAAGAAAAATACGGTAATCGTAGGTCCAACCATTCTTCAGAGTATATTGATGTATTGCTTACAATATATATTGAAATAGCTAATTACCATCTCTTTTGATGGGATTATATCAATTACCATTAATCACATTAAAATAACTTTGCATAGAATATCCAGACAATAAGTCAATATAATAGATCAATAACAATTACAGGAAGGTATTTATGTCCAGGGATTCATGATATGCATAACTCACGTGGAATGCAATGAAAAAATGTCTCAGATTAATTATCCATGCTTACATTTCAAGTTTTCTAAAAATGTTATTTATGAGTTAGTATGAGACATGTGTAATTAATGTATCCTATATTTGTCTTTTCTATTGTTTAAGAAAGTGTGATTCAAAATAACATTTAATTTAATTGCACACAAATCAACCATTTAATTATATGATTGAGGGTGAGTTACTCTGTTCTATCAGTGAAATAAACAGTGGTGGTAACCTTTATCGTCAATCCACTGAGTGGTGATTAACTTTATCACCACTTGAGTGACGTCAACTTCAAGAGTTTGATATCATGAACCAATGCTCTGACGTCATTAATTCTCATTACCTCTCTCATTCTCATTGTTACCGCTGTGACGTGTTCTTCCAAGCGGCCACTCAACATGAAATTGGCAGTTTTAGACTCAATTAGAAGGATTTCATCATATCATAAATATAATATCTGTCAATTCTTGACAAATACCATGTTTATCTCATCTCGTAAGAAAAAGTTGATCATCCTACCTCATGTAAAATCTCGTTTGCTGATTGGTGCATGTGCCCCTAGATAAATACTGATATCACCCTCTTGAGCGGGGTGATAATTAGAGGTTATAACATGTCACTTTTCATATCATACCTAATATCAGCCCGAGACCCCCATATCAGCCCGAGGGCCGCAGGCCAGAGGGCTTATATGGGTCGAGGGCTGATATTAGGTATGATATGAAAAGTGCAATTTTGTAACCTTTTTATCATATATCAAACTTTTTTTCTCTACATCTTTTTTTTATCTTAAAACAATTATGGATAAATTGTTTTTGAAAAAGAAATGTAGGCCTATTATTATAACAGAACGATCATGCTTTAAGAGTAAATTAAGTTGGATAAAGATACTGTGAGCAGCTCCACTTATTCAAATTACTAGAATATTGAATCATTTGGTGCATTAAAAGAAAATCTACAGTTTAAAGAACCAACAACATCGTTTTTTTTTATGAAGTTAACTTGCAGCTCACGATCTATGCTGCAAATGACGTTACTCTGCAAAGGGAGATAACTCTAACCAAAAGTCCCCCAGGGCCGATATTGATATGGATTTGCGGACCGGTCTGATATGGCTGATATGGATTTGCGGACCGGGCGGCAATATGGGTGCCGTGTCCTTGCCTCTATCACACATGCAAAACACCCCATATTATTGTTAGATATATGATAAATTATTTTTATTATGTGAACGTAATATTCCGGCAATCCGATTGGTCGAGGACCGGTCACGTGACAGTCGACAGAAAGTGATATTGACTTGACCCCCGTGACCCCGAGTCCGACCAAAAGAGATATTGACTTGAGTTACTAAAAATAGAGCCGATGACGTCAAACCGTTGTTTCATGACGTCATGCTATTGTTATTATGACGTCATTGACCCGTCCTTTGCAACAATCGATCCGAAATGACGCTCATACCTGTAGTTTTCCATTTCTTTTTCGTTTTTTAACCGAGACATAAAAAAACAATTATAGACTGGTGAATTCGGTCAATACCTGTTTTTATAGACCGGTTATTTATTGACCTCATCACCAGTCTATAATTGCATAATACCCCGGCAAGAACAAAGCGTGCAAATTGTGTGTCTTGAAATGTACAATGTTTGTTACCCCGTACACATGATCAAGCTGGTTACTTTTGATCAACCGATATGTAGCTTTGAACAAACCATAGTCTTGCTTTATTTCTTTCTTTCGTTTTTGTTTATCTTCAGATCATATGCGTTTTGTTTAAACATTCGGTAAGATAAATTCGTTATACCATTCAGAGGCAGGGTTCGCTTGTTGTTATGCGACTCGCATTTTGGCTCGTTGCATAACACCAAGCTTGAGACTGATATCTCTCCATATAAACCCGCCTCTGAATGGTATAACGTATGATATTTTCATATAAATACAAGAAACTTTCTTCCTCACTCGATGAGATAAACATGGTATCAGTCAAGAAAACACAGATATCTTGTATAATTACTTGCATGCGAACGATATATAATGCAAAAAACAGGCCTGTGTTGAATGTGTGAGAAGTCCCCACTTCTTAATTCACAATTTACATGTTTAAAATTTTGTTTAAGGTTTGTTGCATTTTGCACGTAAAATGACTACCAAGCCTTGCATATGACTTTAATATTTTCTTGGATATTTTCCCATGTTACTCAACAAAAATCAATTCCTTAAGCAATTCTGGGAATAGTCAATTTAAAGAAAGCAGTCTTTGATAGAAGACATGGAAGTAACTCAAATAAAAAATTAATGCATTCCGTATTTGAAATAGGCTTAGAAAGTAGCACCACAGATTTACTTGTAACCTGTGTTTTAAACAGGGGAGAGGGAACAGTTATCCTCTGTAACTGCAAAGTGCAAACCATGTCTGATATAGGACATATTTGATACACAACAAGACAGTTACTCCACAGATGCTATATCAACAACAACTGCAATCCGTGTTTAACACTTCAGCTTTGGATGACATTCTGAATCACTGAGTGGGTTCGGTTCTCTTTTGTCTTGTTGAATTAACCCATAGACCGACCTTACCAATTACCACATAATCAGCAGTTAGATTCCTGTTTGAAATAACAGTGTAAATAAGCCTGCTGGTGAGAACATGTGTAATTAAAAGGTGGACGTGTAACATTAGACGTTTCGAAAAAAGTGCTGCTCATTTCATTGGATTATTAAACAAAGATACCGTGACCCTATATATTAAAGGGGCAGTAGCACGTTTTTTGATAATTTTATATCTTAATTTTTGTACTTGTATTTCCAAGTTTAAGCTAAATCTATTATTTTGACAGTGTCAAAAATTTCATTACACAAGACAATCATCCACAATCTGAGGACAAAGTATGAAGATTCACATAAAATCCATTGGCGGCTATTTTGTGTGAACACCTTTTATTCATTTTGTGTAAGAAAAAGCAATCGCATGGCTAAACTTTACGTTATATAGTTGTATTATTACTGCTCCATTTAGTTTAAATACATTGTTTTTCAATTGGAACCATTAATTTTCAATTTCCTGATATCACCTTATATTCCCCCTAAAAACGTGCTACTGTCCCTTTAACAACAGAATATTGAAATTCCTATTTTGCTATTTAATCTCATTAATTTAAAGTTGACTCTTACTTGACTATCCAATATTTTCCTTTATTAATGTTTCCATTTTGGGTTTTTTTTTAGAAAAGGAAAACCTAGTAACATTTCTTGCAACTAACCGAAAACTGATAATAGTGGTAAGCTATTATTCTTACAGCAAAATGATTGAAATGATGAGCTTAACTGAAATTATTTCTGAAAGTAAATTTCGTTTAACAATTTTTCAATCTTTTATAATTGGCTCCAGCATAAAGTTCTTGATTAAAATACATTTAACGCTTTTTTTTGCTTTTTTCATGTGCACCAATACATGACAAACAGTTAAAGGTAAGAAATATTAAATACATTTTTATCTCACGTATTTCTACTAACAATCTTTAAGTAAATCTCACTCTCAATATGTCAGGAAGACGCAAAAGTACTCGAATCACATTAATTACGCACAATTCTCGCACAACATTGAATGCAAGTTTTTCTTTTTTAATTCTAACAAGTTGAAGTAGATGTATGTCTGAGCAAAATGTCAATAATAATAATTACCGAGAATAAATGTTAAAAAAATTTTTTTTGAAAGTTCTTGTACTTCAATTCTTACAAGTTCAAGTGGATCTCTGTCTGAGCAATATGTCAGTTAGGCACGAAAGTACTCGAATCACACTAATTACCGAGGGTACAACTTTGAAAAACTCGAGGGAGTTTAGTAACGAGTTGCTCGTGTGCAGCTGACAACTCATGCACCAATATTCCTTTAAGATCAGACTTGAGGCATTTGGAAGCCACATGAAACCGACATGTGCACTTACATATTAGGTCTATTTCATGAACAACCTAAGACAGTGTTGGTACTCTCAAAACTTAAACATTGTAAAGAGAATATTTATGGCTGGAAAAAAAGGTTGCAAGAGACATAATATTTTCCAAATATAATTATTTTTACTTGTCCATACCTTGAAACATATTAACATACACAAACATGAGAAGGTATCCTCTAGATTTGTCTTAATCTTAACCAAGAAAATGTTTTACATTATTTTGAATTTCCAGTCAAAACGATATGAGAAATAAACCGGAAAATATGTTTCTGGGCGAATGGAGCCTACTTGACCTAGTATCTTCATAGTTTGCAATAACAAAACAAGATTGGCCAAAAGATAGTGAGCTCGATATTGGAAACATAGCTCGACTATGTCAGCTACTTTTTTTTATTTATAAATTGTTACAAACATCATTCATGACGAAATAAGGAAAAATATCAAGATTAATTATTTGTAATATAGGCATGGTATTTTGGTGTTTGACCAGGTTTTCAAAGTTTTAAAATGACAAAAGAAACCCTTTTGAGCTGATATATCTCACTTCCAAGAAGTCATTTACAACTGAGGTCCTTTACAGGGAGAACTTAGTGTTTGAACAAGTTTTATGTAAAGAACATTGAATACACAACTCTGCCCCAGCATTATCTGCACTTACCTCCTCAAATGTTCAACCTACGGTTGAATGAAGAATTGTTGCAAATGACCTCTAGATGTGATTATGAACTATATACATTCCTTTTGTGGTAAAGGATAAACAGCAATTATGAAACAACTCACTTTCTCTTGATTGCAGACTGCAATCATACTTTATATGCTTAAGTTTTTTATTTGAAATTCACCTATTGATAAACAAAGCAACACTTTGACCATTCTTTTTTTATTTAACTTTTATCACGCCAGATCAGATCAGTGATGTTCAATGAACACTCAAAAATCAAACATTTTAGCGTTGAAGTACTCGCAAGGGGATCTTGTTCCTTTGATATTGCTTCTGTACAAAAGTCATCACGCAATAACTGACACATTTGTTGAAGAAATGTATGCCACACAAGTAATATAATGATAGGAGACATTTAGTGACTTTTAAGATAACGTCTTAACAACATTTTTGTATACTTTTGCACTATCATAAGTCATTAGAAAACCATTAGTAGGTATTTAAGTTGATGGACCATTTCTTGTAACACAACAAGCAACTGCTTTAGCTATAGATAAACGTCATCATTAAACTTTGGGATGTCTGATGTATAAGGACGACAAAATACCAAAGTTCTCATCATTAAGTCATTTCTATGCATTAAGCAACATATGAAATATCACCTTTGCAATCATCAGTTAAATGAGAATCTCACTCTCGTGTCTTCTGATAATTTGATAAAAGTAACAAATATCCGAGGCTTGCCGATGATATTTTACTTTATCAACGAGTGTTGATATATTTGATATCAGAAGACACGAGAGTGGGATTCTATTTATCATCAAAAATATTTTGAATTACATTTGCATGAAAAATTTACTTCTTAGAACACCGCATTGCCCTACAATTCCTAAATCAGTCATGTCATAGCATTTTGACGTCATCGTGTTTATGACATCTTAACATTGTGACGTAATTACTGATGATGCAAAACGCTTGTGATGCCTTGTCCCTGCTGATGACAGGGCATTGTTCAAATCTACTGTCAAAACGATATGTACTAGGAGATATCGCTTGATCTTCCACAAGCCATATCTCCTGTTGGACAGTTTCTGAATATATACTGTCACGAAAAAGGAAACGCATATGCAATTTTATAGAAATTATTGATTCACCTTAAAAATTCAATATGTCACATAATTTCAATGGTACCAAAGCGACATTTTACATAACTAAAGACAAAGGGTAAGCCTTGAAGAAAACACTAGTTCTAGGTTTGTTTCCGTGTTTTGATATCCACGAGATAGCGTTGAAGTCAGTCTAAGGAATTCCTGCCATTTGCAAGAATTCTTGCTTGAAATCCCTTTTGAAACGAATGGACATATTGATGGAGTCTCTTTAATGCAATTCTTAACCACTCTCTCTGCCATGCAGTCGTTGTTGTGTGTGGGGCGTATTTTGAAGTTGACGTATACATTAGTTTACTTCATACCGTTGATGTTTCATTTGGCTTGTAATCTGTTGTTTGGTAAGGCATAAAAAAGCTGCTTTACTTTAATAAGGCAGGGTAATGATCCATCTGACGTTCTGTGAATTCACATTATCATTATCGATTTTTTCTTTTGTAGGTCAATAATCTGATGCAAGTGTTGTTTATTGACGTTGTTGAAGTTTTGATTTGCTTCTTAAATTCTCCTGAACTACCAATTAACCAGATCTTTGTGTGCTGAATATTGCAACCAATATCATCACCCTGTCTCAACCGCATATGTTGACTTGTGGCATAAACTGTGGGGAAATTTCCTTTTTTCCAATTATTACGTTATTTACTACGATGTTGTTATCAACGAATTTGTGGATATTTACTGCACGTAAGTCTTCTAGCGTTTCTTAAGTTTCAGATCATAATTTCAAAACGCCACTTAATGCAATTGTATTCTTTGAAGCAATTAACAACAGGGGTGATAATATCCACTCCATGCAATCATTTCCGTACAGTTTGATGGAGTTTTTCAACGAATTCAGGAATGTTTTCAAAAATCTGTATCACTGTGGCAAGATAATGAAAACAATTGTGACCCGAATGTAGAGATTTTGGGTTTTGGTGGCAACATTTTGATGCACACTTCTTAGAGTGTTCTTGGCGGAAGTGGCCTGAATTATGCTCAATATGGCGATGATGCATATTCTGATGCCAGACTACTATGAATCATGAAACTTTGATTGCAGTTTCACGTTCATAACGTTTTCATTTCCGACACTTTGTCGATGATTAATGATAACCGTTGTTACGTGTAGAATTGAATAACAGAATTTGAAACAATGAGTGCCTTAGGTTGGTTAAAGGTACCAGATGATCTAGTGTTTACTGTTACGTGAATTCTGCTTTTGATTTTTTCAAATCTTCAAATAAGTGTCAAATAAACAAAAAGTTTAAAATTGACGATTTTCTGCACTGAAGCTGTAAACCATAAAATAACAATGACGTTTTGGAAGGAAATATCACATTTGTATAAAGTTACAACGCAATGATATCGTATTCATTATTCATCAAAACAAACGTATCATTTCAAAGACAAAGGTCGGTCTAACTACATCTGAACACCATTTTTTTAATGAAGCCTGAAACATTAAAGGGGACAATAGCAAGTTTTTTTTTTAAAATGGTACCATTTGCAAGACATGTTTTTAATAAGTTTTCATTTCTACAACAAAATATTTGGTAAAGCTAATTTCTAAGAATTTGGATAACCAGGTTGGATAATGAGATGATTGATCGTCTGAAGATGGTGGATTTGGTATAAATTTTAATTATTCATGGACATAGAAGATTTTTTTTTTCATAAAGGTAGCGCTACTGCTCCATCCATATGATATTTCCCATAATGCATAATGATCCATCTTATGAGTAGCAATACTACACAACAGGAGATGTCATTACTTATAGTCTATTAGTGAATATTATTTTCAGAAGTTCCTCTCCCTATATAAATGTTTGTCTTACACATATAATCAGTCTATTTTCTATCCAGTTGCAGATTGTAGCACCGTTATAAAGACAGAGATGTAGATGCAGATACTATCACTGATACCGTTATCAAGATGCAGATACAGTTGCATGTGAAGATACTGGCACAGTTTTTAAGATGCAGATGCAGATACTAGCACCGTTAGCAAGATGCAGATGAAGATGCTAGCACCTTCATCACATCAGCTTCTGAATTGAAATGAAAATTAATATTTCAGTGTTAGTCTTTGCAACGAAAAGTCCAAATGCAATAAACTATCAGTCAATTTAAGAAATCGTTACTGCTGACGGAAATGTATTCAAAGGTTGAATTATAAATAGTTATCAAGCTATGGATGCAGATGCCACGAACTTTTCTTGAATATTATGTCAAAATCGAATGGCTTTAGAGTCAATGCAATTGCTCTCGCCTACGTAACTTGATTTGTCAAAACCAGCTGATCAATGCGTCAATGACAGTCTCAATTGTACTTGTCTAATCGTTTGACAAAAAACAAAGCAATTATGGGACCTCACCTCAAAATGAAATACGAATTGTATGTAGTGTCTATTCTTATTGTTAACATAATGCGACATAGATACTAACTAAAACACAAACTAAAAAACTAGTTTGTTACATACAGTGAATTTATGCCTTGTGTATAAATTCTTAAAGATGTAACGGTCGACATGAAACTTTAAATACTAGCAATGTCAATATGAATATTAACATTTTAACATTACTGGTCAATAAGCATTAATCTTAATTACATTGTAGTTCAGAAAAAAACTTCATTTGACAATTAATTCTTCAAATCGATAATCTGACTGGTTCATGTATTTGATGACATTTACTTCTGAAGTGATTATTTGAAACTTGTTTAATTTATTTTGTAAATTTGTATGATTTTATTCAAATAAAAATATTATAACATTCAACAATAATTGTGTTCATATGAACTTTAGCAAACTTTGCATCGGTATGATAATTTTTATCTGGGAGATAGGATCACGAGAATATCGTTACAAACCTAATTTGGTAATGCTTTCGAAACCTTCTACTCACGTAACATCGGTTACTGGTAAATAATGGATCTGCATTTCACAAGAATCATGTTGAACGGCAGCTGTTTTTGTCAGATAAAACTTCCAAACTCCAATACTCATATACATAATATGCATTGACGCATTCAAATACAATGAACCTGTTTTAGCATTTGTATAATTGGCATTATTCACCACTGTGTAGATTAAAACGAGATCTTTCTTTTAGAGTTGTAGCCATTGATTATGACATTTTAGTCATGTTGAATCCTCCGTTTTCTCATGTAATGTTGAGTTTCGACAGTTGAGTAGAGAACGAGGAATATTTCCATTACGCGAGGAACATTTCAAATGATCAACAGTGTACAAAATAAAATGTATGATTCTTAATTCAACAACAGAGAAACAAATGCCTTCTATGTTTGACTTTCATTCCGCACTGCTGGTAGTCACAAGATGCCATTGTGCAACAACACTAGGATATAACAAATAATGTCAGCAAAAAACTCAAAACAATTGCTACGTGTTTATTCATATATACATCTTGTCAGTTAACCAAAATCTCTTAATCTGTCCTTAAAAGGAAATAAAAACACAGACGCTACCTAAAAGTAACATTCAAAATGATTTAAAGCACAGTGACATTTTTATAAAGCTTTAACCTTAAATAAGTACCGAAGAGGTAGTTTAAGTTGTTCGTTAACCGCTTAATTAGTTGGTTTTTCCAGCTAAATTATAGATTAAGTATCAATGCTAACCTTGAAAAGAAATGAACACAACATGACAATCAAATTCGATCATCAAATCAAAGTGGCAACTCTTTCATATAAGGAAAAGCAGCGACAATAGTAGAACTTAAATTTGTATAGTTGATTAACTAGAAATAAGCTAAACATCCTGACCAATCATCTAAAGGCTTAATCAATTCAATAATATATTTCACATGTATGGCTCAAGGCCTATTCATTACTGAAGCTCATATATGTTGGATGACATGTTATCAGTTCATATGCCTCTAAGATATATGTCGTAGCCCGGGGAAAGACAGACAAGTTTTCTTTCTTAACAAATTTGCACTTTTGGATGTCTGTATTTACGTGATATGGGTTCGGCTATCTACTTATTTCAATCAGTTAAGGGACACGAATTGTTAATTACATGTATTTACATGTTTCTCAACATATTTATTGTTATTATTGTAAATACGTTTTTGTTTTCATTAGTATCCATAACATCCACTTGTCAAAGTTAGGTAAAAACTACAAAACATTATTATGAAAAATTTCTAAAGCTGATGTTCATCACAAAGAGAAATATAAGTCAATCTTAATAACGATTTGAATCAACTCAAGACCAAGGAATGACTATGGTAATTTCATTTTACAAAGCATAAAAGTGAGACAATACTATGTAAACCTCGTTGGTCTCTGTATTGTGAAACCCTCTTTACAGACAGTTGCCTCAGAGACTATTCGCTACCACTTACAATATTACTATTGCATGTTCTTTATATACACATTTCTTACGTATTCTTAATGCAAAATTCAATCATCAAAATGAGAGCAAAATCATGAAAATGTTTTCTCAGTTCGAACAAATAATTAGAGGAGGGGTGGTATTTGACAGCAACATAAATAACACAAGAAATCAAATGATTTACAGCATTTACAGCTTAATAGTATTTGAAAACATACACAAAAACTTCAAATAATCTATCAAGTTATATCTATCAATCTATCCGGTTATGAAGGCAATAACATGACTCGATTTTATCATTGTTGGGGAAAATCTTGTGAATCTGGATATGTACATAACTCCTGTTGTGTGGGCGGTTTAATTTCCCCTCATACTATAAATATCAATTTTAATTAAATTATGTGCATTTGTTCCTTGAATCGTGTAATGAATTCTGGAAATGGTGAAACCTCATCTGACAATTGGAAGTCTCATCACGTTCGTTTCTTTTGTGTTTCTATTGTGCCAGATCTGAAACAAATGAATACTCAAATTAAAATGAGATGACGTTTCTAAAGCCTTTTACATTGCTTGCATAAGCTGAGAAAAAATACTTATTTCTTTATCTCAGTTTAAATCTCTAAAAATTGCATGTAAACCCTTTGATTGCCATATGGATATTCGTTTTCACATCCTTTCATATTTAGCTGCTAGCTCTTTCTTAACAGTTATTTGGATGCATTTCAACCGTATTGTCATTAAATGATGAAAATTCAAAAACGTTGATAACATTAAGCAAGCCTGAAATAAGGCTAAGGTTTTGAAAAAATAAAATAACATCAAAAGATGACATTGTAAATCCAAAAAGTATAAGTCATAAACTAATATGTCAATAATCTTCCCAGAATCCTTATTATGGTCTTTGTTGAAACAATGGGGAATTAAGTAAAACCTTAAACTACATCCATTTATTTCATTATGAAACAGGAGCTTCTAAGATGCAGCCTAGACTATGACTTAAAATATGACCATGGTCAGAATAATCTACAACTAAAATAACTGGAATGCAAAATATTGGATTGACTTGTACTGCTAAAGACAGATTATATATATATATGTCGGAACAGACAAATGATTAAACAAAATACGTCAAAGAGAATATTTTTGCGGATTTGACATTTTCCCCTTTTTAGAAGAGAAAGAACTCGGTGACTAGTTTGACACTCTTGCGTGTGTCTTAAAGGGAATTAACAACCTAGCTTGTGAAGCTTATTGACCATCGTTAATGAGAGCGTCCAGACGGGTAAGGGGGGTCACGTGACACAAACTTGGTACTGGTTGTCAGCTGTAAGCGGTTCGTTACCAAACGATTTCTTCCCTCCCGAGCATTTACGACTCTTTCTGGGCTCTGCTAATAAAACTCTGGAAGTTAAAAAGTTTAGGTTGCAGACCCCCTTTAAATAGATCACTCACCCGAAATTCACGTGTTTTATTCTATTCTATTTCATTAGCAGAAGAAATTATAACATGAATGTGATTTGAAAAAGTTGTTCTTTCTCTTAGAAGACAAGTCTTGAAGATCAATTCTGTAACCATATATAACAAATCATATCATTTTCATACATTCTGTCACTTTTTTGTCATTTTCCAGATTACAGGGATGGTTATTAAATCATTAAGCCTCTACTACCCTTGATATGTCGCATTGACACATCTTGACTATGGGGTCTTTGCTGTGATATACAGGTTAGAAACCAATGACCACAAGGCATATACATGTATATAACAGCGACAAACATAAGCCTCGTTTATCAACCCTTTCCATCCACTGTACATAGTTCTTGACACTGGTCACCACGATTTTCAATCTGTCTTTCTGACAAATTTCATCTAGAAGCGACTGGCCAAAAACCTTAAAGCAATGGTCAATCAGATACCATATTTGGATTTAGCCTTTCAACAATATTTTGATTGAAACACTGTTTGGTGTTGGTATGTGTTGTCCATATTTGCACAACAAAAAATACAAATCGACAAGTGAATCTGGTTCTAAAAATCGTCAATACCTGTTATCTAGACTTTCCTTCAAGTGAGTTTATTGTTCCAAAATATGATTCCTTTCTTACCAGAACTAGAGGATAAACAAAATTAAGCATATAAAATTCGATTAGATGCAATATTTGCGTATAAATAGGAGTTTGAAGACAAATCTAAAAATATATGAAGTGATATCACAAGTTAAAAGATTTTAGTAATAATCTCTTGATAATCTTATATTTAGTTTCAATTTATTAAACTCCGTTGGCAAAAACGTACATGTATCAAGTTTAACCTATAAAACGTTTTTAGCAAAATGTCACCTTCTACCAGACTTGTTTAAGAAATATTTCTTTATTTCATTAACTTTGTGCCAGAGGGCTTTTATCGGAGATTGGATAAGAAAAACAATTTTACAAAACAATTATTTCAAGCAGCTTTTTTAATTCAAGAGACCTTAAAATAGCTGAAGACTTTTAACTTGAATAAAATTGCTGCAAATTTCGAACAACTCAAAAACAAATTCAAATCCGAACACGTATGAATCCAATCAAGAAGTGTCCATTGAGAGGTAACATCATGCATCATGTTGATTTTTTTTCAAATCAAAAGGAAGAGAGTTTTTTCCTACATGCATTTCTCAGTTCCGAATGCATCAGTCTTACATATTGACAGGAAATAAAGGCCCGGTCAGGCTTCAGAATGAATGCTTTAAAGGTTTATGAATGGCATTTTACTTCCAATGGTGCCCGTGTTTTAACCTGTCACTTTGTCAACAAGCTTTTTTCATCACCTGCCATATTCCATATGACAAAGACGGGATAGCTCAGTCGGCAAGAGCGCCGGTCTCACGTTGCTGAGGTCCGGGGTTCGAATCCCATCCTGGCCAAGGTGTTCAGTTCACAGACCATGAAAATACAATAATGATACAGGTTTGAACCTCCAAGCATTCAATCTGTTGATTATCGCTTCCACACAGGAACGACCAACACTTCATAACCGACACATGTCTCAACATAGAAAACATCAATGGATAAAAGAATATTTTATTTTCACAATTCACAAATACGTTTCGGCTTCTGCACAGAATATGAAATAGTATATGGTACCAAGGGTTTATCTAAACCTAAACAACATATCAAGAAAATCACTGAGTGACCTCTAAAACTTTGGCAAGGATAAGTATGATGAAGAGTAAGACGACCTTTATCCAACAAACAAGAAGAAGACAGGTATGTCTGTGTCGACACTGGCTGCTGATATGAACAAGTGAAGAAGCAAGCAGAGCTCACATACCCCTGCTCCCCACTTCGTTATAAGAATTTCAAATAGTAAAATTGGTTAATATTGGTTAAAGTTGCATGATAGTTTAGTATACATTAAGTCATTGTGTAAGTCTTCTTTCCACTGAAACCCCAATACTTCATTCATTAATAGGTTTTACAATTAAAAGGGTACATCTAGGGATAATGGTTGATCTTTGTTTAAAATTTGAGGTAGTTATCATGAATATTGTACGAGATGTACTGAGTTAAAAATTATTTTTGTTAAGTCATTTTCCTCACAGAAACCACAGGAAAAAATCCATATATCGTTTAACTCTCACAAGGCATATCCAGCAATCATGATTGACATATGTAGCAAATTTGGTGAAGCTGAGATGTATATTTCAGGAAATATGTTCTGGACAAAGTAAATTATCATAGAATCACTTTCACTTTTGAGTCATATATCCTTGGAAACTGCAAACAATAAAAATAATTTGTTAGTCTAACCCTCAAAAGGCACATCTAGGGATTGTGGTTGACAAGTGTGTGTAGTTTGGTGAAGCTAGCATGTATAGTTAAGGATCCGGAGATATGCTTGGTCATAGAGTCACTGTTTTAGACATGTTTCCATGGAAACCGCAAAAATTAAAATAGTGTGTTGGTCTAACCCTCAAAAGGCACATCTAGGGATCATGGTTGATAAGTGTATGAAGTTTGGGAAGCTAGCATGTATAGTTTAGGAGATATGCTCCGGACAAAGAACTTGGTCATAGAGTCACTGTTTTAGTCATTTTTCCATTGAAACCGCAAAAAATAAAAACAATGTGAAGGTCTAAACCTCAAAAGGCACATCTAGGGATCATGGTTGATAAGTGTATGAAGCTTGGTGAAGCTAGCATGTATAGTTTAGGAGCTATGCTTCGGACAAGGACATGGTCATTGAGTCACTGTTTAAGTCATGTTTCCATGGAAACCGCAAAAAATAAAAATAATGTGAAGGTCTAACCCTCAAAAGGCACATCTAAGGATCATGGTTGATAACTGTAAGAAGTTTGGTGACGCTAGCATGTATAGTTTGGGAGATATGCTCCGGACAAACTTTTGTGAAGGACGGACAGACGGACGGACAGACAGACGGACGGACAGACAGAATAAGCGCTATATACCCCCGCTTACGCTGTAAGGCGGGGGTATAATAACGGGGATACGCTGAATCAACATTATAAAGGGACATAACAAAGGGACATTATTATCTATGTAAGGATTATTTTTCATAATCAACTCTGTGGGAGTATGCAAACAAACTCAAAATTAACGCGCTTTGTGATCTTTGTCAAATTGCCTAAATTACATAAACCAGGTACCGAATTATACTGCTTGGTGAAGGGCGGCACGTTTTGAGTAAAGATTCTTGCCTAGGTGACACCAAGAATCTCACTGTGTTGGCAGGGAGTTTATTGAACGAGCGGGTAGCCAACTCATCCAGCGAACTGAGCCTATTGTTGTTTAACTACACTGATGGCAGTCAACTGGCAGAACTATGTGCCAGCACTGCGGAATCTGGTTACGTCGCAGAATCAATCATAGAACATCATTTATTTCACTGATTTCGTGAATGCAAGTTAGATAATATCGTGTTACCATATTTTTAACAAATCAATTACAGTGATCGATCGGCACATAATCCTCTTAATGAAACCTAGGAAACAAGTTTTGCTTAAATCATTGGTTCTTTGCCTCATTTTCTGCCCATGATAACCTTACTTAACATTCGTTGTTGAGTGGCAACATGTCCTCTGAAATTTGTCTGACGATTGAATCAGGATATGAGTTGGACGCTAAACAAAAGATTTGCTCCTACCATTTAATAGCTTTTGTGGTTTCCTTCTGCAAATATGTATGGTACATGTAGGTTGATTTATTCAATATTCGCAATACAGATGGATTCAGGTAGTATTGTATAATTGGAAGCAATACAACTAACATTTAATTAAGATTTCTAAAAACGAATATAATATATTGTAATTAAGTGTCCAAAAAAAGGATGCTCACTGATAAATCCTTTCATTGTTAATTAATCAATAACTTAAGGAGAAACCTTTGAATTGGTTCCAACTGCATTAGTTTGAATCTCGACGTTCTAATTGCGATCCACACACCAAAAACTCATTATTGAAGAGAGCTAAGAAACTTAGAAATACCTCATCTGATATTATTAGGTATTATTGAATTGCCTACCAGGCTAATTAAGGGACATTTGCAATCGGTCAGAGAAATATTCAACTGAAATTCCCTCGAAATAAAGAACAAGATCTTGTAACGGCGGCTGTGAGAACAAGCTACTTTATGTATATTGGAAAACGGAAAAAATATCAGAACAAAAGTTGTGTCCAATATACTCATTATGTTCATAGATAAATATTTACAAATCTGAAGAATAAAGCAATAATGATTTCGACCTGTGTCCGTTGATGTAAAATGATCCTTCTTATTTTCTTTTTCATGAAGACAAATTAAATTCTTTAAGTTGTCATAGAATAATGGACATGAATATCAATGGATTTTGCAAACTTGATTCTACGTCAGACACCAAGAAATGCATTGATGCGATCATGCAAACAGATCCAGAAATGACAATTTCCTAATCTTCAGCTATCAAATTCTAACACAAACGCATTATGTTACTCTATAGATAATCTAATATAATTCTTTCATCCAGGTTTGGGATGAATGGTAATCAAATGTAATGCAGGACTTTAACATTAATTTCCGTTTAACATAACAGATCATGCAACAACATTTCTATTCAGTTGATGATTGTATATTCTCTCAAAGGGATCACCCGTCCATTATACATTAGACAGTACATTAAAGGGGCAGTAGCACGTCTTTTGATAATTTTATATTTTAAAATTTTCACTGATAATTGTTAGTTAATGCTAAATGTATTATATTGACAGTGACATAAATATCATTACACAAACCAATCATCCATAGTCAGAGGACAAAGTATGAATATTCACATAAAATCCACTGGTGGCCATTTTGTGTGAACACCTCTTATTCATTTTGTGTAAGAAAAACCAGTCTCATGGCTAAACTTTACGTTATATATTTGAATTATTACTGCTCGATTTAGATTAAATAAAATGTCTTTCAATTGGAACCATTATTTTTCATTTTCCTGACATCACCTTATATTTCCCCTAAAAACGTGCTACTGCCCCTTTAAGGAATTTATGTTTCTATTTTTGGCCATGAAAGTAGATTTACTTTCATGTTTAAAGACTGTTATAGGATAAGAGATGGACGAACTTAAAAGAGGAAATATTGGAAGGAATGCTTTTGTGAACAGCTGTTCTTGCTATGTATATGTTAAACTAGTATGTCATCATTTGAAATATTCTTTGATTTTGACGATGACTTCGGATCAAGGTGTTTAAGGTAAAGTGTTCGATGCATTGTCCATTGTCAAGACATAGGGAGACAAGGTTGGTAAATGCGGAAGAAATATGTATTTCTTGTAGAAATATGTTACATGTATTTGTCAACTACATATTACCATGGTACATAAAAGAAATCAATACAGGAGTAGTACAAGACAAATGAAGTAATTTGTGGTTTTCAAGTACATGTAGGTGTGCTAATATCCATTTTCTGTCGAAGCGTTTAAAACTTTGAGATTTTTTGGCATTATATCTCTCAATGTTAGCTATATCATTGGGGATTGTCAAACGTTTTGAAAACTTTGTTTATCTTGTATATGCTTTTTAAATGTATGAATATTTTAGTGGATAATACGATTTAAGAGAACTTGTGATGTTGGGAGGCCAAATAGAGTCGATTCCTTTGTGCTTAAAATTTCTTGGAAAACTCACAAGCTTACTTTTCCAAAGGCCATTATCCTATTCTTACATATACCGTAAGCACTGAAATATGTCCATCATAAGTTTTTGAAAAACTTCATGTTATAGTTACAACAAGCCTTGAAAAAGCTCATTTATCAAATTCTCTCAAGTGGATGTTTTAAGTTTTAATCAAACTATACATGATCATCTATGATGAGTATCGTAAACCGTAAACAAAGAAGAAACTTAAGAAACTGTTAATTTTTTAAATTATAAAACTAAATTAGTCATAAGACAGATCTATAATGTCATCTGTCAAGATGTTCTGCTATCAGGCTTAATATAATTACCACAAATGCTACACAAATTAGATTTGAAATTATTGGCTACATAAGTGTAAGGTCAAGTGTCAGTTCATTGTGATTTCAGTTTGGACTGAAGATAAGAAATACTCGACAACCCTGTTTGTATCAGTTTTCTTTAGCCATTTATCGTATACACCCCTTTCCTTTTAGAAGAATGTCTTTCGTCGTCTTGATAAAAAAAATGCAAGTAAAACCTGTGTAAGCACTGTGTAGATACTCAGAACAGAGAGCTGATACAGTTAGCTTCTGATTGCCACTTTTTCTGCTGTACCGTCAATGACCAATTATACCTCGAAAAACACAAAGGTGAACACGTTTATACTTGTCTCTGCCATATAAACTGACAGGCAAAAGAAACCTAACACTTTAGTTGCTTTCATCATTTACATAATCTTCAATTACAAATATTTTAAGTTTTAGACGCCGTACGCTAAAACAGAACAGTGCAGGTCTTTAGTTATCAATCAAAGAATACTCTTTTTTTTTTGTTATTGGAAAATTAATTTAGTAAACAACAAATGTCCATCGATATATTAGCTATATTTTACCAAAAAATTACAAAACAAACCTTGTTTTCCACTCATTTACACCCTTTTAACATGGTAGGGGTCATGTTGGTGTAAATTTCATTTTTACCCCGGTCTTCTTTAAACAAAGATATCTTAACAAAAAATGAATCAATCAACGCTCAATTCATATGAAATATTGTAGATATGATTAATGTTGATGAATCCATAATCAAATGCGTCATATATATTTCAAATCGTTGTTAAATCGAAACTAAAGGAGGTGTTAGGTTTCTTTTGCTTGTCAGTTTATGTATAGTTTAGAATTTTTATGTTGAATTATTTTATATTTAACATAGAATCTCAATTATTGTTTGTTTCATATGTAATTTCATGATATGAAATTAATACACAAATTTAATAATTAATTCTTATTGCAGTTACTCATAAATGTTCGCTAGTACCTCAATATCAGGAGATGATAGACATTTCTTATGTGGTTGGTTTATCATTTCACATAACAAAAAGGCCGCATTATATAACGTTTGAAACAAATAATGATATCAAATCTAAATTTAGTAACCAACTACATGTATATAGTTGGTAGTGGTTTTTATTTCATATATATATATATTTCATGGGGGGGCTGGATTTTGATGACATATCCGCTTAATTTAACATAATTTGAACAGAACGTCAACTAACCACTTAATTACATGATCAGAGATATTGTCGCCTCAAATACACGTTAATACGTAAAACGTTGTGTAAGTTACGTCTTTTTTTGTGACTTTTAGCTTAGAGGCTGCGGCTGTTATTTTAAAAATGTATTACTGTATAGTCATGGTAGATTGAATTCTCAAACTCTGTATACTTTCTGAAGCAATATAATCTATTCCGTAGACACACTGTTACAGTAGACTCACAGTTATTGATTATGTTCACAGCTCCCTATGTCCTGTCACTCATCTTCACAGAGGTGGGGCCTCGAGTTATTGATCTCATACAATGGAACAAACTTCCCTGATCTCTGACAGTCTCAGATGTTCCATTTAGGATATACATGTATCATTGTTTAAAAACCTTTTCCTTCTCACTTTTATTCAGTCTCTTTTTAGGTAGACACTCAGTTATTGATTATGTCCACAGCTCCCTATGTCCTGTCACTCATCGATACAGAGGTGGGGCCTCGAGTTATTGATCTCATACAAAGGAACACACTTCCCTGATCTCTCTCAGCTATTCCTGTGAGGATATATCATTGTTTAAAGGGAATCAACAACCTAGCTCGTGAAACCTAATTGACCATCGTTAATGAGAGCGTCCAGACGGTTAAGGGGGGTCACACGACACAAACTTGGTACTGGCTGTCAGTTGTAAGCAAGTTGTAACCAAACGATTTCGTCCCTATCGAGTATTTACGGCTCTTTCGGGGCCCTGCTATAAAAACTCTAGAAGTTAAAAATTCGGGTTGCAGACCCCCTTTATATAACCTTTCCATCTCACCTTTATTCAGTCTCATTTTAGGTAGACACTCATTATTGATTCTATTCACGGCTCCTGTCACTCATCTGTATAGAGGTGGAGCCTCGGGTTATTGATCGCATATAAAGGAACAGCTGATCTTGGTCGTGGTCTTTCAGCCTCTGCGGTGAGCAAGCATAAATATGTTCACATAGAATAGATCTTGATTAGTGTTAGTCGATGGAGGATTGAAAACCGCTTGTGTTTCTGTGAGAAAAGACTTTGACTACACAGAGCTTCTCATCTGTGTCCATAACCAGTTAAGAGCACTGGTTCATGTCCATGAATTATATACTTTCTCCTCTTGGAATCTAGCGGAGCATGTGGTGAACTTCAAGTGTTGTTGGGTACAATTAGACATTATGGAGAGAATAGCTGAAGTGTTTAATTACTCATCGAACTCATCAGGTAGGTTATTATGTTTTAAAGTATTGATTAAGATTAAGGACTATTTAGTTCATAGCAATTCGGTACACCATGACACCATCCTCAGTCAGCAATATTGTAAATGATTCATGCACTTAAGAGAGTTGCATCTTTTTGTTTTAAAGGAAACAGTTTCATGTTTGGCGTTATTATCGTTTTATGAAAGCCAAGCAATATCTAAAGGTATTGTTGAATATGCATATTATTTTATAAATCAAAAAAATATGAATATTATTCAGTAAATAACAAGAATATGAATAATATTCAATAAATAACATGTAAAGTACTTTTTTTATTCAAAATTATTAATCTTTTTATTGAAGGATATTTGACCTGATTGTATTATTTCATTAATTTCATAATCCCTCTGGATGATTCTGTTTTACTCTAAGACCAGAGCCACGTGCAAATGCTCAAGATATTGTCGCATCACTTGTAGAAAAGCATGTTAAGCATGGGAAATAATGTTTCAATTTAATAACTCCTTTAAAACATAAACAGATATATCAATTTGGAAGGGCAGTATCACGAAGAGGAAATTTAAAAAGCAGAACAAACATGACCAGTTTCAAGTAACAGTTCTACAACGATTGAATGTGTAATGTTATGTTCCTCAGATGATTAAATGGCGTTCACACAAAATAGACTCCATCCTTTTCTTGATACTTGTTAATTTCGTATACGGTGACGGTTAGTCGGTTAAGAATGACATGTATGACCTTTTGGACAAATACTTTTGGTAATTCATATTTGGGAAATTCCCAAACTCGAGTCAATTTCCCCAAACAAATTACATCCTCTTTACACTTTAGTGAGTGTGAACAGTGAGTAAACTAATTTCATACCGTTAGTTATTATCTTAAAGTGTCCACAATACCTCCAAACTATTCGTGATATAACCTACCGAGTTTAACATTTAATTGTCATATCGTTTTTCATAGCAAGGACAGATGATTTTTTAGATATTTCACTGATAATTGTAAGTTATAGCTCAATTATTATTTTGACACTGTCAAAAAATGTCATTAAACAAGCCAATCACTCATAGTCGGAGGACAAGATATGAAGATTCACATGAAACCCGTTGGCGGCCATTTTATTCCTTCTAAAAACGTGCTACTGCCCCTTTAACGTCATTTGCTAAGAATCATAGATGTTTGAATTTGGTATCATAACACTCTTTGCTATACACAAGACTACACAAAATTTTAAATTTATTATAAATGTTTATGCTTTTCTCAAATGCACATAAACATTAATCGATATATGATAACCTGTCACTGCCATGAGGCTTGCCGTAGGAGGTAGGCAAGGGTCGCATACAATTTGAAATATATGCTTTTAGTGGGGGGGGGGAAGGTTGGAGAAGGAAGGAAAATAATGGCCATCTCATGAATTTGTTAAACGTCTTCATAAATTTCACTTTGGTTGCGTATAAACAATATAAACATATCATTTATTATTCTGATTTATCTGAGAATTTAGACATTCACGAGCCGAGCTAGTAGTGCATTTTATTTTATTTACAGTTTGGTAAATATTTGCTTCTCAGACGTTTTAATGCAAAAACTTCGCATTTCGATTATAAGGTTTTTTAACAACAAGGTAAATAGGTTCAGAACAGACCAAAAGTGCTATTCCAAACAATTTTCCCTCTACACTGTAGTCCCTCAACACATGTGGTAATACAATTGTCCCATTTATAATTCATTTTTTCGGTTTTAGTGCAAATCAATTGATTTTGTGTCAAAGTATGTTACTTTGTTCTCCTGACACCAAATTAGGGGTCCTAATGACATTTACTTTGTCAAGAAGACTGCTAAAATTGTGTTGAAACAAAACAAACTAGCCACAAAATACGTTTTAAAAAGGTCTTTATTGACTTTATTTCTACTGTTTCTTTTTTCTATCCCAAAAGTTGTTGCATTGTTTCAAGCATTCATTTGGGCAATTAAGGTAATTTACACTCAAACATTTACATTTTATTTGAATAACTGTTTTCTTTTATTATTCCTTAAAAAATTCTTAAATGTTTTTAAATGCTGAACCTGGAGATTTTATGATATCATTTTTAATGTTCAGATGTGCCGTCTGTGCTGATTGACTTCCCTACCGACGACCGATGGGCGTGGTGGATGAAGCAGATTTTGACCCCTGTCATTGTTGCTGTGGGTATTGGAGGCAACTGTCTCTCCTTTATCGTGATGAAGACCAAGTCCTGGAGACACAAGTCCTACAGTCACTTCCTGTGTGCTCTGGCAGTATTTGACAGCCTCACTCTCATCAACAGACAGATTCTACTGGTGCACGAGCTGAGGATTTACGCGGGAGATTCTGGATTGTACGCCAACTTCACAGACGTCGCCTGCAGCATCCACAACTTCTATGAACACATGTGCTACCTGATGTCTTCTTGGCTGATTGTCTGCATGGCCATGGAGAGAATTGTGGCGGTCTATTTCCCTCTGAGGAAGGCTTTCCTGTGTACACCAAATGGCGGAGTGATTGTGATACTTGTTCTCATTATAGTTCTGACATACACCCAGGTAAGAAATTAATGTTTCAATGGCATTGATGCTTTAGACATGAATCTCGTAATGTATTTGTCCACACAGTTATCACATGCTTGAAGCGTGTAAGTCAAACTTGTAAAACTGGCGAAGCTTGCGCAACAAGTTATACAAAGGTTTAACTGACGAGTTTTCAATCAGGTTATAACTGTGTGGAAAAATACGGTATGAAAATGATTTCTTATAAATTTTGACTTTGAATTTTAAGGGAAGTCTTTATCTTAAAACAAAACTTGAAATTAAATGGAAAATCAAGTTACAGCAACACAGCTGTTTTGACTCCTAATCGCCTCACACAAAAGTGCCGCTTCTGTCATGTTAGTTTACACAAAAATAATTACGAAATATATCTTAATTGTTTTTCTTATGATTCATGTTTGGGAATTATCAAACTCAAGAATGTACTCTCGTTTTATGGAAACATTTTTTAAAAAAGATATTTGTAAAAAAAAAGTGTGTTATGATGGTTTAATCACAGCGCAATGCTTCATTGTTAAAATAGTTATTATGTTCACATTACATTGTAACGTCCAATCAGCTGTAAAACCTTCAAGATATGACGGTTATTTCGTATAACCTCTACTTAAGGGTTCATTGAAACGTATTCCGGTCACATGATCTTGTTTGATCAAATCTGAAGGCAGAATATTACTTGAATTTCAAAGTCTGAATTTATTTCCACATTATGGGATACCATCTTTTTCATTAAATGACAGCACATAACTTTTGATTACCACAAACAATCTCACGTTGAACACATTTATGTAGCTTGGTATCTACATGTATGTTTCAGGTGTTCCGGTTCTTCATGGTCGGACAGGTTGATGGCAAGTGTGGAGGTCTGACAGAGTACCTGTCCATGTACACATCACTCCATGTCTATCTTTATCAGTTCACGCTTATATTCATCCTTCCTGTGCTCATCGTTCTGACATGCAACATTCTTGTCTTGTGCAAGATTTATCGTGTCAGTGCATCAAGGAAACCTTCAGATGAAGGATCAAATGGTTTATCTCGAAGCAGACGCACAGTGACCAAGACGCACAAGACAACCCTCATGCTCCTAGCAATTTCATTCATCTATCTTCTTACTCTCCTCCCTTCTGTGCTTATTTCCATCATTGTACACGTCGCCATAGCAACCAGATACAGAGGAATGAGGGAACTGTTTGTGAAGTTGAACCCTCTCACAGAACTGTTTGAGATCTGCTCAGACTTGAACTACTGCACTAACTTTTTCATCTATATTCTCTCCGGTAAGATGTTCAGGTATGAGTTAAGGAAAATCTTCTCTCTGCAGAAACGGAACAACGGAAGTGCCATGACATTGTTTACAAAAACAAGAGACAACTCTATGAAAACTAAATCGATCAAAGGCGAATCCGTGCTGTGATATGATATATTATATGGATATACTTTTCTCAGCTGAATCTTCTCCTTGAGTAGTTTTAAATAGGTTTTTTTAACTGGAGTCCTTTTTTCTGCGTTTCTCATATAAGGACTGCTGTACAATTACTATCACTTCGAAAACAGAGTTGGTGAAGGCTGCTTCCTCAAGGTGATTGTACATGGGAACTTGATAGTACCACAAGTTCTGTCAATATCGTTTTGTTCGCCAACGAGAATTAAATAACACTGTTCTCAAATTATTCTTTTTACAGGAACAGTATCTAATGGTATTTTGAAATTATGGTCTTCGGTTTCTGTAAGAATGCAGATTATGTTTTTTCATCAAATATAAATGTTTCTTTAAATTATTAATTGTGACAACCTCACTGTCATTATCGCTCTACAAACATTGATTATGACATCTCCGTACTTGTAATGATAAATAAACCGATGTTTTATAAGAACAATTTTTTGCCAATTATTTGTAAATGTTCTAATCTCCTGCCTTGGATGCTTGAGTTCAAATTATTGCTTTTGACATGTTTATTCCTCTGTCACTTGTTAAGCTGGGATTAAAAAATCAACAGATTATCTTCTAGTATCGGTTTCCCTCAATGTCTGTTGCTGCCACTGCCCAATCGTAATGGGGAGAAGCAATTCTTGCCCTCAGGTGAAATGGACTCCTAGTATCATAAAATCAATAGCAGCGGATTTCATCAGTCTAAGTAAATCTAGCCTCAATAGAATCCGTTTCACTCCTATACTGAGTCTAGCAAGGATTAATAGAGGGTCGCTTCAGCCGACCTTTCTGCGACATATGACCCTCCAACGTTACACGTGCGAAGGCAGAGAATTGTGGCTTGGTAAGATGAGTTCTGATTGGTCAATTCGATACGTTGGCTGACGGGAGCCTTAACTTCACCTAGCTAAACTCAATATGGGAGTTATTACGAGTGTTATTGAGGCTAGGTTTACTTACATGTAGACTACTAGGCCTTTCTTGACTCAATATCGGAGTGAAACTGGTAATACTGAGCCTAGGTTTACTGCGGATTTTATCAACATGCGGTACATTGGATTTAACCAATAACAGATAAGCGTTTTAAAATCCAGGTACATGACCAGTTGGTGCGGCATCTTTAGCAGCAGACGAAACATGGGTTGTATTTTTGCAGCATAGTAAACATGTACATGCACAGCTGTTCTTAAGGAATGAATGATCTTGAATCAACACCTTTTATAGATTCCTTAGCAGCGGTTCACGCAATACACTCATGAACATATGGGCAAAGGAGTGATATGTTAGTAATGTTCAACTTGATGCCGTCTTGAATGAAGCCTATATTATCTGTGTAAGTCTCCATGGAAAGCAGATCAGCTAGCGAAATCATCCGAAACTAAACCTCAAGTTGACATTGAGGATGTATTCGCCTTTCCGAAAAATGTTGTTACCTCCCTTTGTAAAAGTAAGAGTTAGGTCCCCTAACGTCATCAACTTCCGCCTTGTAATGTAATCAAGATGGCGATTGACGTAACACTGCGCAAATTTGTCGGAACTAAATGAACATTTTACATGACAAACTAAGTAGCATTCCCCCCCCCCTCTTTCAACTGAAAAAAAGTTAGCTTTATGTAAGAAAAAACAAGTTACATTTTTCTGAGGAGTGAAAGTTGTCATTGGTTGTTGTGATGTTGGTAATTCCGTTCTTTCAAGCCCTCTTGTCAAACATTAGAAACACCAATTTTGTCGAAGTCACCAGTTAGACCTTTAGCAACCTGTAACGTGACAAATTCTTTAAAAATAAGAAATTCAAGGATTTTGGTTTAGTACCAAAATATGGTCAGTGTTAACTGTAATGACCCCTAGGAATCAATGAGAAGTGTTTAATTAACGGATTGAACTCAAGATTATTTTAGAACGTATGATTCCAGCCTTTTCGTCAAAGACTTGCAAAAGCCGTAAAAAATAGGGATGTCATTTTAATGAAGAGTAACTTCATTATTTTGCAAGATATTTGTGTGAAAATCAAGTTGGTTACACAAATGTTATTTTTCACATCTGAAACACGACGTCTTTTTCCTAGTTTTTGCAGTACAGCTATTCTTATTTTGTGTAAAATGTCAGTACCATTACAAATTCAATCGTAATGTCATAAATTGTCATAGTGGATGATCTTTCTTTGAAAGAAATAATTACAAAATCGAAATGTCTATGTTCATGAATGAACTCAAAGTAAGGTTACTTTGCCATAGCATACATTTTCAGTTTTCGAATTATGGGTAGGTGTTTCCGTATATATAGTAATGATGCAATAATGACCTATTATAAGCCAAAAAATATGTGCGCCTGTAATCATATAGAAAGACGCGTTTACATGTCACATTTACATATGGAGTAAAATACTTAGAAAAGAAAAAATACTTTTGCAGTACCTCCTAAGGTCATGCAAATCTACTCTGCATGTAGATTTACTCACGTGTGCAAGTGTGTTTACATGACCATTTTACTTACCTCAAATACTTTTACACATGTGAGCATACATACTAAGGTAAGTGCATGTAAGTGTAAGTGTGCATGTAAACCAGTCACTTTGTGGGGGGTTGTATGTGACAGGGTGAGTTATAGGCATTCCTACTGGCTTTAGCTAGAGGTATATCTCTTTGGACGAACAGGTAGACTGTAGGACTCTCAACCCGGAGGTCCCGGGTTCGAATCCCGATGGAGGTGGTCTTCTGTTACAATTTGCGCCCAACGTGGAGCCCATGGCAACTCCCTATAGTGTTCTCAACACCCTGAGTACGTCAAACTGAGGTGCTTGATAACTTCAAATGGCTCGACTCGAGAAGGAGTCACTTTGTGGAGGGGGTGTTTGTGACAGGGTGAGATATAAGCATTCCTACTGGTTTTGGCTAGAGGGATATCTCTTTGGACGAACAAGCAGAGTGTACGACTCTCACCTCGGAGGTCCCGGGTTCGAATCCCGATGGAGGTGGTCTCAAAATCACTTCTGTTACAAATTGCGCCCAACGTGGAGCCCGGGGCAACTCCTAGTGTTCTCAACACCCTGAGTACATCGAACTGAGGTGCTTGATAACTCCAAATGGCTTGACTAGAGGACGAGTCACTATGTGAAGGGGGTGTATGTGACAGGGTGAGATATAAGCATTCCTAATGGCTTTGGCTAGAGGGATATCTCTTTGGCCGAACAGGCAGAGTGTACGACTCTCATCCCGGAGGTCCAAGGTTCGAATTCCGGTGGAAGTGGTCTCAAAATTACTTCTGTTACAACTATACCATTGCGCGTGTAGCTGAGGGAAACATGTCAGTAACTCCTTGTACGAAATATTGCTTGATTCGTTTCTTCAAGTTTGAATAGCCGAGGTTATCATACACTGTACGCGGGGCACGTATTTGTCAACAATTAAAAGACTAGTCACATACGACACATTTGTTTCATATTGATTTTGTTCACGTTGTGGTACTAAATTGAGAGTTACCTCCCTTTGAGCTCGTGTCGACATATTACTAGTGAAAAGGAATTTATTATTATAGTTTTCGTTCTTCATGTTGAAATATATATTTCGTAACCCTTATTTCTTATTATAGAGCCTTTCTTCAGGGATGAGACTCACTTTTAGCTAGCAAGAGATAAAAATTCCAATTTAACACTCCAAACACATTTTTACAATTTTTATTATAAAAACATTCAAAGCATATGATTCACATTGACACAACTTTGATTCTAAGTAACAATTCCATAAGATCGATTCTAGTAACAATTTCGAATGCACTAACTTTTTATACTACATTAACTTATTGATACATAATATCTACTCTACCTACCGGATGAGGTTATTTGAACAGAGGCTATATCATCATTTCATGACTTGATCTGAGAATGAGCAAGAACAGATATCCTCCCTTGGCAGGACATGGTTCCCAATTCTCTCCCCACAGAGACAGATCAAGTCAAGAAATGTTGATACATACTATGTTATATTTACACCGAAATCCGTGAGTTCCGGTAGTTTCCCCTGGCGGAAAAAAATGCAACACAATCCTATCGAATTTCTTTATCAAATGACAACGCTTCTCGCATGGAAAGGGTGGTTCATATCACAATGCCTTTGCTATCATTTAGTAGCCGAAGTAATGATTTAATAATAGCGTCGCTTATTGCACAACTAACTTTGATTGCCTCCAATCAGTGGTCTCTATTTCTATCCTTCAACCTCAGCGTAATATAACAGAGGCTGTATCAACATTTTATGACTTGATCTGCCTCTGTTGGGAGAAAATGATGGTTCCCAATCTTGTCACAAAGCAGGAAGTATCAGAATTATCAGATAATCGCCGGATGACCGTAACATTGAAGAAGTTAATTAATGTGTTTTCACGAAAGTCAAACGGAGTTATCTTCAAAATTAATCTTTAACTTTTTTCTTATATCCCGACATAACATTATTCCCCTAGGACAGTTAAATTAATAAACATAGTTTCCATAATTCACATCACTCTTCCCTTACAAAACATGATCACCATTAGAATAAAATATGAAAATAAAAAATGAGTTAAATTAAGTGATCAAATTCATCCAAAAGAATATACGCATTAACTTAAAATGTCAGCATAAAGTTGAAATAATTATTTTGTGGCGATGTGATCAGTATCACAACAGAAAAGGCTTAAGAGCACACAATTGACCAAAACAAATTAACATAAATGCTCGAAAACCCAAAGGACTGATGGTGAAATATGGTGAAAATGTTAACATAACTTACAACTCATGCATACAATGTGTACTTCAAGGAATGATACATTTAACATGAATCTAGCAAACATTAAATTCAAATATATAAACATAGGGAAACAGCGAATAAAGCATTGATTCAAAATGACATTATCGGTGCAAATGACTGTTATGATTTACTAAACACTCTTCGGAGTACATTGGATATCAAACAATACAATACAATACAATACAATACAATACGATACGATACGATACGATACAATACAATACAATACAATACAATACGATACAATACAATACAATACAATACAATACGATACGATACAATACAATACAATATAATACAATACAATACGATACGATACGAAACGATACAATACAATACAATACGATACGATACGATACGATGCGATACGATACAAAACAATACGATACGATACAATACGAAACGATACGATACAATACAATACAATACGATACAATACATTATACAATACGATACGATACGATACAATACAATACAATACAATACATTACAATATGATACGATAAGATGCGATACGATACAATACAATACGATACGATACGATACAATACAATACAATACAATACGTATTGTACGGATAGATAACTGTGTTATCCAAAAGATTGTTTTCTAATTTCTTTCATTGCTATTTAAAGATTCAGACATAAGAGTAAATACTTTTAACCATATAACCAAAACCATTTAATATAATCAGCTTAATCATGTTTTCCTTATCAATATCAAGATAATTAGATTTGTTTTTAATAATGCGCGGTTTGGAACTTTTTGAGAGGCCGAAAGTGATCGATCAATGTGCGGTATTTGTATTTGCACACGAAATATATTTGGGTCAATCCCTCTGGTTGATCTTATATCGACAGTATTAACAAAGAACTGTCTATCTAAATTTATTTAGATTGTAAAACTTGGTACCAAAAACTAACACACAATCTGTGCTTACAAATGTCAAAACTTCAAAATAACACAATAAACAATTCATTAGAAATTACTTTCAATACAGAAACAAACAAACAGTGCTATCAAGTTTAAACATGACAAAAAAGTAAATAATGGCAACATATTTACATCATTAATCCTCGAGACACATGTTAAGCAAGTTAAAAGTTAAAAGATACAAACACACAATATCAATCATTGTCTTCGACTTGTTCTGTCATGCAGAGAATTAACAAGTTCTTGACAAGCTGGTGTCAGGTCATGGATTGGCACCAGAGAATTGTCTCTGTTATTGTACTCGAACCAGGGACCGCACTATCAAATGTTATGCACAGTGGTGTAGTGGTTAGCATGCTTGCCTCTCACGCCAGAGACCCGGGATCAAATCCCGCTAGAGACACCAAAAAACTGTGACTTGGGTCTCATCCTGTGCTTTGGCCCTGGGCAAGGCACTTCATCCACATTGCACTCAGTCGATCCAGCTGACAAAATGGGTACACTGGATGTACTGGCCTAAGTGGTCGTGATTAGCGCTTAGTTTCAGCTGAGAAGGTACACTCCTTCAGGAAATAACGAAGCGCATTGAGCATGTCTAAGAACGTCGAAAAGCTGCCATATCAGCATACGCATTACTTATTAGGTCTTTGAGACGAAAGTCTATCTTGAGTAATGCTATTTTTGGAAATCCTCTTTTTTCACAATGCTCAAAGGTCAACCACTCCTTTACTTTCTAAGCTATCTTTAAATTGGCGCTATTTAAAGCCAAATTTTGCTATGTTACACTTTATCATTAAAAGTTACTAGTGAAGGAGCTGGAAAGATAAACATCGAGTAGGGGTCAGAAAATATAATGTTTTAGCCTGTTCAATAAAGTTAAAATAATCATTACTCCTTTTTTATATTGAAGTTATCTAAACAAATTATACATAATATCATGAATGTCTATGAACAAAACCAAAATGTCTAAAAAAAAAGCTTATTAAAAAAATATCAATATTTACAGTTCAATTAAATCACACAGTGGTTTGAAACAGCAATTTTATATGATACTTCAAACCTCTATATCTCAAAAACGGTGACAGATTAGTCGGCCATTTTGTTCTGCTTCAAGGAATACTATTCTCAGTAGAATGACGTCTGCCGCCATGACGGATTTCTGAAAAGCCTTAAACATTGAATTCATGTCAAATTTGGTCAATTTGATCATGTAAAAGTTTCTCTATGCCTCTTTGACAAAAACGCATGTGAAGGTCAAACACTGTGTGAAGGTCAAGGAGAACGTCTTGAATACCTGAGGACTTGTAATGTATCACCTAAGTTATATATGTGCGTGCCCGAGTTTTAAATATCGATTTTGTTTTCGGACTATTTCCCCTTAAGTCAAAACTTTAAACCTCAATATCTCTGTAACTAAGAAAGACTTTTTCAAAAGCTTCCACCAAATGGTAGGCGACAAGGTTCTCTGTTGAATTGGCATATAGCGGTTCTCGACTTCAATATCAGTTGGGGTTTATTTTGCTTTTTTACGAAACTCTGAAAAATTTGTCATTTTCTAAAAAATCTTCTTCTCACTTACGACAGCACATACAACCGACCAGTCCAATATCTCATGTGAAAGCTAAGACATTGCTTTGGAAAATAGAGGTCCCACCAGCTCTCAATTTTTAGCTGTTTTTGAGCAACAGCAATTGAGAAGAATGATCTTTTGCAACAATTTTGTTTGCGTCACGTTAAGAGGCGAGCAACTCTGTTAGGAAATGTTAGACAATACATCTGTTAAATTATTCTTTTCTCAATGATTGTTAAAAACATTAACTACAGATCATTACTATGTAAATGTTGACATCCGAGAGCTCAACAAAAACTTGCAAAATGGCATGTCCAATATCAAGACTTTGTCAGGATACCATCTCTAGACAACTCTAAAATCCATTTGCTTCTTTGTATTCTAGAATTCTACTCACGTGTTCATGCAAAAATCATTAATTCCAATGAAGATCCTTTCTTATAACACATAATTTGTGACGTTGCAATTTTCAATTCAAATGCTATAGTTCCTTGTGTTGGCGCCAAAAATGATACATTTACACTAGATTCTACTCAAATACGTTCCAAGTATGTTCTGGTAGGAATAAATAAGGAATAGGAAGAAAGGAATATAAAGGCTCCATTAAGAGCTTTCTATAAAGTATTAATTTATCAGTCTGCCCCTATTATAGGCATTTAAGGGGGAAACTTATTCCTCCATACTTCATACCACATCTCATATACTAAATAATTATTTCGTATCTCAAGCACAAGTTCGCGACCCTTCCAGGCATCCATCCTCAATGAGCTTAAAAACACAACAATCCCTCTCTACAGTTACTGTATCACCTAAAGAAGTTTTAGATTTATTACTATCAGTTGATACTAATAAAGCAACCGGTCCAGACGGTATTGCTAACAGAATTATTAAGATGTGTGCGCATTGTTTGAATAAACCCCTCGCCATCATTTTTAATACTTCCCTAAGAGAAAATTTATTTCCACAACAGTGGAAAGAATCCTCTATCATCCCTATTCATAAGAAGGGTAGCACAAATGACTGTACTAACTAAAGACCGATAGCACTTATTAGTAATCTAGCTAAAATATTTGAAAAATGTCTATTCAAACATCTTTTCAATTATTTTAAAGACAACAACCTATTGTCTAATTTGCAGTCTGGATTTATACCAGGTGATTCAACTGTAAACCAGCTTACATATCTATATAATTTTATATCAAAAGAAATTGATAAAGGCAAAGAAATTAGAGCTGTTTTTTGCGACATAAGTAAAGCTTTCGACAGAGTCTGGCATGAAGGATTGATAACTAAATTGAAATCTTATGGCATTGAAGATGATTTACTTATGTGGATTAAGAGTTATCTAACCAACAGAACCCAAAGTGTCGTAATAGAAGGTAAAACCTCTGTTACAAAAACGATATTAGCTGGAGTACCCAAGGGATCCGTTCTTGGGCCACTATTTTTCCTAATATATATAAACGATCTAGTTGATGATATAGACTGTAATATCAGACTGTTTGCTGATGATACGTCATTATATATTGTAATTGATAATCCTAATATCGCAGCAGTAACATTAAACAATGACTTACAAAGAATCTCGAAATGGGCCGAGCTTTGGCAAATAGATTTTAATCCAAAGAAAACTGTGTCTGTGCAATTTAGTAGAAAACGCAATCCCAGTCACAAACCCGACCTAAAACTAAATAATGTAGTTATTAATGAAGTCACTTCACATAAACATTTAGGACTTGTCCTACAACAAGACTGCCAGTGGTCCTCTCACATCGATGACATAATTGGAAAAGTGGGACCAATGATCAACTGTTTAAGAAGTCTAAAATATCGCTTTAATAGAAAAAGTCTTGAAATATTATATAAATCTTTTATTCTTCCTATTTTTGATTACTGTTCAAACATATGGGACAATTGCACTATACATGAAGCAAAACTCTTGGAAAATCTTCACTTAGATGCATTAAGGTCGATATGTGGAGCTGTAAGGGGCACGAGTCATAATAAGTTATACAAAGAAACAAATTTTACTTCTCTAAGTGATAGGCGTAGAAGACAGAAATTGTGTCTGTTTTATAAAATGTATTACAAATTATCTCCATCCTATCTTTCAGACCTAGTTCCAAATAGTGTCTCTGTAAATAACCCCTACAACTTGAGAAACCTGGATTCTTTGCAGACTATTTCGTGTAATACTCTTAGACACTCTTCATCATTCTTACCCTCTGTTGTTAAAGAATGGAACTCCCTACCAGAAGAACAAAGACTTAGCGACTCAGTCAGCAGCTTTAAAAGGTCAATAAATACTACTATTTTTAACAATTACTATTTCGACACGAATTTTGGACAAAGACATGCACAAATAGCTCACTGTAGACTCCGTCTAGGTTGTAGCGACCTTAACTATCATAAATATAATAGACATATTTCCAATTCACCCTTATGTTCATGTGGCTACTTTTCTGAGGACTGTGTACACTTTTTCTTTACATGCCCGTTATATAATGATATCCGACAAAACAAATATTTTTATGTTAAAGGATATGACCTGAAATCAATCTTTTATGGCAACAAAGAAAAATCCGCAACTACAAATCAACATATTATACAATCTGTACACGACTACATTTCTGAAACTTTAAGATTTAAATAAGACTGTTAAAATAATATGCCTTGCTTAGAGGTTACTACTAATTATGAAATTTCATCATGCTGGTAAAAATATTAACCATGTCGCATATTTGTATATTTTGTTCATGTGATTGTATGTATTAAACATGTATTGATAAAATGTTCAAGGGAGAGGCCTTGATATAAGCACTGTCAGCTTGTTGGCCGATCCCATTCACAATATGTATACCATTTGTGAAATAAATATGTTTAAAACATCTCATATTCCCTTAAAGGGGAAAATTGTATCAGTTATTATCATCTAGCAATCCTGAGCATGTTAAAATTTGGCCATTTATTTGAAAAGAAAACTGCCAATATAATGTATGTAAACTTGACATGCGTTGATTTTGAGCTGTATTTTCGTGTGCTTTTGGCCACGAGGACTTTTCACAGAATAAACTTGTCACTTGTCACTATGAAGTATTTAATGGACTTAGCTTTTGTGTTAGTTCAGGGGTAAATAGAGGGAGAATGTGTCATTAAGATAGATCTAGTCACATTATGCTTGTTCTAGTTGCACAGTTATATTATCCCGCCATGTTTATATCTTTATTTATTGTTTAATTAGCAATGAGAAGTAGGGTTATATTGTGAAAATAAAATCCATATTTTAAGAAAAGCAGTTGAAAGTCACATTTCCACAGCAGTGAGAAAAGTAGGACCGAACCTATAAAAATATCACTTTCTCACTCCACTCGATGAGATAGAAATGATATTCGGCAAAAACAATGCAATAGTCTCTATATACTTCAATATAAAAGGGAATTTTTTAGCAGTAAAATATTTTATCAGTGAGCGATGAATTGATTAAAGGAAAAAAAGTACCGGTAAAAAAGTCCTCCTGAAAAAAAGTCCTATTACTATAAAAACAGGTTAAATAGACATTAACATCAAAGATATTATTACGAAAACATGAATTGTTTGTACTTGAGGTATCAAGAAGGATGTTGTGATATCTAAATATGGATTAATTAACTTTAAGACTTTACTTTAAGAGGCATTTTGGATTAATTAAGAATAAAGAAAATGTGAGTTTATCTCAATCTATTGAATCAACTGTTATATTAAATAAGGATTACTCAAGGATTAATTAAGCACCAATCAAGAGTTTATGTGATGTGTGCTATACAGGTTTGTTGGACAGACAGACAGATAATTTATTCAAGTCTCACCTCATACATTAAATAGAATAAACACATTAAAAATCTTACATAAAATACATGAGCCACCCAAAAAGGGTTACGAGAGACTATGGATTGTATATATACAACTATGTAAACGGGAAATGTTAATAGATATATACACTATATAAAATGATAAAACATATAAATGTCATATAAAATGCTTTTTCTGAGATGTAAAATATCACTGCAGGCTTTGGCTGAATAATACAACACTGCGGGGCTGATGGTATACAACAAAACACGAATTCCTGAATGGGGTTTCTACGAACATCAGACTGAATAAACTCCAGTGAAGCAGTCAGTCAATCAGAACTCATGTACATGTACTCAATGTGTTACCAGTGCTAATTAATGTTGTTGTATCTGAATGAAGAGATGTATGTATTGTATCAGTAACCAATATGATTATTGCATTGTTGTAACTGAATAAAGTGAATTACAACAAAAGTTTATTATTTTATCATACTTTGTTACCTAAAATTTAAAATAGGACTTTTTTCCGGAGGACTTTATTTCCTAGTTGAATATAGGACTTTTTTTCCGGTACTTTTTTTCCGAGGACTTTTTTGCCGGACACCATCTATTTCATTGATACATTTTACTATCCAATAAAACCAGGTATGTTACATACAACTTTCCGAAAAACCATTAATGCTCATCATGCATGCATTATTTTTTTAAGTGTCGAATGTGGTTTGTATGTGCTATGTGCGATTTGGAAAGGACAGACAACTACAATATTCAGAAAAGCTTGGGATGAAACGGGGCATCTTCAAATAAATCACAGCGCTTCCCCTAACAACGAACAACACCAATAGTTCATAAAAATTTAACTACTTTTGCCAATTCCAAAAGCCCTAAAAGACATCAAACCACATTATTGTATTCGATTTTGATCAGTTCATTAAATAACTATTTAGTTGATTTTTAACAAACAAAGTATCTATGTTGTCTCATCATATATTTTGTATTCGTTTCTACGTTGAGTACCATCTAAAGGTACATGACTTTTAACACCGAATCAGATTATTGAGCGATCAGGATACAGTGTCGCTTGCATTTAAAAACTTCTCAGTTTTGCAACATTTCGTTCTTGCCTTTTCGAAAGATTAGCTGATATAGGCGTAAGACTAAAATGGGTTTCAACTTCATCTCAGTATTCTTCAAAGAGTACTCGTATCCATGCCACTGATACCAGTTGATTCCCATTCCAGACGTGTTGTTACCATAGTTGCCGTTGAGGTTTGCTGCATGACAGAAGATAAACCACCAGGCCCCTTTAAAATTACGCGTACAGCTACCCAATTGATTATCACGGTCTTTAGTTGAGAACTTCATTCCATTGTGTACTGCCATAGCATATCCTTCAACCATCAACACTAATAATACACATTCACATTACACACTGAACATTTTCTATAACGAATAAGACAGTGGAGGAAAGCGTCTTTAAAAACTTTCTGAACTTTGGAATGTTCCCTGAAGCATCAGTTCCCATCACATCTCTTTTTTTAATATTTGTAAGGAAACTCTGTCTGTACATCTTTGACATCACATAAGCTTCGCCTTTTGGCATTTAAACTTTGGAAGAGGAAACTTAATCAAACTCTATATTTACGATGAAGACCTCCGGACCCTGGAGACACATCCTAACCTGTATCACCAATGTTTGTTTTCAGGTCTCTATTAATTAAATATAAAAATTTAAAAGAGACAGTAGCATGTTTTTAGGGGGAAAATAAGGTGATGTCAGGAAAATTAAAATAAATGGTTCCAATTGAAAGAAAATGTATTCCCCTAATAATGATTCAAATATAATTAGAAAAACCATTTTAGATGTAAATATAAAGTTCAGCCATACGATTCCTTTCTCTTACACAAAATGACTTACAGGTTTTCACACAAAAAATGCCTTTTATGTGAATCTTTATCAATTGTTCTCTGACTATGGATGATTGGTTTGTGCAATGAGAATTTTGAAAAAATAATACATAGCATTAACGTACCATTATCATTAATATATAATTCACGAACAATAATAAGTGAAAACTTGTAAATATATGTTCTTAAAAAAACGGCCCCTTTAAGAGATTTTAATAGTGCAGAAATGTTAGTTTGAAGCACGTTTCTAAGATGCAACGCTGTAAATAGACTTTCTGTTTGCAAAAAAAACCCATGAGTTTCATAGACAATACGTTGTGAAATACAAGCACTGAAATGAAAAATGTATATTACGATTTCAAATATACATCAATTGAGGTTACTTAAAGAGACACAGAGTATTTTGATAGGATCACATATGTCAAATTTTGAAATCGATGTTATTACATCGGGAACCACTTACTGTTACTGAAAATAACAAGTTACAGGAAAATTCCAATGAGAATGAAAAAGAGCCTTTTAAAACAATGTATATTGATAAATCCTTCAACTTTGGCTAATAATTTTTAGCTTAATTACCAAGTCTGCAATAAAATTTCAAAGTTTTGAAAAATCAAGTTTACCGGCATCGATGGGGACGCCATATTGGTATCTCGAACGGTAAACGAAAGCGAGAAACACCGGGAATATGACGTCAGCGACACACCAAGAATTAGGAGACAGCGTTAGATACAGTGATGGGCGGTGACGGCCCGTCAAACATGAGACTGTAACAACCGTCACTACTTCAGTAAAGACATGCCGGGTCCAGAATATTCTACTTATATGATGCCCAAAGCAATAAATAAATATTTCTGACCAGCAGACTTCTAAAAACTTCAGTACAGGTTGGAAACGATCTCCCATGTGCGGACGTCACAAGGTTTGAACACTGACTTTCACTGACATTTTTTAGAATTTTTATAAGCTAGAGACACCATACATTAGGTTGAAATAAAGTGTTAATTAAATGACTTTGCGTAAATAAGTGCATTTATTACCCTTAAGATAAATTTCTCGAATTCTGATTGGTCAATAGCCAAAGCATACATACCCGTGTAGTCGGATTTGGCAGGGTGTACGAAGTGTACACCCCGTCAAATTTGTCACGTGACATACCAAACGGGTCATACGGATGACCTTGACCTCAGCTGGAATGCGGAAGTAAAACGGCCGCTCGACTGACAATTTCAGAATCAAAATTTACAATGACCAACATCAATTGAGAGATTCTAATGTTATGTCATTGTTAATATCCATTGTCTTATTACATTCATTCAATATGAACACATGTTTCTCTTTAATTATTTCATTTAAGAACACTTTTAATTCGGATATTTTTAGTCACAGAGTTATCTCCCTTTATATAACTGCCGTTAGCTCCGTACCGCGACTCTTGATGTTCACACTGTGCTGAGCTTGGACCGCAGTCTAGTTAAGACTTATTAATATTTCGGTCAAAATGAGTAAACTGTATTGAAATAAAAGATCTTAAGGGTAATAAATTCGTTACACGGCGTTTTGACAGGGTGTACGGGACTGTAAGACCCTTGTACATTCTGCATTTCCTTCGGCTCCGCCTCAGGAAAATACAGAATGTACAAGAGTCTTACAGTCCCGTACACCCTGTCAAAACGCCGTGTAACTAATATTGTAAAAAAACTAAACGTAACATAGAATACTTTTTTATTAATTATTTCATTCGAAAAAATAGACCTACTGACGTGATCTTGTCAAGGGAATCCTACAAAGCGAATCCGCGATGATGGTGGTATGGTTCGTAATCAAATGGTTCGTAATCAAAATAAAATTGTTTATATCAATCAAAAATTGAAAGATGGCATTTTCTTTCTCTGCGTGGACTTCACGTTTGTATTATATAAATCTTGGCTTGTTTAAGGACGAAAATATTTTTCTATTTATTTAGTTGTCGCCGGTACGAAACCAATTTTGATTACGAATCCCTGAGGCGCACATGTTGTATGAAATATTATCGGAATGATTAACGATTCTTGTTATGTTCACATAATATACCATATTGAGGTATTTCTGCTAAACAATACGTAAACAAATTAAAATGGAATAATGAGATATCATCAGTATACTAAAACAATCAGTAAGGAATGGTGTTTTGAATAATATTAAAGATCTATCAACTCAAAATTTCTTTATATCATCGAGTGTTTTTCATCTAAGTTGCTATGATGTTGCTGAATAACCCATATTTGTTCGGAGCTTTCTTCTTATTATATATTTTAGTAAATAAAATTATTTAACTATTTAACTATGATTTTTTTTATTCAATATTAAATAGAAGGGTATGATTTTAATGATAACAATGCACACATTATCACAACGTATGTCTCTTAATTAACCATTCAATTTTTTTAGCAAAATACTAGATTTACGTAATTTATGGATGTTTTACATTGAATATTTCCTTTTTTATATTTTAAAAATAATGCAATGATTCAAACACGTTCATGACAAAAATTATTTCCACCCTTTCAAACTGACTTGAGGCTTTTTATTAAGTACCATGTTTTAATCAGAAGAAAGACAAAGAACACGACAAGATATTATACTCTTGCTCGTTTTGAAAACATTTATTTATTTATTTTAGGTGGTTTTTTTTAGATAAATTAATATCGTTAATAATACTAGACAAAACCGCATATAAGTCGTAGATGCTTGTTGAATAATCTGTCCGACGACTTGGTCGTTCTGTAGGCTCAACGATGTTTTACGTTAACAAAGTGCGCAGCGCACACATTCAGCAATTCTGGTCAAATCATGGAAACTCCACTGCACAAATATGTACGGAGTTTATCATGTAAGCTCCTTGCATCGATTTCTTGTGGTGTGTCGATGACGTCACATTTTCAAATAAAATGGCGACCCCCGTCATCGCTCAAAGACGAAGGTTTAAAACTCTGTAAATACTTAACTCGTTGACAGAAAAAAATTATAATTTGTGAGAATGTCTTTTATAACTCACACTTTTGCTAGAATTAATCTAAAATCGTACTGGAATTTTCCTTTAAGGGACAATCAGTACATAAGAGCGAAAATACGGCCATTCAAAGTCGGGATTTTGATCGAATACCGGACAATGTGGCTCGAGTGGCGCGCGCAAATTCGCCAAACGTAATTTTGAAACCTTGTCATAAGCTGACAGGAAGATATATTCGATTCGATAGTGTATTGTTACTAATGGGTAGATTAATTGGATGCATAATTTCGAATAATAAACGTTTTTAAGATGTTTTCTTGATTTTTCCAAAAAAAACAAGCATTTTAGAGATATTATGCATTAATTGACATATTTGCAAGTCCAGTGATGAGATATGAACTTCAATCAGCATATTAGATATTTTAAGCTTATCATAACCAAATAAAATTTTAAGAAAGATACTCTGTGTCACTTTAACGAACGAGTTTAGGATGATTTTTAAAAACGAGCACAAGCGTTTCTTATAATAAATCATGCACGAGTAATGCTCTGGTATCGACATACATTTTTAAGATCATACATGTAGGGATAAGAATCAAAAATGGTGTTACGGTATTTTCTCTCAGGTGTATAGATGCTTATCAGAATAAGAGACAAAACTGTTTTGATGAACATCATTACATATATTGATATCAATGTTTACTTTAGAGTAAGAAATCACCTTTGCCATGCCACAAATACATTTTATAAATTCGAAATGTTAACAAACATTCTAAGTATACAAGACAAATTTTACGGATAACAACTTCTTTATTGATTTCTCACGACGTTTCTGGGCCAATTCTTGCTCCTTCTTCAGGTGACTTTACCACACCAACTTCTAAATGCCTTTGAAGAATTTTATTTTAAGTATAGTTCGGTTCAGAAAATGCTACTTTGGTGTCGTATTCGTACATCGTGGATTATTTACTTAATGTAACTGTCAGCAAATGGCAGGAGAGATTTTCAAGCCTTACTTGTAATGTTTTACTGTCAGATAGACATTATTACTGACAGTTTCGTAATATCTTCGCTTTTTTGTCACTGATGTGATTTATCTATTTATGTCAATGTTGACATCATACCACCATTGATTCTTTTAAGGCATTTTAGCTCATTTTTGTTAAATTTTAATAGGTTTTGCTATTGAATATAACTGTCAGAATATTTTTTCAACTACATTCTCTGTAGAAGAAAACTATAAGGTGTAACAAAAAATACAATCTGCCATATCTGTGTGAACACGTGTATATTATCATCAGTTATAAATATTGACTCATTCTTATCCGTGATTCTTTAGCCTAAAATAATCAATGTATGGATTTAAAAATGGAACGGCAATTGGTATTTGTATTTTAACTGTTATGAAACCATTTATTTATCTTAGAGAATATGCCTTTTGTACCGATGCCTCTTTCTTGTATTCCTTCTCTGGACGCTTTTGCTTCATGTTTCTTAATCCTATTCCCTTTTCAGATGGTATTGTGGGAGAAGAACCAACGATATACAAAATACAAGATCATCTTTCAGAGAATATATTTATTGCACCTCAACAACAACTACCATATATATTCAACAACAAATACCATTTACATTCTATAATGAAGAGGAATATATGGATGACAATTTCTTTATTCATGGTCTGCGACCATTCGGCTTGAGTAGTACACAGGAACCTGTGTCGAAATGAAGCATTCCATAAACAAATTGTCATCCGTATATTCCTCCTCATTATTGTCCTTCCAACTTCTAAAATGCCCTCTAAGAGGTCATATGTATATTCTTTTTCTAAATATAAATGATGCAAAGTAATCTAGGATCTTACAATTTAAAAATATATGCTAATAGTACACTTTACATCTTTAGCTCATGTCATTTGATTCTTTTAATTTAACGCTTTCTCAATACATGTACGTATCTAAAATTAGCTTATAGATAACCATTTCAAATCACTGACTCAAACGTTGTTATGTCATCTGTGCAATGCCCAGGTGATCGCTGTTCAACAACAATGGATGCAGCTCGCTGAATGGGAGGTTGCATAGATCTTTACTTGATAATATGAAAGTGAAAGATTGATACCCTGCCCAACACTGAAACTTGAGTTGAGATATGTGGATTCATCTTGGTGAGTGAGTTAGTTTGAATGATAATATGAGTGTTCGAAAGGTTGAAAATATCCATATAATACGTTATGGATAACACAAGGTCCACGGGCATTATCAATAATAAAGAATGTTTGCCCGCGGGATTTGCCGACGGGCAAATCACGAGGGCAAACATTTCAAAAAGCGCAATAATCGGTCGTTGGCTTGCATACTCACACGGAGTTAGGAATGTCAGAACGCGTTTATCCTGACATCAATGTAAAAGTGTATAGCGCTCGATCAAGATCCTTTAGATGTCTCATGTGAGCATTTTACAAATTCATGCTACATGTACCTATATGAATTATCAAAACCTTTTGCAAGACAACTTTTTATTTAGCCCTTTAAATTATGAAATATTATAGATACAAATATGGAATGTGAAATTATAGTTTGTGCTGAAATTTAAAAACTATTCGTTTGATCGTTGTTGAGCAGATTTAAATGATAATGTTATTATTTTTGTGTGCTTGATGAAGGTAATATTAACGAATTAGAGCTTAAGACTCATTGGCTCATTTATTAAAACAAGACCAGTACGTGAGTTCCTTAACATGATGGATTAAGAATGCTGGAACTTTTTTTTGTCATTATATTTCATCTCGGGGTTTTAAAGTAATCTTACAACTAAAAGGATTTTACATGAAATCCTGCCTCTTGAATAAATCAAGGGACTCTTCAAGACTCTTCTGTATATCAAATAAAAGTTCAAAGATTCTCAAGAGTCTAAGAAGTTAAACTTCAATGCACTTACAAGTAAACCCTTTGGTATAATGGTATGTTTAATTCACAAGTCCTAGTCCTTAAAGAAGAGATTACTGATGAGACTTCAAATAGATTTAAAGTAATACTTCAGAAATGCAAACTACTGAAGCCCTCTAACATGCACAAGGAATTTACATGATTAAGCTGGTTCGCGTGGTGAATTTCCTCTTACTTTTTCATTTATCTATAAGCCTCTTGAATTTCAAAGTGAACATTGGAATATATCTATAAAGATCAAGTACATCAAGTGCATGAATAAACCAAGTTGCACTCTCTTGTGTATTTCGTGAAAGATTGACTAATTCCAAGGACTATAGAAATGATCTCGACTCTACATTCATTAACATGGTATTTACAACATATCAGCACCTTCAGACGAATACCTCATGCAAAAGTCTAAAGAAATTATCTCTACATTCATTAACATGGTATTTACAACATATCAGCACCTTCAGACGAATAGCTCATGCAAAAGTCTAAAGAAATTATCTCTACATTCATTAACATGGTATTTACAACATATCAGCACCTACAGACGAATACCTAATGCAAAAGTCTAAAGACATGATCTCTACATTCATTAACATGGTATTACCAACATATCAGCACCTTCAGACGAATACCTAATGCAAAAGTCTAAAGAAATTATCTCTACATTCATTAACATGGTATTTACAACATATCAGCATCTTCAGACGAATACCTAATGCAAAAGTCTAAAGAAATGATCTCTACATTCATTAACATGGTATTTACAACATATCAGCACCTTCAGACGAATACTTAATGCAAACGTCTAAAGAAATGATCTCTACATTCATTAACATGGTATTTACAACATATCAGCACCTTCAGACGAATACCTAATGCAAAAGTCTAAAGACATGATCTCTACATTCATTAACATGGTATTTACAACATATCAGCACCTTCAGACGAATACCTAATGCAAAAGTCTAAAGAAATAATGTCTACATTCATTACCAGAGTACTTACAACATATCAGCACCATCAGACGAATACCTAAATCCATCAATATGTGATTAACTGTACATGGTTCCCATTAAGTACAATCACGATACTTTTTCACTTTCAAAAAAAGCCTTTGAGATTCAGAAAGGTAGCCGGAATGTTTTGTATCAACATGAAAATGGAAAACAGGTTTTGCAAAATGTTTACTTAATGAAATTTACTGCAGTTTAGAATAATGTTTCAACTTCATTGCTAAACGCTATTCCCAACTGAAGACAATCGAGACATATTTATTGACATTTTTTAAATCATAGGTGAACAAAATATATTTTAATTGGAATGAAACAGTTTCTTTTCAACATGTGTTTAAATTTCAAACATTTTCAAATAAGTATATGCTAAAACAATTCTTCTGAGGATAAAACATCCCTTTCGTCAGTCTGATTGTCTGTACAGCTGCGTATCTTAAAGGGGCAGTAGCACGTTTTTGGTGGGAATATAAGGTGATGTCAGGAAAATGAAAATAAACGGTTCCAATTGAAAGACAATGTATTTAAACTAAATGGAGCAGTAATAATTCAAATATATCATGCAAAGTTTAGCCATGCGATACCTTTTTCTTGCAGAAAATGAATTAAAGGTGTTCACACAAAAATGGCCGCCAATGGATTTTATGTGAATCTTCATACTTTGTCCTCTGACTATGGCTAATTGGCTTGTGTAATGAAATTTATTACACAATCAAAATAATATATTTAGCAATAACATACAATTACCAGTGAAAATTTTGAAATATAAAATTATGAAAAAACGTGCTACTGCCCCTTTAAGTTTGTTCACTTGCTTGTGTATCTTAGTGCAAATATCATGTAAATTGGGTTTCAGTTTGACGTCCATAAAATAACTCCAGGAGCATATACAAGGGACAACCAATTATCCATTAGTAAAATAATCATTCCCAAACCACATTTCGGGATCGTCTTGTCACTAGTACTGAAATAAGATATTTGGCATGATTAAATAGACAGATGGGGTCATATTTGTGAAATTCAGATTTTCTTAAATTTCGATTTAAATATTCCATATAAACATTGTAAGAAAGAAATCAGTACAATTACATTGCATTAATGCAAAGGAACAAATATGAATTAAGTCTAAAGCTATTGATCACTAATGAAGGATTTTGTAGGGAAAAATACAAAACAGTGTTTTCGAAATTTTGACCCATGGTCATTTCAATGCCCTGCCATATTAGTTATGGTTGTCTTTAAGGTATGACATACGAATATGTTAACGCAAACTGAATGTTAACCTATGTACTCAAATTTCAACATTATCCGTTTCGTTTTGGCATTGCTAGGATGCCGCAAAGACATTCCAAATTACATGATATTTGCACTAAAAACGCAGGTAAATGAACAAACTTAAGATACGCAGCTGTACTCGTAGAATGTTTCAAGTGAGCCTGACGCCATTTCTGTGTAAATACCTCTTAACATGCGACTGGAAATGGAATCAAGTATCCGAACATGTCACGTTTGTAAAGGAAAATTTCATTCGTAAAAGAAGATTAGTTCATGAGATACCTTTGTTTCTATAAGATAACATGATTAAGTGCCTTATAAAGGTTTAGCAAATTCAGATATTATGTATTTTAGAATTTATGAAAGTAAGAGGTATTTTGTATATGCGATTTGATTGTGGTTACGTTCGTTATGAAGTTATTATGTTACAAAGGGTAAAGGTCAAAGGTTTCAATAAAGATCCAAATCAATGATGAACGAGTTTGCACTCTCTATGCCCATGTTATTCAATTAATGCTCTGAGTTCATCAGATTATATATGAATTCATTATCAGAGATTTGATGATGCATCAGTGTCAACAATAGATGTTAAATTGATCTCTTGAGTATTTGATACCTCATTTACTTATAAACAAATTTCTTTGAGATTTGTGTGTTAATATCATAAGCTCAAGGCGTGAAATCTAACAAACCTCAATTTAGGGTTTACCTCCGTGATGTGAAATGTTTAAAGGAGCAGTAGCACTTTTTTTTGATAAATCAATATTATAAATAATTCACTGATAATTGTATGTTAATGCTAAATCTATTATTATGACAGTGTCAAAAATTTCATTACACAAGCCAATCATCTATAGTCTTTCAATTGGAACGATTAATTATTATTTTCCTGACATCACCTTATATTCCCCTTAAACGTGCTACTGCCCCCTTAAAAGCCTCGTGCGCTAAGTAAACCAAACATAGATGATACTATACAACTCACATGAATATGATTAATTCCGTAGACGGCTTTCGTTAATAACGGATAAGAACTAGAATAGTATCATTAAACTTGTCATCAGCCATTTCATCATGCATCAATGTCAACAAATAGATATCAATATCTTGTGAGTTTGGTATACGTATCTCATTTACATACGGTATTACTGTGAATTTAAATGCATTGAAGCACGTATACCTGTATATATTGTTTGAAAATAAAGAGTGGTCCTGATAAAAGGAAAACGAAATTGATCAACGGAAAGACATTATTTGTTCACTTTAACCAAAATGTACTAAATGAACGTAATAAGTTAATTATATGTAACTCGAATGCAACCATAATAAAACCCTTTGCCTGAACTTTCCTTGTTTATGTTGAATTGAAAGTATACTTGAAACCCTTCTCCTGTCTGTATATTTTGTATTCGATGTGTTTATTGCATTCTGCTATTTTCTATGAATTTTGTATTCGACGCAATCACTGTATTTGTGTATACTTCATATTCGTTGTATTCGGAAATTTCGTACAGAGGTGAAATTCCTTGATAGAAGATATTTGTTGATAATTGTCATCCTTTCCTTGAGTCTAGTGTCATGTTTCCCGGTATGATATTAAAAACGCCAAAGAAAAAAAGGTGTTGTGAAAGTAATATTTCTTCTGTTGTGTCCAAAAAACTTAACAATGGCATGTTAATGTTGAATAGAAAGTATTCTCTAAACCCTTCCCCCAACTTTCCTTGTTTGTGTTGAATTAAAAGTAGTATACTCGAAACCCTTTGCCTGAACTTTTCTTGTTTATGTTGAATTGGAATTAAAGTATAAATGAAACCCTTTATCTGTACTTTCCATGCTTATTTTTAATAGAAAGTACATGTATATTCGAAACCCTTTGCCTGAACTTTCCATGTTTATGTGTTGAATAGAAAGTATACTCGAAACCCTTTGCCTGAACTTTCCTTGTTTATGTTGAATTGAAAGTATATACTTGAAATCTTTTGCCTGTACTTTCCATGTTTATCTTTAATGGAAAGTATATTCAAAACCCTTTGCCTGAACTTTCCTTGTTTATGTTGAATTGAAAGTAAACTCGAAACCCTTTTGTCTTAACTAACCATGTTTATGTTGAATTGAAAGTAAACTCGAAACCCATTTGCCTGAACTTTCCAAGTGTATTTAATCTTAATATCAGATAATTTGTTTGTTATATATATGTCTACCTTTTTAACACGCTTATGAATCTTCCTTGGTTTAATGTCCATTGCAATATGAGTTTGATTATCATGCCATGATCATAATATCACCTAAAACCCATTTTTTAACATCTACATACACTATCTATAATTAAACTTGTTTCAATGGTTTATCTTTAAACATGTTTAACCTGGAACTACCCAGACGAGTTTTGATAAAAAAAACACTGTGTTTTACAACATATTGATCACATTATGTATATCAAATCTTAATGTTCATGAAGCAGATGAAAGGTTTGATAAATAACTGTCAATTTGATATGTCTTTCTTGACTTTAAATTCATATCATATAACATGTTTATTATTTTTATTCATTCCCTTTCTCTCTATACCGTCGTCATATGAATAAAACACGTATATGAGAAGTTTTAATACAGATATTCATTCATATTTTAAGTCCTATATGTCACGGATATAGCTTGTTGTGTCAGTTATATTATATGACACATACATAGAAATCTACATATTAATATTTATATTTTCAAGCATGTGAGATGTGACACCCTCTTCTCAATTTTAAAACTTTCTATTCCAAAATCTGAAACTTTTCTAATCATGTCCAACAGAAATTCGTTTGAAAGGGAGTATAATGTTTGTGGCAAAGTTTTCAAGCTGAATAGTTATACACGTACTAATAAAAAAACATTTTATAAATTTACAATATTTGGCGAAGAAGAAAAGCAGATTCTGTAATTCTTGATAACTGTGTGACTTATGTTTGACCAAACTGTAAAATAATTTCACACCTTGAAGTGTAAATAACGAATACTTTACGACGTCTCGTTTCATAACATTTTTATGAAACGAGTGATTGGGTTTTATCTAACGAGCGAAAGCGAGTTCAAAACCTATACCGATTACACATGTTTTATAAAAATGTTATGAAAAGGGACCGAGTTTAGTTGTTTTTTGTTTTTTGTTTTATTACTTGCTTAAATTACATCGTACAAAATATAAAGAAATTCGCCGACATGACATTGTGACGTCATACTGAACAATTATGACGTTTTCATGATGTCATTCGGTCAGCGCGCGATGTTATGACACATGTGTAAAAACATGGTAGATTTATCAAACAGAATGTTCATTTTCAACATATCTCTCACTGCACTGCATACAACCAAACATAAAATTTCTTTTTTCAAAGTGTCGTTATACAAACGAAGGTCTGAACAAATAACAACGCATGAAAAACATTGATTTGTATCTTGAGTGTATCTTTTATTCTCTGATCCATTCGTGCCATAGTGTTTGGTGCGAGTGTGATGCACATTATAATGCAATATTCATATCCATGACAATGTAGATGTCATCTGTATTCTTCACAGGGCCAAAATATGCCACAAGGGGACTAATGTTAGGAACAAGTTCATTAGGGAAAGACAAATGTCTCTGGATATCTTATTCAATGAATATCAAATATTCCTGCGTCATTCTTGGCTCTCTTGATCTTTTAATCAAGCTCACACTCTATTATTATTTGTTAACATTGTAGCAATTGTGCTTGTTTAAAAAAGCATGTCCCTGAACATTGCATTTTTACTTAACCTATAATAAGATCAACATTTCATATCATTTTGGAAAGTGCAATCAATGGAATACATTGTTTTGTAAAAAGGCTCATTTATTTCATCCTAATTGCATTAGTATTCATGTTGGTTTTCTTAAATGAAATTAGTATTTTTGTTTTGATTTAAAACTGTTAACTTTTTTTATTTGGATTTGATTTGTATTTAAACACGTTTGAATCCACTAAAACAAATCTTGATATTTATCCATTATTTTCTTTAGATATTAAAACCAAATCTTAAAGTGTTGAATTAAGTTTTGATTCTAAAAGCCCAAAAACATTTTCATATCACAGACCATATATGTATTAATGTAAACGTTTTCTCACATGCTACTTACATTTGTGAAGCATTGAATGGGTTAATGATAGTAAGAATATATACCTGGTTTTATTAAGATCCATATGATCAAACAATTATCTCTCCATATCGTTATCAAATGCTATGAGAAATAATTTTAAAATGTTAAACACCGTTCCATGGTGTTTTAATGCAGCAAGAGGTGTAACGTGATTAAATAACACAATGAGACAGCCAAAAGGAGATGTCAATTTGACAAACAAATAAATCTGCAGTTCTTGTGTCCTTTTGTTATCATTCTGAGCTGCAATCATCATAAGATAAGATTCTCACAATGAAATTTATAGATACATAGAGAATCTCACCCAAGTGTCTTCTGATATCAAATATATCAACACAAATTGATAAAAGTAACAAATATCCGAGGCTTGCCGAGGATATTTTACTTTTATGAACGAGTGTTGATATATTTGATATCAGAAGACACGAGGGTGAGATTCTATTTATCATCCATTATCCATCTATTATCAAGCATGAAAAATGTACATCTTTGATCACTGCAAAGTCCTAAAACTGCTAAACCAGTGATGTCATAGCATTGTGACGTCATCGTGTTAATGACGACATAGCATTGTGACGTCGTTATGTTAATGACGTCATAGTATTGTGACGTCATTACTGATGATGTTAAACGTGTGTGGTGTCATGTATTTTCTGATTACAGGGCATTGTTCAAAATCTACTGTCAAAGCGATATCTCCTAGGAGATATCGCTTGATCTTCCACAAGCGATATCTCCTGTGGAACACAGTTTTGGATGATAAAAAGAGATGCTTCTTGTGTCAGCATTATCAGAGAAGCTAATTCTTATCAACCTCTCATTATTCTTTTACAAGAATGGCACTTTAAATGTTATTATCCTTCTACATAATTACGTTTTATTGTATATGTATTTTACATGTTTATTGTGGCGAGTCATGAATAAACATTAATTTTTTCTGTCTATCTGTCTGTCTGTCTGTCTGTCTGTCTGTCTGTCTGCCACCTTCAAGCTTCCTTGCTCACGTCACATCACATTTGCTTACTCACATGTAATATAATTTGAATTTCATGCATTTATTTTTGGTAATTCGTATGGTTTTTGGAAGTTTTAACTAAATATTGTTTAAATCATTTTTATATTCACAGTATAAAATCTAATTTGAGACGTCATAACTAAATCTTATTCAGTTAGCATTCAAACATTTGAATTATATTTTAAATAACATATTTTTATGTTTTAAGGTAAAAAACACAAATACCGTTTATTTATATATTCCATGTATTTGATATATTTATTGTTTATATTTTTATATAGTTATATATATGTTATTTGTTTGCATACGTCCTTTTTTATGTTTAAGATATTTCATGTTGTATGCAACCTGCTAAAACATTTATTGGTTATAAAAGCAATGTGTTGAAACATACACCAGCGGAAAAGACGGATAGAAAACAAACTACATAGTGTTTATGTAAGACCTCTTATATCTCCTACCCTTTTGTACAAAGACATTAAGGAGTAATAGGAGTGTAGGGGTAATCTTGTGTCACTAAGAAAAATACATATTTATTTTTAGAGATAGGCACCACTCATCGGTGCTAGGAGTAGGAAGTCTTGTAGTTGACTATATGGGCCTTCTTTTGTCAATCTTATGGGCAGTAGCACGTTATTTGAAAATTTATTTTTCACTGATTATTGTACGTAAATGCTAAATGTATGTTTTGATAGTGTCAAAAATCTCATTACACGAACTAATCATCCATTGTCAGAGAAGAAATTATAAAGATTCACACATTTAATTCATGTTGTGCAGGAAAGGGATCGTATGGCTGAACTTTTTATTTGTTTTGAATTTATTTGATTTATTAATGCTTCATTTAGTTGAAGGACATTGTCTTTCAATTGGAGCTATTTATTTTCATTTTGACATTGTCTTACATTCCACCTAGAAACGTGCTACTGCCACTTTAAGAGACAGAATAAACAATTAATTGACCATTTAGTGAAGTGCTACCAATATATTCGTTTAACATTAATAATTTAAAAATTTAAAACACGTTTTTCTTTCAATTCACGTAATATAAAATCAAGACAAAATGGCGATGACGCAATAAAAAAATTTGCAAGCATTTAATTTGTCAACAATATGGATCCGACGAACCGTAACAATGGAACGAAACTTCATCGGGTTTACAACTTTACAATGAGATATAGCTACATTCATTATCTTTTTTCTTTCTATGCGATATCACAAAACAATGTTAACTTTAATATACAGATATCATAAAGTCTGAAGCTTTGAAGAAACAGGCACACTCCAACATCATATGAACAAGTTTAATATATTTCACTTTAGGCAAAACTTCAAGGCCTTCTTAGAGCTATGTTCTCCAAAGTTCCATTGTCTCTTAATGTCTCAAAGAACTAACAAGCCAATGGCAACCTTTCACAATTTTGCAGATAGGGCGTTCCTGACTTTTTCTGTACAATATATTTCCCCTCTTCTTGTAGGAATGGCTTACATTCTGAAGAAAAACACTGAAACAAACACAAGATATGATCAAAATATGCGCAATAATTGTTCACAATCTGATGTTCATCTGTTTTATATCTTATCAAAGCTCGAATGTTTTTCAAGTCTATTTTTCTTAGTTTAAGATTGAAATATCCTTTTAAAGATATTTCAAACATCATGTCCTTTTTTACATGCAATATTTCTATATTTCTGACATCAATGTTTATTTTTTGATAAAACATTCTTGTCAATGTAATTGTTAACGTTCTTCACATATCTCATTTGTTCACGGTTAGAAAATGTCACGCTCGGTATATGCCAGTGTTGAGACACTCGTTGTGTAAAAGTAGTATGAAAATGACGCTCGTATTTTGCCTTCTATATATAGCTGATTTTGAACCTATCGTGCCCATTCTATCTGAGCAAACGGCTGATAGCCAATTAATGTATTCACAAGCATATTTCTGCAAATTCCTACAATTCCAGGAGTTTGCTTATAATTATTATACTGTTATAGTCGTGAACACGATACGTTGCTACTATAAATCACAATAACCCTAAGTCATTTAGATAAAATCTGATAATTTGGTTTCAATGTTGAATGCGTTGAACATCCAAAAGAACATCGATCACAACATAACTGATTCTAAGATGAAGTACAGTTGAATGAAGTATCAATCATCAAAAACGTAATCATTCTCTCCCCACAGAGGCAGATCAAGTCATGAACTGTTGATACAGCTTCTATTATATTACGCCCACTTTGTGGGATAGAATGGGAGATTCCTGATTGGAGGCAATCCAAATTAGTTGTGCAATCAGCGACGCTGTTCTTAAAACATCATTTTGGCTCCTGAATCATGACAAAGGCATTATGATATGAACCACTCTTTCCATGCGGGAAGCGTTGTCACTAAATCAAGAAATTCAAATGAATTGTCGTGCAGTTTTTTTCCTCAGGGGGAAAATGCCGGAACCCACGGATGTCGGTAAAATAGAACAGAGGCTGTATCAACATTTCATGACTTGATCTGCCTCTGTGAGGAGAGAATGACGGATTTCGGCGTAATAGAACAGAGGCTGTATCAACATTTCATGACTTGATCTGCCTCTGTGAGGAAAGAATGATACGTACTGGGTCTTCTGTTACATCTGCAGCTGGGACACCCTTCATAGAACCGTCGTCCATAGCGACATCTCCGTCTACATCTCCTCACAGGACAACGACATGCGCAGCTTGGACATCCGGTTAGTCTCCGGTACCCGTATAAACAGTTCTTCCTCAACATGCAGTCGGTATACGGGCATGTTTGGCCTATCAAATACAGAAATTTACATATTTATTTGGGTTTTTTTTAATACTATGTGATAAAGGATATTCGTCAACATACAATTATCATGTCTGACCTAACGAACACAAAAATGTACAAACATGTTTATATTTGTCATTTTAGGTTTGAAATTAAAGTTATTCTTTAACATACAGTCAGCATATATACGGGTAGGATTGACCTAACAAGTCTAGAAATGTACAGATATATTTGTCTTTAAGTATGATATTAAATATATTCTTCAACATACACTCAGTATACTAGCAGGTCTGACCATAAAATACAAAAATGAATTTTATATTCGTCTTTCATTACGATATGCAATATTAAATATATTCGTTTAAGAAAGTTCTTGGGAATAACATTTCAACACGGTTATGAAACTTAATGAGAGGGGTTTAACCAGTGGAGTTATCAATACAAGATTACTTCTAGAATAGTAGCATATCAGTTTATTAGAGTTTATTAAGTATATTATAATAGTATGTATTATATAGTATACACTTCCTTTTTCTTCAAAGTAAAATTGTATCTATTATTCAAAACGAATATAATATCATTTGTTAAATGAGTGACAAAATATTAAGGAACAATGTTTTACTCTGTATTGATTATTATTGAACATTTTTAGTTCGACATACCGTCCAATGTTCTTCGTTGTTCGATAACATACATAAATATGTATGTATATGTATTACGGGTGCTTCATTTTGATATTGTTTCTTTACAAAACGTCACTGTTTCATATACCAATTTAATCTACGTAATTAACGATTTGGTAATTTAATTTAATCTTGGTAATTTATTAAAACTTGAAATAATCGATAAATACAACTTTTTAATACATGTTATCTTAACCGTTGGTAAGAGAATCCGATGTGATGATTGATTAAAAAATACCGATTTCAAGTGATGTTTTGTTTCATATGGTTTCATAACCCTGTGTTTATACCATTGGTGTGCATATGTGTACACATTGAGATTATTATAGCTCAAAGTTCTCAGTGACAAACTTTCATGAAAATTGCCGTTGACACTTGTTTTGCCACTGCCAAAAATGCCAAACAAGGAGTGTTATTGTATGGAAAACCAGTGATAATTGCAGAAACTTGTCAGAGTGTTGCTTGTACGTTCAGGAAAGGGATAATCAAATAATCAAATGATTATTATGTAATTGTATCATATACGAACAAAACACCTAAATGGACGCTCTGTAATCACTGAAACGTGGACAAGGTCGTTATGTTATTTCAAATGAAAACTCCCAATAGCATTTAGAATTTAAGGTTAAATTACAAGTCTTGTGGTATTTTTTGGGTTCATGCCAGCATTATCATATAATACATTATAAAATATGGTATTTTGGCACGTACCGGGTAAACAAAATTCATGACAATCAGTGTCCATTGAGATATGAAGGTCGTGACTTACGAAATGGATTTCAATTTACATGTACAACATGATAGCTACTTTACATTTGCATTGTTTGGTCTCACTGGAATCTTCAATCGTAGAGATTTCTAGTGGTTTATGGCCGGCGTTCTTACCGACCACGATTCGGAAGCCGTTGGTACGTAAGTAAGTTGGTAAGTGCTGGTGGTTTTGTCGGACTCTGAAGTTGGGGGTTCGAATCCCAAAGGAAATCGTTCAAGAATCTGTACAAATATAGTCGCGTGTATTTCAAATGTTCATCTGTATCTGTCGTATACCATCGTACATTTGTTACATCACCTTATGTTACTACCCATATTGTCCTTGCGTCTGATGTAAATTACTTTCTAAAATTACGTTTGAGCCATTGGCTACCATACTTGTTCTTATGTCTGATGTAAATTACTTTCTTAAATTACGTTTGAGCCTTTGGCCCGCAATGTCAGGATTTCCATTGATTCCAACAACAATCACCAATTTTCCCAACCAATCTCTGCATAATTAACTCAAAAACTGGCATTCCACTCATCCTACGCTTTCTTAGCTTCATGCAATTTATCCTTGGCAGATGTAGTTGTTACCTTATTCTTTTGTTACTGTTATTGTATAATAATAATAATAATGATAATAATAATAATAATAATAACAACAACAACGACAACGACAACGACGACGACGACGACGCTGGTGATGATGATGATGATGATGATGATGATGATGATGATGATGATGTGACGCTTCCAACAACATACCTTGTGGTGGTCTAAGAGGAAAGTGAAATACGTGAAACTGTAGGCGAGGACGGCGAGGAAGGGGAGGACGGCGAGGAAGGGGAGGAAGGGGAGGACGGGAAGGACGTAGACAGGTACAGGTGGGACATCCCTTGTAGGTGGCGACACCGTACTGACACCGTGGACGATGTAAACATGGCAGTTTGGGACATGACCCGGCAGCTGGATAAACACACATATAAAACACAGTTAAAGACCAATACCTAACAGTTTTCAAGCCTATTCATATTAATGTCATATACATGTATGCTATATCAAAACCTTTGAACATTCAAGCAATCGTTTTCGCATTTGCAAACAAATTAAATTTTGTTAGCATTTGGTTTATGAACAGTTGACATTATTCAAAAAATGAATACGTTTCATATCCCATCCTATTAAAGTGACACAGAGTATCTTTCTAAAAAATTTATTTGGTTTTGATAAGCTACAAAATATCTAATATGCTGATTGAAGTTCATTTCTCATCACTGGACTTGCAAATATATCCATTTATGCATAATATCCCTAAAATGCTTGAATTTTTGGAAAAATCAAGAAAATATCTCATACACGTTTAATATTCGAAATTATGCATCCAATGAATCTACCTATTAGTTACAATACCTAATAAACACTATCGAATCGAATATATCTTCCTGTCAGCTTATTACAAGGTTTCAAAATTACGTTTGGCGATTTTGCGCGCGCCACTCGATCCACATTGTCCGGTTATCGATCAAAATCCCGACTTTGAATGGCCGTATTTTCGCTCAAATGTACTGATTGCCCTTTAACTTATTATTTTCAGTAACAGTTAGTGGTTCCCGATGTAATAACATCGATTTCAAAATTTGACATATGTGATCCTATCAAAATACTCTGTGTCTCTTTAAGACGTTTTAGTTTTTCAAGTTCGGTTAGGCATTCTGAAAAGTCAAGGATGTTTTGGCCATTGTGTGTCTGAATTCCCTATCTGATTTCGTACACTGACTGACAAGCGGTTCAAAATATGAACAATATCGTAAAGATTCTTGAGTTTTACAAGTAAGAGAATAATTTTTTAAGACTTGGAAGTTGTCGTTTTCATATTCAATATTTCAATATTTTACACTTTCGGTTTTAATATTTTTTTTAATTCAAACAATTCATGTACTATCTGATAGAGACATTGGAGTTTGAACAAGTAGATACTAATTATTTGTAGTCTCAATTAAATTTTGCTTTCATATTTGTGAATCACGCCTTTTTAAAATGTCAACACTTACGAGAATTACATTCACATGTAGGGCAGCCATTTATTTTTTTGACGCCCCCGGGACATTTTGGTGTCACGTGACATGGCAGTGCCGGACATACGGCCAATCCTGAAAAAAATATAACAGATGAAACATCATAATATGATGAAATATAACGGTTAATAACATCTAATATATAAGATTACAGCGCTGCAATATCAAGCTCTGAAAGAACATCAATACACAAGTAATGCATCATCTAGCAAAGCAGATTATAGACTTTTGCGAGCATGCTTCACAATTCAAGACTCAAGTATAATATGTGATCTGAATGATTATATATCTACTTTTTAGATAGTTTTAATCCAAAAAGGGTCTTAGCTTAACCGAGTGTCAAATTTATCATGTTGATAAAATTAAGTGGCAAGAAGCTGCTTATTAAAAGCATTTGGGTATTTGACACATCATATTACCATTTGACTAAGTCTACCCATAACCCACATTTAACACTGATAATGCAATGAGTGCATGATGCAACCGTTGATATATATATGTTTCAAGAAATCGATTTTGCACACCGATGAAATAGTAAGTTTTCTAAATATGTATCTAGCTCTACTGAAGTATATAAAGATATAAACTTAATGAAATGATATGTTTGACAAGTAATTGTTATTAGTTGGAAGAAAAACCCGTTTTAAGTTGACCCGACATGAAAGGTCATTGGTTATCCAATCAAATCTTTGGAATGCGAGGTCATGTTGTTACGACGCAGGTCAACGCAATACTACACAAGTGTCTTGTGCGTGATTATTATGTCATCAGTTGGCCACTACCCAGGCGTGTAATAAAGTACTTTTCGAACTCGACTCTTTCTCTCGTTTTTTTGATAATTTTATATTTTACATTTTTCACTGATAATTGTAAGTTAATGCTAAATGATTATATTGACAGTGTAAAACATCTCATTACACAAACCAATCATCCATAGTCAGAGGACAAAGTATGAAGATTCATATAAAATCCATTGGCGGCCATTTTGTCTGAACACCTTTAATTCATTTTGTGTAAGAAAAAGGAATCGCATGGCTAAACTTTACGTTAAATATTTGAATTATTACTGCTCCATTAAGTTTAAAGACAATCTCTTACAATTGGAACCATTAATTTTCATTTTCCTTACATCACCTTACATTCTCCTTAAAACGTGCTACTGCCCCTTTAAGGGCAAGAAAATAGTTTGCCCGAGGCTATGCGGTAGTAAGGAAAGGACAAGTCAAGGTATCCTTCATATTGTCACATATATATCCACGTGGGTGTCATCAACACAAGAGAGGGCACTGTTGTTTGAATAATTCATTACACAGTTTCAGTGTGTAACTGATGTCACGCAATGAATCGTGTGCTTTTGAGACGTAAAGAAGAAGTGAAAGTGACATAGAGTATGATTTGATGTCAAATATGTCAAAATTTATAACTTGTTTTAGAAATACTGATTGTTTCGGGAAATTGCCATTTTGGTGCTAAGCAGTTCAGTAAATGGACAACAAATAGATTGAAGTATTGTTTTATGATAGGAAACGGCACACTTGTATGAACCAATATTTCAAACGGAAATTAAGGAAACTCATTCACAGTGTTTGGTTGGTCAAATATTCTGTAGATTGGATGTGGAACTATTCAACAACTTTTGAATATTATTTTAATACTGCCAAACATCTCATTAATCAAACCAATCATCCATAGTCAGAGAACAATTTATACAATTCACATTAAGGCCATTGGCGGCCATTTTTGTGATAACACCTATAATTAATTTTGTGTAAGAAAAAGGAATCGCATGGCTGAACTTTACTTTCAGGGAGAAAAGAAACGTTACCATATACAATGCATGATTTGTTAAGCCCCGAATGATAGTTAGAGACTGAAACAGTGTTATTTTATGTCTTCAGTGGTCAACTGAATTACCTTTTAAATCTCAAAGCTATATCTCTTAAACGCCTTCCAAATAACGCCGTTTTAAATCTAGAAAAAAATAGACGAGATAGTTAGTTAATATGGCTCTTTTGCTTGTTTTAAAACCAACAAATTAATTTCTATCAGGATTATTTATATTGATAACATCTTTGATTCATATTTTTTTATTCCAATTCCAAAGATGATGACCAAAGGGAACATTGAAAAAGCTGTTTAAGAACCGACGTCTATTTGAACAGTCATACAATTATAGGTATCATACATTGATGTTTGAAATTGTGAGTACTTCTTCACAACTAATGTGCCTATCACAAGGGGTGTGAGCATTTCATGAACAGCAGGATTTAGTTTTGTACTCTGTTGAAAAGTCGGTATCGTTCAGAGTGGTATATTCCCCCTAAGACGTGCTATACTGCCCCTTTAAGAGTCAACTTGCAAATTTATCGAAGGGATTTTAGTTTGAGGAGTTTTGGTATTTGGCTCTTGTAGCTTAGCCCTGACTACCATGTGCTTTTTTCAATATAGTAAAGTTTTCCCCTCAACTATAATAATGAAAGTGGGCCAAGCAATGACTAAATATTCATTTTGCTAGTATATTCCAAACACTCGTTCATTTAGCGAACACAGAGTAACTAATTGTATACTGTAGTGAAGGATAATTCATTACCATATACAAACACATTGAGACAGTTTGCTCTCATTCAACATTGTTTACACATTGTTAGAGATAGCCTCGACCTCTTTGTCACTAATACTAGTTGCATCCATTAATCACCTTTGTTATTGTGACAAGTTTACATCCTTCCAAGATAGAAAAAGGGGAATAATGGTATAATTAGGAGATAAACCTACTGTGTTTTTTAATTTTCGTGGTCTAACGTAGATTCGATACCAGTTGATGTCATTCGGAGCCGAACGCGTTAGCGTGAGGCTTCGAATGTAACATCAACGGTATCGAATCTACCTTAGACCACGAAAATCAAAAAACACAGTAGGTTTATCTCCATTCTACCATGACGAGTTTTTTTAGCGTTTTAAATGTCATTTCTTTTCTACTGCGTAACGTCAGTTGTGCTTCGGTCAACACTGTGACGTCACAATGTCTTGCGCTTATGACGTCAAAGGTTGACGTCACTGTTGACATCACTGAACCAAAAGCGGTTGCGGTACTCCATGATCTACATTCAGCCTTTAGCTTGAAAATACACTTTTTCCTGGACATACACCTGCGTGATATCGATGCGAATCAAACTCTTATTTCTATAAAAGTACGGGTAGTACAACGATAAAAGACTTTTTGTTAGTATTCAGATGAAGCAACTTCCGAAACGTACGGTGACTGTATGCATGTCGACTCGTGTCATGAAGTTCGTTTCTATGGCAATGTGTATCAAACCGCGGTGAATCGGCCGTCGTAAAAATCGTGTTCGAACGTAGGTTCGACCATAGAAATAAACCAATGAAATTTTAGGATTTTGAAATGTCATGGTAGAATGGTACTCTGAATGTGTGACTGTTCTTTTATTTTATACAACGCGGGACAAGCAAGGCTTTTTAACTTTTCCTCTTTTCCTCTTTTCTCTCATTACATGGCCTTTGTCTTGTTAATATGTGTTATACAAGTTAAATTGAATCCCAAAGATAGACAGTAGGGAGTGATGGTATAACGATACTCCGAATGTGTGACTGTTTTCTTATTTTATACAACGGGGGCCAGCAAGGCTTATTTTATTTATTGTTTCTATCATTACATGGCCTTTGTCTTGTTAATATGTGTTATACAAGTTAAATTGAATCCCCAAGATAGACACTAGGGAGTGATGGTATAACGATACTCCGAATGTGTGGCTGTTTTCTTATTTTAGACAACGGGGGGCCACCAAGGCTTACTTTATTTATTGTTTCTATCATTACATGGCATTTGTCTTGTTAATATGTGTTATTCAAGTTAAATTGAATCCCCAAGATAGACACTAGGGAGTGATGGTATAATGATACTCCGAATGTGTGACTGTTTTCTTATTTTATACAACGGGGGGCCAGCAAGGTTTATTTTATTTATTTTTTCTATCATTACATGGCCTTTGTCTTGTTAATATGTGTTAAACAAGTTAAATTGAATCCCCAAGATAGGCACTAGGGAGTGATGGTATAATGATACTCTGAATGTGTGGCTGTTCTTTTATTTTATACAACGCGGGGCAAGCAAGGCTTTTTTACCTTTTCTTCTGTTCTATCATTAAATGGCCTTTGTCTTAATAAAATGTGTTATATAAATTTAATGGAATCCCCAAGATAGAAAAAAAGAGATAGAAAGGGTACAATGATACTCTGAATGTGTGACTGTTCTTTCATTTTCAACATGGCGGAGCCAACAGGGCTAGTTTAATGTGCCTTTTCTACTTTTCCCTCATGGTATGGCCTTTGTCTTATTGGTATGTGTCATATCAATTTAATTTAATTACCAAGATAGAAACAAGAAAGTTATGGAATAATGATACTTCGAATGTATGACTGTTCTGTCACTTTAAACAAGGTCGGTTTACTTTGCCTTTTCCTACACCATCGGCCTTTGTCTTATTTACTTGTCTCGTATCAGTTTAATTGGTTTGTGCTGATGGTAATTTGGACTGTGACAATAAAATATTCTGTCTGTAGACATGAAATTCTGTGGTATGACATAAAGTATATGTTCATACAAATAACGGTTAAAATAATTGACGCTGAGAACACCACGAAACATACTGTGCTAAACGCAATATGCTGACAATGTTACCCCACATAGAGATTACAAAACGAGTGAGTGTTGAATATCGAAAATATTTCAACGAGTGTTGCTTTATTCCCGAGCAAAAGCGAATGAATGAACCAAAACTTTGAAAATATTGAGATGAGATATTTTCGATATTCAACACTATCTCGTTTTGTGATTTATTTGTCTATTTGATCTATTATCTACAGTGTATGTTAAAACATAAAGTAATCCAACGATTGAACTTTGCCAATAGTCAATGGAGTTAACTTTTACTTATTTGCTTTTATCAATTTACGAAACTATCATTTTAATGATGTCAAACTTATTGTTTTCCTATACACAAGAAAGTGATATAGTCGACAGTGTCTTAAATTATGTTCAAGACTCATGCAGAGTCTAACGATAACCAATAAGAAGTAAAACTTACTGGCTTTTGTTTCATCAGACAAGGTGGAGCTCCAATCTTTACCTAGAGCCTCTTCGATACCTTGTAGATTAAGTAGCCCATTGGTTTCCGAGGTGCCCTGTGCAGTCCCTGTGGTACCCTGTGCTGTGTCCTGTGCACTCCCTGTTGGACCCTGTGTTGTGTCCTGTGCACTCCCTGTGGTACCCTGTGCTGTGTCCTGTGCACTCCCTGTTGGAGCCTGTGCTGTGTCCTGTGCGCTCCCTGTGGTACCCTGTGCTGTGTCCTGTGCAGTCCCTGTGGTACTCTGTTCAGTCCTTGTAGTACCCTGTCCTGTGCCCTTTGCACTATTTCCTGTTGTACCCTGCCCCTGTTGAGGACTATCTGGTGTTGTCTCTCCAGGTCTCTCAGTGATCTGTGTGTGAGCTACCCCACACACAGTCACTAGAAGAAGAAGTGGTGGTGTCCACATAGTGGCTCTTTGTTATAGAATGCCAGGTGGAGAGTCTATGTAACGCTGGTCTTTTTACACCTGTCATACCTGTAGCGTTAACAAAGAGTTGTTCACCTGTCATCCCTTGTCACATCAAGGTTGTGTTTTCCTTTTATTTTGAAAGATGTTCGCGTAAGCAATTGTTTTCTGTTTTTCAATTTGGAAATTATTTTTGATTACAAAATTTCTTGTTTTTTCCTGCAATAAAATAATTGGCTTTAAAAAGACTAAGAAACGGTTGCCGTCATGACACTTTCTAATTTTCTGTAGGATTAACGTGAGTTAGGATGCCATATTTAACAAATGATGTAACTTATTTAAACATTTATTTGATATTGTGAATAGAAGTAATTTTGAATTAAAATATCAAATAAAGGGACAAATCTTTCAAACTCAAAATGAATAATAGAACTACATGTAGAACATATAAAAATTGATTGTAGGAATAGTTTTTGTCTTTGAAAACATAATAAAATGGTAAGATTTCTCGATTTTCTTGATAGGTTAAAGCCGCATTTCAGCAGCAGCTAGGCTTTCAAATTTCTCTATCCGTTGTCAGACAGGGAAGCAGAAACTCAAATCCTTTAACGCAACCAGAAGCTAACCCAAGTGATACCAACAGTGACAATCACACATTTAAAGCAAGGTTTTTGTTTTAAAAAAATCTAATTTGATGGCTTCCATGAACATTTAATCATCCCGTCATTTATAAAAAAAGACCTATTCAAATTTTAAAGTCCAACAAATTTCGATAAACCATAAAAACTAACATCGTTTTTTTAAAATGCAACTAATAATGGTATGCCTATAATAAATTTAATAACTTTTCATGTTCCTTGTTCCGACTATGACTTCACCTACAATGAAAATTTACTTTTCTAGTAGATAAGACCAAGAGCTCAGATGCGTATGATCCTGTACACAAATTGTTTCAATTTTCATCTCTTTTAAAGGGGCAGTAACACGTTTTTTGAAAATTTTATATTTTTTTACTGATTATTGTACGTTAATGCTAAATGTATTATTTTGATAGTGTCAAAAATATCATTAATCATCCATAGTCAAAGATCAAATCATAAAGTCCATTTGTGGACATTTTTTGTAAACAGTTTTAATTCATTTTGTGTAAGAAAAAAGGATTTGCATGGCTGAACTTTACATAATTTATTTGATTCATTACTGCTTCATTTAGTTTAAATTCATTGTCTTTCAATTGGAACCATTTATTTTCATTTTCCTAACATCACTGTTTCAATTATCACCTCTTTCAAAATATCATCATTACTATAAATTGACGTTTAATGCTTAGACACAGTCCTATGCAGCTAAAATGCAGAGTTTCCTACCAAGCTCTCTCGGGGAGTAAATTCTTTAGCTTTGGGGCACTATACCGCAGCGTAAAGTATCATAGGTGGTATATTTTATTTCTGTATTTATTGTTGCATTGAAAGATATGATTTTTATGTGAACACATCACGCTCTGTGTGACATATTAATTACCGTTTCGTGTTTTATATCAATATAGTTTTTGGTTAATATGTCTTTTATATCCTGCATATGCTAATAGAATAATAAACCTTGTGTTGTCAGTTAAGAAAGCACTAAACCCAACGCAATGTATAACTATACATATACAGATCTCGGATATGATTGACAGATTGCGTGTTGTGTTATTGATCCCTGCCTTGACATTCAAAGAAACTGAATCAATTTCCACATATTGTATCTTTGATCAAATTTCGATAAAGTCGTGACCCATGAATAAAGAACATCACGTGAAATATTCAGTTCGTCTTGTGTGAATTTTTGCATGATCAATGTTCTAATATCATTTTAAAGACATAAAAGTTTTAAAGAAATTATGGAACTATTTATGGCATTGTGAGGGTTTATAATTAACATGGATACATAAAGACACTCTACATCGGAAACTATAGAATGTGTGCTGGTTTGAAAATACTTCAAAAAGTATCTCAACAAATAACATGTTTTTATCAACACGATAAACTTCGAATTCGCGCATTTATTTTTTAACAGCAAAACACATTGCAATTATAGCTGTTGTCGTTTTTTCAAGCTGTATGCACAATTTGACGATTAATTGATTCGGTGACTGTTTATGCGTATTTAATGTAACGTAGCATGAACTTCTTCCGATCTTTTAGAATTAACATAATGATATTGATATCTATAAATTTTCAAAATGACTAACGGTAACGATGTTAGTATCGGCAACATGTGATCATAAAGATGCTGACTGTGTTAAAACGAAAACGTGTTCTACTTCATCAGACCAGTGTGTAAGATATTACCAAATGCATAATAGAATTAGTAAAAGAGGAAATGTGTTATATTATTTAAACGAAACAAGAGTGAATTTGATATTTACCGAGCGAGAACGAGAGTCGTAAAAGCCCTATGTCACCTTCTGAGTTTTGTATCTATTCATTCTATAACAATTGCGTGCAAATAACAAAATCCAACTGGATATTTGGTTACTTGGTTACTTTCAAAGAACATATAGCTTACATGCCTAAATCATACATTTGTATATATCAAGTATAGTTTATCATATCATACTTTTTACATGTCAAAAACATTGCCCCGATGTCTACAAAACAGTTGCAATTAAATGTAATGCTCATATGTATTGATTGTTATTGTTTATTGTAACATGACTTCGGTAAATACTCGTTTCTGATTGGTTGATTTGAAGAATTTGCCAGTGTTAAATGGCAATGAACACCCGCAAATTGGCTGAGGCGAATCACCGCGAAAGGATACATTATTTGGTCCACCTCAACATTAAAATGTTCTGATTCTCCCAATATTCGTGACCCATTCACATTTTACTGTTGTTGCTGCCATTTTCTAACTTGCGCATTCCCGTAGATGCCAAAAATCCTTTTCTATTTGCTTTAGTTTTATGTAACCAAACTTTCTTAATTGGCTAAGTTTCTCCTAATTTGCCGCCTTGAGCCATGCGGCCGGTTTCTTTCGAATGCCGTTCCCATGGCACGACGTCACAAAGGCCAACGGTTATGACGTCATAATGATCGCGTCACCGTCACAATGGTCTGGGCGAGTTTAAGATATTTGTTCAGTCGGGTTTGTTCCTGTTGGTTCATGAATTATATAACTGTTTTCTCTATCGTAAATTTCACAGTGAAAACTATATGATCTCACCGTTATGAGTGCAACTGGTTTGCAATATTAGAACACTATTTTAATGTCTATAACACTGGGAATTCCTTCTTCTTTATAGCTGCGAACACCTATAACAATAATGGATCAGTCGTTAGATCCTTTCAACTCAGAGTTCCCTACGCAAAAATAGAGTTCGCTCTTAAAATGCCTATAACTAACGGTCATGTTACAATATCGATAAATAGTTGCGATGATAAAATTTCCGGGATTCAATGTTATTCAACACCCGCAAATTTAAGCGTTTAAAACCTCCGGCTAACCCTTATAGTGCCCGGCCTTTGACGCTATGCGCTCACGCAGTGCCGCTAACTTTTGAAGTTAACTCGAGATTTTAGTCAACGTTGCACAAAAAGTGTCCCTGAGGCGTTATCTATGTTCGGAAATTCATGAAATTTTAAGTGAAGAAAGCTGAGTTGTTTCCCATTCAATCAATGTGAATTTGGATCATAAATGGCAACAATAAAAACGAATTTAACCTAGTTATAAACGGCAGAGACGTTTTTCATGCAAATGTTCAGCTGAGGAACGTTAGCATACCCTGATTTCATCGATTGTAATTAAATTGCCGTTATCTACAAATTAATTTAATTGTTATTTATCAAGAAAGCGGATGTCAGTGATCACGTTGATGTGTTTACTTCCTACATGCGATCGATTGTTCACGAAATAATACAAGTTATCTTTTTGTTTTCATTTGTTGAACATTGTTCGCCGTGACGTCATTGACAAACAAAGTGCAGAAAACGTACTGTGCACGCAAAGTCCTTGCAATTTTTCCACAGCCGGTGCACATGACTGAATTTCCATCCACAGAAAGTTATGGATCCGATCTTGAAAATGATATAACTTTCGGAAACATTAGAGCTGAAATTAGTTTGCTATCACAAGGTCGAAAACAAAAGCAGTTTCAAGCAGACAGAATCATGATTTGAGTCGCATTTTTGCAAGCGCATAAACAACTCAATATATATTGTTGTACAATAAACTAAAACGATGAAAAAGTACAGATTATCAAATTAGAATTCATAAGCAAACTATTGGAACAGTTTTCCATGTATGTTCTTACAGAAAATTCAAAACGATCGATCAGACAAAAGCGCGAAAAAATAGCGAGAACACATCACGGCAGTTTTGGTATTGCGTAATTGGCAGAATTCCTTTTCCACATAGATTTAACACAAGCATGTATTTTCAATCTCAATCACAGTTTAAATTGTGGTAAACATATATATAATATAACCTTCAATAAATCCATAATATATCAAGCAAATTTGGTCACTGCCAGACGTATATCAAACTATACTCTCGAGTTAAAACAAAAAAAGGAAAACACCAGCTTGGTTAAACAATCATCAAAATAAAAATTAGTTTAATAACAAATCTAACTATAATTTACCCTGAATAACACAAAGGAAGGTTGCAAACTATATATACGATCAACTGGATATAATGTCTTTACTTGACATGGAAGAAAATGACTAAAATATTTAAAGATAAAACAGGCCTGCTTCCCGAAAACGGCCGACTTGATTGACGGGTCGTCCACTCGCGGCTTTATGCACGATGAAATTCGCGCATTAAATATGGTGGGAAGGTTGTCGTACTTAAGTGTTTACTCTTTAAATTTCTCGGGTGCCTTAAATTTAACAAGCAACACTTTTATCTATAATGTTCTTCATCTCTATCAAGGTTTTCGAAAGCCAACATTGACGCTCTTCAGCGTCGTCTGTTACTGGCCACGCCCCTAGCTCAGCGAACAATGGGTTTCAATTTTGAGATCATATTGGTGAATAGACCAGTAACTTTTTGTTTTTTGATCAAACTTTTATAAGCACACACTTTGTTTCACATTCTCTATTATATCAGATGTTGTATTGCATCCAGGGATTCATTCATAAATTCACAATCAATGACAAATAAAAAAACTATGTTCTTAATATATTTCAAGAAATTAATCAATTTAAAAATCATATTGAGACTAGATACCCCTTAATTTTGCATAATTTTTAAATTAAAATATCGTAAAAACTCTTTATCAGTTGGACGAAATAATTCAAATGAAAAAAATAGATTGTTAAAATGGGATTGAATTAATAGAGAAAATAGAATAAAATATAATAAAAATCGAGGTTTTTTACAGAATTTTTTTTATATTAATGTATTTTTTTTCAATAAACATGCATGTTGATATTTATTATAGGCCTACAATAGGAAATGTGCGATGGCCCTTATAAATTGAAAACATGCGCCCTGATGACTTGGGTTTTTTTTCATTTGAAAGATTTAAGGAATACTGTATAATCACTTTCCATCTGATAAATTTCAGACATAATTTCCAGAATGCCACTTCATTTTATTCCTGTTCAGTATTTTTGTAAGCGTATCATATTAATTAAGATATATATATGGCTTTGATAAATATAAGAAAATGTCAAATTCAATGAGAAAGACAGCAAAACCAAAGCTCGACATTACAAGAGTCAGCCGTCATCATCTAGATTTTTATTGCTAAGGTCACTGTCATTGTAATCAAAAGGATTTTTAAAATATTTTTTTTATTTCGGCAACAAGGGATTTCCCGTACTATAAATAGCGCTAATGGTCACGAGCAAAGTAGACCGGATATGACGGCAGAACATGCGAAGACGTCACGACTCGCGTGTCTCGTGCTGTTCACCAGACGACAGGTGATTGTTCCGCGCCAGAATGAAGGTTCGATTTGAAGTTGAAACAAACTCTCGTAATCCTTGGCTTGTTTATTCCTCAAATAAATCGATTAAAATCATCCTCAAAGTTTGAAATAAAAAATATATGACAATGACATATGAATGACACTATTTTGACATAATGATTGTTATTTTCATAGGAAAAAAAGCATGGTTAAAATATATTTATCCAGAGTAATTAACGCTATGGAAATGACTTTTGCAATCCGTTAAATTTTATTCTATATTAAGAACATTTCGAGGCATACACAAATATCAAAATGGTATGTGATTTACTCTTTCGTTTCACTAAAATCAACAGACGTCCGTACCACATTAGCTCATAGAAATAAGATCTCACGAAAGTGGTATCTACAATGTCACCGCCATTCTGTCAACAAAACAGCCGCGCAATGCAGCTTGTACTACATTTTAAAATTATACGTTTTGCAATCTTGCACTCATCAAATCATGAAAACATGGACTCATACATAAACAAAAATTAAAATGCTATCTTTCGATGGTATTTTCAGGTAACGTTACTTATTTGTTCGATGTAAATGGGCTGTCAGGTCGCGAATCGTTTTGAAACTTTTTTGTACCGATCAGATTTGTCTGTGACCCGAAGTGTTAGACTGTTTTACTATGCGGCCCTGCAATTTTTGGATTTACGACAATTCAAATGATACGCATGACCTGTACATCGTTTATCAACTGTAGAAAATGTATCAGTCATTACATTTCTCGAAACATCGTGGGTGTAACAAAATATCCAAATTAGAATCAGATGTACTCTGTCCGCCGACAGTTTGACTGGCCATTTTGTTTATTTCCATTCAAGAGCTGGCAGTGACGTATGCTGGTTTGCCAAATACTTCTGGAAAGATCTGCTGCATATTATTGCTAATTGATTACCATATTCGTGTATGATATCGATTTCAGTACCCATATAGTATGTTTTGTCAAGAATTTACATTTGAAAAAGAATTCTAGGAGCAAAAGTAATGGATCATAGTTATATTCCTTAGTCAAGGAATGATGGCCATTTTTACCAAATCAAAAGTAATAATTAATTAAGTCGGTTCATTAATTATTAGAATGCATTTTCCATTGTCAATATGTGATTTCAAAAATAGAGATACTGTAGATTTTGGTAACACTCGGGATTTTTCCTGTTTCATTAAATTTTTTCTGTTATGCTGGTGAATTATTTACACTAGTATTTGAGAAAATTAACCCCATCGGCCATGCCCAAGGACCATATGTGTCCCAAGTAGGTATTTTTATAAAACCAAATTTCTCTGTTAATATCAGGTTTTGTAGTACAAACGTGGTATTAAATTAAATCTAATTTGACAGTGATTCTGAAAATGTGGGTTTCAGTTAGAATTGGTTGAGATATTTTTACCCATGCATTGAAGAGGATTAACCCCTATCGGCCATGGTCATGGACCATATGTGTCCTTATCATTGTATTTTGTTAAAAACTTAATATCTCTGTCAATATCTGGCCAAATAGTGTAAAAGTGGTATCACATTGATGACTTTGTTATGGAGATTATTTAAAAATAGGTGTGAACTTCAATTGATTAATATAATTTTTCATTTGCATTGTAGAAAACTACCCCCAATGGCCATGCCCAGGGACCATATGTGTCTCGATAGAATTATTTAGTGAAAAGCATAATATCTCTGTTAATATTGTGTTCTATATTGCAAACGTGGTACCAAATTGAAGCTATGTATATATAGATTCTAAAAAAATGACTGTCAACTTGAATCGGTGCAGGATTTTTTCAACAGCCCAGACTGTATATTGGGTTATGGCTAGGGACCATATATGGTCCTGTGGCATTATGGGGAGTTTGGGGGGAGGGGCACATATATGGTCCTGGGGCACTATAAGGGTTAAACTAACTTTGCGGGTGTTGAATAACAATGAATCCCGGAAATTTTACAAACGCAACTATTTATCTTCTAAGTGCACATAGAGCAATAATTATAGGGAAACAATCATGTTTCTTGCTAAACTTATGAATAATCATGATAATAAGGTAGTAATAAAATATCACCCTCTGTTGTTGAATATTATACTAAACACAACAAAGAAAAACGTTTTAATAAATGACAGAGGAATTCGCATTTGCATATCAAATCACTTATAAAATACACTATTATTACTAATAACGATAAGAAGATATAAAACCAGTCAGAGTTCACAGCGGTATCTGATTGGCTGACTATATAAGACTTGGTTCAGTATTCACTAAAAGATACACCTTTCTCTAGAATGGGCACCTACCATCTTCTATTACTGGCATGGTGCTTCAGCTGCCTTGTTTATATCAACGCAGGTAGGACCTTTAGGCAATCTCTGATGATTTTGAAAAAAGTTAAACCTAACATCCACATTTTAAAAAGACGTGTGAATTTGTTGTGATTACAAATCTATTCGAGTCTGACAATTTTCCTAACTCCGCCATATTGACTCAATGCATTAAAACAAATGACAGGAATATTTCTAAGCTTATCTCTTGTAAAGGATTAAGTGTTAAATGGTGGGAATATTTTTCTATACATGATTACTAAAATGAACTAATATGCTTTAACGATATGAAAACATGCAATTATTTACGATTTTATTCAATAACATTGGCAGTGTATATGAATGAAATAGAGAGAGAAAAAGAGAGAGAAAAAACATGCAATAAACGGTTGTGATTTAATTACCACAAGAAGGAGATTAACTGCATATGGAGTAGTGACTTTAAACGGTATACATGTAATTGCTATAATGTGATATTGCCTAAACTTGTGCCTGTTGTCTCTGTCGAGAATGAGACATAACGTCTGAGACTCGTAACTCATGGTGTAGTTACGAGATTCCCATCTTCCTACGCAAAGCCTAAAACGCCAGTTTCTGAACTGTCAGTTTTATGCCTTGCTGCTGACCTTTGAGTTTCTGCGCTGGTTCTCATGTCTGTGGTGGCACTATATCAGCATAGAAAAGTAAAGGGTCTGCAGCAAGGCAGAAAATGACGTTTTAGGCTTTACGTAGGAAGATGCTAGATTCCTGTATCGATGTCTTTGTCTACATAGATCCTGTCTGTCCCAAACTTGATTGTCTTCAGCACCTCGACTGTCCGTATGGGCCGCTTGTAGTGAACGATTGTCCTGTCTGTCGATGCAACCAAGGTATAAACTTTAAAAAAAATTAAATCATGTTGCATAGTTATATAACCATGCAATGAATGAAATTCTGACTGATTGTGAAACTCTCTTAATTCAGAGACTTTAAGATTCGACACTTGGTTCGGCGTGTGAACCCGAACACTGCCATAATCTTTCATCCTTTTGATTTGATATGAAGTAACAAACTCGGTATAAATAACTATTTACTACAGTACTTATTTGATTGAGGGTGAGATAACCCATTCTATCAGTGAAATAAACTCTCTATCTGGCTAAATAAGGGAAACGCTGTTTTTCAGGGCATTATCATTTACAGAAGTATAAGTTTTTAAATTACTTGCGCGACGGAGGAAAAGACTCCGGGCTTGTGCAAATGATAATGCCCTGAAAAAACTGCTTTACCGTTATCATAGCTTAAATGGGTAGGATGTGTTCTATTGTGTCGATTAAATCTTTAACTCGTAATAATACTTGTACATGAACAGAAACGACGAAATGTCAATTCTCGACAAATATCATGTTATCTCACCTCGTGAGGTAGAAAAGTAACATATTTCCACTCGTGGCCTCGCTACTCGTGAAAAAATAGACTTTTTACCTCAATCGGTGAGACAAGCATGGTATGGTCAAGAAAAGACAGATCACCTATAAACATATCGTACTGATGTTTGTATGAACCTTCGTTATATCTAGGACCGGTATGTGAGCCCCGACCATGTCCAGACCTCCGGTGCCCTTACGGAATAGAACATGACGCGGTGGGATGCCCTACCTGCACGTGTGCTGATCGTAAGTGAAATAGTCCATAGAACACCTTATATGTCATCAAAACAATTGTTGTATTCGTATTATCTTTAAGGTAAGTTTGATAAGGATAAGTTTGATGCCAGATGCGTGCCTTCTTCGCCGCATGTAGAAGACACATGGGGTTCTAAGAGTAAGAGATTGTCTGATATATGTTCATCTTCACCACTTCATGGTCTGCATGAATGGCCAATGGTACCTGACATGATTTTAAGTAAATTAGAACAAAGAACATCTTTTTACATGTATGACGATTGAAAACCTCAATACATATATTTGAAATGACGGTGTAAATTCATATCTTCTTGAAAAGCTTTGCTAAGTTTGGATAAGAATTTCGCCTGTCTGATACGTTGCTTTCTCGGCCACGTGTAGGAGGTTATTGGGTACATGAATTGATGGACAAACCTTCACAAGGATGTTTGCAATGTTGCACTTTTTATAACAATTTCGACAAACCTCAATACAGATGTCTGCAATGTTGAACTTTTCATAACGATATAGACAAACCTCAATAAGGATGAATGCACTGTTGGTACAATTTCATATGTTATTACAATATTGGTATTTTTTAGTAGAAAGGCTTCTTGTCTGGTACTTTTTCGCGTTCTTCGCCGCGTAAAGAAACGACACAGGTACCCCTACATAGAAACCCGTGAACCTTATTGGTAGGACCAAGTCAAAATAACACCAAATCGTTACTTATAGTTTTTTAATTGACACTAATCTATTATTTTATACTAATCGATTTTATTGTCATACTTCCCTGCACAATAGTGCAAAAAGGTGATGTCTCGTCTGGTAACGTGGCAAGTAACTATTAATCAAAAGAAAAAATGATTATCATATATGATTATTAGTAGTGCCTGTAAAATATGTTCATGCAGTTAGCACTTACTCGCAAGTAACCACTGTGTATAACCGTACACCGGAACTAGCGAGGTGTACGGCGGAGATAATATTATGTTGCCAGCGAGGAGCGTGATCGCAAACGGGATCACTTAAGAAGCAATCATCGCCGTTTCATCAACGTTTTCTATGTTATTTTCATGTCAATAGCTTTCCGAGACATAACTATTTAATGTCATATCCTGTTCATAGTCAGAGATAGCATATATGTTACTAACAACAGCATTACTCGCAACTGTTATTGTTACTGTCCCTTGGATACAGAATGACAAGCACATACATTTTACTAAGTATGTGTGCTAACATTACCACATGATGTTGATAATTTGAAAGTTATCAAGTAAAATATTACCTAACTTTCGATTTTGGCTCCTCGCTAGCAACATTTCTCCGCCTCGCTAGTTCCGGTGTACGGTTATACACAGTGGTAATGTCTCAGTGTTATTCCTCAGCTCATAAGTCATCAACAATAGTGGTATGGGGGCGTTCGTCTTGCGTGTTGGCATCGATTCTTCACGAATCAGACAATTGCCCATCGTTACGTGATTGTCATATGCTTTCAAACGTGGATGAAAATAGAATTAATCTATCGAAATTTATTGCCTCTATTGTTGCCTGCGTTACATCCATCAGCTACTGGTACCATTGTTGTGCCACCTGCATACTGAATGAGACTATAAATTACTCGTAGCAAGGTCACACGTGGCTATGGGACTACGATATGAAGTTCACAAAAGAAATGACAAGTGAAATTGCTTCTTCAAGCAAGATTCGCGCAAAATTAAATGAAAATGAATTAATGAAAAAATTAATATAAAATTAATATATTTTTGACAATGTAGTTATTAATAATAAAATAAACACAATAAAAATGAATAAAATACTAAACTCGGTATTTCGCTCGTTAAATACCAACTCGTTCACTCGTTTCATAAAAATGTTATCAAACGGGACGTCGTTTAGTATGTCTCTATTTATCATTCAAAACTTTGTTTCACAGGAGATATTGATTTTTGACAATGCCCTATAAACACAAGTATAAATGACATCACACACGTTTTTGCATCATCCGTTATGATATCATGATGTTATGACGTCATCAACACAATGACATCACAATGCTGTGACGTCATGAACACGATTACGTCACAATGTTATGACAACACTGCATTAGGAGTGTAAGGGTAGTGCAGTGTTCAGAAATGTACACTTTTGATGCAAACGTGATGCAAGTGATTTTAGATGATAAATAGAATCTCACCCTCGTGACTTTCAACATGATATATCTCAAACTCGTTGCAAAAAGTTCAATATTTGAAGTTGTTACTTGTGTTGACATATTTGATATCAAAAGACCCTTGGCTGAGATTCACTTAGAAGATAAATAGTTGCGTTTGTAAAATTTCCGGGATTCATTGTTATTCAACACCCGCAAATTTAGTTTAAAACCGACGGCGTTAGCCGGAGGTTTTAAACGCTTAAATTTGCGGGTGTTGAATAACAATGAATCCCGGAAATTTTACAAACGCAACTATTTATCGATATTGTAACATGACCGTTAGTGATAAGCATTTTAAGAGCGAACTCTATTTTTGCGTAGGGAACTCTGAGTTGAAAGGATCTAACGACTGATCCATTATTGTTATAGGTGTTCGCAGCTATAAAGAAGAATGAATTCCCAGTGTTATAGACATTAAAATAGTGTTCTTATATTGCAAACCAGTTGCACTCATAAAGATGAGATCTTATAGTTTTCATTGTGACATTTATGAGAGAGAAAAAAGTTATATAATTCATAAACTAACAGGAACAAACCCGACTGAACAAATATCTTAAACTAGCCTAGACCATTGTGACGGTGACGTGATCATTATGACGTCATAACCGTTGGCCTTTGTGACGTCGTGCCATGGGAACGGCATTCGAAAGGAACCGGCCGCATGGCACAAGGCGGCAAATTAGGAGAAACTAAGCCAATTAAGAAAGTTTAGTTACATTAAACTAAAGCAAATAGAAACGGATTTTTGGCATCTACGGGAATGTGCAAGTTAGAAAATGACAACTACAACAGTAAAATGTGAATCGGGCACGAATATTGGGAGAATCAGAACATTTTAATGTTGAGGCGGACCAAATAATGTATCCTTTCGCGGTGATTCGCCTCAACCAATTTGCGGGTGTTCATTGCCATTTAACACTGGGAAATCCTTCAAATCAACCAATCAGAAACGAGTATTTACCGAAGTCATCTTACAATATATATTAGGAAGTCAATAAACGTTTTTCCTCTCTCAGAGCCGCCGTGTGTGGACCTGCCGTGTCTGGAACATCTCAAGTGCCCGTATGGAGTCAAGGTTGAACACGGCTGTCAGAAGTGCAAGTGTAACGAGAGTGAGTAGGGCTAGAGAGATGATATCTGTCTCTTATTGACGTTTGTCGTGTTTATATCACCGGTTGAGAAACTTACATGTACACTTTCACGAAATGTCATAGTTTGTTATGTGGGATATGTAATTGTTGTTAAGGCACGTCTATTTTCAAGGGCTTTTCGAATCGCCAATATCATGTTTATTCACACAATACAACTTCTTCTGCAGTAGAGAACTGTTCTACACGCAGTAAGGTTTGGGTGCAATGCTACACTGAATTTCAGTGCAGTACCACCCATGGTTCGCTTGTTGTAGCCGATGCTCGCAGGTTTCACCGCAATGCATAGCCACAATTGTGTTACGGGCTTTCTCAATGCAATAATACTAGCAGCCGCGATATAAGTGATATACGGCGTTATACCAAAAATCACCTCACCTCAACAAACAATAAATACGATATATTAGATGTTCTGTTATGAAAATTTGGAACAAGTATGGACAAATGAAATATTTTCTCTAACATTTGGTAGAATTCCATCTAAATGATGTATGTTGATGAGCAATAGCGATGTTACATTTTATACATTTGAAACAAATATTTTTGATACAATTGGTACATTTGTAAATTTGATAAATTTTATTAACATGTATGAACATTTATACATTTTGTACACATGCTTACATGCACAGAGCCTATATGCAAGACGATCCCATGTAGCGAGGACCTACAGTGTATCTACGGCTACAAGCTGGTTGAAGGATGTCCCGTCTGTCAGTGCAATCCAAGTAAGTACATCAATTTTTCATTATTTTTATATCATGTTTTGAAAGACTTTAGAAGTGTCCAATCACAGATTATTAATATGTTTGATTTGATAAAATTTCAAAAAAGAGTTTCATCATTCTTATGTTTGTTTTAACAAGTATATCTGGCTGTCGTGGAACAATTTTGATTTCAGCTATATTGAAAATAAGAGTACATTGTCTTATTCATACGTTACAGTTATAACCAAAAAGTTGACATTTTCTAATGTAACTTAAGAATTATAAATCAATAAATTTTTCCAAAATGAACAAATTTGTAGTAAACCAAAATGCATGTCATTCTTGACAATATACTAATCATGTATGGATTGGCCAGCATGCCCCTAGGTGCGTATTCGAGACTGCTTTAATAAACTAACACATGAGTAGATTTTTACACATCCATGATTATGACACGTGTCTGATTCATAGATATAAGAAAGTGGTCCTGCACAAGCTTTGAATAATCTAGATTAAATCCAATGAATTTGAAGGAGACACTTAAAGGGGCAGTAGCGCGTTTTTTTTTAAATTTTATAATTTGAATTTTTCACTGATTATTGTACCTTAATACTGAATGTATTATTTTAATAGTGTACAAAATCTCATTAATCAAACCAATCATCCATAATCAGAGAAAAATTTATATAGATTCACATAAAGTCCGTTATCGGCCATTTCTGTGTGAACACCATTCATTTTGTGTAAGAAAAAGGAATCGCATGGCTGAACTTTACATTTTATATTTGATGTATTACTTCTTCATTTAGTTTAAATACATTGTCAATTGTAACCATTTATTTTTATTTTCCTGGCCTCACTTATATTCCGCCTAAAAACGTGCTACATGTACTGCCCCTTTAAATCCCATGATGTATTCAAGCTGCATTGTTCCATGTTTCACCCCAGGACCCCCGTGTCCTAAATACCCCTGTCTGGAGAAACTGAAGTGTAAACATGGCCTCAAGGTGATGGATGGATGCCCAGTATGTCAGTGTAACCCAAGTGAGTTACTTTCAGTTTAGTTTCGTATCAAGTTTTTTCAGTTTAGTTTCGTATCAGAGTTGTAATCTTGAACTGTCGGTTTGGGACTCACAATGCAAAAAGTGTACAATGAAAGGTACCGAGGACAATTAAGACTGAGTTATTTCCTAACTTGTGCTCAGATGAATATTTAGTAGTAATTAATAGATGAAAAGACAAAGCCATTGTCACCAAATATGTGACATAGAGAAAATGTTGCCTTTTGGAAAATTACTCACTTTCTTCTGGAAATGAAAAGATAATCCTACTAATGCGTCTTTTGACATAACAAATCAACGCAAGACTTTCAACTATCCTAGGATTGCCGAGAATGTACTTCTATCCAAGCGTGTTGATATGTTTAATATATGACAATTGAGAGTGAGTATTTTACTTCTATCCACGCGTGTTGATAAATTGATATTATGAGACTAGAAAGTGAAATTCTATTTATCTTCAGAAATGATTCTTCATCATTTTCCGATCACATACATGCGATATCTCCTTCAGAGCAAAGTTTTATGGCAAAAAAATTTAATCCCTCGAACCAAATTTTAGTTTTTAATTTATCTTATTTTAAGCTCGAAATCTATTTCCTAATCATAAAGATCACATCATAGATCTTAATCAAAGTAGCACTGTTCAAAGAACCCAACATAGACTACAGATGTCGCATAAGCAAAGAAAACTTTCTAAATTTTCGTAATTAAACCAAAGATACAAATTTCAAGAGGTCATTTAAAAGCTAGACGGTCTCTGATGTCACGATGGAAGCAGACATGTTGGATTCTCACTTCCGGTACGTCTTGCCAACTCGACTCTTTGATCTGTCAGTTGAAACGTTTTTCGTTCACATGGAACATTTTCTGCAATGTGTTTGTCAGCATGGCGTCTTTAATAAAGAATTAAAACTGTTTGATTGGTTTTATCAAAGATGCATCGATGAAGGTCATTAGAGACCTCTCATTACCAGCTGATCTCTGACGTCATGCTGTATATGGTCGCTTTCTGTTCCGGTTTGAGCTAAACTAAACCTATTTAATGTGCGTTTCAATTTTGGCTGCCTTTTGGTTAATTTTGTCTTGAAAAGAGAAGTTTGTCTTGTCTGTGGTTTATTATCAAAGAGCACATGTCAACGAAATCCATGGTTCATATTAGCCGATAGAAGTCTTGTAATAAATGTACATCAGGATGTAATGACAATGTTACAATCATATAGCCATATAACAACTTCTAACCCCTTGTTAAAATACCATTTACATTTTCCTTTTACCAGGTTATAGACATGTATAGTCAGTTAAGAAAGTAATTTTGAGTATCAATGAATGCATTGCTGTACTGAGGATTTTAATCATTTTTTCAAAACGTTTTCGAACACTTTCATCTCTTGTTCATATTGCGTCTTGTTTGTATTGTTTAATCTATTTGTGTCATAAACATAAAGTAAATGACCAATTTTTTATAACATTAAAGACTACTTAAATTTCCTCGGTAAGATAAAACAAAGTATGTACATTTATACACAGTGAAGAAAGTCTTAAACTCATTTCTCTATCTTTCACGTCCCTTTCCATGAGGAATTTAATATGATCTGTTATTTGAAATATTTATATCAAATGAATTAGCATAAGAAAGTACAACAAACGGCTCCTTCTGTCGTTTTACAACAATGGTTAGAATAATAAACATATCTTTTAAAACAATTAAACTAATAAATGAGATAACGTTTGTAAATGAGTTTTGTGAAAGACTTTTACAATTTTATTGAGAAAACAACATTTTTCTTGACATTTCAAGACGTTTTCTAATGAGAGGAGTTGTCTGAGCCTAAACCAAAGGCCTTTGATAAAGGTAAGAGTACATGTGAAATAACAACTGTACTCCTCAGTAACAGGCATATAATTGTAGGCATGCAAATCAAAGTAATGTGTGCGATTTCCATTCAATAAAGGAACAAAAGGGATACAAAGGCTATCATTTTTATCCTTATGTCTCATGGACTAATGTTAATTGACCATGAATGGCCCAGACAGTTGAACTTACTAATTTGGTAGACGTGATAGCTTAAAGGAACGACATATGAATAATACGGATTATCACAGAGGAATGTACCGAGTGGTCTTTATGGAGCATGTGACAATTTTGCCAATCAGCACATTTGAGAAAAGGTCTTTTGATTATAATATTAAGAACAAACCATTTGTTAGCGAGCACGTTCCTCGCGATTCATGTGAGAAAATATTGAACAAGTTTTATTATTATTTCAATTTGATGTTAACTTTATATTGAAATTAGGTTTCCGGATGAATTTTTAAAACAGATATAAGCCTCATTGTACTTTCAGTCATGACCAATCTAAATAAAGTTAGATCAACAGGTTTAATATTTGTTCATACTGTTATGACAAAATAAAAAATCTGTTGATCTAAATTTATTTAGATTGAGTCATGACTCACCTCAGAATGAATGTTTGTTCAGAAAGGTTAAAGTAAGAATAAAGCAGTCTGACGTTCCAAACATATTTTCAGTCATTGAGGCAAATGACATGAAGCAAACACAGCAAATATTGTTTCATTAGAGATTCAGCGCACTTTTGTAAATAGAAATATAAACTAAAACAGTATGACTTTACCCCCAGAACCTGACTGCCCGCCTCTCTCCTGTCCCCCTCAACTGGACTGTCCGTATGGCTACAAGATACGAGACCACTGCCCAGTTTGTGAATGCAACCACAGTAAGTGAATCATAATTTGTTTTTCTATAGACGTATACTGGAGTGATTTACGCGAATTGGGAAATTGTTAATAGTGTTAATATATATGTTTATTGATCACTTGATTAAATATCAATAATATAATATTATAATATCCCAAGCTTTTGTGTCCAGTATATATCCTTTTTCAACGAAATAAAATTAACAGGGTGAAGTAATTTTGTTTGTGCAAATTCATATTTTATAATATAATAGAAATAGATAATGGTGTAGACCGGTTCACTTTTGCGCCTTAATGTATTGTTTTCATTCGCAATTTATGTTACAATTTGAAGGAGACTTAATACGATACCAACTTAGTTGAACGTTTATTACTCTTAAACTCAGTGATTTAAAAAAAAAATTAAACAGTTTAGGATCAGGCAGTTTCCAAGAAGTTAACGGCACGTCAAATCATATGCACGTCTGATTACAAAAGAATTTATAGATAATGCAAGTATTTTGTTCATATTAGCAATCATGCATGTGGAATTTCAGGAAATTGAAACTGTAGCGGTTTTCTTGTGAATCTTCATTAGCTCTGGCAAAACCCTTAGAAATTATCTCTTTAAAAGCTGATCTACCGATCTCTGGCACACTGGATATTAGAATTTGATACAACTGAAAACTCCTCTGTTTATTGTAGTCCTCTCTATACAAAACTCCCCATTCCAAAGTAACGCATCTATACAGAACCTGATGTTACAACTACCATGTCTGAAACATTTGTATAGTATAAAGATGAAAAGTTAAGAATTTCATTAATTATTGCTACCCGTCCCTGTGCATAACTTGATGTTACCATCTCCTGCTTGTTTGAAGTTGATGTCAATGAGGTATTGTTATTGTTTCCCCTGCCCGTGTTAACAGAGCCCCCCTGCCCCAAGTACCCGTGTCTGGACCACCTAGAGTGTCCGTACGGGATGGAGGAACAACATGGCTGCCCTGTCTGTCAGTGTAAAGAAAGTGAGTTCACCAATGGATTTGTGGTCTATCTATAGTATTAATTCTGTATAATATGTTTTCTCTTTAAAAACACTCTATAACATGTATTGTCGTTCAGAAAGTTTTGTTCTCAAACCCTGAATTAAATTGTGAAGAGTTTTTAAAATAAACAAAACGATTAAAACATTCAACAAAAACTTGCTCTTATCTTTTGCATTTGCGACAAGCTATAATTAATTTTGAGACCTAATAAAACATCGTGCATTACCACATATAGTTTTGTTTCCAGTAAGACATTATATATCGCTTCGACCAAACGAGAATATGTGCCAAAAAATATTTAGTGCGCTTAAGGAAACATGCCAATCTACGGAAGCGTATTAGTGTCACGGTGAATTATTTTTTTAGAACTATCTCCTACGTAGGAGATAGTATCTCCTACGTAGGACTTAGTATCTCCTACGTAGGAGATAGTTTCTCCTACGTAGGAGATAGTATCTCCTACGTAGGACATAGTTTCTCCTACGTAGGAGATAGTATCTCCTACGTAGGACATAGTATCTCCTACGTAGGACATAATATCTCCTACGTAGGAGATAGTATCACCTACGTAGGACTTAGTATCTCCTACGTAGGACATAGTTTCTCCTACGTAGGACATAGTTTCTCCTATTTGTTTCAGAAATTGATCATTTAAGTGTTTTTTTGCCTGTGTCTTTACTATTTCTTATTTGTATGTTGATGTTAATAGTACATGATGTTCAAAGTTTAAATGTCGAATGAATCATCGTTTGTTGGTCACAAATGTATTATGTATCTAACAGTTAACGTTATGTTATATTGTCTAGAGAGCATTTGCCTTTATTTTACTCGATCTTGTCATTACAATACGTTCAATAACTGTGACTTAAGTGTGTTCATTTTAAAACCCAATTTCATAAAGGGATGGATCTAACAAAGAAACATAATAATGTTAAACTGTCCATGTCACGTCTTATTTACCGAGAGGGGTCGTTAAACAATTATTTCATGTAATATTATATGAATATATGTTGATATTAATATATGTCGATTTTAACTAACGAGCCAATGTCGCTTTTAGTGTGATGAAAATGATATTGCATTAAAAAATTAACAAAACACCGTAAGTAAACGAATGTTATTTTCATTACAAACATAATATTATGTCCTTTGCCGAGCGGTTCCTTACTCGTGCTGGAAGAGGATCGCTTTATAAATGAGATTATTGAATTTGACAGCATTTTCGGAGGATTTGATATAAAATAATATTCAGTAGATATGAATATATCACTTTTGATAAATGCGCGAAAATAATGCCCAGCGAAAATAAATGATTTTACAGTATTATTTTAGTTGGAATTTAGGTAGTGTTTCAAACTTAAGTTTTGTATATATCAGCAAAAGGGAGACCGTTTCATATCTGATCGAAAACTAAACTAGTTATTAAAGTTCCTTTTTCATAGGACCACTCACTCGTCGAAATAACAATTTTTTTAAAATACGACAATTCAAGCTGTGTCTCAAAGGTTACAGACTCGCTTTTGTCAAGATAACCATTGTCGCCTCAATCTGATCTGATTGATTTAAAGGCAGCTAAAGTTTTATATATAATCGACAAATATCTCAATCCTTTTCAAAGCAACGCATTAGACAGTATTACAAAGCAACAGACAACAATATCCTTAAATCTTAGATTTTAAGCAAAAGTAACGATTAATTTGTAAACGAAAATCAGTTTGATTGAGGTTTGTGGTTTCTGTTTTCTGTTTTCATATCTTTTTTAATGTGCGGCCCAGCGACTGCCTTATTGTACGCTTCAAATAATACAAATGTACCTTTTCTGCACTCCTCTTAATTTTTTAGAATATTTGAGACATAAATATTAACGTTTTGTGCGTTCTTTTGCTAAGAAAATACTGTTTGATTTCGCTGATTACCGTATGCAACATTAGTCCTACACATAATACCATAAATGATACATTAAATACTACTTCTAGTATTGGAATGCGTATTGTGATTATTGTGAAAAAGAACAATATTAAGAAAGATAGCAATGTTTACAGCAAGAGGATTCACATAAGTTGACGCAATTCTCTAAGACATCTACACTTCTGCCAAATATTATATATGAATATTGAGATAAATATACATGTGATTCAGAACAACTCGGTTAAGAATAAAAGATAGATAAGCGCATCTAACGGACAATAGCAAATATCTCAATGTGCGGTTCGATATTGTCTAGCCCTGGTTTGGAAACATTTTATTTCATACGGTGAAATTAGGTTTGTCGATCAAGCAATAGGCTTATTTAAAGGCCGCCCTTAAAAACAACAGAAGGTTGAACACATGTAAACCAAATAGGACATATTATCTCCTACGTAGGACATAGTATCTCCTACGTAGGAGATACTATGTCCTACGTAGGAGTTACTAAGTCCTACGTAGGAGATACTAAGTCCTACGTAGCAGATACTATGTCCTACGTAGGAGATACTATCTCCTACGTAGGTGAAACTATCTCCTACGTAGGAGATACTATGTCCTACGTAGGAGATACTATCTCCTACGTAGGAGAAACTATCACCTACGTAGGAGATACTATGTCCTACGTAGGAGATACTATGTCCTACGTAGGAGATACTATCTCCTACGTAGGAGAAACTATCTCCTACGTAGGAGATACTATGTCCTACGTAGGAGATACTATGTCCTACGTAGGAGTTACTAAGTCCTACGTAGGAGATACTAAGTCCTACGTAGGAGTTACTAAGTCCTACGTAGGAGATACTAAGTCCTACGTAGGAGATACTATGTCCTACGTAGGGGATACTATGTCCTACGTAGGAGATACTATGTCCTACGTAGGAGATACTATGTCCTACGTAGGAGATACTATGTCCTACGTAGGAGATACTATGTCCTACGTAGGAGATACTATCTCCTACGTAGGAGAAACTATCTCCTACGTAGGAGATACTATGTCCTACGTAGGAGATACTATCTCCTACGTAGGAGAAACTATCACCTACGTAGGAGATACTATCTCCTACGTAGGAGATACTATGTCCTACGTAGGAGTTACTAAGTCCTACGTAGGAGATACTAAGTCCTACGTAGGAGATACTAAGTCCTACGTAGGAGATACTATGTCCTACGTAGGAGATAGTAAGTATTAGGTTATTAAATCCTACGTAGGAGATACTATCTCCTACGTAGGAGATACTAAGTCCTACGTAGGAGATACTAAGTCCTACGTAGGAGATACTATCTCCTACGTAGGAGATAGTTCTAAAATATTTTTTCACCGTGACACTAATACGCTTCCGTACCAATCAACCAAACCTTTTATACAAAATTTGTGTCATTATATGTTTATTTTTTGAACGAAATCATTGAATATGAAACTCAAATGAATATGTAAATATATTGTTCAGAAAACAGATGTTTTCTTCCTCTTTTTTAAAAACCATAAATGAGTCAAAGTATTTAAACTGTTGAACGATCGTTCTACCAGAGCCCCCATGTAAACAACTGGCCTGTGAGACCACGTGTCCCTACGGTACTGAGCAGAGGGAGGGATGTCCTACCTGTACCTGTCTTACTCGTAAGTAAGGCCTAAATATATTTTTACAGGTTTAAATATGGAGCACGGTGGTGTAGTGGTTAGCGTGCTGGCCTGTCACGCCGAAGGCCCGGGTTCGAATCCCGGTGGAGACACCAAAAATTTTTAACCTGGGCTTAACACTGTGCAGTGTCCTTGGGCAAGGCACTTCATCCACATTGCACTCAGTTCACCCAGCTGTATAAATGGGTACCTGAAAGTACGGACCTATATGGTCGCGCGAGGCGCTTTGTAGCTTGACTCGAAAGTACTATTCATTCAGGGTAATGATATACATTGCATCGCCATGTGTATCGCCGTTGAGCAGTCCTGGACTGGATACTAGGCGTTAAAATTAGTATTATTATTATTATTATTAAATCCAGCACCAAGCCTTTTTCCTAATGATTAAAAACAAAGAAAGGAAATAGCCTTGAGAAAAACTGAAACATTAACTTGTATGTGTTCATAAAGGTCTTATGGTGTTCTTTTTCGCAGTGAAAATGATGAATTGAATTTATTTTGTTCCATTTATGATGAACTTTTTTTAATTTAGTTTAAAAATGTGACATAAAAAAATCGGCGTCATCGCATCCTTTATCTCTGTTCGGAAACATTTTTCGGGCCTAAGTGTTTTAATTATCGTAATTGTGCTTTGTAAACTCGTCAATCTATGATATACCTACCTTCAGTTCTTGTGCATGCAATTGTTTCATGTATGTACTGGTGCGGCATTGATATAAGCAGAGTTATTGCTTGTTTTCCAAACCAGATTTCTTCGGAAATAAAAATATGTTTAAACCATATACCTACCGCAGATATGCATGAAAATGATTGAAATTTAGTAAGAGAATCCATATTTACTCAAATCATCTTGAATTTAAACGATCGAATAACTGTTCATTGTTGTCACAAACGTCGGACCCATAGTGTTAAAAAGACTACCAATTCGTGGACGGTTGTATGAGCAAGACCAATTTATAGCTAAAGAAATAAATCTTCAGCCCTAATTGAGATGAATGAGTCATGAAGTTTTTTCTGTAAATTCACAGCGCCGAAGTGTCCAGATCTCCCATGTTTGAAGTATCTCAACTGCCACTATGGAGTTAAAGAAGTACATGGCTGCCCTGTGTGTCAGTGTAGAGGTAATGAATCTTTTGTATACTAGAAGATAAGTAACAGTGATAAAGAACTATATGTGAGAAACTGGAGTTTGTTCACTTAGCCCTGTGTGTCAGTGTAGAGGTAATGAATCTTTTGTATACTAGAAGATAAGTAACAGTGATAAAGAACTATATGTGAGAAACTGGAGTTTGTTCACTTAGCCCTGTGTGTCAGTGTAGAGGTAATGAATCTTTTGTATACTAGAAGATAAGTAACAGTGATAAAGAACTATATGTGAGAAACTGGAGTTTGTTCACTTAGCCCTGTGTGTCAGTGTAGAGGTAATGAATCTTTTGTATACTAGAAGATAAGTAACAGTGATAAAGAACTATATGTGAGAAACTGGAGTTTGTTCACTTAGCCCTGTGTGTCAGTGTAGAGGTAATGAATCTTTTGTATACTAGAAGATAAGTAACAGTGATAAAGAACTATATGTGAGAAACTGGAGTTTGTTCACTTAGCCCTGTGTGTCAGTGTAGAGGTAATGAATCTTTTGTATACTAGAAGATAAGTAACAGTGATAAAGAACTATATGTGAGAAACTGGAGTTTGTTCACTTAGCCCTGTGTGTCGGTGTAGAGGTAATGTATATTTTGTATACTAGAAGATAAGTAACAGTGATAAAGAACTATATGTGAGAAACTGGAGTTTGTTCACTTAGCCCTGTGTGTCAGTGTAGAGGTAATGTATATTTTGTATACTAGAAGATAAGTAACAGTGATAAAGAACTATATGTGAGAAACTGGAGTTTGTTCACTTAGCCCTGTGTGTCAGTGTAGAGGTAATGAATCTTTTGTATACTAGAAGATAAGTAACAGTGATAAAGAACTATATGTGAGAAACTGGAGTTTGTTCACTTAGCCCTGTGTGTCGGTGTAGAGGTAATGTATATTTTGTATACTAGAAGATAAGTAACAGTGATAAAGAACTATATGTGAGAAACTGGAGTTTGTTCACTTAGCCCTGTGTGTCGGTGTAGAGGTAATGCATATTTTGTATACTAGAAGATAAGTAACAGTGATAAAGAACTATATTAAATATATGTAACTTGTTGGTCACCCTCTGTTTTTACGAAGGACAATCGACGTTGTAAATGTAATTACGATCATGGTATTCTTATGTCTCCATCAATTGCTTTGATTACCTTCAACATTGCTCTCTCTTTCTACGAAGGACAATCGACGTTGTAAATGTAATTACGATGGTATTCATATGCCCTACCAATTGCTTTAAATTACCAACAACATTTCAAATCGATGAAACATTCAAGCTGTAAGGAAGTCCATGTTATGTTTGTCGTTTTTTCTTTTGAATTTGTAAACATATGATTTTATTTAATATTTTTTAAAATATTTCATTTACTCTATAAAACATATTTTTATAATTATTAATTTGTCCTTATTCAATCTATTAGAACGCCCGTGCAAGTCACTGCCGTGTCACGAAACACTGAACTGTCCTTATGGGGTGGTGCATAAAGACGGATGTCCAACTTGTGTGTGTGACAAAAGTGAGTGAATTAAACTTTCTTAGATATCAACCGTGCAGAAAAATGCTTCAATGTTCACTTCATTTTAATTCATAAATAACAGTGTAGAAAAATGTTTCAATATTAACTTCATACCAACCGTTCAGAAAAATGTTTCAATAATAACTCAATTATGAAACGTTTAGAAAAAATGCTTCAATGTTTACTTCATGTTTAATTCATATTGACCAAAATGCTTCAATATTAACTTCAATATCAACAATGCAGAAATGCTTAAATGTGAACTTCACGTTTAATTCATATGCACCGTGCAGAAAAATGTTTCAATGTTAATTAATTAAATAATATCAACCGTGCAGATATTTTCGTCTCGCTAAATAAATGATATAATATTATTAACTATGTTTAACGGACACACACCTCTAGTTGTGCACGCGTCTAAAGTACATGTAAGTAAGTAAGTAAGTAAGTAAGTAAGTAAGTAAGTAAGCAAGTAAGTAAGTAAGTAAGTAAAGTAAATTTTCTGCCTTGATTTAATCATGGATTATAAAATAAATGACAAAATATAATTCATTCGTCACATTTACCCATCTGCATTTCAAACTTCGCCGTAATGTAATTGTCGCAATTTTATGTTGCTTTTCGCTTGTTTCAAATGTTCGTAATTACACAGCAGAAATGGAAAGGACAGCTCGGACTTAATTGTTCTATTTCAAGGCAGAACGTGTCACAGCTGTCGTGTTAATTTGTCGTGTACAGAACGTGTATAATTTGATTATTACCCTTAATAACATTCCACTAACCTTCTGTCCTAACGTTACGGAGCCTCTACCTGATAAATATGTTAACTGTATTACATTACAGAGCCCCTTTGTCGTAATCTGCCGTGTCTTCAACATCTCAAGTGCCCGTATGGGGTGATACAACAGAATGGCTGTCCGACCTGCACATGTCAACCACGTGAGTATGTTCATGCAAAAAAAAAAAAAACGATTATTTTCATCAAATGAGTTAGTTCATACACGTATTAGCCAAGTGGTTTTTAACATATCATAGAGTGTTTACCGTACATATACATGGATTATTCATGAATACATCTGGTATAATACGTCGATCTGTAAACCGATGAGAATAGTAATGATCATGTGAATGTATAAAACTACGCAATAGCCGCCTAACGGGTTAAGTAATAAATACGATTAGAACAGTTAAGTTCCGAACATGTAATAGATTAACAACAAGATTTTCAAACAAAGTATTTTCCTCAAGTGCCATTCGCCGTCGTAATGATTGTATGTGGCGTTATAAACGGACAGTTTATTACGTGTCAATGAGGCAGTGTCAATTATTTTACCATAACCTTGGCGTTTATGGATAAGAATTATTCACAATGTGCCATTGCGTGGGATTATGCGGATATATTTTTTTGATTTTGCCATTTCAATATTTACATTCGTTTTTTCAATCCGCGTGTGGCCTTAGCGTAAGTATGCATTTAAACAAATTCATATTTTATTAATTATTCTACCCGCAGGACCTCCATGCAAAAACCTGGCCTGTCTGAACACCATCAAATGTCCCTACGGTGTGGTCGAGATAGATGGGTGTCCTCGCTGTGAATGCGAGCCCAGTAAGTTTGATAGATTTTGTGTCACTCTCTGAACCTATTTGCATGTATCTTTGGTATGACAAATATATCACATTCTTCAATACGATTCAACCATTTACATAAGGAAGACAAGAGTTTTTCTATGTATGAAAAACTTCTTTAATTGACAGCAGCGACGTTTCAGTATATATAGAACCTTATACCGTTTTTAAACATATCATTTACATATGTTTCAAATCTTTGAAGGTCGTATTAGAAACTCGGGATTTATCTATCTCTTATTGACAGTGGCAACGTTTCGGTATAGATCCTTAAGCCGTTTTCAAACATATCACTTTACATTTGTATAAACATTTACATGTATCAAATCTTTGAAGGTCATATTAGAAAATCGGGATTTATTGATCATAAGATAAAGTGAAGTGGGTCACTTTACTCCATAACCTGATGTATATTCCCCACAAAAAAATAAAGGATATCTTTCAGAAAAATATGTACACCTTCTAGGTACATACATTAAGAATATTATAAGCCGAATAACTTTTAGGATGCATAAGCTTAAGTAAGATCATTGATCATATTGCTTGACTATAAGCTACCGAATAAACATGTAATTTTGACAAAATGCATATGTTCCAAATTTTGCATGTTGCTTAATTTTTGTGAGGGGTTTATTTCAAACAAACAAAAGTTTTTTCAATGAATATCACATGCATGTATTTGTGACCAGAACCTGAATGTAGGGATCTGCCATGCTTGTCCCATCTCAAGTGTCCATACGGTATCAAGGGGGAACACGGATGCCCGACGTGTCACTGTAATCCCAGTGAGTGTTTTAACACTATATTGTATTGCTTTTTATACTATTTTTATAAACGTCGTTGCATTTATAGTGTTCTTGAATATCTAAAGTTTCGTCTGTTTTTATAAAGGAATAAATTTCTTTCACTTTTTATTTCACTTTGCGCTGAAGAAAAAATCATGTACAAATATTCCAAATTTGTAAGTGTCCTTTCGTCGTTGTTTTTAAAGTATGAAAACTTAATGTGACGTTTTGGATGATGTTAATGCATGTCAACGTAATTCAAATCAAATTACTTTTTTTCACAATTGAAGGTCATGTGGCCAAGAGTTGAACAGATATAATGAATATATATGATGAGGTGTGTTGAGCAAGTATACAGTATATGAAATTCATAATTATCAAAACCACAATCGATAACTTGGAATCTACTTTTATTAATAAAAACAATATCAAAATTCGTTATTGTTATAAAAGGTAGTTCGTGTTATAAAATAATTCTCATTCCATTTATAGAAAACTCATATTTCTCTCAAATACAAATAATTTATAAAATATAAATATAAATTCGTTGTACTCTAGGACCTCCATGTAAGACACGTCCGTGTTTGAAGTACCTCAAATGCCCGTATGGCTTCAAAGAAGAAGATGGCTGTCCTGTGTGTAAATGTAACCCCAGTGAGTAGTTCTGATGTTCAATAATTGATCTTCCTTAACAATTTGCATGTTCTATATCTTTAGAAGAAATTAAACATATATAACATACTTTGCATAGCATTATTTGAATATTCTTTGTATCTACATGTAAAATAGCTTATGCGGAGTATTATTTCGGGAAACGTTCTCATATTTATAAAATGTTAGTGTTTCTCTGGCAAATTTTACACTTTTTCGAATTTCATGCAATTTCTATAACTTTTATTTGGTTATCAAAAAATGTAATATCAGCTTTTGTCTTAAAATTAATACCTCTTGAAACGTGTTGACGAAACACATCTCAGCGACTTCTTTAAACTTAAATGATTCTAAAAAGATATGTACAAAAATTCCTTATGAAAATTCTTATGATACTATTCTCTCTTTCAACAAAGAGAGTTTATATCACAAAATCCTATGCTACCACTAGCATAGTTTGTAATGACTTGAGCTGCTCTTAAAAGAGAGAAGAATAGTACAGTCTTCCTAAAACTATTTCATCTTTTCAGAGCCACCATGCCCAGATCTTGGTTGTCTGGCCCATCTTAAATGCCCGTATGGTGTCGAGTGGAAGCATGGGTGTCCGACGTGCCACTGTAAACCCCGTGAGTTCATTCGTGTTTCTCTTGCCGTATTTGCATATTGAAACCTCAAAGGTGATCAATATTGGATTGGAAATTGGCAGACAGGGGACGAAGTTAACAAGATCCCAAAAATATATATTTCTTTAATGATACATTTTATTTGGCAAACGAAAATTAGAATTTGATATCCCAAAGATATGATATCATCCATCATTGTGAGATGAGGAGTAACAGTGAATTTTTCACTTTGATTTGTAACAAAGTCTCAAGTCGGCAAATGTTTGCCTATTTTCAGTGATACTCGAACAAATGATTGTTGAGAAGACCATATTTCCATTTTACAATTACATTTATCCTAACTCATGTAAGAATCTCGATCTCTGATTGGTCCACGTGATCTGGATAAATACTGATATCCCTCTCTTGATTGGTGTGATAAATCATTTATATCAGGCACATAAAAGGCATGAAAAAAGTGTGCTGATTGAGCGTCTTGAAATGTACAATGTATGTTACCTCAAACACATGATCAAGCTGGTTACTTTTGATCAACCGATATGTAGCTTTGAACAAACTATAATAGAAGGACTTCCGCAGTTAACGTTTTTCTTACTCCTTATCTTCATATTATATGCGTTTTGTTTAAACATTCGTTAAGATAAATTCGTTATACCATTCAGAGGCGGGGAACATGGGGAGAAAACTTATAGTGTAATATAGTACAGTTGCAACTCTTTAAGTAAACACTGGATAAGTAGGTAGGTAGGTAGGTAGGTAGGTGAAATTAAGGGCGAAGTTTGGGCCAAATATGACCTACATGCGCCCGGCACTTGGAGTGATTATTGAGAGTTTAAACATTTAAAAGTTAAAATTGAGTACTGGATAAGTAAAAATGTAAAGGAGTTATGGCCCTTTTCATGGTCTCATGGAAATTTGCGTTGCAGCTTTAGTTCAATGAATAAAAAAATAAACACAATAGTTAATCCTTCAGCCATTTCTTCTCGACAGAAAAAAATCAATTATTTGGATTTCATTTTTCATATCATCAATATTTTTTGTCGTTTTCTTTAAAAGGTTTATTTCTTTAATGTCATACTCGTCATACTCGTCTTTTATGTTTTTCATCTTTTTGTGAGGTAAAGCTAGTAATCTATCTCTCAATTATTGTTAATGTTTTCCTTTTCGACTTAAAATTTTTAAAAAACCATAATCAATTTTCCTCTTACAACTCACCATGTTCCTTTAACAACTCACCTGGTTCCTTTGACAAATCATTATGTTCTTTAATAACTCACCATGTTCCTTTAACATCTCACCATGTTCCTTTAACATCTCACCATGTTCCTTTAACATCTCACCATGTTCCTTTAACAACTCACCATGTTCCTTTAACATCTCACCATGTTCCTTTAACAACTCACCATGTTCCTTTCACAACTACATGTATCCATGTACCTTTAACAACTCACCATGTTCCTTTAACATCTCACCATGTTCCTTTAACAACTCACCATGTTCCTTTCACAACTACATGTATCCATGTTCCTTTAACAACTCACCATGTTCCTTAATAAATCATAGCGTTCCTTTAGCAACTCACCATGTTCCTTTAATAACTCACCATGTTCATTTAACAACCAACCATGTTCCTTTAACAACTCACCATGTTCCTTTAACAACCCACCATGTTCCTTTAACAACTCACCATGTTCCTTTAACAACTCACCATGTTCCTTTCACAACTCACCATGTTCCTTTCACAACTATCCATGTTCCTTTAACAACTCACCATGTACTTTAATAAATCAAAGCGTCCTTTAGCAACTCACCATGTTCCTTAAATAACTCACCATGTTCCTTTAACAAGTCACGATGTTCCTTTAACAAGTCACGATGTTCCTTACTAACTCATCGCGTTCCTTAAGCAACTCACAATGTTTCTTTAAAAACTCACCATGTTCCTTTAACAACCCACCATGTTCCTTTAACAAATCACCATGTTCCTTTAACAACTCACCATGTTCCGTTAACAGCTCACCACGTTCCTTTAATTACTCACCATTTTCCTTTAACAACTCACCATGTTCCTTTAACAACTCACCATAGTCCTTTAACAACTCACCATAGTCCTTTAACATCTCACCATGTTCCTTTAACAACTCATCGCGTTCCTTTAGCAACTCACTTTGTTCGTTTAACAACTCACCATGTTCCTTTAACAACTCACCAAATTCCTTTAACATCTCACCATGTACTTTTAACGACTCACCATTTTCCTTGAACAATACGATAAGAAATGTATCTCTCCCCAGGCGATGATAATGAACTATTGTTGTCACTTGATTATGTCCGTAAAGTTACAATAACGAACTTAGACGCGTGGTCTATTATTGAGAGTCTAATAAGATCTGTGATAACCTCGTTATTTATGTCTACGTTCTAAATAAATTAGGGTCAGTAACTGCCCCTTGAGTGATTAAACTGTCAGAGAAACGTTTTTATATAAGTAATGGGTCAATAACCCTAACACCTAAATAACCAACATCATATAAACTATTCATTTTCACTGTTTTAAGAACCTACATTCATTAACTTTCATATGGCTGTTATACGGTGTTTTGAGTTAACTTCATTTACAAAAGGATTGTTTAATGTAAATATTTCAGTATGCTTAATTTACAGAAAACACTAAATTGTTGCATTGTTCTGCTGTTTCGTTGATCCATTACAGAGATTTAATTAGCATACTAAGAGTACTTAACATATTACAGAATTTCAGCGTGAAAAACATAATGTGTATTGTGTTAATTATTCAGCCACCTTAATAATGCATTTTTTCAAAATGTGAGTTGTTTTCGCTAGTACAGCCAGCATTGTGACGTAATAACTACACATGATAGTGACCTCATACGTGAAGTGGTTTTAAACTGATTTAACATTGAGGTCTAGATATCACACTGCAGTATTTTACACAGGAGATTGAACATATTTGCCTCGTTGCAAATTGATTATCATGAAACAGTATGTTGGAATGAAATTATTTATTCTGTTTCCTAGGTCCTGAATGCAAGTTCCAGCCATGTCTGAAGCATCTCAAGTGTCCACACGGGGTCAAGACGAAGGATGATTGTCCACTCTGCGAATGTAACCCTGGTCAGTCGATTTTGTATCATAGTATATTTTAATAATTGCGTGGCCTTGTCCCCTAGACGTGGGTCAGCGATTATTATTTGAAATGTCATTTGATACCATTAACATCTTTAAAACTGTTCATGTATAGCTATATGTAAAGCTATTTAAGGCTCAAATCATTTCCTGAAAGATCTCCGAAAACGTCATGACACCTTAAATTTACAATAATATAACTGTTTTTCTTAGCTTGTGAATTTCTCGAAAACAACCTTTTATTCTAGTGTAATTACGCCATATATTATTTATAAATCGGCACATCTAAACAGAAAATAATTTCATTTTAAAACACGTTTGAGTTTACGGTTTTTTTCCTCACGACATTAAATTATAATATCATCACACAGGAACCCGATATCGTATATAAAATGTTGTGTCATTCTTACCCTAGATTTACCTAGATTTTAAATGTATTTACGATATCGGGTTCCTGTGTATCATCATATCATATAAAACAAATTACCGTTTCACACAATCGTTATCTTTCATGTATCACGTCAGATACAGTTACATGTTATGTGCCTACGGTCAATTTTTTCCATTAACCTGTAGCAACAAACATTGTATATAATATAGGATAAGAATAAAATTCTATATATAACATTGTTGGCAGATCAAACTACAACAAGATTGAAAAAGCATCCATCAGTAAAAGTTTTATCGATATATGTTAACAAAAAGGTTTCTTTAAGAAATATTTGCAAAATGTGTTTGTCATAACGGTTAATAATTTGTTTGAAAATTGTGAGTTAAACTTGTATAACTGTCGTAGCAGCAGTTTCAAACAGGTTATAGCCTTGTGGACAAACACATAATGAAAACACCTCTTATAAATTCTGACTTTTTAAAAAGTATTAATTTCAAAACAAAACTGTCTTGACATCCATGAATATATCTAACAATGTATCATCTCGCAGTGATTAAACCTCCATAGCATACAGATCCAATCAGAAGGGATATTATCGCTAAAATTTCTCAATATATATGTATAACTCTCGTTTTTTTCGTACGTTACAGAACCGCCATGTCCATCTCTGCCGTGCCTAAAACACCTCAAGTGTAGATACGGGGTGAAGAAGGAACACGGATGTCCGGTTTGCCACTGTAACCCCAGTAAGTGAAGCGCACGTAAAATATTGTTCTATCCTCCTGTGTAGCTATTCCGAAATCCACTTGCTATATATGTGATTGTAAAGAAGAAACAAACCTGCAACAGTCCAACATTAAAATCTATATATATTTGCAGTCTGATTAAAATCGACCGTGTTTCGACGGAATCAAAAGAAAACACATGTTTTTGGTTTTTGTTTTTTTGTTGTTGTTTTTTTGTTTGTTTTTTGGGTTTGCTTTTTTTTGTTTTTTTTGTTTTTGTTTTTGTTTTTTTTATTTACTTATTACTGTGTGTGTTTATAACTATTATCAAGCAATCTCCGATGTACAACAAATTCCCTTCTCGGGCAATAAAGTATTATTATTATTTTTATTATTATTATTATGTATCAGGGCTTCCCTCTTCACAACGTTTGAATGAGAGGAAAGCCGGGCTGGTTGTGGTTCGAATCCCAATAGCGATAATATTTTAACGCTCATTTTCTAAAATTTGTTGGCAGTCATCTTACCTTGTTTTCTCCAAGACAGTTATTTTTTTCATTTTTTTTGTTTCAAAAGCTAGAATTTAGTATTCTTGTACATCTGGAGATTGTTATTCTCTCTTTACTATGACAGGACCCGAGTGTAAGGACCTCCCCTGTCTTCACCAGGACAAGTGTCCCTACGGCTTTGTGGAGAAGGAGGGATGTCCTGTGTGTCAATGTATCCCAAGTGAGTCTTAATTTGTAATAATTACAAAATGGTTTTGTTACACTTATTTCCGCGATTCTGATTGGACAAGAGCGGACAAAAACCTGCTGCCATTTCTCGATAAATGCAGAAAAATTTGCAACCATACCATGTGCATTCATTCCTTGTGACGTCACAATCACCTGACGCAATAGTTCGGTTTTGACAGTTGCGAGTTTCGTTCTGTTCCAAAGACAGATATAACATATCTTATCACTTTCCACCTGCGTTTGTAACAAGTAAATACATTCTTCTACCTAATACAATCCATACATTCACCTGAAAGACTGCATTTTAATAACTACGACGAGTCCTCAAGCTTGTTCGCTCCGAGCGTCTCGCAAACGGCGGACATTTTGAACGTCGTGTGATATGCTAATTAGGGGTATTCCGAAAATGCGGATTCCGGTTAAGACGAATTGTGATTGCATGGGTGTCAATGGTTGCGAAAACGAAATTAAATCTTCGGCCGTTTTAGTTAATGGAGTTCTCAATTTTGATTCAACTTTGTATTGTTTCCTGTAACAAACCAGACTTTCAAGACATTGATGACAGTTTTTTTGAAAATAATTAGGAAAAACTTTGTTAAAATGTTGATTTTGTAATTATAAGGATTGTTTTACATGTTTTGTGCCTCTATCGATGTATAACAGCAACAAATTTTGTATAAAATCGCTACGCTACGCTACGCGATTTTATACAATTTGTTGCTGTTATACATCGATAGAGGCACAAAACATGTAAAACAATCCTTAAACATATGCTCGTGATCATAAACTAGCAGTATCTTAGATTTGAAAAAAAGACATTTATGTTTGTATGAGATAACTGTAGTCATTTCATTGATGTTCCGATTTTATGTGACATTTTAGTGATTCACGTTAAAGACATAACGTAAAGAAGAGTTATGTTGTTAAACTGCATGTACATGTATATTGTGGCAAGTATATGTTTATATAAAGGACATTCCTGCTGATTCATTTTGTGTTTTTTACTTTTAAACGTTTCCACTCTAAACGTAGGTATTATCACGTTAGGAGATGCAGACACTAACCATACAAGTCTAGAAATTCTCATTGTTATCCCATCATTGTACCATTTAAGATTTTGGTTGATTATCTTCAAAACCATCCTCGATAATCCAGCGCTTTCATTCCGATAAATCTACACTACAAGCCCTGGAAAACTTTACAAATCCATTTACCTCCCTTTGCAATGACTCAGCAAAACGCTTGCTTTCTAACAACCAATAAGATCACTTCTAAAACCAGCTTTCTATCTCTCACTATGCCTTAAAGTTTCATTCCGCCTTTTCTCTCGTCCTTTCGATCCCTTTCTCCCTGATCTGTCTACTCTTTTTGGATGGCAATATCCACGTGTCAAAAAGCTGAAAAATTGCTGATAACACGTTAAACCCCAAATCACTCACTCACTTGATGTCGCGAACGGTCGAGTTATTTACGCACTTGGTGTCTGCGTTTCGTTTCTGATTGGATAACATGTATGTAAAGGGAGGTAATTGAATTTGAGGTAAAACCCCGTAAAGTTTTCCAGGGCTTGTAGTGTAGATTTATCGGAATGAAAGCGCTGGATTATCGAGGATGATTCAAAACTGCCTCTTGCAGAAATTGAATCTGAATTGACGTTTATGTATTTATTACATATGTAAGAATGCAATGTAATATTGCAATCTTCTACAAGGCTTGGACCCTTTAATTATTGACCATCCCTCCTTACCCCCTTTGGATTTGTAATTAGGGAGTAATTACTCCTTCTAATACTATGAAGTTTCCTTATCTTTTTAAAACTTATTGTTACCGTTTCCCTGTAAAAGACACTCCGTTACATTTATGATACAAATATATGATTAGGCTTTCATGCGTATTTAAACATCAATTAAGCCAATAATCTTCTTTCAAAAAGCTCTCACATACATGCATCTACATGTACATGTATTTAAAAAAGCGAAACTTAAGACAATCATTAGTTTTCAATGAAAATCCAACAACACGCTAATTAATGTATATGTATGTTTAAAAGTCGAAACACACATACAAATTACATGAATATTTAACATTTATATCACAACTTAAGTTGTCTTCAACCTGTTTTACAAATTTAGGCACGTCATTGCTCAATTTTTGATCAGATCGAGTGGCATCTTAATGCTAGGTATGTATTTTCACTATCAATAAAAACTCACATATTATTTCTACAGAGCCCAAATGTCCCAATCTACCGTGTCTCCAGCATCTCAAGTGCCCGTATGGAATCAAGAAGGAACATGGCTGTCCGACCTGTCACTGTAACAAACGTGAGTAACAATAACTCAGGAAAACTCAGTGCCAGGATCGATTCTCCAAAGCTATCTGTAGTTTGCGTAGTGGCGCTTGTTGTTATAACATATACAATTTATTATGCAGTATTACTCTCAGTCAATTAATATGAAATATTACGCATGACATTTGTCATATTAAAAGTCTAATCTTTTTACATCATAATTATATGTTATGATATAAGGTACACCGTCACAAATTTTAACTTTGATTTCTGCAAAAGAGTTAATATAACTGATTTATTACTCTCCCGTTGAAGATATTGTTTTTTAATAAATCAACCATTTTATTTCACTATGTGTCATAGCATCGCGCGCTGACCGAATGACGTGACGTAATGATGACGTCACAATTGTTAAGTATGACGTCATAATGTCAGCGGGCCGGCCGCGACAGTCATGTTGGTGACTTTCTTTGTATTTTTACGATGTTATTGAGCAAGTAATAAATAAAATACTAAACTCGGTCGCTTTCGCTCGTTAAATACCAACCCATTCACTCGTTTCATAAATATGTTATGAAACGGGACGTCGTTTAGTATTCTCTATGTATCTAATCACGTGTCTCTACTTGTCCAGGCCCTCACTGCAAGAATCGACTGTGCCTCGGTCTCCTGAAGTGTCCTTACGGCTTCAAGATGAAAAACGGCTGTCCCATATGTAAATGCATGGAGAGTAAGTCGGGGGATTACCACATGTAGAATTATGTAAATTAAATGTTAAAAACGTGACAATTTTTCAACTGTGATATACATATGGAAACATTAAAATTTGCCTCATTGACGTTTGATACTATAGTTTTGTTATGTTGGACTTCATTCACTGCATAAGTCCCTCGAACACCATCGTTGCTTTAATTATGTGAAAAAACGATGTGTCGAAGGCTTCGCTTGAATAAAACTGGTTGATTTAAATAAACAAGATAAAATCATTCACAACATTTGATTGTATGTATGCATGACTAATATCCCGAACAATTTAACAGTAACATTCGTCCTAATTTTTACACAGTCATGTTAATCGATAACCGCCCATGGATTTTTTGCAATTTAATTTGGAGGATTTCCGTTCCTTGCAGAACCTAAATGCAAGAAACTGGCCTGTCTTACCCATCTCAAGTGTCAGTACGGTATCGAGGAAGAGCACGGATGTCCAACATGTCACTGTAAACCTAGTAAGTTTTAGACAAAACCTCATGGTTTGCTAATTTGGTTAAGCAATGCGTTTACCAGTTTCAAATCTATACAATTTGTTGAAACGATTATACTTTTTACCATTTTCAAATCTTTACAGTTTGTTGAAATCGTGCGTTTACCTTTTCAAATCTTGACAATGAGGCAATGCGTCTACAATGAGAAATATCAATGTTTGCCATTTGGCGGAACGTATTTAAACTCTAAGAATAGCATAAAAACTTTAATTTTACATGATGGTTAGATGTCCTAAAACAGTGTATAAAATAGATTTGAAACCTAGTCTGTCCTGAAAATTAATTGTTCAATTCATAAGGGGAAAATAAAGAAAAAAATTGAAAAGATACCAGTCCTGACCAAAAGGTAACCAGTCCTGGCAGAAAGTAGCCAGTCAAGGACTGGCGGACAGGCTATATTTTAAACACTGCCTAAAATGATATATCTATCATCCTGTCGTTTAAATTTCTTTTAATTTCTCCACATTATAACACGATATAGTATTTCATGATGTAGTATTACAGAAACAGTTGTCCTCAACGATGAAAAACTGACGTCATAAAGTTCTTCCTTAAACATAAATTTGTGATATGTGTCAAGCAGATTGAAGGTTGAACTTCAGAAAAGAAAGTTATATAAGTGTCATCGTTAACGTTCTTCAATATCGAAAACATACTTCCTAATTACCTTTAACAACACAAGTCATCGGATATACGTAGGTAAAATAACGCTTAATAAACTTACTGAATAGGACACATGTATATGAATGGTATATTTCAGAGCCACCCTGCAAGCACTTGCCTTGTCTAAAGAAGATTATCTGTCCGTACGGAGTGAAGGAATCGCATGGCTGTCCTCTCTGTCAGTGTGTTGAAAGTGAGTTAGTGTCAATAGTGTCAAGATAACTCTATTGCTAAACTGTGTTCTTTCAATCCATTTAAAGATTTGTCTGGAGATGCTGAGATGCAATTCAAGTTTGAAATTTAGTTACACCTATGTACACTTATGTAAAAGTAAGAGTTTTGTCAGCAGGCAATTCGACGTTCTAAGCGTCTGTTATACGTCATCACCTTTTCCATTTAAATGCAAACAAAAGGACGTTAAAATGACGTCATGTCGAATATGATTATGTCGATGTCAACTCCTGTGTCTGCTGATAAATTCAGCAGTTTATGTTTTGCTATTCTGAAAACTCAAGTACCCGTTACACGATTTCATACTGTATTTTCTAAAGGTTTTCAATATTTTCGATCACTATACGCAGAACCTCCCTGTGAGAAACTTTCCTGTCTAAAACATCTGAAGTGCCCGTATGGAGTGATGATGGAACATGGTTGTCCAACCTGTCAGTGTAAACCAAGTACGTAGTGTTGTTTGGTAATTTACTGGGTTACTATTAATCTTCCTTTCAATATTTCCTCATATGCCGTTATTAAAGGAATACCCAAGAAATTTAGTGAGCAAAGAAATGTCTTTTGTAAATATAAAACACGCGCTTTCAATATGTGTATATATAGTATAACAACGCGTTTAATTTGATTATCAACGTAATCCTTATTTGTATAATGAGCAACGTAAAAAATCTAAAGATCTCAGCTTATGTATTATTTTTGTATTAAACTGATTCTTTTGTATTGTACAATCGCCTCATTTAACTGTTTCATGCTAAATCAATTTAATTTAGTTTTCTAATTTTCAGATATCAAAAAAAAAATTGTCATATAATCATCTTTGTCAAATGTGTTTAAGAAAAACTTGTTGCAGTTCATACATAAATGCTGTTTATTAACAAAGCACACGTTCAAGTAACTAGTTTGACGCAATAACAAATATCCTTATCTGTAAGCCAATGTTTCCAAATAACCTTGATCAAAGATTTCTGCAAGGTGTGTTTATACCAATGTGTCTGTCCTGTCCAGAACCCCCGTGCAAGCACCTGCCGTGTCTGAAGAATCTCAACTGCCCCTACGGTGTGGAGATGAGTCACGGATGTCTCACGTGTAACTGTGTACCCAGTGAGTACATAGATATTGTGGTTTATCTGCTATCCCTATTACATGACATTTATTTAAGACATGCATGTTAACTTTAATTAGGTAGGATGCATAAATGTTGTGTTTTGTATTAAAAATATATATATTTATTTCAACGAGTAAAAATCAGATTTACTTGCGATTGGACAACTATGATGTGACGGTATGTTTAAGAGAACATTCAATATGCCTCCAATAAATTACTTTTCTTATGCGTTTACGATTGTCAATATGTAGCAATTTTGTCACGTGATTGTATATGGTACCGATCTGTTGTAAGTTGCAACACTGCCGATGACTGGAAGATCGAAACGATTTGACCAAATTTTCTATCTTTATAACATTATATATCATATAACTTAAGCCATATCTTAATGGGGTTTTTTTACACAAGAATTCACGTTTTTCGTTAACTCTAAACAGAACCTTCCTGTGAGAAACCTCCATGTCTAAAACACCTGAAGTGCCCTTACGGAGTGATGGAGAAACATGGATGTCCTACCTGTCAGTGTAAACCAAGTAGGTATTAACTGAATTTAATATAAGATATATCTGGAAGCAAATTAAGTATTATTTTTCTGACTGAACTACCGACTTGAAAAAAATACAGCTACGTTCTTTCAGAGGCTGCTTACATGTACCCGTCGTCACGTCATTGATGAAGCATGACGTCATAGCATTGTTTAAGATATCATGACGATGACGCCCCAAGGTCGAAGTGATATTTTGCATTGTATATATATCAACAATCACTAAATATGAAATGATACTTAATCTAGCGAAAGATGATGAGTTAATTTCAAGTACAAGATATTTCAGGAAGCTACCGATCATTTAAAAAAGTTTTTGTTCTGAAAGTAAAACATTCATCGATACATATACAAAACGTTCACTTGTAAATAATCTCTAATCTTATAATGACCTATTGTTGCCATTATGTTAAGAGTGATTCAAATCAATTGTCATCATTATTACATACAGAAGAATGTTGAACAATAGATTGAACCTAACCTGCAGTTGTCATCACTGACACAATTTACGTCAACAAGCTCTCATACACAATTGATTCGTGGAAAAAATGTAATGTATTTTAAAATAAAAATATGTCGGCATCTGTTTAGAACCTCCGTGTCCCCTCCTTCCGTGTCTGAGCAAAGTCAAGTGTCCATACGGGGTGGTTGAGAAACATGGCTGTCCCACCTGTCAGTGTCTACCAAGTGAGCATCAAGTTTCAATTTACAATCATTAACTAATATATCTCATTCAGATTAGTAGTTCACTCTGAATGTGTATAATATACAAAACAAATAACTTTATATGATTTGTTATTTCATGAAGAATTCAAGTATATCAATGTTGACTTGCATGTGACACGAATTGATATTTGATAATTTAGTTAATTACCTGATAAAGTGTCCAAAATAAACCTTTGAGTAATTGACACGACTTATTTTTCAAAATCATAATTAATAAAAAGAAGCTATTGCAATAAGTCTTTAGTTTCGAGAATACACCATCGCAGTGTTCGCCTCGATTTAGCGTAGTCGGGGACAACAGTGTCACGTTTTAGGTCAAACTGTTGGTTAGCACCTTCAATTTTTTTATTTGAGGTAGGAAATGGGACCCTTTTCATTTACCTAAAATGAAATGGTTCTCCCGCTTTCATGTACAATATGCATTGTTGCCAGAACCACCGTGTGAGAAGTACCCCTGTCTACATCATCTCAAGTGCCCTTATGGAGTGATTGAGGAACATGGCTGTCCGATCTGCTCTTGTAAACCAAGTAAACGTTGTTTTGTTTTCTTAAAAACAAGATATGTTATGAGATGCTTGATTATTGGACCAATATTGGCCATTTTTCAATGTGTTGATCTGTAACCTGATTTCGGAAAAAACTAGACTTATATAGACAAGAGAAGCCCCGTGTTGCTTCCTCGAAAGTGCAATGCTTCGGGTAATGATGTATTTTGAACGGCTCCAAGCTGGTACATGATATAAGGATTAAAAGTTGTAATCAAAATTAACTTAATTTTTTTTCTTTCCATGACATAGCTCATGAGTCATAGTAGAACAAGCAGAAGTAAACGGGATAATAATATCTGTTCTAAATTTAATTCCATAAGGTGCCATTTGGAGAATGTTAGTGAAGTGTTCACCAAATTTTGATCATCTGAGATAGGGAAATTGCATTAGGTGTCATATTCTTTGAACCTTGTAGGTGGAGAATGTTAGTGAAGTGTTCACCAAATTTTGATAATCTGAGATACGGAAATGCATTAGGTGTCATATTCTTTGAACCTTGTAGGCGGAGAATGTTAGTAAAGTGAACCGATCATCTGAGATAGGGAAAATGCATTAGGTGCCATATTCTTGAACATTGTGGGTTGAGAACGTTGGGGAAGTGTTCACCAAATTTTGATCATTTGAGATAAGGAAATTGATTCGTCTTTCAAAACATTGATTTCTTGATACGTCAATTTCACTGACTGAAAATATTGTCTTACATTAATAGTTTATTCTACCTATAGAACCTTGTAAGAGAAGAATGTAAGTGAAGCGTTAATCCAATTTTTGATCTTCTGAGATAAGGAGGTTTCCTCTTACAAATCATTCAATACATCACTATCATTTACTTTAGACTGTTGTCTTGCAATAATGGTTTCTACCACCTACAGAACCACCTTGTCCGAAACTGAAGTGTCCGGGATCTGTGACATGTCCACAAGGGGTCAAGATGATCAACCACTGTCCGACATGTGAATGTAAACATAGTGAGTCCAAGAGGTGTTGCTCTATCATCAATAAAATGTCATTATGAAACGGTCGAGCATTGGTCTGTTCGATATATTTCGAAAAAACTTTTTTTTTCTTAATTGATTTTTCTTGTTAACTTGATTACATTCACATTACGTTGTTTGAACAACAGATACTGATTCATAATTCGTAAGGGCAATTGTTAACGCCTTTATTCGTTTTCTAACATTTAACAGCCGTAGTATAATATTTGGCTGACCCAATGTGACTTATTTGTACTGAACAAAATAGAGACATTTTCATTTTAAGATTTAATTTCATTCATGTGATCAATTAAACTTATCATCATTCATGATTTAAGTTTTCATATATCCCTTACTATTATTGTCAACTTTATAAGCTTATATTGTGTTGTTATAAAATGACAAGATGACATATAAATGTTATTGTTACAGTCCCCTGTCCAAAGGTAAAGTGTCAGAAGTCATGCTCCGTGCGTCTAGAGAACGGCTGTGTCAAGTGTGATTGTCCCAAAAGTAATTCATGAAAAGACATTTAATGGCTTTATCAAACTTATATGATTTCAAATTATATTTGGGGTTGATACATATCATAAGTTTGTAAGTATGATCCCAATTAAGTCTTACATGTAGAAGAAGTATTCATAAACACAGCAAGAATTTCTTGATAACAACTTCTTTTCTGTGAAAATCAAACCTTATAAAGGATACACATATACCCCGAAACGACCTGATTTCTACAATAAAGATGTGGTTTTCCAGAAAAAAAAAATTTCTGCCTTTAGAAAACAGTTTAATCATAAAGGGTTAAAGACAATTTTATGAATATGCTAATTATTTTTTCCATCCGTGCATTCATTCTTCATCCATTCAACTTTTGTACTGACATTTAAGGAATTCAAATAAATAAATTTTCTTTTGTTATACTGTCTCAGAGCCCCAATGTCAAAAACTCCACTGTCTGAAGTTCATCAGGTGCAGTAATGGTGTGAAGAAGGTCAACGGGTGCCCTGTCTGCGGCTGTAACCCAGGTAGGACAAACTGTTTTATCGTCAACATTAATTCCTCTACAACACCCTCTTGTTTGTATTTCTATTTCCTTCGCCTTGTTGATGATGTATCTACTCCCTTAGAGTTGGTATAACATCCATTTTACCCCACTTCCGGTCTCGTTGCTATGGTTTCATTTGTTCTGCTTTATCGTCCTCTACAGCACCCTTTTTGTTCCCCCCTTTGATCATGTGTCCACTCCCTTTAAGTTGGTAACATCCAATAATTGCTGACAGCATGTTAAACCTTACTCACTCACAACAAAGGTGGATCCAGAAGACGGTAACGGGAATGCGCGCCCCATCCAAATAAGGGAAATAATTAGAATATATATAAATAATTGGAAAAAAATATTGGAAATAATTACAATCGTTTTCATTCTAAAAGGTTTATATATATCTTCACAACCAAGTCATAAAGCTGCACACGCTCTCGATATTGGATTTTTATATGTGGTATTATTACTACGCGGTGTAATGGTTAGTGGTTAGTGTGCTGGCCTGTCACGCCGAAGGCCCGGGTTCGAATCCCGGTGGAGACATTAAAAATGTGTAACCTGGGTTGAACACTGTGTGGTGTCCTTTTACAAGGCACTTCATCCACATTGCACTCAGTTCACCCAGCTGTATAAATGGGTACCTGAACATGGAGAAAGTACGGACCTATATGGTCGCGCGAGGCGCTTAGTAGCTTGACTCGAAAGTACAATTCCTTCGGGGTAATACTATACATTGTACAGCCTTTGTATCGCCGTTGAGCAGTACTAGGCGTTACAATTAGTATTGTTATTATAATTATTATTAATATATAAAGTGGGTTTTCACACATTTTGTATTATCAAGGTCAGAGTTGTCCACAACGGCGCTGTGTGATCCGATGTCGCTATGGCTACAAGAAGATAGGTGGTTGTCAAACCTGCCACTGTAACTCTAGACCCAGCTTCGGCTACACCTTCCAACTTGGTTGAGCAGGGAAAGATATCAGTAAGTTGTCATTAAACATCTGATTGTCAATACAGTATGATTTTGTTTCGTTGGTGCAACATGAAAGTCAGTGTATGTATGATACTACTAATGTCTCTATTATTCTTGTCAACGCTAGTGGATTTCACCAGAACTTTTCTGTAAGTTAAATGGCAACTGCACAACACAAAACGTCATGGTGTAACTAAACCAATGTTACATAAATGGAAAAGTAATGTTTTCAGAGAAATGTGTACATGATATGTCATATTTATTTGTTTCAGATACGGTGACATGGCGTTTATGTACTGAACAGTCGACATTTGCTCTTTGGTCAATAACATTATTTCTATTAAAAACTTATATATTTGTCTTTGTTGATAATTATGTATCTGCAACATCCTATTAATAATTAGGACATATTTTATTGCTATTTATGTTATTAACCAATTAGACAGAATGACTGAGTGGGCGTGAATCTTTTTGTTGTACTGACTTAGTTACACTGCCAGCTTTATCAATAAAGAGCCACTATATGAGATATTTGCAATCACATTTGCCTAACGCTACATATGGTGTCATATTATTGAGAAATATCGACTGTTGTAGGTAGGTAGGTGGATTTAAGGGCGACGTTGGGCCACAAATGACCTATATGCGCCCTGCATTAAAAGGTAATGTTAAAATATTGTTTAAAAAAAAGAAAGGATTAAGAGATGAGATAAAATCGTATTTGCCTGTGTTTTTGACAAAATCTAAAAGTGACCTTTGAACTTCGCCAAACATCAAGTTTTCTCCTAATATGGATCTAATTGAGGAGACGTGTGATTTTGAGATAACAACCTCTCTGAGGTCGTGGCGTTGCTCGTTATGATCTTCACATTCTAAGAGAAAATGAAAGATTGTTTCTGGTGTATTTGTAAAACAATGAATACAAAGCTGAGATATATTTTTGTCTAAGATATGCCTGTATGCGTTTAATCCGCAATGACCAAGCCTCAGACGAGTAAGAAAACTTCTTCTCTTTGATTTTGTCGACGGATCTTGGTATGCTTTTAAATTGTTGGACATGAACTGTACATTTGCCTTGCAGTGCCATTATCCCAGTCACTTTGCCACTTGTCACCAATTGCCGTATTTATGTTTGTATACATGTAGATGTCTTTGGGGATGGGGCAGATATCTTCAATGTCAATTTGAAGTTTTGTTAATGAAGACTTTGCAAGATGATCAACTTTTTCGTTACCAGCTAGACCAACATGAGCAGGAACCCAAACGAAATCACAGCTGATATATGCTTCATTTAAAATTGTGACCAGATACAATATGTCATACAAAATGTCACTGCGTTGTCCATATGCACCAGATTGAATAGCTTGAACTGCTGCCAAAGAGTCAGTAAAAACAATTGATTCGTGGCTATGTTGTTTCACCCAAATTAGAGCTTTATAAATAGCAGTTAATTCTGCAGCAAATACTGAAATATGATCTTGGAGTCTGAACGATGGTATGTAGAAAGCTCCGCCAACGTGCCCTGTAGTAGGATCTTTAGAGGCATCTGTATAGATATGGGTGAAACCATGATATTTTGTGCTTATAAAGTCTTCAGCTATAGCTTTGATGATGTTAGGACTGATTTGTTTATTTACAATTGAGGCCAAATCTATATTAATTGATGGTTGGGTTAGGCACCATGGAGCTGATTTTGGGAGCCTGCAAGGGGAATTAGGTTTGAAATCCTGAATATTGCACTGGTGTGCAAGTTGGAGAGCTGTTAACCCAAAGGGTAATTTACCATTACTCCAGTCACAAATGGCATACTCAGTGCAGTCACTTAGCACATCTCTAGCCGAGCCGAGAAGGTTTAAAGTCATGATAAAGATCTAAAGCCGGACAATGACGGCGTCATCCAGTTAAACGTAATTTTGAATGACAGTTATAGTGGAAACAGGTTCTCATATAAACACAGAACACGGATAGATCATCTCATTGTCTTTAATGTTGCCATACAGTTGATATACATGTTCACTCGGTAGAAGGTACACTAAGAACAGTTTTACGACAATTGATAAACATTCGGATTTGAAGCTGGAATGTTGCTTAAATTCAAATTCAACAAGTTCATCTGAGTTGCAAAAAAAATCCCTTTATAATGAGATCAAATTACAAAGACTAAGCTCTACCGACCTTTTTCTGCAACTGACATTTTTTTCAACACTGGTGATAAAAAACTGATGTAAAACACTGGAAATGAAAATATTTTGTAAGAATTTTCTAATGACATTTGAAAGTACAGATATTTTCAAATAATTTTCTTCTACACTTACTATTTCAATTCAAGTGAAGGAAAACATAAGAATTGAAATGTGAAGAATTAAAGCGATTGACTACCCCATAGTATACAACTGCCAAGTGTTTGTATTTTAACTTTCTATTACTAAGTAATCTTTCAGAAAATATCAATGATAATTATTATTGAGAGAAAATCAATGCAACAGAGCAATTAGGATGTGTGCGATTCATTTGACTAAAGAGACCGATAAATAATATAATACTAATAAGTGAAGATCATCTTAAGGACAAACAGAGATATGCTAACAGTCAAAATGTTAACGTTCTATTTCAGTTTCTTTGGTTAGTTAAAGGAACTGTTCTTGAGTATCTGAGTTAGTAACACAATAATCAGTGTCTACAATTCAGTCAATTATCTTTATACAAATCTAAATCTGATTAGAATACTTCAGTATGGACATATGGTAACAGAATGTGGATTTCATCTAGCAGAATATTCGTTTCTTGTTCATGTAGAAGGCGGCATGACATCCACCACAGAAGCTCTCCCTGGAAACAAATAAGATGTGATTTGTAGCTTTAACAGGTGCTCGAAATTTCTAGTTAATCAGTTAATCGCGTAAAAGTAATGGTAGCATAGATCGAAGTAATAAACGGTTAATAATACTATTTCATTGTAAACAACGATTGAGAGATTTGATGTATATAGAAATAGTTCGCTATATTCGGATATTTTTGTTTTCACTATCCGCATGTACCACGTACCATCTAAACATTGCTATTTACTGGAAAAGGAAAGAAATCTAAGTTAACCCAAGAGTTTTTATGTTTTTTATTCAAAGTTTTCCAGGCCCGTTTTCAATGTATGCACATTCATCAGCAAATTGTTGACATATTTGGTATCAGACATAGATTTTGATATAAGAATATACTGTTTTTGGTAATAATCGTTAAGAAAAATAATACATTTAAAAAGGAACAAGAATAAAATTTCGTACAACACGTAAAATAATACATTAAAACTGCATATTTTGTTGACCGATAAACGCCTATACAAACTGTAAAAATGACAACTTTATAAGTTTCTGGTTCATTTGACATATTGTTTACTGACCCTATAGTTCATTTTACCAAATAATATTTTTTAAGGAATTTTGAATTTGATTTTGAATATGAGATTGCCTGTTCATCGAAATTAAATAATTGCTTGTATGACGTTGTTATGGCTGGAATTGTTTTCATACGTGTCGTTTTTCTTTACTGAGTTTTGAAAACAAATCAAAGATACAGTTCTGGCTGGACCGACATCTTCTGTTTAACCCACTCTTGCAAAACAAAATACGTCGACCCTAGTATATACACAGATAGTATTTATGTTGATGATCTCAACATTTGAAAATTGAAGATTAATATACCACCTTTGGTTTAATAACCCACACGCTACCTATCGTTAAATACATTATTGTTTTCAGATTGATTGATAAAAGGACAAAAATATAATGAGTTGCACTTACACGCAGGTGGCGAATGGGCGGGAGGGACATTTAGCACTGAGACAGGGGGAGATGGGGCAGTTGACCTTTCTGATCCCGAAGGGACAGGGAACCGACACTGCAAAAACAAATGACTGTATAAACAAAAAGAGTAGAGGATTATGTATGTGCAATGCTTGAAAAGAACAAATAAGGATTACTACGTTTGTTGACACAACATATCGGAAAGAAAAACGAGAGGAATAACGTCCTGAGAAATCAATAAAGAAGCTGTTATTCATAATATTTGTCTAGTATGACGAACTTCTAGTCCCACATTTCGAAAGTGGAAAGTAAATTCAAGTCATTTATATTTTAGAATATTGATCTGCATGCTCAAAGCTATATTGGAGCTTATCCTGTCAGACTTAGTGTGTGTGAATAACAAAGCACCTCCACAGAAACTTACAGAAACTAGAACCTGAGTTCATCTGGAAACTGCCGAATCCGTTGTTGAAAGAGTTGAAACCAGAATTCATCATTCCCATATTGCCCATATTGCCCATATTACCCATCATGCCCATATTTCCCATCATTCCCGTGTTGCCCATCATTCCCATGTTGCCCATGTTGCCCATCATTCCCATGTTGCCCATCATTCCCATATTGCCCATGTTGCCCATGCCATTGGTGATCCCTGAAACAAAATAATCGAAGTTTGTTAATCACTGATTTTGTAAGGTCTTATAAAGACTGTTCAAGAATAAGGTCAAAGGTATATGTAGGTACCTTACAACCAAGGTTTCAAGTCAAAAGTCATCATTAACAATTAGCTTTTATTATTAAAAATGTAATGTTTACTCTTTGCAGATTATTTACAAGAAAGCAAGAAATAAGGATATGCTTATATCATTTTAGATTTTGCTCGATATCGCATATCAACTTAAGTATTAACCATTTAAACTAAGTAAGAAATGACATGGTATCACTTTTGTGACTATGTCTCCGATATAAATTTATTTTAAGGAAAGGCGAGATTAGACGACTTACATATATATCAATCACAATTCCAATAGACATGGACATGAACAAAGAGGAACAATGACAGACAAACATGCTAAAACATTCTGTCACATATTGTATCAAACACGAACAATCATTGACATTATAAAGAACAATAATATAAGGCTGCATCACAAAACTTCAATAATTGTGGTATAAAAACATAGACATGATATTGGTCCTGATATTTACAAAAAAAGGAATCCTCATTTTACAGTAGATATTTTTTCGAAGTAAATGGCAATTTTTGAGATAAGAAACAAAGTCAAATCTTATCATTTCAAATTGGTATCTGTCATATTTACTTAGTTTGATGTAAGTTGAAATTATTCCTTTTTTCCCGTAAACGTCAGGATCAATATAGATAGAAAACAAATATACATTATGTCGAAACAAATACACCTGAAACGGAAATGTGCGTAAATATTAATGCATTAGTATTAAATAAATCAAACATAAATATATATTTGAAAACAAACCAAGACCATCTCACTCCCAAACAAAAACACATTGCTCTTAGTAATACTGTGACATCCATAACACCAGACATTGAAAGATAACGATACGTCGTTGATTTACCATTTGACTTCTTCTTCCTGTTGAAATTCATGTTGTTCATCATCCCCATATTTCCCATATTCCCCATATTTCCCATATTTCCCATGGTATTCATCATCCCCATGTTTCCCATATTTCCCATGGTATTCATCATCCCCATATTTCCCATATTTCCCATATTCCCCATATTTCCCATGTTTCCCATATTTCCCATATTTCCCATGGTATTCATCATTCCCATATTTCCCATATTCCCCATATTTCCCATATTTCCCATGTTATTCATGGTTATTTTACCAGTCTTCCCACCGTTGGCTGAAATAAACAAATAGAAATAAATGTACAATTTGTTATCTGTATCGTCAAGTTCAATTTCAAACTGCTTATTATTTTAGTACTGATACAATTAAAACACAATATATGCATCAACAGCTTTAACATGTTTTTGAAGCAAAAATAACAGAATGATAAATTTGTATATAAACCTCCGTGAATACATTATATTGGAAGCATAATACATGTACGTATAGTAACACTTTTAAATTATCAATACCAAAAATATAATTGACCCAAAACAGCTCGAGCATCAAGCATAAATCAAAGACCAAACCATCAAAGTAAATACGTGACCGAAATCATAAAAAGGTGGAGAATGGTGTCAGGTTCAAGTTGAGATAGTAATTGAAGGTAATGATTTCGTTTATTTATACGCACCTTATACGTATATGTTTTTGCAAACGTCGCTATTTCCAAAATAGAATATTTCCCATAATGCACAAATGTTATTGTATGACTTAAATTCATATTTCCCTTATTTAATCTCTAATTACAGACAACGGCCTCTTTGTCGAACTGTGAATTTCGACAAAGTTCTGACTTGGACCTAACACCATTCTAGCTAAAGCGCTTACATGTTTTGCATGTGCAGGTTTCACAGCCTTTGCTGTCTCGCTGTCGACCATTAGAACACGTTGAAGTACAGTTCAGCTTTTTACATTTTACTGGTATCACTGAATATAAAAACAGATTTTATGGCAATATCGAGTATTTACTCCTTTTGAGAAAATGGGCTTTGTGCGATAACCCCAGCTGATATGTTGTTCAAGTTTAAACTTTAACACGAATTTGAAATTTCGAAGTTACATCTCGATATCTATTGCAAAAATAGTTAGAATCATTACCTTACGTGACAAATCAATTCAAGTAACGTTTTAATGTCTTACATTTTACGGACATATTCTATGAAAACGATACGATCACTGAAGACAGACTATGCAAGATTATCGACGGACTTTTTGAACATCTTCCCTGGATTTTTCTTATCTTCCTTACCTTAAGACCTTACAGTAAGGAACGTTTTAATTGAAATGAGCCAGATTTTAAGTTTTCCAAACTGTTTTGAAAATAGACGTCATATTCAAAATAAAAGCTGAACATTTCGAAATCAAAGGAGTATATATGTTACAATGCCTCAATAAGGATATTTTGGGAATCAAAGAAAGCAATCGAGGGAAGATGCTCTAAATTCTAAAGTATCCTTTTCAACTTACAGATGACTGGCCTATAGTTAGCCTTGGCAAACGTTTGCGTGTTTGTATTGGTTCCTGTTTTCCCGTTATTGGCTGCAATATTAATAAGCAAACTTGGAATATTGACAAGCAGAATAGTCATATGGCATGATTATAATCTTGGCCAGGTGTGACTTGTATTAAATTGTGATCACTTTAGTCAAACGTTTTGGCGGATAAGTCTTTCAAAACCAGTTATATTCTACTCGGAGTGAAATTTGAAGATTATGATACCAAGTAGAATTTCAAAAAGTCAAATCTGGCCAATATTATATCTAGCATATGTGTTAAACTCATAAACTGTCTTGGTCAGTTCATTCTCATTGAATATATAAAGCATGCACATCCTTATCAGTAGTGAATAAGTTATTATTGAACCATATTTGACATATACATGTAACTTTGACATATAACGTAAAAGGTATATGCAATTTCAGCGTGTACATAGGCAAAGAAATACATTGTTGCTGATGTAAAAGTTTTATAAGCACTGTTCGAACATTGTTTGATATAGGTTATTTCTATTATCGACACTAATCGCCCACATGAATGTTCGCAAAGCATCTTCATTTACATGAGAATTTGCACTTAACGTAAATATCTATCAAAAATAATTTGAGCTTAATATAAGGCATGTAGTACTAACATGAGGATTAGCGCTTAACGTAAAGCCTTTTTACTTGCGTTATAAGTTATAACATTGCTTAGCGGGTTATAAAGGTATTTATTATTCCCGCGAAAGGTTTTATGCAACGAGCGGAACTTTGAACATAAAACCTTTCAAGGGCATAATGTTATAACGAATTTATTTTACCAAATGTTTAAACACAACGCATATGTAAAAAGGTTAAAAACTGCTTAGGCACATGACAAAGGTCAGGGTCACAAACCGGACGTGTTGTCTTGAAAACTACATCATCAATCGTGTCAGTGCCTCGCTTAGTCAGAGACATTTCTTTTTATGAACACAATTCCTGAAGCATAGTTTCAATGTTAAACGACTTTCCTTGCGAGACACACAACGAAACAGTGAGTGAATACTGATATTTCGAATAAATGTGAACCGATTCTCATATGCAATAATCAAGAAAGCCGCGACACAATATTGAAATTTGTTCCGACTAGAAACATTTTAAACACCAAATCTTAGATTAATAAGCTAATTATGGCAATATACATGTATGTTTTTTGCATTTATATAGCTTGCAATTACTTTGACTTTAGTTTGCATAAAGCTATATATTATTTGAGCAAAGGTAACATTTATGCATTCAACGAAACATACTTTTCAAGGAGCTCAATCTGCACGCTTTTTTCATGGCGGGGTATAAATAAGTTCAATTTGCACTCGTTTTACGTGATTGGTTCATGGCGGGGTATAAATAATTTATCATCCCGCTAAAGAGGGTGATATCAGTAGTTATCTAGGGTCACGTGAACCTATCAGAGATCGAGATTCTTACATGAGGTAGGATAAAAGTATTTACGCTTAAAGTAAAATATATATTACTTACACGAGAATTTGCGTTTCATGCTAAAGCATCTATTTCTTATATAAGAATTTGTGCTAAAGGTAAAGCATCTGTTACTTCGATAAGAATTTACGCTTAAAGTAAAGCATATAGCACTTAGGCGAGAATTTGCGCATCACGCTAAAGCATCTATTTCTTAAATAAGAATTTACACTTAACGTATGGCATCTAATACTTAAAATAGGATTTACGCTAAACGTAAAGCATATATCACTTACATGAGAATTTGCACTGGCATAGCTTGCAGCCATTCATACTCCTCTTGTATCCTGATGGGCATCTCTTGAAACAGTTGAAGCTTGGACACCCTCCTCCGAACATCATCGACATTGCTGGACCTAGTGGACAAGGAAATCAAACATAGAGGAAGGGGTTCTGTTTTTAACGTTTGGAATTGGAACTGAAGACTTCGATGATTATCATATACGAACACACTGGAAACTTTGAACCATGGTTCGAAGCGAAAGGAGACCAGTAATATCATGGACATTGCTCGACTTTGTGAACAAAGAGATTAGACATAGAGGAAGAAGTCAACGTTTGAAATCGGAGCTGTAGACTTTGATGATTATCACATACCAAAAAACAAAAAGGCCATGGTTATGGTAAACATTGCCCAAACGTAAGGATACCTGTTTATTTATAGCGCTCAAGGTTAACGTTTGGAATCTGAGCTGTAGACTTCGATGATTATCACATACAAAAAGACAAAAAGGACCTGGTTATGGCAAACTAAAGGATACCTGTTTTATTTAAAACGTGAAATCGGCTTGAACATCTTTTTCATACGAAAATTCGGATGATATCTATGACGTCATGAAAATGTTATCTACTTTCTTTATCCTTTTGATTTTCATTTCTAAAAACCAATAAGGTCACGCAGATTTATTTTTCATTGCAAAAATCACATAAGTCAATCATCCTCATCCTTACCAAACTAATAAACTAAAAGTCTTATCAATACCACCCAATAAATAATGTTTAAATGTTAAATTGATCCTTTTTAAAAACTTCAAAAAAATACAAAATCAATATGCACTCATTTGTTATCACAATCACCCATGATGTCGAAATTTATATATACAGTATACATGTATATCCCATATATATGTTTCCTTTCTCCGATATATTCTCTATAAATTGAAATATTAATATTGTTTTTCTGTTCAAAAAATAATTATGGAAATGTTTAGGCAGTGTTTCTATTCAAAAAACAATTGTGGAAATGTTTAGGCAGTCTTTCTATTAAAACAAATATAATTGAAATGTTTAGGCAGTGGAGTAATCCTTACCTGCGAGTACCATACACAGCAGGAAGACAGAGAAACTGCGGGGTAGAAGATCCATGGTGTATCTGTGTACTGTGTACTGTATATTGTGTACTGTGACAACTGAGGGAGAGGGGCCCAGTTATGTTATATATCCCTAGACCAACTGCCTGAGAGGTGTGACATTCTATTCAAGGAAGAACTACTTACCATCGTCTTGCCCCCTCTTGTGTCAACTTTAAAAAATCCTCCCATAAACCTGAGAACTCAAACCGGTTTGTATCTTTCAGCCCAAACCAGTTGTCGTTCTAAAGCAATTTCTTAAGTCACATTTATTACCAATGAATATTTTATTCTCCAGGCTTCATATTTGATCCTTCAGGCTTCATAATTAATAAACATTTAATGAATTGGTGATACATCCACAATTCAACATATTCTATTTGGTGATTATTTGAAACCAGTTTGTATGATTTTGTTCAAAAGTGGTCCTTCTTTTTTGGAAGGGAAGGGCACAACAAAAGGGTAAATGTTATTTGACAAGAGATTACCTACTTCCGTTACAACGACATTAGGAAAGTTTACATTGTTTGGGATGATTTCCAAAAGAAAAACATTTTTTCAATCGTTTGATGGTCAAGCTGTGGAATCCTGAAAAGAACGTTTAGTTTACAAATACAAGGAATAACGTGAACACACTAACAGGAAGAATAGACTGAAATCATTTATTTTTAATGTTTTTAATCTTTATTGAAAAAAAGGTACTCGTCCCCTTTTAATCACATTTTAAAAATGAAAAATATTGCATTATGCAAATTGTCAAGATATTGTTAGATTCGATATGTGGCTGGTGCAGAATATCATTAGATTCAGTAAGTGGCTAAAAATTTCGTTAGATTTAGTATGATGCTGATGACTTTTTCTGTATATATTATATAAATTATGTCTTTCTGCAGCAAAATGGTAATAGAAGCAAACATAATTACACTAAAATGTTGAAACAATTATGATCTGATACATACTTACATGTACTTCAATAGGAGATTCAAAAGGTGAACGATTAGATATATTAATGCATATATGATAAGGTTTGTCGACTGCATTTTACTTTACTTTTAGTTTACCTTTAACATAATTGATTTTAATGATTTCATTAAAAGTAAAAACAATTAATACAGTTGATATTATTGAAAAGTTTTACTGACTTATTTGAAAACAGGGCCGATCTGTTTTTATCTCGTTTATAATAATTCTACTTTAATCAAATGATAATCCAACCAAAGTTAAGAGTATGTAGATCAAAGAAAAGACTATACAATTAAAAGATCTATTGTACTAATGAACTATTTTGGTCAATAAATTGTGATTATTTTAAATAAGTATGTGAAAAAGCGTTGTTATCACTGTGCAGTGTCACACTGTTGAACCAGTATTGGCGTTCATTTTGGGCAAACATCTTATACATTGTTTTGTGATAATTAAAGGGACAATAACGTTTTATGGGGGATATAAGGTGATGTCAGAAAAATGAAAATAAATGGTTCCAATTGAAAGGCAATGTGTTTAACTAATAGAAGTAGTAATAAATTAAATATATAATGAATAGTTCAGCTATGCGATTCCTTTTTTTTACACAAAATGAATTAAAGGTGTTCACACAATTATGGCCGCCATTGAACTTTATGTAAATCTTTATCAATTGTTCTCTGACATTGGATGACTGGTTTGTGTAAAACGATTTTTGACACTATCAAAATAATACATTTAGCATTACCGTTCAATAATCAGTGATAAATTGAAAATATATACTCTTAAAAAAACGTGTTACTGCCCCTTTAATGTATGGATACTCATATCTCCACATCCTAAGACATGTTCGAAGCGCTTCCCATCATACTGAGGGATTGTACAGATGCTTCTAACACCTAATCGTGACCATGTAGGTCAGTACATTATGTTTCAGGTGCCGATTTTAACATTTTGGTGGACTGAGCGCAATATGGATGAAGTGCCTTGCCCAGGGACACAAAACAGGATGAGAGACAAGTGAGGTCACAAATTGTGGCGTGAGATGCTAGCATGCTATCATTGATATGATATGATGACCTCAAACAGGATAATATCGCTTTTGTTAAAAAGTCTTGAAACTATAATTTGCGAACATATTTCATGACCGGAATAAATATCACGTATTTCGTTTTGGAACTTTAAACTTTGAAATGTATAGATATGCATAAGAACAGCATGACTGTCTGGATAACAACTTCATATTGGGAAAATCACGACGTTTTGGAATGTATGCCTACTCTTACAACAGCTGATTTTCACGAAAAAATAAGTTGTGATGCAATAAACCATGTTGTTTTTAAAAAATCATGCATGTCTTAATACGATCATTCTCTATCATATTTTATATGCAAATTTTGTCAAATGACGTTCAAATTTTGGACGACTCGATCAATACATGTTTACCAATAAAAAAAGGGGTGTGCAATAATTGTGTCATATTTTACGTTATTCCAATAGACTTAAATGCTCATTTTGGTGTAGCATAAGTAATTTTTCTGAGATGGATACTTCACTTTTGTTCAAACTTTCCAAGTAAATTTAAAAGTATTTCAGTTTGAAGAACACTATGTATTCATTGTACATGTAAGTATAAGTTTTTTAAAAGTATTTGGTAAATGCAATCACATTGATCTAAGTCTAAATCTGCTATTAAACATTTTTGCTTTCGACTTGGACGTAACCGGCCAACAAGCATCGCAAAATTTTATTGAAGCTGAAAGGGACATGTGCACGGTTTATTTTAGGAAAATAGAGTTATCTAACATAAACGAAAATAAGGTATTTCAAACGCAAGAGTCTGAAACTAACGGTCAAGAAGATCATGAAATACATGTAGAGCATAATTCGCAATTAGTTTTGCACATGAAAAGTTGCGTTGTGGCGATCATTCTTGCAGCAGGAACTCGTTTACATAAACTTTGTTTTAAGTAGGAGAATGTCCTCAAACTGGCCATTAGTTTTGCACGTGGGCATGTTTTCGGCCTAACGGCCTCAAACATGCTCCACGTGCAAAACTAATGGCCAGTTTTCGAACATTCTCCTACACATAAACTTGAATAACATTGAAGTCTAAGGTAATAACTTGACATATACTAATGTCACACTACTGTGGCTCGTATAATAATCACTATCTCTATCATCAGTTAATTGAACCGTTGTCTGCATCTTACGCCTCTACAAAACACAACAACGTAATAGTTAAAATAGACACTTAATGTCAAAGTTCCATACAATATTATATAAACATAAATTTGTTTACGTATGCTATGCCATATCATTAATTTATGACGTCACAGTATCGTAGAAAATGTTAATTTTCCCCCTTTAAATTGTGATTTTGTACATTGTACATTTGTATCAATTAATATTATCCTAGGCATCATTGAAGGTAATCAACATGCAACATAATTACTGGTTTGTGAAAAAATATAACATTTAAACGGAATATCTTTAGAAAACCTTTTACATGTAGGTAGATTGTAATCATATTAGTGACATACAAACGCAGGTAAAGTGAGAAAAGGTTCAATGTTCAAAGCAATGTTAAACGTTCAACGTTATATCCAGCAAGAGAATAGTGCACCCAATTAAAGTGAGAATGTTGTGGTTTTTGACATGTAAAGAATAGATATCATGCATGAATCCTCGTGTCACGCAGCGACCTCTCGTGGTAAAACCGACCTGTTCTGAATGTCTTTGAAATAAGGGGAGTTAATCCTAGCCCGCTACAGCACGTATGGAGCAGATGCAGGGTCAAAAAGGTCATGACCCATGCGCCGACGTGAAGTGAGTCGCATTTTTCACAGGGGTGTTTATTGGGTTAGTAGCTATGTTTATTTCATAGGTCAACAGCTTTGAACATTTTGCATTGATGAAAGGCAGTTTGCTGGATATAATGATGTTTGTTTAGATTACTGTTATTTTTTCGATTATTATATATATATTTCATAAATTCGTAATTACATTAAGGACAAACGATATCTAATCTACTTAACACACCTCCGCCAAAAATAGAGCTTTAAATAACTTATGTATTCATGTCTGAACTATTCACATTTCAGAATTCTTATCTGATATATGGTGATTTGTCTAGCTAGTGTTCAAGCAAGTTATACTTATTATGACAATGCTAATAATAGTCCTCGTATAACGTTCATATATCTTATTCCATGCCGTTGCTGAAAGAACTGCTTACAATAACCTTTTAAATCCAGACCATTGAAAAGCTTTGTCTTATCAAATGAGTGGAATGTTTACAATTTGTATATTCAAACTGACCTAATTAAGTCTTTTTCTATGAAATCCGATAATTTATGAAATGTTTATTATCGGAATATTTAATATCATGTCATGTGCATTGTTTATGTGCAATTTGAAACTTTATTCATATCCAGTGTTCAGAGAACAAACAATCTTGAATTTACATCTTAGAAAGTTTGTCTTACAACCGAGAGACAATAACAGCATATCAAATCACCAGGTTCAATATTACGATTAATGAACCTGCATTAAATGTTGATGGCATGCATATCAAAAATGTCTACTTTCATTTTTTAAACGACCCAACACGTATTCTTACATATCAGAATAATCTGTTCATGTTTAGCATTTAACAGTCCCTTATAACTAGATATTCGAAAATATGTTGTGGTATTAGTTGGTGCAATAATATTGCAATATATTGCTCAATGAAATAAATATTGCAATAGTTGTAACTGTAATGTATATCACTGTAATACGATTTATCATCCAAAACTGTGTTCCACAGGAGATATCGCTTTGACAGTAGATTTTGAACAATGCCCTGTCAACAGAAGGGACATGACATCACAAACGTTTTGCATCATCAGAAATGACGTCACAATGTTATGACGTCATAAACCAATGCCGTCACAATGCTATGACGTCATGAACAACATGATGTCACAGTGCTATGACATCACTGGTATAGGAGTTTTAGAGCTATGCAGTGTTCAAAGATGTACATTTTTCAAGCAAATGTGATGAAAAATGATTTTGGATGATAAATAGAATCTCACCCTCGTGTCTTCGGCAAGCCTCGGATATTTGTTACTTTTATCAACTTGTGTTGATATATTTGATATCAGAAGACACTTGGGTGAGATTCTCTATATATTGCAATCACAATCAATAAAATAAAGTCAACCTTCCTGACTGTTTATCGAGTGATATTCAATCGGGGAATTGTTTTCAAAATAGAAATAAAGCATTTTTATCGATAAAATGAATGAGTATTATATTCATTATTTGACGATGCAATAGTGAAATATCTTGCGCCTTTCTTTCAAACACAGAATAAGAACGTCTTTCCCCTTTTGAAGTTCCTACAATCAGTGCTCCTTTCAGGAATAAAAAAACAACAGTATAGATATGTATTTTATTTATTATCGAGAAAAGTTTTGTTGATATACAACACGCAATGAAAATAAAGAAATCTGCTATTCAAATCCGCCATTGTTATAGAAGTGGTCTCCCCAATATTTGAACATGCCACCTACAACAAGATAGAAAATATGAATTAATCAAACAAAAAAGCAGTGCATATTAATTAAGCAAAGTTATTAACGAATATATAATATGATTCATACAGAACGATATATGATGATAATCTGAAAAGAAGAGTGAAACTTAAAAGCTAACAATATACCGTCCGGTTTTATTGGGGCAGTAGCAGGTTTTTAGGGGGAATATAAGCTGATCTAAGGGAAAATGAAATTTAATAGTTCTAATTGAAAGACAATTTATTTAAACTATGAATCAAAGGTGTTCCAACAAAATGCCCGCCAATGGATTTGATGTGAATCTTCTTACTTGGTACTCTGACTATGGATGATTGGTTTGTGTATTGAGATTTTTTGACACATGTCATTTTTCAAAATGATCTATTTAGCATCAACTTACGGTTATCAATGAAACATTTAAAATACAAAATTATCAAAAACGTGCTACTGCCCCTTTAATGAATCTGTGTTGTACATCAGTGTTGACATATCATTATATCCATTATCATTATCTCTGGAATGCAATGAGCATAAACCCGAGACAATATACACTTTATGACATTCATTCATCATTTTCTACCACGTTATGAGGATACCGTCGCAAATGACAGGCGAACGTTGGCAGTTGACAGTTGCCTAATTTTATCCAATTGCTACAATGTTAAAATCAGAGTCAACATCGGAGCAATGCGTTGCAGTCATTGGAGATATATAAATGTACATTAACACATAGATGAAGCTATAATCAATTTCTGAATAATGGGACATGTAAATTCTATTATTTTCTTAAACTTAGAATAATCATTAGGTTTGATAGCTTCCAATAAGGTTCTTAGCCAGGCTTTTGTGCCTTTTTGAACTTTTCTGAAGAGAGATTAAAATACCAAATACCCGCTTTCTTCCAGCCGTCATTTGTGAATGTATTGAGTTACAAATGATTAATTCCCTTCCTACAACACTCTCAGAAGTGGATTTTAAGTCAGTGCTTTGTTTTAAATTCACTATAAGCCTTCTAGTTTGCACACACCTCGATGTACAATCTGAAGTCCACTACATAGTTTTTTCAACGAAGTTCAAGTAAGAATAGATTGAGTTGAGCGTGTATAGAAATATATATGTAAATACTACATAAATCCAAAAGTGGTTTAGAAATTATTGTTTATGGACTTTTCAAACGAAGCGAAATATAAGGCAGCAATTCAATACTTACAAGACAGAGCAAAATTGTCCAAAATAAAAGACAACAATGCAACTTAATAAAACAATTTACAATCTGAGTTAACTATTTTCTATATCGGTGAATTTTATCTTTAATCATAAGAGATAATACATTTCAATTTTAACTATAATGTTAAATTACCTAACAATATAAACAAACAACACAGAAGTTAAAATGGTTGAATAAATCCTAATCCAAATTATGGGTTATGTGAAATTGATAAAGATCATATAAATACTCAAGCAATAAGAAAATGTTAACGATACATAACAATGTGTCATAATTCTATTTCAGACAGTATTGTTGTCAGTGGTGATGTGTATAATCATGATTGTCTCCGGGCATTCAGAATATCGATCCGTCAGTTTTGACATCTTATTAATAGCCTCACAATGGTTAGAAATAACCTTGTCCTGTGTGACCTTTAAGTATACTCTGTTTCTTTCTAAAATATATTTTCAAAATTGTATTTTCTAAAATTGAAGATAATATTCAACGATATAGAACATATATAAATAGAAAATATAGAAACTCAGATTATAAATTGTTGTTGTCTTTTCTTTTGGACCATTTGTCCTTAAATGACTATTTAATTTGGGCAATACCATTTTTGCCCGAAATAACAACATTATTCCTCGGTTACTATTGTTTTTCTCTGCGCTATGACAAACATGTAATGACCCATCATTAGTCTATAACTGAATGACATCCAAACAGCTAGAATAACAATCCCAATAGCTAGAATAACCTTGTTCTGTGTGACCTTTCATATACATTGTTGTCCTCAAATGACTATTTTGGTAAATATCCCTTTTTTTTGGCCGAAGCAAGAAGATTCTTCCTCGGACTTGGTCCTCGGTTAATATTGTTTTTCCTCTGCTCAATGAAACAAATTGACTCATCATTAGTCTATAACTGCATGACATCCAAACCATACATGGATATCATTTTATATAAAATAATTTAGTTTAAACACATCTGTTTTGTCATGTATGACACCATATGTCGTGAGGCACTTCGGAAATTTTTTTTGTTTGATTCAATTGATTAATAAAAAGTGATTACCGTTGAGGGAGTCCAATTTGCAAGTGCAGGTGTCACAGCCCACGCTGTTGCGTTGATATCCAGAGGGACAGAAGATTGGACAGGTTTGTACTGGACACATGCTGAACACTAAAGTCAAATACTAGACATATAATCAATAATACAACCTGTAATGTTCATAGTCACTGTCAACAAGAAAGGTGACACCCTGTTTGTTAAATAAGGATACCAAAGACATCGACCATTCCTGCTACATCAGCGTATTATTATCCGTGAAGCTCCTTCAGCACCTGTACATGTTTCAGGTGAAATGCTTCTTTTTTATTTAGAAATAACTACACCACCCGGATAACAGGACCGCTGAGTTCAAGAAAGTTGCTCTAAGCTCCGTGCATAGCCTTATGTCATTAGTTGAAAAACTAACACAAGAAATAGTCATCATTTGGCTTATGATACAACCAAAGCGTATATTGTTATCATCAAGTCTCCAAACCTCATGTATAAAGAAAATCTATAAAAATGCAATCTACAAAATGAAATTGGTTATAGGTAATGGCAAACAGGAACGACTTTTCTTGTAAAATAAGTTATTGTGTCAATATTACGATTATTAACTAACCTAGATCTTTGCATATAGTCTGAATTGTATTATTTTTCCTCACCTGGTTTCTTACAGACGCACATCCTGCAACCAGCTCCGTTAGTTTCGTATCCGAAGAAGCAGAAATTTGTGCAAGGTTCACAGCTGATACGTGGCTCGAAGATATGTGATTGTGTGACGTACGTGTTGAAAACAGGCGTACCGGTAGGGTATCTGGACATTGGAGTCATTGAGCGTGTTGTTTGCCGCGTCACGTGATTCAGTGTACCGGAAGTGAGAGGGACAACATTAACTGCCGTCTGAAAGGTACTTCCGCCGGAACTTTGTGAGAAACTGTAACTGTAACCTTTTGACGGATGCTTGACATGAACTGAACTTGCTACAAGCCCATTCGTCTGTGGATAATCGTTGTAATCTGAAGTGAAGGTAGGCTGTTGTGGAGGATTTTTGGGAATTTGGTTAAAGTTAAATGTGTCTTCCCTCCTATGATTTGGAGGAGGCACATTTCCCATCCTTGCAAGAAAAGCATCAAAAGCAGAAAAGAAAGGAGGCGTATTTTTATGACGGTTGAATCGGTAATTTGGCTTTGGAGCCTCTTTAAAACTCTCCCTCTGTCGATTCCCGTTAAATCTGAAAACACGATTTAAGGATGGTTCGCCCTGTTCGCTGAACTTCCTTCTAACCCCAGAATAGGCTCTAGGGTAGGGAGGAGAATATCGCGAAGGATCGGGAATGGGCGAACTGTCTGGTCTGTTTCTCTGCTCAGGTCTAGTGGCAGGGACGTCAACAAGACTAGACACGTCTATACGAGAGACCCGATGGTCTGGGAAGAGCTTTGCATCCCTAATCTGGTCTGCGGTCATGCTGGATGGATAGGGGGTTGTTGTCTCCCTTGTTTTTGTAGGTGATGGTGATTCCCAAAAGGCATATCTAGGTCCATTGCCTCCCTTGTCAGTGAGAGTAGACTTCAGCTGAATACGTGGATTGCCAATTGCCATTGAGTCTCCATTGATATTTGAAGGCACTGAAATTCATAAATGGTACAGGTTAACCTCTTTTATTGATAATAATTAATTTGACTGTTTCATTACATTACAATATCGCTTGATAGGTCGTGTTGATAGTATCAATGAATAATTCTTTCCTTAAAATATTTTATTGCATATGAATATTTTAAACAGCATGGTGCTACAATAACATAAGAACAAATGTGATACTACAGCAAATGTAACATCCTACATCAGCATATTTGTTTCAGCTCTGGCTACAACTTCGCCCTGATATCTATCCAGCCAAAAGCCTCTCATTGCTCTTTATATAACCAGCCAATGAAATTCTTCGCTTCCAGCATTAGCGGTGGTCCAGGAGGAAAGCTCTAGATAATTATCCACCGCCTCTTCGAATAATGACATTTCATTGGCTGAAAGCAATCAGCCGCAGTCGTGATTAACCGACTGATAGCGAAAGGAGAAATTTGTTGAAGAGCAACGAAACACTCAGTCCTGGATTATGATTTCTCTCTTATATTCTTATCAACTGATCGTAACTTACTAAAGAATAATTCTAAATTTCGAATTTAAAAGAATATTGCAAAATATTAAAATCTCGCTTATGAAAAAGACGTCTGAACTATCACAACCAAGAAAAAGCATGTATTGATTTGACATTTTATCAGAACTTCCCCTAGACCCTTTAACATATATTTTATGCCACTCAATACTTTTCTGAGTAATAGTTGTTGTTTTCTTTTTTGTTAATTTTTTTTGTCATATATCTTTTACAAGGATATTACGTGGAATGTTTTGACTTGCCTAAAACAGGTTATTTTGTATATATAACGTGATATGTGAACTAACACTTAAATCGAAAGTAACGAAAAGCAAAGTACAAGTTGTTTTTATAAGGTTTTATGTTTCGTATGTGTTTCACATTTAAATTCAGGGGAAAGTATTGAATAAGAACGACGTACTTTGCCTTACTACTTCTGTTAGTTTCCGGCTGTTTATGTACATTGTAAATTCTGCCAGAAATACGTATAACCATTTGCATTACCAGATATATATAAATCCGAATATTGTTGAGATTTATGTCAAACCGTCAATGTAGACCTGATGTGACATGATTGATTATCCTGAGGAGAAAGTGGAACATTAAAATACTTTTGATAGATTTGATAAGTTTCATCACCTAGACAAGTCGTGCTCTACCATTCTGTCCCTACCCATTTCTTGTGTTTGACTATGAATATGATGCAAGAAAAATAAATTTTAAATGTCCTATATACAAAATATTGACTTAAAAGTAGGACTTCTCAGAACTAATCTGAGTGTATTACTAACTGTTTGGTGTGAAATCGTTTTAAAAAGAACAAAACCTGATTAATATTTTTTAACATTTCCAGGTGATAAAATATCGACTGTATTTTATAAATATTGACTTCACTGGGAGGCAGACTCGTTCAAACAGGTGCTTGATTTAAACAACGATCTGAAACATCCCCCTAAGTCATAAATCTGACGTCATTAAGAATTCAAGGGGAATTGATGTACATGTTGACCTTTGGTGTATTAGGCGTAAAGGGTGATACATGTTCACTTAATATCCAAATATGATATGTTATATAGTGTGAGAAGTAACCATTTTCCGTCATAAGTATTGTTTTCGTCATTTGATTGACATTCAAATGACAGTTCATTTGTTTTCATCAATCCATTGTGACTCCAGGCGAGCTGCAACGAGACACGCCTGTAAAAAATATGATTAATGTACGAATTTGTTGGGGTTTTATTGCTCTGAAAAAGGGGCAACTGCAATATAGATTATTCATTAATGCAGAACAAAACTTATTATTATATGATGATCGAGTGATCTGTCTTCTGATTGGTCGAGGAAGGTGGTCACCGACAATGATCAAACCTTATGTTGACCGCGGGAAACGTCACGCTAGGTCAACATAACAATCCAATGACCTGGAGCTAAAAATAGATCGCCACTACGAGGAGCGCCGTAAAGAGTTGCTTCCAAAAAAAATTAAAAAAATTGAATAGTTTTCAAAATAACTGAAACTTTCATAAATCATATAATAAAACAGTTGTTGACTTCAGTTATCGGTGAATCCAATGGTTAATTGACCTCGGAAACTTATGTTCACCTCGGCTGTCGCCTCGGTGAACATAACTGTTCCGAGGTCAATAAACCATTGGATTCACCTCAACTGAAGTCAATAATTGTATAATATCACAGGTACCATCGTTGTGTATTACCAAATTTACTTCTAAGTAAGATCAACTGACATCAAACTATAAATTTTTATTTTTTAAATAAATTCTAAAATAATTTCTACAGATAAACATTACAAAGTGTTCCGGCAAATGTCATTGCTGTATTCGAACGCTTTTTCAAGGCAAATTTATGCAAATATGGGACCAACTAATTCACAAATGAATGTTTTCGCCCATCTGATCTCTTATTAGCCTTGTAAATTCATATTAATTTCCCATCAGAATTTGATGAAAAGCTTGTAAAATCATTAACCAAAAACCTTTTTCAAACTAAGTCAGGAATCAAGCCCTGTTAAATTCCCAATATTTTCATGAATTTGAATTGTTTTGGCAAGCGTTCATCGTCAAATGAAATTTCCGCTTGATATTTAAAAATTCGAGAAAATCACATAAAGGTGCAACAAAAGGTTCTTACCAACAGCCTGTGCAACCGCTAGTGCAACACAGAAGACAGACAAGAGGTAGATATCCATAGTGACCCGACTCAACCATTCCAGAGTAGACCTGAATGTGTTTTTCTCTAGTGTGACTGATTAAGCCTAGCCCCAGGGTATTATTTGTACAAATCTGTTACAATGTCGTGTGTCCTGTCGCCATTACATACGGTACGGTACTTGTCAACTGTCACTGAAGCCTAATAATACACTGTCTTGTCTTGTCTGATTTGGGGGGAATCTGATTGGAGAGTACGATTTACTGAGTACTGCAAACAAGAGCATCGAAATTAATCAAGTGTTAAATAACTATGTTGGTGACCGCGCATAAATTTGAGACCAAACACTCATTGAGTCATAATGAAATCCAAGAGAACCAGGGTCTTATACTTTGTACTTGTCAACTGTCACTGAAGCTAATAATACTTTGTCTTGTTCAACTGTGAGAGTACAATTTACTAAGTTATACAAACAAGAGCATCGAAATTAATCAAGTGTTTAATAGCAATATGTTGGTGATCGCGGATGATTTTAAGACCAAACACTGCATGTTATCATTGAGTCACTGTGAATCTGGGTCTTTCAACGTATTTGGAAGCAACTCAAATGTAGCTGCGGGGTTAAGTCTGCAAAGGACAAACTGCCAATGCCAGGAGACACTTATGTAATGGATAAGGTATGAGAATTTATGGTGTTTTTTTAAAGAATCCATTGTTTCAAATTCAACATTTAATTCATCTATTAGATGCAAGATTAGATTGCAATTCCAATATATTGCTGAACATGATACAATTTTCTGTGCTAAATTATCGGATATGTTGCATAACCTTCTGACAGTATATAAATATATTCGTGCATATGTACTGCTCTTTTTTTACGCCAAGCGATGCAATTTAAAACCAATACCATGCATTGCAGTGCTTAGGGCATGCTCATCACGTTCTCCATATGCGCTCTAAGCTTTACCAGTCAGTGGAGAAATTCCTAATGTCGAAATTTCTTTTTACATATGTCCCGGGATTTGTGGATAAATGCGTTGATATTTCACTCGGGTAATGATAGGGTCTTGAAGAGGCAGTGTGAAGTTGGTTACTTATATGAGACGCTTTATATTTTCCATTCTTGAAGCATATGAGTTTAGTCGGCATCCCAATGATCGGGGAAGTAAGATATGGCCTTTTGGATGCAACTGTTAGCGAAAAGGTGTGAACTCCTCACAATTGATTCAATACAGTATATACACAAGCACTTGATGCATGGGCAGTGCTCATTTACTATATATAACAAGGCTTTCTTTTAGTGACATCGGATACATATCGCCTGTAACGTGTTCCCAAATGCCTTATCTTTAGTTCGACATCAATGTTACATATGACAATTGATACCGTCATAATTAAAACTAATTAGCGTCTGGTTATATCAGGCGAGTTTTACGGTTTTACGGAAATGCCCATATATAGTGTCAAAAGGTCGCGACCTCCTGTCTCATTAGTTTGTTTCGGTTTTTGGACCAATGGGAGAGGAGGTCGCGACCTTTTGACACTAATTCAAACACTTCCGTCTTGTGATGATGCCGTAAGAATCCCCTTATAAGTTAAACGCTTATTAATTCTAATTATGAAGGTGACATATTTGTAAGATCGATGTCGAATAAAAGATGAGGCATTTGGGAACACTTTATAGGCGATAAGCAACTGATGTCATCAAAATAATACGTCGGTGAAGTGTTTATTCTTCGACATCGAAATGCTGTTTGGAAAGCCTTGTTATTTATAGTATATGAGCACTGCCCATGCATCAAGTGCTTGTGAGTATATACTAACGTTAAAAATGGTGAACTTTCTAATTCTGCTCTTGTTAAAACTACGGGAGAGTCATATATAGTTGTCACTAACACCCATCGAAATATAGGTTTCTACAGAGATCTTAACCGAAACGTTGCAACTAGGAAAATTAAGAAGTTGTTCATCAGTAGAATTTCCTTTCCTACCCACTTCTACAATAACACTTAAACGAAATATGGTTATGATATTCAAGATACTAGTTATACATTATTAAGGATTCAGCCATCAACAAGAAATTGTAAACTAGAGTGATGTTACTAAATCCTTGCACATCACTACAAGATAAGGAAAAGCAGCTTCAACATTCTGTATACTTAAAATAAAGCTAAATTCGTTAGAATTCATAATTTCGAACTAAAACAACACATCAAAAAGCTCGAAATGGTCACAGGAGCGCATATTGATGGCTGAATCCTGTTATTGTCGCTTTGCGACTATTTTCAAATATCACAGTTTATTACCATTTTCAAGTAGTGTTTTTAATATGACAGTTGGGATAAAAACAATTTAAAAAGAATTGTGTAGAATGTTTGCCTTCTTTTACCATGAGCTGGATTTTAAGTCAGCAGTTTGATATTTTGACGTGTGTCGTTATTGTACGTCATTGAAATTAGAGAGCACTTATAAGTCGTTTCTTCTTGTGTTCCTGCTCTGAAAATGCTCGTAAGGTAAAATAAAAGTTCAGGCTAGAAAAGTTGATATTTTAGCGGGGTTCTGTTTGTTGAAAATATGGAAGGTGAAAGTAGTCAGGAGTCATATAAGAAACACAGCGGGTACGAGTTAGGCTACAATATACATAAGTTTAAATGTCAATGAAAGAACAAAATTCCTCATATAAAGCTCGCGCACAAATGGATATGAACAAATGGACAAATGGAGAAATATAGTTGTCATATTTGAGCAACATAGGCGAAAATAAGCATACCATATTCCAAAAGCTACAGAAGACAATGATATTAAAAACGTGTTAGTTGTTTCATTTGTTTATGAGTTTAGTTTGTAAGAAGTTTGTCCTTGAGAAACGTGGCAGACATTTTTCTAGGTTTTAAGAAGAAGGAAGACAAAAACCGTATTATCAACATCTAAGAAGATAGGTCACATATACAGAGGGCGATATATGTGTTAATCTTGTCTGCGCCATCCTGATAAAAGACGTGTTTCTGAGATTCCGTTAATGAAACTATATTTCAATAGCTTAAGAATATAGGTTACATAAAACCAAGGACAAGATTATTGTAAAGCTTCTCTATACCGTTCTTAGATAACAGACGTGCTTCTGAGATTGGGACAATGAAACCAGGTCAAAGATAAAACGGTGCCTGTCATGGAAGCAAAGGTAGGCTAAAGCGAAAAACTTTTTTAAATGTTCACTTCGCTAAAGTATTCTTCACCTCGAAAAAAGCGAATGTCAATAAAGATTGTTTGAACCAAACAATATTGTTAATTATTCGCATGGTGTTAAAATATCCATATGCATGTCGTAGTAGCTCTCTCGACATAAATGATCTAAAATGACAAAATTGATACCACTAATGACATGTTTACTACGACGATTAGAATTTCCAAATGTCAATAAGGATTATTGGAGCCAAACGTATATTTATCTACATGTTACTTACTACCTTCTTTACAAGTGTGTACTCACATTTCAGGACCAGTTAAACTAATTTTAAAAATATTAAAAATGGTACACCTTTTAATTCAAATGTTGTGACAGTTGATTTTTCTAGCAAATGCATGTATGTCCAGCAGTCTCGAGATAAATGATCTTAAATGACAAATGGATATCAACAATGACAGATTAATGTAACGTACGTAAATATAGATTTATCATTCATTTGGAAGTCTTTACATAGGACAGATTTATCATGACTAGAAAATCTAGACTTTGTCAGGGGTGTGTTTGCAATTGACAATAAATTTATCTAAAGCACTACTGATAAACATTTTGCTTATCTTTCAGGTTGGGTCGACCCTCGCCGTGTTGTTCATATTTACCACGTTCATATTGACAACGACAAGCAGTGTTAAGCGAGAGATTGATGGTAAGCGAGGAACATTAAATGTAAAAAGAGAAATATTATATAAAATACTTTAAACATTTAGTTTGTTTGAAATGATTTTAATCGCTGGATGATATCAATCGCACATTTGAAATTAGCAAACTATGCACGTGCATACATATATACACACAACATCCCTTAACATTACCTACTTCAAAGGATGGAGGCTCCAGATAAAGATCTAAATGTTTGAAAGGTTTAAAGTGATCATATTACAACATAAATTATGATATTAACATTTTAAAACTGAATAACGAATTTCAAGTTGGCATGATTTAATCACAATAATTAAAATAATAATTTGTAAGCGGTTTCCAACCTTGAATAATAAAGATTATTACATAGGATGTATTACCATTAAGGAAATTTGCTAACTTTACGTACATTTAAATGGCTTGTTTAACTTATTTTCAATTTTGTTCTATTTTTTCTAATTCCAGTTTCAGGCCACAATTATCGTTATATTCAGAGGAAGAAATATAGGTTTCATTTTACATTTGACGCTAAAATCAATTACATGCGCTAATGTGTACATACATGATTTATGCAGGCTATTGTGTCACCATATATTAATAATTACCTGACCCCATGTCTCTACCCCAGCTCTGAGATGTCGAGAATGTCACGAGGTCGCCTCCCCCGGGGAATGTGATAGAGTGGCCATGTGTGGGGACGGGGAGGTAAGAGATTTTATACCGCTTCAATCACTTTTATTCTGTATGTTCATCTTTTACATGTAGATTTATAACCATCAAATCATTATCAAAGTACTTAGCTTTAGGTTTCATTATTCATCGATCTATTTAATGATGAGTTTGATCTAAGCAAAAACATAATATGCATGTGTATAATGATTGCCTGTTCTGTGTGTAAAGTAAAGTACTCAACTAATCAAATTTAGTTAACTAAACATTATTTCTGTCAAAGGTTTTTTTGTCGAGAGAGTCAGAGATGAAAACTCAAAGTTACCCCTCATCTCAAGTGTCATAATACGTGCTATGAGGAAACTTAGTTTGTTTGGTTGCTGAACTTTGTAACACAGAAATATGTTTTGACAAGTTTATTAATTAGGCGGGAATGAACCATGAACCTCGATTTGTGTAGTGAAATCATTCTTATTAAAACTTGTAGGAACCCAACTGAGAACGAATTTCAAATTATACATAAAAATTAAGCAAAAGATATGACTCTGTTAAAGTCAGTTAGACGACAATAATCCAATGATATATCATGTTTCCACATTTAACCAAGCACCCCCCTCTTGTAGATCTGCTTCACACGGCAGTTCCAGGACAGGAACGGTGAGATCGGGTACCATCTGGGGTGCGAGGAGAGAACAGTGAGTACATTGCTGGATCCAGAGGGGCCGGGGGACTTTGGGAGGGAGTGCGCATCTCTCCGAGAAAAGTTCCAAATTAAGAAGATGTTGACAGTCGTATTTCACATCCATAAAAGTATATAGAGGTCTAGCATAGAGACCTTAAATTCAGTAAACATGTTAATTTTTCTTTGCGGCATATTTTTTAAAGCAAGGTGACCATTACAAAAGGAGTTCTACTGATACCCTTTAGGGGCGCTCCTCCCACACAAAGACCATGGAACCACTATTGAAGAAGTCGTTGTGTTGCTTCTATTGACAGTAGTTCCTAATCGAGCTGGGCCTTTACTATTATGTCCTATTTCACAGAATTACCTATATTTAACCTTCAGATGTACGTCAGCTTTGTAGCATATTGTACTGTACTGTACCATCATCTATCACGGGACTCTTGTGCTGCCGTTTGCAGCTTGAATCTAATAACGTTCGGTCAGCAAGAGCATTCCTCAAAACATTCCGAAAAATCTCATCAGCTGAAAACAAAATTGTTCAACAAAGCGTATGCCTGGAGCCCTTTGAACTCCTTGTTGGAACTTTCGACATACTAATATGAACTTCATATTTTTATTCATTTAGTCACAAAACTGAAAACAAGGTTAAAATGATTTCCAAAACGAAAGTCCAATTGACTAGAGACTATTAGGATGTGTAAGTCACTGGATAACCTACACAGGTGCATATGCACAAATGTTTCAAACCTCTAAAGTCAATTGACATGAGACCATTGATGTTCCCTAGAGATGCGACCTGTACATCAGCGCCCAGACTCTGCACGGTGTTCTCCTGGGGAAGAGAGAGTCCAATGACCTTGACCTTCCTGTAGCTCCAGCTCCCCGACAGCTCTGTTACCAGTGTTGTACCGAAGATAACTGTAACCCAGGGCTCTGTCTTGACTCTGTATGGAATCATGGGGGTCAACATGGACCTTCAAGTGGAAGTAAGCTTTGTTGTTCTGTACACTTACCCTTCAAGTTTCGTTTTACATAAAAGAGGCTTACATGACGAGGGACCTTAATCTGCCTAAAGTCATTATTAGTTTTAGCGGTTGTTGTACGTTCACCTGTCACTCAAACATTTTAGCCTTAGGTTCTGACGATTTAAGAACTACTTTGTAATTCAAAGGTATGTTTTTCTTAAAACAAAACCATTACTAGATTGACTTTCAAGCACCGAAGTACTTATTTTGGGGTCGCTGCAATGAAATGAAAGTTGAGCAAAAATTTTACACATCTAACATTTTCACTTGTGATTCCTCTTAATTTATTTTACATGATAAGCTAAAGAAATGTGTCAACTCTACCACAGAATGCCCAGTAGACTTCCTGAGCGGTAAGACAGGATGCTACTACATCGCCAACTGGTCTGTAGACTGGAACAGTGCAAGGACCGACTGCAAGAGACGGGGCGCGGACCTGGTGTCTGTGGACTCCCTGGACGAGCATAATTACCTCGTCTCCAAGCTGCAGGCCATGAACTGTGAGTAGTATTGTTTCTGTTATTTTTGAGGTCACTGCGTCTGCAATTGTACAATTTCCTGCACTTTTTCGGGTCGGGATTTGAAAAGAGACATAGTCATCAACGCTTTCATCACCGTTCCTACCAGAACCTGCCAATTGTCGATACTCGGAATTTTTATTTGATTTTTGGGGGGTAAAATTAGCAGTTTGTTAGATTGGGTTCCAATTCCACAAGGAACTCTACCGAAAAGTTGTTCTATATCATGTTTTCTGATTTAAAACATAACAATTTTTTTTTAAATTAACATTGTTTAAAAGCATTATTTCTGTTTCTTTTGAGTTTTATTCGTTGCTGTCATGGTTTAGATAAGGAACTCAAACTCACACAACCCTTGAACATTTCATATTTAAATTTTGCCAAAGCCTTTTTCCATCAGGACACCCTGCCTCAAAATACCAATTTAAAGTCCTTTGTCTTTTTATCTAAATATTGATAAATGATAAAAAGTAAATGGGATGAGTTTCTTCAGTTACTCAGTTTGTTTATCTCGGACTAGAGAGTACAATGTTGGTTAAATTATACTATTTATTATTGGGGATCCGCCACAATGTAATGTTGTGTGATCACCAACTGCTCACAAATTTCCACAATCTGCAAATGAAGTATGATAGACAACTTGTTTATCAACCTGTTGTATAAATTAAAAAAACATTCGATTCACAATGTACCGAAAAAATACAATAAAAAGTCATAAAATGTTTGATTAAACACATTGAAAAAGGAGAGAGAGGTCATTAATCATTAATCATTAATCCCTTCTATTATTTACAGCAAGGACTTATAGCACTTACAGGCCCTTCTCAATAAAGCTTCAAGGGCTTATGGAGAAAAAAAACATAACCTGTTGCAATATAAAAAATGAAATAGTATTAAGATGTTGATGTGTACATTACCACCATTTATTACAGAAACGCCCAACCCAACTTACAGAGTCTGGTCAATATTTCAGCAACAATAAAGGGCTATTGCAACAAAAAGACATAAAATATTTCAATATTTATTTTGTTATAGCACTAAATTTTGAATCATGTATGTGTTAATCCCGACTATTAATTACAGCGACGACCCACCCCACCTACGGGTACTGGGCTGGTGGATACTACGTGACGGCGATGAAGGAATGGCATTGGCTGGACATGCATAAAGTAGACACCTTTACTCACTGGGGACCTGGTCAGCCGTCCACTACCAACTATGAAGAGCGTATAGCTATGATTAACCCCTACAAGTATCCAACATTCAAGAATTGGAGCTGGCAAAGCACTAAGTACTCGATTAGCATGGGCTTCATTTGTGAGAGGGGATTCCTATAGACACCTTAAGAGGGGGTTTCTTTAGGGTTCCTTTTGTGAGATGGGATTCGTATAGACATATTAAGAGGGGTTTCTTTAGGGCTTCTTTTGTGAGAGGGGATTCCTATAGACATATTAAGAGGGGGTTTCTTCGGGGCTTCATTTGTGAGAGGGGATTTCTATAGACATCTGAAGAGGGTTTTTTTAGGGCTTTTTTTGTGAGAGAGGATTCCTATAGACATATTAAGAGGGGTTTTCTTTAGGGCTTCTTCTGTGAGAGGGGATTCCTATAGACATATTAAGAGGGGTTTTCTTTAGGGCTTCTTTTGTGAGAGGGGATTCCTATAGACATATTAAGAGGGGTTTTCTTTAGGGCTTCTTCTGTGAGAGGGGATTTCTATAGACATATAAAGACTGGGTTACTTTAGGGCTTCATTTGTGAGAGGGGATTCCTATAGACATATTAAGAGGGGTTTTCTTTAGGGCTTTCGTTGTGAGAGGGGATTCCTATAGACATATTAAGAGGGGTTTTCTTTAGGGCTTCTTCCGTGAGAGGGGATTTCAAGAGACATCTTAAGACTGGGTTTCTTTAGGGCTTCATTTGTGAGAGGGGATTTCTATAGACATATTAAGACTGGGTTTCTTTAGGGCTTCTTCTGTGAGAGGGGATTTCTATAGACATATTAAGAGGGGTTTTCTTTAGGGCTTCTTTTGTGAGAGGGGATTCCTATAGACATCTTAAGAGGGGGGTTCTTTTGTGGGAGGGGATTCCTATAGACATATGAAGAGGGGTTTCTTAAGGGCTCCTTTTACGAGAGGGGATTCCTATAGACATATGAAGAGGGGTTTCTTAAGGGCTCCTTTTACGAGAGGGGATTTCTTTAAAAGTATTAACATGGGCTTCCTTAGTCAGGAGGGAACTCTTGAGGCATATGAATACATGAGAACTGTATTTGGGCTATATTTCTGAGACGTGATTCCTTCAGATATATCATTAAGAAACATATTTTACCTATTTTGTGAGAAGGGAATAGCCTCAGATGTATTCCTGAGCAATAAATTTGCGATTTGTTTATTTGTGTTGATTTATTCATTTGTGTTTAGATCCCTGTCACAATAGCGTAAAGCAAGGACGGATGATTTGGGTGTTGAAAATTGTGGATGTGCAACCAATAAGCTCAAAACTTTGAAGTATTTCCACTTACTTTTAACCGCACATGGACTCTTACGAACTAAGCGCAATGTGTGGGGATGCCTTGAATATGCGCATAATTTGCGTATCGTCATTTAATTGAGGTAGAGGATATGCAGAGCGCATGTCAACCATACTCTGGACGCACACAACTTCTCAAGCATGTCCTGCGCAACAACAGCGAGCATATTTCGTTACGTATTCATATCATTACCTGAATAAAAATGTCTTAGGTGTAGCAAAAGGGGTCACACGAAGGCAAAAACATTATTACCATTGCAAGACAATTGCAAAGTAAAAATGTTTGGTTACTGAATATAAAATGATTAAATGGTGTTCCCAATAAAATGGCAGGCAACAATATTTGCCTAGTTCTTGATGATTAATGTACGAATACAGAAGAAGAAGAAAAAGAAGAAGAAGAAAATTATTGTATTACAGTTTCACAAATTGTACATACAAGAAGTAAAATCAATTTAGAAAAATAATTTAAAACAGCTTCCGGCCGAGGGTCTACGAGACACTTATTTCCTAAAATAAATACATTGAATGTAAAGAGATAACATCGCGGGGTTAACATGTGTTGCATACGGCTGGGTATGGCAACGTATGAGAACAAGAGCCATCAGGAGAGATGGCTTATCCCCCCGGCCAGACTGAAGTTGGATGATCAGTTTTAGCTTAGATTTTGATATACTGATTGTGTGAAATTTGTTATATGCATACGTAGTATATACGTTTTGATCTTACTAGATCAAAAGAATATTAACGATACTCTTCTTATTACGATTTAATTACCATAAACCGACTTCATTACATCGAAATTTGGTACAAACTAGTATCTATACATAGGCTTATATAGGAAAATACAACAATCTAGGCATGACACAACATGGCATGACATGACAAAAGACGGAAAGAAAGGCAAAGTGAGAGATAGAAAGCAGGTTTTAGAAAGACTCAAATTATTCTACCCGTCGAGCAGTCCAGCTTTGGTGACCCTACCAGGAGCATGGAAGCTCCAGCTGGTATACCTCTCTTGGTCGCGAAGCACACAAACCACCACGCAGTGATAAGGTATCGAGTTAAGTTGTTGGAAGACAGACAGCTAAGAATAAATAGATATGTCGAACTTTGTATATATGTATATTGCATATGATGATCTCTTAATGGCACATGTCAAGATAAATAGAAAATCTCACCCAAGTGTCTTCTGATATCTAATATATCAACACAAGTTGATAAAAGTAACAACTATCCGACGCTTGCCGAGGATATTTTACTTTTATCAACGAGTGTTGAGATATTTGATATCAGAAGACACGAGGGTGAGATTCTTTTTATCATTCAAAATCATTTTTCATCAAATTAGCTTGAAAATGCACATCTTTGAACACTGCATAGCCCTAAACCTCTAATTCAGTGATGCCATTGCATTGTGACGGCGTTGTATTTATGACGTTGTAGAATTGTGACGTCATTTCTGATGTTGTAAAATGTTTGTAATGTCATGTTTTTAAGAAATAAAGTAGCCCTAACCATCATTTGTTTTGCAATTAAGTATAGTTTTGCCCTGAACTATTATAGTTAAAGCATGAGGCCGAAGGCAAAACTATACTTTATTGCAAAACACATGATGGTTGAATGCTTTGACGTTATAATAGTTCAGGGCAAAACTATACTTTATTGCAAAACCATTGATGGTTAGGGCTACTCTATTACTTTTCTAGTATGTCAAATTTTACGCGTTTCAGTTATTTTTACTCCAAATATAAACATATTTTGTAAATCACGTCCGGCCTCAAATTGAAAATCCTCGATCTGGGACATATTTAGTGACGTCATAGCTGATTGTTTTTGACGTCATGGGTCATTGTTTCGTGACGTCACTCAAAACTATACTTTATTGCGGAATAAAGGGTGGGCGGCGCCTTTGATGTTTACGGGAACACTACTAGAATTTCTGATAACAGGGCATTGTTCAAAATTTACCGACAAAGATCCTCCACATATGTTGAACATAGTTTTGGATTATAAAACAAAATTCATGTTAAAATTTAGAATGTCAGAAGACTCATAAATTGGTTTAAAAAGATCGATGACATGGACAATTTGAATAATGTAAAACTTCATTTCCTAAAGATACATTTGTAACTATATTATTTTCCTGAAACATTATATAAAATTAAAAACAACAACTTAATGAAAAAGTGAAATTAGAAAAACGTGTCTCTAAATGAAGTTTAAAGTTTTTAAGAAATGTTACTTCGTATGAAGTTTAATTTTCCATATTACATTTGAAAATTGCAAATTTGAAAGGTTTGGTGCACCATAGGTATTTGGAATTTGCAAATTTCAAGATAAACTTGTTAACGGACAATTTATCAGCTACATAATTTGTAAGTTTAAGACCCTGGTGCAAATAATAAAAAAGAAACAAACTTCAAAGACGCTTAGAGTTGGTTTTGTAAAAAGTGAAAAAAAGAAAAAAAAGGCTGTTGTGATTTGCTTTTTTCGCAGGAATATTTTATTAATCATCTTATAAAAGACGTTACAGGTCTCAATGTGCATATTGAAAGATTTACCATGTAAATAGTCACAACTGGAGTCGAACTGGGCATTTAAGTCTTTCTTCGATTTTTACCATAAGCTTGTTTGTTCCGTCTCCAAAATATAACTTACCAGACTGGCTAGGCACCACTCATTTGGCTTTCATCCGCCATCTTGAAATGTTAGCATTGCGAGAAAACAAATATGCTGTAATATTGTAATTCATAAACTAAATCAAGAAATAACTACCTGATTGTTAGGAGAGGAACATATTTACAAATAATTCATAATAAAAGCTATCAGTTACGACAACATTTTGTCGTAGTAATGCATTCTACGATTGTAGCTTCATTTCACGAATTTTTTTTTCTTTTTGAGCGATGCACTTTATTCTTTGACAAATTTTTAAAATCTCGAACAGCTGAAATGTTAACCTCACAATTATATTGGAAATTAAGTGTATAATTATCATATAAAAATCATACATATTTTTTAATAGGAAGGTCCTATTGAATTTCGTTTCCAAAAAAAATACCCCACTCGAATGGTCCCTTTAAGTCGTGTTGGCTGTAGCTGGGGAATCAACTAGAATCGATAAACACTTCAATAACAATAAGGAATCAGTAAAATATCCTTAATAAATTCACTTCAACATTATATGTTAGGTGAATGAGGACAGAAAAAACTTGTCTATATCTATCTATTTATATCTAGTATCTTTATCGTCATGATTTTCTCGCCCGGTATACTTTTGAACAAGGAAGTGAGAACATAAACATTTGCTGTTTTTCCCAAATAGTGTTTGTGATTGCTTCTGATTGGCTAACCCGATCATCTGATAAGATGTTTAAAAAACCAATTCTTCAAGTATGACTATGGCAGCGGCAAAGGGCTAAATAGTTATATTTGAAGAATAAATGATTTGTTCGAAAATTCGACTATTCTAAAAAATACTTTTCAATCAAAATGTTTTAGTCGAATATTGTATCATGCAGACACCTGAGCCATTAAAAGCCTATCTAGAACCCGAAAAATTAACTTCCAAATCGTTCGCCACAAATACATGACTAATAAAGATACTTACTAGTTTAGGTAATCATAAACTGATCACAGTTGAACATGTACGAATTCTCAAAAGATCCGTTGTAGATATTCCTGCAAGGTTTGGATGTAGTATGTAGATGTTTTACTGTAATTTGTTTGTTTGGGAAATGTCGGTGCTTGTTTAATAAGAAATCTTTCTACCTGGTTGTTTCAACCGGCTGATTGTCATTCATAACCTGTCCCGGGATGAATAAAGACAAAAATCAAACCATTGGCTCTGTAGCTCATCAGGCTTTATATCATTTTTTAGGGTGTGGCAAATGTGGTTCTCCCCTAAGTAGGGTCACCATATGTACAATTAAGAATCCTCCTTATCTAACTTAGGAGTCCTTGACAAGGCTTCAGCTTTCTAGGCCTTAAGCTTCTGGAGAAAAAAATGAGAGTAGGTTTTATTGTGTGGCCCTTATTGGGACCAAAGGATCACCAAAGTTATGAATAATATTCCTCACTAGTTAAGCAGTATGTACACAAGGTTTCAGCTTTCTATGCCTCACGCTTCTGGAGAAAAAGATGAAAATAGGTTTTAGAGCGGGGCCCCTGTAGCCCTTATGAGGGGTCACAGGGCCACCAAAGCAACAATGTTTAATATTTACTAGTCAAAGAGAATGCACACAAAGATTTACCTTTCTATACCTTACACTTCCAGAAAAGAAGATGAAAATAGGTTTTTAAGACGTGTATGGGCCACCAAAGCTACAATTTATAATCCTCACTAGGCAAGAAGTCAGTGCACAAAGTGTCAGCTTTCTAGGCCTTACGCTTCTGGATAAGAAGTCGAAAATGTACAAAGTTTACGGATTGGCGCCGGACACCATGCCATGCCATTACAGACCAGATGAGCTAAAAACAAGTTTGGATGCCATTAAACTTTTTGTACTTGACAATTCGATAATTTTAGTTCATGAGGTAAAAAGGCTTTTGTCTAAAATTCCCGACATCGAAATAGTGTAAAGACTGAAGACGAATATATTCAATAAGTCAAAAATCCAAATAACCAATTCAAATCAAGTATGTTTGGCAGTACTTAGTGAAACGCGGATTGATGAAATGACTCCGCCGAGCTTTCATACTCTTGGGATTTGCGGCATCTGTTCTTGAGAAGGCGTGGTAATTCTCTATATAAATGAAACATTTGTAGAATCTGTATCAAGTTATTGCTGAATTGAATTAGTAAGTATATTTGCTTGTTATCCTATTGATAGATAGATGGTTGGATAACAAATAGTTCGCCGGTAAAGACACGAATTATTGAGAACCTGTTTTTTTTTATATTCATATTTTACTATATTTCATAAAATATGAAATTAAGAATTAATCATTCGACTCTTTTATCTTCGGATATTCTTCATTAATGGCGACATTGTAAGGCCAGTTATATGAATTATTGTTCTCAAAAGAAAATTAGAGATTATTTATTTAAGGAGCTGTCAACATATCATTGTTATTTCTTAATATACGGCAAGGGGGGAAAGCAAGTCTGGAAGAGGGACTTGCATGGCATAAAATGCACGCTAATTATCCATATAGTAACAACATTTATAATTCATGGAAGCACAATTGGTATAAAAGTGCTCCTTTTTTAACCTAAATTTGATTTCAACTATGCCTTCCGCCAAATGGAGCATCCAAGTATCAAATGGAATTTATTGAAGTTTTAAACTATAAAATGAGACTGACATTTGATGTGCTTTTCTTCAAAGTCCTTTTTTATCCAAGCGCAAGTGTCAAACTTTTTGACATTTTATATTTTCTACCAACAGTGGTAATTCAAGTCATTAAATGTTGACCGAACCTCTGTTCTTAACAGTTTATGTATTGGCTAGAGAAGGACAAACCTGATTGGAGGCAAAGTTAGTTGAGCTACAGCGAATCTGTTTAAATGTCATCATTTTGGCTACTGAATCATAGCAAAGTCCTTGTGACAATAACCACGCTGAAATATTTAAAATGGTTTGTGGTTTTAGATTGTGCTGCTAGTAGAACTTCCGGTAACCAGAGCTCTGTCTAATTTGGACAGAGATTTAATCTTTTTTTTAAGACTTGATCTACCTCAGTTGGGAGAGAAAAAATTTAGCTCGTTTGTTATCAATCATACATTTTCCTTAAAGGACACAATGAAATCATTCTACATTTTGATGATGGTGGCTCTCCTTTTTGAGCCAATGTGCGCACGCACTGTGCCAAAGCAGGAATCAAAGCGGCAGTTGGTTCTTCTTGGAACGTTGCTTGGCGAGGCTTTGGCACCACTGTTCGGGGGTCTTGCTGCAGGTGTAGCAGGTGTTGGCGCTGTTGGAGCAGGTGTTGCAATTGCAAATGAGATAAAAACCCACAGCCAGAGTATATCGCACAGCGAATCTAACACGCCAAAACCTACTCCTACTCCTACCCCTACTCCTGGTGAGTATAATTTTACCTATCCAACCATTTGATTCAATACCCGATCGTGGTGGTTTGTGTGCTTCTGCGACCAAGAGATCTATGTCAGCAAGAGCTGAGAGCTAAGCTCCTGGTAGGGCTCCACTTAAGCTTCTCAAGTCGACGGGTAGAAGTCAGACCAGCTTTCTTTCACACACTATGCCTTACCACTGTGTATAACCGTACACCGGAACTAGCGAGGTGTACGGCGAAAAAAATGTTGCTAGCGAGGAACGTGATCGCAAACGGTATCACTTAAAAAGCAATCATAGCTTTCCGAGACATAACTATTTAATGTCATATCCTGTTCATAGTCAGAGATAGCAAACATGTTACTAACAACAGCATTACTCGCAACTGTCATTGTTACTGTCCCTTGGATACAGAATGACAAGCACATACATTTTACTAAGTATGTGTGCTAAAATTACAACATGATGTTGATTATTTGAAAGTTATGAAGTAAAATATTACCTAACTTTCGACTTCGGCTCCTCGCTAGCAACATTTCTCCGCCGTACACCTCGCTAGTTCCGGTGTACGGTTATACACAGTGCTTACTCTACGTTTTTTGCTTCATCCCGTCGATCCCTATTCCCACTGATCTACGGCGAGTGGCCATATAAGTACGAACATGCGACGTAAATCCCATAGACTTACATGCTAGTTAGTTGATGGGGAAATAATTATCGTATATTATTACTGATCCGAATTTTGTCACATTTTGAAGAAGTCATGGTAATCATCTCAGCTATAAGAACAATAATACCTTATCTCTATCCATTGATGTGTTATCGAATGACATATTTTTAGACATGGTTTGTATAAGCTGTGATAACAATTTTCCATTGATGATAATGTTGAACGTACCCTGTGTGTTGCATATGTGTTATAAAATGAGACGAAGTTTTCTTAATAAACATCGGAAACTTTAATGGAAAGTATGTGTTCGAGCCGAGAATATATTCAAACTTCCTGCAAAATATGACAAAAAATGTTTGAAAAGAATGCCAAGGACCAGTGTTCCACAATTAACTTTTATGTTGATAATGAAAGGATCTAATGAATACTTGTATTTTGGGAATCGTGTTGACCCTCAAGTTCTTGTACCTTTGTAGGTCAAACAATGCTATGAGAACGACATTTTGTGGCATGTGCGTCTTTCAAATTCCAATGTCATAGAACGTTTCGTTCCTCATGTAAGCCTTTTGATCGAAGCGTTTCAAGATATGAGTTACCTTCATTTTGGATGGTTCAACAACGAGAGCTGTATATCCTTTAAAGATGCTGTATCATACTTGCAATATTTGTAAAGTATTTGTAATGTATTCGCTGTATTTTTAGAAATATTTAGCGACCAACCTAGGGAAAATCGGACCAAAATTCATTAAATATGAGATAATTTACCAAAATTACGGAAACGGCAGCCAAGATAAAGGCGAATCAAGTGTGGCCATCTCACAATTTCCGGTCTCTTAATATACGCTTGAAAACCGTCTTTGTCGCGCACGACTAGATTTTCTTTTCTTTTTCTCCGAACAAGGTATTCATTGCTGCCAAAGTTGATACCCATCGAACGCAAATACGCTAGTGTAATACACGGTGTAAATCTTACACGCGTTATGATTACGTCACCGAAAGCGGGTTCGTTAAATGCTATGCCCTTTCTACAAGGGGTACTGTGCTTTGGGTGTCGAAATAAGTATGTTATTGTTCATTAGACAATCCAAAAATGATATCAAAATTTCGACAAAAGATTTTTCTACAGAGTGATTTATTATTTTTCTCAATAGCTAAATTTCAGCCTGAACCGCATGCAAGTATGAAACAGCATGCATCTTTAACGGTTTTACTGATAGATTCCTTTATTTACAGGTGATTGTATTGTTGGAGAGTGTCGTGCCAAGTGCATACCTTTAATTGAAGAAAACAGGGCAGAATTGGCCTATCTCGGTTGTGGAAGCGGCATGAAGTGTTGCGTACCGAAGTCTCCGCACACTACAACCTCGACTACAACACCAAGCCCATAAATGCATAAACAGATACCTTTATCTACAGTACATTGACAATAAATTAAAGTTTTTGCATATCACGACAATATTTTTTAGTATTATATTGGTATTTTGTTATCACATTCTGTATCAGCCCGAAATTTTTAGGTCTCGTGCTGATACAGAAGTCTCGAGATGTTTAGAGTTGTCTCCCTTTGTACATCTGAAGATTGAACATCGCAAAGAAACCCCTGTAAGGACTTGCGGATAGGATTTGTCAGCTTGATACAATTTAACTGAATGAAACATGGGGATTGATGAAGGGTTTATCATACATTTAAAATCTGTATTTATAAGCAAGTAAATTATTAAACTTATTGCATATTGAACAACCATGTGTAACATTTTTATAAAACGAGTCAGTGGTTTGGTAAACCGATACATTTCACGCGTTTCATAGAAATGTTATTAAATCTATTATTTATTTAAACCTTAAAAACCTAAAATTTTAAAACATTCTAAGTGAGATTTAACTACGAACTACTCAAAACTATTGGTATATTTTGAACGATAAATGACAAAACAAACAAAATAGGCAGATACTTTTTACTGAAAAATGATCGTATAGTTTATCTCAAATCCTCGAAAAATATGTTATTAAACTAATTTAATTATTATAATTATAATATATATAACAAGCGTAACAAATCTATCAATGATTTACTGAAAAGAAATAGTAAGTATGATTATCTTTTAACTATAAGCTAACCATTTGTTGACAATAATATCAGTCTAATTTACATAGTAAAATACGGATGTATAGTAGCACATTGTAAAAGCTTATTCATATGTTAGTGTATAACATGTTGGAACCACTATAAATTTATAACTTTTCATAATTCATAAACGATTCGGAGATTCCTATTGAACTTTGTAGTCTTCTCAATAGATTTCGGGCAAATAAAATAAATTTCAAAGAAATAATATGTCAGGGTATGATAAGAGGTATGAAGATACAAATACACTGATGTAGCAAGATGCATTAATATTTCATTCAGCTGGACCTTTAGTTCTTGTGATGAAGATAAAAACAATTCTATCAAAAAAAGTAAAGTAATGTACGATGTCATACATATTCTTAAAACATATTTTAACGAAAATCCGAAGCTTTATTCTTTTTTTTCTAAATTTAACATTCAGTCCAAAGCTAAAGATATATTTTGCTTGCTATAGCTATGTTTTGTCTTAACTAATTATAAACATGCAATGCATTATCAACTAAGGACAAACTGCATGTTTAATTAATTTGAAAAGTTTATGTGTTCAAGTAGACAATTTAATATGACATTATCTTCAGTGAACATTTTAAAAAAATATGATTAAGTTTATTACAACTAAGGTTGACAAAAATACAGTTGCTCGTTTAAACTTCGACAGTGATAAGGATACATGTATATGAATGGCACTTGTAAATACATTTTGGACAGCAACTGCACGAACTAATAAAACTTATTAAACGCTTAAACAGTAATAATTAACTTAAATCTACTGTTCAGAGGCGATAGTAAGAGAATGTATTCAAGAACTTTCAAACCAATATAATTTCCAATACCAAATGTTGGCCTATATAAAGTGTATATAAATCATTAAGGAGCCATTTCTTATTGTTGGTAGTACCTAATGCGAACTTTATCATAAGTATAACTTTATCAAGAAGTATCGACTGTTGCAAGGAAACATAATTTGATAGCCAAACGATCTTGTATTGTGACACTCGGGTAGCGATTATGATCGAAAATCGGACAGTGACAAGCGTACATCAGTCGAACGATACTAGGCTAACATTTAGTCTCAGAAGTATATTTTTCACTATTGACAATATTATTAAACAAATCATGTATTATAACAAAATGAAGCCCAGAAGATGCTCCTAAAGCTGAGCGATCTAGACTTGCTATACATTTCTAGACTGGGTTGGTCATCAATTAAATATTTTTGCTTTAGGGTCTGAATGACAGACTAGAACGATACTCACTGTTTGCAGTTCGAATAATAGTTTATGATAGGTATAGAACAGAATAATAGTTTATACAACTAGTATTCACGTAAATTTGACGTGTGAATCTGGCTTCGACGAATACACATGACTGTTATGATTTTCATTACAAATAAGAATTCATCATATGATTGCCATATTGGGTAGACTATGACTGAGATGTTTTGAATTCATCTACGCCATCTATGTTCGTTTCAACTGAAATCAAAATGTATTGAAAATCACGGAGTTACTCTTTAATGAAAATATGCTTATGAACAAAGAGATAGAAACACATTAAAGGGGCAGTAGCACGTTTTTGGTGATTTTATATTTTAAATATTTCACTTATAATTGTAAGTTAATGCTAAATGTATCATATTGACAGTGTCAACAATCTCATTACACAAGCCAATCACCCATTGTCAGACGATAAATTATGAGGATTCACATAAAATCCATTGTCGGGCATTTTTTGTGAACACCTTTAATTCATTTTGTGTAAGAAAGGGGCATCGCATGGCTAAACTTTACGTCGTTATATATTTGAATTAGTACTGCTCCATTTAGTTTCAGTACATTGTCTTTCAATTTGAACCATTAATTTCCATTTTCCTGACATCACCTCATATTCCCCATAAAAACGTGCTACTGCCCCTTTAAAAATGTCATTCTTGTCAATATATGATATATTAACCTAAAATACCAATATTTACAAACATTTCAAGCTAATACATCTTCTACATTCTATTTTTTCCTTCGTATAGCTTAACAAACTTTGATAACTTCAACACCTTTCAACTCACTGCTAATTAATCATAATTATATAATAAGCAGACATATACATCAATGATATTAAGTATTTTCTACAAATATAACGTCAGTAAAATTGATTTGTTCAGTTGCAGTCTAAGTGATGTTTCCACATCGCCTGTATCGCTTCACACAACATTCACACACATACACCAACATCCTTCTATCCAAGGATAATGTGAGGTGATTTAATTCATTGAAAATATTACTACATGTAGGTGTCTTTATATCTGAATATTTGCCCTTTTAACCTGCTTTCGCACTTGACAGACGAGAAATTATTGGTCAGGAAGAAGATGAAGCTCCTTGTCCAAATGAGACAGAATTCTTAGATAACCGGGAGCCTGGCCGAAGTGAAGAGATTAATGGTCGATAGATTAATAGCTATCAACTGTCAAAACTAGTATGGAGAAACATGTGACATACTATCAGCTTCGAAAAAGAAGACAAGCGTGTTTGATTTTCTTATACAACGCAGTTGTGACCTGTCCCTTGTTGCTGTAGACAATTTCACTGTGCTGCATTTTGCATCGATTGTTAAAGATGCTGTATCATACTTGCAAGCGGTTCAGGATGAAACTTAGCTATTGAGAAATGAAATACATCACTTTGTAGAAAAATCTTTCGTCGAAATTTTGATATCATATTTAGATTGTTTAATCAACAATAACATACTTATTTCGACGCTTCAAGCACAGTACCCCTCTTAGAAAGGGCATGTCATTTTGTGAACCCGCTTTCGGTGACGTAATCATTATGCTTGTAGGATTTACACCGTGTCTCAACTACCGTAATTGCGTTCGATGGGCATCAACTTTGACAGCAACGAATACCTAATTCGGAGAAAAAGAATATAAAATCTAGTTGAGCGCGACAAAGACGGTTTTCAAGCGTACATTTAGAAACCGGAAGTTGTGAAATGGCCACACTTGATTCGCCCTTTGTCGAGTGCCGTTTCGGTATTATTTGGTAAATTATCTCCTATTTGATGAATTTTGATCCGATTTTCTCAAGGTTGGTCGCTAAATTTTTCTAAAAATACAACGTATACATTAAAAATACTTTAAAAATTATTGCACTATAATATAGCATCTTTAAGAAGCTGATAGATGACCATAAAAGTGACACAAACGGCAGAGAAGGAAATGCTCCTCTGTTGTGTTGCATTTTGAATCATTTGGTGATGGTATTTAAATTGGTAGATTACCATAAACATACACTGGAGATATAGAGCAGGAACTACCCCTCTGTTGTATGCTCGATGCATAGGACAAGGGAGCTGATGTTAGAGAAATTGACAAGACCAGCATCACAATTCTCCATCTGGCTTTACGACGTTATGAACTATATTCTGACACATCATTAACGTGGAATGTAAAGGCAGAGGTGGAAGCACTCCTCTTATGATTGCTGTCACAAGAGGCCACAGTCTACTCGTTGGGATTCAATACAGAAAACATGGTTCCAGTGTGACATCGATAGATGATTATGGTCAAATTCTGTTTCACGTCGCCTGTATCCCTGGTCAATCGGATTGGTAAAGTACCAGGTACATGTAGCTCTGAAGGAACTAAGAAGGTTTGAAAGAAAGTAAAACAAGAATGGAAACACGCCTGTGTAGTTGGCAAGTAGATGAAATTGTGGCACATCTAAGATCTCTGATGAATTAAAGACACAAGTTGTCTTGGACATCTCGACCAATTCAATTCTAAAGAGTTATGTGGTTTTCTTATCATCCTACAATAATTTCGTTTCCTTAAAGAAGTATCGAAATTGAAATTGGAAACAAAGTGCACTTAAGTCTCACTCATGTTCAATAAACCTTTCCGCATTTTTATGATGATCTTAATCATTGGGCAAGATGCAACAGCTTGTAATAGATTTATTCACTCAAAATGTTGTGTTAAGCTTTTTCATGCCTTAATTCTTTGTCAGAATCAGATTCATTTATTCGGTATTACACTGAAGCAGGTTGCGACAAAACTGTTATTAGCTCATCAGGTCTGAAAGACCCGATGGGCTTATGGCATGGCAAGGCGTCCGGCGTCCGTCCGTCCGTCCATCCGTCCGTCCGTCCATCCGTAAACTTTTCACATTTTCATCTTCTTCTCCGAAACCAATGACTCGAGAGAGCTGAAATTTGATGTACAGACTCCTTGGCAAATGGGGATTCTAAATTGTAGATTTCGTGACCCCATGACCCCAAATGGGGTCACAGGGGTCAAAACCTTAAAAGCCTATTTTCATCTTCTTCTCCAGTTCCAAAATGTCTAGAGAGCCGAAAAGTTGTGTGTAGACTCCTTGGCCAATGGGGATTCTAAATTGTAGATTTCGTGACCCCATGACCCCAAATGGGGTCACAGGGGTCAAAACCTTAAAAACCTATTTTCATCTTCTCCTCCAGTTCCAAAGGTCTAGAGAGCTGAAAAGTTGTGTGTAGACTCCTTGGCTAATGGGGATTCTAAATTGTAGATTTCGTGACCCCATGACCCCAAATGGGGTCACAGGGGTCAAAATCTTAAATGCCTGTTTTCATCTTCTTCTCCAGTTCTAAAAGGACTAGAGAGTTGAAAAGTAGTGTGTAGACCCCCTGGCAAATGGGGATTCTGAATTGTAGATTTCGTGACCCCATGACCCCAAATAGGGTCACAGGGGTCAAAACATATTTTTATCAAAAGTCTGATGAGCTACAACGCCCATGGCTCTATTTTTTTTTAACTATATACGTCATATAAATGAGAGAATATGTAAGAATTCAAGAGACTGGAAAATACTTTATAACTCTTACAGGTTATGATAAATACAATACAGCTTCTGGTTTTGGTGTTATGTCCTTAATTTGTTACATGTTTTCATTTAGAAAATACTAATTTCTTATCATAAGTTGATGTATTTCAGTTTTGCAGTAAAAAGGCCAAATTCGGCCTCCTTGCATCTGTCCTTACCTTTCTATATATAACTCTACAATTATGCAAATAAGAATAACATTCAATCAGAAAAGAATATGTACGATATCGTGAAAGTTTTTTTAGTGAGTTCATCACAAATGAAATTTAATAAGTGTTATTAATACAGTGACAATACTAAAGTCAAATATTACAGTGCCATTGCCAGTAACATCTATTTGATAAAAATTAATTTGAACTTTAACAACAAAGTTTAACATGCTAAAAAGCCGAATCATCATGAAATTTTTCACCAAAGACCAGAAGATCCAAAAACATGGTTCATTTCAACGATGATAGTGATCAATCCCTGTGGGATTTTCAACTTCTGCCGATCTTTATTTTTCACCTTTTCCATGGAAAGATATGAGACATACTCATTGAAACGTGGTATATTAATCAGTCAGCGTGTGTTTATGTGCCTTTCGGGATATTCAGCTTCTTTGCATTTTATTGTAGCAATTTTCAGGAAGACGTAACTTAGATTGATGCCCCTATTTCACTACGAGAGGAATTCTCACGAATCGCCACGATAGAGAAATATTTAACATTCGTGAACATTCGTAGAAATTCGTGATTTATTCTTGTGATTCGTAATGAATTCGTGATTGATTCGGCAATATTCTTACAATTCGTGGCATTCGTGAAAAAATTTTTGTTTATCAAAAAATTTCCCCGAATCAACTACGAATTTTGTTATCGTAGTTGTCTCGTAAACTATTCGTAATTAATTCGGGTAATTCGTAACAAATTCGTAACGAGTTCTTGGAAATTCGTGGTTGATATGTTTGATGGTCTCTCCCCGAATTATTTACGAATCATCTACGAAACAATTACGAATGTCCCGAATTAAGGACGAAACACTCGTAGTATATTCGTAGTTGTTTCGTAGTTATATCGTACAATTCGTACATAATTCGTATTGGTTTCGTAGTGTTTTAGCATGAAAAGCTACGAATTTTCGTAAACGTATCGTACAAGTGAAATTGCAGTTCACGAATGTTTCCGAATATTAAAGAATATTCACGAATTTTTGCAATCACCTATTCGTGGCGATTCGTGAGAATTCCTCTCGTAGTGAAATAGGGGCATTAGGTACCGCAGGGATAGGTCATATTCCGATGACTCTTGTTTCATTTGTTCACACCTTGCTCATTTCTTCCCTAAAGTTAAAAATTCCAAAGCTCAACCAAAAATCATTAATACAAGGAGCAGACATTTTTATCATAAATAAATAATATTCATATGATCAAAAACGTCTCAAAGTGTTTTAATTCGGAACATTTTGCTTTCTTTAAATCAATGTAGACATTTCTCTAAAATATTAAATATAATATAAATATATCATTTAAAACAGTGATAAAACTCGATAACAATTCGGAAATAGGTGCTAGAGTATTAAAGACAGGTAGATAACGTCAGCAATAATAAATCAAATTTAAACAAATATTAAGCTTCATTAATGTTTTCTGAAGTCCGTGCAAACCAACATCAACCATATAAATACCGTTGAGTCTTGAAGTTTAAGTAAATTTTCTTGCAATTAAATTTTGGAGTGTGCTTATTCTCCTTAGCGGGCTAAAATATTTTTTGCACAACGGATGAAATGTTTCTGTTGAACTTCATACTTCTTTCAGAAATTTTTCAGATTTTGGGTCAGAAAATGCTTCAACCCTATGGTCCCAAAATGTGTGATTTGCTATGTCAAAGAACCAAAGGTTGTTCTGACACGGGATTTAATGAAGTGGAGCTGACTTGTTGTTGTCAACTTGTTAACCACGATATAACATCAAATGGAAAAGATCTTGAAGAAGTCATGATGGAGATGAAGACTACATGTACGCCTGTAATCGAGCCAGGTATCATATCCCACTTTCTCTCTCCACATAGCCATATCAATTCATGAAATGGTGATCTAGCCTCTGTTCCAATTAACCGAGTTTCTAGCCTTTGTTCGAATTAGTTTGTGTGACAATATTGGAGATACCTCAAATGTGCAATCCAAGTTCGTTGTGTAATCAGTGACGCTGTCCTAAAGCATATCATGTAGGATACTGAATCATGACAAAAGCATTTTTATTTGAAGGTGTTCCTTGCGAGAATTGTTATCAATTGCTAAAAGATTCAAATAGATTATGATGCAACTTTTTCAACTTCCGCCTTGGGAAACTACTGGTGTAATTTGAACAGAGATAGGAGCAATATTTAATTACTTGATCTACCTCTGTGGGGAGAGAATGCACATCCAGTTTCATCACATGATAAAATAGAGGGATCTCATCCTCATTTCTTCTGATGTCCAATATATAACAACTCAAGTTGGCAAAATTAACAGTTACAGTTGTTTTTGATATATTTGATATCAGAAGACACGAGAGGGAATTACTGTCTAGCACCCGAAATAAGTTTTCAATACACTTAAATGCAAAATGGACATCTCTAAATACTGTATTACCCTAATGACGGTTATCCCATGATAACATTATGACGCAATAGCATTGTGGCGTACATGAACTTGTGGTTATGATGTCATAGCATAATGTCGTCATTAGTGATGATGAAAAATGTGTATAATGCCGTGCTTTTAATATTAAACTTTATTTTCAATTTATTAAAAATCTACTTATATTCTTGTTTAAATATATACCGTATTTATTGTTTGATTGTAAACTTACAAACTGATTTCGGTTTATACATTTTTTTATTTACACATATTCAATTGGCTATGATATTTTGAGGTCGACGGGTGGAATCAAGACAAAAATTGAGTCGTTTTAAAATCTGTCTTCTATCACGCACTTTGCCAATCTTTCCCTCATCTCGTCGATCTTCGTTTCCCCCATGTTCTCCCAACAGAGGTATATAATCTCCCAACAGAGCTGTATCAACATTTCATGACTTGATCTGCCTCTGTTGGGAGAGAATGCGTTTTCCCTGAATGTCTATCTATTTTGGATGGCAACACCAACGTGTTAAATAGCTGTAATATTGTTGACAACACATAAAACCCCAACTCACTCATTAACTATCCTAATGATTTAATGTGTAAGTGCATATAGTAGCGGCAATAAGAAGCATCAGGCAGTGTCATTTATTAATATTGGATGTCTTTAGGCACTATTAGACAGTAAAACTACTGCCAAAAACAATAAGTAGGAACCACCCACAAATCTCTTTGCAGTGTGCTTACAACCTGGATCAATTAGGCATTAAGTTATTGCCTAGGCAGTAGCTTATTCCCTAGAAAGTAACGTTACTGCCTGGTGCGCCTTATTGTCGCTAACACATATATACAGTTTTGCTTAATTCCAATGTATGAGAAGAATACGTTTTTTACAGGTAAGAGAATAATCAGTGGGCATGATGAAAAAATTTTCTGTCCTAGTGAAGATATAGGTGACTTCGTAGAAGCGTGTCAGCAAGGGAGTTTACAGGAAGTGAAGCGATTCGTGCTCAACCAATTAGTCCATATCAACTGCAAAGATGACTGTGGATTAACATGTGTCATGCATGCAGCGAAAGGAAAATATGTAGAAATGGTTGACTTTCTTGTTCAAGAAGGATGTGATCTGTCAGCTGTTGATGATGATAAAAATACTGCGTTGCATTTTGCGTGTTCTAGTGGGAACAGTGACATTGTTAAGAAGTTGATAGATAAAAATAAAAATACCATACACTTTAGAAATAAAAATAGGTTCACACCTCTTCTGTTAACAAGTAGTATTCCCATTTTAAAGATTTTGAAAGATAGGGGGGCTGATTTTAGAGCGGTTGGTGAATCCCGCAATACAATACTCCACCTTGCTTGTGGGGCAGGTCGTCTAGACATTGTCAAATACGTGTTGTCACTGAAGATCCTTGATGTTGAATGTAAAGGTGACAACGGTAAAACGCCTCTTCTTATGTCTGGTATGCAGAATGAAACTCTAATTGTTGATATTCTACATAAGCAACATGGAGCCAGTTTGACATCGATTGATGATGATGATAATAATGTGTTTCACATCGCCTGTGACGAAGGTGCGTTTTCTATGGTCAAGTATCTGGTCTCTCTGAAGGAACTCAGAGGCTTTGAGAAGAGTGAAAACTTGTATGGAGAAACACCCGCAGATCTGGCTGATGACAGAGGACTTTATCAGATCGCCTCGTTTCTTAAATCAATTTAATAGAAGCTCAAGTTTTACCATCTTTCGTTGAATAAGCGCTTCTTTTAGAAGAAATGAATTTCAGAAAAATGACCATGCTTCTTCTGCTCTTTGTATTTTTGTTTTGTACTATATGCATAAATCCCTAATCTGAAATGGAGACAGGTTAAATATGAAACGTGCCACCTATTGCAAATAATGTAATGATCCCCATGAACAATATATGTTATAATCAGAAATAAATTAAATTGAACCATTTTTTCTTTGATACATTTATATTATGCAGCAATGGATGTATGCGATGCGTAAAACATGAACAAGTTTTGAACATATAAACTTTCTGGAGTTAACATACGGCTTACAACTTCACAACTTCTGAAAGTGATCCAAATTGACCCTCAGAGACGCAAACATGTAATTTTCGAATAAGCCGGGAAAAGTCTGCTATGTTAACTGCCATGAAAAAGAACCTAAACGTAATTTTTAACCGCCATAAAAAACTGCACTAAGTATTTTGGGGAAATAATGTTTAAAATGCTGGCACGAGTTATGACAAATGCGAAACATGAAATCCATCGCTAAACTAGACAAAACGGTGGGTTCCCCAAACACAACACAGGATTTTTTCTTCAGTCAGTAAGAATTCGCATGTTATAGACACAAAAACAAAGAAAGAGTTCATCAATACATCGTATGGGCACCTTTGACATCAATGCTCGCAATAATGCGCCTTGACTTTAAAAAAGATTGTTTGACACTTTGAATGACCTTGTTATTGGTCTTGTGTTTCGTAAATGTATTTTCAATGAGAACAGTAAATGACAGTGACAAGTCATATGACCGTTACAATCGATGTATATTTACGGCTTAAGTTTTTCCTGCAATTTTGCATTTGCAATTAATCAAAGTTTGTTAATATATGACCATTGAGGAATCGAAAAGCGCATTATTCACTTGTCCTTGGTCATATGTGGTCGCGGTGGCCGAGTCGGTAAAAGCGCCAGGCTAGCAAGCCTGTGAACGGGTGTAAAAAGCTTGGAGTCAACTTTCTGTGCAGACTCTTTCAGTGTTGTCACAACCCCTAGTGTACAGTACACAACCCTGTGCACTTAAAAGAACCCACGAATCCGTTGGTAAATGACCAGATGGTTGCAACATGAAAACGTGCAGACACCTAGTTACAGCGGGTACAGCAACGTGCAGTATACTTGGACAAAATACTGTTACTATGTGTCCCAGTCCACCCAGCTGTAAATGGGTACCTCGTAAGGATTGAGAGTGACATTAATGCTGTGCGTCACATGACTGCACGTGTTGTATGCTCCCTCGGGGGTCGAGATGGTAAAAGAAGTGTCATGAAGATTGATATCCAATGATCGAGGCAAAGCCAAAGCGCTCTCCGAGCTGGATATTGGCGCTATACAAATGTTTATTAGTAGTAGTAGTAGTAGTAGTAGTAGTAGTAGTAGTAGTAGTACCTGTACGTACGTATATAACGCAAGACACACCTATAGCATTTGACCTTCGTTGATTATGGTCTGCTGCAAGCGAATATAAGTTTTCATACGGTAAAGATGCTATTGTTTTTGCTGTTTTGGGCTTGCACAATATCTTCACATCTTGACTGAATATGAAAAACAAATTGTCAATAAAGCTTTAGGAACAATAGCCATTAGTTAAAAGTTGGAATCAATGAACAGTATTTGAGAACTTTTAAAGGCTTCGCATTGTTATGTGGTCTGACTTTTGGTGGTTTGCATGTGGGGTTTTTTCTACAGTGGTTGGGGGCGGGATAGCGCAGTGGTTAGCGCGTTCGGTTTCGGATCAGGCGGTCCGTGGTTTGTTTATATTGTCGTCGTGACTGAGGGTTATGTTAAGGTTAATTACTCTTACGAGGTAGTTATTTAAAAAAACTTTTCGAGGGCAGAGCCCGAGATGAGTTATTTTAATTAACTACCGCAGTAAGGGTAATTAAACGACTTACACCACGTGGACATACTTATCTTTCACGTGTATAACATATTTTGCATGATAAAAAATGATCTACAACAAAATTATTCCTTATTTCTAATAAATAACTGCCCTAGGCCGGTTATTGTTTGCACCGAAACTAACAGTGCGCCGAAACGTACCACTTAGCGCTCACGTGACGAAACAGCGCACGCGATTCTCGTGCAAGATTGTCTCTCAACACGCGGTCACACGACGACTTTCATTCAACGCAATTCATTTGGGACTGTTGGTACCCGCTTTTCGATTCAGGTGAATAAATTGTTAACAAGAGCTCATGGAAGTGGAGTTAGTGAGAAGTAGGATTTCAATTCTGGTATTTGTACAATGATATTGTGAATTGACAACGTCTACCAACACAGAAACAATAATGAAGGTGAGTAGTGTTGTAAATTGCTGGTCATATAGTTACAAAGAAAAGATAGAAAACCGGATAATGTAGCAACTGGCGAGCCAATTGAATCTAACGTTTGTAAATTTTTGTTAACCTAAACAAAACGAAAAGTTGAATAATAAGGAGACTTGTAAAGACAATTTTAATTCTTTCTGTCAAAAGGCATTCAGAGTATAATGATATATGTCAATTCAAAATAAGATTAACGTATAACAAGATTTGTCACTTAAACAAGACATTCAGAACCATGATGTCATATACACGGAATTAACCGTTTCATGGCAAACAAATACAGTATTAAGGTTCATTTTCAATAATTCAAGTGTAAAGGGTAAAATTTTAGATCTCCTGATAGAAGATTAGTGTTCATGACTTTCGTTGAAACGATATCGGATAATATATCTAGATTTTTAAAAATTAAGAAAAGGTCAAGAAAACACTAATCATTCGAATATTGGTCGCAAATAAGTCTTTGAATCTGTGCACACTTTAACTAATAAAATGCTCTGCACACTTTAACTAATAAAATGCTATTTCGAAACTATTAAACGAGGTGACATTATATTCTATTTTGATCATATTTCAGGTGTGACCGCCTATTTGAGAAGCAGTGATGGAGAGATGACTACCAGTAACGCCCCTCTCATGCAGGAAGAAACACCAACGCGACCGAATTGGATACAATTGTCGAAACATGTACTTTGAAAGACTTTCAATTCAATAAAATGCTTAAAGTGTTTGTTGTGTATTCTTTTCAATTATTTTGGATGGGATGGTTATATTGGTTATGCGAACGAATGAGGTAATTATTTAGAGGTTGCTTCATACAATTCGGAAAAACCAACTTACATTCGGAATTTTCGGATATTGACTCGAGGCGAAGCCGAGAGGCAATATTCGAAAAGTCCGAATGTTAATTTTCGAGGGAAGATACCAAGTCCGAGGCGTAGCCGAGGATGTAAGGTATCTGCCCGTGAGAGAAATGTCGGGTCAAATACAAAAACCTCTTTATAACCAACGCGGTCGTTCGCATTGCGTCAATAACCGACCTCAACATATGGAAATAACCGAGGTGAGGTTCGGTTATTCAGAAAAACGACTCTTCAGAACAATGGACATAACTTTCCCTAATGGTGAAATGCAAAATATATCCAAGATGATTTAGAAAATGTAAGAATCTTTCCTTAATTATTTGTGCACTGGACTTGTGTTCCATAATATTGTTTTTAGTCAATGGCAGACAAAATGGTAATGCAACTTTACCTTAACATATTTTTTTAAAATGAAAATAGTTAAAAAATACAACACATGTACTTTTAGAGTTGACATTGAAAAATATGCACTTGTATGATGTTATAATATGATGTTGTAATAATCAATAATGATATCAGCAGACAATATGATAAGATATTATAATAATCTTGATAATAAGATATGACAAACTTTGAAACTAACCCGTATACATTAGAAAAGTATTCAAATCTGAAATCGCTCGTACGTGGATATCATTAATAGCGGGTTTTGAAAGTTAATGTACGAATGTCATAAACTTACTTACTCGTTTGTTCCATTTTAAGAATTTACAGGATTTTGCATCTAATGAATACAACGTCTTCATAATGAACGAGCGCCTTCCCAGTATAGCTTAAAGCTCATGGCGCATTTTTCCATCACCAAATGTAACCTACAAATACTATGAAAAGCATCTTATCTAATCTAAGAGGTACTTAACGGCTACGCGGTGATTTTCTGAAGGCTCATTCCTTTGAAGAGACCGACAGCAGCATGTCTTGTCTCGTATATACAACCTGCCGTTACCTAAGCCTACCTTGTTTATCTTACCTTTATCAGTGGAAACACATTCCAAGACGCCATTGCATGGTAGTAAGGGTCATCTATTTATAACATATACAAAGAGGAAAGGTAAGGAATGAAATGTTGCTATCAATTAATTGTCATTATCATGATAAAGTAGTTCAGAATTTTAATTTTATATTTTGCATTCAAGTAAATATAGAAGTACAGGTACTTTAAGTATTGGTAACCGTGCCATTTTACATGTACATAAACATGTAAATATCTAGAACGCTATAGGTAAGCACTGTAATATTTTAGACATTTATACAGTAGTCACGTCAAAATTGACATTTTCTTTAACACTCACTGCATGAAGTGTTTGGATGTATTTTCTATGCAATTAATAAGGAGGATTCGCGTAGTATTTTATAGCGTTAAAAATTTGGGCCGTGTTTACGGATTGTGATATTCAGAGTGCAGGTCCATTATCGAATTTATCGTATGTTTTTTTTTCTCAACAGATGATAAGGGTGTCGACAATAACAGTTGGACTGTTATTTACATTCGTGTCGGAACGTGCAATTACCGAAGGTAGTTTTAACGAACCAACAACATACCTACTGAAATAACAAGTTTACTTACATTTTACCGTGAATACGATTTGTTATTATGACATAAAAGATAATCATGGAAATACATATTATTTCATACAAATTTTAAAGATCTTTACTTTTCAAAAGGTTTTCTATATTCAAATATATTTTTTTATAATAATTTTGGTTCTTTCTGTTTTATTTAGCTGTGTTTTGTAACTCATGTCATAACGTCGGCTCACCGAAACACTGCCGGGATGTGATGGTCTGTGGTAAAAATGAGGTAAAATATTATCACAATATGTTAAAGGGGCAGTAGCACGTAAAATTTTCACTGATAATTGTACGTTAACGCTAAATTTATTATTCTGATAGTGTCAAAAATCTCATTACACAAGCCAATCATCCATAGTCAGAGGACAAAGTATGAAGATTCACCTAAAATCCATTTTGGCGGCCATTCTCTGTGAACACCTTTAATTCATTTTGTGTAATAAAAAGGAATTGTATGACTAAATTTTACATTATGTAATTGAATTATTACTGCATTTACTCCATTTAGTTTAAATACATTGTCTTTCAATTGAAAACATTAATTTTAATTTTCCTGACATCACCTTATATGCCTCCTAATACGTGCTACTGCCCCTTTAAAGGGACAATAGAACGTTTTTAGGGGGAAATTAAGGTGACGTCAGGATATATAAACCAAATGAAGCAGTTATAAATCAAATATAGAATGTAAAGTTTAGCCATGCGATTCCTATTTCTTACACTATATAAATTAAACGTGTTAACACATTTATGTATTTAACTTTCTGATAAAGTTATTAATATTTATACATAAATACTATGTATGTTTAAATAATTAAGATGTTATTCAGAACATCATGCATTAAGATGAAGGAATAATGACTCTCAAAGGGAGTGTTAAAACATTCTTTACACCAGCGAGACAGTTCCTTTTACATAATTAACCATTTGTGCGGTAAGAAAATTATTCAAAGTGTCAATTTATTCATAAAAAATAGAGCCATGGGCTCTGTAGCTCATCAGACTTTTGATGGAAAAAGGTTTTGACCCCTGTGACCCCATTTAGGGTCATTGGGTCACAAAATCTACAAGTTTGAATCACCATTGGCCAAGGAATCTACACACAACTTTATAGCTCTCTAGACCACTTGGAACTGGAGGAGAAGATGAAAATAGGTTTTGAAGGTTGTGACCCCTGTGACCCCATTTGGGGTCATGGGGTCACCAAACCTAAAATTTAGAATTCCCATTTGCCCAGGAGTCTACACACAACTTTTCAGCTCTCTAGACCTTTTGAAACTGGAGAAGGAGTAAAATATGTTTTTAAGGCTTTGACCCCTTTGACCCCAATTGGGGTCAAGGGGCAACCAAACCTAAAATTTAGAATCCTCATTGTCTAAGGAGTCTACACACAACTTTTTAGCTCTCTAGAACTTTTGGAACTGGAGAAGATGGAGTAAAATAGGTTTTTAAGGTTTTGACCCCTGTGACCCCAATAGGGGTCAAGGGGTAACCAAACCTAAAATTTAGAATCCTCATTGGCCAGGGAGTCTACATACAACTTTTTAGCTCTCTCGACCTTTTGGATCTGGAGAAGAAGATGAAAATAGGTGTTTAAGGTTTTGACCCCTGTGACCCCAATAGGGGTCATGAGGTCATGAAATCTACAATTTAGAATCCCCATTGGCCAAGGAGTATACACACAACTTTTTAGCTCTCTAGACCTTTTGGAACTGGAGAAAAAGATGAAAATAGGTTTTTAAGGTTTTGACCCCTGTGACCCCAATAGGGGTCATGAGGTAATGAAATCTACAATTTAGAATCCTCATTGGCCAAGGAGTCTACACACAACTTTTCAGCTCTCTAGACCTTTTGGAACTGGAGAAGAAGATGAAAATAGGTTTTTAAGGTTTTGACCCCTGTGACCCCAATTGGGGTCATGAGGTCATGAAATCTACAATTTAGAATCCTCATTGGCCAAGGAGTCTACACAAAACTTTTCAGCTCTCTAGACCTTTTGGAACTGGATAAGAAGATGAAAATAGGTTTTTAAAGTTTTGACCCCTGTGACCCCATTTGGGGTCATGAGGTCATGAAATCTACAATTTAGAATCCCCAATTGCCAAGGAGTCTCCACATCAAATTTGAGCTTTTTAGAGTCATTGGTTCTGGAGAAGAAGTCGAAAATGTGAAAAGTTTACGGATGGACGGACGGACGGATGGACGGACGGACGGACGCCGGACGCCATGCCATGCCATAAGCCCATCGGGTCTTTCAGACCTGATGAGCTAAAAACGCTCAGAAGACGGAGTAGCAAAACTTTTCTCCTATCATCAACTGTATCATTCTCTCCCCACAGAGGCAGATCAAGTCATGTTGATTTAGCCTCTGTTCTATTACGACGAGTTTGTGGGATAGAAAGGGAGATGCCCGATTGGAGGCAATCGAAATTAGTTGTGCAATCAGCGACGCTGTTCTTAAATCATCATTTTGGCTACTGAAACAAGGCAAAGGCATTATGACATGAACCACCCTTTCCATGCGAGAAGCCTTGTCATTTGATAAAGAAATTCAAATGTATTGAGATGAAAGTTTTTCCGCCAGGGGAAACTGCCGGAACCCACGGATTTCGGCGTAATAGAACAGAGGCTAAATCAACATGACTTGATCTGCCTCTGTGGGGAGAGAATGCAATTGTATGTGTATATGTGATTATACGAAACATGATATTGAGGTATTGTAGTTGTATGGCGGTGCTATTTATCTCTAGGTCTGCTTTACAAGGGAGTATGTCGATAACCGAAACAGACAGGCTTTTCATCTAGGCTGCGAAGACGCTTCGGTAAGTAAATGACTGTATTAGAATGTAAGTCTACTTTTTTTTCTTTATATGAATATTTATATAACGCACTTATCCATCCACTCGTGGTTGCTCAAGGCGCTTGTTGTTTCCCCAGGTCAATAGCATTCTTTCACCGTTCTATCATTTTTCCAATTCAACTCCCTGGGGAGTATTCAACCGGCATCCATATGTGGCGCTCAGGTTAGGGACCATTCTATGCCTCACAGAGGGTACCCATTCACAGCTGGGTGAACTGAGACACATTGTCACAGAAGTTTGTCCAACACTGCTGAACGCTGATAACCGACAGCTCGGCGTATGTAAGTGTTCATGTATCCACCATTCAGCCACTGACATGAATTCGTGGAACCTTTTAAGTGCGCAGTTTTTGTTGCACTACACACTAGGGCTCCAGGGTGACATTTATAGAGTTCTAACAGAGGTGAATTCAAGGTTTTTACACCTTGGCCTGGATGGGATTCGAACCCCGGACCTCAGCAACGTGAGACCGGCGCCCTTGCCGGCTGAGCTATCCCGTACCCTTTTATTAGCAGCCCGGTCTAAGGACGGGGCTGCTATCAGTTTTTGTGAAGTTTCCATCGCCGCCGCCGCCGCCGCACTCGTACTACAAGCTATAACTTTTTTCCACTAAGCTTTCAAGAACTCTTATTCATACCTTACTACTCATACCTTGGGGGAACGATTTTGACATGTTCACTTTCAAGGTCAAAGGTCAAGGTCACGAGATATGTATTCACTCTAAGAATTCCTTGTAAACGCGATAACTTGAAAAGTTTTTGTGCTATGAAGCTCTAACTTGGTATATATCATCCTTGGAAAAGTAAAACATTTTGAAAAGGTTTTGGCTACAATCCGTCAAAGGTCAAGGTCACAGCATGGTCATAACGTAAGCATGTTTTAGCGAAAATGCTTTATTTTAACTATGAACACTTTTAATCAATACATGATTGTTATACTCAATAAAAAGTGTTCAATGATTGTGTGACCTTGAAGGTCAAAGGTCAAGGTCATGAGATATGAGTTATTACAAAATGCACTAAATTTGGGTATAACTTTATCCCATTTAGCTTTTCAAAAATCATGAACATGTCTAAATGTTAATTCTTCCAGGGAATCATTATGACATGTTCACTTTCAAGTTCAAAGGTCAAAGTCACGAGTTATAAAACCACCGCAAAATTCTTTGTAAACACGGTAACTTGAAAAGTGTTTGTGCTATGAAGCTCTAACTTGGTATATATCATCCTTCGAAAAGTAAAAAAAATGAAAAGGTTTCGGCTGCAATGCGTCAAAGGTTAAGGTCAAAGCAAGGTCATGACTTAAGCATGGTTGAGCGAAAATGCTTAATTTTAACTATGATCACTTTAAATCAATACATGATTGTTATACTCAATAAAAAGTGTTCAATAATTGTGTGACCTTGAAGGTCAAAGGTCAAGGTCATGAGATATGAGTTATTGCAATTCCTTGTAAACACAATAACTTGAAAAGTTTTTGTGCTATGAAGTTAAGATTTTGTATATATTATCTTTTGAGAAGTAAAAAATTTTCAAAAAGTTTTGGGTACGAACTGTCGAAGGTCAAGGTCACAGCAAGGTCAACATATATGGAGAAAATGGAGTAATTTAATTTTTAACACTTTATTTCATTACAACAATGTTATACTCAATGAAATGTGTTCATTGATTGTGTGACCTTGAGTGTCAAAGGTCACGAGAAAATTCCCAATTTGGTGAGGCCTGTAAAAGGCGGAACAGGGTAAGGCGAAACCCCAAGTTCCGGGGCTGCTCTGCTTTTGCGGTATCTAGTTTAAACCCTTAATATCAAATTCAACGAAATGCGCTTTGATATACTGTTATCTAATAGTGTACAAATATTCTTGTTGACAAATAACCTCTGTTGAAACACTTGAAAACAAGCAAGATACCACGTGCTGATCAGAAAGGATGTATGTTTCTAACACTTATTTGTTTAAGAATGAATTAACTTGCTCCTTACTTAAACTGATATTCATAAATGATGTGCAAATGTATTCGATTTTTTCAGTTACCAACTTATTATATTATCATATTTGATATTTGATATTATAAATTATTTTTAATCATGTATATTCATAGATAATATTGCAATATATTTGTTGAATGTCATAAGTGCATTCTTTGCATCAACATCATTATCATTAACTACTAAGCCAAATTATTTCATTCATTTGTTCAAACTAAACCTCAATATTCCATATAAATTTCAGTGAAATCAATGTTGTAATTCTGTCCCTTTCACAGAGATGTACGCTGTTTGAGAACCCACTGTTTGGTAAGCGAGATGTCCCAAAGAAGTGCTACAAATGCTGCCCTGATGCGGAGTGTAACAACAACCTATGTCTAGATACAGTATCAGCCGCAAATAACACACGTGAGTAGGAGGTAATATTTAGAGGATATTTGTGTTTTCTTGACAAATACCATGTTTATCTCATCGAGTAAGGAAGAAAGTTTATATTGTCACGAGTGACGCAGCCACGAGTGATAATATTAAACTTTTCTGCCTCACGAGATAAGATAAACATAGTATTTGTCAAGGAAACACAAAATTTATATTATGATTTAATCGTTGTATTTCTATCACTGTTGAAGCGAATATACGTTGAATCGGCTCCAAAGAAAGCCCGTCGCTTTAGCAACAACATGACATCATGAGCGTGTCATTGCGTCAGAGCATTGTTCGATTACGTCATTTCATTATTGTTATCAGTCACTAGTGGCTGATAACACGTTCTATTGTTATTGACACTAATGACTGATAACACGGTATATTTTCATTGATAGATCTCGGTATTTCACCGCCAATCATATAATAAATAAAGAATCGCACCGCACTGCATTAGCCAATAGGGTTCGACTCCAAACGCACATTCTCTCCCCACAGTGGCACAGAGGCAGATCAAGTCATGAAATGTTGATCGAGCTTCTGTTCTTATTAGCCGAGTTTGTTTGGTAGAATGGGAGATGTCTTAATACAGTTAGTTGTGCAATCAGCGACGTTATTCTAAAATCATCTTTTTGGCTTCAGCATCATGGCAAAGGCATTTGCTAAAAAATCCAAAAAAGGATTGGGGTGCAATTTTCGGAAATTGCCGGAAACCAGGAACTTAGTCTAATAAGAACAGGGGCTCGATTAGCATTTCATAACTTGATCTGCGTCTGCTGGGAGAGAATGCCAAACGCAATCATTTCAAAGCATTGTGTTGGCATCATGTCATGGATTGTCATTGCTTGATGAAAACCGTTATGATTTCATAGATTTGTCGACAGCAGGAAAATGTTAAAATCAACAGCCAAAAAAGCATATCTTTTTTTTTTAAATTTCCATAATACATAAAGGTTTGTGATCCTTGCTATTACTGTGGGGATAGGTAAAATGACTCGTAGGTGACTTTAAACCGAAGATGAAAAGAAAATCTGACGCAATGACCGTATCAAACCACGAACTTTAAAATTTTTGTCCCGGTCCTTCTTCTACTCCCTAGACTGTCCCAAGCTGTTCGTTGGGTTTATGTCCCACTGCTACCTGTTTGCTCCTGGGACAGCTAATTGGTTGACAGCAAAAGACTATTGTCGCAGTGTCGGGGCAGAACTGCTCTCTATGACTTCTATGCAGGAACATGCCTTCATTCAGACGCAACTCGTTAGTCTAAAAGGTTTGTTCACGCTTCTTTCAACAACAATTGTTACGCAGCTATTTACCAAGCTATTATCGGTCGAAAGGTCTTTGTTAAGACTGAAGTGGTTAACTTTTATTTCTGTTTACTTCAAGGTTTGTAAATTCCTAGTTAAGACTGAAGTGGTTAACTTTTATTTCTGTTTACTTCAAGGTTTGTAAATTCCTAGTTAAGACTGAAGTGGTTTACTTTTATTTCTGTTAACTTCAAAGTTTGTAAACTCCCTGTTCAAAGTTTGTTCCCTTTTTGTTCAGACTCAAGTAATTAATGTCAAATGATACTCTCCGTTATAAGTCAACTAGCAAGTTTCTTAGGGTTGTTCCCTTTCAGTTTAGACAGGACTAGTTAACGTCATGATCACAGATTTTATGTCTTCAGAATCAACTAATTCACCTAAACAATATGCTGACTCTTCGAAATATTTAACGTTGAAAGGTTGTCCACTCTTTGTTCAGACTGAACTAGTTAACGTTAAAGAGGTTGTTCCCTATTTGCTTAAGCTGAACTAGTTAACGTTTATATAATTGAGATGTTCTCGTGTGTTTGACGTCACTTCTACAATCAACGCTACGTCATGGCTTTTGCCAAGTTACAATATCACAGTGAAATGACGTCGCAAAAGATCTCGAGGAAAAAGTTTTTGGACGTAAATCATAAACTTTTGCGAATTTATAATGAAGCTATAACAAGATCTATGCATCAAAGTATTGAACTGTTTTCAATTTTTTTCATTTTCTCAAGTGAACTTTAACCAGCCTTCCAGTAATTTTGTGACATGCATTTTTGCAAACAACACGCTGCAAACGTCTCTTTGCCTCAATTTATATTTTTGTGTAGCCTCCCAAACGGGTAACTTCTGGACAGGTGGGGTCTACTCACACGCGGCTGGGGAGTTTGAGTGGATGGACGGGTCTCACTTCAACTTCACCCACTGGTACAGCGGCCAGCCCCCTGAGAGCTTCAACCACACCCTCAACTACTACATTGCTATGGGCAACCCCGCCTACGCTGCTTTCTACGCAGATGCCCCGGCATGGGTAGATGCCAATGGGGACGGCGAGTTTGGGATCATTTGTAAAACGTAATAAAACATCAATATTGTGGTTGTGTATGTTGTCTAGGTATCCCCTTAATACATTGAATGGGACAAGTTTCAATTTCGGATAATGGCAGTCTAAGTAAACCTAGCCTCAATATTACCCGTTTCACTCCTATACTGAGTCTAGAAAGACCCAGTAGAGGATCGCGTCAGCCCACGGAACGAATTGACCAATCAGAAATCATCTTACCAATCCACAATAGCCTGCCTTCACACGAATAACATTGGAGGGTCACAGGTCGCAGAAAGATCGGCTGACGCGATCCTCTACTAGGCCTTTCTAGACTCAGTATAGGAGTGAAACGGATAATATTGAGGTTAGGTTTACTTAGACTGGGATAATGGTTCTATCCCATATGATTTGTATTTAGAACTGGAAGAAAACGTCAATTGCATCAAACGAAACCCATCTGAGAATACCTCACATTTCAACTGTATCAAATACAAAAAAATCATTATGAAGCCACAAGCAAAGAGGTTAAAATCCAATGATTGTATTTCAATTTATTTCAAATAATCAGTTTCACAAATAAAGCCGTAGCTTGTGCCGGTAGCCACATTAGCCCATGCCCAGTCCGTATTGAGCGAGCTACTGGCCGGGTTCATCATGGCGATCCTGTAGTTGTACATATAGGACTCTGGTACAGGAGACCCGGTCTTCCAGTGGGTGAAGTTAACCTTGGTCATGTCTACCCAGTTCCAGTCTGCTGTCGCCATAGCGTAGTATCCGCCAGTCCAATAGGCAGCCTTGTGCTTGGATGTGCCTTTGATAGATTGGAAGAATATGTAAGTCCAACATTGTGCATAAAACCTTCCTGCATCTAGCTCTCTTTAGGCAATATCTTTCATTCAGCCTAACGCAACAGCAATTTGAACCTCCTTTTCTGCAGAATTTCTGCTCCGGCTGAAGGTCTTTTTTTTCTAAACATTCCTGACGTTTCGAGCAGCATTCCTATTTAGATTACATCAAAACGACACCGATACACTTAAAACGAAATATATTTCATGTTCTTCCCTTACACTATCTTGTAATATACGAATATATTATACTTTTTTTTCGCTGCATGTAATAAATAGAGGATACTTAATGTAGTTTTCCAAATACCAGGTTTATTTCATCGAGTGTCATGGGTAAAGTTGATATTTCACGAGTGGCGCAGCCACGAGTGAAATATCAACTTTACCCATGTCACAAGATGAAATAAACCTGGTATTTGGAAAACTACATTAAGTATTCTATTTATTATATGATTTTTAATGAAATATCTAATTAAAACGACTTTAAGACTTAAAAGTTACCCCCTTTTGTTCAAATGGCTGAAAGTAGTTCCGGCACCTGACCAGTGACGATATAATATATCGTCACTGGTCACAGTGAAAATATAATATATCGTCACTGTTGCCTGATAGACAGTTTATTTCACTGATAAAACCCAGTATTTCATCGCCGATCATATAATAATAGTTTTTAGTACACCATAGCTTGTTTAATTCAAGATTCAGATTTTGAATGTCAACATTCGGTGCTTTTATGGTAATTGGCTTATTTGAAGACAATGTTACTTTAGAAGATAAATAGTTGCGTTTGTAAAATTTCCGGGATTCATTGTTATTCAACACCCGTAAATTTAGTTTAAAACCGACGGCGTTATATAATTCATAAACTAACAGGAGCAAACCCGACTGAACAAATATCTTAAACTAGCCTAGACCATTGTGACGGTGACGTAATCATTATGACGTCAAAACCGTTGGCCTTTGTGACGTCGTGCCATGGGAACGGCATTCGAAAGAAACCGGCCGCATGGCACAAGGCGGCAAATTAGGAGAAACTTAGAAAATCATTTTCACTTTGCTTTAGTTTTATGTAACTAAACTTTCTTAATTGGCTAAGTTTCTCCTAATTTGCCGCCTTGTGCCATGACAACAACAACAGTAAAATGTGAATCGGGCACGAATATTGGGAGAATCAGAACATTTTAATGTTGAGGCGGACCAAATAATGTATCCTTTCGCGGTGATTCGCCTAAGCCAATTTACGGGTGTTCATTGCCATTTAACACTGGGAAATCCTTCAAATCAACCAATCAGAAACGAGTATTTACCGAAGTCATGTTACAATTAGCAATAGCAGTTCAACCTGTATTGTTTTTTACAATAGGTTAGTGATTGAAAAGATCTAAACATCATGAATTTGATATTTCAAAGTGAAAAGAATGAAGAATCTTTAGACCTCCAACCTAGGTATATTTAAACATATTATTTTTACCTGAAATAGCTTAGGTACAAGTTCTACAACTCAGATGATGAACCTTATCTCTCCCCACAGAGGCAGATCAAGAAACGTTGACTTAGCCTCTTTTCTATTTCGCTGAGTTTGTGGGATAGACCGCGGGAAGCCAATCAAAGTTAATTGTGCAATCAGCGACGCTGTTCTAAACCCATCATTTTGACTCTGGTATCATGGCAAAGGCGTTGTGATATGAACCACGCTTTCCACTCGATAAGCGTTGTAATTTGCTAACATTACTCAAATGGATTGTGGTGCAGTTTTTGTCTACCAGGGGAAACTCGGATTTAATCCTATTAAAACAGTAGTAAAATCAACGTTTTATGACTTGATCTACCTCTGTGGGGAGAGAATGCTTAATCATCACAAAGGCGTTGTTAAATGAACCATCCTTTCCACTCGATAACCGTTGCCATTTGCTTACATAACACAAATGGATTGTGGTGCAGTTTTTGTCTACCAGGGGAAACTCGGATTTGGTCCTATTAGAACAGTAGTAAAATCAACGTTTTTGTTACTTGATCTACCTCTGTTGGGAGAGAATGCTAAATCATCACAAAGGCGTTGTTAAATGAACCATCCTTTCCACTCGATAACCGTTGCCATTTGCTTACATAACACAAATTGATTGTGGTGCAGTTTTTGTCTACCAGGGGAAACTCGGATTTGGTCCTATTAGAACAGTAGTAAAATCAACGTTTTTTGACTTGATGTACCTCTGTGGGGAGAGAGTTAATGGACCAAGACTCACTGTTAAGTAGAGAGAGCTGTTTGACAAGGAAGGCTTGTTCCTCCTGGGAGTTGAGAGACACCAGGTCTGCACCCCGTCTCTTGCAGTCCAGTCTGGCTTGGTCCCATGTCTGCCCCCAACTAGCGATGTAGTAGCAGCTGTGGTGTCCCAAGTAGAAGGTCGGGGGACAAACTGGAAGTGATCAAAATGCAATTGTCTAGCTCGAGGTTCCTACAGACAGATGAACGTCCCCTTTCCCCAGTTCTCAAAATCTCTAAACGAATCTAACATAGAACCATCCTCTTCAGTTTAATATGATCTTGAGAGGAATACCAAATGTTAACAGCCAAGTAGTTTGAAAATAATTCTGTGAAAAAGAACATTATCCTTTTAAAACTGTGTCATGGAAACATAAGAAAATCAAAAAGAAAATATTATCAAACCCTAAAAGGCACATCTAAATGATATGGCAAGGCAGAATACCGAATTGATTTCAAATAGTTTTACAGTTCTGCTTCAGAAAAACAAAATCCAAATTGTTCCCATTGAAACAAAAGAAAATGGAATAGAACATTTTCTGAAACCCCCAAAAGGCACATCTACATGATTTGCCAAGGGAAATATTGAATTTGGGGATTATCTGGCCAATAGTGTTCTAGTAACGCAAAAAGGCTTACCATGTACTTGTGCGACCTGTGATCCGGCAGATTGCAGACAGACTCGTGAGTTGCAGTCTGCGGACTCACAGCACTCGTAGCAAGGAGATGGACTGTCCTGTATCTCCCTCCTTCCAAGGAGACCGAGGATTGACTGGGCACTTATGTATAGGTCACAGCGCTGTCATACAAGAATAGCAAGTTATTTTACCTACGATGGCAATCATATCTGCTGCATATTATCATTATTTGCCCTTGACTTTTTAATTTTATTTTGTGACGTCACGAGCTTTAAATACGCCGAAGACTTACAGGTACATTTTTATTATTTTCTTTCATTTGTCTCCTAAGTATAGAATTATATCCATCAATCGCACTCAGAAAATACTATGTTTAGGTATACTCATCAAGCGCTGGATTATCGAGGATGGGTATTACTGGCGTTAACTTGTACAATTACTCAATATCCTTGGAATACATATATGAGAATTACGATATTCATCCCAATTCGTTTGCTCAAGTGTTATAATGGCTATAATAGTTAATTTTGGTACAGAATATCAAATAAAAATTGCATTTAAAAAAATACCGATAGTAACACGCCGTCTTCTTATTTGAAAAAAGGATTACGACTTTTAACAAGTTTCAAATTCAATTTAAAGGGGTAGTAGCACGTTTTTTGAAAAAGTCATGTTTTGACGTTAATGCTAATGGTATAATTTTGATAGTATCAACAATCTCACTACACAAATCAATCATTTATAATCATTATAAAGATTCACATAGAGTCCATTGGCGGCCATTTAACACCTTTAATTCATTTTGTTTACGAAAAAGCAATCGCATGATTGAACATGACTTTATATATTCATTACTGCTTCACTTAGTTTGTCTTTCAATTGGAACCATTTATTTTTATTTCCCTAACATCACCTGCTACATGCACCGTGCTACTGTCCCTTTAAGTCACTGTTTACTCGTATAAAAATAAACGAAAAATAAAGTTCTAACCCGTTTTTCCTCACAGCCCATGTGGTAACGCTTAGCATTCGTTGCTACCTCTGTGAACTCTTGAGTGAAGCAAATCTGAATTTAAACAAAAAAATCTGAAATAATTCTCCACTTCAAGTTCGAGAAAGAAAAGGACATGCTGGAAAATCTGTAATTTCTTAATAAAAACTCGGTTTGATCAACTAACATTTTTATTTGGTAATCTAAACCTGAAAACATTTTGACTGTGTACATGTACGCAAAAGACTGTTGATTATAAAGTTTAAAATTCCTTTCTATGATGTTGATTTTCCCTAGTCACGACCCTTTTTCTTTGAAGGAAATTTAATTCCTACTCTTTGTCATTCTTTCACCTGAATCTTATGCTGTTCCTGGTTTCCAGGATCGATCTATATGCACCCGGCATTAATTTGAATTCTTAACAGAATATTCAAGATATAATAAAAACGTTAAGGTAACAGTCCTAAAGTGACATTTGTTTGATTTTGAAATAAGAACCACCCTGCGGGTTAGACGTTGATCATTATGACCTTCACATTCTAAGATAAAATCAAAAGTTGTGTCTTGACTAATTCTAAAACGATGGATACATAACGGAGATATGCCTTTGTTTGTATAGCATTTGATTCTAAATGAACAAGCCTCAGACAATCATTTATGAAAAAAGATAAGTTACCTCCCCTTCTCCACATATGGCCCACTTATCGCAGTCCAGAGGGGAGACGGCATCATGGCATTGGAAACATCTCACACCTGCAACTACATATTCACTAATAAAAGAACAACTCAACTTATATCTTCCAAAGTAAGTTGAAACCTAAATACGAAAACTCATATATGTATCTTCTTTGAGAGGCATTTTAGAAGTTGGGATGAAAATAATGCTGAGGAATATATGGATGACAACTTCTTTGTTCATTGTATGCGACGTTTCGACACAGATTCTTGTGTCGTTCTCAAGCAGAGGAAGAGTAATGAGCTAGGGGCATATATATAAGTAAATAATACAATGCACAGTGACAACAACTTAATGAAGAGATTAAATGTAATTAAACAGGGATGAGTGGTAGGAAACCAGTAATGTACGATGCAGTGCGTTAGATTTAATTGATAGAGGCCAGTGATGTACATGAGTGATTACAGTTAATTAATTGATAGAGGCCAGTGATGTACATGAGTGATTACAGTTAATTAATTAAGGAGAAGATCATAGGCTGACGGGATGAAGTAACCTTGATCGCGGTTAATTGATGGCTGAATCTTTTTGATTTCCAAAGCTTCTCTTAATTTTCGGAGTCGGTAATCCGGTTGATTGGTAACAAGGCATTTGGTTTCTGACCATTGTATTTGGTGATTGGGGTTGGCTTTGATGTGGTCGGATATAGCTGATTTGCTGTCCAAGTTGTTTACTGATCCATGACTGCAGCATTAAACCCACCACCCAACCGATCTCCTCGACCTGAATCAGCCCCCATGAAAATCGTCATCCCCTACATAGGAAAGCCATCTCACCATATCAGCAGACTACTCAAACAACAGGCCGGCATCGACACCATCTTTTCATCATCTCAAAACCTACAGAACCTTCTTCATGCCAATGGCAAAAAGCAATCAGCTTCCAACAACAACCCAAAAGGAGTTGTTTACAAAATAAACTGCGACTGTGGACATAACTACGTAGGTGAGACATCCAGGCCTATCAACACAAGACTAAAGGAACATCAAACATCAGTAAACAACTTGGACAGCAAATCAGCTATATCCGACCACATCAAAGCCAACCCCAATCACCAAATACAATGGTCAGAAACCAAATGCCTTGTTACCAATCAACCGGATTACCGACTCCAAAAATTAAGAGAAGCTTTGGAAATCAAAAAGATTCAGCCATCAATTAACCGCGATCAAGGTTACTTCATCCCGTCAGCCTATGATCTTCTCCTTAATTAATTAACTGTAATCACTCATGTACATCACTGGCCTCTATCAATTAATTAACTGTAATCACTCATGTACATCACTGGCCTCTATCAATTAAATCTAACGCACTGCATCGTACATTACTGGTTTCCTACCACTCATCCCTGTTTAATTACATTTAATCTCTTCATTAAGTTGTTGTCACTGTGCATTGTATTATTTACTTATATATATGCCCCTAGCTCATTACCCTTCCTCTGCTTGAGAACGACACAAGAATCTGTGTCGAAACGTCGCATACAATGAACAAAGAAGTTGTCATCCATATATTCCTCAGCATTATCATATATGTATATTTGCGACTTCGAAAACTCGTTATAATGAAACAAGATATTGAAATAGTAAGCACTCCTGATGCTAAACAAAATCCATTATTGCATTCTAATCGTTAACAGTCGTTTTGAAGCCCAAATATTTAAACAGAAAGAAAAAGCAAGTCTATACTACTCAAACTTATCGTAGGTCACTTCCTCTCTACATAAATACGGCATTTGTCTAAATCCAACATCGCAAAATCTACCAACCTGACTTAACCTGTCTCCGGATGGTGCTATTTCCATAAATACGGTAATTGTCTAAATCCAACATCGCCAAATCTACCAACCTGACTTCACCCGTCTCCGGGTGGTGCTATTTACATAAACACGGTATTTGTCTAAATCCAACATCGCCAAATCTACCAACATGACTTAAGATGACTCCGGATTGTCCTATCTACATAAATAGGGTATTTGTGTAAATCCAACATCGCCAAATCTACCAACCTGACTTAACCTGTTTGCGAATGGTCCTATTTACATAAATACGGTATTTGTCTAAATCCAACATCGCCAAATCTACCAACCTGACTTCACCTGTCTCCGGATGGTACCTGCCACATACAGGCTTGCAATCAGCAACAAGAGTGTAGGTAATACAGGTAGGAATGTCCTCATTGATGATTACAGGTGGCGCTCAGAGTCGACAGGTGCCCGCTGACTTATCTCTACTCTGTGTACCTTTTGTAGAAAGATATGTTCCTAACCACTGACCTCATGTGAATTCAACTTCTTAGTTTTATGTTCATTGCGTGCAAATTCGACTAATATTAAGTTGGCTATTAACTGCTTGTAAATTTCAACTCTGTGTATAGTCGATGAAGTTTAGAGTTAGTAATGCAACATTTACTGCATCAAATATTATTCTTCTCACGAGATAAAAATTAGGTTCAAAGCAATGTGCAGACAAACTGTATTTTAATGAAGTGAATCATTAAACAACCCGAGCGTCCTTTCCTTTCCAAACTCTAACAGCCGATACAGACGTTCAAATTTTGAATATATGTTTCTTAACATAAGCAAAAGAAAAATTAGTACATAAGTTGATTATTTATTACGTCAAATCATACATTTGAACCCCAGGAGGGCATATCGAGATCAGTGGGCGGATAGCATTGGAGGACTTTTTTGGCAAGTACTATACTTTATTTTACCATTCGTCTTACCGTCTGTTTTCTCAACCTGTCCCATATCTGCCTAGATCATCTACTCTCTCGATGGAAACATATAATTGAATAACATTTTTTGAAAACGCGATAAACCTAAATTCACCCACTCAAAACATCGACGCTACATTGATTCAACAAGAACATAGGATCAGCATCATCGCCAGGCAGAAACCCTAGACGGTGACTCAGCAGAAACTGAAATTTTGATCTCTTATGGAAGTCGATTGTTGAAATAGACAAGGTTTTGAACTCGGTATTTTAAATTTGACCAATCATGGTCACCTCCGTCTAGGTCGAGGAAGTTTTGACGATGTTGAGCGTGAGCCCTTAGCTGTAGCGGAGGAGAGGGTTATTATTATATTCAAACGTTCAGTTACGGATCACATCTCTAAACAGTTTTAAATATTGATTATATTTCACCACCACTGGACTCATTATTTTATCGTGGTGTGGTGGTTTGTGAGCCTCGGCGACCCCGAGAGCTATGCCAGTTGGAGCTTACATTAGGGCTGCAACGATTCACTTGTGCTTCGATTCGGTTCGATTTTCGATTCTAGTCACTCGATTCGGTTCGATTTTCGATTCTAGTCACTCGATTCGATTATTTTCGATTCGATTAACAGATCTGATAAAATACAATTATTTAGGTATAAAAATGAAAAAATTGTTACAAGAAGATTTATTCTATTGAATTCTGTTGAATTGGTTCCGTTGTGTTAATGGACAGCTTTTGGACGGAGGTTTTTTTCAGTTTGTGTGTGGTAAATCAGAAAGTTTTTATACAAATTCTGCCATGAAAATGATATCTGCCATCTCGGTTCGATTTTCGATCAACAAACTTCGATTCGATTCAATTGATTCGGTTCGATTCTCGGTGCATTGAACAGAATCGTTGCAGCCCTAGCTTACATGCGCCTGCTAGGACCACCCAAGCTGGACAGGTCGACGGGTAGAAGCCATACCAAATGCGAGTCCTTCTAAAACCAGCTTTCTATCTCTCATAATGTCTTTCTTTCCGTCTTTTCTCTCATCCTTTCGATCACTTTCTCCCTGATCTGTCTACTTACTTTTGGATGGCAACATACACGTGTTTAATAACTGAAATATTGTTCAAAACACGTAAGACATCAACTCACTCACTCAGTGATTATTTTCAAATTCCTGTGCAGCCAACGTAGCACCTATCGGTATCTTCGTTGCGTCTGCTTTGGCAACTTCGTAACTGGCTCAAATCACAAAGCGTGAGCTACTAGTTATATGACGCTCTTGTGAATATGATTGGCTGAAATTTCCAAAGAGTGGACCTTGTTGTTGATGTCAGCCTGGCACGTGCCTTGTTTCCTCAAAGTAAGCGATCACGATAGACCTGTTACGTTCTCACTGCATGTCTCGAGGAAACTGAACAACTTTTCCAACAGCCTCGGAATTAGAATTGAAGTTTTTATAGTATTTTCTCTTGATTTGACAATACCTTTTTTCAAACCAAATTTGCCAAGATGCCAACAAGTCGTTCGCAACGAGAAGGGCTTGCGATGGATCCCAAAACACGCATTCCTTGTCCTTTTCTTTCTGCCTTCGCAGATATGTACGTTCCTTCTATGAAAGCCATTTCAACCAGAGATCTTCACACAGAATACAAACATTATGTGTCAACCAAAACGTCTGATGTAAGATTGATACATATTTCAGAAAGTTTCTCTCGTTTCGGAGTTCAGTTTGGTGTCGTAGCTGTACATAGGAAGTTTGTAAAGTATAGTTATGGATACAAGGGCTATTTAGTGCGAAGGATTGGGAGAAATATGCCTAGGGCAGAAGGCATTTCACCTCCTGTTTTTGGCCTTCCTCTTGATCATGATCTTCGAAGGTATAGCACACGTCGGAGCGTTTTGGACCGAAGGAACAAAGCTGATCAAACCTCAAGTCCAATTCTCGTGCCAGTGAGTACCCAAATTGGTAAAGGGGTATTTGCCACCCATGATTATGCCCCTGGTCAAGAGGTCTGCGAGTGTGTTGGACAAATAATTAGCAAAGAAGAGGCTGAAGTTCGGCATGTGGAATATGAAGGTTTAGGCCTTTCTTACAGATTAATAGAATTTGAAACTGGGTACGGCTCAAGCTTGTGTTGCTTAGATTGTCATCGAAATGCTGATGGGGACCGAATTGACCCTGATAGTAACCTTGGCGGCAATATAAATCACTCTTGTCATCCGAATTGTAAACTTGTTAAAAGAGTGAGGGATGGTCAGACTCGTTTCATGGTAGAGACGACAACAGCAGTCTGTGAGGGAGCACAGTTCTTGATGAAGTACAGTGAATACAAGCCTGGGGCCTCGACCTTCATTAGGGATTCCTGATTCTGTGCTGTGGAACTCGGAAAAGCAAGTAGCAAATTCTAAATTAATGCATTTAGCAATGTTATGCACAACTTGCATCAAATTTGCCTTCTTGTTCATATTGTTGATATAAAAGACATCAAGCTAGAAAATCTCTCTTGATTGTACGGTTTTACTACTGTAGATTTCTTTTTTCAAAAGTGATTTAGGTTTCCCCGCTACAACGCCAAACAGGGGACAATGACTTCAACGGCGTTTGCCCGTATGTACGTAGGCTGGATTCTTGTAAAGGCGATACCTCAACCGCTGCACCTAATATCTTCACAAACACCAGTCACTTTGGGTGAACTTTAAAGGTCACCACTGCATTTAATAATCTTTTGAAACTCATGTTGACGCGATGTTGCAATATCTTATGAACCGTTGCACCCAATATCTTCAAATTTGGTCACAGCCTTCATTTAGGGATGAGGGATACCAGTCACTTTGGGTGACCTCATTTTCAAGCTCACAGAGGCATTTTGGCCCATTTGGAAACTCATGTTAACGCAATGGTGCGTTATCTTATGAACCTTTGCACGCAATGTCTTCAAACTAGGTAACAGCTTACATTTGGGGACTTGATTTGATTTTTAGCTCGTCGTCCGTAAACTTTTGACACGTTAGACTTCTCCTCATAAACCATATACACTAGAGAGCTGAAATTGTGTGTACAGGCACCTTGGCATATGGGGATTCTAGTTTGTAACTTTTTTGACCCTGTGACCCCAATTAAGGGCCACAGGGGCCACGCCCTTAAAACCTGTGTTCGTCTTCTTCTCCAGAACCAATGACTCTAGAGAGCTGATATTTTGGTGTGCAGGTACCTTGGCATGTTGGGATTCTGATTTGTAACTTTGGTGACCCTATGACCCCAATTAAGGGCCACAGGGGCCACGCCCTTAAAACTTATTTTCATCTTCTTCTCCAGAAGCCCAAGAGAGCTGAAATTTTTATCTTTTTCTCCAGAAGCATAAGGCCTAGAAAGCTAAACCTTTGTGTATAGACTCCTTGACTAGTGAGGATTATAAATTGTAGCTTTGGTGGCCCTGTGGCCCCTAATAAGGGCCTAAGGGACCATGCCCTGAAAACCTATTTTCATCTTCTCCAGAAGCAGAAGGTCTAGAAAGCTGAAACTTTGTGTGCAAACTCCTTATCTAGTGCGGATTATAAATTGTAGCTTTGGTGGCCCCATGGCCACTACTAAGGGGGCACCACATTGGCCACACCCTATAAAGAAATCAAATGTAAAGCCTGATGAACTACAGAGCCCATGGCTCTAATTTTCAAGATCACCACGGCATTTTGGCCACTATGGAAATTCTCATTTACCCCATGTCTTGGGAACAATTGATTAAACTCCATCCGAGATCAGCTTGACAGGAAGGAGAAGGTTGAGAGATTGGAGGCGCAAGTATCTTGGTCAAGCAATTCGGAAGTAGACTGCCCAAAAGGTCGACAGGACATACTCTTCACATTAGTTTGTTTCTACGATCTTGGCAGAGGATGATGCTCTGAAGAAGAATTGGATGACTTTCAGTTTCAGCATATGCACAATAAACTGCAGCGACAATGAGTTTTAATACGATCTTTGCACGGTGGATGATGCTTTTTAAAAGGAATTGAGTGACTTTCAGTTTCAGCATGTGCTCAACAAACTGCAAAGCATCAAGCTTATTAACACTTCATTGAAAAGAAGCTAGCAAATAGCAATCAATATATAAGTTAACGTCAATGAGTGTTGTTATCAGCAGTTAGTCGTTAAAATCATCTTTCATTAAGTTTCAATGCAAAATGTACATTTCTGAGCATTGCACAACTCTCTATCCGCCCGGATTGGTAATATCATAGATTTGTGACGTCATCATCAGATAGATCATTAGCATTGTGATTCTTGACTGTGTTATTACATTGATCAAATCCACGATCCAAATAGAATCTAGGAAATAACAGTTGATCTCCCACAAGCGATAAGCCTTGTGAAAAAAGTTTTGGTTGATAGGGTCGCGTTCCACTTTTTATTCGTATTTTTTCCTCAGCCAATGACATGTCCTTTTGCAATGAGCCTGAACAAAGACCCAACAGTCCCTTCATCCAGGCACTGCAAATATCGTTCTAGTCAAAGTCATTTTTCTTGTTTGATCGTGTATTCTATATGCTGATTTCATGGTCATACTATATTGGTTGTCAAACAAATATTTGTAGATTCATTTCATTTGTAAACTCAAGACTCTCTGCTAAGAATATGAAGAAACTAAGCTATCTATAAATCTTCCCTGAGATCAAAAACATTTCGAAAAGTGTGTGATTGAGAACTATGAAGCTGTGTTTTTAACTCAAATGGGTCTAGTTTCAAGTTTATTTCAACAAATACAGGTACAATGCATATAAAAGTCAAAGATACGATACAAATATATACAAAACAAATGATTATACATATATTATCATACTAAAGAACTGAAAGGATTTCGATTTTCTATGTACTATATAAAGTATAAAATTGAAACAAATGATACATTTAACAACACAAGGCAGTCTTGTCAAGCAATGAAATTATTTTAAGAATCAAGTTTTCTTTTCAAAATACCTTTTAGTTTAAAAAAACTTTTCAAAACTATTCACATATTTTAACATAAATTGCAGCCCTTAGAAAGCACCAGAACATGGCTTATATCGATCAGATATTAAATTCACCATAATGACGTATCATATCACATCTCAAAAAATGAATTAGAGGTTTGTATGAAATTATAATCTAAATAGGGCACCTTTTATTTAAAAATATTCACAAAGTCATCAGATTTTCTTATCTATTTAAGCAGGTATTCAGGCAGCTTTGACATATCGTTGAAATCAAGTCCAATTACAAATATGTAGGTGTGTAACTTCCTTTCTTTTCAAAGTATCATAAGTAAAAGCAATTAAGTTACCTCTTGAACGCAACAACCAAACATACATAAAGGTTTTATGGTAATAAAAAGGTTTTCCTCTGATAAGACCTGCTTCGGATTGTATTATGTAAGAATATATATATCTCATATCAATTGGATGTCACTTTAGAGGCATTCAGGGGATAAAGTATAGATTTCATTTGCAAATGGTATACTATATACACAGGTTCCTGCAGGACCATGAAATTAAGATTTGTAAAACCCAAGCTTCGTTAACCAGGATTTTACAGCATCGAGGTTGTTATCCATCCACTTGATATTGGACTCTGTACTCTCCACCGCCTGCTGGAAAGCTCTGGTCCCCGAGCCGAGGTCAGGATGGGTAGCAATGAAGGTTCGTAACTGGAAAGGTAGCAAAATATGTTTTGAAGACAGTGCTGCATCCCAAAAGTATGATCACCTACATGAGTGTCAAACATGTTAACTCTCTGTCAGTCAAACTGTAGTTATGAAGGTTCGTAGCTGGAAAGGTAACAAAAAACAATAACTTTTTTGTGAGGGACAGTGCTGCATCCCAAAAGTATGATCACTTACATGAGTGTCAAACACGTTATTTTAGCAACACCGGAGCAAAAAGGGTTCACAATTGGAAAGGAAACAAAGTATTTTGTTGACAACGCTGCATTCCGAAAGTATGATCACTTACATGAGTGTCAAACATATAACTTTTAGCTTCTATTAGCCAAACAGAAGTAACAAAGGTGATTAACTGGAATGGAAACAAAGTATTTTGTTGCAGACAAAGCTCCATTCCAAAAGTATGATCACCTACAGGAGTGTCAAATAATTTATCCGTAGCTTTTTTCCAGCCGACGTTTTGATACAATTAAGACCTTAATTTCCCTATATTGAGGAACATATGCTTGCTTCATCTTGCTTCATTTTGTTTACACATGATCTATTTTTTGGGTGCGCCTTTTTATTGTGAAAAGAACATCGATTGACAATGTCATTTTGGAACAAAGGATATACATGTTCGAGTTTACTGAAGTTAAGTACCCTGCCAAACGTCATTTTGTGTGTGCTTTTATCATGAATTAGACATAGGACTCTCAACATTTACTACATTAAAACTCTTCTGGGTGGGGAACTCCGTCCCTCCCTCTGGGTGTACTAATTTGGAATGCTTTGTAAACTATATGTAAGCCATTGAATTTGATTTCATTGAAAATTGAATTCTGAATCGACCATTTTGTACAAAATATTTAGTTTGACCCCTTGCAACAACTAACGAAGCTAAGTTTGCCACTATGTAACATTTTCATGTTTACCTCTTGTAGTTGCAACCTCGTATTGAAGGAAGAAGTTATCCCTTTCACTAATCTTGGGAACGCAAAGAAGGCCGAACCAAATCTGCAAATGAAGTTATGATACTTATGATACCACAAATTTTCGTTTTAAACAACTCAATTCAATGGAATAATGAATAATCACTTTAAAATACAAAATATAGAGCCATTGGCTCATCAGGCTACATATCAATTTTGCTTATGGGTGTGGCAGCTGTGGTTTCCCCCCTTAGTAGGGGCAAACGGGGTCACCAAATGTAAAATTTAGAATCCTGATTACTGAAGGGTCTAAATAAATGTTTCAGCGTTCTGGACCTGTAAGCATCTGGAAACGACAGAAATAGGTAGTAAGGGCATAACATCTGTGGGCCTTATCAGTTGTCTGTACATAATATTTCAGCTTTAAGGCCTTATGCTTCTGGAGAAGAAGCCGAAAACGTACGAAGTTTATTGACAGATGGATGGAACGGACAGGCTAGATGAGTTAAAAATAAGATGTCAATGCCATCCTTTACAGGCTTGCTTGTGTGCGCTTTCTTTTTGATACCAAACATGTCCTTCCTGATAAAAACGTATCTCTCGCCGGTGGTGATATATGTTAACCTGTGCATTTACAGGCATTGAAATGTCGGTATTAGAAGAGCCTGTAGCAAGTATCCCACATCTGCGTTTACTGATGATTAACTCGATAAATCATATTATCGGCTTGTTAAATAGAGGGTAATAAGAGACATTTCTTTTAACATATATCAGGGTATTGTAGGAGCTACTCGAATACAAATACGCTGATGTTGCATAATGAGCTTACTTACTCTTGTCTTATGTAGTTCCAGTTATTCCTGAAGAAGTTCCAGGCTAGACTGAGACCAATTGGGCTGGAAGCAACAGACTGAAGAACCTCGAGAGAGTCCTGTTTCCTCACGTAATCCCGGGATAAAGCTCTATTCAGCAACCTGTACAGTGGACAATCACAGATTTGAATAATAAAATGATAACAATCAAATCACAAATTATTAATGAAAACGATGATGGCAGCTAATTACTGACAATATGAGATGAGATGCACTTGCAGCTAAGCTTCGCTGAATATAAGGGGGTTGGAAATATACGTATCAATGTCATTGATGAAACTTGTAAACTGCCTTGATTTAAAGGCTGGGTTGGTTGTTCGTTGGTAGATAATACTGCACTGATTCCGGGGTTTTTTCAACATCTATTTGTAAGCATGTACAGAACCGGCCCTACGGAACTTGCATATGATATTCATTAATATCTAGCATTTCCTACGCCCCGCTTGTCACTTCCTGTATGTAGGTTGTTCGCCAAGTCTTTCGTAACTTTGTCGATTATCGACTTCTCAAGAATTGTTAAGTCTAGGAAGTTCAAATCTTATAGATAACTGTTCTAACAAAGACAATAATTTAAAGATTGGTGACACCAAATATACATAATGCACTGTAGATCGTGGTTATTCTGTAGCTCCTACCAAATGTTGAAGTGAGATTATTATCCGAGTAAGTGTGTCATATGACTTTAACGGACCAGAGCGAGGGTTATACACAAATATGCATGAGTTTCCTAAAAGGCAAATGCTACACTTCCAAGAGTTATGAATTTCTTTATTACCGATTCAATTCCATTTTATTATCTAAGACATATCCAGAAAAGGGACAGCATTCCTTGCTACGGCTAGCAATAGTGACGTCACAGGAGTAAAAATACGGGAACTCGAGCTACAACAATCTTTGCTAGGCAAAAGTGATCAATGCACCATGTGCATATTGAAAATATGTAACTACTTATTTTCAACCCTACGGGTAATGATACATTTTACACCCTAGTGAAGTAAACAGAGCAAAGATCTGGTTTGTGGAGCGCGGTGGTGTAGTGGTTAGCGTGCTGCCCTATCACGCGAAAGACCCGGGTTCGAATCCAGGTGAAGACACCAAAGATTTGTGACCTGGGCTTTACACCGTGTTGTGTCCTTGGGCAAGGCACTTTCATCCACATTGCACTCAGTCTACCCAGCTGTACAATTGGGTACCTGAATACGGGAAGTACGGACCTATGTGGTCGCGCGAAGCGCTTAGTAGCGGCTCTGAAAGTACAATTCCTTCAGGGTGATAATGTACAGCCAATGAGCAGTGCTTGCACTGGATATTAGGCTTAAAAATGTTCATTATTTATTATTTTATTTATTATTAATAACCTGTTGAGGATCCAGGGTTGACCGGAACAACTCAAGGCCTCTAGAAGCTGTGTGGACTCGGCTGGGTCTCTTGTTGTCTGGTACTGTTTAAAAGCGAAGTCCCATTCTGTGATACCTCCACTGCCGATAGCTGTACAATAAACCGTTTGTCTCACTACTGGATCGATACTGAAAACCAAGTCATACATTACCATTTCAAGTGTTTTATTTTTCAAGATATAATACATAACACATATTACGAAAAAAAAACAAGATGAACAAACAGGTTTTAGATGTCTGATTGTACTTGAAAAATAAGTACATATCTGTGGTGTTGCCATTGTCGGTACGATATACAGTTTTTCTCACTACTGGGTCAAAACTGAAAATTAATTTAGTTGTAGCATATTAAAGATAAAGACATGAAATGACACGTTCGTTGCCAATACTAACAGCGTGATTAAGCAAACGACATCTGACGTCACATTTGATCAACCCATTAGAATTAGATATACATAATCTAGAATTCCTCTCAAAGAGGTAAAACGATATTGATTGGATATAGAAATAGAACCATGAAATATGGACCAGTTAAAACAGAGTTTACGTGGGATTTATCTATGGAGGGAGAGAATTCTTATATCCAAAAAAGCTTCTCGTAAGATTAAATATTCAATCTAAATCCATCTCAAATGTATCAGAAATAGAACCAAGAATATGAACCGTCTGTAACAGAGATTAGGTGGGATTAATCTATAGAGGGAAAAAATCATATATCGATCAAAGCTTTTCGTCAATTTTAATGTTCAATCTAAATCCATCTCAAATGTATCTGAAATAGAACCAAGAATATGAACCGTCTGTAACAGAGATTACGTGGGATTAATATATGGAGGGATAAAATCTTATATCGATTAAAGCTTTTCGTCAATTTTAATGTTCAATCTAAATCAATCTCAAATATATCTGAAATAGAACCAAGAATAAAGACCATGTGTAACAGAGTTTACGTGAGATTAATCTATGGAGGGAGAGAAAGCTTTTATCGAAAAAAGCTTCTCGTAAGATTAAATATTCAATCTAAATCCATCTCAAATGTATCTGAAATAGAACCAAGAATATGGACCATCTGTAACAGAGTTTACGTGGGATAAATCTATGGAGGGAGAACATCTTATATCGAAAAATACTTTTCGTAAGATTAAATATTCAATCTCAATTAATCTCAAATGTGTCTGTTCAGGAAACTCACGGGTTGTTTTCCACATTATTCATCCACTCCTTGTACAAGCGAGTAGCGCTCTCAACACATGACGTCACACCAGAGCTACAGGCAGTTCGAACTGCACTCGTCCTCAGAAATCTGAAAAACAAGTGTTAAACCTATTAAACTGCTAAACTGTTTTCAAATGTGCTTAATCAGTTGACCAATGGACAAAGTTTGTATTTTCTGCCAGAAAAATTGCCCCGAGTATGTTCAAATTTAGCGAACATACCATGAGCATACCATAATATTTCAATTCTGGTGCTGAATTTTCCATCTTACCAAATAAATGATATAAGTCCATATTTTTCCAAATTCAAATTTGTCTTCGCAAAAAACGATTGCCAAAAGCAACATTATATGTACAACAGAAATCAGTTCTTTTCAAAACTTCTAGATCTTTTTGATGTGGATGTATATGTACAAATTGAACTACTAACAGAAGATGAAATGCTGTTTCTTTTTTTCTGGAGGAGAAATACCAATAACTAACCAAATAGATGAAATGCCATGGAGATGTATGATAATCTTTGCAGAAAATACCTATATTCCTTATGCTCTCCTCGCACTAGTGTACATATAAGATATATTTCTTTTTACATATTATTTATTGTGAACATGTTATAATTATGTGATGAAAATTGATTTATGTGCAATGATCTTCGGATTGATATCTGGAGGAAATAATGGGATTCATTCATTCATTATCAGATGATGATGACAATACTTACGACTCCAGATGTGGTGAGCCTGTATTATTCATACCAAGGCTGTTAAAGGCGTCCTGGTTGATACTTCTCGTGAATTCCTGGGAAACAAGAAAAACTGCCAGCTATCATATATGATCATATCCACAAAGAACTCAAAATGATTCTCCGTCAATTTACATTCAGTCCGTCAATTTAAATTCATTCCGGCATGGTAAAATGGAAGTATTCATAATGATATTCTTTAACTTTATGTTTAATTATTCAATTAACTCTCGAAAGGTACTATCCATCTTAAGCTTATCACTTTAAAGGTAAAACTAACAGGCCCAAGAACATTTAAACAGCACTCCTTACAAATATTTTCTTTGAAGGGTTGTAAAATGCCCCGGGGCTGGTAGAGTCTACGGGTACGTTTATGTCTATTGAAAACCACTGGGATATAGAATGTAATTCCTTCATGTACCCACATTCACTTTAATACATGTAACATCAACAAGCGTATGTTTGTAATTCACTATGTTTGAATAGACAATCACACAAAAACTTGAATATCCCTGAAACGTTTTCAATTTTGAAATTAACCGTCAATACCAACCTGAAACGCCCCGTAAACGTCAGTTAGTGATAACATGGAGCTAACGTATCCCAATTCCGTGTTAGCGGCCTTCCAAGGGACGTAATCCATTTCCTTGTTCAAGTATTCAGCTGTTTCAAGAGCAATATCCTGGGAAACCATACCTGCTCTTATGTTTTAGAAAGGTAAGTGATAAACGATTAATAAATACAGAATTAAGTAATTATTACATTTTTGAAAAATCTAAAACAAACATTAAATGTGATTTTTTTTTAATTTCCCCAAATATTAATATAATTTACCTTAATTATGATAAATATTTCCAAAATATAAATATATTAAAAAGAATAATTGATATTTTCCAAAATATATATTAAACCAATTAACGTTTTGTCATTAAATTATCATTGACATGTTTCTACTACGTTTGCCTTTTTGACTCGTAAGGAATATATTCAAGTTTTTTAAATTGGTTTGCAAAATATGTGAGTAATTCATCTTTACAGAATCTATATTAATGAACGTATTTCAACACTGGTTAACATCCAGTTTTGATAAGATCAAAAAGAATTCTTGGAAATCTCAAAGAAAATTTAATCGTCACAAAAGTTTGAGGTATAATATTAAGGATACCTACTTTGCTAGATTCCATGCATCATTGATAATCTGAGCGCGATTGACTGGGTGGATGACCTGAAACCCAAAAGTCATGACCATTTACACACTTTATTTTGCAAAAGATTCTCATATTTGCAAGTGTTTCTACATATATGTTGAGCTAGAATTGTGACTCTTAACTATCAACGATATTCAATAACACATCTGCAACGCAGCGCTTAAAACTTCAAATAACAAATCAATTATATTTGAAAATAAGAAATAGTTGATTTATTCTTTATTTAAGTAAATCTAGATATGCTTACAATTCGACTTGAAATCGTGATTTCATATTTTTAAACGGCAAGATGTTAGTTCGTCATCGAAAAATATAACGTTTCATTTTACAAATTTGTTTTACGTTGTGGCAAGTCGGTAGTAAAATGAAGTATATGTTGATTGAGTCTGATTCCATTAATCATTTTATGATCATGCTCAATTTTATTTGTCCTATGAATAACAAACGATTTCTTTTTTTTTTAGTTTTACAGTACAGTGCCAGTCAAAAAAATTTTGAGCGGTTCATATGCCGGATAAGCAACCCCACTGCGATGTTGTAAGAGCATGTACTGGAATTCAGGAACGTCATTTGAAATTGGCTATCTTGAATAACGAGAAGGAAGTTCATTTACCTTTTGAATGATAGTTTCTGTGTACATTTAGGTAAAAGCTCTTTAACAATCTAAATATACATGAAAATATTTCAACACGTGAACTTTACCTAATCAAGCTACCTAGTCCGATAAAAACCAGGTTGAGTCCACTGTCAAAATTAATGTGCCAATAAAAAGAGATATTTTTAAAACAAATCTTGTCGTATATTTGCAATAGTTTCCCTCATCATCTAATGTGGAACAACATGTTTATGACAATTAAGGTAATTTTTGCAAGACACGTCAAGTGAGTATGATAATAATATATTTATAATAATTTTTGAGAATTAAGTCTCACCATGTGGTCGGTCTTGAGTTGGTTAATAAGGGCCCGCCAGTTCTGTGTATCGTAGTTCACTCGGTAATATCCGGTCTGCATCGGATTACCCACAATCCAACCGCTGCTGTCTGATTGGTCAGGAAGCATGGTACTCGTGATGTCAACTAAAGAAACAGAGTAAATAAACTCAATTCAAATGCATATCATGAGTAGGTGGAAAATTAAGCAAGGTGGTATTTACTTCGTTTAGTTACAGTGCAACATCACTTTGTTACAATGTTTCAATACTCGAAAAGTTGGCGTGGACATTTTTATCATTATTGAACGTTGAGTTAAACATCTCTGTAGGGAGATCCAGGAAATGGTACATATTCATTACATATATTATGGTCAAATATATTCACAACAATGGCACACTTACGAATTTTTTAAAACATCAATAACGCATAGTTACTCATATCTCTTGGTCTTGCATACGATCTGCTCTATGGTATTCTAATATATTTGTTCTCAGTTAAATTAAGTTCATGTACCCTCAAAACTCATGTGCCCGAAAAATAACAAATTAAATCTTTAAATGAAATTCCTCTCCCATATTGCCATAAGAAGATTTACTACCTTCTCCCGCAGATTTCCTCATCCATACGACATCAGAATCGGTCTTGTTGAACTTCTTCTCCTCGCTACTGGTGTAGGTGAAGGGGATCTCCCATCTGTAGCTGGATCGGTAAATTGGTAATATTTCACTATTGCAGCTTACCCAAAATGTCTTCCCTATAACTTTAGTGGTAATGCATCCTGTCTCAGGACACAAAGTATACGCTGACGCTCCAGTGTATACGTTGTACCCTGAGACAGGGTGGTGTAAATGGTGTTCAGGAAAAGTTTTGAACACGGTTTTGAATGCCTTATTGCTCCCCCGTTTATTCAGTTTGATTGTAGGAAAGACGATCCTTAAACGCCAATCCAAAACATTGAAGAAAACTTCAGACGCGCTAGAAGAAATTTTCATATTAGATCTGGATTAAAGATGTTTACAAAACTTGACTTACATATACATACTTTCCAAATATTCATTACTAATAAATATGTTTGTAAACGTTTGTCAAATATCAAATATGTAATGTCTTTGATCCTCAATAACTAAGTTATAGCTTTTCCAACTCGATCGTATTGGATAATTTCGTAAATGCATTATCTTATCTTAGCTTAAATTGGGATTTGAAAAACTGAATGTACTTAATGCTAAGTATTTTTTTTATTACCGCCCAGTTACGCAAGTTAACCCAATTCCCTTAGATACATTTTCAATAAAATATAAAACACATTGGTAGCTTTGTTTTCAAAGCCAAGACAATGTTCAAAACAAATCTTAAAACATACTTGAATGGAGAAACATATTTCCCCGGATCGACGGCAGAAGGGTCCTGTAAGTATCGCTGTTGGGATATACGTAGACGGTCACTTCCTTCTCTTGTTACCATGACAACCGGATAGTTCATTTGAAGCAGCCAGGTATCCATTACATTCTTAACGTCAATAGTCTTTCCGTCGGCAACCGCTTGCTGTGAGCAATATTAACTAATTATTGTTATCAATACATTGATTTGCGCGCATTGGTTTAACTGGTTTTATCTCCACTGAATCTGAATTCTTTAAAAACAACGCCTAAAATAAGGAACTTCGTGCAACATCATAATGAATTGATATAATTAAAACTTATAAATTACAATGACATTTTCATATTGATGCATTAATAATGAGATTTCATCAACTTGAAAATTTCATTATAATTGATATCAAAAACAAAAGCGCAAAACGAAAACGAAATTTGGACCATTTATGAGACTTCACCTGCTCATTGTCTCTTTGATTTATATATCATTTATCTTAAGGGGCAGTAGCACGTTTTAGGGGGAATATAAGGTGTTGTCAGGAAAATGAAAAGTAATGGTTCCAATTGAAAGACAATGTATTTAAACTAAATGGAGCAGTAATAATTCAAATATATATTGTAAAATTTAGCCATGCGATTCCTTTTTCTTACTCAAAATGAATTAAAGGTGTTCACACAAAAATGGCCTCCAATGGATTTCATGTGAATCTTCAAACTTTGTCCTCTGACTATGGATGATTGACTTGTTTAATGAGATTTTTGACACTGTCAATATAATACATTTAACATTAACTTACAATTATCAGTGAAAATTTTAAAATATAAAGTTATCAAAAAACGTGCTACTGTCCCTTTAATGACCTTTACACATAAAAACATAAAATAAATATTGGAATATGTAAAATTCTATGTTGATCAATCCAATCATTTCATTGCAAGTACAACCTGCTATCGTGAAATGTAACAGAGATACATTTTAACAACCCGGTATCGGTGAATGCAACAGAGATTTCAAAACCTAAAGAAAACCCATTGTACCCTTTCTTTTGCACACGAGTATAAACTTACCTCAGTCATGGCCTGCCACAGAACGTCATGGAAAGCAGAATCGTATGCCATTTTGTTGAGATACCTCTGTAAATAATATGTTAAGTTAAGCATCAATTTCATTTAAAATATTAGGGTGTGAAATTCAAGTTCTTGATCTAAAGGCATATCAATAATTGTTACAAAGCTGCGGGATGTGTTTAAAATCATCAATCCGTCTAGAATGAAGACCATGTATATCGGGATATTTTAAAATAAATGCAATCAATCAAACATACCATATGATTAAGAATTAATGGATGAAATTCTTCAAGGGCATTTAGAAGTTGGGTAGTGATACAAGAAAATGATATGGATGTCAACTTCTTTATTTATATCACACGACGTTTCTGGGCTAGTTCTTGCCCCTTCTTCAGGTGAGTAATGAGCATGGTGGCAGATACAGAATATATAGTAGCAGGAAGCCAGTGAATTCAATTATGTACAAACATATTTGGATGACAAGGTTCCAAAGAACCAGAGTTTTCTTGAAAATATAATATTTTGAGTATAGTCATAGACGTTAAGGGTAATATTACTTACAGTCAGTCCACGTTTAAATGTTTCTTCACCGAGGAAAAACTGCATCATTCGAATGATTGCATTACCCTGAAATGAAATGTTTAAATTAAATTACCTACATTGTATTTACGTTTTCTTTCGGTCTTGTAAGTATATCCCTCTTCATGTTATCTGACATCAAAGGGGCAGTAACACGTTTTAGGGGGAATATAAGGTGATGTCAAGAAAATGAAAAATAAGGGTTCCAATTGAAAGACCATGTATTAAAACTAAATGAAACAGTAATAATTCAAATATATAGCGTAAAGTTTAGTCATGCGATTCCTTTTTCTTACACAAAAGGTATTAAAGGTGTTCACACAAAATGGCCGACAATGGACTTTATGTGAATCTCCATACATTGTCCTCTGACTATGGATGATTGGCTTGTGTTATGAGATTTTTTACACTGTCAAAATAATACATTTAGCATTAACTTACAATTATCAGTGAAAAAAATAAAATATAAAATTATCAAAAAACGTGCTACTGCCCCTTTAAGCCCTAAATATGAATGTCACTGTCTGACGTAATGTGACATTATCTTAAAGATTGCCTCAGGTGCGTCATTTTATTTAGACATAAAAATGAAGCTTATGTCTCGAAGCATTAAAAGGCTGGATGTAATTATTATAATATCGTCTTTGTGAAATGTTCCAAGTACTTTATAACATAATTGACACCTACCGTATTCGACCCATTAAGCGCCCTGCTTCAATAAGCGACCCCCAAAGGTTTTTGTAATTATAGGTCTAAGAACCGCCCACGAACCAGCGGTATTAAAATAATATTCACTTTTTTTCATGAGGAATGAAAGGATACATTAGCAGCAATATGTTTTATTTTCTATTCAATAATGTGTAAGAATGTTTTGAACGCCTGTATCAGTCATCAAAGACAACCTTAACACAGTTCCACTTCATTCTTTAGTTTTCGATCGTCATTCACACCACGTTAATATGCGCCAACCTAAGTCAATGCTTTCAGCACCCTGGGCGCTTATTAAGTCGAATACGGTAAATGTCTCTTTTTCTCTCCTAATATTCTTCTGTGTGAATTTTTAATTTACATTTAAGACCCTAACGGGTGTTAGTCCACATGTTCATGAGGTTTAGAGAGTAGGTTTTTAACAGCATATTACACGTCGAGTAGGTTGATAAAAGAAAATAAGCAAGCAAGATGTCACCTTATTGTAAGCAATGCTGTCAAAGATCTCACTAATCTCATCCGGGTGTTCCACTGGCACGTAAACCGGATGTGACGACACAAGTCCGTCAAATTCAAAGACGTTTTGAATTACATTCACAGCAAACTGGTCAAACTGTATCAAAGCAATAAAAATAATGAAGGAGTTTTATTAAATCAGACAGCAATGTACCCGATTGAATGACATAAACTGGCCTAGTCAAGTTATATAACTTTTATCACTATATCGTGATATTTTGCATCTAGAAGTATTTCTTTGGCCAATAACACACATATTCTTCCTATTCAACGTTTTCGAATATGAAAGGTTTCTTTATACTTCAGCCTTTAGATGACTGTTTTCAAATGATCAACTTTGTTATCGTGTTTTATAAAATAAAACTACTGACTAATTGATTAGTTGCATATCTTCAGAATCCTTATAACATAATGACAACACAATTTTATGACAATGACAATCAAATATGATTTATTCTCTTACTGAAAAACATTAGACAAAAGATGCTTTTACTTCAGGATAAATAAAGAAGTTATTCTATGCTTTTGATTGCATATTGATTACTGATATTAGCTAATGTTTATGGTAAAGTTGTTTTCATGGATTATGCATACCATAATACAATATTTCAGTACGTTTCACAAATGCATTTAAGAAAACAACTCCATGGTACGTTCCCAGTCTAAGTAAACCTAGCCTCAATATTATCCGTTTTACTTCTATAGTGAGTCTAATAAGGCCTAGTAGAGGGTCGCGGTAGCCCACGTATCGAATTGACCAATCAGAACTCAGCTTACCAAGCCACAATAGTCTGTCTTCGCACGTATAACTTGGAGGGTCATAGGTCGCAGAAAGGTCGGCTGACGAGCCCTCTACTAGACCTGTTTAGACTCAGTATAGGAGTGAAACGGATAATATTGAGGCTAGGTTTACTTAGACTGGGTACGTTCCTACAATGGGAAGATTCCATTTCGTCTCAATATCCAATTTTCTTCTCAGGATAATTATAAAGAAAATATTATTGGTATAGAACGGTTGTTGTACGATTGTGTAGAAATAAAGTATTATTATAAAGTGTGTTATAACTTCTCACATCTTGTCGTAGTCGTTTATCTCCTGTCTTTTCTCCATTTATTATCGTTTTCGGAAGACACTATTGTTATGTAGACCTACCATCTTCCACTCTGGATGGATGAAGTCAGCACCTTTGGAGCCCATATAGCTGGCGAAACCTTCCTTCAACCATAGGTCGTCCCACCATGCTGGAGACACCAGGTCACCGAACCACTGGAGCGAACAATCAACAGTCTGATTAAAATCGACCGTGATCCGTGGAATAAATTATATAAAAAATGTTGTCTCTAACGGGGCTCGAACCATTCGGGATATCCTCTCCGTCTCGGTCTGATTGCACCCACCTCTATCGCGTGTTGCTATACCGCAGACAAACCCAGTCGTAAGCTAACCAATCACATTCCTCGTTTTTAAATAGCGTTTAGCGGCGATTATGTATAACGAATGGTACACTGGAGCTACCTCCCCCTAGTATGATATCGAAGTTTTACTGCGCTCATTTCGATTGGCTAGATGAACATGCGGGTAATAGGGGTGCCTTCAGACTGTGAATGAGAGGAAAGCCGGGCTGGGTGAGGTTCGAACCCCGCTAGAGATAATATTTTTACACGTTTTTTACTCGAATACCAGTCGATTTTAATCAGACTGGAACAATCAATTAATTACTAAGTTAATTAATCAATAGATGAATGCACGTTTTAACTTCAACTAATCATTGATTTCCCTCTGCTGAAAATCAAGCATCTATGTCGTATTGTAAGTGACCGTTAAGCAAATATTTGGCTAGTCTTTGATAATATTTTAGATATGACCACGGATAAATTATGATATTATATCAAAGTTGGTTACAGGGTTTCAGATATAAACTAACAGAGATGAATATGTTATGGCAAATGAGCATTCCTTTTCACATTTACTTGAGTCGTGTTGCATAATGATTGTTAAACTAATATTTGACTTGTCTTTATATCTTCTATATAATGAAAGATATATCAAGCAAACATACGTGTATATATTAAGATATAAATGAAGAATTTGTAAAATGCTTTTTTGGTTATTTTAACACAGCTCATCATGTAACATCAACGACTATGGCGATGATGATGATGATGATGATGGTGATGACTGATGATGATGATGATATAATTAAGGAAAGTGTTCTCTTTTTAATGTTTTCACCTGATGAGAAAGTTCGTGAGACACAACTTCCGTGACCCGCTGATGGTAAATTGATGACGTCACTTCCGGGTTATACAACATGGCGGACTCTCGGTATGTAATAAGACCCCAGTTTTCCATACCACCGACAGAAATATCGGGAATGGCAATCATATCTGAAACAAATGTAGGATGGCTCAGATATCAGTTATCGTGATGCCTCTTCCATAGGAGTTCCCACACAAACGATATTGGATTTCATGCAATTGAAGCAGAAGCAGACCAAGTCAGGAAATGTTGACATAGCCTCTGTTCTATTACGCCGACTTTCTGGGATAGAATGGGAGATCCTTGATTGGAGGCAATCAAAGATAGTTGTGCAATCAGCGACGCTGTTCTAAAATCATCATTTCAGCTAATGAATCATGGCAAAGCATTGTGATATTAACCACCCTCTACACGCGAGAAGCGTTGTCATTTGATAAAGAAATTGAAATGGATTGCGGTGCAATTTTTTCCGCCAGGGGAAACTGTCGGAACCCACGGATTTCGGCGAAAAAGAACAGAGGCTGTATCAATATTTCATGACTTGACTTGAGAGAATGGATGGTTACAGCTCCGTGAACTAATCATAACATCCAGGCTCTTCTACTTTCTTACCCTGTTTAGGAAGGGGAAACGGGACATTGAAATAATCCTCAAGATAGTTGAGAATCCTAACGCTGATATTCAGGGCGTACTCCGTTTGATTGACAGCTTCCGGTCTTGACCACGCCCTGTACTGAAACACATTACAAGATGGAAATACATTAAAACATTTCGAGCTTTTTGTTCTTTTTTCTAAAACTACTTTTTCTATTTAGTCATTGGATGAAAGGCTCACCAAATGAACTGATTCTGAAAACACACTTACCATTCACATTACGTGATCTAGTCTTTTAATGATGTGGATATAATTGACCGACAAAAAAGCCAAAACTTTTTGATAAGAACTTTTAAAAACTTTTAAACACGACGTTTGGAGTTTGTTCCAACTTCTACGAAACTTGACAAATGTGTAAGCAGTACGTGAGAACTATTGCTGTTTCGTTGATAAATATGCTATGAGACATGCAATACTTATTTATTATTCTAAAAATGAACATTTACTTACAGTGATGTTATTGTATGAAGTTGTCTTGAAGTCGAAGTCACACACAATGAACGCCAGGACGTACGTGGTCATTTTAGGAGTGGAGTGAAAGACATCAGCAATCCAGTTATTGCCTCTAGGAGAAATAAAAAAGTGATATTTTACTTTCCTTGAAAAATCCGCCTTGATCTTTAAACCGTTTAAAGTAGCTGGCATGGTACGATGTTTTGACGAAATAAAATGTCCGTATTGTGTTGTTCATTGTAGGTACTCAATACTGCATTGTGTACTAGTTTAGCAACGCTATCAACCGACGCCTTTAGCGTTTACTCTATCGGGATAAATTATTACAAGCTCAATGGCATAATCCGGAAGGCAAACGTCAACATTTTCAATGAGAGCCTTGAAAAACACAAATTTGGTTAACTTTTGTCATATATGTGAGCGACGTAACGGTCTGTTGATAATCAATACATCATATTTAATTTTATTTATTTATATATATATCAATAACACACAGTCCTTTGAGGCAACAAACAATGTATGTTATCGTATTCATGTTTCGAATGATACGATTCTATGGTTACTAGCTGCCTAATAATGTGCACGTTAAAATGGACATAAAGCATTTTAATAAACATTCAAATGTGTAACCAAGCAGTAACAATTGTCGCTGAAAATAACAATTAAAATGCTAACGTCCATTAAAATGACTATAAACGGCTATACAATGCTATGAAAGCCGGACTAACTAAAAGATAATTTTGTAATCTCTCAAGCAGACAAAAAGTAAACTACGTGTTGGTAGTGTTGACATACAACTTGTGTACTTGGAACATGGCACAATTTCGGTTTCGAAAAATAATATAAAAAATGGCATTTGCTCGATTATTATCGAAAACAAGTTATTTTTCATTTTGAGAAGATAATGCAAGTAAAGTGGGGTTATTTTGAACTTTAACCAGATGATTTCATTAATGCTGAGGAATATATGGATGACAACTTCTTTGTTCATCAAAGAAGTTGTCATCCATATATTCCTCAGCATTATTGTTATTCCAACTTCTAAAATGCCTCTCAAAGAAGTTATCAGATGATTTCATATTATATATTTGGAAGTACCATACCCAAAGAAAGTTTTATGGACCTAAGTTTATTAAAGATACTCAATGCCACTTGTCACATGTTTATTTGAACTCACCTGTCTACTGAGTAAGCTACGGGCATGTTTGACAAGGCTGTCATGTGGGACTTTCTGACCAGCGTGATATTGAAGTAAGACTTAATGATTGGCTCGTCGAACCCGGGAAAAGCTTTCCTGGCGTCGGTCGGTGAAAATTGTGTGGTGGCTTGGTATCTGTAAAACATTGGGAATAATATCGTACATGTTGGAAAGCAAGTTTATAATTTTAATTAAAAACGCGACATTATAAATTTAATTTGAAGAAAACGGTTTTTGAGCATTTATCTGTCACCATTGAGTTGTTATAATAGCAGAAATATCTCAGAAAGGGGTTATAAATAATACTTTTTCTAATATTATACATGTATTTTTAATATTTCATTTTGCATTCATTTGCTTTTGACATTTGTTCTTAAAAAGAGGAGTTACATATATTTTCAACCTGGTAGTTAGTGCAAAAAGGGAAAATATGAGTCATATCATGTTTTTTTTATTTTAGTTGCAAATAGGTTTATCTTATCACTTACATGGTCATGTTGTCCCGCTCATAACTTGAGAGATAAAGCCCGTGAAGATCTCCTTTCAGCGGTCCTGTGAAATTGACCTTGACGTAATATACCTCGTCCTTTATTAGATTGTCATCAAGATAAATCACGAGGAATTGTCTCTCCTTGTCTAACTCCCATTTTGTGATTGAAGGCGCTGTTGTACTTCCGGTCTCTGCTCCAAATTCAACACTTCCGGAAATGACGTCAAGTTTGTTTGCGTTTAAGGTCACGTTGTTTGTAGGTGAATCACAACGTAGTCGGATTCTGACGTAACCGTCAAATGTAAAGTCTTCCTCAGGACCTGTGTACATGTTCGGTCGCAACTCGATGTCATAGTACAGTGGATACAGTGACCTTGGCAGTCGTACGTCCTTCACCTTCGGTTTGGGCGTGGTCATTGGAGGAGCGGCTGATGTAGTTTTGGGACATGCAGTGCCTGTTTTATTTAAACAAGGATATAACATAAGTAATCAATAAAATATATCGACCACATACTTTTTCTGAATTAATATTGTTCATTTTGGTATTCATAAATGAGTAACGTTACCATCAGTGTGTTGGTGTTTTCTTCTTGTAAATATTACATTCATGAAACATCAATTACCTGATGTGTGAGCTTGTAGGGTTGAATGCTGATTCATTACTATTTATCAGTACAAAAAAACCAATGATCATCGAGAACAAGTATTTATTTTTTCATTTTGAAATGATAATGCAAGTAAAGTGAGGTTAATATGAACTTTAACCAGGTGATTTCATATTATATATTTACAAGTACCATACCCAAATAAAGTTTTATGAAAGAAACACTTTATTGCAGATATTTTGGCCATATTTCTTAATTAATTTTGTTCATTTTGGTATTCATAAATGATTTACGTTAATTGCTGTTCTCTTCTTATAAATATTACATTCATGTGTGAACTTGTAGAGTTGAATGTTGATTCATTACTGTTTATCAGTACAATAACCATCATGATTTGTCTGGCTCAAAGTTTCGTCTCACTTCGTAAAAACAGTTGCAGGTTTTCGCATTGGATCTACATTAACCGCCAACTTAGTTAAATCCCTGTATCATACTACATCATTTTTACTAAGGTCTGGGGCTCGAATAAGTTTTGAATTATTGGAAAATAGAGCAATACATCACGGAATGTGAAAATTCATGATATACTTCCTTCCCTCCATGAATTATAGACTACAGATCAAGATGTTTATTAGGCATATAATGAATTGATATTTAATACAGCGTTAATTATAATTGCATCGTTGTTCCAGTATGTATCAAATTGCATTTAATACATTATTCAAAAACTATTTTATTGTAGGTAATTACCTTCTGATAAATAAATCTACTTATTCCTTAGCATCTCATTTCAAAATAGTGTTTTGCTAGAAAATGTAACCTGTTGAAAACGGCCGAATTGGGAATGTATGCAGTTTTAAAGTTACCTTAAATCAATAAATAAAGGAAACTAAAATATTGAAATGTTCTTCTAAAGGAGTATATGCAACTTCACTGACATAATAAACAGTTTGGCCACAGCTGTTGCATAAAATGGCTGAAGTTTTGCTATTTCGGTCTATATGCAAAAGCATTGCCGATATCGTAGTTGTTGAGGATGTAACACAACGTTGCATTAAAGGCAACAATCGATCGGCCTTCATCCGCCATCTTGAAATGTTAACATTGCGAGAAAACAAATGTGCTGTATTATGCTAATTCATTTACAAATTCAGAAAAAAACTTCTTGGTTAAAAGAAGAGGAGCATATTTACAAATAATTCATAATAAAAGTTAACAGTTACGACAGCATTTTGTCGTAGTAATGCATTCAACGATCGTAGCTTCAATGATTGGCTTCACGATGTTTGTGATTTTTAGCGATGCACTTTATTCTCTGTCCAATTATTGAATCTTAAACAACTGAAATGCTAAACTAACAAACATATTGGAAATTAAGTGTGAAATCATGGTGTAAAAATCTTATATAATTGTATACAAGATAGTCCTCCTTCATTTCGTTTCCAAAAATATATCCCGATCGAATGACTTCTTTAAAGGGGTCTGCAACCCTGAATTTTTAACTTCAAGAGTTTTATTAGCAGGGCCCCGAAAGAGTCGAAAATGCTCGGTAGGGACCAACTCGTTTGGTTACGAACCGAAGCCAGTACCAAGTTTGTGTCATGTGACCCCTCTTACCTCGACGCTCTCATTAACGATGGTAAACTAGGTTTCACGAGCTAGGTTGCAGACCCCCTTTAAATACTTCCGTCGTTTTTGTTGATCATGAATAACAGTGATAAGTATTCGATATACATGTATGTGCATAACTTATACTGACGAAATAGTGTTGTCTTCTAGAGCTTTTATTACAAGTTCCTTTTGGACAAAATACTAAAAGAGATATATATTCCACAAAATCATAAATATTGATACAGCCGCTCATTAACAAACATGATGCGTACACTCATGGCGCATATCGGTAGTAAAAACTCCAATGTCACTCAGAGATTTTAATCAAGTAAATAAAAATCAAATGTGAAGTTAAAATAAGTTGTCTACTCACACAAATCTGCGTCACCTTCCGTCGCCATTTTGAGACATTCGGTTTTAAGATATGCGTGGTCAGTGACAACTTGACCCCCATTGTAGGAGCAGTCACAGGTGACCTTTGACCCTCCAGCGAAGTGGACAATGACCCCAACCCCAACTGCGATGACCAACGCGAGCAACACCATCAGAAAGCCCATGGGAGTACTGACATAACACCGGCCTTGTTCCTGCTTTGGAGCAAGCTCTTCTCTGCTGTTAAACTCCATATTTCTAGGGAACAATTAAACCAGTTAGATGTAATTTATGGTAACAAATAAAAAAAAAATTCTAATTAACTTAACGTACTTCTGTTAAAGGTTTACTTAGCTTTAAGGGGCAGTAGCACGTTTTAGGGGGAAAATGAAAAGTAATGGTTCTAATTGAAAGACAATGTATTTAAGCTCAATGGAGCAGTACTTATTCAAATATATACCGTAAAGTTTAGCCATGCGATTGCTTTTTCTTACACAAAATGAATTAAAGTGTTCACACAAAATGGCCGCCAATGGATTTTATGTGAATCTTCATACTTTGTCCTCAGACTATGGATGATCGGCTTGTGTAATGAGATTTTTAACACTGTCAAAATAATACATTTAAGATTAATTTACAATTATCAATGAAAAATTAAAAATATAAGATTATCAAAAAACGTTCTACTGCCCCTTTAATGTTGTATGTTTGTTATAAATACAAACCTATTAACTGACTAATACATTGTCTTGAAAGGAAATTATTGTTGTTGTTGGGTTTTGTTATACAACATTGAATAATTCTGTATTCAAAGGAATTTAAGGTTTGGATAAACATTTTAAAGATACTGAAGAATTGTACTGTATTGTCCATCCTGTCAAACATTTATAAATGAAGCTTTTAAATGACTCTGTATTTTCAACAAGTGTAAAAGTATTTCAAATCTTCAAATCAGAATTACTCTTATGATTGTGAATTTAGATTATTTTGATTCATCGTTTTGCATCGAAAACAAGAATATAAAATTAAACCCAATAAATCATTAACCATCACAGAACATGATCAAAAATCTGTAAATTTATCATTAATATATACAAAATCTGCAATTTGAAATGATCCAGGTGCACATTTACTCTTCGAAATATGTAAAAATACGTGTTATCAAAACATGAAAATACAGAAGAGAGAGGTTATAGCAATATTTCACTGATACGATCAAGCAAATATTCTAATCCTATGTCGCAGGTAAAAACTGCCTATGTGTCTTCTTTCAATGTATAAAACAGCAACAAACTGAAACGTGTAACAAGTATATAACACAATATATTATTGTAACACAATAATTATTATTATGTAACACAATATAACACACACGATGGTGAATTCCGTCTTGTCAATGTATGGCATAAAACAACATCAAATCAAACGTGTGTCAGCTAGTTTATACAATATAACGACGTCGACCTTAAACTCTGAAAATTATTAACACTATAACACACACAATGGGGAATTCCGTCAATTTCAATACATACAAACATGTAGGCCGGCGGTACCCTCTTCAGTTAGACAAGATGACAGAGGCGTTTTGTCTCTATATTGAAGCAAGTTTTCCGAATGCTCCTACCTTACGTAGAAGGACTCACCGAACCGAACAAGACGAAGCGATACCTCTCAACGACTCATCTCGATGACCTAGTTTACCTTGAAATTGTACCGTTGTCCCTGAATTCTGCATAAATCTCACCGGAGGTGACAGCTATAGAGTCAGATCATGTTTACTAGGTCTATATCAGCGGCGGGTCCAGACATTTGGAAAGGGTTTGAACGTATATTAGACGAGAGGGGAGGGAGTAGCCGCCCTGGGGGACCACACTTTTTACGGGCGATTTGTACTTGAAACCCCTCCCTTTCCTCTCCCCTCTCCCTCCTCCCTCTCCGCCCCCAATTACACACAAATATACAAAAACACAAACAACACACAAACACACAACCTTAACCTTTTCGCCTATAATTGCATACGAGACAATTTGTTATTAGTCTAGTTGTTCCGAAGGAAAGTATTTCTACTTCATAAGTACGTACGTCCGAAATTTATGTTGTGTGTTTCATGGCTTTCCGTGGTGTGTAAACTATGTCACGGACGTAAGGCGATATCAGTTAATGTTCATGAAAGTGTGTGTACATACTGGGCGGTCTGTTGTTCATATTGTCCTTGAGGCTAACGTTTTAATGTTCACCTTATCCTTTAGTATTATCTGTATACATCATTGGAAATGATGCACTGTCTTTAGTACATTTGTAATCCTACAGTTTGACAGTGCTTTAGGACAGTACGATATTCCTGCATTGTATTTACGTCTCATACATCTATCAAAATGAATGCCTAAACACTCAACCCACTCCATGCATCAATGTTTTCACAAACATGATTTGATTCCACATAAATACACAGCAATTGGAATTGTCCAGTAGATGTAGAACGCAACTTGTTGGGATAGTTGTGAATAAGAGGAAGAAGAAGAAAACGAAAAGGAAGAAGAGGAGGAAGAAGAAGAGGAAGAGGAAGAAGAAGAGGGAGAAGAAGGAAAAGAAGGTGACGAAGAAAATGTTTCTTTATCACAGAAGTGTCTCATTCTGATCCAGAGTGATACCTACTTAAGTAGGTATCATGTACTACCATCAATAGAAATAAACAAAAAACGCAAAGAAACTTTCATAATAAACTAATAAATGGATAAAAACTCCTGCATATAGATAGAGATACACAAGAAAGTACACACATCAGGTGGTTTTTTTCATATACTATATTTTCAATTATAAATATTTTCAAGTTTGTACGTCGTACTCAAAAACTGACAAGTGTAGGAGAATACTTACTTGCAAGAGAACACTTCCAAGTAGTTTTTGATTTTTTTAGTTTAAAAAATAATTTTTGATTACACAGTGGTTCACAAAATTATTTTGATAAATAAAACTGTTTATAGGTATGTAAGTTGCATCTTATGGTAGATTCAATAAATGAGCGTCATTCTATACACATTTACAGCATTTCAAACATGGCGGGGGTCATCTTCAAGTCCATTTTGTTTTTCACCGCTGACTACAGTAAACAAAGATAACACGAAATTCCTTTAAAATGCTCCAAATATTGGCTATGTTCATCATGTGATAATCAAACACATAACATGTCAATAACATATTTGATAAATAACTGAGGTGTTTACTTTTTTTGTCTTAGTTTATGTCGTCACAATCACAACGTTAGTATTCAAACGCTAACTTCATGATGAATAATTTGCCATATGTGATAATTGTGTTTTCCTTCCAAGCTGTTGTCCAGCAATTAATAACAGAACTCGTTCTAAAAATATAGAATCTAATCAAACTGTCCGGACATCTAAATTCAGAAAGAACTTTTAATTCTATTAATACATTGAACATAGCACTTGGGAATCCATTGGTTTACGATATTAATCATTTTGTTTACGATCCAAAGCGCTTATTATCAGAACGTTAATCTGAATAATATATAATATGAATACTTGAACATACTAAAAATATATCATGATTCATGAATTATTAATGTTATTTTGTGTTGTCTATTAAAGGGGCAGTAGCACGTTTTTAGGGGGAGTATAAGATGATGTCAGGAAAATGAAAATTAGTAGTTCCAATTAAAAGACAATGTATTTAAACTAAATGGAGCAGTAATAATTCAAATATATAACCTAAAGTTTAGCCATGCGATTCATTTTTCATACACAAAATGAATTAAAGGTGTTCACATAAAATGGCCGCCAATGGATTTTATGTGAATGTTCATACTTTGTCCTCTGACTATGGATGATTGGCTTGTGTAATGAGATATTTGACACTGTCAAAATAATACCTTTAGCATTAACTTACAGATTTTAGTGAAATATTTAAAATCTAAAATATTCAGAAAATGTGCTACTGCCCCTTTAAGGTAGAATGTATTAACCGAATGTATATCGACGAATATATTTTTTGTGAATTATGTGTTTGTATAAAGTGAATTTAATCTGAATGGAGGATATTAAAGGTTCGGTAGCACGTTTTTTTTTAAATTTTATATTTTCAATTTTACACTGATATTTGTAAGTTTAATTCTAAATGTGTTATATTGATAGTGTGAAAAATCTAATTTCACAAACCAATCATCCATAGTCAGAGAACAAATTATGAGGATTCACATAAAGTCTATTGGTGGCCCGTTTTGTATGAACACCTTTAATTCCTTTTATATATAAAAAAGGAATCGCGTGATTGAACTTTACATTATGTATTTGAGTTATCACTGCTTCATTTAGTTGATATGCAATGTCTTTCTATAGGAACAATTATTTTCATTTTCCTAACATCACCTTATATTCCTCCTAAAAATGTGATACTCTCCCTTTAAGAAATTCGTCACAATCATACGCCTTGGTAAAACCAATATGTTGAAAGCACAAGCTTTATTGTAATTATTTAGACATAGATGACAAATGTGGACTTCATTTCCTAGATTATGGATTATTTGACATACCTTTAAAGCAAGTATTCATTAAGAAATGTAAAAATGGTCCAAATCGTGGATAAAACTGTCTGAAATCAGAACTTTTTTATATAAGTTAAATGACATAAAAGAATTTTGATATAAACTAAATAATATCTGTAAAGCTATTCTAATAACCCACATACCTGCAAAACACATTTTTACCGACTTTCAAATGTTGCCAGGAAACTAATATAGTTATTTCAATAAAACTGCTAAGAAGGATAACTTGATAACTTGATCGGAAGCAGATTACATTAACTCCCCCCTTGGACTGCTACTATACCCCAGAGCCCAATGTATCACATTATGGTCAAATGAATATTTCATTAACCTGTCAATTTTCTAGATTGTAAGTTCTCTCAAAGTTCAAGGTCGACTATCTGACCATAGAATATACAAGAGACACGCTTCTGTGCATCTTATCATGTTTCCCCCATGGTGCATTAGTTCCGGTTAATTTATCAGGATACATTTCAGGAAAGTTTCAGGTGTGCCATCAAAGCACACCATGAATACATTCTACTGCTATTTTACCAATCAACAATATTTTGTACTTCTATATTCATTAATAAATTCATAAAATGTAAAGATGATATAAAAAATATACAACATTTATGTCTTAGATATACATGCCATTTAGATAGTGAACAAATGTAACACTGTTATATTTGGGATTACACTATCTTGAATAGGACAGATTATTATACTTTTTTCGGGCCAAGTCCCATGCGGGATTCGAACCCACACCCTCAGAGTCAGGCAACACAGACTGTAATGACCATACAAACAAGGTTTATGTCATTTTGGTAATGTGCATGCTTTTCAAATCGTCACGGCTCACAGCATTCCATATCTCCGATGGCTTATCGTTGTTATTATTATTCAAATGACTCAAATTAAAGCTCCAGGATGGATGAAGTCCCCCCCCCCCCCCCCCCCCCCGCTCTCTTGTCCCAAACTTAATATATTTAGAATTATCCAAGTTAAATCCTTTAATTGGTAGGGTTGGTGTTTTACATTCTCGTGCATGACAGTATCATTATTGTCCTGTAATTTCCTTCCTTGGGTGATTATATCAATCAATCGCCATTCACTTAAAACGAGGCAGTTCGTATATTTACATAAATAGAGATTACGACAGAAAATCTTATTGAATCCAGCTGTTATAAATTGCCTATGAATATATACCTAACCTTTGAATGCTTTCCGTCACAGATATAAATTTGTTTAATACATGAATGTTGCAATGACAGCGATGTTGCGAATCAAACTATGTAGGATGTGTTATCTGCATTTGATCTATCTAGGGAAAAAATTCAAATGACACTTTCATTTTTTTCTGATTGATTCATCGTGTATGTAAATGAAGCAATTCTAAGTAAATGACGCAAACATGTTAGAATGGTTTCCGGAAACTCAGGTGACCTACTAGAGAGCGTTATAATGATAATGTTGAAAATGAAACTAAACTTACCTTGGTGAAAAGACAGTTTCCTGAAATGTGCCAAGAATACCAACATGTGAACACTATGGTAGGTCTCACAATCTGAAACATGATGCGTAGCCTTTGGTGAGTTTATCGATCCAATGTCCATTGTGCCCAAGGTCTAACTTGGATCGATTAATCGAAACCACGATTCCATCAACAGCCATCCTGTACGTCATAATTGGCGAAACAGAACGCATGGCTACAGATATTGCAGATTCGATGTAACTAAATCAAGCCTAACAAAGCGTCGCACGAGCAATCTCCTCACAGAGTAATTGTTTTCATTCTCTGATCGACTTTACATTTTTTGTTTTCTTACACATTTCCTGGGTCTCTTGGTAGGATGTGAGCGTATTTAGATGATTGATTGACATAATGTTAATAATTATTCCAAGTATAATCACAATAATTCATCCAGGTCACAAACAACATCGGGAATATAGGGAATAGGGGAAAAGGTTATGTCAGGAAAATGAAAATAAATGGTTCCAATTGAAATACAATGTATTGAAACTAAATGCAGCAGTAATAAATCAGATATATTATGAAGGTTCAGCCATGCGATTCCTTGTTCTACACAGAATCATTTAAAGGGGCAGTAGCACGTTTTTAGGGGGGATATAAGGTGATGTCAGGATAATGAAAATAAATGGTTATAATTGAATGACAATGTATTTAAACTAAAAGAAGCAGTAATAATTCAAATATATAACGTAAAGTTCAGCCATGCGATTCCTTTTTCTTACACAAATGAATTAAAGGTGTTCACACAAAAATGGCCGCCAATGGATTTTATGTGAATCCTCATACTTTGTTCTCTGACTATGGGTGATTGGCTCGTGTAATGAGATTGTTGACACTGTCAATATGATACATTTAGCATTTACTTACAATTATAAGTGAAATATTTAAAATATAAAATTGTCAAAAAACGTGCTACTGCCCCTTTAAAGGTGCTATACAAAAATTCTTGCCAATGGACTTTATGTAACTATGGATTTTTCGTTTGTGTTGAGTTCGGAATCCGTCCGTCCATTCGTCTATCATCAACTGTTTTCTCCAGTTATTAGTAATACCTTACAGTAACGTTTGGTAAATAGTTCTTGTGGTCTTTTGAAATAAAAGACAACCGTATTTGTTACTAGCCAACTAAAATGAGATCTAACAGATATTATTTAAACATCTAACGTTGTTCTCGATACGATTTCCTATTATACGTTATCCTATTTTTTATATACTATTTCAAACAAGGGCCAGCGAGCCTGATTCCGTTTTATTAACGTTAACGTATATAGGATAACGAAATACAGTTTTGTAGGGTCACAGAAATTTGTTCTACGATATTTAATGCCATCTGAAATCTAAACTTTCTAGACCTTTTTCTGTGGAGGAGTTGGACTATCTATACAATATCTACTCTTGACACATAGTTCTTTTAGGAAAATTTACACAAGATATCGTTGTTGTTGTGGAATACCAGAAAAATCCTTTTATCTTAACAGGTTACATTGAAAGATCATCCTCGGTCATCCAGGGTTAATTTTTAACTGTAAAATACTATCCTATGTGACTATGTTTTATGTTGTATCAATCATTGAACATATAATTTATTAATGATAAAGTTGATATCGATCGCTGTCTTCACAATTACGTTACTTAGGTGACGCTAGCACTGTCATCTTATTTAATGCACAAAGTTGACAAATATTTACGTCGTAAAAGGAAAGTGAAACTTTTTAACACACTAAATATTATCGAATTTCAAACTTAGTAAACCATTAGATTGCATGTGATTATTTCATATTTGCTTTTATAGGTTCCAACTATAAATCTATTCGAATCCAGAGAATTTGTTTTTGTTTTTTGTATACATTAAATTTCTAATAATTTGAAGTTGAATTATGATTTATCCACAAAGGAACTAATACAGCGCTTTTTGATCGATTGCATCAATATTGGAATGTATAAAAACTATTAACCAAAATATGTGTTAGGAAAAAACAAAAACTTGTCTTTACTGAAATTTTATACGATAGGTTGGTTGAACTGCAGAATCAAGGGTATGTTTTCGACTCTTCATAAGATATCAAAGTTTGTCTCTTATGACAGTTTGACCCTCCAGTTATCTGAAATAACGATTCTATGAAATTGTAAAAATAATTTAGGTAAAGTTGATTGAACTAGTTTTCTCAGTTTGTACATATTTATTATATATCATCAGACAGAACAATCCTTACGAAATTATCATTCTCATTAATAAATGATGGTCATGTCCTATTCAGAGTTTAAATAAGTGAGTCTTAATTATGTTTTCACACCATCACCCTTCTCCGCTTGAGAATATGATATTCACCAAATCAGTTTCTGGGTTTGTTGTTAGTTTGGTTTCTAAAAGTCTGGATATGATATGAAACACGGTACGTTAATTATACACAGACAGTATTAGCATGAATAATGTATTTATTTGTAATACTATATTTTAGAAAATAAAAAGGTTTAAAAATATGTTCCGCGTATGATTTGCTTATTCTTTGAATAATCAGTCTCCGCCGTTCTTAAAGTCACATAGATAATTATTTTGACTTTCATATGAAGATATAAAAAAACCATTAAATGTTGTCATCACACGAAACTTGCATAAATACGCCTAATTTGTAACTTGTAGTTTACGAAACCATTTTAAGCAATATTATTTGTCAAGCAATAAATGTATAAGGTATGAGCAGCTCGTGTGTCACCAGTCAAAAAACGTCATGTTTTACGAAAAATGTCAAACGTCAATTGACTTCAAAACATAGCTGTAAAGTAAAATGTGCAGAAACTGGAAAATGTACGGGGTCGTATGTGTGTCTCTTTCAATCGGTGACCAGCCAAGAAAGCTTAAACGGGTGTAGGTGTTTTCGTAGGAGGAACCAGTTCGTAGGAGGATTTTTCGGTGATTTCGTAGGAGGATTGGACGGTGTTTTCGTAGGAGTAGATTTTTATGTAGAAGATTTGTTGATTACCGGCAATGTTTATTGTTGGCGTTTGCATTTATAAATAAAATTAAAGAGGTAAGTATATTGTTATACACTTATTGGAAGCGACTGGAAGACGAAGACGAAGATACAACATGTACCGAGGGGGTACACAATGCAGAAATGGATACATAAAGATATCTTGAGATAACATCGATATTTTGTTTGTTCAAAAACATGCGCCAAATTGTCATTTAATGACTTTGAAAACAAACATCCTATTTTCAGTCTGGAAGACATTTACAAATTTTGGTTGAATCTTTTTGACTGTTGATAGCTTAATCACGGCTTCTACAGAGGGATCTAAAGTCAATTCATCAATGAGACTACATGGTATGTCATAGCCCTGTCAAAGAACTATGTTTCGCATATCTATTTTTTAAAAAGAAACGGGGTATATGTTTATATTTATGCCGCTCCCTTACAAAATAGTGACGTAACGTAAACATGGACAGATCAGTACACATATCATATACAGTGACAGTATTGAAACAACGATTTTCGAAAACATACAACAAAGCAATTACATGCTAAGGTTATATCTTCATATATATGTTTTGAATTTAGTAGTTCTAAGTTTACATGTTGTGATGAGTGGCCAGATAAAATTGAAGACAAATTAAACAAGTTTGTGAAATGTTTTGAGGAACTTATGAATAATCCTGAAGTAATTTTATATAATCTGAATGAGGTTTTGCTATATACACACTACGAAATATTCGGAAAGAGAGTCATTGAGGCATCATGTCATGCAATTGTATTAAGTTCGCAATACAAGGATATTCAGGATATACACCTTTTGACACCATGTTTCATCATGTCTTGAGCGTTTCTCAATCAAATAAAGAAACAATGTTAGATTACAAATAGACAACTAATCAGCGTAAAATAAATACCCTTCTATATCTTTGTTTGAGATAATGTTATTTTAAATTTTAAATATTTGTAAACTTCTAACGCAAACAACTGCCTGAAATAACAAATATGTATACATATTAGTTTGAATGCACAAAGTTTAATTTACATATCATGTGACCAAAGCCTACCTTATTGAAGTCACTGTAAAAGCTTAATTCCTTCTCATGTGTACTGAATGTGTTCATCTCAAGACAGATGCAATGCATATGATAAATTCTAAATGTTTAATTTTTGATTGGATTTAGTTTGTCTTATTGTTGACCAATGGATGACTAGTGCTTTGACAACTGGGCGTGTCATAGATGGGCAGACATGCTTGATCTCTAAAACAACATCCCCTAATTCTTGTAACAACATTGTCAAAGAGTGTGAAATATCCCAAGCGCGACTCCCTAGGCCTGTAATTACACTATCAGTTACGATGTACCATAAATGTTTAATTACTACTCTGTTTTATTGCCGGACAGATGAAGCTTCTAAATCGTGCTAAAACATGTTTATTCTGTTAATTTACCACCATTGTCTGTTATATTTACATTGATTAGGCCCATTTCCGTTCTCTATATGATGTAATAATACACAATCTTTAAAACTTCTCTCAGCCAATCATAACCTGCCACATCACATCGCCCTCTCTCGCATGCGCAGTAAAGGCAATATCGTTCACCCGGTAGAATCCCTTTTCAGACTGTCAAATTGAGAAGCCTTCAATTTGCGCACTTTGAAGGGCGATATCTTTGTTATTAGAGGACCGATGAAAACGTTTTTTGGTGTTTTTTGAAGTTGACAATGTTTTCTGTACATATTTACCAATTAACATGGGAAAAATTATGAGGTTTCTTGTTGTTTAACGTTTAATGTAGCATGCAATCAAGACGCAGGGGTTTCCTGATTTTCAGTTTTCAATATTTTCGCTGAATTGTTGATATTGTATTCTACGACTAAGCATTACTAGTTATAAATGTTGATTATTTTATATACTTATCATAACCTAATATTGATTGGGGACAATGTGAAGAAATATAATTTCACAAATAAAACGTACTACTGTTCCTTATAACAACATGTTTCCCGGAGTACGGTTGAAATAATGACCTCTGACTGAGTGAATATCTGTGATAACCATCGAGCGATCAGCGAGATGGTTATCACAGATATCCACGAAGTCAAGGTCATTATTTCATAAACACTACATGGCAATTGTTGAAAGTTATTTCCTTTCATAATAGGTTTTAGTGTTAATCAAATGAAAAAAGCTTTAAAAGTTGGTGTAGTGGTTTAATGGTTGGGTGAACTCCATTCCTTAACATTTCTTTATTATCGTTTGCATACTCACGAAACACGCTTTTCACGTGCTGATTGAGAGTGTCCTGACTTGGTTGTCAGACAATTCTAAACCAGCATCTTCTACTAACTAACTGTGTCGAGTGAGTTCTTAAAATACAAACATTCTCAACCTTTAATTAAAATGAAATATGTCCAAAACAAATTGTCAAAAGGTCACAGAATTTTTTTTTTAATGTCTCAGGATATTCCTAAACTGAACCGACATTCAGTCTATGAACTGTATCAGTCTGTAACAAACAAATTTACGTGAGGCTGCGAGGATGTTGTTCATTTCACCTTGAGCTGCACGGAATTCACCAATTTCATGTTCTAACTCTCGATGCAGCACTACATCGTAAGCACATGGTGTTCAAAGAGGTGGGGAAATTAGAGTTGTGTCTAATTTCGAAAAATGTTTTATTTGTGTTTTATGGTATTCTCAGGACGAATTTAAGGTGGGTTTTATCGTAATTAAAGTATCATTAGCTCTTTCAATTGTGCTCCTTGCAATTTTGTAAATTGGATTGTACATTAAAAGATTATTGGGGGTAACAATTGACAATAATAAAATCACGTTTTTTTGCGTCAACTTTGAGCAATCATTTCGAGATGTGTTTTAATATCACGTCAATGGTAAGTTTTTTCCGAGGGACGTATCGGGCCGAGGCAACCGTTCATGTATTGTCGTCCATGTTTGCTCTCTGATAATCAACCCATGGTGGTTATCTGATAACCAAACCATGGGTTAGTTATCCAGGATAACGACCTAGATATCACCATTGATAACCACGCCACGTGGTGTATAATTAGTTATTGGACTTAAGTGTTTCATCAATATTTTATTGACAAATTCAAACAATGAATATCACTTTGGTGACCATTGGGAAACTTTATAGATTGTTACACACATTGATACACATGATACATTAATATATATATATATATCGATTCTGCAAGTGATACCAGTCTGTTTACACGGATACAGTGGAAACCGCAAAATTCTTTTCACAGTTCAGAAATCATTTACTCGGTCTGTAACCTGTAGCGTATATTGTACAAATACCATATGCTTATATTCCTGTTAACCATACAAGGAGACTTTGTCAAATAAGTGTTGTACAACAATTGGGTAGTCAAAATTTTACATTTATGGACAGACAAACGATGTTGGTCTCTAATCATTAACGTGTTAAACTTTAAGACTGACAAGCCAACTAAAACAAACTCTTCACTCTTTTAGATCGACAAGCGATGTTGAAGTTTAATCATTTGATCATACTGTCAGTATTTCTCGTTCCTATTGCCCCAATCATCATGCAAGGAAGATTTCAGACACGAGGTAATAAGGGCAACCATTCGTTACAGACCAAGACCCTGTGCGCTTCATCGTGCTTGAAGAAGAAACATTGCCACTCGTTCCTTCTGGATGACGATTCTCGTTGTTCAAGGTTAAAACGAGGTTGTCAAGGACGTTTTGGAAAGAAGACGTGCTTCTTGAAGGTAGGACGAGGGTATATAATAAAAGCGATACCGCGCATATCCATATATCCATGACAAACATGCTCAAAGCATATATATTCGGTGCCGCCAATTAACAAGCGTTCCGCGCGACCGTATAGGTCCATACTTCCCTCTTGTTCAGGTACCCTTTGTCCAGCTGGGTGAAACCGAGTGCAATGTGGATGAAGTGTCTTGCCCAGGGACACGACAGAGGATGAGGTGTCTCCACCGGGATTCGAACCCGGGTGTCTGGCGTGAGAGGCAAGCATGTTAACCACTACACCACCAATGAAAGGTTTACCTTATAAGCATATGAAACTGGCATAACCTCCCACCACTTTATGCAATACTTTATCATGGTGTGGTGGTTTGAGCGACCCTAAAAACTAAACTGAGATGCTCCTGGTAGGGTCACCCAGGCTGGACCGCTCGACGAGAAGAAACCAGACAAAATTTGAGGCTTTTAAAAACCAGCTTTCTATCTCTCACTATGTCTTTTTTTATCGTCTTTTCCCTTATCCTTTCGACCCCTTTTTTCCTTGATCTGTCCACTCTCTTATGGATGCCAATATCCACGTGTTCAAGAACTGAAATATTGTCAAAATACGTTAACCTTCAACTCACTCACTCCCTGGCATAACTTCATCTCAATCTCATTGAAACCAGATAGTACCTATCTTTCGTACAACGATGCGTTTCTTGTCCGAGTACTATACCGTAGGGACATGACAGTTGGCCTTGTTGTTGACCTTTTATCATTCATGAATTCAAACAATCAGAGTCTAGCTAAAATGTAAAATCTCGCTGATAGATTTCTTGTCCTGTCGCTGATAGGCTGGATTGCAAAGGTCATCCGTCACGATCCTTGGAAACGTTACTCAAATCAGAAACAATCAGAGGTACGAGTGATAAGTTCGATATAATTTCAGTGAGCCTTATTTTGCTTCGAAACATCCGCAATTTTGGGATGAATATAAAGAAACTGAAAAGAAATATAGATTTCAAAAAAATATTTTCATATCTATTTCAAGAAAGCATTAATTCCAAAAGAACAAGAATCATTGAGATAAATGTGACGAACATATTAAGAACAATAAAATATGATTACGAATTCCTTTCAGATTGTTCCTTGTGTTGGTCAAATGAATTATTCTCCTTCATGCACTCCAGGTAGGTAATTTCAAATATTAAAGGGGCAGTAGCACGTTTTTTGAAACTTTCATATTTTCACATTTTCACTGTTTATGTACATTAATGCTAAATGTAATTTTTTGATAGTGTCAAACATCTCATTTCACAAACCAATCGAACCAAAGTCAGAGAACAAATTATAGAGATTCACATAAGGTCCATTGGTTGCCACTTTTGTGTGAACACCTCTTATTCCATTTATGTAGAAAATAAGATTTTTGTTATGAACTTTACATTATATATTTGATTTGTCACTGCATCATGTAGTTTAAATACATTGTCTTCAATTGGAACCATTTATTTTCATTACCTGACATCACCTTATATTCCCGACAACAACGTACTACTGCCACTTTAAATAATGAAATATACAAGATGCTCAATCAGCTTGTGTCTTGTAATGAAGTACAGCTTTACTCTGAACGAGATCGATTTTTAACTTTTGTTTATGTTTTCTCTTAGAATTAAATTTAGTAAATCAAATTCAATCAAGATTTGAAGATTCTCAACCAGGGTAATTGCTAGTGACGTCACAACACCTTTCTAGGACCATTGTTTCATGATGCCATTCAAATGTTATGCAACATTAAAGTTAAATTGATCTTTACGGACACGATAGAAGAAATATCCTACAATCAAAGCTACCCGCCAATATCAATTGAAATCAATATTAAATAATGTCTGAAACAATGTAAATAAATTTAGATCAACAGGTTTTATATCAGGTCATTCTGTTGACAAAACATAAAATCTGTTGATCTAAATTTATTTAGATTGTGTCTGAAAAAAACAGATGTTGCGCATTTTTGGAAAAACAAATATTACATATGCACATTCCCCTTGAAATACATGTGACAAATAAACTTGTATCCTTTGCAAATTTTTTCACTTTATCGAAATACATTTACCTTTTCGTAAAATTTGGTTTTTAATTTCAGAATATTTGTTAGTGGAGGATGATAGGCACATTATGCATCAGGTGAGAGGTGGACGCATACATGCGATGAAGATGCGATGGACCATTAGAAAGATGTGTGACATGTGGTCGACTGCTTATGATAACTTCCGGTACTACTGGGTGTGCGATGATGGCCTTAGACTGGCTTTTGCGCACTATAACAAGTTAACCATCAAAATTAAAGGCTTCCTAAAATTTCCAACGGGTGAGATGTTTTTAAATAAACAAGAAGACATGGTCATCAACATCCACCACCAAATAAGTTTTCATTAAAGCTCACAATATTTTCCTCAAAAGGCCGTAACTCTGTAAAATGTAATTGCATTTACCTCATTTTTGACCTCTATCAACGTATTGATACCCAAAAGACAAATTGCAAATTTGGTTATTCTGAGAAAAGTTTCCCCTTTGACGATTCCCTCAACTCCATCAAAGTATTGATACAATGAAGACAATCAGCAAGTTTGGTGAACCTTTCTTAAAGAGTTTGAGAAAAATTGTCCCCTTGACGACACCCTCGAACCGAATCCCAAACATGAAACAAGGGCAATAACTCTGTAAGATTAATTTTGCAGCTCTGATTTCGAACTCCATCAAGGTATTGATATAATGAAGACACAAATCAAGTTTGGTGAACCTATCTTCAAGAGTTTCTGAAAAATTGTCCCCTTTAACGATACCCTCGAACAAAGTCCAAAAACACGGGAAAAGGGCCCTAACTCCGTAAAAAATAAATTTACGGCTCTGATTTTCGAACTCCATCAAGGTATTGATACAATGAAGACACAAAGCAAGTTTGATGAACCTACCTTAAGAGTTTCTGAGAAAATTGTCCCCTTTAACGACACCCTCGAACCGAATTCCAAAACATGAAACAAGGGCAATAACTCCGTAAAAAAAAAGTTTGCAGCTCTGATTTTCGAACTCCTTCAAGGAATTGATACAATGAAGACACAAAGCAAGTTTAGTGAACCCATCTTGCGAAAAATTGTCCCCTTTAACGACACCCTCGAAGAAAGTCCAAAAACGCGGAAAAGGGCCATAGTAAATAAATTTGCGGCTCTGATTTTCGAACTCAATCAAGGTATTGATACCGTGAAGACAGACAGCACATTTGGTTATCCTATCTAGAATAGTTTCTGAGAAAACAAGTCCCCTTTAGCTCGGACGGACTCACGGATGGACGCACGGACTCACGGACAGACGCACGGACTCACGGACGGAGCTCAAACCTATATCCTCTATCCACTTCGTGGCGGGGGATAAAGAAAGCTTTCAAAGAATTTGCATCAATGCTGAATAAAAGAATGTAATGGTTGACTAAGACTGTCCTTTGCCCACTATAACAAAGTTTCTATCAAAATTAAGGCTTCCTATTGTTTTATAAGGCTGAGCTGTATTTAACATAAATGTAAGATTTATTATGACTGACTTGGCTTTTTCAACCTATGGCAAAGTTTAACATTAAAAATTAAAGGCTCTTATTACTAACTTATGGATGATCTGTTTTGATAAAATTTAAAGAATCATTGTGGTTGACTAAGACTGTATTTTTCAAACTGTAACAAGGCTGAAATCAAAATTTAAGGCTTCCTCTTCTTTCCTAAGGGTGAACTATAGTACTAGAGGGGCAGTAGCACGTTTTTAGGGGGAATTAAAGGTGATGTCAGGAAATTGAAAATTAATGGTTCCAATTGAAAGACAATATATTTAAACTAAATGGAGCAGTAATAAATCATACATATAATGTAAAATTAAGCCATGCGATTCCTTTTTCTTACACAAAATGAATTAAAGGTGTTCACAAAAAATTGCCGCCAATGAATTGTATGTGAATCTTCATACTTTGTCCTCTGACTGTGGATGATTGGCTTGTGTAATGAAATGTTTGACACTATCAAAATAATTCATTTAGCATTAACGTACAATTATCAGTGAAACATTTAAAATATAAAATTATCAAAAAACGTGCTTCTGCCCCTTTAATGTAGCAACGTCTTTGATGTATCAAAATATATTTGTTGAACTATTTCGAGTTACGGTGATATTGTTAAAACTTCTGATTTCATTTTCAGCTTGATAATCAGAACACGTTTTAACACTTCACATTTTGTTATCGCATTTTCTAGTAATATGTGCATATTAATGTCTGTACGTTGAGAATTATTACACAGATATAATTTATCAATGCTGTTACCATTATAATTTGTATATTTATTTTCCAGACGGTTTTCGATGGTTTCAAGTTGATGGTGATCTTTTGTTCGCCGTTAAATGGCCTGAATCGAAGTTTATGTATAAGTTCAGAATGACATCACCCTCTTTGAAAGGACTCAAGAAAATTAACAAAAATCGTCAATCGAAAGGATTTTACATTGACAAAACGAAAAAGTATATACGACATTTCTTAGCTTATATTCTTTTCTCTTTGTTTTCTATTTATTTTCTTTATTTTTGGAGGATTTTTGTATGTATGTATCAACAGCAATAACTTTAAATGTCTTGGAAGAACCTGAATGCTTTGTACTTGTTTAAAATTATGAATGATAAAACGAAAACCTTATCCATCATATTCTTATATTTTCTATGTACAAATTATTTTATTTTCCTCTCAAAATTCAACGGTTATTCAATCAAAATTATATTTTCGTGCTCGAATTATAGCTGTAGCCCATTCCCGATACAAGAAAAATGTTTTACCTTTATATATGGCCCTTAGAATGCCATTTCTTATCATGACAAAAGATTGGGTTGGACTTTCAGAAACAACTTTTACGAAGGTAGAGACCTTGGCTTCACAGGATATTGCAAATGATATCTCATTCCCTATAGTTGGTAATATGCTTAAAGGGGCAGTAGCACGTTTTTAGGGGGAATATAAGGTGATGTCAGGAAAATAAAAATAAATGGTTCCAGTTGAAAGACCATGTATTGAAACTAAATTGAGCAGTAATAAATTCAAACATATAACATTAAGTTCAACCATGCGATTCATTTTTCTTACACAAAATGAATTAAAGGTGTTCACACAAAAATGGCCGCCAATGGATTTAATGTGAATCTTCATATTTTGTCCATTTTGACTATGGATGATTGGCTTGTGTAATGAGATTGTTGACACTGTCAATATAATACATTTAGCATTAACTTACAATTATCAGTGAAACATTTGAAATATAAAATTATCAAAAAACGTGATACTGCCGGACAGCCGCAATAATGTCAAAATTCTCGCTGGACGACTTGACTTTAGACGGAAGTAGCTCCGATTGGTCAAATTAAATCTGAGAGTTGAAAACATAACTTTATTATTAATAACTTTATTCAAAATGATTGTAACTATTGATTTTAACGTTTTGGTCCAATTCTTATTTATTACCATAGATACTAGCGATCATCTTCATACTTGTTTAAATGAGTTTTATCTTCTTGAAGACTGTTCTTTTCACAGACATATCTATTGGTTAAATTCATTCCTACGTCGGACAGATTACGATGGAAAGAGTTATACAGCTTATAAGGAAATACGCCTGAAAAGGTTTTTCATGGAATTTCAAGGTAAATTTAAGTTAGATTTAGGATTGAAAGTTTCAGTAAATATATAAATAATATAGTTAAAGTTAGAATAAATGCCATCTAGGATCAAAAGTTTCAAATATAAGTCACCATTACTCTAGATCCACGCTCTAAGTCCCACTTAAAGGGACAGTAGCACGTTTTTATGAGAATATAAGGTGCAGTCATAATAATGAAAATTGTTGGTTAGCTTAAAGGGGAAGTAGCACGTTTTTAGGGGGAATATAAGGTGATATCAGGAAAATGAAAATTATTGGTTTTAATTGAAAGACAATGTATTTAAACTAAATGGAGCAGTAATAAATCATATACATGTATATAACGTAAAGTTTAGCCATGTGATTCATTTTTCTTACACAATATGAATTAAAGGTGTTCACACAAAATGGCCGCCAATGGATTTTATGTGAATCTTCACACTTTTTCCTCTATGGATGGTTGGTTTGTGTAATGAGACTTTTGAAACTGTCAAAATATTACATAAGCATTAACTTACAATTATCAGTAAATATATTTAAATATAAAATCATCAAAAAACGTGCTACTGCCCCTTTAAACTATGGGTCACCATAAATTACTCAATATCGTAATTTCAAAAAACAAAGAATAGAGGAGGCTATTATTGCTTATATTTCTAGCATGTGGATTGTTTAAGAAAACGTTTACGATGTGCCATTATCAAACTATATCATTATGTGCTACTCTTTGATAGTTAAAAATGTTTATAGCTCTATTTTAAATTATAAAATAAAACTTGATTATTGCCGTGTATGTACATTTTATGTGTTGTTATCATCTTTCCTAGCTGTATTTTATACTTCACATTGATATCTGCATTTTAAATCCTTTTAAAAAGTGTCTCTAATAAGTCGCTGGTTGTATAAAAATGTGAGACAAAAACCACGTGGATTTCTCTATGTTTCCTTGTTGGAAATTGTATATTGACGAACACGTCATTCTCTCCCCAAAGGCAGATTTAGTCATGAAATGTTGATCGAGATCCTGTTCTTGTAAGACCAAATCCGTGGGTTCTGGCAGTTTCCCCTGGCGGAAAAACATTGCACCACAATCCGTTTGAATTCTGGTAACATATCATGCCTTTGCCATGAATAAGTATCCAAATGATTAAGAACAGCGTCGCTGATTGCACAACGAACATTGATTTCAACAAATCAGGGATCTCCCATTCTAGACCACAAATTCGGCGAATAAGGACAGAGGCTTGATGAACATTTCATGTATATGGTCCCGCATAGGAATATATTCCCGAAACCTGTACAAACTTATCTATACTTCAGGACCAGTACCCAGCATATACGGCATCAACAAAAAGAAAATCGTCAAATTTCGATTGGGAAAAAGGAAGGGGGAAATTCTTGGATCAGCTCCATCACCCCCCAGTGACTGCGAGGCAATTTTTAGAACTGAAGATAAAACATTAACGTATTCTGAAAGGTATTGAAGTGTTATATATTTTCGTGTACGGGGAGAGGGGTGAATTTTCGTTAGGGTGGGGTGCGTCTTCTGGGTGCCATTATGTTTAACCGTTTGATAAAAGACCATGTGTGTAAATGTTTACTAAAGTTCCCTGTTACACTTTTCTTCTTGTGTTACTACATGATGAATGAGTAAAACAACGTCTTTTACTAAACTCACGGGCAAAAGAAAGGTTTCACCTTAGTTGATTTCATCATATACATAATTTTCAATTACAAATATTTTCATTTTTAGACGTCGCACGCTAAAACAGAACAGTGCAAGCCTTTAGTTATCAATCAAAGAATACTTTTAGACGTGTTTGATTTTTTTTTGGGAAAATTTTTAATTATTATTTTTTTGAAAATTTATTTTAATAAACAACAAATGGCCATCGATATATAAGCTATATTTTACTAAAACATCACAAAACAAACCTTGTTTTCCACTCATTTACACCCTTTTTAACATGGTAGGGGTCATGTTGGTGTAAATTTCATTTTTTACTCCGGTCTTCTTTAAACAAAGATATATTCACAAAAAATGAATCAATCAACGATCAATTCATATGAAATATTGTAGATATGATTAATGTTGATGATTCCATAATCAAATGCGTCATATATATTTCAAATCGTTGTAAAATCGAAACCAACTGAGGTGAAACCTTTCTTTTGCCCGTGAGTTTATATTAATTTAACTCTCTTCGAAGGAGTATGCACCCCAATTCCCAAATACACCCCCCCCCCCCCCCCCCCCAGTAGTTATGTTTCTCACACCCATAAGTGCGCACCACAATCAAAAGAAAAACATGTATCCGCCCCGGATAAACGCTATGTTGAAAATGAATTTCATTTGTCCTTGTTTGTAACATTTTTGTAACATGATACTGTACATAAAGATTAACAATTAATTAACAATTTACGATATTCAAGAACCATAGTATCAGTGTCCATGGTCCTTGAAACATGCAATCGAAATTAGACGGAAATAATAACGAGATGTTTCAACCACGTGACCAACCTATCATATTGTAATCCATCACTGTACTATATGTCATATGCCCTTATAATGAAAAAGCTTATGGTCTGAAAATCCTGTATACGCCCCTTGATATTACATTTATATAAGTTTCATTGTAAAAAAAACTTCTGTATTCTAGTTTTGCTTTCTTGATTCGATCAAATACTAAAGAAATCAAGATGTATCCTTTGATGCCAGTTACGTACTTCACTTTGGATTTATGTACGTATGATATTTGGTTATTGATCAATGATACGTAGTGATTGTGAGAAGAAAGCTCACGTAAATAATTTTAAATAAACAATAACAATAACAATAATCACGAAATCTCTTTACTCAAGAAAATTCAATTAAACTTATTTTGAAAAATTAAATTAAGATTGCTGTTCTGTTTGATGCACTTCATTAATAAAATGAAATTTTCCTCTCTTTTGTCAGATCAAGAGGACTTTGGCACGTGGAAAAAAGACGGTATATTTGGAAGGAAATTCACAGTAATATCCAATGCGTCTTTCTCGATTTCACTGGATGGTGGTGATAGCAATTGATACCCCAAAAATAATACCATCCGGTCTCAGGGTACGAACGTTGCGCTAACCCCACCAATCTGTACCCTGGGTTCAGAAGCTAGATTCGCTCGCGCGGCACAACTTGGGATATAGCCAATCAAACAATGTTCTCGCCAGTCTAGGCTCCTATATTTCATAATCACATGACTTACAATGTATGAAGATTGTTAGATACATCGTTCATAATATTACCAATTACGTAAACCAAAATTCATTAAACCACAATTAACATCACTCAAGAATGTCTATTCATCTTCATTTAATATGTCGACATCAAAAAATATATAGGAGAAAAACAGCAAAGATAAACTCATGTTCAAAAGAAACGATACCAAGTTTTCAAAGTCGTCCGAAACAAAATTCTATAACCTGACAGAGTCGAATTTAAGTGTGTCTAACAGACATATATCTTGTAAAGAAGTATGCACATTTTCATTCTTCAGGAAAAGATACTTTTGATTTTGTGTCTTTCCAAATGTACATGGAGTGCATAAATCGAAATTTCAAATTGTTTTATGAACAGAACTTTTGTCATTTCACTTTAAAATTGATAAAGTATTGAATTTATGTCAGAAAAAATGTTGTTGATATAATACACTTTATTTGACATAAATTCGTTGTCGCGTCACTGCACTAGAACGTTTTAAAACAAGCGAAAGTGTCCAATTTCTCTCTGCTATCTCGCCTAGTTAAGGAGATTCCAGATCGATGATTATTTCAAATGCATGTTTCTCGCAAACATGAAAAGATAATGTTTCAAAATTTTGCATAGACGTAAGTTGACTACTGAAGAAATGATATTACTATGTTTTTGTCTTATTAATCTGCAGTGGATTGAGTTATTTTGGGATTTGTATGGTATCGTTTCTTTTGGACATGAGTTTATTTTAAAAAGTATGAGAATTTGATCATGTTGTTGTTAGGACCAATCCAGTTAAATGACATGATAATTATTTTATAGATGTGTTTGTTAACCACTGATGCCTCCGAATATCAGTCAATTGCCATGGTTGAAGTTTTTGGAAATGCTTGCTGCGGCAAGGTCAAGGTCACCACTTCAAAAATTATGACTACATCTGAAAGGTTTTTTCATGATGGATGCACTTGTGAATATCAAAAGATGTGTTTGATGCCCCTGGATAAAAGTTTTCAGAAATGCTTGCTGCGCTAAGGTCAACGTCACGAGGTCAAAAAATTCTACCTCATCTGAAAGGTCTTATGATGCACAAGCACTTGATGCATTGATAGCTCATATTAGTATATATATAGTCTATGAGCACTGCCCATGTATCAAGTACTTGTGTTATCATGATAGATACACGAACAGATGTGGATCAAACGTCTATCTCTAACAAATCACAAGTTATGTCCAAGGTTAAAGTTTTCGAAAATTGCTTGCTGTGTCAAAGTCAAGGTCACGAGGTCAGAATTTTTTACTTCATCTGAAAGGTCAATCTTTATTTCTGTACTTAGAGGGCCACAGGCCTGTAGTACAATCAATGGTAGATCACATGGTAAAATCAATTGCATTCATAATATTTTTTCTAAAATAACATTGCATAATAAATATACATTGCAAGGTTCTGTAACAACTGAGTATTGGTATTTGTTAACAATGACAATAGTTTTGTTCTGTCTGGATGGTTAAAATAGTAAGGTTGAAGATATTTTATCCGTAGATTCTTATAGACAGGGCAGGTTAATAAGAAGTGTAGCTCGTCTTCCACAACATTCATATTACAAACTTTACATACTCTATTTTTTCTTTCAATACCTTTATATCTTCCAGTTTCAACAAACAATTCATGTGATGAACAACGAAAACGGGCTAAGGCATTACGGAACTTTTTAACATCAACTTTTGAAAGATAGCTTTCAAGAAATATTTCAGATTTCCATTCTCTATAATATATACATTTTGTTGATAATGTCATGGATTCTGCCCAGGATTGTAAATATATATCTTTCATTCTTTGAGTTATTGAGATGATAAATTCTGATTGTGAATGAACACTTTGATTGCACCAAATATAACCATATCCTATTTTGTTGAGAAGCTCTCTAATATCAGTCACCCAATTTCTTTTACCATTATTATCATACAGTTTCATCATATTATAACATTTTTTCGGATATCTGTGAAGCGGCATATTCAACAACCTTATCCAGTATTTAACAGCTCTAATTGAGGAATAAATGAATAGTGGAAATCTGCCTAATTCTCCATAGACCATTGTGCTACAAGTGCTTGGTTTAACGCCTAGGAACTTTTTGCATGCATATAAATGAACCTTTTCTATGTTGTCATGTTGTGCCAGTCCCCATATTTCAGATCCATATAACAGTATTGGGCTTATCTTCATATCAAATATTTTAAAATAGTTATTAAAGGACATATCACCTAGAAGTCGCATATTTCTGTATATACCTATTAGTACTTTCATGGCTTGTGTTGAGGCCTGTTTGGTATGAAAAGACCAAGATAGATTATTAGAGAAACATACACCTAAGTACTTATAAGCGCTGGTAGTTTGAAGACGTTCTCCCTTATAAAACCATTTTTCATTTTTGGATAGTTTTCCACCCCTTTTAAAAACAATTATTTTGGTTTTCTCTCTATTGACATTCAATTTACATTGATCAGAGAACGTACCTAATTCATTTATTTGTTTCTGAAGCCCGCTTATGGTACTAGAGAATAGTACAATGTCATCGGCGAAAAGTAACAGGAATAATTGAACTGTATCTGGGTGTAATTGGATTCCATTCGTACAAGTATTACATATTTGCTCTGCTAATTCGTTAATGAAAAAACTAAACAAAAAGGGGCTTAAGATGCAACCTTGTCTAACGCCAAGTTGACTAATAAAGGGTTCAGACATTTCATGATTATTTTTCACACGTACTTTTACATTTTGATAAATACTTTTCAACATTTTACTCATTTTACTACTTATTCCGTGCGTTTGCAAAAGATTCCAAAGTTTATTTCTCTGCACAGAGTCGAAGGCCTTCGCAAAATCTACAAATAATGCATAAAACTTTCCTCCTTTCGAACTAAGATATTTCTGTATAAGAGAATGAAGAATGAAAATATTATCTGTAGTAGTGTAACCTTCCCGGAAACCTGCTTGACCTTCATATATCTTGTCCATAGCATCCGCCCACTTATCCAATCTCTTGTTTATAATATAAGTTAATAGTTTACCGAAGACACTAAGTACAGTAATTCCACGGTAATTATTAGGGTCATTTCGATCACCTTGTTTATAAATTGGGACAAGTAATCCAACTGACCACGATTCTGGGAAATCCCCACTTTCAAGTATAACATTGAATATTAATTCCAGATATGGAACTATTAGGTCCGATGAGTGTTTGAAAAATTCTGGGATAATATTGTCAATACCTGGAGCTTTATTACACTTGATATGTTGTATACTATTCAGGATTTCCTCCCTACTTATCGGGGCATCTAATATATCAGAGGCAATATCTGATACTGGTGTATGTTCTGTACTGTCTTGTCTTAGTGTATCTTGGTCATTGTGGGAAGTTGAAAATAAAGATTCGAAATAATTGTACCATTCGTCAATTTCGATGTTGTTATTTTGACTGTTTTTTTCCATTTAGTGATTTCAATTCGTACCAAAATGTTTTTGAATCATTTATATTGTCTTCTAATTTTTTTCTCTTTTGTTGGATGTATGTGTTTCTTTTTTCAGAGCAAGTGTTATTATATTTATTTCTGGCGTAATGATAATTTTCTAAGGAGTCTTCTGTTTTATATTTTCGGAAAATGTTCAATAATTTGCACCTTTCCTTTTTCAGATGATCACATTCACTATCGAACCACTTTTCTGTATTTCTGTGTTTTGCAACAGTACATATCCGCTTTTTCATATCTGAAGCAGCTAGACACAATGCCTCTACAATAAATTTTACACTTTGGTTAATATTTGTAAATACTATATCAACAGATTTGTCAAATAAATCTTGAGCATGTTCAGATAATAATTTATTACGGAATTGAGATAGATTATCATTATTCCATACATATTTGGTTGGTTTGTTGTCTGTGTTTTTATGTCAATGATTACCCTGGTAAAGTGAATGATGCGCACGTAAACCTAAAGTCAATGGGAGGTGTGATGATTCCGCTCTAGTTGGTATATCAAAATCTATGACTTGTTTAAACATATCTGCTGAGGTTAGGATGTAATCTATCACACTTGTGCCATTTCGGCCTATAAAAGTAAACCCTCCTAATCTAGTATCCTTACCGCATGAAAGGTATGATCATGATATATGCAAATGTGAAATGTCAAAAGTCAACCCCCAAGCAATCAAACGGCAAGGTTTAAAAAAAATTCACTGACAGACTGACATACAGACGGACATGGCAAAATCAACATACCCAGGCTGCGTAACGGGGGCATAACACGTTTTTTGATGAAATATTGAGTTTTCTATGCTGGTTCTTTAGCCTGTAGGGGCACTAGTACTAGAGCAGCACAGAGAAGTATAGGCTCTGCACCAAGGCAAAAAACTGAGAGTTCGGAAATTGGCGTTTTAAGATATTCGTAGGAATATGGTAAACCTAATGTTGTTGGAGGTGTGTTTCATTATCTGTATTTTTGTGAAGTTCTTGTCCAACAACGAAGTATTTTACTCCAAAACCAGTGTATGGTCTTCAAAAACATGCTATGGTAAGGAAACTATTGTGCACTATATATATAAAGCATTTTAAAGGAGTGATTCATTAAAGAATTCTTTAAATTAAATTATCAGTAAACCTGTCCAGTCACTCGGCATGTTTATAATTGTATAATTGTTTTGGTTTATTCATATTCTAATGAAACACCATTTGATGGTTCGGAAAATAAATAGAGGATATTATATGAGTGACCATTACATACTATGTTTATGACACGAGTTGCTAAATATTAGTATTTCCCGAGCGAGAGCGAGGGATATATTGATATTTAGACACGGGTGTCGTAAACATAGTATGTCATGGGCACGAATTTAATATTCTGTTTGTTACTGTAGTCCCAAAATTAAAGAAAATACTCAATAACTACATCTCAGCATTGGCAAACAAGCCGCCGTCGACCCGTATAGATTGTGACGTCATAGGTGAACCCTGACGTCAAAGCATTGTTTATAACGTGACGTCACAATGACAAAGTGATATAATGCCCTAGGGCAACATATGAAAAATATTAACCTCGATATGACTGCCCTCGTAGGTAATAAACTATTATAAGTTGTTTGCTTCTCACGAGGGTAATACGGTCTGATGTACCATTTTTGTAGAAATGTTGCCCGAGCCGCCAGGCGAGGGCTGACATTTGTACAAAGATGGTACATCAGACCGTATTACCCGTGGGAGAAGCATACAACGAATTTATCTTACCGTCGAGTCAGAAGAAAATAGTATCATTTCTTTTTGACTGCCGTTAACGGATGAGCCATCACCGCTTGAACGGCCTTGACCCCTAATGTAATCAAAATGGCGTCATTCAACCCGACTGAAATGTTATGAATCGTGTTACGTAAAACTACTAGCCGGAACATGCTTAAAATCTATTTGACTTTAATTCTATAGCATGTGCAAGTAATGCAATGCGGAATTTGTTTCCAAATAAAACATATTATGTTGGGAAAACACAATTTTGATTATTAATCACGAAAACAGCTAATCGAACTTACGCACACCGCGTGCGTCATTTGGTAACGTCATGTTATTCTATGCGACACCTCTTCTCGGAGAGGAGCTGTTGCCATGGCAGCGGGGTACATAGGATTTGTACACCGTGAGAGGAGAGTGTCCCGGGATACATAAGATACAATGAGTCGATCGTCAGCCAATCAAAAACGAGTATTTTACTGTAAGGTAAGATAATCTATTCTATTCTGATAACGCAGCGATGATAGAGCGAAGAGTTCACCGTCACGCAACGTCAGTCGTCGGTCTTATAGCCACACAACCAACGTTATGTAAGCCAATCAACAACTAAAATCACAGTACCGATCCGTCGAATGGATTTTTCTATTCGACGAAACGGTATGCGACCCCGCTGTACAATAAAGTTCGTGTTCAAGGAATGTGGGTGTAACAAATAAGTTATTGAAGCGTATATGTTTATGTCAGGGTTGGTTGAAACTCGGGTAAACTACAGCTGCGTACCTTAAGTGTGTTGACCGGCTTGTGATCTTAGTGCTAATATCATGTAATTTGGGTTTCGTTTTGACGTTCATAAAATAACTCCATGACTGGTCTGTCACTGGTGCTGAATGTTGATATTTGGCATTGTTAAATAGACAGATTGGGTCATGTTTGTGAAATTCGGATTTTCTTAAAATACGATTAACATCATCCATGTTAACTTTGTAGGAAAAATATCAGCACAGTTACATTGTCTTAGCGCAAAGGAACACACATGAATAAGATCTAAAGCTGTTATGAAGGATTTTTAAGAGCAAAATAGAAATCAGTGTTTTCGAAATTTGGACCCCTGGTCACTTCAGTGACCTGCCATATTTGTTACAGCTATCTGCTAGGTATGACATACGAATATGTAAACGCAAATTGAATCTTAACTTATGCAGTGAAATTTCATCATTATTTGTTTCGTTTTCACAATGATAAGATGTCTCAAAGACGTTACAAATCAAATGATATTTGCACTAGAATACGAAGGTAAGTGAACAAACTTAAGATACGCAGCTGTAGATGGGTAAAATGTTTACAATTACTTTAAATTGAAAAATTGATTTCTGATATCATGTTATTGTACAGTTAAATCCTAAACAGGCAGTAGCACGTTTTTTGGCAAATTTCAATTTCAATTTTCACTGATAATAGAACGTTATTTCTAAATGTATAATTGTGATAGTGTCAACCATTATACAAATGAATCACCAATAGTCAGAGAACAAATAATAAATATTAATATAAAGTCCATTGGTGGCCATTTTTGTGTGAACACCTTAAATTCATCTTGTGTGTCAAAAAGAATCGCCTTGCTGAACTTCACATTATAAATTTGATTTATTACTAAAGTTTATAAAGTTTAAATACATTGACTTTCGATTGGAACAATTTATTTTCATTTTCCTGACATCACCTTCGCTATTCCCCCTGAAACGTGCTACTGTCCCTTTATATAACTGCATAAAAAATATATGAATAGATTTTAAAGGGACAGTAGCACGTTTTTAGGGGAAATAAGGTGATGTCAGGAAAATGAAAATTAATAGTTCCAATTGAAAGACAATGTATTTAAACTAAATGGAGCAGTAATAATTCAAATATAAAACGTAAAGTTTAGCCATGCGATAGCTTTTTCTTACACAAAATGAATTAAAGGTGTTCACACAAAATGGCCGCCAATGGAGTTTATGTGGATCTCCATACTTTGTCCTCTGAATACGGATGATTGGCTTGTGTAATGAGATTTTTGACACTATCAAAAAAATACACTAAGCATTAACTTACAATTATCAGTGAAAAATTTAAAATATTAAATTACCAAAAAACGTGCTACTGCCCCTTTAAGGTTAATGATGAACACGCCTGATATTTACCTTTAATCAAACGTAGTAATTATTATCAAGTAAGTCTTCGAAAGAATATGGAACATTAACAAATGATTCAGAAAATGACAAATCAGAAATATCGTTGCCCAATCCTACAAAGGATGACCTAACGTATTTGTATTAAAGGTGTTTTTGTCTCTTGAATAAACGTACCTTTTATTCGTGCCAAGATCGAATAAACTACCACTTGAAATATTTCCCCAGTATTGCGCAATGTATTGATGTAGCATACATGTGTTATAATAAAGGACGAATATCTTTTATAAGAACTTCTTTATTCTGAGAATGTATCGAATGTATCCCATAGGTCACTAATGCCCCTTTTTCACTTCAAGGGGAATCGTCACGAACCATCACGAATGAGGAATTTTTCATATTCAGTCGTAAACAATTCCTAATTAATTCTTGAAATTCTTAAATGAGTCGTAGTTGATTCGGCAACATTCATCCTATTCGTGGCATTCGTGAAAAAAATTTGATTTATTCCAAAAAAAGTTAGTTCGTAAACTATTCGTTACTTATTCGTGTAATAACCACACGAATGTCATGTACGAGGACGAAAATTCGTAGTGTATTCGCAACTGTTTCCTAAGTATTTCGTACAATTCGTACAAAATCCGAAAACAATTCGTAAATAATTCGTATCTTTTTTATAGGGTTTCAGCACTAAAAAATACGAAGTGAAATTGCTATTCAAGAATTTTGGCGAAATTTTAACTAATTTATACAATGAATTATACGTGGCTATTCGTGACGATTCCTCTCGTAGTGAAATAGGGGTATAAAATTATAAATATTTTTTTAGACCTTAAAACTCGAACAATTACCACCCCATCTTCCTACGCATAGCCTAAAACGCCAGTTTCCGAACTGTCATTTTATGCCTTGCTGCAGACCCTTTACTTTCCTGTGCTGCTATAGTGCCCCTACAGGCTAGAGAGCAAGCACAGAAAACTCAAGGGTCTGCAGCAAGGCATAAAACTGACAGTTTGGAAACTGGCGCTTAATGCTTTGCGTAGGAAGATGTTACCACCCTTGCTCTTCCCTGGCCTCGTGGATGTATTTCAACAAGATGTTTGCTTTTACTACATTCATCCCGATACCATAATGTTGGCCATCAGTACTCATCATACCATCTGTCATATTGAACGTGTCAAACACAGGAATGCCCCTCGACTCCAGATAAGGCTTCATCTGGGCATTGAATCTTTTCACCTTCTCGTATGACTGAGTATCGTAGGTAGGTGATTTGAGAATACCCGGCGAATGGGGGGCTGCCCATAAGACTCTTGGTCGCGGCTTAAGTGTCGATATCTTTTCAAGAAAAGGTTTCATAATTGCAGATTTAACCACATGTGCTTTGAAGTAGGTATGTATTCCGCTTGCAGTCACAATAAATGAGGTATTATTCCATCGCATTACCTTATTCCACGGTTTCCAAAACTGCCCTCCGTAATATAAGTAACTAGTAATGTTAACATTTCCGTCACAAAGTTGAACATCAGAGTTAATGACGCGTCGACAGGTTTTTCCAAGAAACATATTCCATCCACTGCATTTCTTTCTTATTTCTGAAATTGTAAAAAAAAAAAATAACAACTTCACGTAATCACCAGATAGTTCATGCATAACGTTGTGTTGATGATTTTCATAAATACATTCGAATCTAATTCAATAAAACGATGCTATCGTGATATGTTTGGAGTAAACAAAAGAAGACATACAAGAGTTTTTTTTCCAAATCATTAACAACTGATAGAAACTATTTGCTAGCTCTTTATGTTAAGGGCAATGTAAAGTGCACATATATAGTAGAGCGTAAACAGAGAGGACGGAAGATATTCACCAGAAAATGAAAAAAATCAACCTTGATATGACTGTCCTAGTAAATAGGTTTATGTAATACTGAAATGGAGCCAGTGGCTCTGTAGCTCATCAGGTTTCATATGAATTTTGCCTAGGGTGTGGCAAATGTGGTTCCCCAATTAGTAATGATAATGAAAATGTGCATAATTATATTGCGCTTTTCCATGGCCTAAGACATGCTCAAAGCGCTACATTGTTACCCTGAAGGAGTGTCCTTTCACAGTTGCTACTAAGCGCTAATAAAGACCACGTAGGTTTCAGGTACCCATTTGAACAGCTGGGTGGCTTGAGTGCAATGTGGATAAAGTGCCTTGCCCAGGGACACAACACAGGATGAGACCCAAGTCACTAAGGTGCGGTGTCTTCACCGAGATTCGAACTCGGGTCTCTGACGTGAGAGGCAAGCATGCTAACCACTACACCACCGTGGGGCCACAAGACCATCAAATGTGAAAATAAACCTCCTTTTCTAATTAGAAGTGTGTAATCGATGTTTCAGATTTCTAGGCCTGCTCTTGGAGACAAATGAAAGAAGGTTTTAACTGTGTGGCAAGCATAGCAACCAAAGCTTTAAGTATAACTATCTCTAGTCAATGAGTCTGCACACAAAGTTGGCTTTCTAGGTTTTAAGCTTCTTGATGAAAATGGGTTTTAAGGGCCTTATTAGGGGCCACATGGCCACCAAAGCTATAAATCATAATCCTAACTAGGCAATCAATTTGCATGAAAGTTTCAGGTTGTTAGGCGCAATGCTTCTTGAGAAAAAGATGAAAATAGGTTTTAAGACTGTGACCCTCATTAGGGGGCACAAGTCCACCAAAGTAATAAAGAAAAATCAACACCAGTCAAGGAGTCTGCACACAAAGTTTCAGCTTTCTAGGATTTATGCTTCTGGAGAAGAAGATGAAAATAGGTTTTTAGGGCGTGGCCCCTGTGGCCCTTATTAGGGGTCACAGGGCCACCAAAGATACAATTCATAATCCTCACTAGCCAAGGAGTCTGTACACAAAGTTTCAGCTTTCTAGGCCTTATGGTTCTGGAGAAGAAGATGAAAATAGGTTTTTAGGGCGTGACCCCTGTGGCCCTTATTAGGGGTCACAGGGCCACCAAAGATACAATTCATAATCCTCACTAGCCAAGGAGTCTGTACACAAAGTTTCAGCTTTCTAGGCCTTATGGTTCTGGAGAAGAAGATGAAAATAGGTTTTTAGGGCGTGGCCCCTGTGGCCCTTATTAGGGGTCACAGGGCCACCAAAGCTACAATTTATAATCCTCACTCTTCAAAGAGGCTATACACAAAGTTTCAGCTTTCTAGGCCTTATGGTTCTGGAGAAGAAGATGAAAATAGGTTTTTAGGGCGTGACCCCTGTGGCCCTTATTAGGGGTCACAGGGCCACCAAAGATACAATTCATAATCCTCACTAGCCAAGGAGTCTGTACACAAAGTTTCAGCTTTCTAGGTCTTATGGTTCTGGAGAAGAAGATGAAAATAGGTTTTTAGGGCGTGGCCCCTGTGGCCCTTATTAGGGGTCACAGGGCCTCCCAAGCTTCAATTTATAATCCTCACTAGCTAAGGAGTCTGTACACAAAGTTTCAGCTTTCTAGGCCTTATGGTTCTGGAGAAGAAGTCGAAATTCCACAAAGTTTACGGACGGACGGACGGACGCCGGACACCATGCCATGCCATAAGCCCATCGAGCCTTACAGGCCAGATGAGCTAAAAAGCAAAACATTTGTTCACATAAATAGACCTGATAAAAGGTACAATATATCATATCCTATTATATCTAAAACCGTGAAGTCTTAAAGTGCCATTCCTTCTTTAAAAAAATAGAGCCATTGGCTCTGTAGCTCATCAGGCATCATATCAAGTTTGCTTTACTCAGGCCAGATGAGCTAAAAATGAAACTGATGTTACCTATTGCAAGAAAATCTATAACAAAATTACAAAACAAATGTAACGATTTCGGAATATATTTCCTTACCCAAATGATTTATTATTATTCAACACTTTCTAGATTACTAGACAGTGAAAGAAGTCCATACTAAAATATCCAAGGAGAAATAAATTTGCCATAGACTGTCATCTAATGGGGAAAAATAGGTTTTTAAGATTGTGACCCCTGTGACCCTATTTGGGGTCCTGGGGTCACAAAACCTACAGTTTTTTAGGGGCCACTTGGCCACCAAAGCTATAAATCATAATCCTAACTAGGCAATCAATTTGCATGAAAGTTTCAGGTTGTTAGGCCCAATGCTTCTGAAGAAGAAGATGGAAATAGGTTTTAAGGGTGTGGCCCCTGTGGCCCTATTGGGAGCCACAGTTCCACCAATGCTATAAATCATAATCCTCACTAGTCAAGGAGTATGTACACAAGGTTTCAGCTTCTGGAGAAGAAGATGAAAATAGGTTTTAAGGGTGTGGCACCTGTGGCCCTTATCAAGCGCCACAGAGTCACCAAAGCTATAAATTATAATCCACGCTTACCAAGGAGTATGTATACACGCCAGACGAGCTAATATTGTTATTTATAATTTTTTCTGTATGTGCCCTTTAATTTTGGGATTACGGTTATAAACAGAGTATCATATTCGTGCATACATGACATACATGTACTATGTTTAAGTCACTAGTTTCTATATTTCAGTATATCCCTCGCTCTTTACCGGAAAATACTAATATCTAGCCACTCGTGTTGAAAACATAGTATATTATGCACACTCAAATAATATCCTCTATTTATCAAACGTACCAACGTTTGATTGAATGAAAGTATATTTTACCTTACTAACCCTTTCTTAATATTCGATACAAGACAAGCTTGGTGATATTTTATACATTCAATATAACAACTCCATACCTTCCCTAATATTGGACCTTAAAGCTCCATCCCCAATGTTGCCAGTCACAACGAGCAGCATGGCCACGTAGAGGTTCCGGATCAAGGAGTCCCCAACAAAGGCAATGTTCAGGCCCTTCAGGATGCGACAGGCTCTCTGAGGACTATGGGTATCGTACAGACAGGCTGGGTTGGAGGGGATCCAGGAGGAGTACTCGGCGTGCTTCATGTTCCTAATGTCAAAGCAGTTCTCACACTTGCACTCCTCGACGGACTTGTTTGCACATCTGAAGTTGAAGCAGCAGGGTGTAGCTCCTTCAGGGTCACAGACAGCCCTGTAGCCACCCGGTGGACCCTCAACACCAGGCTCATAGGTGCTTATATTACCACACAGACCGTCCGACCTCTGGTAGTTAGGGGGAAACTTGTAATCGTGCCTGACATGCTTCAAATATTCATACATGTGGTTGTCTTCGTTGGCTGTCAAACGTCGCGTCTTCCAGTGTCCTTTTGTCATATCTCGTAGTATATTGCACTGTTTCGATTTAGAAGGCAAACGTAATACTGACTGAGGAACTGGAATGTCATTTGGCTGATACGTTTTAAACAATCCCTCATTGTTTCGTAGCAATATGATGAGAACTCCAAAACAGGCTGCTGCAGACAGGAGGAAGAAGGTTTTTGTCAATTGCATTCTGAAAATGAAAATGTTTTTGTCACAACTGTTAAACAAAATCTGCTTGTTAAACACTAATGCCTCACGAGATCAGTATATTTTCCCCAAGGTCACGGTCACAAGGTAAAAACATATGACCTCATCAGAAAGGTCTTATGGCGATAGATGCATCGATCCAATAACACGTTATGGTTAAGGTAAAGGTTTTCGGAAAATGGTTGTTGTACCAAGGTCAAGGTCATGAGGTCAAACATTATGACCTTATCTGAAAGGGCTTATGATAGATGCACATGTGAAATATCAAAGGTCTACCCCAAGCAATCAAAAGTAAAGAGCAAGGTTAAAGTTTTTAGTGACAAACAGACTGACAGACATGTACAGGCAGACGGACAGGACAAAAACAAAACTCCCCCCTGGAATCTCCGATTCGGGGGAATTAAAACATTGCACGATGTTAATGAGAGACTCTGTAATTTGCTGGAGTAACTTAAGCCAAAAATGATGTAATTGATCAATGTGTTTCTACAGTTGGTAAAATGATTATTACAAATATAAAAGTATGATGGCGAAAGTTTTCGCGATTTCTTGATTTTGTGTTGGAAATAAGCACGAAGTCAAATGACCCTTTTCGACCCTTGGCCATCCATATTCTTACACTCAGACTGTAGTTAATATATTTTGATCTAACAAAAGCTCTATTTAAGCAAGTCTAGATCTGCAGTGAACTACATGAACTATTTCCATTTTTCCGAGGCTCCTTTTCTTTTTTAATGAAATAATGTTTTTGAGAATTATCATTTTTCAAAGACTGAATATAAGACTAGGCCATCATACAAACGCGTTTATACAGTGACAAGGTATAACGTCGCGAGTATGATCGAAACAGGACAATGACAAGCTTCTAACGTAGTCTAACGTAAATTATTGAATCAAATGTACATGTAGCCGTAGAATAACAGTAAGGTATTGATATTGTATGATGAATTTTATAACAAGTATCCATGTCAACGTATATCTCGGATCCAGAGAGAAAATATGGCGTTTTAATATTCAATAGAATACGTTATGGTTTATTTATAATTTTGAAAATGAATAATTGAGTTGTTTTTTATTTCATTTCAACATATCTTGGCATTTAAACAACCGCTTACCTCGATTTTATCACCTCTCTATTTTCGCTCCAAGATTTTTCAACAAAATAAGAACTCAGTCTGATTAAAATCGACTGTGATTCGAGGATAAAAGTGTAAAAATATTATCGCTAGCGGGGTTCGAACCTCACCCAGCCCGGCTTTCCTCTCATTCACAATCTGAAGGCACCCCTATTACGCGCATGTTCTGACACAAGCTCATCTAGCCAATCGAAAGGAGCGCAGTGAAAGCTTCGGTATCCCTCAGGAGCAGGTAACTCCAGTGTACCATTCGTTATACATAACCGCCGCTAAACGTTATTTAAAAACGAGGATGTGATTGGATAGCTTACGACTGGGTTTGTCTGCGCTAAACTGGTTATAGCAACACGCGATAGAGGTGGGTGCATTCAGACCGAGACGGAGAGGATATCCCGAATGGTTCGAGCCCCGATAGAGACAATATTTTTTTTATTTTATTCCTCGGAGCACGGTCGATTTTAATCAGACTGAATAAGAACTAAGCTTGATTTTTTTTTTAATTTGTCCAATAAACACCTTTAATCAGCCTTTCAGTAGCGTAATTATTGGCTGTGAAAAACTCACCTGGGCTAGGGGCCATAAAACTTGCGCGAGTGTGACGTTATAAACAGAGTGTACAGAATGACGCATCATTATTTCGGAGGCGCCCCATTAGTCAGACACTTGATTAAGCAGATTAAACTGAGGCTGTTACCCATTAAGAACATGGAACCTTCCAACGAATACCCCACTTGTTAGACAGCAAGGCCAAAAATGACAGAATTGGATCCTTCCTTGAGTTGAACCCAACTCATATTACCCACTTTTTGGAGCCACAGTGAACACAGTGAAAATGCGAGCTTGAAACAAAAAATCGGTGTAGTGATCGGAACACGTGATGTAGATTGTCACATTGCTCTGTTTGACCAAACACAGCGGGTTAATTTGGCGTGGAACGATCAATGTGATGGAAATTTGTCTACGGAGACTTCATCAGGAGATATTCTCGGACAGTTGACAGTAACACAATACTGTTAATCGCTTGGAAAACGCAGAACTACGGATTTCGCCTATCATTTTCCATATAAGCAGACGAACGCTTCACCTACTGCCACGTCATTTCCGGTATCCCCTTACCCTGGCCTCTCAGCCTCGTTTTGATTTGTCGCTGGACAGACGCCTTGTTACGCAATGTTTCCTCAGCTGTAGTTTCATTGAGAAACTGTGTATCGTTGCTGTTTTGGCCTAATACTTATGTTATATAGTTATTTGACCAATATCTTATGAAAAATATCTTTTAAAAGGGTTATACAGCGTCTCTTTAAGCAAGAACTTCTAACATCAGCAAATCTGAAAATACCATTGTCAAGACAACAAAGAAGATTACTAGCATCACTGAGGTGTGGAGACCTGCCTCACAATATAGAAACAGGAAGATACACCAAGCCTATTACTCCCTTGAGGGAACGTGTGTGCACATTATGTGGTAAAAATCAAGTAGAAAATGAGATTCATTTTATACTGGTGTGTTCATTTTATAATGACTTAAGAAATTACTTATTGCTTCATGTGATAAAATGACAGACTCTTTTTCTAAATTGGACAGCACTGGAAAGTTATTCTGGTTAATGTACACTGAAGATATACAGTTTGGACTAGCCCGGTGCATACAACAAATGTACCATAAGCGACGACTAGCTTTATAATACGCTACCTACAATATAAGCAATATAAAAGTTTAACATGTACATTAATTTCATTTTACTGCTGTTTTTATAATTTTTTTAAGATGTGTATCATAATATGTGAATGTATGGAATATAGTATATATTAGGATATACTTGAGTGAATGATTTTGACTGAAACAGAGTGTTAGTGTATTAATACAGGGTTAGTAAACTTGTATGTCTGTGTTAATGTATAAGGGGAGGGAACCAGAATGTTTGTGTAAATGTAACAGGGAGAGTGAACCAGGGTGTTTGTATTAGCATATCAGGGAAAGTGAACCGGGTGTCTGTGTTATTTCAGGGAAAGTGAATCGGGTGTCTGTGTTATGTCAGGGAGAGTGAATCGGGTGTCTGTGTTATGTCAGAGAGAGTGAATCGGGTGTCTGTGTTATGTCAGAGAGAGTGAATCAGGGATGTCTGTGTTATGTCAGAGAGAGTGAATCAGGGATGTCTGTGTTATGTCAGAGAGAGTGAATCAGGGATGTCTGTGTTATGTTAGTGAGAGTGAATCAGGGATGTCTGTGTTATGTCAGAGAAAGTGAATCGGGTGTCTGTGTGATTATGTCAAGGAGAGTGAATCGGGTGTCTGTGTGAATATGTTAATGAGAGTGAATCAGGTCGTCAAACCTTTTCAAACAATTCTCGGTTGTTTTCCGTGGTACAATACTGGCACTAACTTATTGTAAGTGGAATTGAGTAAAATATGTCGATCTGCACTTTACAGGCGCTGCTATCTCTTCACAATTTGTTCAGTCGACGGTCTTCGACTGAAAGGCTACCATGTTATTTTCAGTAATGCATTATTTTGTTACCGGATTTTGATCGGACTATGACCTTCAATTATAGTAAGCTAGAGAGTATGCACAAACAAGTCAAATGTCGACAGCAAGACTTGAAAAGAAAGTTTGGAAACTGACTTTAAACTTGTGAGGAAGTTGACTATTACATAAATTCTCTGACACCTACTCCCTCTGGTTTGGTTTTTGAAAGGGACGTACGATGTGATTGGTCAGCTTGTGACTAGGTTTTGTTTGAGCTTAATTGTGTTGAACAAGCACCTATCTTTGGTGCTTTAAGACCGTTGTGGAGAGAAAATATGTGATACGCATATTTACTTTGTTTCCCTCGATTTGGTCATTACCAGCTATTATACTCACCCCCTTTGCGCATGCGTGAGAATCTCTCCGGATAGAGAAATAAGTTTGTAGATGATTACTGTAGGAGCTGTTCTTAAGACTCATGTCACTAAATAACCCCTGAAACTACCCAGAATTCAAGGTTCAAAATATAAAGATTAATATATGCTCTTTACGATGATATTTTTCATTTTAGTTCAAATTAATATGTGTTTGTTCCTGGCCAGTAGTATAGTGATGATCATTTCGACCTCTTTGGTGAGCCGGAAGTAGAGGCAATAACTATGAATATTTATTTCATAATATTTAAGGATATATGATAAACAATTATCAATAACGCAATATGAATTGAATGAATAGCGATTGTAAAATATAGATTGATACATTAGGAATCATTTAAAGTATTTAAATGATATAAAAGTTGAATCAAAGTAGTTTTATATGTGAAAGGGGCAGGTGTTCACACAAAAATGGCTACCAGTTGATTTTATGATGAACTGCCAGGGGTCTATTCATATAGTACCCTTAACTTTAAAACCTCTTAAGATTTGATTTTAATGTTAACACACATTCTCCTATATCACATAAAATAAAATAAATAATATATTATAATCATTATTCATATTTGTATCCTTATACAATAGTTATCATGAGAGAACAGATTTCTATCTCCCTTTGAAATCGTTTCAAGTCACACCTTCCATTGTTTTCATGTTCACAAAGCTAGAGTCACAGTGCAGGAAGTGATTTCTCATAATAGAGAGAGGGGGGTTCAGTGTTAGCTTGTCTCTCTCAACCTTGTTGAATGTAACACCTTGTTCACACAGTATACTTATGTTAAACACGTTTTAATGTAGTTATTCAACTTTTAGATCATTTAAATATACTTTAAATGATGCCTAATTTATCAATCTATATTTTACAATCGCTATTCATATCAATTCATATTGCGTTATTGATAATTGTTTATCCTATATCATTAAATATTATCTACTTCATAATTACCTGCTCTACTTCCGGCTCTCCTACTTCCGGTTCTCCAAAGAGGTCGAAATGATCAATACTATACTACTCTGGCCTTTTTTACAAATTGCATTTCCAAATACATTTCTGCCCTTACAAACATGATTCCCTTCCTTAGCTAAAGTGTTCACAGATGTATAACTTAGTTGCTAAAGCATTACTGGTTTTATATTTGCAATTTAGATTTATTCTTTACTAAAATTTGTAAAGGGCGTATACAAAATTTTCGTATTGATGGTGAGCTCCAACAGTTAACATTTTTAAAAACTCTGGTTACAAAACAAATTGTACACAGGAAAATTTTCTCATCGAATGGATTAAGAAGTTAGAGGAATATTAACAACTAAGCGAATTAAAAATACGACTCTAATAAAAATGTACTATATTTGGAACTCCCCCACCACCTGTTGATCCAAAAAGAGGCATAGAATGGTCCCTAACCTGAGCGCCATATATGGATGCCAGTTGAATACTCCCCAGGGAGTTGAATTGGAAAAAAGGATCGAACGGTGAAAGAATGCCATTGACCAAAGGGAAACAATGTAAGTGCCTTGAGCAACCATGAGTGGATGGATATGTGCGCTATATAAATATTCATATAAAAAAATGGTGTATGATATAAAATACAAATAACTATTCTGCTGAACAGACGGTTAATGTCATTAATGCAACATTACAGATAACACAAAACTTATTTTGAAGCTTCTTTAACAACAAAAGAGAGACAATCTAAGCATCAAGAGGCTCAAAAGTGTCAAATGATAATAACCATGCGTTAACCTTAATTTGTGTCTATATCTAAGAATAGAATAGACTTCGACCCACAGCCATCTTCCTACGCAGAGCCTAAAAGGCCAGTTTCCAAACTGTCATTTTATGCCTTGCTGCATAGCCTTGAGTTTTCTGTGCTTGCTCTCTAGTCTGTAGGGGCACTAGAGCAGCACAGAAAAGTAAAGTCTATGCAGCAAGGCATAAAATGACAGTTTGGAAACTGGCCTTTTAGGCTCTGCGTAGGAAGATGACCCACAGCCAACTCAAAATGTTAATAAATATCCCTTTTTATTTAATGAAAGAAAATATCAGTTTGATATTAATGCAACCGAGGACGTTCATAGCAATCCAACTCTAACAACGGTTGTGATGCTAGTCGATTCTTTCATAAATTTTAGTGATAGAACATGATTAACATTTTTGACATACATGTTTCAAAATAGCGTTTTGTTCATTGAAATATAAAAAAGTGCATACAAAGTAAAAATCTCACAACTACATGTAGATAACATCAGTACACAAGTGCACTGTTACGTCAAGATTAACCATTGGAACACGTGTCCGTTAAAGGGGCAGTAGCACGTTTTTGAGGGGAATATAAGGTGATGTCAGGAAAATGAAAATTAATGGTTCAAATTGAAAGACAAATGGAGCAGTATTAATTCAAATATATAACGTAAAGTTTAGCAATGTGATTCCCTTTTCTCACACAAAATGAATTAAAGGTGTTCACATAAAATGGCCGACCATGGATTTTAGATGAATCTTCATTCTTTGTCCTCTGACTATGGACGATTGGTTTGTGTTATGAAATGTTTGACACTGTCAAAATACTACATTTATCATAAACTTACTATTATCAGTGAAAATTAAGAAATATAGAATTATCAAAAAACGTGCTACTGCCCCTTTAATAGGACAAAGACCTGCGGAAGTGTCATTTGAATCCTTCTTGAGTACATGTGAAAAGTGAAGAATAATATGATAAATCTATACCGCTCAAAATGTACCTGCTTGAATAACACAGCGTTTGTTACTTCCTGAATTGTCTTTACATCAGCTTGCAGTATTTATGGATATATTAAGAAATCTTTCTTTTACTTTTTAATATCTGTTACGATTTATTAGGCAGTTACTTAAATGACATTAGATAAAGGTAGTTAACTACGTATATCTGTCAATAAAATGTGTGATTAAAGAGCAATTTCATGATATTCATCCTATATTGTTTTGCTTTGATATGAACATGAACATTTCAAAAGTAAACCTCGATTCATTATATGACTCATAACATCTCCAATATTCATCCTAAATGGCAGGGGATAAATACTTGTTTTAAGAGAAAATATTTAAGTCATACGAATTCGGAAGCTAATTCACACGTCAAATTTACATAGAAACTAGTAATATAGCGTTAAATTTTTCAACATTACGTTTTATTGATTGACGCGCATATAACTGTCTGGTTTTCGGTCATAGCCCAGAGTTTAAACCTTCCTATGGTCACTATACAACGTAGGTTACCTTTTAAAATTAGACTTTCTTGTAACTGATATTATTGATAGAGGTTTGCTCACAAACTCAAGTAGTGATCTTTAAGCCATCAGACAAGATGTGTTCAATTTTGTCATCCATCTTTTGTTCATCTTTTATTTTCTGCGTTCTAATATAACTGTTCTGTTACTCGCACGGATTAAGAAGCAAACCACCCTCATAGACGTATTATTTCTATGAAATATTTCTTTAAATAATTGAAAGCTTTTCCTAGTTTTTTTGGGTCTTCATATTTTAGTTGTTTAATTGTAAACTCTAGACTAGCTAATCGAGGAGCTAAACTGTATTAAGGCATCCTTGTTTTTCCACGGTCATGGAAGAGGGCTAAATTTCTGACTTTCACTGGCCAAAATCAGTAGATCAGCTTGACCTGTTACATAGTGATAGCCATGTGTAGTTACTTAGTCTCAATGACGCAACAAAGTCAAAGCTCATGCAGTATCTTGGAGGGCAGGTCGGTGTCGGACGCGGACCAATTGAAGTAGCCAATTTAGGCGTCACGGACCATAACCGGCAGGTCATCCGTCACACTCGACTGCTAAACGAGCCACGGTCAGAAAATTTCAGAAACTGCCTTTAATAGCGATTATATCCCAAAACACCTACAACCCATTACCCCTACAGCCCAGTTCCCCTACAGGTTGCTAAAACAACACAGTGGGTTACCCTGTAAATATGTGTATATATAGTAATATAGTATAAAGTATAAAGATATTTAATGATAATATATATGCTATGTATATGTCATTAAAACATCAAACTGCCAACTGTCTCTTTGTCCTGTTCATGTTATGTTCTGGGCCAGTCCATTATTTTCAGAGGTATCAGGCTTGGGATTAGCAGTGCAATGGACCATAACTTTGTTGTTATAAGCTGTAGGGGAAATGGGTTGATGGGGTTTTGGGGTACTACCTGGTCATGCGGATCAACCGTAAGTAAAATGGATAGTTGGTGGAAAGGATTAAGGGAAACTTACTAACCTGAAATGATGAATTAAATTTTGTAAGTTTTAATTTTATTTTGTTATAAAAACGTAAATTGCTTGTTCTGTATTTAATCGAGAAGGATCCTCGTGAGCAGCCAAGTGTGGGAATAAATGTACAATACATGAAAAATAAGAGTTCTCTAATGCCTTGCATAAAGACTTCATGACACCCATGAAGGGTTCTAGAAAATTCTATGATAAACTGATGTCTGATAGCATTCTACCTTCTATTTGTCAGAGATGGGAAATTTTATTTCAAGATACTTATTTTGATTGGCATTTGATCTTTACTTTTTATAGGAATATTATAAAGGATGTGAAAATACTTGATTTCCAATTCAGATTTGTACATGGAACCATCATACAAAAAAAAAGAACTTAAGAAAATGAAACTTGTTGACAATACTGTTTGTATATTTTGTAATGATACAGATGAAAGTCTAAGCCATGTTTATTGGGAATGTGAGGAAACCAAACATTTTTGGAACGATCTTCAAATTTGGATGATTCAAAATAAATTGGAATTAAATTTGACAAAATTTGTCGTTTGGTTTGGTACTTTAAGTACCCAACCATTAATTAACCATATTCTTCTTTTGGCTAAAAGACACATTTATGTTTGCAACTTAAAAAATAAGATTCCAAAAGTCAAAGACCTTGTTCACATTCTAAAAGATACCTTTATAGTTGAAAATTTCATATCTAAAAGAAATAATGACTTCATTAGATTTTTAAAAAAATGGTTTCCTCTATTCCTTATCTTTAACTATGATAAGACTGAAAAGAAATGAGATTGTTTGTTTATTTTAATAACAAATTCAACTCTGTTATATATCATATACTTGTATATCATGCTATTATGTATCTTGTAAAAGAAATCTATGGGAACAATAAAAAATAAAAATAAAAATAAAATAAAAAATAAAAACATTTCAAAAAATAAAAAATAAATTAAAAAAAGAGTTCTCACGGCATACACGCAGCAAAAACCCAATGTCACGCATAAATTCACATGGTGTAAATACACATGAACATACAAGATAAAAGTATTATGCTGAGCCTCAGTAGGCCGAAGAGACAAGATGAAAAACCATAAATGCGTGAATAATTAATAAAGTAACATCACAGAAATGAAACAGAATGTTCAATGTTAATAATAATTACTTGTGCTAGTTGCGAAACATTTGAGACGATAAAACATTAAACACATTAAACCTAATTTTGATAAATATAGTTTAGAAGATAATAGAAAATGGAATTTATAAACTAAAGTATTACAAATAAAAGAGTTGTTATTTCAAGTCGTAGGTAAAACAGAAAGAAGTACTGAAAATTGGACGCGTCTTTGATGACAACGTGGAGACCGGGAGAGGCACGGTCCCGGGGCATGTTCGTCTTTTCGCTGTAAGTTTTGTTCGGGGCCACTTTGACTTAAATTGGTAATTCTTAACAGACAATTGCAACATGACCTTACTCCCACACTGACCTTAAAATGACAAAAGTCCAACATGTCCTTTACAAACTGTGAAAGAAAACCTGTTTTTCATTTAGTTGAGTAAAATATTCGACTTGAGTTCACTATGTTTTTGACAAAATTTAATGTGTTGAGGAATATGTGAGCATAATCCAACTTGCCAAGACGTATATGTAACGAAAAGGTATTTTGTTATAAGGGCTGTTTTTTCGTAGTATAGAACAAAGATCAAACGTGGCTTGGTGGGGTAAGTTCGGTCATTACAGGCGGGGCACATTTGACCGTGAGGACGAGTTACAAAATTTTAAGGTTTCTAAAGGTTCTCTCCTCAATTGTCCTTGAATAGTAGGCTCCATTTTAGTGAAAAGGGGACGCACAGACCCAAGTCTCCTCCCTTTCGTGAGCGATGACCCGGATACACCGGTCCGGTTGTGGAAGGGAGCGTTTCCCCATCAAAAGGCTTTTATTACAATAAGTTTAAAGATACTTTGTACGTTGAAAACTATTTACTGCAACGTCGGTGACGAGCTTCATTTTATGTTAGAATGTAATATATGTTTAACGAATTTAGACACAAATATCTTTATGCGTATTATTGTAAACATTCATCCATAGAGAAATTTATCTCACTGATGTCTTTACTTGACTTGACTTGACCCACGAACAACTTCAATATCACGTTGGATCTTAAAATCGACGTGTACAAAACGGTTTTAAACATGAAAATTCCGCAATATACGATTCGTTTTGGCCTTGACTGATGGGCGAGTATAAAATCAATAAGTTCAACAATAAGTTCACTGACATTTCTGTTCTGTGTCGGTATGTACCTGAGACATTTAACCTTTCATTCAACACATAGACCAATGGTTCATGAAAACGATAAAAGATAAATCACATAAATATTTATATTTCATAAACTACTTACCCTTGCTTTGACTGTAAGTGCTTTTAACCAAATATGAAGCTAAGACTACTGTTTGTATCCGAATGAATAACATGTACAGATCGTCCTTCGCAAACCTTGTCAAGCGGCAACAGATAGTCACGTGATTATCACCCGATACGATTGGCGTCCGGAATTAGAACGCTAAGTATTACAGAAAAAATTCCGCATCAAAGGGTGTGATTATAGGCGTTGGTTAGTTGGTTGCGCAGCGTGTGATACGTTCGAACTATTGACGTTTATATCACTTTGAACAATCATTTCTAAAATTTATTCATTTAACTATCAACAGTTTTACTCCATCCTTAATATTTCATGGTTTATATTATAATCTATATGTTAATATATAATGATTGATATTGAACGTATTATATGGTGTCTCATAGGCCTTGTAGGCCGGGTGCTATCTTTTAATCTGTAAGGTTTTTTTATCATGTGATATATAGAGAATACTAAACGACGTCCCGTTTCATAAATAGAGAATACTAAACGAGTGAAAGGGATGGTATTTAACGAGCGAAAGCGAGTTAAATATCTATACCATTCAAGAGTTTCATAAATATGTTATGAAACGGGACCGAGTTTAGTATTTTATTTATTACCTGCTTAATAACATCGTAAAAAAACAAAGAAAGTCGCCAACATGACTGTCGCGGCCGGCCCGCTGACATTATGACAACACTTAACAATTGTGACGTCATCATTACGTCACGTCATTCGGTCAGCGCGCGATGTTATTACACAATGTGTAATAACATTGTAGATTTATTAAACAGCGATATCTTCAACGGGGGAGTAATAAATTGTTTTATTACTCTCCGGTTGACAATACTTATGAAGTTATTTGAAGTAAAATGGGGTTTTGAAATCCTTTAACAACATATAATTTTTACCACAAGCAATTCTAAAGAAAGTAATATCATTTGATATATCCTTTAGCATATTTAAAGGCTAATGTAATATGCTTAGCAAAGTGCTCAATAGTCAGGCTACATGTTATTAAATGTTTTCTAGAGGATAAATGCAACTTTTTTTGATCGCATGATTTCGTCCACAATTGCAAAAACGTTCTGTCTAATTACTTCTTTTCAAAATATACATTTTGTTCACTTCTCAAGCTTACGGTGTGTTCGTCAAGGAGAAGATCTTTCCCCTCTACTGTTCACAATTTTCTTAGTGATCTAGAAGATTTTTAAAATCAGCAAGGTTGTACAGATGTAACAGTAGGTAACTCTGATCATGGCTACATTGAATTATGTTTAAAGGGGGTCTGCAACCCGAATTTTTAACTTCCAGAGTTTTATTACCAGGGCCCCGAAAGAGTCGCAAATGCTCGGTAGGGACGAAATCGTTTGGTTGCGAACCTCTTACAGCTGACAGCAAGTACCAAGTTTCGGTCATGTGACCCGTCTTACCCATCCGGACGCTCTATTTAACGATGGTCAAATAGGTTTCACGAGCTAGGTTGTTGATTTCCTTTAAGGTTATTCATAATTTTATATGCCGACGTTACTGTACTTTAAGGAGAAACTCCTTTGAAACTTCAACATAATCTGGATAGTTTTCATAAATATTGTAAACTGTGGAAAATGGATGTAAATGCATGTGTCTCTAAAACTATGATTGTTGTATTTGGAAGCGGTGTAGCATCTAGCTCAAAGCTTTCATTTCGGTTCGGAAATGAAAATATCGAATAACCAAATTGCTACACATACCTAGGAAACAATTTCCAAAGAAACAGAAGATTTATCTATACTATATAGGATCTTGTAAATAGCGAAAGAAAGGCTATGTTTTCACTTCTTAAAAGATCAGGCAATATTAATTCACCTTTAGACTGTCATTCCGAAGCTTTGATGTAATGATCATACCAATTCTAACTTGCGGCGCCGAAGTTTTGGAATATGAAAATCTTGAAATAATTGAAAAAGTTCATTTAAAATTTATGAAAATAACAGCAGGATTACGTCCAACAACCCCAAACATTATGGTGTATTTCGAACTCGGAAGATTTCCTTAAAATATGTGTAACTTTTAAAGTTATAAAAATTTGGTATAAGCTTGAAAGTTCAGGTGCTCCATTCAAACTCTCATCTTACATTTAAAGACTTTTACGAAGTAATGAATCACTGTAATCCTTAGTACAGTTTCATTAAGATGCTTTTTAACAATTTTGGATTGACTTTGATGTTTCAGAAACTAATGCACTATCATATTAACCATATTGTTGCAATGTCCGGATTGATCTGTAAAGTGGCAGTAGCACGTTAATAGGGTAATTTAAGGTGATGTCAGGAAAATGATAATAATTGGTTCCAATTGAAAGACAATGTGTTTAAACACAATGAAGCAGTAATAAATCAAATATATAATGTTCAACAAAATTTCAATTTTCTTACCCAGAATGAATTAAAGGTGTTCACACAAAAATGGCCGTCAATGGACTTTATGTTAATCTCTACAATTTGTTCTCTGACTATGGATGATTGATTTATGTAATGAGATTTTTTACACTTTCTGGCATTGTCGTACTATTATCAGTGATAAATTGAAAATATAAGATTTAAAACAACGTGCTACTGCTCCTTTAAAGGATCAATATTTACAGACCTGACAATGACATCCTTGACATTAGCAATTGCAATTCACATTTCTTTATTCTCATTCAGCCACCATCGGTGATACAAGAGAAATGATTTACATATATATAACACATGCAAAACAAAACATTAACAAAGGTGAAGTTTGATTGTGTTACAAATGCTTAAGTTATTTTTATAAATGACAGTTATAAATCTTGAGAGATTTTTTGTTTATATTCTTTGTTACGCAATCTATCTCTTTTCCTTTCTTAAATTGGAATCAAAAGACGACTTGTCATTTTTGCGTAAAGTGACTTTCTATGAAGAGATGCAAAATTTAAGAAAGTGTTAAATCTTTCACAGAATATTTGGCATGCTTGATTAAATGAAGAAGTCCAATTTGTTTCTTTTGCCTAAAGGGCCGATACTAAAGTTTGATCAGTTGGCTTTTAAGATTTAAATTACCATTGTTACAACTGCCACTTGCCACTTTCATTTTTTAGGATATTCTTGACACTAAATATCACATGTTTATGAATGTAAATATACAAAATATGCGGAATGTTACATATCTGAATGATTTTTTCTCTCCTTAACTGATTATGGTTTTATCAAATCATACCATTATTTCTGTTACCATATTGTGTTCTTTCTAATGAGAAGACTTTTGATGCTGTAAAATCATGCGGGTGCTTAACGTTTTTCTTACTGTAGGCCAGAGACATTATAGTCTCTGTGTGGGCATACAGTAGCAATAACCAGCCAGGGGAGATAACCAGGACAACTCTTCTCGCAAGCCTAAAAAGTTAACTACTTATGTCAAATTAAATAAAAGAACGACAATATCGTCACAATCGGAGTAAACGCATGCAAACGCTCATTGGCTGGCACAATAAAGCGTGAGCTAAGATACTCATTTTCTAGGCATTTAATATAACCGAATTTTACTTATTTAACTCTTCAATTATGGACATTTAAACCTAAATTAAGTGCCATTATGAGTATTTGGCTTATGTAATCGCAAAATATCAGTCCAATATAACTGCCCTATTGGTGACCTTTCTTGCATATTGGTGACTTTACTCTGCATATTGGCGTCCTAGTTTTGAATATTGGCGTCCTAGTTTTGAATATTGGCGTCCTAGATTTGCGGCATATGTTAACCCGCCGCACACTTGCACGTGCGATGATGTGATACAAAAGATAAAAACAAAAGCAATGTTAATGGATTTAATTGTATTTCGAAGTAAAATGAAAGTGTTGGTCTCCGAATCGAAAATTCTTGATGTAAACTTTTCATTATGTTGAGAATTAGTTGAACAGCTCTGAGACGGTGAGATGCTGGTGAAGTCTGTCCTCTCTATGAATCCATGTAAAAACTGAGCATTGGGGATTCTCTCAAATCTGAAATGGAATAAACCGTTTTAAAATGTTGTTTCTTGTTCACCTTAGGCTTACTTATGGTATTTATTTCGGCAAAACTCTTTAAGAAATTTTCAATATAATGTATTGTAGATACAGATATCTTGAGATTGCTTTAGAGCTTAAGATTGTTCGGAGACTAAATTGTCCAAATTTTCCTGAACTGTTGTTGCCTTGTTATTTCTAAGTTAAAATGTCATGGGTATGTTTGAACCACATATGCTAAACGTTTAAAAATTTAGGTTTTCTTCTTTTTTTCACTAAGTGCTAACAGTTGCTGCAGACTATTCTAATGATACTCGGTATAGTATAGTAGACGGCACATGATAGGTTCAAATTGTCTATCATTTATAACATGTATTAACGGGTATGTTCAGTGTAAGAAGCCTTTCTAGCGACGTTTAGGTTTGACAATGTTGCTAACAACCATTAAATAAAATCCGATGGATATATTGTTTAGGAATCGCATTGTTTCATGGTTTAATTACATTTCGAACAAGCTGGAATTACTTTCAAATCAGTGTGTTTCAAACCAGCTTTTAAATCTAATATGGTAATGAACTGGGACAGTAGCATGTTCGTAGGGATATAATGGAAAAGGAAAGAACGAAAATGAATATTACACGACATATTCTTGCAATGTATTTTTGGCACACAAAACATTTATAAAGCGAACTTAAATCTTCAGTTAATTTACTTGAATCTTTTCCCTACCCAAATGATGTTCATAAATGCACTGAAATGGCCGCATGCAGTTTTCATGCAATATATGACAACTTCGTGTTCACGGTTACTGATAATCTGATTGAAATTAGAAGGTTGATTCTTGTTGACACTTTGAAGATTATACAATCTGCTTAAATTTGTATAAAAGAGGTAAATTCATATATGATTCTTAATTGAATTTTAAATTGAATAATTCTTTAACGACGTGCTTCAACGTCTAAAAGTAGCATGCAGTTATTTACGTTATATAGAATGTTCACACGACATTTAAGCGAGAAATATCATAAAGCTTACCTGAGTGATAACATTTGTTGTTCCATACGTCATACGCGATGCCCAATGAGTGACGGGAAATGCAAGCAATATGCGAGTATTTTTACCTGTCCAATACTCCTTGAGCTCATGGACCTCGTGCACTTGTAACGATGCACGCGCTTCATCATGCAGCCATCAGATGTAGGACGCCAACATTGTATATGTACGAATTTTGGTTTAAGTGGAATAAACTCCTCAAACTCGCCAATATTTGCGGGTCAGGTATCATCGTCGGCCTAACGTCCTCCAACGATACCTGACCCGCAAATATTGGCGAGTTTGAGGAGTTTATTCCTTACATATATGTATCTGTTGAAGTTTTTTTTAAATTCTTTTGTGTATTTTGTATATTTTCATGATCATTGTTAAAATTTGGCTATACATTATATTCCTTTGGATTTACAGCATATAGAAATTGAGATATCAATCGATATATATACAAACATCCTTAGACCCTTAAACTGCAAAGTTGAGTCTAAGCTTAAATGAGGTGTAAAATATTCCCTGTTAACTTCAATTTCACATTTTATAGCTAGAAAGACTCGGTTTATAATGACAATGACCTTTACAACAAAGATTGCTGAACTTTTAAACCATTATTGACAATATTCAAGATAATACTTTGACATGATAAAAAAAACATGATAGGATACTACTCTTAGAGGGTCAAAATTTCATATCAAATGTGGCACCTATTTTTTTTAAATAGTGATAATTGATAGACAAGAAAACAACGAAGACATTGAACACTCAACGTGTGGCAGAGTCAACTTTGAGTTGTATGATATTTTGTAAATAAACATGTGTATTAAATATATTAGTTTGTTTTGTATTGATGAGAAATGCATTCTCATTAGATTAACTAAGCCATTTTAATCATTATTTTATATTTAAAACAAAGTTGTGTAAACATTAGTTTTTATGCGTCAGGATATGATTTTATGACTGTCTCCAATAAGTTATGTATTGTCTGTTTACCCTCCATTAGTTTCTAACTAATGTTCAACCTCCAATAGTACTGTGTGTCGTAGTTGTGAGTTCATCGCCAAAACGCAACCGTTGTTTAATTTTATTTCAAAAGATTAATTTCATACCATGTTCAACTGAGACGAAGAGAAGAACAAAACACAAGTCAAACATTTATTTATGATGACATTTTCACAATGGTTTTATCAATCGTCCAAATCAAATTAAATATTCCTTTTCATCGTGGCATTGCATGACCACCTCAGAGTAAGTACGTCATCTGTTGTTAGTGGGAAGGTGTACATGGGCATCTAGTACTTCGCTGGCACGGTCTGACACGGTCTCTGAAGATTTTCTCTTTACATCCTTCTTTACATACTGAATTGTCACAGTTCAGAAACATACCTGTAAAGAAACGTTTTTTTAAAGAATAGAACTCAAAAGAAATATGATTTCCAAAACAAACATATCTTCTTCAACATTTAAAGTGATCAATTCCATATTTAGAGTGGTTACAAAAAAACAGAAAGCAGATGTAAAGTACAAGATTTTCATGGATATCCAACTTCTTTATTCAATCAAAAACTTTCCAATTATATAAATAGTAATGTATTTGGTTATAGCTAGTAAATAAAACAACATGCAAAAGCCCCGATTAACAAATGACCACATGGTATATTTATGAATGTGTAATCTGCATACTTTTTTTGCAGATTAATTATCAATACAATGAAATGTTGAAGCAAACAACATCTTGCCGTATCATAAAATATATATCATGTAAACCAGCAACATGAATCAAGATTGTGGTTGAAAGTTTTTTTCCAAAGGTAGAGCATATATATATCCTGATTATATAGGACTACGGTAAAACTGAACCATGAAATAAATTTACCCGAGTAACATGTACTTTTTCTTGAGCCGTAGACTCCTCTCTGGTTGTTCTATTTCAGGATTGTTATTGCCTTCTTTCTGAACTTTCCTCTGTTTCGAATATCCTTTGTGTACTTCAGGAATCTAGAATTTAAAGTAAATTCTTTTAGTTCAATTCAACTAAAAAATAATCAGCTATCGATAGTACAATATCGAGGTAAAAAATGGAGCAATTCAACAATGCGTTAATATGTTATCCAAAGACACATGTAATCAAACTACAAAGGAAAATTCAACTTTATAGCTTACATTTAGATATGAAAACTATTTTTTTATATCTTTGAATATTGATCAACTGAAGTTCTGTCAAAACTACTCATATCACGTAAGATTGATAAACTTATTAAACATTAAATGAAGTTTTAAGGTGGTGATTATTGTAAAGTTGTTTCAATTAATCAAATCTATGTACGAAATATTTTTAATGAATTACCTGCAAACGTTTCATTCTGAGACAATCGTAAACTGTGAGTTGGGGTCGACCCGCAGGTTCCGGTGTTTGTCGTCAACCCGCAGAGCAACGTGTATATAACATTTTGATATCATACACTACATTGAAAACTGTTTTGTGTATTGAAAAGTTCATCGTCTTCGCTAACCACGTTTACCTGTCAGGTGTAATCGTGAAATGCGATGATGCACGTGCAGTTAAGGCTAATAAAGCAGGATAGCCCTCCAATAGTTTAACACGGAGAGTTGAGTTTGAGCGATAGACAGACAGACAGACAGATAATTTATTTAGGTCTCACCTCGTACAGTTACATAAAATACATACATATATATACATTTAAAATAGTGACGAGCCACCCATTGAGGGTTACGAGAGACACACTAAAATGATATAAACAACATATATACAGTAAAACACAAATAATATATTATCACAACTAGTCATATAAAATACTCCTTCTTCTTTCTAAAATACGTTTGCAGGTTTTGGCCGATAAAAGTACAACAAATTAATAGCATTAGACAATATTAACGAAACTTTGGCACAGGCGCTTAAACTATTAAAATTATCACAGATATTACTACATTTTGATAAAAGAACCTCTCTAAGATCAGCATAAATAGGACATTGCAGTAAAACGTGACATTCATCTTCCACACATTCATTACAATTAAAACACACTCTTTCCGCTAACGGCACATTCGTATATCTCCCGGTCTCAACACGTCGAGGGGCTACACCACATCTGAACTGGGCCAAAGCACGACGACAGGAAAAGGGGAGGGAACTGTGTAGGTAGTGTTCTACTCCATATGCCTTCTTAAACTGGTTATATAGACGTAGCTTGTTTCCGCCGTCGCCTCGTTTACTGTTGGGATTATCCATACTCGCTCGCCAATCATCCTTGAACTGTTGCATTATTATGTTGGTAACCTCCGATGTTATAAAAGCTATATGAAAAGTGTTTCCAATGGGAAAAAAATGTTCTAAGCCAATACTTCTTAACTTCTTCTGTACACGAAGATTCCAGTTTCGCCGGTTCTGCTCAGCTTTCACATTCGCCCATTTAAAAACCTTATAACATAAGCCCCTGTCACAACCCGTCGTACGTGCAGCTGCGTGCTGTCTACCGACAAAAACGTTGGGTTAATTGGGGAATTCGTGCGTCCTCGGTACCGACGCCGTACCGATTTTGGACAAATTTGGAGCACGCAGACTCGTCGTAGAACTTTTAGTGCATGCAGAACTTTCGCTGCGTGCAGTCTACGAACGGGCTGCGAATTTTCCTCCGTACGATCGACGTGCGTGCCCTGTACGACAACCGCACGCACAACGCAACGACATCGTGCGTTTTTTTCAAGCTTACCCACTCACACTTTCTCTACGAAAGACGCGCGTTGCACGTGCGTACAAAGTGCGTTGTACGTGCGTAGTTCGTGCTTACTCGGCACGTCCAAAGTTTAACTATCAAATAATTAAAGAAAACTCACGTCGATCGTACCGAGTAAGCACGTACAACGTACCGAGTAAGCACATACAACGCACGTTTTGGGCACCTTTTTTAGGATATAAGCCGAGCCGACGGACGATTGCCATCATTTGAAGAGAACATGCCAGCACATGACAGTGACAATGTGTACCAAGCACCTGTCAATCGGGCGGGAAAAACCTCATTGCACTCGCACGCACTTACAACGTGCGTTGTGTAAGGACACTGTACGTGAGACGCACGGACCCCGTACGACAATGTGACAATCGTACATCATACGCACGTTGTACGCACGCCACACGCACGTACCACGTGCGCATCGTACGATGCACGCAGCTCCTCACTGCCAGACGTGTCGACGGGCCACGTACGTACGACGTGCGTTTGACGTGCGTTGGCAAACTCCCTCTCTCTTCTCGATAAATCCACCCTACGTTTTCAGAAAAACGTAGCGACCGTGGCCTCCCCAAAAAACGTACGAACGAATTGAACGCACGATGGGTTGTGACAGGGGCTATAGTCTGTATTGATTCATGCCGCACATCTTCTTGTAGAACCTGCATACACTTGTCCACTGCCGTACAACCGTGGGTACCCAGCCCATGTCTCCCGCTACCCCACTTGTTGGGGTAAACTTTCTCACTCCCATGAAGAATCGCATTGCACGATTGTGGACGGCGTCAATAGCTGGTATTGTGTAAGTCCCCCATATCGCAGCACCGTAATCAATAGTCCACCACACCATGGAGTCATACAACTTGGTGAAAGTTTCATACTTCATTCCTCCTATGATTAGTAGACCCAACGCTCTACTCGCCGAGCTTGCCACGGCTCTGCCCATCCGTACATAGTCCAAGTGTTCAGTTAGCAACAAACCAAGATAGTTGTAACAATCAGCAAGCTCCAGGGTTAGATCGCCACACTTGAAACTTGCTTCTGTTCTTCTAACTGATGGGTGTCTGAAGTGAACTATTTTTGATTTATATGAGTTGATATTCATCTTGTTGGCCGTACACCATGAACTCACACCATCCAGGAGTATATTCAAGTCACTTTCATTTTCGGCTAAGAGTACAATGTCGTCAGCATATGCTAATACCGAGATGCGCTTATCCTCCACTTGCACACCAACACTAAAACTATCAAGATACTCTATCAGATCATTGATATAAACATTGAATAAAAGAGGCGATAATAAGCATCCCTGTCGTAAACCACACTTCACATTAAAATAAGATGTACTAAAACCGTTCACTCTCACACATGACTTGACACTCTTATATAGAGACACGATAGCTTGGTACATATTCCCGGCTAAACCTAAATTCTTCAATTTCTCCCACAGAACATTTCGGTCAATACAGTCATATGCTTTCTTGAAGTCGATAAATGCAGTAAATGTCTGTTTCCCTGTACTTTTTCTTGTCTCTTTAATTGAAGTCAAAGTTGCTATGTGTTCTGCAGTACCTCTCTTCTTCCGGAATCCGTTCTGTTCATCGCGCATCAGCTCGTTAGACTCCACATACTCCGTCAATCTGTTGTTCAGCACCCTACAATACAACTTGTACGACGAACAGGCTAACGTTATTCCCCTGTAGGATAATGGGTTGCGGGCATCTTCTGTCGATGACTTTGGGATTGGATTTATTATTCCTTTAGACCATGCATGTGGTATGACTCCTTTAATAAAACATACGTTAAAAAGCTGAGTTAAAAACAACAAACATTCCTTATTTCTCAAAACTTCAATAGGTATTCCATCATGTCCAGACGCTTTGCCACACTTCGCTTGCCGAATGACATATTCCACCTCCTGTACAGATATGACGTCATTGAGATACAAGCCGTCACAGACCGGCGTCTTCGCGTGTAGATATGTATCACTCCCTGTACCGTCCTCTGCACCGCTGTTCAGAAGCTCTGAGTAAGCGTCACGCCACGTGTCAAGCACTATATTTCTGTCTCTGGATACGGACCCGTCCGATGTTACCACTTCCATCGGGATTTGCTTCCTTCTTTCACTCCCAACGCCTACCTTTCCCAACTCTTTCCAGAAACCCCCCGATTTGGAATCGCATAAATCTTCTAGGTCTTTCATTACCTTCCGTCTATGACCCCCTCTTTGCCTGTTTAACAGCTTTATCAAACACTGAGCGTTTATATACATACACTGCCTTTAGTCTCGCACGTCGTGGACCCCGACACTTACACCAGTTCTTTTCGGCACAGCACATATCGTTCCATAATTCAGTCAAACCGCTAGTCCATCATGCCTTCTTTATTCTCCTTCTCTTACTGTTATTGGAATTGTATATAACCCGTCTGCTAGGAAGTCGTTCATGCATTTCATGTAACACTGTCTCTTTAAAAGCATCAAACGTAAAATCTACATCAAACTGCTGTTTTCAGAACTCTCTAAACGTGTAATTATTGCATTTAGTTCATCACTACTCTCCCGTGAGGCAAGGAAATTGTCCGGGATATGCCTAGCATCAAATTTAGTATCACACTGTATATCATCCTTCTGGTCCTGTGTAGGGGCGGGGCTACGGCACGAGTCCAGCGTCACGCTCCACAACAGCATAGAGTGGTCTAACTTACTAACACCTTCCGCATCCAACACTCCTGTCAATCCTGCCTCCTCTGCGAGTGAATTGGGACGAATAATCCTGAAATCTGAAATATCATCCAAGGATTCAAAATTACACAGACAATAGTCAACGACTGAGGTTCCTCTAGTACTAACATATGTAAAATCATTCACACCCTTTCGTCCATTCACAATACAAATATTGGCATTGCATAAAAACTCACAAAGTAAACGACCATGGGTATTCACATTGATATCTAAAACCTGTCTATTGGGTAAAAAGTCCACACCCTCAATATAGTCTCATAAGTCAGCACATCGACTGTTAAAATCACCACATACGTATCTGATATTTAAAGCCTGGTACGCATACACATGTGAAAATAGGGCCTCAAAAAATTCGTCTGCATCCACGTATCTTGTTGAGTTCTCCGGTGGTGGGTAGCATACACATACTACAGATACGCAGTTCATAATAGTCTTATGTGACAGTTTTATCCACAATATCCCTTCATGGGTACTATCGAGCACCTCCACATCATACTCATCATGAATTTGTGTTTAAACAAAATATCCAACACCACCCGAACCCCGTTTAGCATTCCTGTGAATATCTGTCCTGTTGTGACCATATCATATGTAGCCATCAATGTTCAATTGACATTCACCAACTAAGTGAGATTCAATAATATCAACATCTACAAATTTAATAAAATCCTCGCGCACTTTAAAATTATCACTGTCTCTATCAATTGTCCACCCGGCCACATTCCAAAACCCGCATCGGACCTAGTTATTACTCGGGGCACGACGCGAGTACACTCGTGACCCCTGACCTCCATCGCCGCTACGTCCCCCGTTCTGATTGGCTCGTGGACAACGTGACGTATGTTGATAAACACTACCACGTGCGCTGTTATCATCTCTGTTGTCTTCATGCGTACCTCCGCGTCGTCGTCGATCTCCGCCGTTGTCGTCTCTCCATCTGTTGTCAGTGTGTCGCCGCCCACCCCGTGAGACTGTCGTCCATCCGTGTTCCCAATCATCCCGACGGTCAGCTTCATACTGGACACGTCCACCGTTGTAGCGAAGATTTCCTCCCACAGCATTCACCAGCATTCTTACGTTGGCTTCCTGTATCCGTTGTTCCACCGGCTTGTCAGACTCCAAGTATACATTTCTATAATTTCTACTTTCTTTCAACTTCTTTTTGTCTTTAAGAATAGTATTCTTGTCATCTACTGACCTGCACTCAGCGACAACGACGCCTGCATATCTACTGTTTGATGTTGACTTTCTCTCTGCCTTCACAACTTCTATATCTCGGAGTTTTAACCCATCTCTTATCACCCAATTTACTTTGGTTACCACATTTTCAGTCTCTGACTCGGGCAGAATTTTAAGGATAATGTTCAAATTCTTGCCAGACGTATGCTCACGTACCTGTGATGCACGCAGATCTTTAACTTCCCGATCCACCCGTTCGTTCACAGTATCCTGGCTATCACGCAACTGGGTCAGCTGTACATTGACATCCGCTACTGAACTTTTCATTTCTTCCCTGGCTTTTTCGATTTCATTATTTACACAAGCTCTCATTTTAGCAGTAAGTCTGTTTTCAAGTTCATCAAATCGTACATTTATCTGATCAGTCAAACTAGTAATTGCGGTAGCACATCCATCACAGTTTTCGTGCACGATGTTGAACAACTCACTGTTTCTGGTCCGATTTTCTCGATCCCATGTAGCGTGATATTCTCACCTCTTTTCTTCTTATGTGTAATGTCTGTTTCACTGTCCTCCTCTTCATTCAGATGTCGTTTTCTGACTTCAGTAGATCGACACGTCACATCGGTGATGGCGGGATTCACCATGACTGAGTCCATATGTTCTTGTGACATAGGGACACCAGTTTTCAAACCCTTTAAACACTCGAACTCCAATAGTTGAGTGTGACTTTGCTTTAACTTAGATATGGTCCTCAAAGTCTCCATTAGTTTGGCACGAGGGACTCGTCCACGGCCTAACGGCCTAAGACAAGTCCCTCGTGTCAAACTAATGGAGACTTTGAGGACCATATCCTACACTTAACATTTTATATTACTTCCATAGCTCTTTAAACATCAATTAAATCGATTACGGCCTTATCCGTCGAATTTTCAAAATTGAACTGTACCTATCCGTCGAATAACGCTTGAGTGATTTTGTACCGATCGGTCGAATCTTGGCGAGCATGAGACCCTGGGAGAATCTAAGTTAATTAATGAAGGGGTGTACCGGTTGTTTACAAGCATTACGATTGATCACTTGAAATGAAGTAAGTTGCTTACATGATAAAATCTTATTTCATCGACGGACATATTACTGAGTAAAGGGTTCATACTGTAAAACCCCTTTCTGTTTATATAAATTTAATACTTTGATGAAGGATACAAGTTAAATGTTTAATTGATCCTTTGTGTCCTTATGCAAATGCATGTATGACATATGCATCACTTTCAAATCATTTTACTTATACTTTGACATTACTTTCAAGTTTTTACCACTTTCTAACTTCCATTAAATTTGATGATGTCCATGACCTCTTAAAATATTATGCCCATACCATTTGGCTATAATTGAGGCATGGCCCTCACGTTTTATATTGATAATGTTATTTACTCTATCAATCTATCTTTATTTCTTTGTGCACAGTGGAGGCCATAGGCCCAGTCTACATTTCAGATTCATAGAGCGATTTATATGTAGATAATCACAAGATTTTGAATTTACATAAAAAAAACAATACTATTGACAAGTGACGTGTACCATTCTTCTTCATAAGTCTAAACACAAATTCTGACAAAAAATTATACTATTTATTACAATTTTGCTGTTGTTCGCAAATATAGCTACCGGTAAATCCAAAAGTGTAGATAATATTTTATAATTTTTTTTATATATTTACTCATTATATACAACATCGCATCATTTTATCTTCAAGTGATCAAAATAAATGAATGAGAGACCAAACACCCCCTTTGTCTTATTTTGGAACGTTCCAACGTTATGTAAGTCAATCAACAGCTAAATCACAGTACCGATCCGTCGAATGGATGTTTCTATTCTAAAACTAGAAATTCGACGAATCGGTATGCGATCTTAGTTCAGCATTACTAACTTTCACTGCATGCTTTTCTCACTGCAATCTCTACCCAAGCGCGTCCCATGCTTAGCCCCTGTAACTCCTATTGTTCTAGGTTCACCTAAGCGTAGTATTATCTTTAAAGGGTTAGATCTTGTATATCTCTTGATCAGTCTATTATGCTGTTTTGTCGGTCAAATTGTTGGATATGTGATTTGTGTATTCTGAGATATTCTTTAGGATCGAGATAATGGCGATCTGGATGTGTTTATTCTTTTAATGACAAGGTTAGTTATCTTGGTCTTGTGTACATATTTGGTGTTGTATTTATATGCATTTTGTAGTTGGTAGTTTATCTGCTATAGTTTAGAGTATGGTTAATTTCATCAGTTGTGTATGTATTTATCATATGTAAATATTGTATGTTTTGATAACTCACAGTATAGCGAGTTCTGATAGTTTTATTGCTTAAGGCCATAACTCTCAGTATAGTGAGTTATGTAGGTTAATTCATTATTCCATTAAATGTAATATTTATCACATTAATTCATGCTATTAATTACTGTTACTTCTGTTTCACAGTTCACAGTACGGTGAGCTATATTTATATGATAGGTTTAATAATTGCCTCACAGTACAGTGAGATTGCTTAAGATTTATATCTTATTCTACTCTCATAGTATTACCGTACAGTATTTATTCTAATAATTCATTACAGTTAACGTTAAGTAATTAGTTTAGTTCCCTACTATTATTATCATAAGCAAATGTGTGTGTTTGTGTGAATGATGTGGGTAAGTGTGATTGGATATGGTTGTATGTAGCTTTTACCGTATTTACTCTTTTTAAACCATTGTTTTAAATAGTATCATCTGAATAGTCATTGTATTATTCCTGCAGATGATGTAGACAACGACCATACCCTATGGCTGTGTATGCACTCGAGTTCAGGTCATACCAACCTGGTATGTAACATGTTATAATCGGCGTTGTCATGTTGTCTAAATGTATTTACATAATGCCAATATCATAAAATACTACATGTGTTATGTAATTATCACTACCATTTATCTCATGTAATAGAGTTCATACATATGTATTACCCATATGTATTATTAACCGATGTGTATTATGTAAAATTATTGTATAACAACAAACCTTGGGTTAATAAGAAGTTGAGAAGAGAGCCTTTATGACCAAAGATAACGCTAAACTAGTGTCTGTGAAGAAAGAGCTTACAGTACAAATTCTGAAAAGTAGGGAGGAGTTCAAAGATAAGATAGAACAGAACTTTAGAGAGAATAAGATACGACAAGCCTGGCAGAGTGTGAAAACAATGGTTGGAAACAGCAAACAGCAGTCACGTGATTGTGATACGATCCGAGCAGACGAATTAAACAGTTTTTATACCCGATTTGACACACATGATTTTTCAGAAACCCTGCAGGAAACAATTGAAGTTATTAAATCCACAAATGACAACGACGAGCTAATTGAAATTACAGCAGATAAAGTAAAGCTTCAGTTCTCCAAGATCAACATCCGAAAAGCCTCAGGACCCGACGGTCTACAAGGCATTGTGCTCAAATCGTGCTGTGAACAGTTATGCCACGTGTTCTGCAAACTGTATAACATGTCACTACACAAGCATGCTATACCAACGATCTGGAAGACATCAGAAGTTATACCTGTGCCCAAGAAATCGAGGTGTAGTGTGCTAAATGATTTCAGGCCTGTCGCACTCACATCGATTGCAATGAAATGTATGGAGCGAATCATACTGCGACAAATTTTAAATAGTATTGGCCATAAACTTGATCCGCTACAATTTGCCTATCGAGCTAGAAGGGGAGTTGAGGACGCGAAGATAACACTACTTAACAGTATATATAAACACCTTGAGAATTCCAAAACTTATGCACGGGTGTTATTCATAGATTTCTCTTCTGCATTCAATACAATACAACCCCATATTTTACTTAAGAAACTGTCAAATCTTGGCCTAAGCACCAATCTCATTTTCTGGATCAAAGACTTTCTAATTGACAGACCCCAGTATGTAAAGGTGAACTCGGATCGCTCTCCACTTGCACTCGTGAAGACTGGAGCTCCCCAGGGCTGTGTCATCTCCCCCGTGCTATTCATACTATACACCAACGATTGCGTAAGCCAGCATGCCGACTGTTTGACTGCTAAATTCACTGATGACGCTGCTGTAGTGGGATTGATAGATAAAACAGAGCAGAGCTACAGAGACAGTATTGATAGCTTCACAACATGGTGTTCCACAAACTATCTTCATCTTAATGTGCAAAAAACAAAAGAACTAATCATCGATTTTAGAGCCTCCAAACCAAACATGTCACCTGTTTTAATCAATGAAGAGACTGTTGAAATTGTTACAGAGTATAGAAATCTTGGGACTTACATTGACAATAAACTCTCGTTTGACTCAAACACACAAGCCATTTACAAGAAGTGCCAACGAAGACTCTATTTCTTAAAGGGACACAGAGTATGTTGATAGGATCACATATGTCAAATTTTGAAATCGATGTTATTACATCGGGAACCACTAACTGTTACTGAAAAAAACAAGTTAAATGTCAATCAGTACATTAGAGCGAAAATACGGCCATTTAAAGTCGGGATTTTGATCGAAAACCGGACAATATGGCTCGAGTGGCGCTCGCAAATTCGCCAAAAGTAATTTTGAAACCTTGTCAGAAGCTGACAGGAGGATATATTCGATTCCATAGTGTTTATTAGGTATTGTAACTAATGGGTAGATTAATTGGACGCATAATTTCGAATATTAAACGTATTTGATATGTTTTCTTGATTTTTCCATGCAATTCCAGTGATGAGATATGAACTTCAATCAGTATATTAGATATTTTGTAGCTTATCAAAACCAAATAAAATTTTAAGAAAGATACTCTGTGTCACTTTAAAAAAACTAAGATCTTTTAATGTAAATCAAAGAATTATGTCCTTATTTTATTGTTGTTTTATCCAAAAAGTTTTAGCTTTTTCAATACAGGTGTGGTTTGGAAACCTCTCAGTTAAAAACAGGACCTGTCTGCAAAAAATTGTGAACATAGCTTCAAAAATCGCATGTTGTAAATTTGACAATTTAGCATCTGTATATTACAGATGTGTTCAAAATCTTGCTGCAAAGATAATTTCAGACAGCAGCCACCTTCTCCACAACGAGTACTCCCTCCTACCATCAGGCCGCCGTTACAGACTGCCCCTGTACAGAACAGCCCGTGCCCAGAAGTCTTTCCTGCCGAGCAGCATCAAACTGATGAACTCTCAACGCAATGGTCCTGATAAATTGTTTTAAATGCAATGCTGTGATATCGTCCTAAAACTTGCTTTTTTCATGTGTGTCCCTACTTTGTATTATTTATGTATTTATTCTTATCATGCACTTTTGTGATGTCTTTTATGTTGTTCTCTGATCTTAATTTATGTATCTGTGAGATGTACTTTTAAAATGTAAGACAAATTCCCTCAAAGGGTAATAAAGTATTATCTTATCTTATCTTATCTTATCTTATATCATTATACTGTTGTCATAGTAATATGTTGGCAACTTATAAATTATCCTCTATGTATGTGTATGCCTATCTATGTGTTACTATAAACATATGCTCATTAATTATCACGGCAATGGCAGGATTAATTCATATTTATATACTTATTGCATATTCATTAAATGTGCAAGTACTGTTTAACTAATTTATCATAACATGTGGCATGATATATCTCACCTTTTGACTGTAAACTTATATTGTTATTTTAATGTGTGTTCAGGCTGACTATCTCTATACTTATGCATACATTGGAATAAAGACCATGTACGTCTCACACCCCAGCGGCTTTGTGGTTTCTTCTATGCTACCAATCTAACGCTGCTACCACAAGTAGATGAGTAGAAATAGGTTTAAAAGACCCTAACCAAAACAAATCGATGGAAAAATAATTATCATATATATTTTTAGAGGGTGGGTGTCTTTAAAATCAAATATCTTTTTAATAAAAAATTTTACTTTGAAAATTTAAATTGCAAGTTATTGTTCAAACTTTGTTCTATCAGCACACCATTTTTTGTTTATTTTGGTTGATTATTAAGAAATGACTGATTATGCTTACCTATAGACTAACATTTAGTCTCAGAATTATGTTTCAATATTTTCAATATTTTTATTCAAAAGATCATTATAACCAAATGGAGCCCAGAAGATGCTAAAGCTGAGCAGTCTAGACTTGTTTTACTTTTCTAGATTTGGTTGGTCATCAATTAAAAATGTTTGCTTTCGGGTCTGAGTGACAGACAAGCCTACCTACAGTATAACTTTTAGTGGTACAGAAGTATCTAAATATTTGATTTAAAACCACAATTAATGAATATAAACGAATTAATTAATCAATAGTACTCTTATACTACTCTGTCTTACGATCCTATAACAGTCACCCCTTTTCCATTTGTTATTCAAGTTATGAATCCAATTTCGTTAAATACTCATTTCATCTTTTGTTGAGTAAAGGGAGATAACTCGAATTTACTATTTTTGTTTATGCTTCACGAACGTTGCACATTCAAGCAACACATCATGGTAATTTATCCCTCCTGTGCCAAACTATAATGTAAAACAATTTTGTAATTCGATTTACTTAGATAAATTAACTTTTATTAATTTCGGGACGCTTTGCATTTAATTGTTACAAATCATCGTAGTTTTCATAGTCAGGTCACGTATGTTCAAGATCAAAGTCCATGTGTTTTGACTATTTATTTATTCATCATGTTTTCCATTCATGTTGCTACGAACTTCATATGTATTTTATAAATGAGATCTAGAATAATTTTACTTCGACGGCGTGGATTTTGTAAACAGGTGATCTTTTATAATATTACCCTAAGTTCAATTAGGCAATCACTGTATCTTCTAGATATGATAAAGTTTTGATTATAAGAAGAATTATATACAAAAAGTGAATGTTATATGTACTGGTTGGATATCAGTTATCGCCATTTTTTAAGTCATTTCCGCCTCAAATTTTCAAGTATTCTATATCATACATGAATAGCCCCTGGCTAGTTCTGTCAGGAAATATATGTTTCAATCATAAATTTTTTATCATTGCTTTACGACTGTTTAGAATAACAACGGGCCGAGACTGTTAATTGTAGCAGCTAACTGTACCAGTTATTGCAACCATGCCATGTCAGGGAAAGATACGAGTAGAGTATTATAAAGATATGCACTCACACCAAAGTTAACCTAGTATTTGCATATTTATTGTTATCTTGTAATATTTTGTTGTCTTTACATCATTTTGAAGTCTAGAAAACATTAAAAAGCTTTGAAATGTTTTTAAGGAATAAGATGAATAGCGGGACAAACTGACAAAAATTCCTAGCATACTAATTGTCATCAAATATTTTCTCTTCTTACATTCCAAATGTCAATGGAAACCAAAACCTTGATCCTGTGCATTAATTATTTCTCATTGTTATCCTTTATTTATTCTTCTGTCGTTCAATCTCTTTCTTGTTTCTTTAAGATCACCATAATTTAAAAAAATCTCTATTCTATATTCTTCCGTAATTCCTTTATATTCCAATCTAGTTAAACTAGCTGTAATGTTATCGGCCCCTAAGTCCTTACTACTAACCCACCTGGTCCGTGTCGCGCATGCGCGGAAATCAACCAATGGAAAAAGAACTGGCTGATCTCTTTGAATCGAGCGTCGTTAGGATTTATATTGCATTTTACACATTTTGAGCATAAATATCAATGATTTAAGGTATGACCTATTGGAAATAAACATTACAGCTAGTTTTAACTAGATTGTCTGATTCAAAGTTCTTTTTCGATTGGCTGATTTCCGCGCATGCGTGACACGGACCAGGTGGGTTAGTAGCTAGATGTAACGTAAGGACTTAGGGGACGATAACATTACAGCTAGTTTTAACTAGATTGTTTATATTCCATCTCTACATTTCACTTTATCCAACACTATGTTTTTCTTCCATGATCAATATCTTTGTTTCACCAGACAATGATCCTCCATCTCTTTGTTTCACCAGACAATGATCCTTCACCTTTTGTTTCACTAGACAATGATCCTTCACCTCTTTGTTTATCCAGACAATGATCCTCCACCTCTTAGTCAGACATGTGATATCTCCCGCTTTTGGCGGGAGTCTACCTTTTTTCAGGTCCTTCTCCCGCCCTCCCGACATAAGGTCAAAATCTACCGCTTTTTCATAACTTTCTGTATTAAAAATACCAACTTAACAAATCTGCAAAAAGATCGTTTTTCAACCTGCCTCAAGTTCAGTAAGCTCCACTCGATGATTTCAGCGATCTTTTCATGATAAAATAAAGTTGACAGCATCTGATAATTGTTATGAATCTACACACAAAAGATTTAGTTTATGTTATTGCAATAAAACATCGAGAGAGAAAACTATTATAAACAATTTTGAGATAGTCTTTGTAAAAGATATGATCGGGAACATGTGCTTCTAATGCCTCGGTGTTGTGTGAATTAGTTACTGTTAAATATTTACGTCACATGAAGTCCGTAAATCTTGATAAATTAATGTCTATGGGTTGTTTACAATATATCACAATTACAGTAAACTAATAAAGACAACAAATAAAAGATATAATATCCTTTCCAAAATATTTATCCCATTATTAAGAGAAACATAGCTACTTATTAGCTCATCAGGTCTGAAAGACCCGATGGGCTTATGGCATGGCATGGCGTCCGGCGTCCGTCCATCCGTCCATCCGTAAACTTTTCACATTTTCGACTTTTTCTCCAGAACCAATGACTCTAGAGAGCTGATATTTGATGTTGAGACTCCTTGGCCAATGGGGATTCTAAATTGTAGATTTCATGACCTCATGACCCCAAATGGGGTCACAGGGGTCAAAGCCTTAAAAACCTATTTTCATCTTCTTCTCCAGTTCCAAAAGGTCTAGAGAGCTGAAAAGTTGTGTGTAGACTCCTTGGCCAATGGGGATTCTAAATTGTAGATTTCATGACCTCATGATCCCAAATGGGGTCACAGGGGTCAAAACCTTAAAAACCTAATTTCATCTTCTTCTCCAGTTCCAAAAGGTCTAAAGAGCTGAAAAGTTGTGTGTAGACTCCTTGGCCAATGGGGATTCTAAATTGTAGATTTCATGACCTCATGACCCCAAATGGGGTCACGGGTCAAAGCCTTAAAAACCTATTTTCATCTTCTGCTCCAGTTCCAAAAGGTCTAGAGAGCTGAAATGTTGTGTGTAGACTCCTTGGCCAATGGGGATTCTAAATTGTAGATTTTATGACCTCATGACCCCAACTGGGGTCACAAGGGTCAAAACCTTAAAAACCTAATTTCATCTTCTTCTCCAGTTCCAAAAGGTCTAAAGAGCTGAAAAGTTGTATGTCGACTCCTTGGCCAATGAGGATTCTAAATTGTAGATTTCATGACCTCATGACCCCATATGGGGTCACAGGGGTCAAAGCCTTAAAAACCTATTTTCATCTTCTGCTCCATTTCCAAAAGGTCTAGAGAGCTGAAAAGTTGTGTGGAAACTCCTTGGCCAATGGGGATTCTAAATTGTAGATTTCATGACCTTATGACCCCAAATGGGGTCACAGGGGTCAAAGCCTTAAAAACCTATTTTCATCTTCTGCTCCAGTTCCAAAAGGTCTAGAGAGCTGAAAAGTTGTGTGTAGACTCCTTGGCCAATGAGGAGTCTAAATTGTAGATTTGATTACCCCATGACCCCATATGGGGTCACAGGGATCAAAACCTTTTTCCATCAAAAGTCTGATGAGCTACAGAGCCCATGGCTCTATTTTTTTGATTATCATCTCATGAGACATAAAACAATTTAAACACCGCTTCGATCTAGACCGTATTTTCTTGACGACTACTAACTTTGCGAATATGGTTTGTAATTAAAAAAGTACTTTTTACAACAAAAATTTTCTTCCATTTTATCATTATGAGCTTCTATCTCAATGAAGTATATTTTAGTTAATAATACATTTACAAAATATTAATGATAATTTTTTTATTTAGAAAATATATCTCTTTTAGTGAATATGTCATAAGGAAAACACTTTCACCACAAAATCCCTTCCTGTTTATGCTTTGCTGGTAAACAAATGACTGCACTCGAGTTGTGTTTTCAGAAGGCATTCAATGAAATAATTTGAAGTACTGGCCATTTCTAAGAATAAGTGTAGAAATTCCATTTGTCTAATGGAAATTTTGGAAACAGCAACATATGATGAATCGTAAATTATTTCAACTACGAATCTGACTGCACAGATCAGTGGGATTATGTTTAATATCTAATAAATGTTTGAAATATGAAATTATGTTATACAGGCATATACATGCACATTATTTTACAATTACAATCCATATCCACATGTCTGCTTATCTTTTTATTTCCACAAATGTTTCAAATAAAAAATATTTAGTTTTCATTGATTATTTTGATAACAAATAATTTGGATATTTTCTTAGTAATGGATTTATTATCTGATTTTGATATGTATAGAATTGATTATGTAAATTATCTTGCATTGTATGGAGATACAAAAATTAAAAATTAAAAAAATTAGATATTTTCTTATTTAGTGATTTAAAAATACAACTAGAATTAAAATATGATCATTATATTTCACTAAATGCTTTTATAAAGTAGGCTAATATTAACAAAATGAAGACTTTTTTCTCGTTTCTTTATATATTTGTAGATTTTGCAAAATCTCCAAAACCATTGGGGACTAATCTCCCACCTTTTTTCACCAAATCTCCCACCACTCCCCGGAGAAAATATCACATGTCTGCTTAGTTTCACCAGACAATGATCCTGCACCTTTGTTTTACCAGACCATGATCCTTCACCTCTTTGTATCACCAGACAATGATCCTCCACCTCTTTGCTTCACCAATGATCCTTCACCTCTTTGTTTCACCAATGATCCTTCACCTCTTTGTTTCACCAGACAATGATCCTTCACCTCTTTGTTTCACCAGACAATGATCCTTCACCTCTTTGTTTCACTGGACAATGATCCTTCACCTCTTTGTTTCACCAGACAATGATCCTCCACCTCTTTGTTTCACCAGACAATGATCCTTCACCTCTTTGTTTCACCAATGATCCTTCACCTTTGTTTCACCAGACAATGATCCTTCACCTCTTTGTTTCACCAATGATCCTTCACCTTTGTTTCACAAATGATGATCCTTCACCTCTTTGTTTCACCAGACAATGATCCTTCACCTCTTTGTTTCACCAGACAATGATCCTTCACCTCTTTGTTTCACCAGACAACAAGCTATGGGCACTGGGGTTGAGGCAGATTCCGAGGCTCTGCGAGAGACATCGATGGCCTCGGCCGCCAGCCCAGATGAACACAAGCACAGAGATGAGGAACATTTTCACCACGAGGAGCACAGGATCAATGCTAAGGTGTGTATGCTAAACTAACAAGTAAAATGCTAAGGTGTGTATGCTAAGCTAACAAGTAAGATGCTAAGGTGTGTATGCTAAGCTAACAAGTAAAATGCTAAGGTGTGTATGCTAAGCTAACAAGTAAAATGCTAAGGTGTGTATGCTAAGCTAACAAGTAAAATACTAAGGTGTGTATGCTAAACTAACAAGTAAAATGCTAAGGTGTGTATGCTAAGCTAACAAGTAAGGTGCTAAAGTGTGTATGCTAAGCTAACAAGTAAAATGCTAAAGTGTGTATGCTAAGCTAACAAGTAAAATGCTAAGGTGTGTATGCTAAACTAACAAGTAAAATGCTAAGGTGTGTATGCTAAGCTAACAAGTAAAATGCTATGGTGTGTATGCTAAACTAGCAAGTAAAATGCTAAGGTGTGTATGCTAAGCTAACAAGTAAAATGCTAAGGTGTGTATGCTAAGCTAACAAGTAAAATGCTAAGTTGTGTATGCTAAGCTAACAAGTAAAATGCTAAGGTGTGTATGCTAAACTAACAAGTAAAATGCTAAGGTGTGTATGCTAAGCTAACAAGTAAAATGCTAAAGTGTGTATGCTAAGCTAACAAGTAAAATGCTAAGGTGTGTATGCTAAACTAACAAGTAAAATGCTAAGGTGTGTATGCTAAACTAGCAAGTAAAATGCTAAGGTGTGTATGCTAATCTAGCAAGTAAAATGCTAAGGTGTGTATGCTAAGCTAACAAGTAAAATGCTAAGGTATATATGCTAAGCTAACAAGTAAAATGCTAAGGTGTGTATGCTAAGCTAACAAGTAAAATGCTTAAGTGTGTATGCTAAGCTAACAAGTAAAATGCTAAGGTGTGTATGCTAAACTAACAAGTAAAATGCTAAGGTGTGTATGCTAAGCTAACAAGTATAATGCTAAGGTGTGTATGCTAAACTAGCAAGTAAAATGCTAAGGTGTGTATGCTAAGCTAACAAGTAAAATGCTAAGGTGTGTATGCTAAACTAACAAGTAAAATGCTAAGGTGTGTATGCTAAACTAACAAGTAAAATGCTAAGGTGTGTATGCTAAGCTAACAAGTAAATAGCTAAGCTCTGCAGACAGGGCTCAATAGGGTAAAGATGTTGACAAACATTTAGTCTCAGAAGATTTTTTTGCTCAATATTGACAATATTTCAATTCATGTATTATAACAAAATGGAAAGCTAAAAAGATGCTTTAACCTAAAGCTGAGTGACTTGTCTTTGGTTGGTCGTCAATTGAATATATTTGCTTTAGGGTCTGGATGACAGACTAGGTAAATATACTTTAACAACTAGACTCTAAAATTAGCATTATTTTCAATAAAACTAAAATTTGAAATATATTGAATGAATTATGAAATGAAAAGGAGGCCAAGTTTTCCTTATTTTATTAAGCTCAAACTTCCAAAATTTCACTTGCTCAAGCTTACCTTTTTGTCAGTGTCTGACAGACTAGGCTGTAGAGGGATGTTGTTCAAAAGGGTGATATTGTTCACCCCTGCAGTATTTGATCAGCAGTATTTTGCTTTTTGTTGTCATTGTGGTTAGTACTGAATTCCCTTTTTAATGTCCTTATTTCGTTAATTTTATTTAGTTTTCTTAATTCTAAGCCTCCTAGCCTCAATAATACTCACTATGCTCCCATACTGAGTCTAGCGAGATACAGCAAGAGGTCGCGTCAGCGGACCTTCGTAAACCTATGACCCTCCAATGTTATGTCTGCAAAAGCAGACTATTGCAGCATGGTAAGCCGAGTCCTGATTGGTCAATTCGATAAGTCGGCTGACACGAGCTCTAACTACACCTAGGTAGACTCAATATGGGAGTATAGCGAGTATTATTGATGCTAGGTTTATATAGACTGAGTTTTCTTTCCACTTTTACATTCTTCTAACTTACGGTAATTTCCAAGATATATTGTCTTTAATAATTCTAGTTTGCTTCTAACAATCTAAAATGTACCAAACAAGGGTTTCTGTGCTGAAATCTATTTTTATGAAACATTTTATTTGGAAGTTGTTGCCTTCATGTCGGATGTTTTTACATCTCTCAGGTTCCACAACACAACAAAATCATCACTTCATTTATCGCTGGGGCGCTTGCAGGAGCCGTTGCCAAGACAACCATTGCACCTCTTGATCGAACCAAGATCAACTTTCAGAGTATGTACCAATGATTCCGTATGTTACTCCAAGCCAACAGGTTGTGTTACCAACAAATCTTTGAGTCACCTCAAGGTATCACCTTGAAGAAAACTTTTAGTGATTGATGTCCGAGTTACTGTCCATTCCTAAAAAATAATAGAGCCGAGGGCCCCAGGGCAGAGGCTCAGTATTTTTCGGAATGGAGAGTTGAGAGGATATCAACCGACTTAAATTACATTCAACTTACCGTAATGCCTTTTCAAAAACATAACCTAAAACATTAAAAAAATTGAAATTTCAAGTGAAAAGCTTGATGTAAAATTGTCATGAAAAGTAATAATTTCAACAACAACAAAATTCATGTTAGCAATGAGACTTCCCTTTTGCCAGTATTGAGTGGATGTTTTATGGCATATCTAGATATATCAATAAATTTAATTTCCCAAATTCAAAACATTTCCCTAACCTAAATCCAACTCATCACCTGTTTGTCACGGTTCCAGTCTCCAGCCGACACTATTCATTCCGCAAGGCTCTACAGTTCCTGAGACACACTGTGAAGAATGAGGGAGTCCTGCGACTATGGAGGGGTAACACTGCAACCATGGCGCGCATCGTACCGTACGCCGCTATACAGTACGCCGCACATGAGCAGTACAAGTGGCTCCTCAAGTCCGACAAGCGGAAAAAGTGAGTCGAGGAATAAACGTTACTTGAGTATGGGAATAGGACATATCGCAATATTAAACAAGTGTAATAACATAATTGAAGTAAGACGTCATGGTAGTGTGTGGTTGTGATGTTAATGTTGAAGCGCGCAGTCACAATGGCTGCCGAGTCGCGAAAAGTTTGTTTTATAAAGAAAGTGAATGATTTTCTATCAAACGCTTTCACTCGTTTTATGCACAATCATTAACTCGTTTCATAAAAATATTTTTTAATGAAAGGTCGTTTAGTACCCGCTATAAGTGAATTATGTGTGATGTATGAAAGACAGGGGAGGTCTCAGATATTCCACTTCGAGTAAGATTTGGACTATTAATTTATTGTGATGATCGTTATCATATGCGTTCTAATGCATGTTTGGAGTGTCTTTTTATGGTATATTGTTTTTCACCTGTCCGTCTGTCCGTTTGTCCACAAAAACTTTAACCTTGGTCATAACTTTTGATTGGTCGGAGCTAGGTCTTTGATACTTGACATATGCATCCGGGGGCATTCGTGTTTCACAAACACATCTTGTTTTTACAGACACTTGCCTCCAGCACGTCGGTTCCTGGCAGGGGCGCTAGCGGGCACCACGTCCGTCGCCTGTACCTACCCCCTCGATATGGTGCGTGCTCGCATGGCTGTCACAGCTCGCCAGAAGTAAGTCAAATATACATTTACCGTATCCTCGCGGGTATAAGACCAGGGGGCCCGGCAAACAAATATCTTGAAAATAGGGGGGTGGGCTTTAACCCGCGAGAGACCCCAACCAAGAAAATCATTTATGCGAGTTGCATTGAAAATTGACATCGATACTTTTGACTATGTTGGTCAGGTCTTGTTAAACATCAATTGACACTTTTCCAGACGTATATTATTAAAAAGAATCATAAAGAAAAAGGCAAATGCTAGCTTACATTGTTTGTTGTTTGTTTTAATCAGATTACATGATATCATTCTCATGAAAAACGAACGTGATTAATCAGTCGACATCTTTTGCTGCATGTGTGTACGAGTAGAGAGAGATACAAGCCTTTTCATTGGCCCAGAAAAGTAGGTCAACCAATCAGCAAGTCTATTAGAAAACGATGTGTGAAACGTGGTTGTAATAAATTCATGACAACATATTGTCGATACAATATTAAATGTCTAAATATTCAAATATTTGTTAAATATTTTCGATATATTACATTTTCAAAAAAGAAACATGCAGTTAATTGAAATATTTACGTAAATAAATTTCGAAGAAAAATTTGCAAAAATTATGAAAATGAACGTGAAAGAATATTGATAGTTATTTGTCGTCAAGAAATTACGATTGAGATTCCAAGTACTGTAAAACAACGTGCTTTCGCGAAAGTATATTTGACAAAGATTGCTTTGAACTTCGACGATTAAATATGATAAATAAGTTTGGAAATATGTCATATAAAACATTTAGAATGGATAACAAGCCTCATAAAGCGTTAGTTCTTGATAATATTTTGGGAATCAAATATTTCAATTCCCGATCGCTGATGCAAGTGAAGCCACATACGATACATCGTGATTTCTGCTGAAATTTAACAGTACGTGAATAGTCATTAAAACAACAACAACAGGACAATGTATTTTTATTTTACAAAAAATGACATCGATGTAAACTTGTGCATTTTGCTTCCGGTGTAAACATCGCTAACTCGATAGTCTGACATCGATCGTGTCACACATCCGAGAATTGGGGGGTGGGCTTTAAACCGAGAATGACCCCAAACTGCTCAACCCTGGGAAAATGGGGGGTGGTCTTTAGCTCGAGGGTGGACTTATACCCGCGAGGATACGGTATGAATATAGACGTGTGAAAAATGTTTTTTGGCACATCTTATTAGATTATTTATATCTTTTGGCATTCCTAGTTAGCTCATTTGTTATTGAGTGTTGGTTGCTGTGAACTGTTCACTCAGAGTGGTTTGGCAGAATTAGAAAACCTTTTGGTAACTCATAGAAGTACCAGTTCCTTTGATTATTGTTCCTTATGAAGAGCTCCTATTACAATTCAAATTCATATAATTTGAAGTGAGCAAGTTTTGAACCCTGTTTTTATGAGATTTTATGATAGAAAGTAGAGCACTTTTGGGTATTGAAGCCTTTTGTTCCACCTTTTGATTAGGCTTTTACTTATTTAAATTTATATCATCTAGAGTGGGCAAGTTTTTGACCTTGTGTAAATAAGATTTAGTAGTAGAAAGGAGAAGGACTATCAGGTATTGATGCCTTTTTGTTCCCTTTAAGACAGCACAAAACACTAAGGTGACCTCAAGTGACTAAGGTTAAAATGTTAAAGGATGGCACTTTCGTTGTTTTGTGCAACGGCACCCTTGTCATCATTCAAATTCATATGATATATGATAAGTATATGTGCAGGTACAACAACTTGTACGAGGTGAAAGTGAAGATCTATGGTGACCTCAGGTGACTTGGTTGCCTTAGTGAAATGTTAAAGGATGGAACTGAGGTTAACCTTAATTTGTTTGTGCAACAGCCCCTTGGTCCTCATTCAAATCCATATGATATATGATGAGTACGTATGCAGGTACAACAACTTGTACGATGTGTTTGGTCTTATGGTTAACATTAGTGTTAAGTCATTTTGTGCAAATTCAAATCCATATGATATATGATAAGTATATGTGCAGGTACAACAACTTGTACGAGGTGATAGTGAAGATCTACCGAGAGGAAGGCCTGAGGACGTTGTATAAAGGCTTCTCCCCGACCATCCTCGGCTCCATCCCCTACTCTGGAACCAGTTTCTTCATCTACGAGACCTTCAAGAAGATGCATGCAGGTGGGCTTTACCCTTTCATATCTACAGGTCTGAAATCCTCAACTTGTTTAAGTCACATGTCCCCATGATTGGTATCATTTTGTTGAGAGGATTGCCTGTTGCTAAAACATGTAACTTTGTAGGTTATTGAGTTTGCCATATTCTGATGCAGGAGTGATCCTACAGAGAAAAAGAGAGAAAAATAGAATATTATTTAGTGGTTTGCATGTTCTCTGATTATCTCCCTTGAGTTACCTCTCCTGACTTTTTAATCAGATTTGTCAGAATTTTCTCTCTACGCCGTGAGACAGGTTGTTCATAAAATTCACACACCCACTCTTCTTCGATACACTCAATTGGATTGCTTTCTTTACGTTTTTCATTTGAATGGTAATCAATTCTGAATTAAGAAATTGAGTGACATAGAATTGTCAAACATAATTTTTGAAATTCATCTAAAGCAGATTTCCTTTTCCCTTTTCAAACAAGTTGCAAATCGGACACACAGAAAGCCATGACATTGATTAATCAGTTCAGGTGTGAAATGTCATTAGCGTTGATTCAAAAGTTCAGGTGTGAAATGTCATTCGCGTTGATTGTGAGAATTTACTTGTTATGTTATAAATATCTAAAACTTTGTGTTGTTGTCTCCAGAGTATGCTAAAGGGAGGGACCCGACGCCAGTAGAGAGGTTGTGTTTTGGAGCCACGGCTGGTTTGGTTGGTCAGTCGTCCTCATACCCTCTTGACATCGTCCGGCGCCGCATGCAAACAGCAGGTACTCTCATATTTCCTAGGGAATGTGAAACCCATATATAATCATAATACATCATAATAATCATACTCATGAAAGGAAGGAGAGAGCCGCTACCAAAACAGCCAGAAAAATTATGTTACATGTTTCAGAGTGATGGTCTGATGAAGGAGTCAACCGACTCTGAAACATGTAACATTATTTTTCTGGCTGTTTTGCAGATATCTGGCTGGGTTGATGTCGGCTCTCTCCTCCCTTTAATTTGTACCCAACTCCCGTTGGTACCGCCTCAGTATCCTTCAGTGGATCCTCATGTTGCTATCTTATAACAAAGCATAATTTACACAGGTCGTCAAGCGCCGCCTTCTAATCTCATAATCATAATCATAATATATAATAACTGAACTCTATCAGTGACAATTTTTATCCTAAAAAGGACAAAACCATTCAAATGAAAAAGATATGATTAGATATCTACCAAAATGCCAGAATAATGATGTTTTGACCTGTTTCAAGGGCTAATCCCTCTTCATCAGATAAAACACATATCAGGGTTTTGGGTCCCTGAGGTAAAAATCCATTCACGAGGGTTTGCAGTCCTGTCATACTCAGTCCCTTCATCAAGTATTATGTATCTAACCTTGATCAATTGGCCTGATGCACTCCCCCTCCGATAAGGATGGGAAGATACATAATTAGAAGTATGACAATAAAAAAATTTCAGGATAGGATACATATCTTGATGACTCATAGCGATACTATTTGATAAAATACACATCATAATAGGGTATTTCAAGGTTTTTGCAAAAATTAAATATCAACTTTTCTCAAACACTCTGATTTTTAGGCAAAATTAGCCATTTTAAAGACAACGATATGAATCGGGATACAAAGATTGTAACACAAATGTGTATTGTCAAGTTATTAAAGTATCAAGATTCACAAATACCCTGATATGTTGTCCCACCTCTATAATACTCATGGATAGCTACACTACCTTAACCTCAACTCATCTCATTTAACAGGAGTGACGGGTCGCAGCGAGGACTACACAAGCATCGTAAGGACGGCGCGGCTAGTGGTTAAAGAGGAAGGGATCAGACGAGGCCTCTACAAGGGACTCAGCATGAACTGGATCAAGGGGCCCATCGCTGTGGGCATCAGTTTCACCACGTTCGACATCTCCGTCCGGTGGCTGCGCACCTTCGAGTGGTTCCACATAGAAGACGACGACAGCTAGTAGAGACTGCGCTGTTCTGTGATATTTTGAACTGTTATGTGATAATCCGGATTGAGTTCCCTGAGATTTCGGATCTGCTATTGGCAGTGTGGTAGAATTTGATAGATGGTCTTGTCATATACAAATTGGAGCCTCAGATTACAATGTGATACATGTAGGTTGCTTGGAAGTTGAAATTGAATCACTGTATTAACGACGTTCAAATTGTGATTTGAAGTTTTGGAGCTGTGAAAATCTGAATTCTGATGTTGATGGTCTAAGATATAGCGAGAGGATCTTGAAAATCCAAATTAGAGCTTCTTATTTCTGTGTGAAAAGTAGTTGGTTGTTGATTCAGGATTTGCTGTTTGCAATGTGATAAAATTTGATAGGTCTTGATTAGTACAAATAACCTCAAGAGTTTCAATGTGATATATTATGTAGGTCATAGAAACGAAATCACATGTGGTTTGATGATTTTCCAGAAACGGCATTGGCAGTTTAAGTAAAACTAGTGTCAATAATACTCGCTTCACTCCCGATGTTGAGTCTAGCAAAATATAGTAGCAGGTCGCGTCAGCTGACCTTTCGTCGACCTATGATCCTCCAATGTTATATGTGTGAATGCATACTATTGTGGCTTGGTAAGACGATCCCTGATTGTTGACATCTTGGATGTAAGGTTTTGTACAATGCAAATTTAGCCTCCACTTTTATTGTGATACATGTAGGTAGTCTTGGAAGTAGAAAGGAGTTCACTTGTAGAAGAAAAAAGGAGTTCACTTGTGGAAGTAGAAATGAGTTCACTTGTAGGTTTATGATTTAGGTATGATTAATGACATCAATACTGTGATTTGATATTTTGGAGTTCCCTAAAACTCAGGGCCCTGTTATTGAATGTTTGGTAGAATGGAATGGATGGTTAAGAACAAATTGTAGTCTCATATTTCCATAGTAGTAGTTTGGTAGTTTGGAAGTAGAGATGAAATCACTAGTTTGATTATTTTTTTAATATCATAATCAATGTGACAATGTGGGGTTGCCTGTTAATAAAGATTCTGCTTGTGATTGTGTAACACTTTACAGTGCTAAAGGTTCTGCTCAATGCATGATATAGTCTGCTTCAGTAACTTGGCAGTAATGATGAATCAACCTGTAGTTGTATGATTAAAGGGGAAGTAGCACATTTTAGGGGTGATATAAGGTGTTGTCAGGAAAATGAAAATTAATGGTTCCAATTGAAAGACAATGTATTTAAACTAAATGGAGCAGTAATAATTCAAATATATCACGTAAAGTTAAGCCATGCGATTCCTTTTTCTTACACAAAATGAATTAAAGGTGTTCACACAAAATGGCCGCCAATGGGTTTTATGTGGATCTTCATACTTTGTCCTCTGACTATGGATGAATAGCTTGTGTAATGAGATTTTTGACACTGTGAAAATAATATATTTAACATTAACTTAAAATTATCAGTAAAATAATTTAAGTATAAAATTATCAAAAAACGTGCTACTGCCCCTTTAAGGTAGAAAAATTGTGATTCGATATTATGTAGACCCAAGAAAGAAGAATTCTCGTGTTGATTTTCAAAGACATTGATAGGAAGTCTTGCAATATGTCTGCAAATTAGAGCTTCTTTCTGGTTGTTGCAATCCCTGAGGTATAAGGTGATGAAATCACTGGGATGCTTTGAGTATGATAAGACGAAGGTGCTAGGATTGGTTATTTTTTATTCCATTTAAACTCAGGATTCTGTAATTCCAGTTGAAGACAATCTTTAGCCTCAGATTTCTTTATTTTCCTGAATTGACAACTGTGGTACATGCAAGTTAACATAGGAAGGCCATGAAAGAAAGACAGACCCATGTGGGTTTCAAACCCCTCAACATCTTGAGGCTTGGTACATATCTCTCTGTTACCAAATTGATAGAAGTTATATAATGAGCAGGTCAAAGAGCTTAAATGTAGACTTTTTGCTCTATTGACTTTTTTAACCTCAAAACTATGATTGTAAATCATGTCTAAATCATGATTTACAGAAAACATGTTACAATGTTTACGTTATTAAGTAACATAATCATATAAATCCAGTGAAGAAATCCAACTCTGTACACATCTTTCCATGATAAACAAGTTTCCTGTCCAAGTTCTGCTGAAAAAATAATGATTATGGTGCTGATAATGACATTGTTACTGTCAAGAATTTTGGAGGACTGCTGAATTCACTTATTTTGTATATTTTTGTGGGGATACCGTTTAGCCTATTGCATGAAATTTGAAGAATGAAATGCATGATATTATAAATGACTTGTAGCAATTGAACTTATAACCAGTGTATATAATAGACTGGAAACCTAGCCTGTCCTTAAATTAATTGGTCATTTCCTTTGGGAAAATGAAGAAAATTGTTGAAAAGTTTCCAGTCCTGACCAAAAAGTAACCAGTCTTGGCAAAAACTAGCCAGTTAAAGGACTGGTGGACGGGCTACATTTTAAACACTCTTATAACAACAATTCAATTCATTTTATTTTGGTTTTGTAGGCCATTGGTCCATGTACAATTGCAATATAATTCACAAAATAAGAGTAGCAAATAAAAGTATAAAACAGTAAGTCTTATAACAACAAAGAGCTTTGAAAACCATTGTATGAAATCAGCTACCTGTTTTTATGATTCATGGACAAAATTCTGTAGGAAAAAAAATAGGGGTACCCTTAAAGGCACCACTCGATCGCGTTTTGTCCGCCATTTTGAAACGTTAGCATTCCGAGAAAACAAATGTGCTGTATTATGCTTATTCATTGATAAAATAAAGAAATAATTACTTGACTGATATAAGAGGAGTAATTTCACAAATAATTCATAATAAAAGTTACCAGTTACAACAACATTTTGTCGTAATAATGCATTCCACGATCGTAGCTTCGAAGTTTGGCTTCATTTTACGATGTTTTTAATTTTCGAGCGATACACTTTATTCTTTGGCAAATTGTTTAATCTTTAACAACTGCAATGCTAACCTTACAAACATAATTGAAATTAAGTGTGAAATTATCATGTAAAAATCATTTATAACTGTAAACAGGAAAGTCCTCCTGAATTTCGTTTCCACAAAAAATACCCTTGAATGGTCCCTTTAACAATCTTGAATATAGCATCACTCTTCATAATTTATTTAATGGCCAGTCAAGGAGGGATGCAAAAAGCATGAACTACCAAAACAGCTTCACAATTTATTTAATATCATCACTGATAAGACAATAGTTCTGAGGATTGAATTAAGGATTGTTTACCATATAGTGGTTGTGCGAGTGAATGAATCTTGATTGTTAGAGAGAGCACTGCCTTTGTATTATTGTTTAGTGTGAATGAAGTGACGATCACATCGATCATATTGTAGAATATTTTTTCACAAATTCAAATCACCAATGATTAAGAATACAGAGATAGATCGCAGAAGTTTTTTTGTTCGACATGCTTTGACACCCTTGTATAAAGTTTTCATTTTCATATGTAAATTTTGCCAGAATAATTTATCTAGATACTAAGGATATTTGAAATCATTTGTTATGAGTGAATTGTGTGCTTTTTTCTATCACATTTATGTCATATTTTGCACTATTTTTGCTACGTTTGTTACCCAAGTTCGATCAATTGTGAACTATATCAATGTTGTAGATAAACACCTATTTCTGCATTGTTGTATGATATCAACATGGTGCTACAAACATCAATGGGTGCTTGCTAAATGATATCTAGAAACACTTATTACCTGGTACCTTGACACCAAGTGACAAGCTAGACATTTTGTTATTTTGCATTTCCACCTATCCAATAACGGGTATATAGAGATTATTAACCGAAGTGTGTTTCCGTATCATTAATATCATATAATAGGAATAAGATTTGTATTATGCGAGCCTTTGGCGAGATTTATCAGATTTTGAGCAAATCGGATACCAAGTTTATTCGATAGCTTTATTGCATTGATAACACCCTCCATTATATGATAAAGATAATATATCATGTGAAAAAGTCAAGTGAAATATCTTGAAGCTGATAGCCTCTAAGTAAAAGATCCAGGGATTGTGAAAAGATTCACATGTTGATAAGGGATGCATTCATCCATGGGGTCAACCCATTTTACAGTCATTTTTTCTTTTCAAATCCAGAGGAAGCAACTTGCTGTTGATAAAAACTATAAATCTTCCTAAAAGCATTGTGATTTGCTCGAGACCTTCAGTTCTGTCAAGGGAGGTAATCTAATTTCTTGCTAATCAACACTTTGAGTCCAGGGTTTAGGTAAGGTTTCCTGATAAGTTACTTCTAGAACATACTCAGCTTTTTCACCATAAGTTCATAACACTTTGCATAATATTCTTGCAAGCTACTGCCAGAATTTGTGGAAAACATAATACGAAAATGTGACAATATCTGATAAAATAGGGTGAGATTATACAAGTTGTATATTGCATGTAATCTGTATAAAAATGACACTTTATGAATAAGACATGATCTTTAGGCCAAAAAGGATGTTCCTGTGAAAATCACAACAGCAATCATCCTTTATTCCTAACAATTGACCACAGATCATGTCTCATATAGTTTATTGACCAATTAATTTTAATAATTGATTTGACTAATATTTCAGAAGGAGGTTAAGTACACGCTACCATAAAATATACCACCACCTAAAGTTTTACCTAAAAGATTAGGCATATAAGATAACATGATTTATGAGTGTCTATTGGGTATTTGTGGATCACATGACCTCTATCACAATTAAGCAATTTTATGCAATATATATATCACATACTATAAGTATTTAATTCTTGTTCCATTTTTCTTCTCGTTTTATTAATAATATATTAAACCTTCATACCTGATGTACCCTAAAAACTTATAACTTGTAATTGTATAATTTGCCTTCTTTCTTCTGCTTTCATTTTATTAAATAAGAGTTTTGAAAAAGGGTATTGTATGTAATATTATCACAACTGTACAAGACAGTCCATCTTTTATTTTTTCAAGTTCTACACGCAGTCAGGTTTAGGTGCAATGCTTCACTGAATTTCAGTGCAGTAACACCCATGGTTGCTAGTTCCAGCCGATAATCGCAGGTTTCACCGCAATTCATAGCCACAATAGCAGCCGCGATATAAGTAAAGTGAAATACTCTTGAAAGCGGAGATAAACCCCACATCACCTCACCTCACCTATTTTTCTGAAAGCCAAAATCACAGCCTGAAAACAAAGCTTGGCAGTCTGAAAAAAAAAAATCAAAGTTGTGGTTTATCGAGTTTTAACATAATAATATTGCTGAGATATTAAGAAATTTGATTTCTTTTTTGGTAAAGTGTTCTTTGAAACAATTTATCATACACTCTAGGCTTAAAATTTCCTAGTCCGTGGTACAAATGAGAGTGGAGAGTGTTAATTGTAGATTAGAAAATCATGCATTTCACAAAGGTGCATCAAACTTTTGTAACCTACGGGGGCAGTCATATCGAGGTTCATATTTTTCATATAATGACAATCACTTTTTCGTTGTGACGTCACGTTATAAACAATGTTTGATGTCAAGGTTTGTCAAGGCCGGCTAATACACCTATGCTGGAAGTATAGTTTTGAGTATTTTTTCAATTTTGCAACTACGGTAAATAAACAGAATTTTATATTTGTGTCAATAACGACACTCGTACGTAAATATCAGGATTTCCCTTGCTCTCGCTCGGGAAATACCGGTACTAATATTTAGGCACTTGTCATAAACATAAAGTAGTATGTCATGGACACTCGTATAATATCCTCTATTTAGACGAGGGAACTCATTTGACATGGATATCATCCCAGTTGTTAAAATGTTCAAATCATATATAGACTTTTTAATCTTGTCAATTTATATCAGTAAGCTGTAACTAATGAGAAGTAAATTTGGGCTCTCAAAAAAATGCCAAAAAGTGAATGTACGGTACCACATGGACCTACAATTACAGTTATGGGCCTTCAAGACAATCACAGATTGATTTGCAACATTTTTTATCAATGCTACAAGCATTTGTATTTATTCATAAGAAATCACCATTTGAACAGTATTATCTCACTATGCCATGTGTTGACAGTGGACGGATTTGCAGTTATAGAATGATGAATTACATCCAATGTGAGATACTCAAAGATTTGTGTAGTTGATAGTTCCGATAGAAAAAAATGGCATCATTTATGTTATGAGTAAATTTTTAATGTAAAAATTATTTATCAGTCCAACTATAATTTATTAAGCCAAAAGGCATGTTAATGTGATCATATATAACGTATATAACAATTTCTGTAAAAAAAAACAATCTTGACCTAACAAATTTTTAACATTAGATGTGCATGTCTTCATTTGATGTTCTCAAAAGGCATTTAAAATATTGTAGACATGGCATTTAAAATATTGAACAAAGGACAAAAATATGACTAGCTGTGTGTCTCAGAACAATTTATGCTTATTGGGAGAAATTGAGTGGTGCAGTCTGATAAAAATTATTTGTATTCAGAGGAATAAAAACTCCAAATTATTGATGTTACCTGGATACGAAGTTGTCATCAGAGGAAACTCCTTGTGGCAACGAGTTTGTATCCCAGCAGCATCAATAACATGGAATGTTTATTCCTCAGAATGCAATCAAATTTTATGGTACTGTTGATGAAGAGTGAAGTAGGTTATTGTTAATCAGTGAATTACTAAATTTACATATTTATATCTTGCATTAAACAGATGTTATAGAGGACTAATCCAATGAATGTTGACCACAGAGCGTTATTTACATGTTTTGCTGTCAAGCTGTTTGTGTGCTGATCACCTGAATGTATAGTCATATTATTATGTTTGAAGCTTTATTACTCAGTTTGTTTGTGATTTGTTAATGGTAGATTTGTTACTGTGAAGCAGTGGTCGAACCTACCGAAGCGATGCACATAATCAAATAAACACCATATTTTCAAAGATTCGTCTTTCTGTTTTCTTGATTTTCTTGTCTGATTTGATACATCAAGTCACAATAGTAAGTTATCCCCGCCACAAAGTTGGAGACCTTAGCACCTTCCATGCAGCCATCCGTCCAAGTTGAAGAGGAAAGCTTTTCTAAGATTGCTTGAGTTTGAAATTCAAAAGGGTGCAATATTTTTTGCAGAGAATTGGCCCTTGTTTCTTCTTTTGGGGGGGGGGGGGGGGGGGGGGGACTCTGTTCAAGGGTATCTTCAAACAGGAAATCTTTCTAAGAAAATTTTACAATTGGCAATAGCTGTTTGAAATGATTTGGTTAGCTCAAAGTTAGGAAAATGAAAAACACTTTGGCGGGGGATATTAATGGCTTTGTCTTGTTTACAGCAGGAAAGTGTTATGATCCTTCAGCAGTATGGTATGGTTTAGGAGTAAACTTGGGGCATTATGCTCTTAAAAGGGGCAGTAGCACGTTTTTTGATAATTTTATATTTTAAATACTTCACTGCTAATTGTAAGTTAATGCTAAATGTATTAATTTGACAGTGTCAACAATCACATTACACAAGCCAATCATCCATAGTCGGAGGACAAAGTATGGAGATTCACATAAAATCCATTGGCGGCCATTTTTGTGTGAACACCTTTAATTCATTTTGTGTAAGAAAAAGGAATCGCATGGCTAAACTTTACATTATATATTTGAAATAGTACTGCTTCACTTATCTTTAATACATATCCTTTCAATTGCAACCAATAATTTTCATTTTCCTGACATCACCTTATATTCCCCATAAAAACGTGCTACTGCCCCTTTAAAGGTAATCAATACATCTGCAACCTAGCATCAACTCTGTGACTTTGTAAAACAATAGGAAACCTCGAGGCTAGCATGATATCCTCATTGGAAAAGTTCTAGTGCACTTGAACATTTTCATAAAAAAAAAAAAAAATATCTGTAGACATATATTTTGTTTATTGCTGTGAACACTTTGTTTGTCATGATTATAATTCAATAGCACGCTGGTTTAGAAAGTTACACATAAATGCATGGTTGAACCTGTTAGTTGATAAATATCATGTGTCAGGTCAAGAGGCAAGTCATATAAGTAAGAAAGGTCATTTAGGTATAGGAATTGATTTATAAACACGTACTTGGAAAGTTTCACCCTACATATCAAGCAAATTTTCCTGTGTTGCTTTCATGAATTGATGAGAATTTTCCCCTTGCAAGAAGTGTTAATTAGATGTTTTTTACAAAAACAAAATTAAAATTTTATTCCTGTTTAGACATTAGCAATGAATACATCATTCTACAACAAATCTGTTGAAACATGCTCAAGATGGTTATATTTAGATTGCTTCAGATTTTAATAGCCCACAAGATAACAAAATGAAGAAGTAACGACACACTATGATGCCTTATTTATGGTAAAAGTGTTCATATTTTGTCACTACGACTTCACCATATCAGAACTGCAAAATTTGTATCAACACTCTTTCTTTTGTTATTTTACATTAATTAAAAGGCAGAAGAGGATCAAATGACCATAAATTTGTACAAGTTATGAGAGTAGATTTTTCCTGCAATTAACAGTAAGGATACACTGTAAACATTTTCATTTAGAATACAAAGGAATATTTTGGTAGTGCAATCATGCATGATTAATTCCATTAATTGTATTATCACAATAATCTTTCACTTCAATGCAAACAGTAATATGTTCATAATCAGACATCCCTAGACTATTCTTAAAAATAAATATGTATCGGTTTTGGCACATCATTTATCACAATATCTCTACATACAAGTACGTAGTTCAGGAAGAAAAACAAGGTATGAAATCTTACACCAAATTGTGTAAAAAGGCATGCCTTATAAACACATTACATAGGACTATCCTATCGATGATGTGTCATTTTTAAGTACATGAATACCCACAGAGTTTAGTTTATAAAAGAACCTTCATGTGATGTTAAAAGACATCCTTTGTTTCTCAGGGCCAAATGTACTGTTGCCCTATTACACCCCTGGATTTTTTCATCAAGAAAATCTTGATTGAAACGACCCAACCTTCATTAGAGTAAGCCAATAAAACTACTAGCTTCTAGAAATGTGTTGAAGAAATGGCTTGTTATGTCAACTCTTTCAAAATTTTCATGGACTCAGCCGACAACGCAGACAGGTTTCCTTTGAAATTTCAAATTCAAGTCTCTGAGCTTGTGCTCAAAGGACTATGGGGAGAGAATGGTTGATGACTAAGGCATTTAATTCTAGCTCTTATATACCTCAATTACTGAGCCATCAATTTGATACCTTACAAGTTGGATCCTCTATCAGTTTTCAAAACTTCATCGATACAAATATTGACACTTTGTTATATCACTTCATGCAAGGCCTTTTGTCATTTTTATGTGACACGGCTGAAGTGCAACTAATTTCAGTACACATTTTCTTAGTCCTTGAGGTGATATTATGCAGGGCCTAAGAACATGGGGACCTGGTTTACCAAGAATAAGTAGTCATGTCAACCTTAGCAGTGGCTGAGAGTACAGGTTCCCTTCTTCCATCATCACTGTGTGTCGTTTGCAACACGAGTTCATAAAATTACAAAAACACATTGTACAAATAAATGCTGTTATGAATGGAATATTTCACAGATCCATATTAAAATTTCATTGTCAAATTATTATTACAGTCATTGAAAACAATATATTTCAACAATTTGTTCATACTGCATGGAGTGCTTCCTTCGTCTCTACAAGCTCTGAGGGGCCTGTAAAGTTCTATGGTCACATAGACATGTTTTCTTCACGAAATTTCTTTATCACAAAGTATTTATTGGGAAGAACGACTCCTGTATCACATCTCCTCATGAAATGTTTCCGCTCCATCACCTTGAAGTTTTGACAATGTTTGCAACCAAGCGCATTGTCCTTCAAATCTATTGACAAAAGGTAATCTTTTGTCCACATGATTATCTGGTAAGAGGTAAGGACAGTGGCAAGACTTTAATCTCTTTCAATTTTTAAGCTTGTCCTTTTACTTCATAAAGAAGACCTCCTCGAGAATACGACTCTCTTCAAGCTCCTCTACAGGGTTATCCCTGTCAAGAGCTTGTAGGTCCGAGGACTGACTGCGAGGCGTTGACCTATGGATGCTGCCCTCCTGACTGTGAACACTTCCTGTTAGTGAGTCGCTCAGTCGGTCCAGGGAGTTGACGATCTCCAGGATAGCCAGGGTCTTGTCTCTGTGGAATTGAAATCATCATGTATAGACATATGCCCTTGATATACATTGGTCATTCAATGAAAACTAATACAGTAGAACACGGATATAGCAAACTCCGAAACAGTGAACAATCGGATATAGTGAACAAATTTTTAAGTCTTGTCAAAAGCCCTATGCATGGCGGCCAAACGTGAGTAGCAAACTCCAGATATAGTGAACTTATTCGTTGGTCACTTGGAGTTCGTAATATCCATGTTCTAGTGTATATCGTATTCTAAAGATGGTTTCATATCACAAATGGTATCAGCTAGGAATAAAGAAAAAGGTTAGTAGTTGAGCATTGGGTACACTATCAGGTTAGATCCAATATCTACTTTATGGCGTTATATTCTGTGAATTTGAATATATTACGTATATCTTACCCAGGTGATGGTAAACCTTTCCGCGATGGACTGGTTCTTTGTCGATTAACATGCAAGGGGAGATTACTCTGTTGAGGTGATCTGAATAGTAGATTGAATTAGATTTACAACCTTTTACTGCATAAGCCAGTGCATAATATCTTGCAAGTGTACCTTAACCAACACACTCTGAAGCAGTGGTCCCAGGATCACATTAGCACACCCAAGGTGACCGACTCTACGGCACTCAAGTTGAATTTTAATCTAATACAGAGTTTTTCTCATATTCTATGTTAATTTCATTTAGTATCATTAGTCAAGTAGACATCCTTAATTGTCAGCGAAATCACTTATGAAAAGGAAATCTGTACCTTTCAAATTTCAAAATTGAAGATGAGTAATGATTTACCTTGCTATGTGAGCGTACGACACACTTGTCCCAGCATCCACGAGGTCGGGTAAATCTGACTTCTCATAGTCCAGCTGTGTCTGTCTCAGAGGGGACGTTCCGACTGATGTGCGAGTTTGGAAGTTCATTGGGGATGTTCCTGCTGATTTTAACTGTCTAGTTGCACTGTGTCGACCTGAGGATTCTGAAAATAGAGAATACTTATGAAACAATTTCTTCTTTATCTAAGAGAGGACAAAGTAAACAATTACATTTGATTTTATGTTAGAAGTGAAAGGTTTTGGTATCTAATGAGCTTAAGTTACTTAAATGCCAATGATTTCTTTTTATTTTATGCAATGTCATGACATCATGTTAAATTAGGTAAAGCAGATCCCTAGAGATCCAAAACGGTTAAAGTTTACGATTAGCCTCCTACCCTACCAAAATTACAAACCGGCCTCATAAGACTGTATATGATTTTGGCAGCAATTTGGGGGGCTGAGAAAGGGGGTCGCCCTATTTACGAGGTCGCCGTATACATTGTAATATACGGTATTTTAAAATAATCATAACAATAATTACTGCAAAATCCATATTCAAAGTCTCTTAGACGTAAGCTAATGAGGTAAAGCAGATCCAAAGCAGATCCAGAGAGATCCAAAATGATTAAAGTTTACAGAAAAAGCCAAACAGACATTGGCCAATACGATACACCTCCAATCCTAATTAGCTGACCAACAAAATTATAAACAGGCCTCATAAAACTGTAGATTGATAGATACAACTCACCACTTGCACTGTTTGATCGTGAAGAAAGTTCGGAGAGATTCAACCTCTTTGCTACTTCTTCTATCCCGACAGGTTTCTCCAAAGGAGCGTTGTTCCTTATACTGTTCCTCTCTCTCTGGTTCTTGTCTCTCTCTCCCTTCTTCTCCGTCTCTCGCTGCACCTGAAGAACATAGGCGGAAATGAGCTGTTGATTAATATCTTTAGGATAAAATTTGTAAATTGTGATGAACACCAGCCGATGCTTTTAAGCTGTGTATGAAACAAGAATTAAATTACACTTGTGACGTCAGCCTATTGTTCTCTCCCTCAATTATTTTTCAGTAATGGAGCGTTGTATTTTACATCAAGTTTTCCTTTTAAATTTCAATTTTTTAAATAATTTAAGTTCTTGAATAGGCATTAATTTGAGTGTAATTTAAGTCGGTTAATATCCTCGTACCTCTCCATTCCTAAAAAATAATGAGCCTCGTTTATTTTTAAGGAATGGAGAGTAACTTGGACATTAACCTATACATAAATGAGCATGGCTCACAAACCATGCAATCTGCTATACGCCAAAGAACACAAGGAGAGTTAACTGCTATACGCCAAGGAACACAAGGAGAGTTAACTGCTATACGCCAAGGAACACAAGGAGAGTTAACTGCTATACGCCAAGGAACACAAGGAGAGTTAACTGCTATACGCCAAGGAACACAAGGAGAGTTAACTGCTATACCCCAAGGAACACAAGGAGAGTTAACTGCTATACGCCAAGGAACACAAGGGGAGTTAGCAGTAGTGCTGTAGTCCATGGCTAGTGAAAAATTTGCTGAGCTAGTAACTAGCATTGACTGGTAGTCCCAAGGATTAATTGAAGTTAAAGAAGATATGATAATGTAGATGTTTTTGGCAAGTTTAAATTAACTTTGGCTAGTACTCTTAGAAATGCACTAGTTCAAATGGCTAGTATGGCACAAAGACTAGTTCAATCCCTGACAAGTCAGTCAAAGATTAAATTCCTGAGACAGTTTTCTTACTTATATCCCTGGGTCTTTCCACATTAAAGTTTCATTCTGCTATTATAAGAAACAGTCTTTTAAAATATTGAACAAATAAGAGATCAGGCCTCTCATTTGCAGAAACTCAATTAGAGATTCAAGGGATTCAATTAATATTAAATAATATCAAAAAAACTATATAGAAAAATTACCAGGTTTGATTAAAAGTTTGAAAGCAAAGGAAAGAGAGCATTAATTAGAAATGAACATGTAAGAAATGAATCCCCATTCCCGAATGTCAAATATATCATTCCCTCATTTTATCATAGACATGTGTTGGCTTACATGTGCCTTACTAAAATCATACTAACGTACAACTTACTAAGCAAGTATTTCACAAGAAATCATTGTTGCTTTCTTGAGGAAGTGAAGCATTTCAAGTATTTCTACCAACCTGTAGCCTCACGTCTTCACACTCTCTGAGCCTCTGCTGATGGCGTAGATTCAACATCTCATGTTTTTCGTGTAGCTGTCTCTCCTGCTCTGACAGAATATGCTTCAGGCGGTTCTGTTCCTCTAGCAACGCCGACCTCTGTCGTAACAGCTCCCGTTTCCGTTCTGCCGGTGTCAACTTCTTGTAATAGTCCAAAAACTGTTGATCCCCCACGACCTCATTCCCTTCCAAAACAGGAGAGTGAACTCTTGCGCTATCCAGGTCCTCAACCCGTTCTGCGAAACCTACTCTATTTCTTTCATTTTTCCTCAAGACTGGATCAGTGAACCCTAGCGTTGTCCGTGGACTACTATCCAAAGGCAAGGGTTCGAAGTTTTCACTGTTTATAGTCGGCAGAGAGTTAAAGGAGATTTCGGCAATCTGTGAACTCTTCTGAGTGCTGGACATTATTGGTTCCCTCAACGGTCCAAGACTTTTCCCAGATCTGATCTTGTGCCTGCCAGTGTCCTTGTGTCCATGACGATGTCCCACTGTCTGTTGTCTCTCCTGGGCTATCTCCTGGTCTATGAGGGTCGTATACGGTCGTCCGTTGGTGAAGTGATTTGAGAGGGTCTGAGGGTTATGGACGTTTGATGGGTAAAACTCAGGCACAGGTCTGTGACTAATTTGTTGGTTTATTTCCTCTGGCAAGGGCCTCGGGTCTAACTTAAAGTTGGCCTGTGAATTCAGTGATGTTAATTAAACATTATCTAATGTTGTGAACAAATAATCAATACTGAACTTACTCCAATTGATGCCAAATTTTTTTTATTTTTTAAAGTTTAATAGAAGGATACTATTCAATAATCACAAATTGTGTTAATGAAGTTACAGAAACTCAAAAAAAATACTAACTCAGACCACCAACAAATTAACAATCTATCAGATCATTCAGTAAATACTCTAACTTACTCATCTTTTACCCAAGTACATGTATCAATTCATGTAATTATGATACAATATGTCATAATTTATCAGTCACCAAGAGTTTTCAAATAGAACTGCGCTACAAAATCAAGAAATTCAATAATAATCATATTTGCTACCTTTCAACAGTTGATAACGTACCTCCCTCTCTTCTTCAGAGATATGTGCTCTCCAAGCTCTTGGGGAGAATCTCACACTGTCGTCTCCCGGAACATCTCGCGGAACCTGTGTATAGGAGTAGTTGTGCTTTATTTATAAAAGCAAAGATGTAACCTTATCAGAGAACCTGCATTGTTACACTGTATTTGTCAATGCTTTCTAAACATACAGCATGGCGTGTAAATCTTATATCTGTCCTTCTCAAAAAATATTCTATCACATATTACTGTATTAAAGACAAAAGTAAAACATTTGGTAACCTCATGCTTTAACTATAATAGTTCAGGGCAAAACTATTCTTTATTGCAAAACACATGATGGTTAGGGCTACTTTTTTTCTTAAATAATGGCATAATTAATTAATGGAGGTGAAAACTGACAATTGACTGCTGTACATTATGTTGGACCTAATTATGTTGTTGCTGCATATGACATTGCTGCTGTACCTGATGATGATGACTCTGCTGCTGTACCTGATGATGATGACTCTGCTGCTGTACCTGATGATGATGACTCTGCTGCTGTACCTGATGATGATGACTCTGCTGCTGTACCTGATGATGACGCTGCTGCTGCTGCCTGCTCCTCTTCTGCTTCTCCTCCTGCATGACCTGCTCCTGATACTGCTGCAGCAGCTGCTGGGTCTCAAACAGCTTCAGCTGGACGTCTGCAACAGTGTCAACAAGAAGACATAGTCATCAACATCCCCCGCCTGATTTGTTCTTATTTTAAATTAAGTCAGAACCTTCTCCTAAATACTCGAGTGTACTCAAAAATATCATGACACGAAACTCCGGAAAAATATTTGCATGATTCTGATTTTCGAACTCCATCAAGGTATTGATACCCTCAAGGCACACACAAAATTTGATGATCCTATCGTAAACGGTTACTGAGAAAAATTGGCTCCTTTGAAGACACCTCGAACAGAGTCCCAAGAAAACGTAACAAGGGCAATAACTCCGGAAAAAATATACGCGCGGTTCTGATTTTCGAACTCCATCAAGGTATTGATACCCTGAAGGCACACATCAAATTTGATGATCCTATCTGTAACAGTTTCTGAGAAAAATTGGCTCCTTTGAAGCCATCTCGAACAGAGTCCCAAAAAACGTAACAAGGGCAATAACTCCGGAAAAAATATTTGCGCGGTTCTGATTTTCGAACTCCATCAAGGTATTGATACCCTGAAGGCACACCAAATTTGATAATGCTACCTTTAACGGTTTCTGAGAAAAATTGGCTCCTTTAACTCGGACGGACGGACGCACGCACGGACGGACGCACACACGGACGGAGCTCAAACCTATATCCCCCTTCCACTTCGTGGCGGGGGATAATAACAGCCTCTATATCATCTGTACAAGAGACACTTACAACTGACAACAGACATATGCCCTCAAGTTGCTGGCCCCAGAGTAAGAACATAGTTATTTTATAGTTAAGCTGGATGTCTGCAACAGTGTCAATAAACTGCCTGACCCCTACAATCGACAACAGAGGTATGCCAAAAGTTGCTGGTCCCAGAGCTAAAATACAGCCATTAAAAAGCTTCAGCTCGAAATCTACCACAGCTTCAAAGCCTCATATTGTCAATTATGCCCTTAAAGTAGCTGGCCCTAATGATAGAATATAGCCATTAAAAAGTTTCAGCTTGATGTTAACGACAGTGTCAATAGACTCTATATCATCTGTACAAGACAGTCAAAGAGGCCCTTACAATCGACAACAGAGGTATGCCAGAATTTGCTGGCCCCAGAGCTAAAATACAGCCATTAAAAAGCTTAAGCTCAATATCTGCGACAGTGTCAATGCCTTATATGTCATTTGTACACAAGACCATTTCAATTGGCAGCAGTATGCCCTAAGTTGCTGGCCCCAGAGCTAGAGTATAGTCATGATACACTGTCAGCTGGATGTGTGCAGCATCGTTACAGGGAACTCATGCTACATGCAAACAGCAAGACAACAAGTGTCCTTGTTCAGTCGGGTGCCATTGTCGAAGGTTTCAGAAGCAATTGTATAGTAAGAGCCACTGACTACAACAATAAGAGGAAACTTTGAAAAAGGCATCACAAACAAACTTCCACTACTCTTATTTTACAAGCATCTTTTATCACTGAGGCTTGAATGTTCTGATAAGGTCAGGCAAGAGAGCAGAGTTTTTTTAAAAAGTACATCAAAATTATTTCATACTCAAATCACCTGCCAATGAACTTTGTTACAGAAATGTTAACCAACGAAAGAATAAATTGCCATTTGAATTCAACAATGATTCTCCTCAATAAAACACCAACAAGGGTTCACATAATTAATAGGACCATAATGCTCAGCTCTAATCAGTACAAGCTCTGTGTCTCTAAAGATTTTCCCACCTTCTCGCTCCTTGAGCACATCCTCCTGTTGAGAGACAAGCTGCAGAATCTGAGTCTCGTACTGCTGTCGCTCCTCGTGTAGCTGGGACACCACCTGGTCCTTCTCATCTCCTGCCCTGCACACACCAAACATCACAATACACTGTCAAATACTACAGCACTGATTGGCAAACAGCACAATACACTGTCAAATACTAAAGGATATCTGTCTTTTCTTGACTTAAACCATGTTCATCTCATCGAGTGAGGTACAAAGTTTATATTTTCATGAGTGGTGCAGCCAACTTTTCTACCTTTCTAGATGATATAAACAAGGTATTTGTCAGAATTGACAGATATTCTATTTATTATATATGTTGAAATTCTTCTTATAATACCAAAAAGTGTCAATTTCATTTTGAACGCTACCCTGGAAGAGCCTGTTCCCATGACGACAAATTTAACAAGAGGAGAGATGGTCTAATCCGGCCGGACTGAAGTTGAATGATCAGTTTTAGCATATATTTTGATATACTGATGGTGAATAATGTTTTATGCATAGATGCAGCTTATTTTGCTTGACTTATAATAACCATCATAAGACTATGATAAACCACATCTAGGTCTTTTTAATTAGTAACTGCTTATGTAATGCCATCATCAAGTTCCTCATGTTAATGTGAAGAGAGAGCTAAACAACCATCCTGTTTGATTGAATATGCTGTTTGATAAAAACATCTTCATACCTTGGTGAGAGTGAGACCCAGTTTAGAAATTAATGGTAATGTTGAAATGAAGAATGTCATCGAGTTTAAACTTCCTGCAATTTGAAAACACTAAAAAGGCATATTTGTAAACAGTTTCATTGAGCTAGCTGTAAGGGTTTTCAAATTCTACTTCGGAGACAATGTGATCACAGACAGACAGACAAACAAACAGACAGACAGAAGGAAGTACTGACGTACGGACAGACAGAGCCAACGACTATATGATCTATATCCCCCCGCCTTATATGCCGGGGGGATAATAATGTGCACTATATATAAATTTTTCATACTATTGTATCATCATGTCAAACTCTTGAACTTAACGTCACTCAGTTATTATAAACTTTATCCCAACTCAGAATATGACATAGGTTATCAGCACTGTAGCAAAATAGAGGGTGTATTTTCACTGATAGAACTCTTAATCACATAACAAAAGTGAACATCTTTTGTGTCTCAACAAAGCACACATGAAAGCTTTATGCATAAAATTGTCGTAAGAAGTGGCTATACAACCTTTCAGGGCAAATATATGACTTAAATTCAAGCTTAATTCAAATGCCCACGGTAACAGAGGGAAAAGCAAATACATGTGCATTGTTTTTTTCCTATAGATCTAGAATATTTAAAGAATTCTATTGATGAACATTAATGAATACAAAAACAGACCATACTATAAGTTTGAAGGGCACAATGTGGCTTGCTTTTGAGGGGGTTTCAAACATCTTTTGGAATGTGCAAAATGCTTACTTGGCAAGCTCCTTGATAAGGTTTGCCACCCTCTTCTTATCCTCCATCCTGAGATCTTTGAAAGATGCCTTCCGAGCATGACACCGCTGAGAGTGACCGTCTAAACTTTGAGACAACTGTAAAGGAAAATTTTAAATTTTACAACAAGTTTCAGTTGTTGATCTATGAGTGTGTTATTTCTAAACAATTTCAGCTCAATATGTAGAGTTTTATTTCAGGAATTCTGTATTAAAAAGGATTTCCCACTGATGCTTTTCTGCATTGAAAAGTTAGTTTTTCATTTATTTTAATTTATCATGAATCGTTTGAATAATTCAATCCACAGAATGTTATTTGGACAAGCATTGGTGGGAGGTGAAGTTGTTATGTAACTGCATTATTTAAAATATAGAAATTTGTATCTTCAAATCTTTGTTCTTGAAATTAGGTAAATGAAAATTTTTTTGCAATACTAACATCATGAACCAAAATGTCTTTCCCGACTGGCAAACTCTCCACTGGTCTGTCCACTGAAATGTTGGCCTTGACCTCTGGTGTCTTCCGACCTTTGACTCGATGTCGCATGTTTCCTGGTTTGGACAGGCCTGTCAGAACGACAAAAACAAGGGGCAGATAAAAATTCAGACATTAACAAAAACAAACCTTATTTCATATCTCGATAAAGTTTCGCAAATCAAGAGTTCTTGATTTTGAATTTGAAAGAGTGAAAGACTATGTGTTAAGATTTAAGTAGAGCTCTGCTACCAATTCATAATCCTTAAACCAATACTTGTCCGTAGCCCATGGCTAGTTAAAGATGCTGGGCTAGTAAAATGAAATGACTGGTAGTCTAGTAGTCTGAAGGACTAGTTGAATGTAAAAAGATATGATCATGTAGTTGTATTTGACTAGTTGGAATGGCTTTGCTCTAGTACTCTCAGGAATGCACTAGTCCAATGATTAGTACCACAACAAAGAGGACTAATTTTGACCCCTGCTTTTTGACAGATCCCTCTTATTATAATACCTTGGGGTTCTCCTCCTCCCCTAAGATGATATCAGATTACCGGTAAACGACATTTTTCAAAATGATTGTGACTCACCTGGAATGAAAGCATCAGACTCTTCACTGCTCGAGTCCATCACTGCAGAGCAAACAAAGATTAGCAATCGACCCGAAAGTGAATCGGAAAAATAGGCTATAAGTATTCTGACTAACCTGTTTGAGTGGCATCCTAGAAGTTGATGTCATACGGAAAGCAAGAGTAATTCTATGGATGAACAACTTCTTTATTTTTCAGTAGCGACGTTTCAGTATAGATTCTTATACCTCTAAAGCTTGATTGCAGAAAGTAGTCTAGCCTTTAGTAGCGCTTTCTGAAGATTATTAGGTTTAGTTAGTAGTTTTAGCTCAATCAACCTTCACACCTACTTATTGCCAACACCTTGTTAATTTACTTTGAGGAATCAATTTCTTATAAATTATTATTATTAATTTTTGGTTCAATGATAAAACACATATTGCTACAAAAGCTAATGTCTAATCAGCAGCATTTTACTTTTGCCAATATAGGCTCTCAAACAGCTGATGGATGCTTTTATAAACATGTTGATACTGTGGGGAAGAGACTACTCGTGTATGATTTAGGCTAATTCATTGAGCCAACTGTAGACACTCATGCTCTGCTCGGTCTAGCTCCCCCACGCAAAGCTACGCTCCGTATTACCGAGACAGGTCTTGCATTGAAAAAAGTGGAAACGGAGGATTACCTGAGGTAGTCACAGCGAGCATTACCAGCTGATTACATTGTATAAGTCAAGTATATGTACATCATTAGTTTAGGCAATTTTCAAACTCGCAAACTTGGTAAACTCTAACATATATTTTCCTGAAAAACAGGCCATTCACTTTTTAAATTAATTACTTCATAATAGAGAAGAATATAGAATAAAATAAAGAACATATTATCGATCTAAAAATATTTAGCAATGAAATTAGACAACTCATAAATCATTTCTTTTTGTCATTTCATTCATATATTTTATTTCGATATTTCAACAAACACCTTTGGCCACATTAAACGTAACGCTTGATTCAAAATGTAATTAGTTTATGAAAATGATCAAAATGTTAGAAGGAAACTTTTGTAAACTTGTGATGCAAGTCCAAACACGCAACTGTCATTTACACCACCCATTAGTTTGGCTATTTACAAAATATAAATCCACAGTACTGAAGAAATCGACTGATGCTACTGAAATTAATTCCCAGTTTCTTTAATAATGTCATTGTCATGTTAAAAGTGCTTGTTATTAACCTGTATTAGTCCAGTAAACACGTCGTCTGTTATTAGCGGAAGTTTCCGCCATGACATCCAAACAAACCGCCCTTTCTATACGCATGCGCAAGACTCGACTATCTGTAATAAATGAACAGAAAAACGAGTTTAAAATGAAAGTGTTTTCGTAACCAAAAGGAAAGTATTTTCGTATCTAAATACATAGTGGACTCCTGGTTTCCTTTTGGTCAGGACTGGTAACTTTTCAATTTTTTCCTTTATTTTCCCCTTAGGAATTGACAAATTACTTTTCGGGACAGGCTAGGTTTCAAATCTGTTTTATACACTGGAATTATGGGCCACAACTGTCAAAGAAACTATGAGAACATACGTAATTATATATAATGTTATCAAGAAATGACAGCTTTGATATTTACCATGAATTAATTCTTACATCTGGATCATATCCTGGTGATCTATAACATCCCTAATGGATTTTGAGATTTCTGTAAGGCCCGATTGGCTTCGTCCGTTAACTTTGCACATTTTCGACTTCTTCTCCAGAAGCACAAGGCATAGAAGGCTTTTAAACTTTGTGTACAGACTCCTTGACTAGTAAGGATTATAATTTGTAGCTTTGGTGGCCCTGTTGCCCCTTATACACTGACTTCCAAAAGAAACTTTGTACCATTTTGTAATGATTCTGATTGAAGAAGCAAAAACGATAGAAATTTATAACAAAGTACCTCTTATTAATCAATCATTTGTTTAAACAACCAGCGAATCCAAATTAAAGGTGGCAAACCCAGTTTTGCAGTTATTTGATCTGAAGTGGGCAGGGGTCAAAATTTTGGTTGTTCAAGGGGGACTGAAATGGTCTATAACCACTTTCGGGATTCATAAAAAGCTGCTAGCAATTTGAATGAGAGTCAACTTTGAATTTTCGAAATCGGACGGCAACCTGCCTAAATACGGCTTTTAAAATACACTGCCTAATTAGCCCCGGCGAACAGAATCTGTGGTCACTGAAGCGTGGCCCGAGCGTGTCTACCTACTGTGACGTAGCAGTAGGTGAGTAGTTTCACCTAATGATAATTACGGGAAATTACACCTTTTTAATCGTTTGTTTAACAAATATTCACAAAAAACGCTAAATTTTTGTATATTCCGAAAGCTTAGATATCCGACGACTCAATAACGATGAAATAAAGGCAATAATTATTGTATAAACATGTAATATCGTATATTTCAAAACCCTATCAAATGACGCAAAAAGGCGACTGCCTTGTTAAATTGGCGCCGTTATGGCTAGACATGTCCGTTAGAGTGATAATCTGATTGTCTGTTGTTTGCTCAATCTTACATAACATACACTGACTATTATTTCCGACGGTGACAAATAACAAATCGTTTATGTTTTCAGTGAACAAACCGACTACTTTCTACAATCGAATACCTACAATGTTAATGTTGTGTGAGTTTATTGCACTATAAAGATAAGAGGCCAATAGACGGTGAATAATTTTACCATGTTGGTTTGAAACAAAAGGAAAAGTGTGAACGGTTTCATGTTATTTATTATGATATCTTTCTCTTATGAAAAGATAGGCGCCACAGTGGATTGATTATCTTTAGTACGTTATGATCAATGTCCGTATTTTAACAACACATATCAATAATAAAATAATGAAACATTATTTAACAGTGGTTGATCTTTTCAAGATATATAAGGTTTCAATTCGATTCGAAAATGAAACAACGTTATATTTGGGATCACACTGTTTTGCATATAACATTCCGAATATTGGTACAGTCACATCCATCAAAGCGATTCCGTCAACAAAAGAAGTAGGCCTACAGAGTATTTTCTTGGAGGAGGTTTGTCTCCAAACTTTATGGTAAACACGCAAATGGAGACAGGCCCGGTGGGCGGGGCGTCACGCTCTAGTGAGTTTTCAAAGCGTTCGTCTGTTGATTTTGGCGGCATTCTAAAAACCGGGTATAAAATGCTGATTAAAAGTCTAATTTATGTGTGTATTGTCTCAATTATATGCTCATTGCATTCCCATAGATAATAGTACTGGAGATATTGATCTATCATTCTTAGAAAAAGTACATTGCATAACCTCTTTAAGACGTTCGTTGAAATGATGTTTTGGCAATAATGTCGTTAAAGTACTAAAATGTGCTACTTTAGTACCAGGGTTGAGCAGCCCGAGTGTTAAAACTTCCAAATCTGCCATAAGTAACAAAAAAGGTCAAACGTTAAATTGCGTCTCCTGTCAGCAGGTTCAACTTCACCTTTCGTCTGCATCGAAGCTTTTCCATTAATGGGAATGTGTGGACACAAGTCTTACTTGTCATATTGACACATCTTTGAGTCGTACAAATGGTAACCAGCCTTAAGAGCTCAACAATCGCAATTATTTATTGGTATTGCATGCCAATTCTGACGTTATAACTTCGAATGAAATTGCCAGGTGTCGATGTTTAGTGACCAATAGCTATCAAATTAGCAGTCGATGAGCTCTGATTAGATCTGTCCAAGTTCATAAAGTGCACGACAACATAACAACATGCCGACCTTTGATGTTTGCTATCTCTGACGTCACTAAGAGACAACGTTGGCGGTGGTCTAACGTCACAGATATCGGCTCTCATGCAGTGCAAAAACAACTGTTTTTTGTGTTTCAGGATTGTCAGCAATACTCACAACCTTTCTGTATAGCCGGATCAAAACACTAACGGTTCTTGTAAAAAGGGCTTTTTTTTATCAATTTTGTCAATTTTCAGTGGGGATTCGCGATACTTTTGCTATACCGTTTACTCGTTTTAAGGTGTTTTTTTCACTATTCGAGTGACAAACATTCATTATGGACAGTTATTTAAATTTTCGTCACGAATTTTGCTCAATTAAAAGTTTTAAACTTGAAAGTGTGGGATTCAACTATGTCATTGCCAACTTAAAATAAAATGTAAATATGAGATCGTTTTTGAAATTTCCGTTTTAAAATTACAAAGTATCTTTTGGAATTCAGTGTATGTAAACCTACTTCCATCTTCTTCTCCAGAAACGTATAAGGTATAAAAAGTTGAAACTTTTTGTACAGACTCCTTGACTATTGAGGTTTATGACTTAAACTTTTGTGGCTCTGTGGGCCCTAATAAGGTGTACAGTATCCTGCTATTGGGGATTATAATTTACAGTTTTGGTGACCTTGTGACCCTTAATTAAAAGGGTTTGGTGAACCTTTGGATCCCATACCATAATTTATCAAATCAATATTTGAGCTGTTTCCATTGCTGTATTGATTACAGGTATCTGAAATCAAATCGCATATATACTTAGGTTTAGGATTTGTGACCCTGGGGCCCCCACAAAGAGGGAAACCACATTTGCCACTCCCTACAGCAGAATTTGATATAAAGCCTGATGAGCTACCGCTCTATTTTTTTGTTTGTAGATGCAGGGCGTTGCCTTGAAAAAAACAATTAAAACCAAGATTTGTATGGATTGCTGAGTGTGGGGGCCCATTTTTTTTGGAAGAGCGGCGGTTTGTTATTTTTTTGTTGATGATTGAATAATATGTGATTTTTATGAATAAATGATTGTAAAACGATTGATGAATGTGTGATGGATTGATGAATTATTGTTGAATTATATATAAATGATGGATGTATGATTGACATATGATTGGCGATCATTTGATGGATGATTGTTTAAAGTTTGTCTAGTGTTGAATGATTGATTAGTGATTGGGAAATGATAATGTTTAAGTGTTGAATGATTGGCGATTTATATATGATTGATAAATGATTGTTTTAGTGTTTGATTATTTGTGATTGACGATTGATTGATGATGAAATGATGATTAATGATTAAAATTGGTGAGTAATGATTGATGAATGAATGATTTATGACTCATGGGTGAGTGATGAATGATAAATGATGAAAATGATGATGCATTTGTTGGTTTTGATGATATCATAATTATTGACCTTGTGACCTTGAACAACCTAAAAATATTTTCCAAAAACTGTAAATTCACTTTTTTAAATAGAAAAAAGTCATTTGACGCCGACCCTTTACTGGATATTGATGCTTCTATCTCTAACATTTGTACTAGTATTTCATTAACTCTTCTTGGTCACAGAATCTTTTATATCTTCAAGTTACAATTTTACTCTGGGTCAAATATGTTTAATGGCTAAACTATATACTCAGATATTTTCAGTTACGTGATAAAGTTAAAAACTTATACCCACTATTAGTAAACAGTAAAGTAATGTTTGAGAGGAAACTTTGTAAATTGTTATTAAGTGTTTATTTGGCTAAAGGTGTTATTCCAAACATATCGATGTTTTTTTTTTAATTTGGCCTAAATATCACACATAAAAACGTGAATAATGAACGTGAAAGGCAAACTGAAAATTATCACTACTCAAATATGTTCAATGTGGTAATTAAAGCCGTCATAAACATAATCAGCCTCGTTCTCTATACATCTATCGTAACAATGGTATCGTCTCAAAAGACAGAATTCACGGTTGACAAATGATGCGTAACATGGGCTCTACCCTTTAAAAATAATGGAACGAACCAGGTAAAAGAAGACAGAATTCCAAAAATACAGAAAAGACACTATTAAGATAAATTGTTATTAAATATTTTCATTTAATGCACCAATCAACAATAGCAAAGAAAAACCCCAATATAATTAACGATTTTCAGAAACTGTATTCCACTCAGTTAGATAATCATTTGACGATGTAACACTACTAAGCATTTGGTGTAAATAAGATATCCACATCAATGATAATTAAACAATTATTCAGGCGGTATTTCAGTTGAAATAATGATGCGTTACTCTGTAGTCTGTTTATTACGTCACACGTCAAGATTTATGGCCCCTAACCCAGGTGGGTTTCTTCACAGCGGATAATTACGCCTAATGAAAGACTAATTAAAGGTGTTTATTGGACAAATTAACAAAAATCAAGTCCAATTTTTATTTTGTTGAAAAATCTTTGAACGAAAATCGAGAAGTGGTAAAGTCGAGGTTAGTGGATATTTAAAGAGAAATATCGAAAATATCACATGATAACGTTTTTAAGGTTTAAATGTTAGTCTTAATATTTTATGTTTTATCTATGAGATGAAAATAAACAAATCAATATATCCGAATAATGCTATCTGTAAAAAAAATTAAAGATAACAGAAATATCAAGGGTATACATTGCTGTCAAAACGGCAATAAAGAACAGCAAAACCTATGCATTATTAATTAGATAAGTATGATAAATTCTTCCAATTAGAAGAAATTAGAATAAACATAAATCAACAATATCAGAAACTTATATTTGCTCAAAGTAAATAAGCCCGACATATGATATGAAGTTCTTATCTAGCAGTAACAAGTTTTAAGACTTATTCAAACTTGTTCCCTCAGAGCTTGCCAAGAGAGGTAAAATTTGTTATCCTTCTATTATTCTATAGTAAAGCACAGCAGTTTCATTACAATGGTTCAGGTGTTTTTACTAAACATTATCCTTCTTTCAAGTTGCATCTTTCAGGAATCGTTTCAGGAAACGATTCAAACTTTTGATTGGTCAATGTGTGAAGTGCCAAAATACTGTCAGTACGTATCTAGAGATATACAGCTGTTGTGCAAACTTTTTATAATTGCTAAGAGGTCGGTTGGTTTTCCCGTAAACCAAACATTTTCGGATGGAAATACAAGACCTTCATCACGCCTAGGTAAGTATCAGCTTTGTTCCTATGGACCTGTTTACATATTGGTACAAGAAATGAATTTAAAGATTTTATATTAGAATGATCAAGCGTTTTATGTTTGTATATTTGTGTACTTGTTTTAAGTTCAACTTGGCTTTTAAAGGGGCAGTAGCACGTTTTTAGGGGGAATATAGGATGATGTCAGGAAAATGAAAATAAATGGTTCCAATTGAAAGACAATGCAAACTAAATGAAGCAGTAATAATTCAAAAATATAATGTAAAATTTAGCCATGCGATTTCTTTTTCTTACACAAATTGAATTAAAGGTGTTTACAAAAAATGGCCGCCAATGGATTTTAGGTGAGTCTTCATACTTTGTCCTTTGACTATGGAAAACTGGCTTGTGTAATGAGATTTTTTACACTATCAAAATCATACATTTAGCATTAACGTACACTTATCAATGAAAAGTTTAAAAATAAAATTATCAAAAAACGTGCTACTGCCCCTTTAAAGTGAACACAATCAAATGATGAAACCGCTTTCATCGTCCTATGCCTTCTACCGACAGTCGAAGGTTGAAAGAAATACCAATGACTCTCTCCGTCCGTCAGTCCGTCCGTCCAAGGACGTTATTTGACCGAGCCTTTTCAGAAAAAAATATTTATCTTATTCTTTTCCAGTCTAAGTAAACCTAGCCTCAATATTATTCGTTTCACTCCTTAACTGAGTCTAGAAAGGCCTAATAGAGGGTCGCGTCAGCCCACGTATCGAATTGACCAATCAGAACTCAGCTTTCCAAGCCACAATAGTCTGCCTTCGCACGCATAACGTTGGAGGGTCATAGGTCGCAGAAAGGTCGGCTGACGCGACCCTCTACTAGACCTTTCTAGACTCAGTATAAGAGTGAAACGGATAATATTGAGGCTAGGTTTACTTAGACTGATTCTTTTCAGATTTACACATTTTTCCTCCCTATTAGAAGAGGTGCAGTTTCACGTTACGAACAATTTCGTGATTTTTTTTAAATATTTAAAAAAATTCCATGTTTTGTACTTTCTAATTTTCTAGATCAGATTTTTTTAAGACCGATTGCAGAAAAAATCATTTCGATTCTTTTAAATTGTTCACATCTTTCACCGTTTTAGGAGGAGTGCAATGCCAAATGACAGGCGATTTGAGGTTATTTTACATGTTTCTATGGTTTGAGTTCAGTCTTCCAAGTCCATAAGCCCTGTTCGCATGCACCCTTATACAAACTATGTAAAATTACACATCGTGTCATGCGAACGCAATGTGCACACGTGAGTAATTTTACACAAGGAGTAAAGTTACATCTAGCGAGGAGGTGGTGTAAATGTAATTTTACACATGTGCAAATTTACACTGTGTGTAAAAAGTGTCATGTGAACGCATAGCAAATTTACTAACATGTGTTAGTACGCTAAACCATTATAACAGTTGTATTTGAATTAACCCCCAAAACGCAAAACTTATGCTGAATTTATCAGTTCATTTTCAAACTTGTATGACCTAAATAATTAATCACACGTTAAGTTATCGAACAGTCGTAAATTTTATATAGGTTACATTCAATTACATACAAATTGCACATTTGTTAGATTCTACGTTCTTTTATAAATCCAATATATGTTATCTATTGGTGAGATTTTGTATGTTTTATATACGCTCGAATATTCTGAAAGGAAACATTTATTTCACTTAGAAATGGATGGCCAAGTTCCAAAATCTGACAAACAATGTCAGGAAAATGAAAATATATGGTTCAAGTTGAAAGACAATGTATATAAACTAAATGAAGCAGTAATAAATCAAATATATAATGTAAAGTTCACCCATGCGATCCCCTTTTCTTAAAATAAAGTAAATGTGTTCACACAAAAATGGCCGCCAATGGACCTTATGTGACTCTTTATAATTTGCTCTCTGATATGGATGATTGGTTTATGAAATAAGATTTTCGACAATATAAAATAGTTCATTTAGCATTAACGTTCAATTATCAGTTAAAAATTGAAATTATAATATTTTCAAGAAACGTGCTACTGCCCCTTTAACGGTATTACAAATACTCCATACAATGTACTTCTTTTACTAATATAGTATGTTTTTGTTTAAACATCATTATTTATACTCACCGTCGATAGTTAACAATATGCCCGATTATCCTAATCTGTCTAATTCCGACAATCCTTACACAGAGTAAAGACAGAGTTATCGCTGCCCAAACCTGTACTGAAACTCACCACCAGGTGGCTAACCCTACGTCATCATTGCTTCTTCTGACGGGCAGAGAACGCCGATCGTACAGAGGGGAGGCCGGGTGGGAGCTAACGATTGTTAACTATCGACGGTGAGTATAAATAATGATGTTTAAACAAAAACATACTATTATTTAATATACTCTCCTCGATAGTTAACAATATGCCCGAATCCCACAGACGGAGGTGGGTACGAGACGGTTAAAGCGATATAACTCTGTCTTAACAGAAGAGAGCTGGGGACCAATAAGACGACACCCGGAGTGACCCCCGACGGGGAAACCCCGAACGCCAGAGTGATTACCCTGACCCAACCTCGCTAAGCGAGGGGGTCCGCAATCAAGGTCGCCAGCTAGAATGGAAAGACAACAGACCGAAACCCCGAGAAGTCCCGAAGGTAATGGTTGGCGAACACCGAGTCTGACTTCCAGAAACAGTCAGCCATGATGTCCGCCACCGCAAAGTTGCTGTGGAGGGCCATCGTCGCCGAGATAGCCCTGATCTCGTGCGGATTAGACCTCGCATGCACGAGGGAGCGAGATCCGCAACCTATTACGCATCTAACCCCGCAGAGCGGAGGTAGATGCTCAGATGTCTTTTGTCTATCTCCCGAACACTGGCCTGAGAATGAGGGATGAAAAGTCTCCTCCTCCCTTGACGCACTGTCCGGGTTCTCTCGGGGTAGATCCGTAGTGCCCGTACTGGGCAGAGGAGACAATTCTCCTGTCTGTCGGATCAACACTTCTAGAAATGGACGGTAACGAGAAAGTTCTACCCCTCTCGTCTGCGGTTAGTACCTTACAGATAAACTCAGCCGCCAGCCCCAGAGAGGCTGAACCTCCGTCCCTCACATCAAAACACAGGGGGTCCGCATGGAGAACATATAGATACGCAGAGCCCGCAACGGACAAGGGAGACGACCCTGCTCGTGGACGGGAAGATTGGCGGCAGTGTGAAGGTCCTCCCGCGTTCGTCGGCGCTTTGGTTCTCGCAGATGAGAACTGGCGCAAGCCCCAAAATCGTTGAACCTCCTATTCTCACCTCAAACCTGAGCAAATCGGCTTGCAGCGTGTGCAACTAGGATATACAGTCGAACCTCGGATACCCGGACTCCGCGCTATCCGGCCGATTTTAGAGTGCATGCTCATGTAAAGAACGTACCCGGAACTCGTGCTCCCGGGCCCAGACGCCGTTTTTCCCCAAACCATGTCTGTATATTGCACAGGGAATTGATTCAGTTATCCGAAAACGAAAAGCAAGGTCTGAGGATGCTCACAACCAATTAGTACTGTCTTCCACACGACTCGTTAAGCTAAGTGATAATCCTCACGCTCACTCTAAAGTGAAGCTAACTGATAACCCCCTCGCTCCCACTTCAAGTTGATTGAACAATCAGCTGGTAACGCTTGTCATTGAGTCCTGTTAATTGACACGTGAGAACAACTTGTCAGTTGTGAAAACATCTTACAGTGAAAACAAGTACCGTCCCCTATACGTTGCCAGGCCTTTTAGCAGGGGCGAATGGCGAGTCAACCTGCTCAACGCTGACCACATAGCCACCAAGAAGGCGGATTAAAAGGAGAGACGCAGCAGCGCTGTGTCCGTCAGCGGTTCATGGTACTCAGGTTGAGGAGATTAAGTACCACAGCTAGATCCCATACCTGTTCATTCAAATGAGCCCCTAAAGGATGGAGACCAACCCGGGATCCTAATTACGAAGGACGGACATACCCATTGAAAAGCGTATAGTTTGCATGTGGAAGACCGCTGAGAAGTCGACAATCCAGCGACACCATGCATGAGGTAGGACTTACGAATACCGGTGAGTGAGATCCCGGTGTCAGATCTTGGAGCGGCCGTTCGGTCCAAGATCTCACACGCATACTTGTCAAGGGGGTAGGGAGTCCCCCAAGGAGTCAAACGCTCCTCGGAAGCGCTTCCGTGCCTGTTGCCTCTCCCACGCTGGGATTCCTTGGGAGTCCTTTTGGGCGAGGGACCAGCATTGAAGTCCTTGCGAACCTTGTCTGACCGACCCCCTTCCTGAAAGGAACCCCATATGTTCTAAAATGCGTTGCTGTGCCTACGGAGGAGACCATGCCACCTCCCGCTACTAGGCGGTTGGTGAGCTCTCGTTGGTGGGTCTCCTGACCATGTCGCAGCGTTCCTGCGACCTACCAATCAAAAAAGTGTCGCTGACACTCCTGAGATATATCTGAGGGAGATTGATGCGGCGTGAGCGATTAATGCCTCCCGTCTCAGGTTGATGACCCCGCTTGGCGAAGACAGTCATGCTGGCGTGACAAGAGGCCGACAGACACTGGGTGGGCGACTCCTTGGGCTGCCAAGCGACTGACGTCCTCATCCCAGGGGAGGGGGGGGGGGGGGATTGGTGGAAGAGTGGAATGGGTGGTGACGCGACCGGGAGTCCCGACCTCTGGCGATCGGAGATCACTAGAGGCGGGGGAAGAGGCCCGGCTGTCGAGGAGACCCCTTGTCTCATGATCCCTTCTTGCTGCCAGGAAGAGACGGTGGAAGAAGAGCAGAAGGAGATACCCGACTCGCCTCTGTCCACCAGCTGGGAGCCTGGAAAGAAAGGCGCAGACACTTCAGGAGAAGAAGAAAAGGGGAAGAGAAGACATGTGTCTCCTGATCCTACATTGCTTCTAGAGGGACGCTCCCCTGAGTGAGTGCCACGAGCGCGAGGGGCGGCCAAGCACACAAGGGCACGCTACCCAGATCGGCGGAGTTAAGAGTTAAGAGCGAGGAATACGAGCGCGAGTGCCCGCAGAAGTGAACGTCCAAGGAAGCACCTACTCGATAGTAGACGCTAGTGGAGCGCACACCAATCCGTGATCTGAGCGTCGAGCGTACTACCAAGCCACACGCGTTAATCACTTCCCTGGAGGGGAGCCCCCCGAGTTAAGAGCGAGAACCACGAGCACTGCTACGCGACACGTGTCAATCACCTCCACACAGGTTCTACCCCTAGAGGGAAGCTCCCCTGAGTTAAGAGCGAGAGACACGAGCACTACCAAGTGCACAAGTGCACGTCCAAACAAACGGCTACTCACTAGTAGACACACGCGTCAATCACCTCTCCACTCAGGCGCTGCCTCTAGAGGGAAGTTCCCTGAGCTAAGAGCGAGAGACACGAGCACTAGCGATCGCACGTCCAATCAAACGGCTACTCATTAGTAGACACACACGTCAATCGCCTATCCACTCAGGCGCTTCCCCCAGAGGGAGTGATTGATTGGACGCCTACGAGTACTACCAAGTGCACAAGTGCACGTCCAATCAAACGGCTACTCACTAGTAGACACACGCGCCAATCACCTCTCCACTCAGGCGCTACCCGTAGAGGGAAGCTCCCCTGAGTTAAGGGCGAGAGACACGAGCACTAGCAATCGCACGTCCAATCAAACGGCTACTCACTAGTAGACACACGCGCCAATCACCTCTCCACTCAGGCGCTACCCCTAGAGGGAAGCTCCCCTGAGTTAAGAGCGAGCGACACGAGTACTACCAAGTGCACAAGTGCAGGTCCAATCAAACGGCTACTCACTAGTAGACACACGCGCCAATCACCTCTCCACTCAGGCGCTACCCCTAGAGGGAAGCTCCCCTGAGTTAAGGGCGAGAGACACGAGCACTAGCAATCGCACGTCCAATCAAACGGCTACTCAATAGTAGACACACGCGCCAATCACCTCTCCACTCAGGCGCTACCCCTAGAGGGAAGCTCCCCTGAGTTAAGAGCGAGCGACACGAGTACTACCAAGTGCACAAGTGCACGTCCAATCAAACGGCTACTCACTAGTAGACACAAGCGTCAATCACCTCTCCACTCAGGCGCTTCCCCTAGAGGGAAGCTCCCCTGAGTTAAGAGCGAGAGACACGAGCACTAGCGATCGCACGTCCAATCAAACGGCTACTCACTAGTAGACACACGCGTCAATCACCTCTCCACTAAGGCGCTTCCCCTAGAGGGAAGCTCCCCTGAGTTAAGAGCGAGAGACACGAGCACTAGCGATCGCACGTCCAATCAAACGGCTACTCACTAGTAGACACACGCGTCAATCACCTCTCCACTCAGGCACTTCCCCTAGAGGGAAGCTCCCCTGAGTTAAGAGCGAGAGACACGAGCACTAGCGATCGCACGTCCAATCAAACGGCTACTCACTAGTAGACACACGCGTCAATCACCTCTCCACTCAGGCGCTTCCCCTAAAGGGAAGCTCCCCTGAGTTAAGAGCGAGAGACACGAGCACTAGCGATCGCCCGTCCAATCAAACGGCTACTCACGAGTAGACACACGCGTCAATCACCTCTCCACTCAGGCGCTTCCCCTAGAGGGAAGCTCCCCTGAGTTAAGAGCGAGAGACACGAGCACTAGCGATCGCACGTCCAATCAAACGGCTACTCACTAGTAGACACACGCGTCAATCACCTCTCCACTCAGGCGCTTCCCCTAGAGGGAAGCTCCCCTGAGTTAAGAGCGAGAGACACGAGCACTAGCAAGCGCACGTCCAATCAAACGGCTACTGTCTAGTAGACACACGCGTCAATCACCTCTCCACTCAGGCGCTTCCCCTAGAGGGAAGCTCCCCTGAGTTAAGAGCGAGAGACACGAGCACTAGCAAGCGCACGTCCAATCAAACAGCCACTCAGTTAAGAGCGAGACACACGCGCGCGAGGGGCGCGCACCTAGCGCCACGCATCAGTCACCTCTCCGCTCAGGCGCTTCCCATAGCGGGAACCTCCCCTGAGTTAAGAGCGGGAGACACGCGCGCGAGGGTGCAACCGAGAGGGGAGAGCGCCTGAAGCGTCTTGACCCACTCGTGAGCCAGTGACGCACGAAGTGAGAGGGAAGGAAGCATGGAGCGCCACGACCCAGAGTCAGTAAGAACCTGAGGAACAGGAGAGGAAAAGAAACCAAACCAAACCTGCCTCGAGTCAAGGTTCGAATTAATCAACGGGAGACAAACCCCCATCAAGCAAGCGGGGAGGGCGCCTGGAGCGCCTCGCCACTAGCAAGACAGCATCTGAAGCATCCCACGCAAGTCGAGATCAGAGAAGCGGGGAGAGCGCCTGCATGAACGCCTCACCCACTACCCAATCAAAGTGGACACGAAGAGAGATAGCGCCTGACGCGCCTCAGCTTCTGTCCCGCGAACCTGAGCGTCAAACGCACATCTAGCGCCACGCAATAGTCACCTCTCCGCTCAGGCGCTTCTCATAGAGAGTTGAAGAGCGAGAGACACGCGACACAAGCGCACGCCAACCCAAGCGCCAGCAAGAGCACATCCAAGCGCCTGGGAAGCGCGAGCGAGGGGACGTCCAAGCGCACGTCCACTCTAAGCGCAAGGGAGGCGGTAGGGCGCCTGACGCGGCAGGCGGCAGACGTTCAACAGGCCACAATGAAGTGCAAGCCAGAGACGGTAGACGAGAGGTCTACCTCCAAACCAGCCAAGCGTAGCAGCCAGGCGACCCGGCACGCAACCCACGTGCAACCCGGGCCAGCCGAAATCAACAACAGCTGACGAAGTCAACTGCTGAAAAAAAAAAAAAAACGGCAACAAATACAAGGAAAGAGGCACAAACTACTTCGCAAGAAATAGTTAACCCTCTAATCCTGTAACAGGGAAGAGAAACACAAGAAAAGGTTTATTAAACACAAAAGCAGTCGGAAAACTAGAGCTAACAAAAACACAAGTGTCCTTGATGGCCGACAGAAAAGCAATGATGACGTAGGGTTAGCCACCTGGTGGTGAGTTTCAGTACAGGTTTGGGCAGCGATAACTCTGTCTTTACTCTGTGTAAGGATTGTCGGAATTAGACAGATTAGGATAATCGGGCATATTGTTAACTATCGAGGAGAGTATATTAAATAATAATAGTAATGTTCTTCTGGACACAGTGACGTGTATCGCCTAGATACAGCGCTAGAGAGACAGATATGCCTATAAACCCCATCCTATAGTATATAAAGAGTATACACTCAGGGGCAAAAGAAACGATACCATATAAAATACATGATAGGTCAAGCTACGAGTGATAGTTACGGCTGAATCTGGGTTAATTTGTTTCTTCAAGGGCTAACTGAACTAAGTTTTTAGTTTCAAAGCTATATCTGATAACGCTTTTGAAATATTGTTGAAATACAGGCTTTCAAAAAACGCCGTTTTAAAATCTCCTTAACTAGACGAGATAGGAATGAGAAAATGACCCTTTTTCTTGTTTTTAAACCATCATACAGGCAAAATGCGTTAACAAATTAACTTCTACCCGGGTTTTTTATATTGATAACATCTAATATTTATAAGATTTTTACATTTCATAATTTTTGTATTCCAATTTTAAAGATTATTACCAGAAATAACATTGAAAAAGCTGTTTTCTGACCCCTCGTGTATTTGAACAGTCACAGAGTTATAAATATCATACTTTGATGTTTGAAATTCTTAGTACTTCTTCACAACTGATGTGCCTATCACAAGGGTCCGTAGTCGCATTTCATTTACAACAGGATTTTGTTCTGTACTCTTTTGGAAAGTTGGTATCGTTTCTTTTGCCCCTGAGTGTATAGGCATATCTGTCTATCTAGCGCTGTATCGATACACGTCCCTGTGCTTCTGGAGGAATCAATACTGTTGCTTTGTTAGCGTAAAAGTCTAAACTCAGAACATGAATTTGGAACCTTCGTATCTAAATAAAGAAGTGTGCAAAACATCACCCAAACAATTCTTTTACCGAAGAAACACAAAATCATTCTTTGGGAACAGATACTTTTGTTATTGTCCAAACACACTGGGTGCCAACATCGCAATTTCAAGATTTTTCGGTACTTACTTTTGAAATTGTTAAAATAGTTAACAAACAATGTTGTCGATATAATGCATTTCATTTTATATTCATTCTTTGATGCGTCAATGTAATAGGAGGTTATTAAACAACCAAGATTCCAAATAAATGGATTTTGTAAAAGCGTTTTTCGCAAACACGGAATGATAATGTTTTCAAATTATAAATCAAGGTAAGTTTTCTTGTAACTATGTTTCAGTCAAATCAATGGACTAAATTATCTTGCGATTTGGTTCTGTTGGACACCGGTTTACCTCTGAATATATACTAATTGACTCAAAGTTATAATAAACGTTTTTTTAAATCTGGCACTGATGTTTGTATATTGTTAATAATCACCTAATAAATTGTATTTCAAGATATATGATTGAATGAACATGTCAATAAGCACTTGTATCATTCCATAAAATCAGGAAGGACCATGTATTAGAAAATGTAACTATTGTTTAAATTGTAATACTTCACACAGTTGTATGAAAGACGTAATCATGGAATATTTATAAGACAAATGAAAACATATTATATAATATTGTATTTTGCATGGAACATTCTATTATAACATGACGATTCAAGTGCATAATATCTGGTGTAGTCAACCTTGAACATTGTTGTTGTAACCCTTCAACATTTTGGAGGTTTGTCAAAAGTGTATTGACTTATGACAAGACATCTATACAATTTCCATATTTTTATGTATATTATTGAGACCAACAACTATTCCCAACTTATTTTTTATATTGAATATTCATTCAATCATTTAACTTTTCACAAAATGAGCCTTTACACATCCTTACTCAAAACTCGTGCGAACGCATAGCAAATTTGCTATTACATACATGAGTAAATTTACATATATGTAATAATGCACACATGTGTAAAAGTTGTGCATGCGAACAAAGCATTAGTCGAAGAAGAACAAGTTATATGGATAGTCAACTTCTTTATTGCATGAAATGCGACATTTCTGTGTAGATACTAACACTGTTATAAAGAAGTTGACTATCCATATAACTTGTTCTTCTTCGTCAACCAGCTTCTAAATGCCTCTCAAAGAAAGCATTAGTCATTTAAGAATTCTGTAATTCACAGAAGAGAAGAAAACGAGGCAGAAGAAGAAGGCGGTCTTCTGTCCTGAATTCATGCATGCATGTGAAGAAGGTGATCTGGTCGAAGTGACGAGAATAGTGGCCAAAGGTCAAGACATCAACTGCAAAAACGACGAACTTGAGGATTGTGTCATGGCAGCAGCATTTATCAACCATCAGAAAATGTTTGACTTTCTTCTACACCATAGATGTGATCTGTCAGCTGTTGATGAAGACAACTGCACTGTGATGCATCATGCTTGTATTGGTGGTAGCATGTACATAGTAAAAAGGTTGGTAGATGAATATAAGTGTGACATGGAATGGAGGAGTACTGATAGACGCACGCCTCTGTTATATGCTTCAAGCATTGAAGTTGTGAAGTTCCTGAGAGAAAGGGGAGCTGAAATAAAAGCAAGGGATAAAGCAAACAACACCATTCTACATATTGCGTGTAAAAAAGGTCTTGAAGACCTTGTGATGTATGTCCTGTCGCTAAATATCTTTGATCTTGAATGCAGAGGAGAATTTGGAAGAACCCCACTTATGCTAGCAATTCAGAATGGCAAAGTTCATCTTGCTGTTATTCTGCACTGTAATCGTGGCGCCAGTATCACAGCTACAGATCTTGTTGGTTCAAATGTATTACACATCGCCTGTGCAGCTGGGGACTTGGAAATGGTCAAGTATCTCCTCACTCTGGGTGAACTCAGGGGTTTTGAAAGAATGAAGGACATCTTTGGAAACACGCCATTACAGTCGGCAAGGAAAAATGGAGAAGCTCACATTGTGTCATTCCTGGAATCACAGGTTGTGAATACTTTAAGTGTGATTGTGAAATGTTAGGCACTTGTTGTCCTGTGTAGTAGTATGTATTTTTCTAACATAAGACTTAAGGTCATTTCAGAATTGGCCATTGATATCAAACAAACATTAAATTTATTGGCTGGTATTAGTCTGTGGGCATCTTATAATGAAACCCGCTCAATTGTGTATATCTGATTGTTTTAAAAGATTATTGTTAATTGAATTCTATTACTCTTTCCTAATGATACTGCTTTGTTGTCATTTTTAATTTTATTGTATATATAAATCCCTAAAACGCAGAAACTGAGGATATGTTGCTCCAGTGACGAACATTAAAGAGTAATAGTTTAATCCAGTTTATCAAATTCATCATCAAACTTGTTTTGAAGCATCTTAAGCATCTTCGTTTTCTCAAGAGGTTAGAATTGATGAATAACGCTTTTACATCTATACTAAAGCATAGATGACACAATATCTATTCGACAACTGGCATTGTCAAATAAATCTTAGATAATTAATCAGATATATATCATCACTATAGCCGAATAATGATAGAAAATCATGCAATGGTCAATTTTCATGGGCACCTCATAAAGAACAGTTAAAGAAAAAACGTCTTGAACTGTTTATTGTTATTATGACACAATGAGAATCTTTTTTATGAAAACTATTTTATCTACACTAATTATCCCCCGCCACGAAGTGGAAGGGGGATATAGGTTTGAGCTCCGTCCGTCCGTCCGTGCCGCCGTCCGAGTTAAAGGAGCCAATTTTTCTCAGAAACTGTTACAGATAGGATCATCAAATTTGATGTGTGCCTTCAGGGTATCAATACCTTGATGGAGTTCGAAAATCAGAACCGAGCAAATATTTTTTCCGGAGTTATTGCCCTTGTTACGTTTTTAATGGACTCTGTTCGAGGTGTCTTCAAAGGAGCCAATTTTTCTCAGTAAGCGTTTTAGATAGGATCATCAAATTTTGTGTGTGCCTTCAGGGTATCAATACCTTGATGGAGTTCGAAAATCAGAACCGCGCAAATATTTTTTCCGGAGTTTATGCCCTTGTTACGTTTTTTATGGACTCTGTTCGAGGTGTCTTCAAAGGAGCCAATTTTTCTCAGTAAAGGAGCCAATTTTTCTCAGTAACCGTTTAAGATAGGATCATCAAATTTTGTGTGTGCCTTCAGGGTATCAATACCTTGATGGAGTTCGAAAATCAGAACCGCGCAAATATTTTTTCCGGAGTTATTGCCCTTGTTACGTTTTTTTGGGACTCTGTTCGAGGTGTCTTCAAAGGAGCCAATTTTTCTCAGTAAGCGTTTTAGATAGGATCATCAAATTTTGTGTGTGATAGTTTGGTGTCATGATATTTTTGAGTAAACTCGAGTATTTAGGAGAAGGTTCCTACTTAATTTAAAATATGAACAAATCTGGCGGGGGATGTTGATGACTATGTCTTCTTGTTTTAAATGCAATTTTATGGAAAAAGCGTCACTATCAGATTATAACTAGCACGGGTCTGAATCTATGACATAACAATATGCAACATGTTTTGAGCAAATTTATGACGCGAAAAGCCTATGCATCATAAACAACAAATGTTGTGGGTTTTTTTCTAAAATCAATTATCTACTATTTTGTCTCTGTCATATTTCCACCTAACGAGAAATATTGACAATATCACATGCTCACGTTTTTGAGGTTTGAATTATAGATTTTAAACATTTTAATTTTAATCTATGAGATGAAAAATTTAAAAAATCAATTACATCTAAAAATAGAATTTCCTTAACAAAACTTTTAGATAACAGAAATACCATAGGTAATTAATGCTGTGAAAACGCCAATAGATAACAGCAAAATCTATACATTACTAATTAATAAGTACGATTTTAATATATTTTGCTCAGAAACTGGAATGAAGTTAACTTGAAGAAAACAAAAATAATGGTATTTAGAAATGGTGGAATCCTCAGAAATTCTGAAAAGTGGACTTACAACGGTGAAAACATTGATGTTGTATCCTCCTACAGATATTTAGGCGTTATGTTTTCACCAAAACTTATTTGGACACAGGCTCAAGTTTGTCTAGCTTCCCAGAGTCATAAAGCTATAATGGCTATAAACAGATACCAGAGAACACTTGGTGATATCCACTGCAAAGATTTATTCAAGATATTCAGTATTGTTACTCCTATCCTATGCTATGGATCAGAAATCTGGGGAATTAAGTACAGTAAAATAATTGAGGATGTTCATATTAAAATGTGTAAATCTTTTCTTAAAGTTTCAAGGAGTACATGTAATGCAATGGTTTTGATTTAAACATATTTATTCAAGTGAAAGGATTGGGTACAAGTTATCCAACTTAGTGAAACCCTCTCCTATGTACAGTGCTTACATATAATATTGAAACATAATAATGCATGTTTATGTACATTGAAAATAACGAAGGATACAGGATTACGGTATATATACATATATACAAGAGTACAGACGGGGAAATAGAGACAAAGTCACAATCTGATTTTGGTACAAGCTTAAAGAGAAAATGTTCCTAATTATCGAATCTTTCAGAGAGTGATATATATTTATGAACTTCTCGAAAAATTATAATATTTTCATTATAAGAAAGGTCTGTGCGGCCATTTAATAATAAGTCAACATTTATAATTACTCTATTATTAAATGCTTTGCTAATATTACAAAGCATTTGATATCTTATATTGGAATATCTAGTACATTCCATGAAAAAATGATTAGTGTTTTCAAAATCAGCTTTGCAATTGCATCCCGGGTTGTCTACAAGTCCAATTCTATAAAGATCATCGTTTAATCTACTATTTGAGTATCTCAACTGTGTATGAATTATATTGGTTTTTCTTTTACCAAATGAGAAATACGCGGGTGCTTTAAACTTACGTTGTGATATATACGATTTGAAACTTTTAATGGAGTCAGCTTCTCTTATGTGCATTGGAAGGTTATTCCAGAGTTGTGAACATGATGGGAAGAAAGATTGACTGTAAAGAGATGTGCGTGCGTGGGACAGAGAGAGATCTCGCGAGTTTCTAAGGTTGTAATTGGTCTTAGTTTCAACAGCCCGGGGCATGAGATCACAAAGGTACGCTGGGGCATTGTTGTTGTATATTTTATAAAATAAAGACATTTTGCGATGACTTCTTCTATCTTTTAAAGATTGCCACCCTGTTTCAAAAAGTAATGATTCACGAGAAGCATATTTAGGAAGACCGGTTACTATTCTGGCCGCCTCAAATTGGACCTTTTCAATTTTATCTGATAAATCTAACGAACAGCCATCCCACAATTCACAAGCGTATTCAAGATGGGGTCTTACAAATACTATATATATCTTATTAAGTGTTTCTCTGTTTAACATAAACTTTAATTTTCTCATAGATGAAACCATTGAGGAAGTTGTTTTTACAATGCTGTCAATATGGTTGTTCCATTTACAATCGGATGCAAATATTATCCCAAGATGTTTGTGAGAATTTTTAAAACATACATTCTGATTTTCCAAAGTTAAGTTTAAAATTGCATTTTTATCTTTTAAACTAAATAGAACAGCTTCTGTTTTGCTGGGATTATAGGCCACAAGCCATCGTTTAGCCCAACATGATAACGTTTGGAGATTCTTATTTAGCGCATCTTGCATAAGCTTGTGATCAATTGATGATATCCCCATTGACGTATCGTCAGCAAACAAGCGTGCAGCACAATCTAGTTCATCTGCGATATCATTTACATACACGATAAATAGGAAGGGACCCAGGACTGATCCCTGCGGAACTCCCGCAGATAAAGTTTTTGAACTAGATAACGATCCATTTAGAAAAACCCTTTGAGTCCTACCTTTGAGATAACAATGTATCCACTTAAGTAATCCTACACCTACACCGTAACTTCCTAGTTTATGTATCAAACCTCTGTGCCACACTCTGTCAAAGGCTTTTGAAACATCACAAAATACCATACAATAGTCTTCCCGCTTATCTAACGCATAACAAATATTGTTATATAGCTCTATCAATTGGTGTGTTGTAGAATGTCCAGTCTGGAATCCGGATTGGTATTTGTATAACAACTTATTGTCGAGCAAGTAATTTGAAAAATATTTCAAGACAGTTCTCTCAAAAACCTTTCCCAAACAACTAATCAAGGAAATGGGTCGGTAATTACTGCAAATGGATTTATCTCCTTTTTTATAAAGCGGCATAACGTGTGCTTCTTTCCATTTATCGGGGTATACACCTGACGATAATGATTTATTGAATAACAAACATAAGGGTTTACTAACTGATTCCGCAATTGATTTCAAAAGTTTATGACTTAAGCGATCAGGTCCACTCGCTTTGTTTACCTGCAAGCATTTAATGATATCAGCAATTTCACGTTCGTTTACCACGATATGATCAAGTGTACTGGTTGTACGCAATTTAAAGAAAGGAAGGGCCTTATTTGTATCATCTATCTCGCATATTGACGCAAAGTATGAGTTTAATGCTTCTGCTTTGTCAAAGTCTGAGAAAATACTTGGGGTATTTTCCGTTTCATTTCGTAATGAAGGAATAGGATTCATACTTCCTGTTTCTTTGATAAGGTTCCTTAATAATTTCCAATAAGATGGTTTGTTTTCTTTGCTAATCTCAGTAATAAATTCATCAAGGTTCGAAAGGTACTGTTCCTTTGCATAACACTTCATGTTGTTTATTTTATTCCTTTGCTTTCGATACAATAATATATCCTCTTTGCTATTTGTTCTTTTAGCCTTTTTTCTTAAACGATTGCGTTTTCGGGATTCTCGTCGTATTTCAGAGTTATACCATGGTTTGTCGTTTGGTCTAATTGTTACTTTTCTAGATGGTATACATTCCTGAATATATGTTCCTAGACGATCATAAAATATGCTAGTTGCTTCATCAATGTTTATCCCGTTAGTTATCAGATTATTCCAATCTGTACAACTAATATAACTGTTCAAAAGCTCATAATCACCTCGCTCATAACACCATACCTCTCTGGTATAACATTGAGACATTGAAATAGCTGTGTTTATGGCAACAAATGTACCTCTGTGATCACTGATGCCTGTTCTGAAATCAAATACGCCACTGTCAAAGACATTGATGTCATTACTGATTAAAATAGGATCTAAAAGAGTTTTACTTGTTCTACTGATACGTGTTGGATCCCTTATGACATTACTTAATGCCTTTCTGTTCATAATCTCTTTCAAATTGGTAAGTTTATCTGATAAAAGATTTTCATTCAAGTCACCAACTATCACAATTTTAGACGAATAATCAAGTGCGTTTTCAATTGAAGTCTCTAATCTTTCCCAAAATTCTCCGTTTTTGTCTGGTGGTCTATAAGCGGCACAGAGCATGATAGACTTCTGTGGTAAATATATTTCTAGCCAAATTGTTTCATCGAATTTGTTTTCTAACTGAAAGTGTCTTTTGAAACTCAGATATTTCTTCACATAGACCATAACACCCCCACCAAAAGCATTTCTATCTCTACGTAAAGGCTCGTGAAAGGAGTCCCAAGCTAAGGTTTCATCACTTACGGAATTATCCAAATGGGTCTCAGTGAAACAATTAATTTGATTCTCAGATAAGCATTCATTTAAATGATCTAGCTTATGCCGCACGCTTCTAGTGTTCAGGTGAAATATTTGTAAAGTCTTATCTAATGATTGAGTTATATCATGGACAGGGCCAGGGTTCAACTCAATGTCACCCGAAAGCATGAGTAACAATAGAAATAAAATAAGTACATTGTTGTTACCTAGCGATGCTGTAACAAAACACAAAGCACCTAATACAATGCACGCTTTACACTCTGAAATAAGAGTACACAATCCTGATCTGAAAAGAGTAGCAAAAATAGTAAAAGAATATCCTTGTGACTTTTTAGCCTTCGACCTTACTCGGTGCGTAATTTTATAGAAATTCCCAATGACAATTCGATGTTGAGTAATATCGTTACCCATGATCAATATGAGTATTTCTTAAGGCGTGTATTAAGACAGTGCAAATATTCTAAAATATCGACTTAGGGTCAAATATATTACATAGAATGGAGTGCGTTGGTTTATACAGTAGAATGTTATTTCAATGACAATAACAAAAATGTAAACTTACTGATTATTGTAAGACAGTTATAACTTTATACAGTAAGGGGCAATTATTAGTTATTTACATAGTAAACATAAATATTGAAACTAAATGTAACACGATAGAACTATATACAAGGTCACGTGACAAATCTAATTTGATACCGGTTACTGGTAAATTCTGATGAGTAAATAATGCACTCGAAAGTGATTGATACATATCAACCTGGTGGTGTATGATAGTAATACGTAGTCTACCTTTTTTGTACATGGCCAGTAATACAACAGAAGTAAGACAAATAAAGTCTGCGTTTGCATTACTTACTTATTTAGATAATCCATGATAATCCATAATAATCCTTAAGGAATATAACACGATTATTTGCGGTACCTATCCAAGTCATAATCACTCTTGATCTCTCGGATCATTCCTTCAGGCTGTTCTTCAATGAAGATTCTCCCATCTCGTGTCCAGGTACCGGAGAAGCACTTGTTCTTCAACATATCTCTCGACGTCTTGAAAAGCACACTTCTGGCCTTGGTCAAGTCTTCATTTATGTAAATGTTCTTGTATTTCTGTGCTAGACGTCGTCTGTTTTTGATCATGCGGTACTTGTAGTGATAGTTCATGAATTTAACTATGATCTGTCTTGTCCTCCCTTGAGCTCTGTGTCCGACTCTATGACATCTATCAATAGCAGTGATGGGTAGAGTTTCATCGACAGTCGTTAGCACATCCATCACAACTTTCTCGATGTCTTCGTATGGAGATTCCGGTACACCAGTGATACGAATCGAGTTTCGTCGGCTGTATTGTTCAAGGTCGTCTGTCTTTTCTTCAAAGTGCCTTCTGATGATTCGTATATCTGTCTTCTGTTTCTTCATCTTTTCGGTTTTACTTTCTACTTCCTCCCTCAATTCTTCAATTTCTTCTTTGCATTCACCGATATCGTTCACTTTCTCTTCAAGCATTTTTCTAAGGGATTTCACTTCTTCTTTGAGCGGAACAAGTTCATCTTTCAACAGCTTGAGTTCTTTAATGTCTTCCTTCATAGGCTCCATTTCACTTTTAAGCTGAACAATACTCTCTTTCAGTGGCTTTACAATGGTTTGAACATGTTCTGTAATCAATGTGGTAGCAACCTCCATGAAAGCAGTTTGAAACTTTTCCTGTAGCTGAGGTAACATGAGAGCTGTTGACAGTTTAGATGTAAGAGCATCTTGAGCGGCAGTGTTAATGAAGTTGAAGACAGACTGATCAAGATAAGAAGGTGTCCCACTTACATTTCCCTCTGTTGCTGTTTTATCGGAGTCCTTGTTCGAATCTTTAGGGGTACTTGTCCAGTGGCGTAGGAACGGTTTGAGGGGTGGGGGGGCCCAAATTTTCTTTTTGTGAGAGCGGGGGGGGGGGGGGGGGGGGAGATTAATATCAAACAATGATATATATGGATTGCTGAGTTGGGGGGGGCCCAAACTTTTTTTGTGAGAGCGGGGGTTGCCATTCCAAAAAATAATATAAAAATGATTTATATTGATTCCTGTGTGGGGACCCAAATTTGGTTTAATGATATGTGAATTTTATGGATAAAAGATTATTTAAGTGTTGAATGATTGATGATTTTAATGTTGAATGATTGATGTTTTTTTTTAAGTGTTGAATGATTGATGGTTTTAGTGTTGAATGATTGATGGTTTTGGTGTTGAGGGATTGATTGATTAGTGTTGAATTATTGATTGTTTAGTGTTGAATTATTGATTGTTTAGTGTTGAATTATTTACAATGATTGATGAATAATTGATTTATGATTGATAGGTTATTGATTGATGATTGGTGAATGATTGTTACGGGCCCGTTCGTTTAAGTGTTGAAAGATTGATAAATGATAATCTTTAAGTGTTGAATGGTTGATTATAGAAGATAATGATTGTTTTAGTGTTTGATAATTGGTAATTGTTTGATTGATCATGAATTGATAACGAATGATTGAAAATTGCTGATTAAAGCTTGATGAATTAATGATTTATGACTCATAGTCGTAGATGGATGATTGATGGATTTCATGATGGAAGTAATTCATGGATGATTTATGACTCATAGAGTGATTAATGATAACTGATGATAATGATAATTTTGTTGTTGGTATCGATAATATAATAATAATTGACCTTATAACCTTGAAATAAATAGGAAGCATTCTCCAAATTCTGTAAGTTTATCTCCATCATTTCTTCTTGTTTTTCATTAACTCCTTTGGTCTCAGAAACTTAAATAAGCTCAAATGTCAATTTTACTCTGTGAATAGGTCAAAAATGTTTTAATAGCTTAAATATTCATAACAGCTTTGATATGCTCAGATATTTTCAGTCACGTGAAAAGATCAAAATTACTATGAGTAAACGTTATAGGAATGCTTAAGGGGGAACTTTGTTACATAGTCTTTGTTCTCATCATATTAATGGTTTTGAGTTTTTAAATTTGGCCTAAATATCACACTTAAAAACGTGAATGATGAACGTGAAACAAAAAGCTAAAATGGTCAAATACGTCCTCCAGGTAAGAATAGAAAAGTATAGCCTTAGCTCTGTACCTCATCTGGCTTTTTGCAGCTATGTTCTAGCCTTTATAGGTTAAAGACAACAGGGTCACAATTTCTTTGAAAATAATGTTTCTTGCAAAATGGAATTCACTTCAAAGGATCGCATTTTGTTCTGAAAATGGATATAATAAAGCTTTAAAGCTCCGAAGGGCATTGTCCTTATTAGGGGCAACAAATTCACCACAAATTCTAATCATATTTTTTAAAGTAGTCTGTATACAACAAATCAGTTTTTTATGCCTTTTAAATAATATGGAAATAATTTAGATTTTAAGGGCGTGGCCCCAGTGAAAAGATCTCACTTATTCACATCAGCAGGTAGTTAAAACTTTTGCAAGATAAATTATCTATGAATGTGTAATTAAAAGGAAGAAAAAATAATTCCTTTAAAACGATTAAAAAACCCTAATTCATGGAGGTAATTCACGTGCATGTATGTTTCAAATTTATGTTTCACATTATATCAGACATATTAAATACAGACAAACTGACAGGCACGCAGACAAACCGATACATTTTGTTATTTGCCATATATAGTTCAAAGTCTCTTTCTTACAAAGATAAAACACACATCTTTCAATGATGTTTAAGATCAAATGTTTTTTAGGAAAAGTGTTTAAAGTATAAAAGGGACATTCCTGCCCATATGTCCGTTTCAGTGGTGATGGGGTAGACCCTTCTACTTTCCCTGACCCCTGAGCTTTTATGCCCCACCCCCTGGGAAGGTTGGGGTAATATCTAAATATCCTCGCATTTTCGAGGTAAAGAAATCTGAACCCTTTCCCATTTACAATTCTAATTACAGGGTAGATCCCTAAAAAGGATAAAATGTTGGGGAAGGGGATTCCCTTGTTCTCCCATCCCAATCCAAATCCCCTCGCTCTCCCTCTCCCACACCCCCTCCCCCCTTTTCTTAAAAAAAATTGTCAACCGAAAATCTTACTGTTAAGGGAGGGGGGCCCGGCCCCCCCACTTTCAAAGGTGGGGGGGGGCCCGTTCATCTCATTTTTCCTTCCCCCTAAAATACAGAGTTAAAGTGACTTTTTCTATAAAAAAAATTCTTGAAAGGTGGGGGGGCAGGGCCCCCCCAGGTTTGGAAGTGGGGGGGCCGGGCCCCCCTGTGCCCCCCCCTGTTCCTACGCCTATGTTGTCACATTCTTCCCGGGGTTGAAGTTCGCACAGAAGTTTTCAGCCATGGTTTTGAAATCCAGCGTTTTCTGCACCAAATCCTGTTTAGTAGATTTCGAAGGCACACTATCCACAGGAGACGACGAGGGTTTCCTCTTCTCACTTTCAGATCTCGCCAGACGTTTGGCTGTGGACTTAACCTTATTTCGACCCATTTGGTGATAATAAATCAAAATATCAAATGTCAATATGCAAAAGCTATTGCAGAAAGTACTTTCCAATAACAATGGGAACTTTGTAGACGTTTAACTTGCGTTTAACTAACTTATTCCACCGGTTAAACGAGAGCTCTCGTTAAACACGTCTTACCGCGGCCGCCATATTGGATAAAACGAAATGCAATGGTACTTGGAGAATGTGGCAGAACTCCAATGCAGTTGACATATATGACAAGAGCTGTAAGTTCTGGTGTAGGCTCATACAAATGGGCCCAGAAAGACTACCCTACCAATGCTACAGGATGCTCGTTACGCTTGATGATGTTGGACGTACCTCTTTGGGCCACTCATATAAAAAACATTTTATTTAGATTTGGATTTGGTTTTGCATGGATTTCCCTAGATGTTGGAGATAAAAATATGTTCGTATCTATGTTTAGACAGCGACTATTTGATAACTATTTGATAACCTGCAACAAACCTGGATTGTAAATGTGAATAACCTTTCTGACTTTTATCCATACTAACATTTTAAATCCCTACTGACTGTTGAATATTATCTTAACTCATCACTCCCATCACACTTAAAGGGGCAGTAGCACGTTTTTTGATAATTTTATATTTTAAATATTTCATTCATAATTGTAAGTTAATGCTAAATGTATTATATTGACAGTGTCAACAATCTCATTACACAAGCCAATCACCCATAGTCAGAGGACAAAGTATGAGGATTCACATAAAATCCATTGGCAGCCATTTTTTGTGAACACCTTTAATTCATTTTGTGTAAGAAAAAGGAGTCGCATGGCTACAGTTTACGTTATATAGTTGAATTATTACTGCTTCATTTAGTTTAAATACATTGTCTTTCAATTCGAACCATTTATTTCCATTTTCCTGACATCACCTTATATTTCCCCTAAAAACGTGCTACTGCCCCTTTAAAGATGATTTTATCACGCTTCAGATGCAGTAACTTCAGAATAGCTGTCAACACAGGAAGACATCAAGCAACGCCATATGAAGAAAGATTCTGTCCTCTCTGTTTATCTGAGAATAGGTATTTTATTGAAAATGAATACCATGTACTTTTGATTTGTAAAGCTTATAGTTCTTTTCAAAATACACTCATTGATAAGAATATTAATGGAAACTTTTACCATAACTTTTAGCATGAATTTTCCAGTCAAAATTATGATATCTTACATAACATATCCATCTTTTTATTAAAAGCTCAAAAGATAAGGCAACTTTATACACAAAAAGGTATATTATAATTGTATAGCTTTTGAAATATTTTCATGTTTATTTGTCTGTACCCTTAAGTAACTAATAATGCACAGGGATTTGTTAACCCTGAATTTTGTGTATTTTGGGCCTAAGGCCTTATACTGAATAAAATCTGTCTGTCTGTCTGTAAATACGATGTAAATTTGGGACTCGTAAATTTAGGACACGTAAACTTTGGGCTTATAAACTTTTGACTCGTAAACTTTTGACCCGTAAACTTGGGATTCGTTATCCTCAAACTTGGGAATTAAGGTTTGGACTCTTAAAATTGGGACCCTGAACTTTGGACCCATGGGACCTGTAAACTTGGGATTCGTAACCTTAGAAACAGAATCATAATTTGATGGTTTATTACTGATCATGCCACTCAGACATTGATGTTGGACCATCAAAGATTTAAGACAAAGAGACTATCACCAAGTGCATGGTAAATTAATGTGAATCATTAAGATAAACTAAAAGTTAAATTAATTGTGGATTAATGAAACCACGGGTTAAAATAATCTTTCTTGTTTTCGATCAGGTTTACCTTTAAATTTGTCTTTCCTTTTTTTTTCTATATGCTATTGATCTAAAGAATTTATCTCAATTTTTTTCTAATCAAAATTATTTGTATCATATAAATATATTATTCATAAATCATGAATTGATTTTAAAAAACTAAACATTTTAAATTTATGAATGTCCTAAAATTTGCATTTTTTTAAATAATGATTTCTCATGTCCCCAGCATTTATTTTGACCCTTTATTCAGAAAAATAGTCTCCTTGGAAATAAAACTGTAGCCAACATATTTCATGTGGATGATCAGCAATAGCATCTTAATATTGTTTCAGTACCCATATCTAAATAATAAAACGTAAAACATTGATTCAAAATTGCTTCTGACATCCACATGATTAGACTCTCATGAAGACTCATAAGATAAGAAAGAATTATTATTGGAGAACAAATAAATAGCATAGCAGTAATATATGAAGCCACAAATAAAATGAAAGGTACCAGAGGGGATCTGGTCAAATGGGCCAGGGATGTTATAACACTTATTATTAAAGGATGAAAAGGCCGATGATAAAAAAGTCAAAAGGGCCTAAGTAAATAGTCATAAGGGCCAAGGAAAAAGGGCCAAAAATAAAAAAATTATATTTTCATTGTATTCAACTTACATTTGATAGTTGTAAAATAATTCTGTCTGTCTGTCTGTCTGTAATATGTTTATTTCGCCAAGTGATTCCAATCAATTCCAAAATTAATCATTGGCTTGTGCTTTGGTTTTTTTTAAGTGATTGGATTTATGTTTTCATAACTAAGTAAGAATGTTTCCCTTGTTAATTATTAGAACTCAATGTGATGACAACAGAAATGACAAAAACCCAAAATAGTTCAACTAACAGAAAAAGTGTAAGAGGAAACAAAATTGGTGGAATGAAACTTTCTGTAAGCTTTGGAATGAGATGTGCATAGCAGAATAATCATGGTGTACTTTTGGAAACGTTTTAAAACTGAATTGTGTTATATAAACATGGAGATGACTCTACAACAATAGGTAGTTAGTTAAGAAAACATACAATCACTCATCTACTGCAATACCTTGTTCATTAAGAAAACAATTAATTGCATTGTGACAACTACTCTAAAAGTACATTGCGTAATTACATAAAATGAAATTCATCCAGGATCATCAGTCTATGGTAACATCTAACTCATATGTTCTAGATCTCATTTTTGTGATATAAATGCGGAAGCCTGTACCGATATGGATCATTTTATATGTAAATGTGATCCAGAAAGATGTTGTCTAAACCTACAGTCTCAAACAGTACTGTCTACACCTGAAAGTGTGAATAGTGCTGAACAATAATAGTGCGACAATAAAAATATTGTTGAAATGTTGTTACAATGTCAATAAAAGATGGAATCTGAATTTTTGCTATGTTATTCATTGGTATTTTTTTAGTTTGGCCCTTATGACTTGGAACATGGCCCATTTGACTAAATGGCTTGGCCCTTTTAATTTTCACCTCGGCCCTTTTTCCTTTGACCTTTTTGACTATTCAGTTCTCGGCCCTTTTGACTACAACCCCGTACAAGAGAGGGGGGACGCAACATGTAATATGCTGCTTAGAAGAACATTAATTAAATGTTTTAAAATGACACTTGCATGTCTTATGTCTTTCTTTGTTGAAAGTTTATTTAGGTTCAACACTTTTAATGCATGAGCATGCAGTGGCGGATATTGAAAAGTCATGATGGAAAGTCAGGACAAGTGAACATGCTTTAATTTAATCATCCTTAAAGGGGCAGTAGCACGTTTTTAGGGGGAATATATGGTAATGTCAGGAAAATGAAAATTAATGGTTCCAATTGAAAGAAAATGTATTTAAACTTAATGGAGCAGTAATAATTCAAATATATAACGTAAAGTTTAGCCATGCGATTCCTCTTTCATTCTGCACAAAATGAATTAAAGGTGTTCACACAAAATGGCCGCCAATGGATTTTACGTGTATCTTTATACTTTGTCCTCTGACTATGGATGATTGGTGTGTGTAATGAGATATTTGACAATGTCAAAATAATACATTTAGCATTAACTTACAATTATCAGTAAAAAATTTAAAATATAAAACTATAAAAAAACATGATACTGCCCCTTTAATATCAACGTTATTGTGTCATCACCATTATTACAACCACCAAGCACAACAAGCACTCAAGAGAAGAAAAGTATATATTGATAATATTTTATTTTCATGATAAAATTTACAAATGCATGCACATGAAGTGGAAACTGATAATAAATAAATACATAACTTAAATCGTTTCCTTGAGGTATCTACAGATTGTTTCAGATCTAATCTCAGATCTTACATGTACATTTTCAAGAATATTACATTTTGTGAATATAGATTATATTATAAATAATGTTTTTTATTTACATTTAATACTGAACTCCATTATTACTGTTATCACTGCTGAAATATTTCAAATAGCATTGATATATGCTACATGTACTAATGAGTTAACAATAGAAAATTATATATACCGGGGTAAGTACAATCTACTAATGGACGGAATGATACTGTTATTTACATCAATTTTCTGCATCTTATTTTGTCATTAAATACTTTTTGGTAAAAGCGTTAACATCTCATGATACAGTGCTGATTTACTGGTTTGAATGAATTGCTGCTTACAGCACACTGACCATGTTCAAAATGTTCATGTTTAGCACATTGCATGACAAAAAGGCATAACGTGAGTATATATACAAAAGAACAAAATAAAAAGTATGTATTCTCAACTCTTGAAAACAGTTTGATTGCATCTTAAAATTCAATTAAAGAATTTGAAAAACCTTTTTTATTTTATCGTACATGTTATTCAGTATGAGACAAATATTCAATTTTTAAAGCAATTGCCAAATTTTATAATATACTCATCATTGCAACAGAATTCTATAAAAATTTGAAAATTGTTTAAAGGCTTGCAAAATGTTATAACTTGCAGTGTTTGATTCCTAAGTCGGGTATTAATCATCCTAAAACACATTCGTATGTAACTATGTATTTATCAGTAAATAGAAACAGGGTCTAATTTTGCAATAAACCTTAAACTTGACAATATTTAAACATACTTTTAAAACTTGTGATCCAAATCAGAATGACAATGAAATTGAAAACACTGGACCAAGTAAATTGTACACTCACAATGCAAAACTTTTTTTTACATACTAATTATTAATAAAAACAGTTATAAAAAATAACTAAATGACTTGACATGTTGTTTAGTAAATGCGGCTATGATTAAAGCACATCTGGAGTGGGTGCTAAAAATCTAAACTAAAAAAAAATAATTTAGTCTTAAAATGTATTAAATACTTTCATTCCATCAAAGATAGCTCTAGCCATAAACAAATATTTTTTATCCTTTTGAAAATGCTTAAACAAATAAACCAGATCTTCATTTTTGAAGAGAACTGGGGAGTGAAGCTCTGACCGTTACATTTGGGGATCTCACTTTCTCAGATTCTGTCTCTCTTGGTTTGGGTTGTCTCCCCTTGTGAGACTCTTTATAACTGTGAGATCCATTTGTCCTCTGTTTTGTAACATTTGAACTTTCACCTCTGTGCCCTCGTTGATAAGAGCCACCTGAATCAATCACATTGTTCCCTTTAGAGCTTGGAAAGTGGCCAACCTTTTGAAATTCCCTGAAGGCCCCGTTGGAGTTTCTCACCAAGGGAGCAAACTCTTCTTCCAAAGACTGCTCTTCAAGAGAAAGACCCAAAACTGACAAATTATCAAGAGAATATGCCATCTTCCGTCCGAACAAATCTGATGGAGATTTTTTGGGAGTGTGATATCCACTTTCCATATCAAGTTTCTCCGGAACTGGATTGAACTTTCTGGGAGAAACTTTACCTAGTCCAAGAGACTGAAGAGTAAGAACAGGCTCGTCATCATTCTCAGTGTACCGAAGGTCTCCCTCGGATAGGCTGTGGTTAGAGAACAAGCTGGTGGAGGGAGAACCTCCCTGAAGACTCTGTCTCAAGGGTGTGTACTTGTAGCTGATCTGGACCCCTGGTGAAGCTCCAGAAGCACCTGGCTTGTCCCGAGCTACATCAAAGTTTGCCAAGGTGTTGAGGGCAAGTTCTGATTGGGACTTGCTCATGCCTTGGTAAGAGAAAGGCTCCAGTTGTTTAGGAGTGGAGTATTCGTCCTCCATACTTCTACGTAAAAGTGAGAGCTGAGGACGAGGCCTGCTTGACGTTGGAGGAAGGGAAGAATTTCGGGTAGGTTTTGATTCAGTACTTTCAGCTTCATGTTTAGATTTGTTGCTTTTCATGGAAGGATTTTTTGGTCGTACAAAACCATCTTCATCAAGTGTTGAGTGAGTGCTTTGATTTCTTCTTTGGTCAGCTTGTAACCTTGATGTAATAGTCTCTTGGTTGATTGGACGGAATGATCTGCTTGTACCAATGTTTACATTGTTATTCTGGTTATCACCATCAGAATCAACTGGGGATGGAGTTTCTAGGATACGCGACCCATTCTTATCAAACAGAGACAAATTTTGTGATGGGCGGGGAAAAGCTTCCTTTCCTCTCTTGGACATCATTTTTGAACTTTGGTTGGTAGAAATTTTTCTATTTTTAACTTCTGAGTTCAATTTCAGCACAGCTTGGTCTCTCTGAGAAGTCTTATTATCCGATGTCCGACGTCCAACTTGGAAATTCTGAGTGGAAGATGCTGTGCTAACGTCACTGCTGTCACTGCCTTGTGTCATGTAGCTTCCAATTGACCCCACAGACGACAGGGAGGAATTTGAACTTTGACCTTGACCTTGTGAGACATTGACCTTGACCTCATTATCTGGTGTGTTTGACCTTGAACTGCTGATGCTCACAGACAAGGCCTCCAGAGCATGATCGATGGATGCCAGTTTGCCTTCCAGGTCTGCCCTGTAATGTAAAATCAGCGTATGTCAATAACTTTCTTTGAAAATAAAAAGGCCCTGCTTACAGAAGTACACCTAAGCTCTAATATTGGTAAAGTAGTCCTCTCAAACAAAAAGGCCATTTAAAAACCCGATGCCTATTCTTTTAATAATGTACGAATGTTTTTGTCACTCAATTGCTCATCATCTAGTTGCCTTGTGGGAGTTTTAGTCTTGAAATTTGGAAGTATTGAAGACATAGTTCCTCTTTTTAGTAAAGTTCTTAATATGCAAGATTGTTGTCAAATGTTTTAGCTTTAGGTCATTTTTGAAATTGTTTTGTATATCAGCAGCTCATTGTAATGATTAGCTATTAGAAATAACTCATCTAGTATGAAAAGTAAACAGACAAATGTATACAGATCTATTTATACAACATTTTATGATAAGGAAGAGGATTATATGGATGACAACTTCTTGACAACAATGCTTGACAATGACACAAGCTGTGTCGAAACGTCGCTTACCATGAATAAAGAAGTTGTCATCCATATTATCCACTTCCTTATTGTATTCCCAACTTCTAAAATGCCCCTCAAGAGGTCAACCATCATACACAAAACATTTAGGACACATTTGTTAAGACAAACTAAAGATATCACTAAAGTGGTAAAAATTCTGCCCGAAGGACACGTTTAAAGTCTAAACACCATAGAACTTAGTAAACATCAGACAATAAGCTAATATAATTTGCCGGAGTTCTCAATAGTTCAGCATCAGGATCAGCAGTATATCAGCTATTTCACAAGTGGATGGTGTCAACTAAAAGAGAGTAGATAGATCAGTGAGATGAGAAAAGGTGGAAAAAAGGCACAGCGAGAGAAAGACAACTACTTTAGAACTACTGGATTTTGGTAAAGCTTTGATCTGTCAACCTGTCCAGTTTTGGTGTCCCTACAAGCAGCTGGCATTGCTCAGGTACACTGTATCGCCAAATCACCACATCCTGTTTCAGGGTACGAACGTTACGCTAACTCCACTAATCTATACCCTGGGCTCAGAAGCTAGATTCGCTCGAGCGGCCCGACTTAGGATACAGCCAATCAAATCATTTTCTTGTTGAAATTTTATCCAGAAGGTGGCGAGAAAATGATTTGATTGGCTATATCCCATGTTGGGCCGTGCAAGCGAATCTAGCTTCTGAGCCCAGGGTACAGATTAGTGGAGTTAGCGTAACATTCGTTCCCTGTGACAAGATGAAACCACCACTACACAAGAAGACATTGAGTAACATGGTAAAACAATTGCAAAAAGATTGATGTAAGTAGTTTGAGAATTGCACTGATGGAAATACTATTGCTTTGATCTTAATGTTTATCTTTAATTCTTTCTACATAATAAACATAATGAACCAACACAGGACAACATCCTACATTGTAATCTATTAAAAGTGTCAAAACCCCATATCCAACTACATAAGCAATTTGAACCTTTGAATGTATCAACCAGGCTCCAATTCATTCCTGAAAAGAATTGTATAAAGACATAGAATGATAAGGCATATAACAACTGCAATTTATTTAAGGTGTGATACCTACCATGCCAATTTGCAGAGATGTGAGGTAAAGATTTTTTAAAGAAAAAGACACAGAATGTAAAGAACAGACAAAGATACTCAATTGTATTTAAAGATGGACCAATCTCATTGAAATCAAATAAATTTTATCACTCATCACTGAGTTTCTGATCTGAGTGTGTCATTTTTCAAATTCAAATTCAGCCAATAAGTGACTTCCCCCTGTAAGCTATTCTTGTAAGCTTTGAGAGCTTGCCTGGTATGATATATATACGCTAACAAACTGATGCAAGAAAGATTAACATGTATAGAGATTGACCTGACATTACACCTATGGAGCCAATACCCTGATCATGAAGGCTGAAGAAGTCTCTGATCAGAGAAAAGAATATTGTTAAGAGAATAAAGAGATTCTAACCCAATGAGTTCTCCCTGGAGAATCTTGCGTATGCTGGACTTGTAGAAGCGTTTGAGCTGAGTGACGGTGATCTGTTTCTCCCGTGTGATGCCGGTCCGCACTGTGTCCGCTGCACGCAGGTTGGTCTGGGTGATGTGGTGCATTACGTCCTCTGGAAAGATTCATAGATCATTTTGCAAAACCTGGAGGCAATATTTTCAGTTTAGGTCATCCTTCCAAGTTACCCTTTGAAATTAATTGAAAACATATGCCAATTCTTAGAATGAAGTATCAGAATTGAACATCAAAATCTAAAAACAAGGCCTGTGTTATAAGGCGTGGTCAGATATTCATGTAGCAGTAAGAGAGGGCACTCATTTATCAAGATTGAACAACATTGAAACACCTTAAAAAATCATATTTTGAATCTTTTTAATTAAATTTAAAAAAATTTATGCAATGTATTCTGACTTATAATCTTGATTAAGTAAGAGCCTTTATTAAGCTACTACCATAATTTCTTAAGGTGTTTTGTGATTTTGACTCAGCTTTCCCTTTAATCAAGAGCTATGCAATAATAAATACACTGCCTGGATGTTGATAAAAAAATTACCTTGCTTTAATGAAATCTTTTCTTTTACTCAACTTTAGAGTCAGATTATCCAATAAAATGTTGTGCAATGATAGTATCAAAATATCAATACCGTATTTGTCCTATTAAGCGCCCCGGGCGCTTAGCTTTAAAAAATCCAAAGGGGGCGCTTATTAGGTTACCCCAGAAAGGGGGGGCGCTTATTAGGAATGTTATAGACAAGCTAAACTAGCACTTTTCGGGATTCTGAATGAGAATGAAAGTAGGTCGATCGTTGAAATTCAGTGCAACTACACATTCACAGGCCCGGATAAATAAGAAACTATTGGAAAAGCAGTAGAGGTAGGCCATTTTACGTATGAAGGGGAGGGGGGGGGGGGGGGGGCGCTTATTAGGGAGGGGGCGCTTAATAGGACGAATACGGTATTTCTACGGGACTGACCTCTGATCTTGTCGACTGTCTCCAGGTACTGAGACCTCAGATCTAACATGATGTCTCCTGTAGCTTCCGTCTGCAATACAATCAAGAAGGTGAACAGAAGAACAAGACACTTGAAAAGGAGTGCAATCAAAGACCCAACAACATGATCAATCTGCCTTGAATCCTTTCACCCCTACAAGCCAGACTTCAGGCTAAAAAAGTCATTTGCGAATGGATTCTCAGGGGTGAGAGGGTTTAAGATCCATTAAACAAAATAACTCTGCCTTAAATCTGACAAAGGAGCAAAAGGGTTCCCCAGTCAAATGTTTAACCACTCTTAAAGTTTTCTCTATTGTTAGGTGGAAGCTAAAAAAATGCATCAATATTTTACAAGTTGACTCTCGAGTGAACACGTTTTGATACCTGTCATTTATCTAGAGAATATTTCAAAAATGGGTTTTAACCCTTTCCAATAATGAATGAAAACTCCCACTGAACTGTATTCATACAAAAATTATTAGAGATATTTACTGGGTAGAACATAAAGAGAACAAAAGCAGTTAGAGGTCAGAGGAAAACAGGCAACACTGCATCAGAAGTCAACAACATAATTGAAGTTTTACAACAACAGAGGCATTAATATTGTAACCATAAAATATGCGACGCTGCACACCAGGCCTTAAAGAACTGATGAAAGAATATATCCCCTTCAGACCCATTGAATAAACACTATAGTTTCCCCCCTGTGTGGAATATATTCTAACCTGAACAGGAGTGCTAGTCATGCCCCGATCTGACGAATGTTTCTTCAACTGCTTCAGAAGCTCTCTCTTCTCAGTCTTGTGTTGTTTCTTCATCGCCTCAATCATCATCGCATTGGCTTTTTGTTTCTCCATCATCTTCTGAGTAAGATTGGACATGGCAGCCTCACTCTCGTTCACAGCCTTCTTTAGTTCCTCCACTTCAAGAGAGTTCCGCTTTTTTACCTCATTGAGCGACCTCTCCGACTTTTGAAGCCTGTGGTTGATCTCATCAAACTTTTCTTTTTGAGATTTCATATCTCGTCTGTAAGCAGATTCCATATTTTTCACACTGTTTCTCAGGGTTTCATTTTCTTTCACTTTCACATCTATCTCTCCCTGAAGTTTATCTAGTTTCTGTTTCAAAACGTTCCCTTCTTTAAGCAGACGGTCAATTTCATTTGTGTACTTTTCTTTAATTTTTTGTTCAAGATGTAACAAACTTTCCTTCTTTTCTAACAGCTCTGATTCAAGATGCTCAATCTTGTGAAGATACTGAACTTTCTCTTTTCCAAAATTTTCCGTCATTTTTTTGATCTCCTCATGAATTTTGCTCATCTCATGCCCACTCCCAGAAAGGGACTCGTTGAATTCAGATTCGTAACGCCGCTGAAGTTTCTGTACTTCTGCTTCCAGTTGAGTCTGATAAGCTTCCTCCAGTTCTGCCCTCAGTTTCTCAACCTCTTGTGACATGTGTTGGTCGGCCTGTTTGAGGAGTGAGTCCCGGTTCAAGATGGATTTCTTCAATTTCTGAGCTTCCTGTTGCCAAACTTGCCTTTCTTGCTCTAGGACTGAACCCTGGAAAGATGCAATAAATAGAAATTCCAGGTTAATTTTTCTTTCATTTTTTAACATATAAAATTTATCATCAATGGTGCATATCCCCTTAATATTGTGCCCCTAAACATATTAAGCATAACTTATGAGAAAACTTGGGTCCCTTAATGTGCAACATGGGTAACAATTGAAAGATGACAAAAGAAAGACAAAAGTATTTCCAAACAAAATAGAATTTGCAATTGTGTGTTGATTTGACATACAATACTTCATTTTTAGTCACTTACAAGAAAAGTATGTTTGTGTTTTAAGTTTTTAATAAATTATCCCTTTTCATGACTGATAAAGGCCATCTCAGCTGCATATCAGAACCCCCTTTGAATTCAAATTATTCTCAGAAGAACCTAATTCTCACATCAAGATCTTCCTCCTGAAGATTGTCAGACAGGTTTCCATCAGTCTCCTTCTCTCTCAGTCTCGCTAACACCTCCTCATACTGTTCCTGCAGCTCAACCTAAAAGAACAAATAAATTATTATAAGCACATGAGGGCTGGAAACAGGGAAATATTTAAGAAAATTCAATGCACTCATTTCTACTGTAAGTAAGATCTACAAATGAGAAAAAGAGGTGAACCGCTCAAAACACACAGAGCTGTCTGCCAAGAGTACCAGAATGGTGTTGTTACATATTTCGGAGTCGGTGGATTCCTTCATCAGACCTCCTCTGATCTCTCCTTCTCCTGTTGTAGTCTCTCCTGCTCAGTGCTGCTGGTCTGCAGGGCCTGTGAGAGAGTTTCCTGTTGCTCTAATCTTTCTAATCTAACTTATCTAAACCTCCAATAACATCAAATAATTCCACCTCACCTAACCTCTAACCTCCTCTGATCTCACCTTTTCTCTGTTGTAGTCTCTCCTGCTCAGTGCTGCTGTCTGCAAGGACTGTGAGAGTGTGTCTTGTTGCTCTAATCTTTCTTATCTCACTGATCTAAACCTCTAATAACCTCAAATAAACTCACCTCACCTAACCTCTAATCTCACCTTCTCCTGTTGTAGTCTCTCCTGCTGCTGTCTGCTGGTCTGCAAGGACTGTGAGAGTGTGTCTTGTTGCTCTAATCTTTCTTATCTCACTGATCTAAACCTCTAATAACCTCAAATAAACTCACCTCACCTAACCTCTAATCTCACCTTCTCCTGTTGTAGTCTCTCCTGCTGCTGTCTGCTGGTCTGCAAGGACTGTGAGAGTGTGTCAAGTTGCTCTAATCTTTCTAATCTCACTGATCTAAACCTCTAACCTAAAATAATCCCACTTCACTTAAACTCTATCCTCCACTAATCTCACCTTCTCCTGTTGTAGTCTCTCCTGCTGCTGTCTGCTAGTCTGCAGGGCCTGTGAGAGAGTTTCCTGCTGCTCTGACATGAACTTCTGGTACTCTCTCTCACACTGCTCTTCTGTCTCTCGCACCAGCCTCCTTCTCTCCTCATCCTTCTGACCAATCACAGCCTGTCTCTCTTGCAGCCAATCAGATTCCTTCTGCTTCAGTTCAGCAAGAAGACGGTTTCGCTCATGCTTTAGGTTTTCCACCTCCTGTAGTTGGGGAGGATAAATTAATGAACGAGTGAGTCGTTAGTTACTTTGGAGATTTTGCAACTGTTGCAGTGGAGCTGATTTCACACTTAGGTCCACAGACCTTTGCATGGTTCATACAGCCAAAACAGAATAAAATTCCAGTACTTTTTAAGGACTTTTCAAGGCCATTTTACCACTTTTCAAGTACATATATTTGCAAAACTTTTGTTTTGATGCCGCTATTTTCCAAAGTGCTGCATTGCGACATCGGAATTTCCCCCCAAAAAATCGATCATGATGAGCGGAAATTATCAAATTTGTTGGTATGATTTGAAGCTCACAGACTGGTTTTGCAGAATTTAGCAGAATTTAGCAGAATGACGATACTTCTGTGTTTTCAATTGTGATCCATGTCACAGGGAATTCCAGTACATTTAGGAAAATTTCAAGGACATTACCGCTAAATCCCAGTTCTTTTTCAGGACATTTAGTAAGCATTGTAAATTCAAGTACTTTTTCAGTATCAAAAAAAAATTCAAGTACTTTTTAAGGCGCGTATGAACCATGCTTTAGTGTATTCCTTAATGTTTGTGAAAGGGAATTAATTTGGAAGCCACGTATGGTCGAAAGAGGCGTGATTGAGTCTTGGCCCAGAGAAGTTAAAGTGCAGTAGTGCTGAGCATTTACATCATGTCTGCTAAATTGAATTCTGGTGTACTAATTTGAGTGGTCAATTTACAGGATTCTTAACTTTGAAATTAACCTAGATTAACCCAAAGGTTATGACTGTTGGATGTGTGTACCTGTTGGAGAATTGACCTTTCGACCTCAGCAGCTGATTGGCTAGCAGAAAGTGCAGCATGCTGGGTAATGTGATCCTTCTCCCATTGAAGTTTAGCTTCATCTACAGCCTTGGCCATCTGGTATATTTATAAGACTTTTTAAAATTTCATATGACTGTACATGGTTTGAAATGATTCACAATGCAAAAACAAATACCTGAAGATTCAAAATTATTGACTGGGGAAAAGAGGCTTTGAAGCAGAATTTATTTGTGCCATTTTTCTTATGGTTGACCACTTTTCATTGACCATTTTACTTTATATTTGACCATTTAATGTTTATTTTGATCACCTCTATCTTTGACCATTGGCTTTACCTCTGACCACTAAGCTCATTCTCTGACCACTTATCTTTAACCACTTATTATTACGTGAAAAACTAATGATCACCTCGTCCTTGAGCTTGACCCCGAGTTCTACCTCCAGGACTTCTTTCATCTTCTTCTTTTCTTCTTCTGCCTCTTTCCTCCATTCCTCCTCCGCAGTCTTTAAACTTCTCTCTATCTCCAGCATCATGTCGGCAGCCTGCTTCTCCACCCAGTGACTCCGCTCAGCCTGTTTCACATATGGATACTTAGTAATCAGATAACTGCCAAATACCTGCCATTCTGACAGTGAACAAAGGTAACATTGTTATACTTGAATCACACTACTTGTCAGCCTGATTCACATAAAGAATCTCAATAATCAGATCAGTGTTTGAAATAAGCATAGCCGACACCGACAGTTATTCACTAGGGCCTACACTTTTCAATATCTGCAGGTCCTTACAGGCTCACAGGTTTTTATATGATACTGTTCCTTTCTAACAATACTTGCTGTAAGATATCATTCCCTGTCAAACCCTCATTACTATCACTCTAATCTGATAACAGTGTGTGCTTATTACATGTTGATACAAAGAGAATGATTATTTTAGAATAAGTCCAGATTATTTTAGAATAAGTCCAATCAGTACTGATAATGAATGCCGACAGTTTCAGATTTGGGCCAACAGTTTTTTGTATCTGCGGGTCCTTATTGACAAGCAGTTTTAAGATGCTTATTTCGAACACTGAATCAGATAAGTATGTGCCATGTAATCATCTGTGACAATATTACATTAAGGATCACAGTATCTTCAATAGTAAAATTTTTTGTAATTATTGTCGTGGCAAGATGGGCAAGCTGGTTAGCTGCTGCTATGCTCGGTGTTGTCTAACTCTGAGGTGTGTTTTGAAAACCTGCAAGGGACTTGCTAACGAAGAGTTCAATAATTTGTACAATGGATTCAAAATATAACAATATTACATTTAATAGACTATTAAAACAGGGCACTGTTTTATGTGATAGATAATAGTATGGAGGGACATTTTCAAATCCATAGTCTTTCCTTTCAATTATGACAACAATAAATTTTTGGTTACTGATCAATATATATATATTTCTCTATCTTTCTATTAGGAGATAAATCCCTTCTGTTTTTATTTTGGGGTTGTATGTTGTGCATTCTTTACCCCTAAATTTAATTTCAAACCGAGCTTTTGAGGATGGACATGTGAAATAAAGTATATCTTCTACAATATTCACCTCTACTCTCCTTGTTACTTCAGCCCCTATCAGATTCCTCCTCTCGCTCTCTGACAAACCAAGTCCTCTCTGAGCACGCTCAGCGACCCTGCTGACCTCTAACTGTAACTTCCTGTCTGCTTCAAGCTGCCATTTTTGTTTTTCTGTCTGGAGCCGGTGTTGATATCCACAATCAATAGAATCATTCCCATTTTCTTTTTCAAATGTTTTTCTAGCCTCTTCTACAGCTTGCTTGATGTCAACCTCATGGAGTGCGTCTACTTCAACCTGCCATTTTGTTTTTTCAATCTTTAATCTCTCCTGTTCACTCTCCTTGAATTCTTTTTCAATTTCCTCACGGGCCTTCTCAGCAGCTGCTTTAACAGCTTCTTCAAGTTTCTGTTCAGATTCTCTCTCCCATGATAATTTGGCTGATTCCAAAAGTTCCTTCAATAATGTAAATAGATGATGTATTGGATAAAGGACATTTTGAATCTCACATTTGAATCCATAGTCATAACAATGAATAATTTCTAGACTGCCTTAAAAAAATAATTTCTAAATGCCTTAGGGTCGTTGCATGTAACTACTTGACACTAAGGTTATTCTAAGTGCCATCCTTTAAAATTGTACTAATAAAGGCTTCCTTAGTGACTTAGTCACCTTAGTGTTTTGTACAAAGGGACGCAGGTTCAATGCAAAACTACACTAACATATCCCTTTCTGTAATTTCAGAAGCCACAGTATTTCTGTCTTACATGAACAAGACATTATACAAATCCTTAGGATTTACTTTGCTACAAGAACTTTATACATAAGTCCCAGAAATCATATCTAATTTTGCATTAGAAGGTTTTTGTTAAATGTTATCCTATACACTGGCCTTACCTCGAAATTTGGCTTTTCCTGATCCTCGGACTTGAGCCATTGTTGACGGGCGTGGTCAATGGCGGTGTTGACAGCCTCCTCTAACCTCTGATTGGCTGTTTCCTGCCATGTGACCCTCTCCGTCTGCAGACGTTGTTGAACTTCCGACTCAAGCAGTATCTTCCTCTCACTCATCCAGTTTATCTTGGCTGGAGTTTAGTAAGCAATAAGCAGTACATTAGAATAATACACAAGCATAAGTGTTATACAATTCCAACAGAAAAAATGACAATTTAGTGTCAATTATTTGATAATCATAGGAAATGTAAGCAGATATTTTCATTTCTTTGTGTCCTTAAGATAAAGAGATTAATTGAAACAGGTTAAAACATTTTTTTTAGGATATTTCAATTTAAAGATTATACTTTTGCAAAAAAAACTGCATTTTTCTTATAGGCATGCATAAAAGCATGTAAAGCAGCAATAAAACTGCTTTAGCCCTTTCACTATTTGAACATAAACTGAATTTCTGCATCTGATTGGAAGTATTCACTCACTGTCTCTTTTTAACTTAAATTTGAACTATTGTGAAAAGCCTGATTTTAACAAGAACACCAACATTTACCTTGCTCAACCTTTGCCTGTACAAGTTCTTCTACCTCTGCTTCATGTTTCAAGGTCAGTTCTTTTTCGACAGAAGCTTTGACCTCTGACCTCAGTGTCGGTGTGTCCTGACTGGTAAGCCAATCATCACGGGCCTTAGCAAGCTGGGGAAATAACAGTAACATTGATCAAAATAGGTATCATACCAAATAAAGAAAACAATCATTTCACAGAAAAGGATATCTCATATTTTCTGTCACATGAGTTTAAAATTTGAAATCAGGAATGCATATGGGTGTTTAGTTTTATTCGAAATGTTGAACTTGTTTCAAGACTATCCTTCACAACTACCTTGTCAATGGTATTCTTGTGTATTTACAATGTCTGAAATTGAAATTGAATATCTGAATTGCCGCTTGAAAGGACTTCACCTGTGGCAAGAAACTAAATGCTCATTTTAGTACAAATTAATTCATGTAATGCAATTATTTACGTTCTTTTGAAGAGATAACCATATGAAAGGTGTAACCTGTAGCAAGAGAGCCAACTCCTAATTTAATATATAAACAAGTTCAATTATTTGATAAATTCTAAAATGTGGTGTATCATCAGTGTATGAAATAAGGCCTGTCCGACAGCCCGAAACGGGTAACTTCTGGTCTGGGCTGGTAACTTTTTAATGTTTTTGTTGAATTTGACCATGAAATTAAGTAAAATCATTCTTTCGGGCTTATTTCATACACTGGTATCATTTACCTCCTCTTGCAGCCTGTGTGTGAAAGCTGTCTCCTGGTCTGTCTCTAGCTCCTTCTGAATCTGAACCCTCACAGCGTCTCTACTCTCTTCTCTCGTCTGATCTCTACTCCCTCTCTCCTCCTCCAGCTCGTCTCTCACCTGATGGAGAGAGTGCAAAGTGTCTCATTATGAGACTCAACTTCCAGGCTTACTGAGTGAGTTGGAATTTAATATGTTGTCAGCTGTATTCCAGCTATTTTACTCAATTTACAGGTTTAATTTGTTACGGTTACAAGCACAACAACATTTTCGCATGTTTGGAATTTGATGAATTTGACATATGGACACCTTACATGCCTGATAAGCTAAAAAGTGATAGAAACTATCTTGATTTCTTTGCTGGTCCTCACCTGTTTGAGTTGCAGTTCCTTCTGCTCAAAGTCCTCCAGCTGTGTCCTTAACTTGTCCTCTAGTTCAGTCCTCTCCTCCCCGGCTCTCACATACAGCTCCTTCACCTCGTCCAGCTCGTGTAGGGTCAACTGTAGCTCTGTCCTGGGGACAATAGATATTCTGCCATAAACATGATCAAGTATGGATTGATGTCAGAGTCGGTGCATTGACACATCCCACTGGCAACTTTATGACAAATGAACATTAAGATGAATATTTTTTAAATAATTATACATGATTAATTGTGTTTTAATTTGCATTCTAGTATACAGCATAACATGTCTCTGAATTTCAATCTCCTTAATAAACAGCAGAGAGGTAGAGCACTGAACAGTAGTGATTCATAGACAGGTTCAGCGGCATACGACATGTTCTCATGAGGCAAAATGTTTCTTCTGTGTGTGTGACCTCACGGTGTTGGTTCTCAAGTATTCTTAAACATTTTTCTACCTTTTTGTGGACTAAAAGAAATTCTTTTATACCGGTACTATGATGTTAACTACAAACCTGATCTTGGCAACTTCAGTCTCGTACTTGGTGACAAGATGAGCTCGCTCCACACTGAATTTAGTCTCCAGTTCCTGTCTCAACATGTCTCGAGTCTCCTCATGCACAGAGTCACATGTCCGCTGCAGTCTGCAAAACAACTGCATAGCTGAAGACATCTTGAAACAAAAATTTCGTGACTCAAACTAAGAAACTGATAATGCTCCTCTTGCATATGGTCTCTGGTAATTGATAACCTATTCCATAATAATAAATCTGAAGTTATAGGGTTCTAGGGTTCATGCAGTCACTTTTTTGCTATTTTCTCACAATTGTCCAAAGAAAATAATAGACATATCAAAAACATCAAATCAGTGACAAAGATAATGATTGTTAACTTCTTTGAATAATTGCTATTCTTTGGTTAAATGAATGAGAGACACTTATGAAATATCACAGCCTTAATTGATACTGCACTAAGAGATCCATCTTCTGTTTCTTCCTCACCTGTCCAGTGCGTCACGTTTGTCGTTATCGTAGTCGCGCACCATCTGAGAGATCTGACTGGTCAGCTCCTGGTTAATCTCCGTCAACCTCTCCTCACTCGCTCCCAGCTCCTCCAGTCTCTTCTGTAACTCCTGCAGTAGATAAAGGATAAATTCTTTCTTCTACTCTCAAAAAAATGTTCACAATTAAAAGAATATTGCAAGTTTTGTTCTTCTGTGCAGTCCAAGTAAACCTGGCCTCAATAATATCCGTTTCACTCCTATATTGAGTCTAGAAAGGCCTAGTAGAGCTCGCGTCAGCCACATATCGAAGTGACCAATCAGAACTCAGCTTACCAAGCCACAATAGTCTGCCTTCACATGTTTGAGGGTCATAAGTCGCAGAAAGGTCGGCTGACGCCAACCTCTACTAGACATTTCTAGACTCAGTATAGGAGTGAAACAGATAAAATTGAGGCTAGGTATACTTAGACTGTTCTTCTGTGTCACTCAAAATCTTATTCTATTTGTCCAAAGGAAGGCCTTTTAACCCTATCTTTTGTTCTCATCTTATTTTATGGCAACTATTGTGACTATATGTAAATTTGGTTCCAATGAATGACCATTTAAGTAATTCCTGTATCAATTGTGCCAAGGGAAGGCAATTCACTCCAAATCCTATACTATTTGTCAAAATGAAAGGCACTTTTGTTCTTTGAAAAGACTCATTCTTTTTGTCAAAATGGAAGAGTATCCATACAATTTGTTCATAAGGATGCCATTCTACTTCAAATGCTGTACCAATTGTCCCAATATTAGGATGTATTCACTACAAGTCTCCTGCCTTTTTCTCATAATGAAAGGCTCTTTCTTATATACATTATACAATTATATTACAATGTCAAATCATTAATCTAAGATTTGTACCGTTTCGTCAATTAAAACTTAATTTCCGTGTTGGGTATTACCGTATATTACAGTCTATAAGGCGTGTTTTTTATACCAGAAATTGGGGGGTCAAAGAAGGGGGTCGCCTAATAGACAAGGTCAAAAACTAGAGGCCAAGTGAGGGGTATCTGCCAACCCAACAAGTCAAACGAGTCAATGTTTACACCGGATGTCCATTACACAATCATCGATGTCATCTCAAATTTAATCTTGTAAAATAAAATACCTTTGTCTAATTGTTCATTTTAAATGAAAATATAGAGAGAAATAAGAATGAACATTCAAAATAACTTATCAATAAAAATTATCCATGTACTGGACCAAAGGAAATATTCAACACGTGTTTGCTTGCGATAACATGTTATGTTAGTGTCGGTGTCATACGAGATAGAACCTCGTGATGAAATAACTTGACATAATTAATGATAACAATAAATTTATAATGATTAATTTATCAATTAACATTGTTTTGATGACTGATATTGTGATAATATTTTTCTCTATGCATATATTTAACAAAACTTATGCTCCCCAAATTATTTTATCAATTATGAAGGCGATGTATAACTCAGTTTTTACTAGGCAGCAATTTTTCTTTACACCGGTTGGGCTTTTTCAATATGCAATTTGTGTTAGATTTTCTGATTGGTGCACTATTACAACTTCCGTTCTTTTAATGAATGAAAAGGCTTGAAACAAATATAGCATTACCAGTACGTTGACTGAACGTTTGTTTAGATTTCTGAATGAGAATTATGAAAACGAAACAACACAGTAATGGGAGTTTGTTGACTGTAGCCTTGCTTGTTATCAGAAGCAAATGATAAATCATTGAATAAAATAACAAACACCGTAAGTAATTTATTTATTTTTTAATTGCACATGACATTTCACTTAAAAATTACCGACCTAAATTTACCCTTACGCAATCTTGTCAACACGTTGTCTGTCATATGTCAACTGTTTCAACGACCTGCTAGAAGGGGGGTGGCCTTATTAATGAGATATATGATTTTGGCAGCAATTTGGGGGGCTGAGAAAGGGGGTCGCCCTATGTACGAGGTCGCCGTATACATTGTAATATACGGTATGTCCAAATTTGTTTAGAAATTGCCTTTCATCATGAATAAATGGCTTTTCATTACAAACTCTATACAATTTTTCACAATATCAGACACATTTATCCCCAAATATTTGTCCCAACGAAAATTACTCAAACCAAGTCTCGTACATGACATTACCTCATTATCCTCGGACAGGGCCGACTTCTCGCGTGTCAGATTCTCGATATCCTTCTTCAGCCTCATCTCCACCGCACTCAGTTTGTTTCCTGGCTGCACCAAGTCTTCAAAGTCCCGTAACTTAATCTGCATACATCAAACAGAATTCATCATCAGTTTTGAATTTTCGCACCGAGATTCGGTGATTGAATGATAGGGTTTGTGTCTAGCTTTAGTAAAATTTCAGTTATAAGTGGCGTGAGAAGAGATAGGAATGAATTTTCGAAGGAAAGTCAAAATTTGAAATGTTGTTAAGAGATTCCCCTAGTCTGATTTTGTCAGGATTTCTTTATGATGAAACTCTAAAGTATGAACTTAGTTGTGAGAATACATTTCCAGAATAAATTTGATTTGATGATTTTTTTCTACTTGGCTAAGAGTGGCACAGTCTACTACCTGAAAAGATACATGGTTTTAAAAAAAAAAAAAAAAAATTCTATTTTATCTAATATGACCAAATTGTTGTATTTCAATCAATTATATTGATTCTGATTGCCAGCAAGAAAGTTTGCTGAGATTTCACCTTCTGCTCTTCAGTGAGTTTCTCCAGCCGAGAGTTCTCTTCCTTCAGGACCTTGACCTCTTTCTTGATGACCTTGACCTCCTCATGGAGCTTGCTGACCTGTGACCTCTTCTGTCGGTTGCTGGTAAGACAACGCTCAAGCTCCACCTTCAGACTCACAATAGTCTCGTTGGAGGAACGATTCCCGTCATATCTGGCAAAATGAAGTGGATCATGTAAATACTGGGTTTTAACCTACCAAAAATTTAAGTATCAATATCAATGGATATTGACTAACCTTTCGTTAAATACCAAAAGTTAAAGTATTAATATCATTTTGATAAATTTTCTTGTTTTTCTTAAACACAAACCGATGTAAATTTGAATAGATTTCATCATTTAGCAACCATGAACTTAACTGTTGTCTGTCAAACATCATAATTATAATAAAATATGTGTAAACATAACAGCATAAATTATCCTAAGAAATTGTGACAATTAAACCCAATCGTAGCAATCATCTCTAACCTTTGAATTTAAAGTCAAGAAGTTAAAGTATTCAGAATCATGCAGTTGACAAATAAAAAGCTTGACAAACATAAAGTAACTTCTATTTGTGAGACGTCAGAATGGTCCACTCACTTCCCCTGGGAGCCAGGAGTGCTAAAGTCGAGAACCTTCTTGATGCCCAGGTCCGTCATGGAGTCGTCGGCCAGTCCTGTACTCCTGGTCTGTGAAGTTGAGAACACGCCAAGACTGGAGGCAGACTCGAACATGCTCAGCTGTTCCTTCAGCTCTTTCAGTTCACTCTGTCAACAGAAGAGATTCTTAGAATCAGACCAGGATCTATGTAGAAGTTAAACGGAAGAGATTCTTACCACCGGCCAGAGTTATGTAGAAGTTCAACAGAAGAGATTCTTATAACCGGGCAAACTGAGATACAGTAGAACTCGGATATAACGAACTCCAAGGGACCAAAGAATTTAGTTCGCTATATCCGGTGTTCGCTATACGCATATAATTTTAATGATATTATATAGGGACGGTACTTGAATTTCTTTTCGCTATATCCGAATGTTCGCTATATCTGTGTTCGCTATATCCTTGTTCTACTGTATTGAACTTATTTCATCATATTCTGTCAGGGCTACGGAAGCAGACTAGAACATGTTCAGCTGTTCGTTCAGCTCTTTCAGTTCACTCTGTCAACAGAAGATATTTTTACACTCAAGCTAGGATTCATGTAGAAGTTCAACAGAAGAGATTCTTATAATCAGACTAACTAAGGTATATAGATTCTTATAATCAGGCAACCTTAGATATTGAAGTTGTTTCATCATGTTCTATCAGGGCTATGGAAGCAGACTAGAATTTGCTCAGCTGTTCGTTCTTCCAATTCACTCTGTCAACAGAAGATATTCCTAGAATCAGACTCGCTCTGTTAACCAAAGATATTTTTACACCAAGGCCAGAGTTTATGTAGAAGTTCAACAGAAGAGATGCTTAGAATCTGGCAAACTTAGATTTTTCAATTATTTCATAACTTTCTGTCAGGGCTAGGACATGCTCAGTTGTTCCTTTAGAACTCATAACTCACACTGTCAACCAAAGATATTCTTACAACCAAGCAAACTCAAATACAGTCAAACCTAGATAATCCGTCCATCGATAATCCGAATCCTGCGGTATCCAAACGGTAGCCAGCTGTAACCAAACTAATCTCTATATAAACTCATTAAATGTTGATTAATTAATCCGTTGATTTAGTCTCCGAATCCGAACGCCAATTAGCTGTAACGGATTACCGTATATGACCGGGTATAAGCCGAGAATTTGACACCAGAAATTAGGGGGTCAGAGAGGGGGGTCGGTCTATACCTGAGTTATATGTTGCAGATGAAAAAAATCAAGTGACCAAGCACGAGTATCGTCAGCCCAGCGAGTTAGCGAGTCGATGTTTACACAGGAAGTAACATGCACAATCATCGAGGTCATTTCTATATTGAACTTGTAAAATAAAAATATTTTTGTTGTGGTGTTGTTTTTAATGAAAATATACAAAGAGAAGTTGAAAAATATATAAAGATATATTAATATGCAACGGGAAGTTGAAAATATATTCAAGCAACCTTCACGTACTGTTAGATTTCGGCAGATCGATGTGGCTTCACTCGCATCCACGATCGGCAATTGAAACCCGGTTTTTCAAATATTATCAAGAGTTATCACTTCAAAAGACTTGTTGTCCATTTTAAAGTATTGATAAGACATATTTCCAAACTTATCAATCATATCTTATCGAAATTCAATCAAATCTTTATCAAATATACACTCGTGAAAGCACGATGTTTTACATTACTTTGAATTTCAATCGTAATATCGTGACAACGAATAACATTCCTTATATGATAGTTTGCTCATAGTTATATTTCTGATCGTTATTCTTCGACTTTTATATACACAAATATTTCAATTAACTGCATATTAATTTTGAAATAATAAAATATAGAAAACGTGTAAGAAAATCTGATATATTTACACATTTAATATTGTATCGACAAAATGTTGTCATGAAATCATTACGACCACGTTTGATGTTACGTAGATCTTTTTAAACCGACTTGCTGATTGGTTGACCTACATAATTTAGCCAATGAAAAGGCTTGTAACAAATATCACATTTCCAGCAAACACTTCATGCACCAAAGGTTGTTGACTGTCGTTCGTTAACAATTTGTCGAGAATAATATGTAATATGATTAAAACAAACAACAAACACCGTAAGTGAACACTTATAATTTCTTTTATAGTTTTTTAAAATAATATCATCATAAAATTAACGTGTCATTTGAGGATTCATGAGCTTTTAGTTTCAATGCAACTGGCATCATATCGACTTACTGTCAGCAAAATATAGCTGCGAAGAGGGGGGTCGGTCTATACATGAGATACTAGGTTTTGACTGGAATTTGGGGGGTTGAGAAAGGGGGTAGGCTTATATGCGGGGTCGGCTTATACCCGGTCATATACGGTAGTTAATTATCACTATTTCTGCTTCATTAATCCGGCCGTTCATCAAATTCGTTCGGGTAAGTTATCAACACATTGATTGGATCGGTAAACTTCAATGACAGTGGATTGACATGTGAGTTGAGTGTGACGGTAGTTTGTGATTGTAATAAATTGAAATTTCTCTCTTTGTGTTTCTGGAGTTTATGATTATAGTAAATTGTGTTACAGTTATAGTTATATATATGTATATGAAATAAACTCATTTCATATACTAAATACGTTCTTGTCTGTCTGTAGACACTCCAACTTGTTTGGTTCATTTCAGTAGTCCGAAAGCTTCACTATCCGAACGTTTTTGATGAAAAACGGAAGCGTTCGGATTATCGAGGCCTAACTGTATTCAAGTTGTGGAAATATGTGTTCTGTTATCCCGAAAGTGATGTTCTGTGCATGTTCAGAACTCGAACACTGTCCTGTCATTATTCAATTGCAAGATACTGTGTTATCTTCAACAAACTATTTCGCCTGTTGAATATATAGAGAATACTAAACGACGTCCCGTTTCATAACATATTTATGAAACGAGTGAATGGGTTGGTATTCAACGAGCGAAAGCAAGTTAAATATCTATACCATTCACGAGTTTCATAAAAATGTTATGAAACGGGACCGAGTTTAGTATTTTATTTATTACTTGCTTAATAATATCGTAAAAAAACAAAGAAAATCGCCAACATGACTGTCGCGGCCGGCCCGCTGACATTATGACGTCATACTTAACAATTGTGACGTCACAATTACGTCAAGTCATTCGGTCAGCGCGTGATGTTATTACACAATGTGTAATAACATTGTAGATTTATTAAACAGCGATATCTTCAACGGGAGAGTAATAAAGATTTTTATGAAAAGAATCCTAGAATGTCCATCCTAGAAGTCTTCATTTATTCAGGGATTGGGAAATACATATATTTGGCAATTTTCTGAATTTCAAATGGGCCATTCCCCATTATATGAATAGTAAACTTCATAATTTCAATGGGCCATTTTTCATCCAATGTGCAAAATGGCCCATGGCCCCTGTCTTTCCTAACCACTGTTTATTGGAAGGACTTGTGATTGTCAAGAAGGACTTACAGCGCCAAGATGATAGGAGTGATCAGTTACCTGAAGTGTATCACACATCTCCTCGGACATCTTCTTGGAAGCCTGAGCTTGTTTCAGATTGATCTTAAGTTCTCCAACCTCCTGGGACGAGGCTACAAGACAGACAGAATTCTAATACAATTCTAAATACAAACAGCAATGTTGTACAGCCAATTTCTTTTGTCTTTATGTCTAATTGTTGGCACAATACATTATTATTAATAAATCTTGTACATAATTATACATCAACATATTGATTAAATTGTATTGTTACAGTTTACTTTCTTCGTTCATTGTTCATTTCCATATTTTTACTCATTTACTTTTTCTACATAAAAATACATAAAGGCCTTCAATCAAATAGACAATGCCATTACGTCACAATATCATCATCATTTATTCGGCCCAAGCTATAAAACAGACAGAATTCAAGTACAATTCTAAATACAAACAACAATGTTGTATAGCCAATTTCTTTTCTTTGTCTTCATACTTTAATGATATCACAATACATTATTATTCATAAATCTTGTACATAATTATACATCAACATATTGATTAAAATGTATTATTACAGTTCACTTTCTTCATTTCCATAATTTTACTCAGTTACTTTTTCTACATAAAAATACATAAAGGCCTTCAATCAAATAGACAATACCATGACGCCACAACAACATTATTTATTTGGCTCCGCCCATTTGTACTTCAGGGACCCAGAACCCTGTAATAAACGTCTGATGAAGGAGTCAACCGACTCCTAAAAATGTAACTGGTATTCTTCGTGGATTGCTCTGTGTGTTGTGAATGGTTCTCCCTTTCTCGTAGAATTCTAGTTTGTTTGGTTCACTGATGTTTGATGTTATTCATTGAAGAGATAACAAGTAAGTTATCACATGACTGGCCATAAATGACCAAATGATATTGTCATTCATATTTTTTAAAGTGGCTGCAAGTCAGGATCGTCCGATTTTAGAGATTTCACACATATTCTCTGCACTTATTTTTTCAGCAAATCTTGACCCCCGACACTTATTAGAAGCCAATGCTTATTGTGAGAAAGCGCTTATTACTAAATAGAAGTGAATTTTATGCAATTGTCTTTTAGATTAAAGTTTGTAAATTTTTAAACAAAGGAACATTGGTTCAATGGTTAGACTCATCGGTTACTAGAGATCTGGCACAGAGCAAATGTTTTCAACCCTCCGAGTCTGGCGCTTATTGGAGACGTGGCGTTTACGAGAAGAAAAATGGTAGTCACCTGATTCCAGGAGAGACTGACACCTCCTCTGACTTTCCTCTAGACTGTGGGTCAGTCTGTTGATGGTCTCCGCCCGAGATATCTGGGAGTGTTCACTCGCTCTTGTGATGTCATGAACTTGCTGTCTCAGGGACGAAATATCTAAATTCTGAAACCAAAAGTGAATATGATGGTTTTTTTCTCGTTCAAGTTAAGTTCTCCGCCCGCGATATCTGGGAGTGTTCACTCGCTCGTATGATGTCATTGACTTGCTTGGGGACGAAATATCTGAATACTGAAACCAAAAGTGAATATGATGGGGTTTTTTCCTTTAAATTAAGGTTCTCGGCCCGCGATATCTGAGAGTGTTCACTCGCTCGTGTGATGTCATGCACTTGCTGTCTCAGGGACGAAATATCTGAATTCTGAATCCAAAAGTGAATATGTTAGGGTTTTTTTCCTTTAAATTAAGGTTCTCTGCCCGCGATATCTGGGAGTGTTCACTCGCTCTTGTGATGTCATGCACTTGCTGTCTCAGGGACGAAATATCTGAATTCTGAAACCAAAAGTGAATATGATAGGTTTTTTTTCCTTTAAATTAAGGTTCTCTGCCCGTGATATCTGGGAGTGTTCACTCGCTCTTGTGATGTCATGCACTTGCTGTCTCAGGGACAAAATATCTGAATTCTGAAACCAAAAGTGAATATGATGGGGTTTTTTCCTTTAAATTAAGGTTCTCGGCCCGCGATATCTGAGAGTGTTCCCTCGCTCGTGTGATGTCATGCACTTGCTGTCTCAGGGACGAAATATCTGAATTCTGAATCCAAAAGTGAATATGTTAGGGTTTTTTCCCCTTTAAATTAAGGTTCTCTGCCCGCGATATCTGGGATTATTATATGAATGAACTATATCCATCTTTCTGATTGGCCCACTTGGTCACATGACAGCATCGACGTCAAGCAATGTCAACCTGTGTGAAGTGCGAGAGGTTGATATAACAATCCAAGCACCTCCCGTGGCTAAAAATAGATTTGAGAATTACGTCTCGAACTCCGCACATCACATGTCACGTTTATAATCAAGCAATAGGCATCGCTTCGTGACTGTGCTGAATTAGAGTTATGTCCCTTATAATTTTAGCCATATTAGAGTGATGTCCCTTATTTGCACAGATGAAAAGTGATTCAAGGACAGTTTTTCATATAATAAAACAATTATAGACTTCAGATTCGGTTGATCCAATGATTTGTCGACCTTGGACACGTGATATTCACCTCGGCGTTGCCTCGGTGAATATCACGTGTCCAAGGTCGACAAATCATTGGATCAACCTCATTCGAAGTCAATAATTGTTTAGTGTTCACTCGCTCGTGTAATGTCATGGACTTGCTGTCTTAGAGACAAAATGTCTGAATTCTGAAACCAAAAGTGAATGTGATGTTTTTATTAATTTTATAAAGCTAAGGTTCTCCTATGAGATATCTGGCAGTGTTCACTTGTTTGTGTTATGCCATGGACTTGCTGTCTCAGGGACAAAATATCTGAATTCTTAAACCAAAAGTGAATATGATGGGTTTTTTTTCCTTTAAATTAAGGTTCTCTGCCCGCGATATCTGGGAGTGTTCACTCGCTCATGTGATGTCATGGACTTGCTGTCTCAGGGACGAAATATCTGAATTCTGAAACCAAAAGTGACTGATGTTTTTATCAATTTTATTAAGCTAAGGTTCTCCTATGAGATATCTGGCAGTGTTCACTCACTCGTGTGATGTTATGGACTTTCTGTCTTAGGGACAAATATCTGAATTTTTTAAGAAGTGAAAGTGTCTGGGTTTTTTTTTTAGAAAAGGTTTTCCTAAAGAAAAAAAAAATTATTTTTGGTGAAGATGGTTGTGATTCTTTAGTTTATTTTGAGTCATAGCTTGATCAATTTTGTTTGTACATAAATAGTGACTTGTTTAATATATCTCAATGAACAAACTCTTATAAAAGCATGGAAATCCTTAAAAGTATTATTATCAGCTTGAGATATATTGTGGTTAGCTGTATTTCCAGATCATTTCACCGCTCTAATACACGTAGTGAAAAACTTAAAGGGCGGTACCTGCCAAAATCAATGAAATACAAGTTGATAACTACATAAAGAGGTTTAAATTTTACATTTTGGGGAGGGGAGAACAACAGAGAAACATTAAACTCCCTTGATGCAGTTATCCTCTTGTATTTCATAAGTTTTTAGTTTTTACTCTCTCCAATATTTAACTGCAATAGTTGTATCTGCTAGTATCTTTAAGTGGATTCCTATGTCATACAAAAATAAACCCTCCTAATAGCTCCATCCCCTAGCCCAGTCGTGTGGATAAGCAATCCTCTTCTTTGTTTTCACACAAAGTCAAAAAAACACCATTTGCCTTGCATTGATTTACACAAATTTCAATAAAAAAAGCAACCTCAAAATAAAACAAACAAGTAAATATTTTTCTAAAATATATTGAATTGCATGAACAACTCAAAAACACCAATTTTTAAGATAAGCTGCATTTGCTACAATAAATCAAAACAACAAACACCTTAAACGAAAGTTCTCTTCAAATAAAGGGTGTGCATCAAGGTATTGAGGCTATTATATGAGTGTGCATGGCATACTATGTTTAAGACACGAGTGCCTATCAGTGTTTGCTGAGTGAGAGAGTAGTATAGTGATATTCAGGCACAGGTGTTTTAAACATTGTTTATCATGGGCATGAAGTTAATATTCTGTTTATAACCATAATCGCGAAATTAAAGAAGACACTAAAAATGTACTTCTCAGTAAAGGTGGACCAGCCTCTACTGGCCCTGAAAGAACGCAACGTCATAGGCAAAGTATTGTTCCTAACATGACTTCTCAATGAAAAGTGGTATGTTTCCTGAGGAGCAATAACAATCCTTATTTCAAGGTTCAGGAAAATGAGAGAACTTTCCAGGACCACACACAAAATGGTGGTCATGTAATCTTTCAAGAAACTTTTCCGTATCTAAAGGAGGATTTAAATGACTTTACAATTTTCTAATTGGTCTATAATCTACTTAATAACCTGAGATATTGAGTATGTATACAAGAGTTTGAAAATGGTCTAAGTGTCATGGTGACATTGAAAATAAGGATACGGTCACCTAAAGTGACTGGTGTCTGAATAATCCCTAAGTGTAGGCTGTGGCAAAAATAGACAACATTGAGAGAAAGATTTCATGACATATCGCATTAACAAGAGTTTCAAAAGTGGGCAAAGTGCTGTGATGACCTTGAAAATAAGATCACGGTTCCAATAAACAACTGATGCCTGCGTACTTCCTGCGTATAAAAATGGCATTAACTACAATCTGGATGGTCAAACGGACAGACACCTCAGAATACATAGTCCCCATATACTCGTTGACATGGCTGACAAAAATGTCAAAATTGCAAATTCAGTTTCAGTCCGGCATGAACAATCAAACACAGACACAATTTGAAGAGAGACAAATCTACTCCAATACAATAACAAAATATGACAAAAGTAGGGCTTGCAATAGAGTCTTTTTCAAAACAATTGAAATTCGTTACTTCTCATCAAAAGTCAAACCCTCTGTGTATGAGGTCAGGGAAAGTCCTCCCGTAGGTCTGGATCCTAAAAAAAACCTCCACAGTTCAGTTTGATGACTGTACCGTTCAATTGTCTTAGGGGAGGATGTGTGAAAAGTCAAAGAAGACGTTGATTTAGATGTTTATTCTTCATAAACAGTCAATCCCTCTGGGTACGGAGAAAGGAAGAGTGCCCCCACAGGTTTGCACCCTCCCGCAAACCCTCCACAGTTCAGTTTGATGACTGTCCCGTTCAACTCTCTTAGGGGAGGATGCATGAAAGGCTGCCATCCAACCGTGTCCCATTTCTGATCCTCACTGATTCTCCAACCTGTTCCTTGCAGATCAATAGTAAACCAGCCTTTCACTCCACAAAAAGGAGAGCCACGATAATGGTCTTTGTAACAATCCCTGGCTTGTCCATATTCAAACCAATCCTGAAGCTTTGTGAAGTTAGCAAACGTAATGTCTTTCGTGAAAACCCCAAGAGATGTGGCATTATGGATGTTCACTTTGATTTTGCTGAACCAAATTTCTGCCCCCTTTCCAGAACAAGACCATGATAAAGCTTTCTCGTCTATGCAATTTTGAGTCATTATATCAGGATATATGCCATAGTTGAGATTTCTTAAACTCAGGAACTCTTCAGGATCTTCCGACGCCATGTTATGACAATAAATCCTTGACAAATGCATATTTGCTGTGACCAATAGCCAATATTCCCCATCTTCATTATTAGACTGCATCTGTTTCACCATGCTGCAGGAGGTCAAGGCCACACAGACACCATGTGACCATGTGCCATTGTTGTGACAGACAACTTCCTTTTCAAGAAGATAACCTTGGTTACAGATAATGTCCAGCTTGGTTCCAAATGGATTTACCAGTAATTCTTGAGGGGATTTCAGAGAGCCATTCTCAATCACTGGACCACCAAGACAATATTCAGCTACACAGTTGTACAAGACTTGATCCACAGGGTCACAAAATGAATTCAGGGGACAGGTGTGGTCTGCACAAGCTTCTGCAAGTCTTGAAGGCCAAGTGGAGATGTCAGAGAAGATGAATTTACTGTCTGCCCTGAAATACGTCTCATTGGTTGGTGAGTCAGTGTTGAGTTGGCACTCTCCTCTCTTTGTGTCAAAGTTGAAGGATTTACATCTCTTCCTCAACAGACAAAATCTCGAGCACTCCATGATTCCAACAGATGAGTGATTCAGCATCTGGAACCCTGGCAACATCTTCCCGTGCTCTACATTGGTAAGCAGCTGTGGTCTGGTACACATTTTGGACTCCCCTCTCTCATACAGACCAAAGAGGATGACAAGCAAAACCACAGATATTCTTACTTCCATGGTCTATCTTGATCTAGTTTCTGTTTGTTTGTCAACTGACGACGTTTTGGAAACAGCAGATAAATTCAATAAATTAGATTCATTAGTTATCTCCACCAATAATCAAGATTATGACTTCGATATTTTTAATTGGCATGCCTCAATAAACCCATTCAGATCAATTGCTGTGGACTGATTTAGAGTTGCAGTAGAGTCAGAATATTTAATAAACGGTAAAATCATGTGAACTATCTTGTATGCAAGATATTTATGTACTTAATGGGCTTTGGCAAACAATCTTCAGTTGAATGAATTCCCATGGACCAAATAGCTATGAATTAGTAATGATTTTAAGGATTGATCAATATGATAAATGCACTCATTATAGAGTTACATACCTAATCTTATTCATGCATTACCTCATTAAAACTTGGTGACTCCACTATATTTTGTACCAATTAGTACATTTTTCTCCCTTTCTTTAGAAAATAATCTCTTTTACCGATCCAAGGGAATGTTTTGAAACATTGAGGCTGACAATTTATAAAACATTTGTACGAATTAATATTCTTTTCCTCTTTTCTTTGGAAAAGAATCTTTTTTTACCGATCCAAGGGAATGCTTTGAGGCATTGAGGCTGACAGACTGAGTCTGTACAACATTTGTACCAATTAAAGGGATTCTTTTACTACTTTAGTACTTATCCAAAACTATTTTATTGATTTGTTAAAGGGACAGTTTTTTACTTGTGAGAAGAGAATTTCAAGGGCGTCATTCAAGATTATGCACAAAATGTCATATACATGATTAGTACATACCCCAATTGAAAAAGTTACTCAGGGTAACATTCTTGTTAACTTAACAACAAAAAAGGTAAAGCACATACTCGGTAAAAAGCAAAAAACAATGAGAATCTGCATTCATCAGCGCCACAAGTGTGAAAAGCCTTGTTACCTGTTTACAAAGCATCTGTTAGTCTGACCATTACTCACTGTAAATGTGCGGTTATTCTATCAAAACATACTTTTTATTTTCACATGAAAATATTTAGTGTCTTTGTGATATATGACGAGATCAGAGACCAGGAGGCAATAGGCCTGTCCCTTAAGATAATCAATCCCTTCTTAAACATCCACTAACCTAGACCTTATCACTTCTCGATTATCGTTCAAAGATTTTGAAAGTTCTGTAGCGAAAGCTTCGGACTTTCACCATTTGTGTTTATGAGCATGCTCAGTCGTAGTGGCCCAGCTTACCTTTATTGGTTCACTTGCCGAATCGTAAAGTCTTGGCCCTATAGAATGTAAATGATACATATGTAAATGACATATCACTAATAGTTAAGAAACAAAATGCTACATAAAGCATCTTGCTACACACCTTGTTACTGAGCTCTTCGGTAGCGGAGTCCAGTTTCTGCTTGAGTGTGAGGATCTCCTGGTCAAACTTCTGCTGCATGCTGCTGACCACCGCCTCGTGCTGACCGCGAGCCCGGGAGAGACTGTCGGACTGCTGCAGACTGGACAGCTCGTGACTCAGGTTCTCTATAGTGCTCTCCGCAGTCTGCAGTTTCTTCAACAACTGTGTGTAAACAGGAATTGTATTGACTAGAGAAATATTTTCATCAAACTAAGCCTAGTGGAAGTTGACTCGCCTTGCCAAAAACACCGATAGGATTATATATAAGACCTAAATATTGTTGTGGTTGTTTTAGTGTTATGACTTCTGTAGACCTAACCGTTAAAGGTAGAAATACATGTGAATAATGAAAATGATCAGCTTTGAATTTCCAACACTGTTATATATGATGAATAAATATTATAGACTTCAGAAAAAGTTAGAGCCAAATAATTTTCAAAAATCTTTTTTTTACCCAAATAATGAAAAATATGTGAGGCCTCACGATCAATATGTTATTAAACAGGCATAAACTACAATCATGCCAAATTTCATGCTTGCATCACGATGTGCACAATTCAGCTAAAAAATTGCACTTATCCACTGGGCTATTAGAATTTACAGATAACAAGACAAGATTGATCATAATAACAGTAACAGCTATTCATGAAACCTAAAGGGCACTTTTTAGAATAGAATAAATAAAAGTAGAACAAAGCTCTTATCAGACCTTGCCGTCAACAAACCATAAAACTTCCCCTACAAGACATAACCAGAGATGCCAACCCTATTTTGACCCAAAGTGTAATATTGTTTGAAATGGAGGTCAAAAAGTGTAATTTTGACTTCAAAAATCGTAATATTTGTTAATTGAAGAAATCTTAAAAACTATTTAGTAAAAAGATATTAACTTACAGTCAAAATGTCCGCCATGTGCGACTTTGAAATCACAATTAAAAATAAAAAGTTCAAAAACTTAAGTATCACCACATCTAGATTGCTTTGGGCACGACCATTCACTAGAATAATCCTTTCTGTCATGTTGTACAGCTTGCTGGCGCTTTTTCGCTTCCACTTTGAGAAATTGTTTTCGAAGTTTTTACCGGTCTTTTTGACATCGCAATTTTTTCACCGATTACCACTGTGACTCCGCTATCAAACAAACATTTCAGACGTAAATACACGTGGCCATTCATTATGAAGCTCCTAACATCGAAATTGTTTGATCTTTTGACATAAAATAGTCTAATTCCTGACAGTTTACTGGGAATGAGAGCGATGCTACGAGTTTAACGAATGCTACCGGTGTAATGGCATATCTGAACCTCTGTACCGGTGCCTCTTGGTACACTTCCCTGTGAAATTTCATCCACTTTACCGATTTACATAAATTAGCAAAAAAACGTAATTTTCAGTTGAGTAAGTGTAATAGCGTAATTTAATGGAGAAATCGTAGTAATTACGCCAAAAGCGTAAGGGTTGGCATCTCTGCATAACTTGTACAAGTCTCTAAAACATGACATCTCCCATGACTAACAGATGTTTTCAAACTGTCAATTTTATGCCTTGCTGCAGACCCTTGGATTTTCTGTGCTTGCTCTCTAGCTTACTATGAGAGAAAGCAATAGTCATATTAGAGAGTAACTGGAGGTTACTAACAATTTCTTGTAGGGGCCCTGATATCAACACAGAAAATTTAAACTTCTGCAGCAAGGCATAAAACTGACAGTTTGGAAATTGGTGTTCGTCTATGCGTAGGGTGATGAAAACATGCTAATTACATCCTTGCTGTGTCCTTGTCAAGAACTGTTCTGATTATCAAATTATCTGGATAAATCTTCTAGACATTGCTACTGATCATTGATGAGGTGTTGCCTTCAAAGCATGAAACCATTCTTCATGACCTAAATTAACCCGGAACATCCTTGTCGTCGTCATCGTAGTCATCGTCGTCATCATCATCATCCAGCAACAATCAATTGTTTACCAGGAATTATGGCCTTAGTCGGCCAGTGATTCATACTACACAAGTTCTGCAATGTTGGGAAAGTTAACTCCAAAATACAAATGCATCATTCTTGCCAGTATCATCCTGATGCAATCAATTTATTACCAGGGAATATGGATTTAGTCAGCCAGTGATTCATGTAGCACAGATTATGCATAACTGCCAAAACACAAATATCATCATCATCAAGCAAAGCGTTGAGTGACTGAGTGAGTATTGCTTATCACGGTTCGGCCAATATTCCAGCCATTAGCGACATGCACTCACCTCCTCTCTGGTAGAGTTAAGATTCTCAACCTGGGCCTCCACAGCCTGGAGTTTCCCCAGGAGCTGAGCATTATCATCTTTGGTTTCCTGCAGGATGTTCTGACACTGCTTGTAGCTCGACACGGCTCCTTCCTTCTCTCCTGCAATGGCAGATTAACAGGTTCAGTGATCAATCTACAGATATGACCCTCTGAGTCAAGGGACCCAAAAAGTCTTGTGAGTCCAAGCTGATTTAAATAAATCCTTTAATAAGTAAGCACATAATATCAAAATATCGCAGGTAAATTTATCCCTTCAGTCCTAACCTCAATATTATCCGTTTCAATCCTATACTGAGTCAGTCTAGAAAGGACTAGTAGAGAGTCGCGTCAGCCCACGTGTCGAATTGACAAATCAGAGCTCATCTTACCAAAACACGATAGTCTGCCTTCGCATGTATAACATTGGAGGGTCATTGGTCGCAGAAAGGTCAGCTAACGCGACCCTCTACTAGGATTTCTAGACTCAGTATAGGAGTGAAATAGTTAATATTGAGGCAAGGTGTACTTAGACTGGTCAGATTAACAATTTTAGTTTATATAAATACTGGTTTCACTGGAAACAGTGAATGAAATAAGGGCCATCGCTAGTTGGTTACTTTTGGTTCAAGCTGGTAAGATTCTGACAATTTTTCTCAATTTTGCCATTAAAATCTACAAGATACTACCTCTAGCAGTTACCTTTAAGGTTTGTTTCAAACACTGCTGGAAATGTTCAATATCATCAAGATAGAGATACTCGTTACTTAATACAAAGTAGTATCTCCTCTATTAAAGGGACATAAAATCAGTTAACAGTGTATGAAACAAGCTTGAAAAGTAGCCGGCCAAACAGTGGTAATTTGGGGTAAAATCTAAAACAAAACTCATAAAGTTACAAGCCAAGATAAAACTAACCAGGTACCAGGCCGGCAACCACGCCTTAGTTCATACACTGCAGTAATACACAATGATAGGGCAAAACAAATCCACTCTTGATACAACGATTTTTATTAAAATATTTCTTGTATGCCCATCAAAGTGATGATTTTTTAATCTCCCTCCATTAAGGCAACTTCAGTAGCTCAGGACCAACATCATGTGCTATGTACTAATGCACAGTGCCAATGCACAAAACAAATCTCCAATATGTACATGTACTGAGGACAATAAAGTGTTATTATTAGGTCTTCAAGACAAAGTCTGGAAGACCTATTGTTTTTATCCGATTTCTTCAAGTTCTTATTATTATTATTTGTACAATTTTGTGAACGAGCTACAGCCCAAACGGCTGCTCCAAATTCACCCAAACTTGGCATGCTGATAGCTCTTAGTGAGGAATAGACATAATAAGCTTTTGGGCAAAATCCTCTCTTACATTAAAGGTCCAGTTCGAATCCAAAATCAAAAATTTAACATTGATTTTTTTTTTCAAAATGCACTTAGAGACTTGAATTTTTTTTTTAAAAGATGCGCAATGAAAAATAATGAAAAAAAGTAAATCATGACAAATTTGTAGGTCACGTGGTTTGGCCGCCATCTTGATTTAAAACACTTTTCAAGGACTTTTTAACAACTGTCTGACCCCATGCGCTTTTGAGGAATCACCACTCGGCAACTACTGATACTAGAAAGTTGAAACTTACACATAATGTAGCTAATACATTAGCCTATAACAAGTTTAGGTTAAAATTTAAAAATTCGAAATAGTTTTTTTTATAAAAGTCTTCAAAGTTAGCACATTTTGCAATATTCAAGGGCAGATAACTAAAAAACCAGACCATAGAATTTGATGATTTTTGCATGAGAGTTAGACATTTGCAACGTCTTCAAGTTTAAAGAATAAAATCGCTCGCGAACAGTCACTTCCGGTCACGAGGAAGGGTCAAAGTTTGCATTTTGGAAAACGGGTGTTTTGGTGGGTATGTTTGAATACTCATTGCTAAGCAACGACACATGATAATTGATTGTTCTATATATAGAAAGCCAAAAGAACATACCATCTTGGATAAATCTCATTAAAATTAAATTTAACAGTAACATTGAAATTTCGGAGCATTTAAATGTGGTCAATCATACTTTCGTTTTGAATGATTATGAGACATTTATGATTGAAAAACTGTAGTACATTGGCAATAAAACACTAGGCAATGTTTTATCTATCATCAGGCAGCAACAACACTTTATAACCTGAGATGATTCATCTTTGCAGCCATGTTTAATTTTCTGTAAAGGCTTAAACGTTGAATATCAAGTGAAATATTCTAATTTGATAATGTATTAGTTACTGTTTACCTCGTAGACAAAAAGCGATGTGAAGGTCAAACAGTGTGTGAAGGTCAAACAGGAATCTTGAAGACCTAAGTTCTGCCGCGGCAGTCCTAGTTATTATTACAAGTTCTTGTGACAATGTCCCTAGCTGCAATCAATAAATGAGCTGAAATGATTGACCTTGAAAACAAGATATCAAGAACAGGACAAGACGAAGCTGTATACTTTGTCCCTGTTTTGCAGGGAAAGGAGACGATGGGCAAAGGGTGTCTACAAGTGGAAGATCTGAATACAACAATAATACCTTGTGCTATTGATAGTTGATGTTTCAGTAAGCGCCTCTCTCTGGCAGTTTCTTGTTTAGTGGTCTCCAGTTCACTGCTCAACTCCTCCAGTTGTCTGCCCCTAGCTTTGTACAGGATCTGGAGTTGGGCCAGTTGTCTTCCTTCCTCTCCACTCTCTGACACTGGAGGTATGAAGATAGCGTTATCAATTGAATTACAAACAGAGAAAAGTACAACAAAAGTATGAAATGGATATAAAATTGTTCAAACTCATTCTGTTCGTTCAATTTGATTTTAATAAGAACATGAACTACATGAAACAAGAGTCATCAGAAGATGACATATCCCACCGGTTCCACATGATCGTAAGATGTAAACCTTTGAAAGATAATTGTAAATTTTTCAAGCAAGGTTCATAATAGTATAAGCTAATATATATGAAACGAAACCTTTCATGAACAGAGTCCAAATAAGAGCCGTTTCCATGGAAAAAATAAAAAATAAATTTTCAGAAATGTGAAAATATCAATAGGCACCACTTCAGTAGCATCTTCCTACGCAGAGCCTAAAAGGCCAGTTTCCAAACTGTCATTTTATGCCTTGCTGCATAGCCTTGAGTTTTCTGTGCTTGCTCTCTACTCTGTAGGGGCACTATAGCAGCACAGAAAAGTAAAGTCTCTGCAGCAAGGCATAAAATGACAGTTTGGAACTGGCCTTTTAGGCTCTGCGTAGGAAGATGCTTCAGTAGGTTGGCAATACACATGTAAAGTTTAAGAAAGATATGTGGACTGGTTTTATATATATGAAACGAAACCTTTCATGAACAGAGTCCAAATAAGAACCGTTTCCTTCCAATAATAAAAAAATAAAAAATTTCAGAAATGTGAAAATATCAAAAGGCACCACTTCAGTAGGTGGGCAATACACATGTTAGGTTTCAGAAAGATATGTGGACCAGTTTTTTAGTTCTGCTCCGGAAACAAAATGATTACGGACGGAAGGAATAAAAAGGTTTCAGTAAAGTATTTTTCATAAATATATTAATAGGACACCATCATCTAAATCTTTTTATCTCATATCTCAGCAGTGTCATAGTTAATGTGTAGTGACTAATTAACCTCGATGTGAATTTATTTACCCTGCTGTAAAAACTCAGCTTGTGAGTCAACTGTTTCCTGATTGGTCTGTTCCATCTTGTGAGCTCTCTGATTGGTTGAATTCACTTGCTGGTCTAAATGTGTTCCCTTGTATTGGACCCGATATGCTTCAGGAAAGTCTTGTTTCCTTGGCGACGAGGGACCCGGAAGAGGGTTGTCCATTTGATGCCTATGAGTATGTCTGACAATTCCGCCAGGTGGCAAAGAACTTGGACAAGAGTCTTCAAAAGGCACCTCAGGTTGGTGGGTCTCTGCATTGAGTGAAAAAGGTCCTTGTTCAGAATTCATCCCATACACATTTCCAGGAAGAGTTTGTCCATTTGGAAAACTGATGTGAATCTCGCTTCCGAGATTCCTGTGAGTATTTGCAAAGGTGTTCTGACCAGCTTGCAAATTATCTGAATTACCTGCCCCTGGTATCTCATCTTGCCTGTAAAGGTCTCTATAGTGTTGAGCATAATTCTGACTCCAATACTGATGTCCATGTTCGTTTTTGAAGTTATCGTTTCCACCCTCAGTTTGACCCCTTTCTGTACCCACAATCACTCTGTTGTTCATTGGATCAGGATGAGGGGTCGGTTCATCGAAGTGGGACACTGCATACTGAATCTCGGGGACTGGTTCTTCCTGCGACTGCACATGCTCAGTGACCTCAAATTGACCTCTCTGAAGGTCAAGGTTCTCTATACTTCCGCCCCATTGTAAATAAACTTGATTTTTCAAGTTTGTTGCCGGTTGGTTGTAGTTGCCAGCAAACTGATCAGCATGGTATTCCTGTGTGGGTTTAGCTGCTATGTTGTATGTGCCACCAAAATTTGGTTCATCACGCTCAGGTTGGTTGTATTCATCCTGGCTGAACCTTGGGTCATGTGATGGCATCTGAGGCCTGCTATTGGCTGGAGGAGCTTCGTATCCATGGTGACCCCATTCTGGGTTGCCTGCTCTCAATGCTCGAGATATTCCACTAGCTCTCTTTCGTCTTGGAGTTCTTCCGCTAAAACAAAAGAAAGTTTATTTCAAGAAAAAGCAGAAATAACAGAATAATTCTATTGGTTATATAAGCATTGTGTTATTTCATGAGAAGTCACAAATTTGGACAAAATCCATATGATGTTGACAGTTCCTTAAAGTTATAATTCATTACATTAAAAATCATTTTGAATACTTTGAGTGATGTGATGATCTCAATGAAAATAAATGGAAGGTAAATTCATCAAAGTTATCTTTATAACTTGTGCCCCTTATGGAGTATTAAAATTTTGTCACAAGACAATATGTTCCCAAATTCTACCATCATTTCCAATTTTAAAATATCACAAAGGAATAAGAAATGTAAACTGTACCTTTCAGAGGGGTCCAGACTGCCACTGACGTTGACAGAGTCGTCAGACGTCACAGACAAAATGTCATCATCTAGCAGATCATCAAAGCCATTAGAGAGCAGTTGACGCAACTGAAATGATGAAAATAATATATTTCAAAATATTTTATCAATTCACAGCAAACACTATCATCAGTGAAACATAATAACAATCTCCCCAAATATATGTAGATCTTGTACCAATACAAAGTTGCCCCCGGCAAAATTGAAAAGCTTGGTGTAACTGTTAAAAACACTAAGGATGTGTGCCGTATATCAGATATTGCAATATAGAAACAAAATGATACATATACAATACACATTCCGGTAAATATCCAATAAATCAGACATGTTTTTAAAAAATTCATTCCAAATACGGTATGCAGAAAAACACAGCCAAAAAAACGATTCTACAGTAAATAAATCGTAATCTCATGTTGTGAAAATACCACAAATATGAAAAATTATTTGTAAAATTGTATTTATTAAAATGAACTCTTATCAATTGTTTGCTAATATTCTATGCCTGTAACTCAAAACATGAAAAAAATGAATACTAAAACGATGTGATAGCCACTCATTGAAAAAATCTCTTTTTCCAAACGGGCAGACAGCTGAGGAATGATTGTTGTTTTAACGATTCCCATCCTTAGAATTTAGAAAAAACACATATGTGGCTCTGCTTTAAAACATCCCTTCAGGGTATTCCATGCTCATATCTATCGACAAACGATAAGACAAAACAAAAAGTTTTATGGATGATCAACTTCTTTATGGATGAAAAAACGACATTAGGTATAGATCGGATAGATCCTCAAACTATTTTTAAACATTTTCTCCAATTACACTCATTTGCTTGAAAACGGTTTAAGATCTATACCGAAATGTTGCTTCTTTCTACAATAAAGAAGTTGATCATCCATAAAATTCCTTGTCTTCTTGATATTTCAAACTTCTAAAATGCCTCACAAACAACTTCGCATAATTGCAAAATCCAAAATGGCGGGCCAATCATATCCATATGATATCCAATAGAACAGTCTCTTTAGTGTTACCAGCCTATATTGAAAAAACAAGTCAGTGACCAAAAGTCTGTTTGCACTGATGTAATTGTATAGACTTACATGTTAATTTGTAAGTGCAAGAATAATTTCATGAATTAACCGTTTTGTTGAAATCTGCCAGCATGTTGGAATTCATCAGGGCTACAATGTCATAATTTCATTCAATTTCTTGATTATTAAGAGATAAACATGTTATTTGACAACACATAAGAAACGTTAAACTTGGCTGTCAATGTGAAAATGAAATCAAAAGTTGTACATGTGATGACTAAATTTGTGTCATTTAATAACTAATAAACGTAGAGATTAATCGTAATTTCATGAATGAAGGCGAGATGATTTCCAAGCCATATACAAAATATCATAACAAATGGAATTTTATCTGATTCATGAGAATTAGTCTTGTAATTGCTATATCTTATATAATTTTATGAAAAATTATGTTGGTGCATCATTCTTTTGGCCGCTAACTGTAGACAAGCACACAAACCTGTAGCAATGCCTTCTGAACGTTCACAAGCTCTTCTAATAGATACACAGCAGTCAACTCAACACACATTCTCCTCACTAAATGTCAGGACTTGCTGCAGAATCACCTTAATGTCATTCAAGGTAGTAAGAGGCTTATTTCATTTATTACAGTATCCTAACGCCAGGCTCATCAGTATGTTTGAGAACACCAATTTAAGAAAATGGCTTATCTTCATATGTCTCAAACATATTTCCATTTAAACATTCGCAACTATTTGGCAGTTGACAAAATCAAAGTGTCACATTGAAACTTCACAACGTTTATAGATCCCCTTAGAAAATCCATTCACTAAGTAACAGAAAACCTCCAGGAATGACTGATTGAATGTTCACCATTCAAACAAAGTAAAAATCCTTGACAAACCCATGTTTTTGCAATTATAACTTCAAAACCAATTTAAACATCCACACTTGCAAAAATTCACAAATATCTAACCACTTAAAGAAAAACTCTTCAAATGCACCATCAAAATGTTTATCCACTACACACACCCATGCTGACCAATGGTATTGACCGTTTGACCACTTCAATTTAAACCACTGGCCAATGCAATATACAAGCCTCCAGAGTTGGTAGAACAGTGGATAAGTAAATACAGACACAAGATAAACTGACTGTGTGTAAATTTGGGAAATCTAATTAACGACATTCCTTTAAGTCTTAACACTTAATCTGCTAAACTAATTGTAACCCTTCTTTAGTGCTATATTTCAATTAAAAGAAATTTCTATGGAAAACAAGGCAGATATTTGATTGAATGACTTGATCTTTTATATCCCCATATTCAATGACATTGACGCAAACATAAAGTTGCTAGATTTTTATTCAAAGTCATTATTTGCATGTATTTGTAATTTTGAATATGTGAGGTGTCCTAAATAAAATATCATCATAATTGGTGTTATGGCACATTAATTAAATACAAACCAAATCTTTTAAAAGATTATGGACAGTTATACAATGATACTTCTACTATCAAGCATTTGACTTAGTAATAACTAACTCTCTGTACTCCTTAAGGTAAGTTAAGCAATGTCTTTGAACTGTCACTCATCAAATACTTGATCAATAATCAATACTGTGGTGGCACATTGTCCTGTACATAGCTCAGTTGAACTATCAGTGAAGTTCAGCAACATCGGGTGGGGCTCGCCAGATGGGTGGGTGACCCCAAGGCTGAATGAACTGAGAGTTTGAAGGGTTATTCCCTGCCCCACACAGAGACATGAGTCGAAGACTTGTAGAGTTACATTGGGCGAGTGACTTTATTCAAAATGAGCCTCTGTTCACCCAGCGGTGCAAATTGGTACCTCGTAAAGGTTGTGTTGGAGGTACCCTTGAGCGACTATATGTCAGCACGGGTTAGACCAGGGTAATGGAGCATAGAGGGCTTTGAGTCAAATAGTGAAGATTTGGGGCTATATAAAAGGTATCCATTATTATTATTGACACAATGAAAGGTTCTACCAAAAATTTCAAGTCAGCAAATAACTGAATGCAAGCACTTCTCGACCACAAATATGCATTCCTCATTAATGTTTAATCAATCTCATTAAGTGGCATGATTGATAAGAATATTTGAATAAAGAAGTTGACCATCCATCACACATTTCATACATATTTATATACAGTAGAACTCGGATATAGCGAACTCCAAGGGACCAAAGAATTTAGTTCGCTATATCCGGTGTTCGCTATAAGCATATAACATTTTATGATATTATATAGGGACGGGACTTGAAAATGTGTTCGCTATATCCGAGTGTTCGCTATATCCGTGTTCGCTATATCCGTGTTCTACTGTATATATAAAATTATTTCATGAAAAATGTTTGCAGAACAAAAATAAATTTATAAAAAAATTAACATGTTTTGATTTACTAGATTAGCGTTTCTGTAACTCGTCAAAAGCAGAACAGCTCAGAAACTGAGGGCAATGCCTTCCCTTGTTCTGCCTCCTATAGCAGGGCTGCTAATATATTTACAGTATGGAGGCCTTGTGACCTGATAGTGTTTATACACAGACATTAGAAAGATAATATGATTGCATCTAAGATTATCTTTGTGTAAAGAAGGACAAATCATCTTGGTTTGTTTACTGAGAGGAAACAAAATAAGTTTTTGTACATAAAACCTTTTGTTTAAAGAGGTTCTGGTTGAAAGGCACCCTATTATATAGTCACGGTGTTGTTTCAAATAAAGAGAAGCTAGATGAAATATCACAATACAGATACATGTTACACATCGCAATACTTTAGGTCCCAGTATATGCAACATTATTGCAGAGAGATTTCATTTCACAGTTCAATATTTCTAATGATCTTATTTGAGGAAGCAACAGTTAAACTATAAAATCTCATATTACATTTCTAATTGTATCGCAAGGTACCTGTAATGTGACATCCCTAGAAAGGAGTACCTACCTTCTTTAACCAGTCATTGCTCTAAAAAAGCCAAAGCTCCATAACCAACAGTCCATTTTTTCACAGTTTGTAATCCAGAGGTAAATACTATGATCCTAGCCACAAGGAAACTCTTCACCCAGCAACTGTCACAATCTCAAGTATTCTGTACTCTTTACCAATCATCCCCAAGCCCCCAACCGCTAGTTTATCTAATCTTATTGAGGAGATATATATCAACGGTGTGACTCTTATTCATCACCCAGCAACTTGGTACATTTGACCAAAACAGGAAAATTTCACCAAAAAATTATGCAAGTGGTATTATATATGTAAATACAAGGAGTTTTTATGGATGATTGACTTCTTTAGTGTAGACATTTGTGACATTTCCGGATACATTCTCATATCATTTTCAAGCATGACACATTATTGTTTTGCATTAATCAGGGAATCTGCAGGAATTTTCTAACCATTATAGAAAGGGTTGCTGTATTTATCATGGGCTCTATAGAGTAGAGTACGACTGGATGAGTTCTGCTGTAGATAACGTTAAGGTCTTTGTTTTCAATACAAAAGGGGTGAAGAAATGTGACACAAATGAGAGATTAGAAAGAGAGGGGCTGGACTTTGGGTTACTTGTGTTAGTCCTCACCAGAAATACATGATAATAATAATAATAACTTCAATTTTTATGCCCTGTCAAAATCGGAAATGACTGTTCGCGATCGATTATATTCTTGATTATTGTAGACCTTGCCAATGTCTAACTCTCATGCAAAAATCATGAAATTCCACGGCTAGGTTTTTGAGCTATGAGCCCTTGAAGTTTGCGATTTTTCGTTTTCGGTCAACTTTGAAAGGTCACAGTGACCTAACTAATAATGCTAGGACTCTGAAATAAGCAAATTGAAAACTACAATGCTTCATCTACATATTGTGTAAACTTCAGCTCTCAGCAAGGATCTTCAGAGGAGAAGATTTTCAAAGGTGGTAGGGGTCCGAAATGGTCAAAAATGCACTAAAAACAAGATGGCTGCCAAGTCACGTGACTTAGAGATTCTTCATGATTGACTTTTTTGTTCTGCAGGTCGATGCGCATCTTCATGTGAAATTTCAAGTCTCTAAGTGCATTTTGAAATAATTTCCCATGTTAAATTTTCGAATTTGTAATGGCTGTAGACCAGAAACGGAAGTAGATAGGTCGGATTTTTTTTCATCTGTATGAATTTCAGGTCAGGGGCTATCAGTGCTGTAAGTTTCATGCAAGTAGCTTAAGTCGTTAATGCGCTAAAGCTTCCACAAAATTGTTTAAATAATAATAATAATATAAAAAAAAAATAATAAACAGTATAATAACAATAGGTCTTTGACTTTCGTCTGAAGACCTAATAAAGAAAATTTTTAAGCTTAACATCCAGTGCAAGCACTGCTCATTGGCTGTACATTATTACCCTGAAGGAATTGTACTTTCAAAGTCACTACATAGCGCTCCGCACGACCGCATAGGTCCGTAGGTCCCGTATTCAGGTACCCAACTGAGTGCAATGTAGATAAAATGCCTTGCCCAAGGGCACAACACACTGTAAAGCCCAGGTTACAAATCTTTGGTGTCTCCACCTGGATTCTAACCAGGGTCTTTGGCGTGACAGGCCAGCACGCTAACCACTACACCACCGCGCTCCATTGATGAAACTGACTTAGGCTGTATCACCTGTTTGGTAAACTCCTGTAGTTTCACTTCATGTTTACTATTGTTTAGGTTCTTAGAGTTTCAACGCAAAGAGGGGGTGAAGATGTGACACAAATGGAAGATGATAAAGAGGGGGCGAGAAGGAAATTTGACCCCACCAAACCATGAAAATACTGACATAGACTGCTGAAGTTCATGTTTAGGTCTTTGAAGTATCAACACAGGAGGTGAAGATGTGACACAAATGGAAGATGATAAAGAGGGCGCGGATTTGGTCTTACCAAAACACAAAAATACTGACATAGACTTAAACTGCTGAAGTTCATAGTACGTCTATGGAGTATAGACACACAGGGGGTGAAGACCTGACACAAATGGAGATGATAAAGAGGTGGCCCGGCCTGGGGGTCTGTTCTCACAGGGAGTGCTACCCAGTTACGGACAAGGGTTCGAGTCTTGTGGCAGACCTTAGTTCCTCTAGTCTGTAGACTAACCTGTCACTCATCAATAACACTTATTTAGCCTAGATACAGTAAGAGGTAGATAGTGTTTAGATAGTGATTTGATAGAGGTAGCTAAAGGCCCAAATTATTCACTCTATGTTGTGAGAAGTCCTGATATATACTTTATTGTTTTTTTTGTTTTTTTATGCCTGTCCTCAGTGACATAAAAAAAGATTTTGGATGAGTCTTACTATTTAAAAATAGAGACATTGGCTCTGTAGCTCATCAGGCTTCATCAATTATGCTGTAGAGTGTGGCCAATGTGATTCTCCCTTTGTCGAGGCCACAGTGTCACCAATCATAAAATTAAGTATATAGGCGACAAGTTTCAGTTTTCTAGGCCTTATACTTCAGGAGATGAAGATGAAAATAGATTTGAAGGAAGTTCCTGTTGCCTTTATTAGGGGCAACAGGGCCACCAAAGCAAGAATTCATAATCCTCACTAGTCAAGGAGTCTGTACACAAAGTTTCAGCTTTCTAGGCCTCATAGTTCTGGAGAAGATGAAAATAGGTTTTTAGGACGTGGTCCCTGTGGCCCTTATTAAGGGTCACAGGGCCACCAAAGCCACAATTCATAATCCCCACTAGCCAAGGAGTATGTACACAAAGTTTCAGCTTTCTAGGCCTTATGGTTCTGGAGAAGAAGATGAAAATAGGTTATTAGGGTGTGGCCCCTGTGGCCCTTATTAGGGGTCACAGGGCCACCAAAGCTACAATTCATAATCCTCACTAGCCAAGGAGTCTGTACACAAAGTTTCAGCTTTCTAGGCCTTATGGTTCTGGAGAAGAAGTCGAAATTCCACAAAGTTTACGGACGGACGGACGGACGCCGGACACCATGCCATGCCATAAGCTCATCGGGCCTTACAGGCCAGATGAGCTAAAAATCTGAGAACTGACTCGGAGACCCAAATAATCCATAACCTTAAGAAGACAGCCAGGGTTTTACACAGTCAATCAAAAATAACCAGTGGACCCAGAGTATATATATTTGGCACTTTATTTCCTTTTTTAAGGAGTCCTCCAAAAGTATATGTGCTGTTTCACACTTGATAAAAAGTTAATTGATATTCCATAAACCGGATCCTTCAATTACTCTTAGGCCAAGATTATCTATATTATATGGTTAATAGCTGATGCTTTTGATGACATCTTGTCATGAAAATCTTGTTCTAACTCAAATATGGTTTTAATTAAAAGTTTATCAGAATAATCCTGCGCAATGGGGGCCCATTTGAAAATTTTTTTGGGGTCCTCTAGGCATTTCTCTGTGGACCAATAAATTGAGTCCCATAAAACCTAGTTGTTCCTAGGTGTTCAGCACAAGGGGGTCCCTTTGGCATATTGAGAGCACATGGGACCCTTTGCAATGGTAAAAATTCTACCTCTCTATATTTCAAGGGACACCAAGAAAAAAGGGTGGGCAAATGTCCCCAGGACCCCATCTATGAACAACACTGAACCCTGCATTTTGTTTTTATGTTTTACAAAATATTTCATATGTATGTTAAAATCTATCAATTATTAATGAATTTGCAATAAGTGGCCAAATGAAGACATTACGATCAAATAGTTGAGACATTACCGACCTCTCTCTCCTGCTGTTCCTCCTCCTTCCTGTACTCCGCCTCCTCCTGGTTCTGTAGCGCCGCCCCGTCGAAGTTCAGACTCGTCCCAGGGTTCATCATGCTCAGGTTGCTCATCCTTCACACCTCGAAATTGTCGAAACTTGGAGAAGGAGAAGTGTTGGACTTCATACAGCTTGAGAATTTTCTCTTTTGGATTTCTAGATCTGAGGAACTAATGCTGTTCAGTCTCAGATTGTCAAAATTATGTCAACTTGAAGACATCAAGATTGTTTTGTTCTTTGCACAGCTTCAGGATTTCACTTTGAACTCAATTACAAGAACTACTGATGTTCAGATTTAACTTATCCATCCTTGTAGTTTGTTTAGAATCTAAGATATCTTTCAGATGTTGAAGATCTTAAAATTAGTGTTTGGCTCATGTTTCGTGTGATGAACAGTCTACGATTTGCTGAATTTGCTGAATTCTCTTACTTTGGTCTCTATCAATGAGAAATTAATGGATATCTGGAACAGTTTAGCAATACTGATATTGAATGGGTTACTTTCACAAGTCAGAATTGTTTATCATTCTCAACTTTCATCAAGTTCTTTGATGATTTTGGTCCCACAGCAACTACACTTGATTGATAAACCCTACATCATGAACAATCTGTAGATCTGTATTTGGTTCAGTTTTTCTTTCAGCTTAAGGGTTGTTTTATTCAAACTTCAAGTGTCAAAGTAAAAATCCAATTAGTACCTGTAAAGAAAAAAAAACCATTATTTAATAATTTGAAATAAATGCCAATTCCTCATATTTTTTAAGATAAACTGTATAATTGGAAAATTTTGTCTTGCATAATTGAATATAATGTTTGAATATCAAAAACAACTATGGACCTGTACACAGAAAGGCGCAGATAGGATGCAATTATAATGAATTTCAAAGGTAATATGCTGGTAATAGAATTATCATACCTTCTAATCAAAGATTAAATCTGTGATAATCCATATTAAAGGATAAACAGATTAAGCAGCTAAGGATATCAACTTTCTCCGATCCAAAAAGATTAACATTTGACCTTTATTATCTATAGATAGGATTAAATACTTATTCATATCAAACAATTATAACTGCATAATTATTCAGATCATAACATTTTCAGTCATTTTGAAAAACAATATATGCACAAATGCCTAAACAAAGATGCTTACAGTTATAATTTCTACTGAGAAAGTATTCAAAATTTAATGAGTCCTGAGACATAAAATATGACTTATGTTTTATCATCTTGAAATACATGTTGTCTAAACTCTACTATCACATTCTCTGGCAACTAGCATGTAAATATCCAAATTACAAATCTGCCTTGCAGCTTTGTGTCAAAATATCATCAAGGGGAAAAATATCAAGAGAGTGTACACTTTGTAATAAACATACGTTTGACTATGATTTACATATACTTCTCCACTGTGAAAACTTATTAGAACAGCGAAATGATTTCTTTGCATACTTAATTGACAAACTTGATGTTGTCATGTTTGAAATGCAAGATGAGCAAGATATGCTATCATTTCTCTTTGGAGCAGAAAATAATTTCTACAACTCTATTGACTCAATGTTATGGGAAAACATTTTGCTACGCTTTTCAATGTATGTATATGAACTTAAACCTAACTTTGTTAACGTCTACAATGAATAATACATTTCATGCTCAATATTGCTGTATATATTTTTATTTATCTGTATCTGTAAATTTCTTTTTTTGTCATGTACTGTTGTAAAATGATGTAATGTATTATTCAAATGTAATCTTCGGTGACTACTGGAGGAAATAAAGAATCTCTCTCTCTCTCATCCTATCATAGTAACAAAATACTGTCGATGTCATGAGAAGAAAAGAAGAGACTTCATATATTCATATGGTCATCTTGACAGGAAATCAACAATATTTTGAAATAAAATGCTTGCAATAATTGATAAATATCATCAACTTCAAATGAAGATATTCATAAACCAATCAATTACCGGTAATCACATATACATGGATAAGTAAACACAACATCAGTGTTACAAACAAAAACAATATGATTGCATTGTTAAATCTAAAATGCAGACGAACATTATTATTATTAGAAACATGTACGGTGATATTGTGTAATTTTTTCAGTTTTCCAATTATCCATTCTTCAAATATTGATTGATAACGATGCTAAAATAAATAGAGACCTAATTAGTTTTTCTCATCTCAATTTTATATTTTTTATGAAGTGTTATTCTTTATGGTACATGTATGTGAATTATTGACTGTGACCTATAGAATCTAATCCTGGTATTTTCCTTTGAAATTTATCATAAGGATATCTATGGAGAATTGAGCACATAATTTCAATAAATGAATATGATCAAACTTATTTTTATAGTCACAGGAAAGATTGTCATCATTTGAATCATTGAAAAGATAAATATGTTGCTCCGAATAAAAAATAATAATGATGCATCTGCAAAATCAAATGCTAGTATTTCAAATTGTTGGTCAAAACAATGTAAATCAGGATGGGCTAGATGAAAAGTAAGAAATTACAAGTAAATTTTCAAGTTAGAAGAATAACAAACCTTCACTTCACAAGTTAACCCATTTCTTCTATTCTTGCTCTAGCATGTTACATTCCACATACCACATGGTACACTCTCCCTGTGTAAAGGATTTGATTGTATTCAGTTTTACTACTTCTGTAGGTCAATGAGCTTTATCAATGTGTTGACAGGCATGTGTTTATTTAGGTCTGCGGGTAGGAACATGTTTCTAACGTGCACCTGTTACTTGTTGGACAACTACTTTCATTGTCAACACATGAGGCGATCATAACATCTAATATTGAACCAATAATTTATCGAATTATTTGTTCTATATATTTTACAAGCAACTTTATTTTTTTTAACTTTCACTCTGTTCACAAACTCAAAAATACATTTTCTGAATATTAAAATTATGTTGTTCTGTTAGAACTGAATTAAGTTGTAAAGCAAGTATTATCTAACAAAAAATTCCCGCACTTCCATCGAAGTTATTTAGTTCTTTTAAATTTACGTGTGATTTATTATGAACGCATGAAGTTGATGCATTGTTTTACAATGAATGCTATGCACCTGTGAAATTCTTTCGATACTACTGCATGTAGGCGCAAACAGTGCATGAAAAAGCAACTCGCATTTCCGCGTTCGAAGACGCCGCCATTTTCTACCCACAATTCATCAACAAATCAAAACTTCCGTATAATATTATTAAAAACATGCCTCGGTTTTTATCCGAACAATGATTATGCAAAATATTTTAACTCAATTTGAGTAAATGTGGAACGTACTTGCAGAAATTCTCTATAAAAATAAATAATATTCTATTAGAATGTTCATAAACCAGATTACCTCTAAATAAATATTTTATGTTGATGAAGAAGTCAATTTAGGTCTATTATAATGAACAAGGGATTAATATAATTTTTGAAACTATTAACCTTAAAATATGTCTTTATCGACATCTGCATTACATATCAATAATAAAATTCGTAACCAACTTTGTCCAGTTTGAATTATGATTTTAAAAAGTCTTAAAGTAGCCTATATATACAACACTTATAAGTGAAATTTATCGCTTAATAAATAGTAAAATTAGTAAGAACATATTGGTAGTTCATTTTTAAAGAGCATATGAGTGCCCCTACCCCCTATTAACCTCTATCAGGCATGCATCAACAATTCATGACTATCGATATCTAGAACAAATAGAAAAGATAGGTCAAGATAAATTCTTTGGAGTTACCTCGTGAAAAGGGGAGGGGTTGTATATAGGATGGACATTTGATTTTTAAAAAGAAATAAGATAAGATTCTCACACAGGAAATGAAGTTTGGCAACCACACATAAACCAACAACAGAATAACAAGTAATTTGTAGATGAATCTTTTTTTTAAAACACCGCATCCCGTTTTTACGCAATCTGCAAGCGCTCAATAACCTGTCGAATTTTATCTTTGAAAGAATTTTAAGAAATTCACGACAAAGACTCATTAATTTACCCAGTTTACATCAATAAACAAACTATGATATCATAATGAACCAAAGGGATATTTTGGCGATGCCTACTTAAGTTTATCAAATCACAAAAAGTTGATAATTTCAAGATCCAATCTTAATGAATTCAGATCAATAGTTTTAACGAAGTGAAACTGTCGATACCTACTTAAGGTTATCAAATCACAAAAAGTTGATAATTTCAAGATCCAATCTTAAGGAATTCAGATCAATAGTTTTAACAAATGAAACTGTCGATACATCCTGTCTCAGGGTACGAACGTTACGTTAACTCCACTAATCTAGCTGAACCTAGCTGGGCTCAGAATCAAATCATGTTCTCGTTGAAATTTTACCGAGAAGGTGGCGAGAAAATGATTTGATTGGCTATATCCTAAGGCGGGCCGCGCGAGCGAATCTAGCTTCAGGCCTCAGGGTACAGATTATAGTGGAGTTAACGTAACGTTCGTACCCTGAGACAGGATGCTGTCGATATGAATGAAGATCTACCTCGTGGTGGCTCGACCGACTCATTATGGCGGCAAGCTTGAACACAAATCTATCTGTCAGTAATTCCCAAAGTTATTAGGCGTTGCCAGTAATGTATTTTCTAAATCATGAAATGCTCATTCTTATTTTGACAGTAATATAAAAAAAACATCTCCAAATTGATAGTGTTTGGAATAAACAAAATCTATTTATCATCCAAGCTGTCCGACGTTGTGGGAGGTAAACCGTGGTATATATCGTTTGTGCAGTCGATTTCAAACAATGCCTGCCATTGTCAAGTACATGACTTCACAATTGTTTTACATCATCAAGTAATGACACCATAATGCGATGACGTCACAAAAATGACTCCATCACAATGCAATGATGACGATGTAATGCCATAATCTTGTTAGATCTATATGACATAACCGGGGCTTCTGTGGGCGCTTTATAGTTCAGAGATGAAAATAAAAGATGAACAATGCTTATTGATGATAAATAGAATGTACTCAGTCTCTATGATTTCAAGTGTATACATATTTGATGGCAAAACTATATGTATCCTATGCACGCATATTTGTGACTTCATCAATTCGTGTTGATGCCATATATATATGGATGTATATTTAGGCTTATACTTGATGTCAGAACAACCTTTGGATGAATTTTTTATTTACAGTGCAGTAAAGTGCAATAACCTACCGAAACTGTAGCCTCATTCATTTTGGTTTGAGTTAAAAAGCAAGACTGGTGAGTTTATTATTTACCAATCTAAATAAATTTAGATCAACAGGTTTTATATTTGGTCGTACTGTTGATTATTCACAGAACAAGGACGATGAAAGCCGTGTTAAAACTCTCGACTCAAGAGATACCACGTTCGTTAAAAAATCGTGTTCGACTTTTAGTAAAACCCAAGCACTTCTATTGTTGTTTCCGGGAAAGAAGGAAAACTGCACTGGTAATATTTTAACACGTTAAACTTTAATATTTGTGACAGCTGTGAGGTTTTGTAGGCTAAGCAATCTCCCAACTACTCTGAACAATGTCAGTAGATTGTGCAGTTATGCAATAGATCCTCTGTTTGTTGTGACATTTGATTTTCTCTGCAACTTTGACATTTTCATCTCAGACATCTGCACCGCTCTGTCAGCTGAGCTCCAGCACAGTGACTCATTCCCTCATTCCGATGCTCTTCAAATGCATTATCAAATTCTTTCAAAAGGAAAAATATTTTTCACATAAAACTTGAAAGTATAGTTTCACCATGCATGAAAAGAATAAGGAATGATATATCAGAGACAAATAAAATACAGACCTATAGATCTAAATATTTTTAACAAAATCAAATTATTATTCCACCAAGGACTGATTTTTAAAGGTTTTGGATATATGACACAATTCTTTGTATATTAAGCATGTTAACCCATCAAATATTTTTGAAATGATACAGATCATTCAACAGTTAGTCAATGCAACTTAGATTTTATGTTAAACGACATATTTCTGTCATGATAATTTAATTAATTTATATCAATAGCTGAAATAGTTATTGTTAGTTCCTTGTTTTATTAGCTTTTATATTTCAAACATATTAACATTTTGTAATTTCAAGGTAAAATCTTTTCTGACAATCAACTTAACTTATTAACATAATTTTTTATTCCAATTTAGATTAATCACATTGATCACAGCAACTTTGTTCAAGCATATATGCCTTACCTTTTCAGTTTTACCTATTATTGCATTGAACCTATTTTCAGCTCCAGACCTTGGTGAAAAATGCTGATCGGCGTATGATTCCATGACTGAGCAAGGATGAGTTTTGAAAGTCCCGACAATGAGAAGAATTTCCCTGGTCTGTATAAAGCAGGTTCTCTAAGCGACCAGGCTTCAGGTATTTACAGGTGCATGTGTACTGCATGCAGTGTCCTGGACCTACCCGCAGTTGCTGTGTCGTGCTTCGAGACTTGTGGTGTAACTCTTGTTAGGCATCAGTGTGCAAAATTTACACCGACCCAAATCTACAAATATTACTTGCCGTGTACTATCTAGTATCTTTACACCAATATACTATCACAATATTACATATAATATCTGAGTGCAAGTATGACGTCACAGTAGTGTGTGGTTGAAACGTCACAGTGTAAGGGTGCCGTCATAATCGTTTTAAGTCGTGAAAATGTTTGTTTCTGTAAACTGTCTGCAATTTTGCTTGTTTTTAAGGGTAAGAAATAAAAAGAATTTTAAACTTTGCTCCATAGGTAGGTGCAAGGTGCTAGGTAGGTGCAAGGACCCGATAACAGAAGATCTTGTACGTCCGTGCAGAGTTAAGCTAGTCCCTCAATAAGGAAGCAAACAGGACAATGATAAGACTTTGCATCCTGCGACTCAGAGCATTGATTTTTATGGGTTCTTTCCAATTTCATAATTGGATGAAACAGGACTTGAGGGTAGATTTATCACTGCAGACTTTAAATTGATCTTAATCAGAAAAGCAAGTCAGGATTTGGATTGAAATGGCCAGTTCTTTCAGGCTTATGTCAAATATCAATTATCAAATTTGATAATACTTTTTTAGCCTTTCACTCCTAAGAAACGAGGAACAACAATCCTGTAAGGAAATATGAATGATTTTAAGAGACTGATTGTTAGTCTACAGGAGATCAATTTTGCACACTGATTGTCTTATTTATTATTTGAATAAGTCACATCATTATAGTTTTAGTTTCCAATACTCTTTTGGTTCAATCTACTGGTTCATTAGGGATATAGAGAAAAACATTTTCTAACTTTATTGCATGTCTTGTGGACGTATTTTAAGAACATTACGCTGAAGGTTTTGAATAGTGCCATAACCGAAAAACGTCCAAATAAACCGATTCAAAATAATTAAAATAAAAATGATACTGAGAAATAGGTACAACTCTTTGGCAAATACAGTTAAAAGCATGCCAAATAGAAAAAGATGACAAAAACCAAATACCCTCTTTTTGAAACTTACAATATCTATGAAAAAAATCTCCTCTACAAAAAAATTATTTTATGTATACTAGAAATTCTGATATTGTGCAGTGAAAATCTATTGTAATACTGTTATTGTCTTTTGTAGTATGGTTCTGGTTGAGTTGGAGGTTCCGAATCTCTTCTTATTTCTTGTTATGGCTGTGATGACATCATTTGTTTGTTACAATCTTATTCTTGCCATTTTGATATTTATGATACATATTTGAATTGTGCTGTTCCTTTAAGGGTAGAGATGAAAATTCAATTCATGCCTCCAAATACATTTAATGATGATTTTATGAAGTTTGAAATTATGCTGATATTCGGTTTGGTATTTACGAATGTTTTATGTGACATATTGTTTTAGCATGTTTATGGTTTGTGCTGTGGCAATGTAATGTGATATGATTATACCCAAACTTCATTTATCATTCTCTTTTTAAAGAACAAAACAACCTACTGCATGAGGGTATATCTATCTGAAAAGCTCCTACATTCTAATTATTGTCTTCTAATTATGGAGAGTAAACAAGCATGTGGGATTTTGGCAAAGAAGATCTATACCAGTCCCCCCAAAAAATTAGATTATGTCCCTATAGTTAACTTTTGTAACTTAAATAATTTACAGTGTTAAACACTTTTCCAGTCCTCGAGTCCCAAAAAAACCTGACTCAGGTTTGAGTACTTGAGAACCCGTGGAAGCCCTAGTCCTTGCCCAGTTCCTTTGCAGTAATAGCGTTAAATGTTTTGCTGGTGCCGAAATTAAGAAGTTAATTCAGATTTATAAAGGAAAAAGATTCTCTGAATACTAGAAGGGCAACAGCATCATCAGTCAATATTGTTTTTATTATCAACGTCACTTATATAAGGTTTACAAGTGAAAAAAAATTGAAAAAAAAAAAAATTATTTAAACCTTCATAAATCATATAATAAGACAGTTGTTGACTGCAGTTATGGGTGAATCCAATCGTTTATTGACCTCGAAAACTTATGTTCACCTCGGCTGTTGCCTCAGTGAACATAACTGTTCCGAGGTCAATGGACCATGGGATTACCGGGTAATCTCAAGTTCAGTCTTTACCTTCAGCCATGTTGATATTTCAGTGTCGGAGGAAGACCATGACAAGGCCAGGAAGAAGGAGCTGGGGAAGAAGAAGGATGGGAAGAAGGAGAAGAAGGAGAAGGGATACATGATGTTCGAGGAGGAAGACTCTGAGGAAGATATCGTCTCACTCGATGACGTCAAGTCAGTCGCAAAATGATGCTATTTAATTCATTGTGCCTATTGAGGAACATCATTTTCCCCCAAAGAAATTGCTTAAACTATTTCTTCGATAGAAACACTCAAAATGTCCTTATAAGCTCATCTGACAAGTCATGATCCCCTCCCTGGTAGCTGCTGTTACAATTCAAACCCTTTTATTGGCTAGAGATTACAGCTGTGAAATATCACAATACCAATATATCACTAAACAGATTGTGCAATACAATTGTTTCACTATTATTTTTAATCAAGTAATATATCACATCAACTAATTTAAAGTATCCTGTAACCTTTGAGAAGATTTGAACTCCTCGACCTGTGCAATGCCTTGTGAATTGTTGTTAGTATCCATAGCCATTAGTGTGTTATGCTTAGTTTCCTTGAGGGTTTGTACTGGTATAACGCACACCGAAATAACCAATTTAGGATCATTTAATGTTAATCCAAAAAATATATGTCAAATAACAATGGTTCTGTTCAACATAGTATTTGAGAAATTTGAACAAATGATTATCTTTGTTTGAATGCATCTCAAGAGATTTGATATTGTTGTCTATTCAGAAGTCCCAGCAAAGGCAAGAAGGGTAAAGCAGGCTTCAAGTTCCCTGCTAGAAAAGACATCTTTCCTAAGAAGGAGAAGGTGAGATTTTGCAGATCATATAAGTATCATGCAACCTTTTGCTTTAGATAAGTGAAGCATTCATCTTGAGCATTGTTATTCTGCAGATGCCTTTGGTCAGAAATCAACTTTGAACTGAAAATTCTAACTGGTCTTGTTTGAAAATTGTGTTCATTGATGGGAATTAAAATTTTATATTATAAATTCTTTTCTGGAAACTTATTCTGTTACACAAAGAATATATAAAACTTGACGGTAAGGTCCTGTTATATCGAGGAAGAAGATTGATAATTTGTAGCAGTGGGTAATGAGCAACATTAAAAAAAAAAAATTAACAAAATTATGGTTCAGCATAGTCGAATGTACATGTTGAATTGATGTATCGGTCTTTAACAAAGTACTTCCTTGAGACTGGAAAGTATTTCTTGAAAAGAAACTCAGAACATGTAAAAACTAGGTTCTTTTATATAAACATAGCAAAATGCAAGGTTATGCAGATTTTACAGTCATGGTCAAGTAGGCTGACAACCATTTTCAATTAGAGACAATGGTCTCAATACAAAACCCATACTATCTGAACCATCAAAATTTATTTGTTTTTAAAAAATCTTTAATTATGCAATTAAAGGAGGATAAAAAGGAAGGGAAGAAGGAAGAGAAGAAGAAGGAGGAGAAAGAAGGAAAGAAGCACAAGCTGAAGGAGAAGAAGAAGTCGAAGCATGCACACCATGATGTGACAGTCACTGTGTCTACACCCAGTGAGTTTGTGTTTTAACTAATGATTTTCGTATTTACCGGCCTGAAAACAGTCTAACAAACATACAGACGGTTGCACATATCTTTATCGGTCCCTATCGCGATCAGACTGCAATCTGAATGAAGTTGACCCCAATCAGAGTGCAGTCAGACTGCAGTTGACCGCGATCAGAATGCAATCTGAATGCAGTTTGCCGCGATCAGAAAGCCGTCAGACCGTGGTTTTCAGGTAGCTAATTCTGCAAGGGTCCATATTTACTTAACTCTTAGTGGTGAAAGTGTTAGTAGGTAAGTGTATATAAACTTGAGCTAAGTAATGCTTATGAAAATGTCTAACACAGGATTTTTTCTCTAATCATTGCAGTAACTGATCTAAATATTATGAATAGGAGAGATAGGGCTAAGGGGGAGTTTACATATTGAATGTAGCAATTGAAAGTATGTTGATTCACCTTGGAGGTTCACCTCTTTTTCATAGCATTTATCAAAAGATAAGAATAAACACAACCGTCAAGATCCATTTTATCTGTTATGTCTTATAAGTCATCATATCTTATAAAATTGTCAAAGTGTTAAAATTGTGTTACTTTTCTCATGAATTATGATATCAAATATTACTTGGTTGAGTTGTTCTGATTGGTTGGTTTGTTTCAGACGAGTATGAGAAGCCCATATTTGGAGTTCCGCTAGCGATGTCTGTTGAGAGAAATAAGTCACATGACGGGATCGAGCTGCCAGCCATATTCCGTGAATGTGTTGACTACATTGAGGAATATGGTGAGAGAAAACCGTTACAGGCAATATGATAATAATTTAGAAAATTCCTTTATGTTCTGTGCATTAATTTGTTTCATGTTACAATACAACTTCCCCTTCCTCGTTGTAAACACAATCATTTTATGTACATGAATCTTACCATTTCATTCATATTTCTCCTACCAGGTCTGTCGTGTGAGGGTTTACAAGAATCTTTACGTCAAGTTGTAATCATAATCATTATCATTGCGCTTTAATACCTACTATTTACTAAGGGTGAAACGGTTCACAACTACTGTAGTTGAACCGCGGTATTTTGCTTTCGATTCGGTACACGGTACATTCACTTGAATTTTCAGTACATATACCACATGCATACTTCATTCAAACAATCAAATAAAACCTTTTATTCTCTACAAACGATAGTGTGTGAATGACTTCGTGATTGCCTAATATTAACGAAAGTGTTTGAATGACTTGATATCGCGAGATCTTGTTCAAAGGTAATCAAAATGGCGACGGACATTCTTGGTTTTGTACCGAACCGAAAATGTACCGAAACGGGGGTTCTGTACTGCACTACGTAACGAACCGAACCTCAAGCGTACCGTTTCACCCCTACTATTTACCTATTTCTGCTCCCAGGGTTGTCATGCGAGGGTATCTACCGTATCTCGGGGGTCAAGTCGAAGGTACAGCACCTGAAGGACTGCTACAACAAGGGGGTGCCGGTCTATCTCCAGGACCACGAGCCCAACGTGGTGGCCAGCCTCCTCAAGCAGTTCCTCAGAGATCTCCCAGAGCCTGTCCTTACCACCGCTCTTATGCCCAAGTTCGAGGAGGCGTCAAGTAAGAGCTGAACATTTTCAAATTTTGTCATTCAAGATAGGTGAGTTGGTTAGTTGTTGGTGCTGTCCTTGCTAGCAGTGTTGCCTGACTCTGAGGGTGCGGGTTTGAATCTAGCAGGGGACTCGGTCTGAAAAAGTGCAAGAATTTGTAGATAAAGTGATAAATTTGACTTGTAACATTGGTAATTTATTTATTAACTAAATGGCATGTATCTCTTATTCAATTTAACAGTAACTTTCTAGCTACCATTTGATACATTATTCCTTGTTATAATATTAGGCTTTCGTAACCAATGCTTTCATGCTCGAATTAGAGGTGCCGTCCTTTTAGGATTTGAAGTTAACAGTTTACTTAGTGCTTCCCATGTTATCCAATTTGAGCATTGATCAACTCTGCTCTGCAAATCCTTCAGTGAAATGATGTAGGAATTATTTTGAGCAAACTTTAACTCTATTAGTATATTTGAATAACGCCATATAAAATTAACATACACATAATTTTGAAGATCATTATAGTTATTAAAAGTATACTTATGATATATGTCATCATTATTGCTTGTATTTCAGCGATCAAGAATGAGAAGAAGAGAATTGAGCAGTTTCGGAAGTTGACAGACGACCTGCCGACTCCAAACAGACTTCTCCTGTCCTGGATGATTGTTCACATGTCACATATCATCGAACTCGTAAGTTTTGTTTACTAAATATAATTCAGTTTATTGTTTAACATTAAACAACTGTATATGGATTGAGAATGATATACTCTGTTTATTATATGATTCAGGGTAAGATACTTAATTTGTTCTATCAGTGAAATAAACCCTCTACCTGTGAGTGATGTCAGGTTCAAGAGCACACCATAAAGCCTATTGGAACCCTGCTTATCCCAAAGTAGGTAACATTTAAAGTCTGATGTCTGATATCATTTTGTTCCAGCAAAAAGAGAACAAGATGACGCTACAGAACGTGTCGATCGTGTTGAGTCCCACCATGCAGATCAGTCACCGGGTCCTCAACATTCTCTTCACGTACTCCTCTCAACTCTTCGCAGACACCATCGTCAAGCGGTATACATATTTACATTGATATCTTTAGGCAGAAAAGGGTACCCCTAATGGCTGAAATATTGCTAAGTTGGGGTTGACACTAGTTCACTCATTCAACCGAACCAGTCAGGCATAATGCATACAGTGTCTATCCATCGTCTAAATAGCTGAAAATTTTGGCATAGACACCGTTGCTCTTAGGATTTATGATTGATTTGTGGACTCTCTGGTCCTTATGAACTCCACAGACCCTTACAAAAATCTCCATCTTCTTGCAACCATAGTCAAGTGGTTTTGCTTTAGACCATTATCACGTACATCTGCTCTGGTTTTATTAATATTTAACTTATTATACAAATGTCCATATGTATTTCATCCCATGAGCTCTATTTGATTCAAGAAGAATTCCCTTTTGGGTAATAAAGTATTATCTTATCTTATCTTATCTTATCTTATCTTATCCTTCTCTGTTATTTCAAACTGCTGACATCAAGCTGATCGCTGAGATTTTGTTAAGAGATCTGAAATACATAGCTAAATGATAATACTTGTTATCCCCTGCAGTTATGTCCCGCCCCTGAAGCCAGCAACATCACGCTGGTCCCTGGAGCTCCCTGACAACCCGACAGCGCTGGAGGAGGAGCTGGCTAAACAGGAGTCTCTCCTGAACCAGCTGCACGGGGAACTCAACGCAGGGGTCACAGACTCCGCCAAGGAGGAACAGCTCTGGGAGGTGCAGAGGGTTGTCACTCAACTCAAGCGTAAGGTGGGTGGTTTGTTGGTTCTGTGGTTGGTAGAGGGGTGATGGGGTTTGAGTGGTCTGGGCTACTGTGGAGTAGTGAAGAGAGTTGGTAGTTAGGGTTTCTATTGAGGAGGATAGGAACTTAACGCACTGACTCCCGCTAAGGAGGAACAGCTCTGGGATGTTCAGAGGGTTGTCACACTTAAGCGCAAGGTGGGTGGTTTGTTGGTTCTGTGAGTTTGCGGAGGGGTGAGTAGAGTGGATAGTTGGTGAGGAGGGAGGGAACTACACAGAATGGTCACTGACTCCCGCTAAGCAGGAACAGCTCTGGAAGGTTCAGAGGATCTTCATTCAAGTCAAGCTTTAGATGGGTGATGCAGAAAGTTCAGTGGTTGATGAAGGGATGAGGGGAGTGGTAGGTTAGGACTTCTACTTATTGAGGAGGAAAGGAACTCGACAGTGTGATCACATACTCTGCTAGGGTGGAACAGCTTTGGGGGGTGCGGAGGGTGGTCACTCAACTCAAGAGCAAGGTGTGTGGTTTGTTGGTTCTGTGGGTCGTAGAGGGGTGATGGGATTTGAGTGGTTGGGGCTTCTGTGGAGTAGAGGATAGGTGAGAAGGGAAACTTGTACTTGAATCTACCTCTACCAATGTTCAATCGTGTTGTGATGAGGAGAGAGCGTGATTTGTGGTGTAGGGAAGGGGTATGGAGGATTGGTGGATATGGGTTCTGTTCTTTGGAGATGGTGAGAATTGGTGACACAGTGTGAATATCTTGTCTGGGAGAATTAATGTGATTTAATTTTGTTGAGAATGTGTGTGATTTAGTAAGATGTATTAGTGACTGACTCACTTTTAAGGGAATAATCTGAAGGGTTGATTCTCATCTCCTTACTTAGACCTGAGACATGATGTCAGAATGAGCAAGGAACCAAATTCCTCTTTTCAACAAGGATAGGTGAATGTAAAGGGTATGGTAGGATGACTTTGGGTGAAGATGTGAATGTTATCCTGAGCATGGAACTATATTTGATGAAGCATGCCATTCTAATTTTCTCATTATTAGTATATTGAATTATCAACACCTTCTTTCTATTCCAGATAAAATTTGCAAAGAAGGCTGTTGAAGCTGCTGAAAAGCGACGAAAGGACATCGAGAGCAAGAAACTGTCCACCCATCTGAACGAGGAGGAAGAATTAGACTTGACGCCAAAGAAAGCAGAACCTAAGTCTAAAAGACACTCCAAAGAAGGAATCCCAGACGACAAGAAAAGTGAAAAGTCAGAAACAAAGGTCAAGTTTGAGAAAACATCTGAAAGCAAAACTGGAAACAAACAAGAGGCTGAATCTCAAAATGAGGCTGAAGGAACTCAGAAAGAGGCTGAGGGATCTAAAAAAGAATCTTCTAAAGCAGAAGGCGTCACAAAGGAGAAAGACAGTAAAAAGAGAAATTCTCAAACAGAACAAGGTGGGGTCAAGGTCACAGTGAAAGCAGACGTCAGCAGAAGTACAGAAAAGGAAGCCAAAGAATCTAAAGAAGGGGAAGAAAAGTCTGAAACAGAATCTGCTGAAAAGGATAAGGATAAAAAAGAGGTGGATAAAGAAGAAGAGAAGAAATCAACTCTGGAGAAGAAAAAGAAGAAGAATGCAGAGCCTTCTCCCTATCCACACATTCACCTCTCGAGCGAACCTCTCCAGCCAATCAAAGCAGAGCAAGCAGTCCTACCGAGGAAGGAGGAGGAAGAAGACTCAATGAAGAAGTCTGTGGAGCTGCGAGAGTTGGAAGAAGAACTTCTAGGGGACGGGAAGAAGAGAGTTAAGTTCTCGGAGGAAAGAACAGAGAAGATTGTAGAGGAGGTTGAGGTGGAGGTGCCTGAAGCTGAGGTTGTGGTGGTGGAGAAAGGTAAGTGAAACAAGTTATTTGTGTAAACGATAAGGGCAGTAAGGGATGTGACTATCAAGCTTGGCCCCATTCATCTGTGCTTTTATCATATCCAATGGACATGTTCGGCTACAAGATGAATAGCTTTAGCATCAGTCCAAAACAGTCTAAGTAAACCTAGCCTCAATATTACCCATTTCACTCCTATACTGAGTCTAGAAAGGCCTAGTCCAGGGTCGTGTCAGCCCACGTATAGAATTGACCAATCAGAACTCTTCTTGCCAAGCCACAATAGTTTGCCTTCGCACATATAACGTTGGAGGGTCATAGGTCGCAGAAAGGTCGACTGACGCGACTCTCTACTAGGCCTTTCAAGATTTAGTATAGGAGTGAAACGGATAACATTGAGGCTATGTTTACTTAGACTAAGTCCAAAACGAACTGTTAAAGATTGACTTAATAGCTTATCAATATCAGATTTTCTCATGGGCTAACTTATTTTCTTACAGCCATGAATACAATGTCTTTATGATCAGTACCTTGTCACATTTCTCCCCAACAAAGGATGAGCACTAAAATAAATATATATGTATCAAATACTGCAACTGATATTGTTTAAGGATCAAATCCAAAAATAAGATTTTACTTGTTAGGAAGCTATGTAGATACTGTAAGACCTTTTAGTACAAAAAGACACGTCATTGATGCAGACAGAATTTTTTGTACAATCTTTAAACAGAAATATGAAATCTCAAAATGACAAAAGTATTTTTAGTTTTTTCAAATGCATAAAAAGGTATTTTGCAGTTACATGGATAATATGCATAGGAAGCTTTGTAACTACAGTAGAATTTGAAGGGACCAAAGAATTTAGTTCGCTATATCCAGAGTTCGCTATACGCATATGATTTTAATGATATTATATAGGGAAGGAACTTGAAAATTGTTCACTATATCCGAGTTCGTTATATCCGTATTCTACTGTATCAAGGTCCGGTTGCACATGAAGTCACTTAGGTAGACCTAGACTCAAATTGTAATGAATACACTAAATTTAACCTTTTTGCTAAGGTTGTTATTTGCTTGTATTTCTGGTGTAGAGGAGGCGTGGGCGCCGATAGATGATGAGGAGATGGTGAGGATGATGGAAGAGGAGGAGGCCATGAAGATGGAGGAGGAGGAGCTGCTGGCTATCGGTGAGGAGAAATCACTGTAGATAGGAGTAGCTGCCTGTAAACATCACCCATGTCATGTAATTTGTATGTGCACTTATGCATAACTTGAGCTCCTTGTTATAGGTGAAACTATGCTGCTACATTCTATAAGCACCAGGGACACTTGTTCGCCTATTCTTGGAAGTAGATTTTGAGTTTTGAGACTTTGGGAATAAACAGAATATATACTATATGTGACCATGTTTACGACAATTGTGCATTTATTATTTGCTTGGGTAATATAGTAATGTACAGCAAATCATGTCATTGACATTCATATGATATCCTCTTCATATGCCATGGTGTATCATATCAATCAAAGGGAGTTGGTATGAAAAAACTAAATTATCCATTTACCTTGATATTTCCCCCCTAGCAGACCTGTAATGATAATAATAATAATAATAATAGATTTCTTATACCGCGCATATATCCATGACAGAGCATGCTCAAAGCGCTGTGAGTATTATTACCCTGGAGGGATAGTACTTTCAGTGCCGCCTATTAACAAGCGCTCCGCGCGACCGTATAGGTCCATACTTCCCCCTTGTTCAGGTACCCATTTGTTCAGCTGGGTGAACTGAGTGCAATGTGGATGAAGTGTCTTGCCCAGGGACACAACACAGAATGAGACCCAAGTCACAAATTTTTGGTGTCTCCACCGGGATTCGAACCCGGGTCTCTGGCGTGAGAGGCAAGCATGCTAACCACTACACCACTGTGCTCCAATTCACAAAATATCATGTGTGCAGGTGACGAGTTGCGGCAGAAGATCGAGACGGAGCAGAGTGAGATCGAGCGACTCCACCAGGAGATCCAGGAGCTGCACTACCTCCGCCAGGACTCGGACCTCGAGGACCTCAGCTCGTCCTCAGAGAGCAGCTACGATAGTGAGGACGAGGAGGACCTGCAGGACATTCTGGGGCAGCTGATGCACGAGAATGAGGACCTCGAGGTGGGTTGAGGACAGATAGAAAGTTATGTCTCGTAGAGAGGTTGATCATAGTGGGACATTCTGGGGCAGCTGATACACGAGAATGAGGACCTCGAGGTGGGTTGAGGACAGATAGAAAGTTATTTCTCGTAGAGAGGTTGATCATAGTGGGACATTCTGGGGCAGCTGATACATGGGAATGAGGACCTCGAGGTGGGTTGAGGACAGATAGAAAGTTATGTCTCGTAGAGAGGTTGATCATAGTGGGACATTCTGGGGCAGCTGATACACGAGAATGAGGACCTTGAGGTGGGTTGAGGACAGATAGAAAGTCATGTCTCGTAGAGAGGTTGATCATAGTGGGACATTCTGGGGCAGCTGATACACGAGAATGAGGACCTTGAGGTGGGTTGAGGACAGATAGAAAGTCATGTCTCGTAGAGAGGTTGATCATAGTGGGACATTCTGGGGCAGCTGATACACGAGAATGAGGACCTTGAGGTGGGTTGGGGACAGATAGAAAGTTATGTCTCGTAGAGAGGTTGATCATAGTGGGACATTCTGGGGCAGCTGATACACGAGAATGAGGACCTCGAGGTGGGTTGAGGACAGATGGAAAGTTATGTCTCGTAGAGAGGTTGATCATAGTGGGACATTCTGGGGCAGCTGATACACGAGAATGAGGACCTTGAGGTGGGTTGAGGACATATAGAAAGTCATGTCTCGTAGAGAGGTTGATCATAGTGGGACATTCTGGGGCAGCTGATACACGAGAATGAGGACCTTGAGGTGGGTTGAGGACAGATAGAAAGTCATGTCTCGTAGAGAGGTTGATCATAGTGGGACATTCTGGGGCAGCTGATACACGAGAATGAGGACCTTGAGGTGGGTTGGGGACAGATAGAAAGTTATGTCTCGTAGAGAGGTTGATCATAGTGGGACATTCTGGGGCAGCTGATACATGAGAATGAGGACCTTGAGGTGGGTTGAGGACAGATAGAAAGTCATGTCTCGTAGAGAGGTTGATCATAGTGGGACATTCTGGGGCAGCTGATACATGGGAATGAGGACCTTGAGGTGGGTTGAGGACAGATAGAAAGTCATGTCTCGTAGAGAGGTTGATCATAGTGGGACATTCTGGGGCAGCTGATACATGAGAATGAGGACCTTGAGGTGGGTTGAGGACAGATAGAAAGTCATGTCTCGTAGAGAGGTTGATCATAGTGGGACATTCTGGGGCAGCTGATACACGAGAATGAGGACCTCGAGGTGGGTTGAGGACAGATGGAAAGTAATGTTTGTAGTGAGGTTGATCATAGTGGGACATTCTGGGGCAGCTGATACACGAGAATGAGGACCTTGAGGTGGGTTGAGGACAGATGGAAAGTAATGTTTGTAGTGAGGTTGATCATAGTGGGACATTCTGGGGCAGCTGATACACGAGAATGAGGACCTTGAGGTGGGTTGAGGACAGATGGAAAGTAATGTCTCGTAGTGAGGTTGATCATAGTGGGACATTCTGGGGCAGCTGATACACGAGAATGAGGACCTGGAGGTGGGTTGAGGATGAATCGAAAGTTATGTCTCGTAGAGAGGTTGATCATAGTGGGACATTCTGGGGCAGCTGATACACGAGAATGAGGACCTCGAGGTGGGTTGAGGACAGATAGAAAGTTATGTCTCGTAGAGAGGTTGATCATAGTGGGACATTCTGGGGCAGCTGATACATGAGAATGAGGACCTGGAGGTGGGTTGAGGACAGATAGAAAGTTATGTCTCGTAGAGAGGTTGATCATAGTGGGACATTCTGGGGCAGCTGATACATGAGAATGAGGACCTGGAGGTGGGTTGAGGACAGATAGAAAGTTATGTCTTGTAGCGAGGTTGTTTCAGGTCAGTATGTGATGACAATAGCAGAAACTTCTTGGGCAACTGATACACGAGAATGAGGACCTTGAGGTGGGTTGAGGATGAATCGAAAGTTCGTGTAGAGAGGTTGTTTCTGGTAAGAATGTGATGATAATAGCAGGAACTTCTCAGGTAGCGGATGAGAATCAGGACCTTGAGGTGGGTTGAGGATGAATCGAAAGTTCGTGAAGAGAGGTTGTTTCTGGTAAGAATGTGATGATAATAGCAGGAACTTCTCAGGTAGCGGATGAGAATCAGGACCTTGAGGTGGGTTGTAGATATGATAACATGTGATAGAAACTTACAACTTGTATGGAGATTGTTTTCAAGTTAGTGAGTGATATCAATAGCTGAACATAGTGGGCCAGCTTATAAGGAGAATGAAGACCTTGAGTTGTGTGGTGGAAATCAGATTTGCTTGAAGGTCTTTTTTTTTACCTGAGGAGGTTGTTGTCATGTCAGTATGTGATGATAATAGCAGGAACTTCTTGGGCACCTGATACATGAGAAGAGGACCTTTAGGTGGATAATGTGCAGTCTGAGGGCAGACGGACAGATAAACATATTGTCATATAGATAGACAGACAAACAGACAGATAGTTCAATACATGAACAGACAGATTTTAACACCTTTCATGTGTAATCAATCAAATACCTCCACAGCTTATACAGTTAAATGGGATATAATAAGACAGCAAAGCATTATGCACAAGACTACATACTATACATATCTTATAATGTGATAATTATTTTTCTCTGTTCCACAGAAAAAGAATGCTGAGTTGTGTCAGAAGATCCATGAGGAGCGAATGATCTGTCTGAGTGTCAAGCTGCAGATCCGTCTTCTTCAACAGAAGCAGCTGGAGACCTCGCAGACCAGTGTAGGGGGCGCTGATAGGGAGACTTTCCTATAGAGTTACCTCCCTTCTTGACAAATTGTTCAGTGAAAGGGCGCTGACAGCAAGAGGCTCCTGTGAAGTTTTCTCCCTCTTGACGCATCTTCACCAGTGAAGGGGATGCTGATATTAAGACCAAACTTTAGAGTTACCTCCCTTCTTGACAAGTTCAGTGAAAGGACAGCAAGAGGCTCCCGTGAAGTTGCCTCCCCTTTGACATATATTCACCAGTCTAGGGGGCGCTGACAGGAAGACCATACTTTAGAGTTACCTCCCTGCTTTACATATCTGGACCAGTGTAGGGATGCTGACTTGAAACCTTTCTTTAGAGTTACCTCCCTTGATGACAGAAGATTTCAGGTATAGGGGCATTGACATGGATACCTCCCTTTAAGTAATTCTGCTTTTCAGATAGAAGGCCTATCTTCAGAGATGTCTTCTTTGTCAAATATGGAGAGAGGACAGCTTCATAGTGTTACCTCAATAGTGGATAGTTCATTATGTGTAATCCAATCTAGTCAAAGAGTTTGAAGACGGTAAACCATTGAGAGTTATGTCCCCTGTTGCCATGGTAAATCATTGAGAGTTATGTCCCCAGTTGCCATGGATCATTAACTTATCAATTGCATGATATATGCAGTTCAACAATCATTATTAGTCAATTTGTATGTGAATGATTTGGTAGAAAGCAAGGGTAGTGCATATATGAGTTTTATGTTACGCCAAAGAAGTGGATGAGTTTCAAATGACTGCATGTGAATATAATCATATCAAAAGCTTTGGATTTAGAATGTCTAATAAGTCATCACTTGAAAGTTTCTGAATTAGTTTCTTAATATCACACATACTAGACTCCATAATCCCAGAAGTTGTGTTAGTTTTTTTTTCGTTAACAACTTTCAGCCTGAATAAAGGTTATCTATTTAATGGGATTAATCTATTTATTGTTTAAAATACTATTAGTAACATTGAATAAATTCCACTCAAATTTTAGGAAACAAATCTGTTTAGAGTAAGTTCCCTTATGTACATTTGTGTTTGGTATTCTTTCATAATTTTTCGAACCAGGAATTTAAAAAATTTCAAATTTTATATGCAAGTACAAATTTTTAGAGAGATTGGTTGTATGGAAGATGCTATTTAACCGACGGTAGATGTGTTGTGTTAGATATGGTCAATGTGTTTCCAATCATATTGTATCATTTCATATGAAATAGATTCATGTATAATCCTTTTAGGACTTTGTATTATTTTAATACTTTTGAAAGAGACACTGTAAAACAATTTTCAAATATTTGTCAAGGATGAAAATGACTTTGATTCATAGTCTACAAATATGAGAACAATCCAATAAATAACATAATTTTGGATCTTTTAAAACTGACAAAAATTTATTCAAAACTCATACCTTTTAATGTCGTTTCTTTCATGTTGCCATTGAATTTTAGATTTAATTCATTGAAAGATTACAATGATATGATGAAAATTATCAAATGATTTTAATTTGAGGAATTTGATAGGAAGTTAGACTTGCATATTATGACTTTATGTAATTCATATGGAATTGTAAATAGTCTTAAAAATTTGTTTTGTTTACCCAAAATAACCAGTATTTATAAACCATAAGCAGTTGGTTGAACAAGTGCTATTTGTGTCGTTGAATTTATGAAATGTATCTATCATTATTATAATCATGCATGTTGTAATAGGTGAATGGAAATCATGATTTGAATTGGATATTTATCTCAGTACAAACTTTATTTTTTTTATTTCATAAACATTATCTTTTCATTCATTTGTAATGTAATTGAACAGTACGTAAAACAGCCTCTTCATTAATCATATTTTATTTTTTTCTCTTCTATATTAAATAAACATCTTTTTGTTGATGTAAGCATTCCAGATTGTTTACAGATTAGATGTGAGTTGTAGAAAAATCTATAATTGATTGCAAAAGCAATTTGTTTGTTAATTATGCCTTTGGGAGAATTATTTGATCAATGTTTATTGCTTGTAAATCAACAAATGATTCTTAGAGACTTTAGTAGCTGATTTGTTTTGTTATATGTATGAATTCGAACAATGTTATTTAATTTGTGTATTGTTAAAGGGGAAGTAGCACATTTATTGAACATTTTCAGATTTTAATTTTTTTACTGATAATTGAAAGTTAATGCTAAATGTATTGTTTTGATAGTGTCAAAAATTTAATTACACAAACCAATCATCTATAGTTTGAACAGATAATGAAGATTCACATAAAATCCATTGGCAGCCATTTTGTGTGAACACCTTTAATTCATTTTGTGTTAGAAAAAGGAATCGCATGGCTGAGATTTACATTATATATTTGATCTATTTCTGCTTAATGCAGTTTAAATACATTGTCTTTCAATTGGTTCCATATATTTTCCTTTTCCTGACAACCTTATATTCCCCCTAAAAATGTGCTACTGCCCCTTTAAAAAAAGTCCTTAAAAAGATCCTTACAATACCATTTACTAACTTTTATATAAAGAGATGTAATGAATTGAAAACGAAAGCTTGAAGTTTAAACGTAGAACTCAGTATTTAACATGTTTTGTGAATTTGTTTACGAAATAACAAATGATACACATACCCTTGAGTTATTCAACCAAGTAACAGCATTAATGCTAGTAGTGAACTTTAAAGGGACAGTCCTATCAAGGTATTTTTTTGTGGAAACGAAATTCAAGAGGATACAGTGATATATTCTATTCTTTTTCAAATTCTTAATCTAGGACAACTTAAATATTACCGATACTATCAAAAAGTGTAATAATCATAAAAAATAATCATGTAACAAACATATATATGTAAGTATAAACAGGGAACTACTCTTGAGTTGAGTACCCTGATAGGACCGTATTGTGCAATGTATTGTGTGAATGTATATCTTATAAATGTCAGTGTTTAGATATACTATAATGAGATTATTAAATGATTATTATGTATGTAGATTTGTTGTAGTAAAGATATTGTAATTGTCAGACATTTTGATAAAATTGCTTTGTACAACATGTCTTCTTTCTTCTCTGTATCAAGTGTCCGGACATCTAAATCATCCGTGCTGTATTTTGACACCTTTTCCGTGCCATTTCTAAAGCCCTGTACACCCTAATTTCATATTCCAATCATCCCTAGAGTTAAAGATTAATCCCTGAGCAGGTTACTGCACCACTTTGATGCAATTAAGCATCTTTTCTGCACCCTGTTTTCATGGTCTAATCCTACTGTGGACCACAATAGAAAATGCATGTTTTCAAAAGGTTGTTAACAGGGCACTTGTTCTTATACCCTTGCTGCAAAGTAGTCGGGGGTAAATAGCTGGGTATATAGTGCTCTGTGTGTCTGTCCGTCTGTCCATGTGTCTGAAATCATTTCTGAAGCATAACTTGAAAACTATTTGACTGAGAAACTTCAAATTTGGTATGGATGTTACCTATGTGTTGCAGATGTGCCTTTTTGGGTAAACAATTCCATGGTACCAAAATGTTTTGAAATTTTTAATGAACAAATTGCTGACTTTGACGAGGTGTTTCCAATTTGCATTTTGTTGCAGACTATTCTAATCTGAGATTTGGTGCTTAACTGATGATGGTGCTGCATACAAACCCAATATTGATGAAAAGCAGCTAAGCTTGAATCAGTCAGCGTTTTGTTGCAGACTATCCCAATCATAAACATGGTTCGCACGGGCCTGGAAAAGTACTTGAATTTTGTTTTGATACTGTTAAAGTGCTTGAATTTACAATGCTTACTAAATGTCCCGAAAAAGTATTGGAATTTCATGGTAATGTCCTTGAAATTTTCCAAAATGTACTGGGATTTACTGTGACAATCTAAAACACGGGATTATCGTCGTTTGGCTAACTGCGCAAATTGATAGAGATCGGAATAAATTAAACCACTCTGTGAGCTTCCAATCATTCCACAAAATCGTCAATTTCCGGTTCTCACGATCAATTGCATTCAGAAAATTTTGATATCTCAATGCAGCACTTAAGGAAATGGCAGCATCGAAACCGAAAGTTTTCTCACCTAACGTGCGAATATATGTACTTGAAATATGGTAAAAAATTCTTGAAAAGTACTGGAATTTCATTCTGTTTTGGCTGCATGAACCATGATAAATTTGGTGTTTTACTGATGATGGTGCTGCACACAAACCAAAATTTTGATGAAAAGCAGCAAGGCATGAACCAGTGAGAGACTTGCACAAGTTATGCCCTTGAGATGGTCTTCATTCAATGGATAGTGAAACGGTCCCAATCTGAGCTGAAATCACTTCCGATACATCTTAGGAGTGCTGTTCAAGTAAGGGCAACGTTCCATGTGACCTTTGTGCTAAGTGCGCAAGGCCTTTTGAACACTTTACACTAAAATAGTAGAAGTTCATGCCATGTAGGCATATTACGTAGTGCGTAATGCGGATTTGCCGGAACGCTAATTAGAGTGCTCGAATACGCAATACGCACTTGCACAGGCCAAATAAGTGCATCAATTTACTTATTACGCATAATGCATTGAATCAACTTTTACTATTTTAGTGCAAAGTGTTAACTCATTACGCATTGACTGTCAAATTTGATACTCACGCCAAACTTTTACCGAAAAGGAATTGAAAATGACGCATCTCCCAACATGCATTATGCAGCACGCATCACGCACAAACACGTACACATGGCATCTAAGCTTAAGGGGATTGATCTTGGAATCATCTTGTCACGTAGTTGTTATTAGATAACTGGCATTTCGGACTCCTATTTTGACTCTTTGAAAAGAACATGCAGTAACAACTCTCCAAATTTGATGTTTATTTTATAACAATTACATAAAGCACTTCTGATGTCAAAAAGTGAGTCTTGTCTCTTCTAAATGCTCGTTTCCGTAGCGCCGTATGACGAAACATGCTTAAAGGGACAGTTTTATCAGGGTATATTTATGGAAACAAAATTTGCTTGTGTGTTCTTCTTTATCGAGTTGTCAAATATCAATCAACAAAAACGTTGCCAGCAGTAACATGTTTCAACTTGGTTGTGATATAATCATTTACTAACAGCATTAAATGCATCAAATGAAATGTTCCCTTGAATTTTGTTTCCACAATAAATACCCCGATAGGACTGTCTCTTTAACATTCACATTGTGTGAAAATGCTAATATAGTATTGATGAGATTGTAGGTTAGATAATGCAAGATAAATGAACAAAAGGGCACTTGTTTTTAAATAAAGTAATATTAGTAATATCAATAAACAACTCAAATACAGGATATATATACACAAAAATAACAATAACATAAAAAAAGATTAAAATGAATATAATTTGTCGGCTGTATCCCCAATCTCCAATAATAAAACTGATTACAACATAAACTTGAGTAACATGACTGTACACTCTAATGTGCTTTTGTATTAATTAAGATCTGATTGTAAATGCCACCAACCCGGTTGTTGAGAGAGTTGAATGACATTTTGGACCAAAAACATGGGAAACGCCTCAGTCGAAAATCTTCTAAGTCTTCTACAATCTACATTTCTTTTTAAAAAATACTTTTTTGTCAACAAAACTTGCATTAACTGTTCATAACAATGTGTTGTTTCCTTTGTAAATAACATATTTTCTGTCAGATTTTGGGTATGGGCTTTAGATTCAAGCTTAAAGGGGCAGTAGCACGTTTTTAGGGGGAATATAAGGTGATGTCAGGAAAATGAAAATTAATGGTTCCAATTGAAAGACAATGTATTTAAACTAAATGGAGCAGTAATAATTCAAATATTTAACGTAAAGCTTAGCGATGCGATTCCTTTTTCTTACAGAAAATGAATTAAAGGTGGTCACACAAAAATGGCGGCCTATGTATTTTATGTGAATCTTCATTCTTTGTCCTCCGACTATGAATGATTGACTTGTGTAATGACATTTTTGACACTGTCAAAATAATACATTTAACATTAACTTACAATTATCACTGAAAATTTTAAAATATAAAATTATCAAAAAACATGCTACTGCCCCTTTAATGACATGAATGTCAAGTGGCAAGACAACAAAGACCAAATCTTTTATAAAAAGTCTATAAAATCTATAGAATATCTTGCTAGGATTTTCTCAATAAATAAATCACAACCAAATCAAAACAAATTGCGTTGAGCAACAGCTATCGAGCAACATCACTTACTTAACCATCAACTACTTGTTGAAAGTATTAGGCTTCCACGGGTCCACAAAATTGGATTTAAGTATTCAAGGGGTCAGACTTGACCTGGAGCCCATTACTTGAAATTCTTATCTTTATCCAAAAAATCATGTTATGGTTTATCATCCCTATCTGAGCATATATTTGTCGACTTATGTTTATATATATATCATATTTTTTAATGTCTTGAAATGTAGTTATCTAATATAAAAATATCACAATCAGTCTAAAACAACTTAGATAGAAAACAATGACCTCCCCTTTCACAGTTCCAGCAAATGAACTTGAGTCCAGCTGGCCCTGAATTGGGCTTGCGTACTCAAGTACTCGTGGAATCAAAGTTGAAGGGGTCTGTCTAATGGCTGTTTGAAATATGGGAGGACAGCTCCTAAACAATTCAAATTGTAAGTGATGGAGCCACAAGTTCTTCAATATGAAAGGTCTTATAAACATATCGAAGTTATGTTAAACTTTGTGAATGTTGTTAAAAGCTTTTTGCTGTTTTGGTCTTCATCTAAAATGAGAATACAAGAACCACTTCAATAGATGCCTGATCTGCTTCTGTCTATCAAAATGATGTGTTATGTACATCAAATTCAGTGGTGATGTTGGTTCCCCTGCAAAGTAACAACAAAAGTTTAGCAATACGAAAAACAATAATACATAGCCTTTAAGATGGTAACTATAAAATCCTGGACAAAAATGTATTCAAATTATGAAATAAATAATAATGGCATATATCTATATTGACCAACTGACAAAATATCAATCATGTATAACTGAAAATATCCTTAACTCCTTCTAGCAAAGTAACCAAAATTGAACACCATTTTCAGATGATTCAAACTTTCATCAGTGAAACAGCAATTTCTTCATTTACGTTAAGCTGATGTTAATCTTTAGGTATTAACAATTTTAGATAGCATTTGAAAAGCCCTTTCAATACAATCTATGGTGGCAGCACTCTCAAAAGTTTATTTACACTATTAAATTAAACCAGTGATTTTACATGGCATTTATTATTCAAGGTAGACGATTATTCAAGGTAGACGCTTATTCAAGGTAGACAATTATTCAAGGTATACAAATATTCAAGGTAGACAATTATTCAAATTAGACGATTATTCAAGGTAAATGATTATTCAAGGCAGGCGATTATTCAAGGTAGACGATTATTCAAGGTAGACAATTATTCAAAGTAGACAATTATTCAAGGTATACAATTATTCAAGTTAGACGATTATTCAAGGTAGACAATTATTCAAATTAGACGATTATTCAAGGTAAATGATAATTCAAGGCAGGCGATTATTCAAGGTAGACGATTATTCCAGGTAGACGATTATTCAAGGTAGACGATTATTCAAGGTAAATGATTATTCAAGGCAGGCGATTATTCAAGGATTTATTGAATCCACCTCCATACTGTTCAATTATAAGACTATATAACTTACCTAAAACCGACCGCCATGGTTAACGGTAGTATTGCCCATACCCCCACTTACGACCCCCGCTACGTTGGCCTGCCCGACTGTTCCTCCACTCACACCGGTTACTTGAATGTTGAATTTGGGCATCTTGAAGTCCTGGAAATATGCAAATTCATTGTACATTCAACAAAGTTCAGAAGCGGATCCAGAAATTTGAAAGGTGGGGTTCACCTATGCAGTCCAAGTAAACCTAGCCTCAATAATACTCGCTACACTCCCACTCCGAGTCTAGCTTGATATAGTAAAAGGTCACATCAGCTGACCTGTTGGCGAACACAGGGTCAATCCTATTTGTGATTTTTGGGGAAAATGGGTTTTAATCCCTTAATTGAAACAACCATCCCTTCCCCTCCCGATCTGGGACTGTAGACGATTGGTTGATTTGTTTGTGACAACAAAGTCTGACTGCTGATAAAACGGTGGTATTGGTTGTATAATGACGGCCAGGGTTAAGCTTCAGCTTCAAACATGACTGTGAGTTTTGCTGTGTACGTTGTTATCAACCTTAAGGACTGATAAAGGGCGCTGACAAAGGGTTGCAACACACATGCAAATTCTCCGTATTTTTCATTAATCTGCGAAGCAGGTTAAAATATTTTGAATCATATAAAGGGAATAAGACATAACCATCAAATGAAAGTTTTATGCTTAGAGCATCCTGTCTCAGGGTACCAACGTTACGCTAACTCCACTAATCTATACCCTGGGCTCAGAAGCTAGATTCGCTCGCACGGTCCGACTTGGGATAAAGCCAATCAAATCATTTTCTCGTTGAAATTTTATCGAAAAGGTGGCTAGAAAATGATTTGATTGGCTATATCACAAGTCGGGCCGCGCGAGCGAATCTAGCTTCTGAGCCCAGGGTATAGATTAGTGAAGTTAGCGTAACGTTTGCACCCTGAGACAGGATGTGCTTACAGTTTTAAGATTTTTCTCCAAAGATTATTTACAGTGTTGAAGGGGCAGTAGCACTTTTTAGGGAGAATATAAGGTGATGTTAGGAAAATGAAAATCAATGGTTCCAATTTCATGAAAGACAATGTATTTAAACTAAATGGAGCAGTAATAATTCAAAAATATAATGTAAAGTTTAGCTGTGTGATTACTTTTTCCTACACAAAATGAATTAAAGGTGTTCACACAAAATAGTCGCCAATGGATTTTGTGTGAATCTTCATACTTTGTCCTCTGACTATGGACGATTGGTTTGTGTTATGAGATTTTTGACACTGTCAAAATAATTCATTTATTAGAGCGGGTGAGGCAGTACTCGGACACTTAACGGTCAAAACAACATAACTCTAAAGTTTAGTGGAAGAATCATATGAAACTTTTATGAATCCAAGGGAGGCAACTGCTTGATGGTTTTGAATTACCGTAGAGGCTGAATACGTATTGGCCTGCATAAGCTAGCATGTCTTTGACTTGATGAGACTGCGGCAGTACTCGGACAATGCCGGCTATATCCGGACAGTAGTGAGGCAGTACCCGGACAGTCAAAATAGTTTTAAATAAATGAATATAATAGCTCAATGAGGGTCAGAGAAGGCAAATAAACAATTATTATTAACCTAGTCACGATTTTTCAAGACTGTAATCACACGTTTTTTCTTAGGTCTACCTCACATGTCGGTCCAGGCGTATGTTTGCATAATTTCACAGTTATTAATTCCCCATAGGCCTACAACTTAATTGAACTTATTCAGTTAAATGTATTTCTGTCAATATTTAGTATAGCAAGCTAAAATGTATCTATATAAGAGTATTCTAACAAGCAAACAATTGGGAGTGTTGTAAAATGATTCAAAACGATTTGTGGTGTTACAGTGCATGTATGAACTACCACCGATCGAAAGATCTATTTTCAACCTCTAGGCCTAGTTGACCATCTTTGCTTCATGTTAAAAATTATAACAATCATATAAGTTGCCGAAGTTTAGGTTTAAGAAAACAATTAAAAATACCTGACCATATCATATGAATGTTAATATATAACTCTCTCGGGAGCAACTAAAAATGTCCACTGTAGGCCTTATCAAGTGAGGCAATATGAACCCTTTCAAAAAAGGTAGGTGTAATCGATTCACTCATTATGAAGCATAATATTTTTTGTTACTGTTCTTTATCTATATTGGGAATTGTTAAGCATTCAATTTCCTTTTTAATTGCACACAATATGATAACAAAGATCCAGATATTAATTGGCCATCTTTGTAAACGACTTACGACAGTACCGTCAAGTATTACGAGCATTCGAACTACTTCTGTTATAAACATACATATTTCATTTTAACGACCCTTGAGCTTTCTGAGTTTGTGCCTCTGTTTATTTACCTAAATATATTTAATTTGATCGCTCGCTTGGACAACCATTCAAAATAGTTCCTCAAACATCAAACATCTCTTTAAAAAGCCCAGAGTTATATTTTGTACTAACCGATCAAAGGCCTAATAAACTTAATCCAAAAGTGGGTTAAATTAAATACTGGACACTTAACATCATAACGTGAAATAACTAATTACAAGTCGCTCTCCTCTGTATAAACCCAACTGCTAGTGTTTAGATCTGGCATACTGCGCCGCCGACAGCTATTTTTGACGTGATTAGTAAATCAATTCATATCGCACCACAAAATAATCGTTAAATTCGAAAACCAATTAAAACATATCAATTGTGTGATAGTAAGATAACATCAAATACATCCTATCTTAGCTTTGTTAGTTTGAGAGAAAATCCTTCATTAGACAATTAGGAACGGATAAGCATTACGTGATCTTGCCATACTGCATTCTTCATATTTAGCTAATATATAGTTTTATTCATTTTAAATTATACAACTGCTTCATGTCTTCAGAGAAACGCATTACTGTTCTTAATCTTAGCTCTTCGGACTTTCCAATTCATTCATAAAAGACAAATTGATGAAGTGTCCGAGTACTGCCCACTCGTATATTTTTGTCAGCAGCAGTAGCCGGACACACTCAAAGTCTGATTTATTTTTAAAATTTCCAACCAGCCTACAGCCCAGTTTGTCACTTGTATCCAGCATGTGTGTTGTTTCTGTCCTGAATGTAATTTGAGAGATGTCTGAGGGAAATATGATCTTAATTTTTTTGCCGATTTCCTTCACGGAACTGTAAGAAAGTATGTGACGGGGATATCATGTTTGATTTTCAACAATTGCGAGTCTATATATGAATGTTATATTGAGAATATTACACATGATGAATCTAGAATGAATAGGGGTTTGGAATTTATGTCTGTTTGAAGCATAAATGCATTATTTATATAATTATGAATTATTTTGTACAAACTGTCTGAGTGTGGCAGTGTTGAAATTATATATATATTTTATGATTAGTTACTCTAATTTAAGACAGTTAGAGTTGTGTTGTATATATTATTTTAGCAATATTTTAGTCAATGTCTTTAGAATTAGGCTTTATCATTAGCTTATTAAGTTAGTGTATTTCATTAAGTCAAGGTATTTTAACATTAAGTTATTCATTTGGTTAAAGATTAAACATTCCATTCTAGTTTTAAGTTTAATTATTGCCAACTACTAAAGTAAATCATGTATTCTTAGCTTTCTTATATAATACTAACAATAGCCACTGCACACCAGGCCATGCCTGTCACCTGCACTTCACTCAATACCCAAGCTGTCTCCCTTTCAACTCTCTTCTCTCTTACAGCCTAGCTTACTATCTATTGTCTAGAGGTGTTTATAAGGTTCAGGTTTTACACTTTTAAGTTAGTCAGTCATATTTGGTTGGATAGTATGTTGTGATTATTTGCTGTGTTTCCGAGTTGTTCTGAAGGATATTCTTGGATGTTATTCGAGGATTCAGGATTTCATATAATGAGGTTAGTTTGTGTGCTCCTATTGTATTGTATGTTTTAAATATTCTATTTTAATCTTATATCTAAATAGGATTTCTAGTCTAAAGATAATGCTTTAGATTAAGTAATATTTATGCTAAATTAAAGTATTGACCAATGAAATCATTCGGTCATATTACCATATTTCTATATGCATACATATCCATTTTATCAATCTTATATATATCATAACTAAAGGCATAAATACATTAAACATTTTAAAGTAATTCATTAAACTAATGTGTGTGTTTGAGGTGAGTGATTGTTGAAAGTGTGCTAGTGTTTTCAAAGTGAGATAGGTTTTATATTAGCTTTTATTATTCACTTTTTAGATAACCATGTGATTCCCAACCTTACTGACTACCCTTTACTGAAAACCTGCTGTCACGCAGCGGTGAGTTTCATGGTTTTATGTATTTTAATCATGTATATGCATATGTATTCAACCCGTTTATGTATTATATGTTTATGTCTATACTTATGATGTATGTGACATCTATAGGTAATGTTACGGGTTTAGTTTATATGTACATGTTATGCTCTTGATACATGTAATGATAATAGTTAATGATAATGTTGTGATGTAATTATTAAAAACATACAGAGATGATGTGATTTAATGATTAACATAAAGTATTAGGATAAATTCATATGGCTAAATTAGTCTAAGTATATCATGTCATTCCTTTATAAATATTTATTTGGAGTGAATTATATGTGTCTGTTAGATACATTGATGTGATGCAATTATGTGTGTATGATCATGTTTTAATTTGTTGTATTCCTGTATTGCAGGGTTTTTCTTTGATATTACTTCGGTAATAAATCGGTCAAGACTCGCACCCCAGTAGTTCGTTATCTTTGGATAAGAAGTCAGGATAACTGAAACGCTACTACATGAGTACTGCCAGCGTCCGGGTACTACCGCACCCGCTCTATTAACTTACAATTATCAGTGAAAATTTTAAAATATAAATTTATCAAAAAACGTGCTACTGCCCCTTTAAAGCTCTTATCAAACTGTTATTAGCACAGTATATAATAAATTTGATAAATAGGCATAGGAAATGTCAATAGGTTAAAAATCAGAGACTCACTTTTCCTGTAACATCAGGGGATCCAGGGGAAGATTTGCCATCCTTCTTCTTTAGAGGCTCTGGAAGATATTTGGTAACACAAGTAATTCAATCAATACCGTACATCAATAACATAATCGATACAGCTTTCAGTGTTTTTTATTCAATATTAATTCAACACATTACCGTTATTAGATGACAATAATTGACACAACGATTAACAATGAACATAGTTGCATTGATATACAGTACATGATGTAATTCACATTAATTCAAATTAATGTTTTCATGTGCAAATGTTTTGAAAAGAGTTAAATTGAGTAACCTTCATGGGGACCGATGGTTGAGTGAGTGAATTTGGATTTGACGGGTTGTCAAAGAGTGTATACCGTATTCAACGTAATAAGCGCCCTGCTCCAATAAGTGCCCCCCTCCCCCAAAGGGGTTTTGTAATTATAGGTCTAATATCCGCCCATGTACCAAAGGTATTAAAATAATAAATTAAAATTTTCATGAGGAATTAAAGGATACATTAGCGGCAATATTTGTTACTTTCTACTCAATAATGTGTAAGTATGTCTTGAATGCCTGTATCAGTTATCAAAGACAACCTTATAACATTTCTTGGTCATACACATCACTTTAATAAGTGCCCATCAAAGTCAATTTTTTAAGCTCCCAAGGCGCTTATTACATCGAATACGGTAGATCCCGGGAGAAAGGGATCAAAATGGCAGGGAACAGATGGAAAGAAGGGCACAGTGAGAAAGACAGCATGTCGAATTTGGTCTCGCTTCTACCTGTGACCTGTCAAGCTTTGGGGACCCTACCAGGAGCATGTAAGCTCCAGTTGGCATAGCTCTCATGGTCGCAGCCCACAACCACCACACCATGATAAGGTATTGAGTCACATGTTGGAAAGACGATTCCTTTAGAATCAGATGTGTACGTAGGCCCTTTAGCAGATATTCAGTTTGAACTTTTAGAGCTAAATGTGCGCCTGCTTAGAATCACATCTGCTTGAAGATTTACAATTGGGAGATAAAAATATGTAATTCTAAAAATGAAAACACAAAATGCACTTGCCTTCCTTGTCAATTACAGTACCAGCAATATTTAATGTTTCAACAGTTCCGCCAGTGACTCCAACAACATTGATGTTTTCCATGTCCAGTTTTCTGAGGAAAGATATTATTTGTCAATAAATACTATAAACGGATAGGGTAACTAAAAGCATATCAATAGAACAATAAGAGCTATTTTCTCTGCTTCTCATCAGGATTTTCATATTATTCAAGGGCCCTCATGGACATGAAACCTATAAATTCAAATCCCCTCCAGGGGCAAGTACATCCCTCGACCACTTGCTGAATATTTTCCCTTTTTAAATAATTTGAAACAACTATATTTCTATTTCAACTGACTTAGCCCACTGAAAGCAGTTTTAGAGCCCCTGATATGTGCATCCACTCAATCTACAACCAAAATGAATGAAGTGTCAAGTTTTAGCTGATAATCACTATATCCCCAATTGTATTTTTTAAATTTCCCTGCTGTTTCTGTTGGTTTATCAGTTAGATAACATATGGCCCTTAGACATTTTCAAACATTAAAGTGACACAGAGTATCTTTCTTAAAATTTTATTTGGTTTTGATAAGCTACAAAATATCTAATATGCTGATTGAAGTTCATATCTCATCACTGGACTTGCAAATATAACCATTTATGCATAATATCTCTAAAATGCTTGATCTTATGGGAAAATCAAGAAAACATCTCAAATACGTTTAATATTCGAATTTATGCATCCAAATAATCTACCTATTAGTTACAATACCTAATAAACACTATCGAATCGAATATATCTTCCTGTCAGCTTATGACAAGGTTTCAAAGTTACGTTTGGTGAATTTGCGCACGCCACTCGAGCCACAGTGTCCGGTTTTCGATCAAAATCCCGACTTTGAATGGCCGTATTTTCGCTCTAATGTACTGATTGACCTCTAACTTGTTATTTTCAGTAACAGTTAGTGGTTCCCGATGTAATAACATCGATTTCAAAATTTAACATATGTGATCCTATCAACATACTCTGTGTCTCTTTAAGCCCTTCTCTTTAAAACATATCCCATAAGAATTGGCTTTACTTTAAAACAATTATTGCAGACAATGTTTTCCTATACTTATATGTTCAACTACATACAAAACAAACACACTAAATGTACTAATACATGAGGGCTTATTCATAACATTGTTATTTATATCTACATACTTATATTTACTGTTCAAATTGTATACATAAGCACAATCATTGAATACAGAAATAATGACACGTAGAACATTATTATTAGAAGTATACTAATCAACATTATTAGCCTCCATGTTCGTAGAGGTGAGTGTTTTGGAGTTAATGCCGCTTTCAAGAGAATCTGAACATCATTCATAGATTACGTAGAATACTTATTCTTTACCTGTTTACTCGATGAGAAATGAAATCTTAAAATACAGGTGTTCAAATGAACTTGTGATGTAATGGCCGCTAGTTTCAAAACCTGTTTCAACGAGAAGTGAAACTTTATTATATATATAAGGGAATTCCCCTATTTGTCCTACACTGTTATACAAGTAAGGTATTTGGGTCAAAATGATATCGTAGACATTACTTTCCTCGATCTTATCTTTGATGGCGTTCGGAAAAGTCAATCTATATTCGCACCTATTATATCTGCACTAATTCCTTATAACAACGCCTTTGTATAATTGTGAAATATCAAGATTATGAGCAAAATACCACGCACGCACCACAGGAACTACCTACGTTCGTTCCTTTTTCCTGTCAAAGAATAATATATTGAGTTACCTCCCCTGGCGACATACATTATGATTTTATGTATGAGCGGATCAATATTAATACTCAAGCCGTTTGCTTCACAGACTTTTACTAACCAATATTTTTCTTTTAAAAAATGAAAGATAAATTAAATTTTTGTAGGGTAATAAAGCAACTCCAGTTCAGTTATTATTGGAGAGTCAAAAAGTTCCATCATTGTGAATAGCCTAGCGTATATTATCATGGCTCAATGACCATTGTTCAGAATTGTACTTTACGGAAAATATTGATTGTAACAGATAATGTATTTTACCTCATTAATTTATCTACGAAATTGTTGATTTACATTTGTAAACAGGAGGATTGTCAGATTGGATTAAAACTGTTTAAACGTATTTTAGCAAATCATATGCATGCATTTTTGTAAGTCAAGCTATATTAAATTGTTTATTTTAATAAATTGTATGTTAAACGGCTCTTTTCTTTTACCAACTGAATCGTTTAAAAGGAAAGTCAATTCTTTATCTAAAATCTGAGAAAAGGGGCCCTTTTTCTTGAAGTTTCTTGAAGATGCACCAAGTTAAAATATTTTATGAATGCTTCCTCAGGAATTGCATGGTTCGTAGTGTCACATCCCGATCAGAGACATTCATTATTTTGAAAATACCCATTGGCTCTGTAGATCATCAGGCTTCATATAATTCAAGGTAAAGCAAATAAAAAAAAACCTCTAAATATCATATATATAGGCCTGTCTATCAGCAATAGTCTGAAAAAGCATAAACATACCAGTTATATATATTTCAGTAGTAGACCTACGTTGTCTCATTGTCGGATACAGTGTCATCAAATATACAATTTGTTTCATCACCATCCGCTTTGGTGTAAGTACATATTTCAAGTATCCATGGAAATAAAATAATAAAAAAACAGTATATAGAATTACCTGGCCTTTATTACATAACGATATGTGGAAAATTGTTTGCATCAATAGCGAGAACGATCAAGTATTATGTTTTGGTTCTGTTTTGATGTTGGCTGCCATTCTTTTTATTGCTGAAAATACAGGAATGTAGTTTTAGGAAGTCACTTTACCAGGATTCTTATAAATAAGATATAGAACTTGTGAATAAAACAGTGATTTAAGTTATATTCATTATTCATTTAATAACATCATTATCATAAACTTTATGTCTTCAAGACGAGTTCTGAAGTAATGGTTAACTAAATTTTCAGAAATGTTAAAGGGGCAGTAGCACGTTTTTAGGGGGAATATAAGGTGATGTCAGGAAAATGAAAATTAATGGTTCCAATTGAAAGACAATGTATGAAAACTAAATGGAGCAGTAATAATTCAAATATATAATGTAAAGTTTAGCCATGCGATTCCTTATTCTCACAGAAAATTAATTAAAGGTGTTCACAAAAAATGGCCGCCAATGGATTTTATGTGAATCTTCATACTTTGTCCCCTGATTATAGCTGATTGGCTTGTGTAATGAGTTTTATGACACCATCAAAATAATACATTTACCATTAACATACAAATGTCAGTGAAAATTTTAAAATATAAAATTATCAAAAAACGTGCTACTGCCCCTTTAAGGCATGATAGCTTGTAACAAAAACTAGTTCTGTATAGAGTCTTGAAGACCTAAGTACTACCGCGACATTACTAGTCATTATTAAAATTCTTTAATTTCAATATTTTCGCACGTGTTATAAAGCCTTTCTTTAAAAAGACAAGTTATCGGTTACTTTTACATGTTGCCATTAACCGTTGATCCACGGTACCAAGTCACAATATCATGTCTACAGAAATTAAATTCGCCAATCTTTGTTAGATTATTGTATTGTTTATAATGAGAGAGACAATTTTCGTGTTTCTAATTATAAATTACACCTTTTTAAAGAAATTACTCGAATATTTCAAAAATATATCTTTGTTCGTTGGCCTGTTATGATTTGAAAAACACAAATTATAACCATGCTTACTGGTCAAAATGCCAGAGTGATCAGTGAAAAAGGGGCATTTTTCCATAAACTTTTTAAGGCGATACATCAATTACACTTGACGATATAAGCGTCACACGGGTAAACAAAGCGACCTCAAAATTGAAATAGTGTAATATCTCTCTGTAAATATATCGGAGTATTTATCAAATAAATATTTTGCCATATATGCCTACAATTAACTTGTATATAGATGAATGAATGCTGATAAATTCACTGTAGACATATTTTGGTGTAAGAGAATTAACAGGGCCTGAATGGTTTGTTATTTCAGCCAATATAACAAATACACGATAAAAGCTATGCAGAGAAGGTATGTGAATGTACGCATTTCTAAAACTACTCTTCAAAGAGTAAATTGTTGAGCATTCAACCTAAAAAACACAATGTCAATGTAAGCGGGTTGTGGTTCATCAGTTGTTTGGTGATTTCAGCAAATATAACAAATACACGTTAAAGGGGCAGTACCACGTTTTTTTATAATTTTATACTCTAATTTTCTCACTGATGATTGTAAGTTAATTGTAAACGTATTATTTTGACAGTGTCAAAAAGCTCATTACACAAACCAATCATCCAAAGTCACATTGACGGCCATTTTATGTGAACACCTTTAATTCATTTTGTGTAAGAAAAAGGAATCGCATGGCTAAACTTTACGTTATATATTTCACTTATTACTGCTCCATTTAATTTAAAAACATTGTCTTTCAATTGGAACCATTAATTTTCATTTTCCTGACATCACCTAATATTCCCCCTAAAAACGTGCTACTGCCCCTTTAAAGGGAGACTAATCGCAGGTCTGACAACGCTAATCACCCGAGGTATTAATGAGAGTTCGCGGAACTTTTTTTAGTTGCGTAACGCGGTCACGTGACACGAACTTGGCACCGCCCGGCAGCTGTAGATGATTTCGTAACCTTGGTGTTATATACCTCGGGTTTCGTAACCTAAGTGTGATCGCCCCATAACAAAAATATGATTTTTACCCCAATATCATAAGAATTCTAACGAAAGCACTATTATTTGATAAAGCCTTTAGCATAGTCAAAGCTTCGTCGTAACTGTTTTTCAGAGAGTAAATTGTTTAGCATTCAACACAATAAACACAATGTCAACGTAAGCGGGTTGTGGTTGATAAGTTGTTTGGTGGTTTCAGCCAATACAATAAATAAACGTCCATAGCAGAGAAAATATGGTAATGTACGCATTTCTAGAACTGTTTTTCAAAGAGTAAATTATTGAGCATTCAACCCGATAAACACAATGCAATAGCGGGTTGTGGTTGATCAGCCCTGACGATTCATGAATATCACTGGTGTAGTGGTTAGCATGATGGCCTCTCACGCCAGAGACCAGGGTTCGAATCCCGGTGGAGGCACCAAACATTTGTGACTTTAGTTTCATTCTGTGATGTGTCCCTTGGCAAGACACTTCATCCACATTGCACGCAGTCCACCTAGTTGTTAAAATGGGTACCTAAAACTGGATGTACTGACTGACCAACGTGGTCGTAATTAGTAGGAGTGAAAGTAAAATTCCTTCAGAGAAATGATGTTGGTAGCGCTTTGAGAAGTATAAGTATAAGATATAAGTATCCTCATTATTATGTTGTTAATTGAGGGCATCATTTTGACTTCCATAAGTTCCAATTATCAAATTGAAATACATATGTTTTTTACACGATGCATACCAATAGTGTTAGGATGGTCACAGACCTCAAGAGTCACCAAAATATAGACTCTCGACTGGCAAAGTGTAATTTCCAGATCTTAACCCTATCGAGCACGTTTGGGATGGAATTGGTCGTCATTCTTCCAAGACAGATAAGTCAACAACATTCAAGAACGCCTATATCATTTGATAGGTGAGGCGAAATTGAAAATTATTACATATTGTCCATAGGCCGACACTATAAGACACTATTCTTGTTTTAAAAAAATGTTCTTGAGTGTTAACAAATCTTTGATAATTACCTCAAATGCTGTAAAGAGTGTAACTTCTTTTCTCGTTGACAGCGAAGTCATGTTATCAATATGATGTGATGCTCTTTTGATGTGACTTTGGCCACAAATATGGATTTAAAGAAATGCTACGGCAATGTATATATTTTTACCGAGACAATTTGCACCATGTGATGTACATACGAAGTAAGTTTGTTACAGATATATGCATGTTATCAAAGTTGATACAAGATTTTTGTAACAACCATTTTTCACTATTGAGGCAAATGTTCACTTTATCTGGAATCAACTTTGTATTACCGGTAATTAATCAACAGAAGACAGAATGATCATATACATTTGATGAAAGATTGGTTCAGAAATAAGCATTTTTAAGAGAGTTCATGTTTAGTTTGAGAATGTGTGTATTTTTCACTTAGACTTGAAACACTAAAATGTATCATAACTTGTGTGTAACTGTATTATTTGAAGAGGGAAACGTTCCTTGTTGGCAATATTTGTTAAGGGTAATTTTATATATTAATGATATCGGCAATTTAACAAATACGTTCTCATGATAGTTTGTTTTAGTCCATCATTTAGCACTTGCTCCATGGGCCAACACATATGGGCAATAACTGGAAAAGGTAAAATCCTGTATTTCTTTCATCCTAAAAAGGCAAAACACGAACCAGTTTCCATTCCCAGCTAATATCAAGCCTTGCTGCTTTGTGACAAAATTTTTGATTTTAGTGAATTTCTCTCATTAGCGGTAAGTAGCAACCTCAATGAGATTGTTATTGAACTCTCGAGTTGAGACACAGTACACTGAGGAGTTGGCACAGTGGAAATACAGGAAGGCTTAAACCAGCAAGGGATTGAGACTGGTGCGAGTTAAGTCTTGCAGGGGCAACTGATCTCAGTGCCTTCTCAGGTGAATACTTTCTTCAAATAGGACACAACAATGGATAGAAATTTGCTTGCTGCATTTATTTCAAAGAGTAAATAAGAGGCAATTATTGAAAATCTGCAACCTGTCATTGATGAATTTGTACAAGCTTGATGGTTGGATGTATAATGAAGAAGGGGTTGTAAGGTTGAATCCCGGCCGCGTGTCTGTCTGTCTCTCCTGCTGTGGGGAGTTCACTTGTCTGACAGAGCCTGGCTTGATGGAGTGCAGCCAGTTCGAAGGTTAACCTTTAGTCGACGGCCGGGACAGCCATTTCTAATATCCCCACACCTAAGTGTAGGGAGAACAGTACATACATAGTGAGTAATTCTCATCTGAGGTAACATATGTAGTGCTTATATATGCTCTAGAGGGGTTGTAGGGTGGGGTGGACAACTGGACAACTGGTGGGAGGGGACAAATAGTTCAGGAGCGCGGTCAATCTGACCGGTCATGTGACCACACCTTCACTGACTCACTGACGTACTAACGTGAGCTGGCAGAGCAACGTCGCAGGCCGTGAGCTGTCTCCGGAATTTGACACAAAATGTAGCGAGCATGACCACAGCAGAGATGGTAGTGCCACCTATCTGCACCGAGCTGATTGTCTTAGGTAAGGGAGACAACTCACATGATGGCCTGGTCGCCAGCCGGCCAGCATCAACAGGCAGAAGGTAAAATATAGATCTACTACGATTACGTTCACAATTTGACAACGGCTTAAGGTCGTGGGAGAAATGACAGCTAGATCGACCGTCATTGTCAGACTCGACGTCACACAAGATTTCAACACAACATCTAGTGGCAAAAAAACGGCACGGCTGCCGAATAAGTGTGTATGAAACTTAAGACTTATAACAGCTCCAGGGAAACACACAGCGATAATTTGTCAAAGAATCTGGCTTGAAAAAATAGGATCTTATAAAAATAGATCTTCCTTATCAAAACTTTGACATAAAACCCTCCCATTGATGTTCTAGTATATATATATATCTGACCATATGAAGATTAACCACCATCTCGTATATATATATACAAATCATGTGACGTACGCACACTTCTAGTTTGAAATCTCCTGTCCCCCTTCAGTTGTCCAGGGGAATTCCCAAAGGGGACCAATCACCTGCAAGAGCTGTTGCAACAACAAACCAAAACATCCAACAGCTCTTTTGATTGGTTCGCCACTCGGGAATCCCACGATAATGATTATTATACACCAAATCCTTATGCAAAATGATGTCAATTGAGCATTTCATAATTTGTTTGCAAAAATTATATGATTCTTCATCTACAAGGTATAATGAATCTATAGGTAATATGAACTACTCTACGTGCTATACTACGCTACATGTATCATGTGTGCAAGTGAAAAGTGATTCAAAATAAAAGTGGCAATAAAATAAATAAAAGAACGGACAACCGTTCGCACTGAGCACAATCTCCGGCATAACAAATTCAAAGTTGGACCTAAGTGAGATCCAAATGAAAACGTAAATGAAACTTAAATGGACCTAACTGAAATATATCACAATACACTCTCTTTCAATTTAGAAAAATTTCATTCATTCTTGATTGTTCGATCTTTTGTACCGTTCCAAAATGATAAAGTGATCTAAATTGTAAATCATACTGAGACGAATGGTCCAATTATCAACGCTCATTCTGTAATCACATGGCACAATAAGTCCTCCTGATTGGACGATAGATAAACATTGAGATTTCTGATCCTCCATTTGTAAATGACAACATCGATATTGCACATGGCTCAGGCAACTAGTTCAGACTGACTAGATCACGCAACCCGTTCTCGTCTTTCGAGAGAGATTCGCCTTCCAACCTTAATCAGAGTTGTGATATGTCATAAAAAGTCAAAACCAAAAATCTTAAACATCAAAATGTACACTTTCAATATAATGAAACCAAAAGTAAATTTGTCTAAAATAAAAGAAATAATTTGTGACCAATTTGAAGCAAAAAAAATGATTAGCACTTGTGTACAGAGATTACATTGTCAATCAATAATTGTGTACAATTGTCAATCTATCATTGTATGCATTGTATTCTAAAATCAGAGTATGTACATCGTTCTAAATATATGGAAAACATCTCGAATTCTAGCTAGTTGGTAACAATTTGGATATACCATTCACAAACAAAACTTTAAAAAACTGATCTTTCAGAACACATAAATGGTCGAAATATATGAGGTAAAACGATATGAATTAAAAAATATTGCACATATTCTTGTCAGTTCACTTTCTTTTAAAAAAAACGAAAAATGCTGAATGCATTTAGAAAAAATACTGAAACATATTCTCCGGCAATAATACAGAAATGAGACAAAGTAAACGATATGGATTGAGGATTAATAACATGTTAATGGATTTCCAAGTCGCGATGGCGGCGGTGGTGTATTCACTCGCGCACGCACATACGCACATTAACAGCTTCATCGGATATGCATCATGAACTATATACGCAAGCTTAACCAGAGTCAAACAGTCATGGCAGCTCTCTCAAAAACGTCAATAAATTAAAACATGATAAAATTCAAAAACTATCAATAAATAACTACATAATAAATAGTTTGATGATAATAGTTCACAATCTTCAACATGTCTAGTCTACACTGTACAAGTTTGTATCTTAAATATCTTAGGCTAAAATATCTAATTCAAGACAAAATAATCAGCCATTCGGCCTATACACAAAGGGATCCTTTCAAGGGGTAGGGAGCCTGGGCGGGCGACTAAAAAGGAAAAAATATAATTTGTTGTTGAGTGAGTGATTGAATGAATGAAGATGTGACGGTTGGAACTTCTGTATCCGACCCGTCAAAACCCGCAAGGAGAGCAAAAGCCCTGCCCCTTGAAAGGATAATAATCATTTGATTATCAATGTCACTTGCTCAATATTGGGCAAATAGCCCGCACACTTTGTAACATGTAAAAACAATATGCTAGTGATTAAAAACTCAAAATTACTTTGGGCCATGTCAACAATGTAGTCCAAGTAGATTAAGAAGTTACGAAGGAAAAAAATAGGGCGCGAGAGAATCAAACATTGGGACAATTCTATGTGTGAAAATTCTAGTAAATCATCTGTTAACCCCTTATGCCAGAAGGCCGAGCTCGGCCCTCGGCATGTGAAAGGTTAATAATCAATCTAGGACGATGAAGTTACAATATTCCTTGAGACATTGACCTACAGTCGTCGAAGGTTTCAACATTGAAATTTAAGATTTTGATTTTCTCTCAAATTGAGACACCCGTGATATCAAAATATACATCACATGCTAATTTCAAAAGTCATTTGGAGTAACAGATCTCCACCCATGAAATAATCGACAAATAAAAACAGTGTTGGGGATCACCATGCGTGAAGCCTGAAATAAACTAACATGAATCCGATTAAATTTCACATACCTCCAGGACAGCGAAAAAACTTAACAGTTCACAACTGTGATGAAAACGGTCATTGGTTCAACAGCAACAATTGCGACCAATCAGTGATGATGTTACATGGTAGATAAAGACTAAATTTTGTCCATAACAACACTTACCATTGGTCATTTTTCACTCACTGACTGACTGACTGAAGTAAATCACAATGTATAAATATCCAACTTAGCTTACCATTAACAAATGAAGATGTCAGATGCGAAACGATTATGACGGGAGGATGTCCGTCAAAACTTAAAATATCAAACAATAATAAACAAGTTCGTTTAACAGCGATGGATAATTTCAAACAACTTCTAAATGGACTTGAACAAAAGAACCATTTGACATCTCAAAAACAAACTTATACATGGACATTTGCTACAGCCTAACGTTACCGTAGCTTGCACGATTAACAAATCATGCAAATCCTTATATGGATTGGGAGGCAGAAGCTAGATAGATAGATAGATAGATACGTTGACAAGGCTGGGATAGACATGACTAGAAAGTATAGAAAAGTTATGAATCTTTACATGGGAATGCTCGTCTTTGCCTCTTTCGTTTCAGAATCGGCAACCTCCTATCGACCTTTGACCTTAGCTCGCTGGGTTCGGGGATAAGCGACGAACACATGGAAATCTACGCTAAACGACAAACAAGTATAAATAAAATATCTTTGGTATCTCGGTAATAATTTGTTTGACAGTTGTGATACTTTTCAACAATAAAATAACGACACACTTTTCTCCCTCTTTATATACCCGACGGCATTTCATGGGCAGGAAAATATCCGATTACCCCGTCTTTTAGTAAGTCAAAAACCACACACACCTGTGAATACTTCTGATTGAGCAATAAGCTATGTACGTACGTATGTAGTCACAATTAAAATACAACATTGAGGTCTTAGTCCCCTGGACTCAAATTTGGAATGTGTACGACCGAGATGAGGTCAGAGGTCAAAGAGAAGGTCGACCGATTCTGTTTAAATATGTTAAACATACAACACATTCATATGAGGAGCTTACAGTTGAAATATAATAATCATCATAATAATAGTAATATATTACTCATGGAGCAATCTTTTGTACACATTTCTCCACATTAAATATAGTATTTAAAGCTATGTAAAGAACAAGATAGGGAAATACGTAGCCATGTTGATATTTGATTTAGTCACCGTTTGGGCATAAGTCGATTTACACCATGTGTGACCTTGTAGGTTGGTGGGATAACGTTCGTATCGTATGTGTGTGAATCAGGATCTGGAAGTAGACATGTTTCTCTGTGTGAAATAAACAGTAAAATTGTCCTCTCTCCGCGCCAAATCTTCCTCAAGATTAGAGTCCATTTTTGGCATCTGTGGTCCCGAGATTTGGGCCCCTGGAATAAAAAACACCAAAATTAAGAGTAACGAACAAATATCACCGTATCAATTTAATTAAGGAGCTTTTGAATAATTAATTTTATTTTATTTGCAAAAATGTTCTTCATTGCAAATTAGGTTATCCTGTGATTTCATTGGACAGTCTTCAACCAATGAGATGGCATTTATATTTGAAACAATTCAGTATTGCATTTTGTTAAGTCTGTAAAATTGAAAGTGTTAAAATGTGGTTAAGGAAAGCACAGCTTCACCCGGAATAAACCCACAGTATTTGGACAAATTAGAGAGGTTAAGTTGTCATAACCACATGCGCTTTGTACGGAATAACGAATTAAACTACTGATTGGACTTGAAAATACAAACAGTGGATTTAAATTAACAAAACTGGCCAGAATGTCAAAAAATAGTCAAAACTGCACATGAATGAAGACATAAATGATTATCTCCATGTATAGAAAAGCTTGATTATAATTCTTAGGGGATTTGACTTGCTTGCAATTTCTACTGAGCTGAAGAAGTTACCTCCCTTGGTACAATATCTCCATGGCAACCCACCACCGCTAGTACAACATTGTTTAATAGCTATCTCCTACTAATCAGGCTACAGTGAAAGGCAGTCAGGACAAACTGAAGGTGATTCTCAAGAATGTTCTTTCAAAAAACAAGAAATACCTATTTTGAAATTTACATCTTGTTAATTTGTCAAGTCAGCATTTTAAAGTTGCTTTTCTTTTATCAGATATTCTCTTTCACATGATCATTTCAATAATTGTGAAAATTTGGATACTTTGGTTATTTCGTTTCTTTTCTCCACAAGACTTCTGTCCGAAAATCATCAAATTTCAAAATTGTATTTTGATAAAAAGAAACATCACCAGGAGTTATTTGCCTGTTCCACCTATTCTTCAGGCCTAGAGTGCAGTTGGTTGATTATTGTTTACAACATGAGCAGAACACATTTCGTACAATTTACAACATACAAGAAAATCTAATCTTACAATTTCAGTAGAGGCAAGTTAGAACAAAACAATCCAATCGTCCTCGGGCATTAGTAAAGAAAAGTAAAAAAATTCACAAATATGGATCGACACTCCACTCCGTACGTAAATACGAAATCCTTCGTGTACCACGTACGTACGATACCATGTAGAATCCATCACAATAAAAACTTAGCCGTTCACAAGGGGAGTAACTCCAGCAAATCTTAGTTGGCAGAAAAAAAGGTCTATGGTATAATATGTGATATACCACAGCGTAAGAAACACTTGGATAAAAGGAACACCACTGTTATGGACTTGCTGAGGAAGGTAAATGTTATATAAGATAGAGCTAGCAAAAGCACACGATATGGGCACAAGAAAAAAACCCATCAACTTAACAATTATTGCAAAAACCACCATCCGACAACATATAACTCCACCCATCGATCGTAACTTACGAGTGACCATGTTGTCAGGGGTGACGTTGCTATAGCAACGAAACTCTTGCTACATGAGTGTAGGACTGGCCTCTATGGTTGTGTGCAAAGAAAAGGGTACCATATAGACAGAGAATTCGAAGGGGAAAGGGGTTCATTTGGCAAAATTCTTCAAAAATAATTTTTCTAAGGAATTGGTATCAAATTGGTCTCTGTGATTGATCTGCTTGTCTTAACATACATGCTAGACTCGGATAAATTTTCTGTTCTAAATTTTTAAGAGGAGGATAAATCCGTCATCATTTATTCTTTTCTTCGCTTCTAGCTTCAAATCAACATTACCAGCAAAACCATTTTAACATTTCCCTTTTTCTGTTTTCAAAACATCTTCTTTACAGAAGCTAATTACATTGTCTGTTGTTGTGTAGAAAGAAAGAGATTATGGTCTGGCTGGGCCTCCATACTTACATTTAGCACAGCGAAGGTTAATACGGCCTGTTGGCATCTTTTGGTCTCTTGAGTTGAACTTTGAGACGTTTCATTCCTATCTGGAATCCGTTCATAGCCTGGATGGCAGCCTGGGCACTGCTTGGATTGTCAAAGCTGACAAAGCCTGGAAAAAATACAATTAAATTCTTTTATTAACTGTTACTGTATGTGCTAATGCAGCTACAAAAATATATCCTTATTATGATGGAGTGTTCTATTTCAAGTGATGCATTGGAAAACAAGTTTTTCAAGGCAGAATTATGAAACCTGATTACTGCCAGTATATTCTACTGTAACAACTGTCAAAAAATTCTGATTTAAAGTAAAAGTGCAGGATGCCGATGAGCTGACATAGACAAGTTGGCAATAGGCAACAGGGTCTTCATTAACTTGGAGTTTGTCAAGACTCAGGCTGATACTGAAGCCTATTTACTGGCTGTATCTTCTTCAACACAACAAGTTTTTATGATAAAGGTAAAGTTTGCAAATGAGCTGACACACCAATGTTGACAAAATGCAAAACTTAGCTGAAAATTTACATCGGCAAGACTTTTGACTTGCAAGCGTAGCTAGCTAGTGCTGAAGCCTGTTTACTGCCAATATCCTCTCAAACGTATCACTACTCACCGAAGCACTTGCTCTGATTGGTGGCTCTGTCCACGTAGACCTTAGCGCTGATGACGTTGCCGAATGGCATGAACATCTGGGCGAGCTCTGCGTCTCCAAACTCCTGAGGGAGATGATAGATGAAGAGGTTGCAGCCCTCCGGCCCTGTTTGGGTGGGAGAAAAGTCTGGTATCGTGTAAATGTTCGCTCGGCAAAAGGATTGGCATAATTGCAATAACAAGGACAAATTTAGATTAAGTTTAGGAGTTGAGGATGATGAGCTTGTTAGATGACCTGGGCCTGTTTGCTCAAAGAATTGGTATGATTTAGAAAATGTGCTTTAATATAGATAGTGATGAGCTTGTGTAAATGTTTGCTGAGATCGGCATTGGTGTAATCAAAATCCCATGGATTGGTAAAGATGTCACTGGTCTTATGTGAAGAATTTAACAGAAACAATATCGACAAAATTTACATATATGGTTTGGTGGAGATGCAAACAACCATGGTAAAATTAAAATTCAATGGATTGGCAAAGACAGAGCTTGGCTTGAGTACATGTTTCCTGAATGGGTTCAGCTAGGGTTTCTTGCATGTGACAAAAATAATTTACTGTAATGATATGAATATCTATGATACCCAATCTATGTATATATTTACCTTCTTTTTGAGCAGTAGGCATGAGAGCTGTGGCCTGTTGTGTGAGAGCTTGTTGGAACTGTCCGTACACCGCTGGGTAGGCTGCTGGTGTAGAGATATAGGAGTCAGATACGTTGAGGTGTTGTACGCATGGGATAATGTCTATATCATATACATGGTAGATATAGGAGTCAGATATATATTGGTACATGTATTGTACTCATGGGGGATGGATTTAAGCAGGGTTCAAGGAACTTTCAAACCTGTAATAACATATCAGGGTGGTCTCTGGATATATATTGTCTGTATAACATATATTGGAAATAAAAATGTCAGATATCAGTTTTCTTGTACTCATGGAAGATATTCGGATATGGATTTGCTTGTGTGACAGGCTGAGGTCTAAATCATTCCTACTGGCTTCGGCTGGAGGGATATTACTTTGGCCTGAGGTCTCAGTTTGAATCCCGCTGGATATGAAAATATTGGATTTTATTTCCTGCTACACTCCAATTTGATAAATATTCTTATCATATTCAGGGAAGATAAAGATTTCAGATATGGGTTTGCTTGTACTTGTTTGATAACTGTTTTGATCAATACATTTGAGATGAGCACATCATATACGTAGAAATATTCTACAGTTGGGCTCTGTCTTTATCTTATAATTGGAAAATAGACAGTCCCTTATGGGCTTGTACAAGGTTGATAAGGTTGGATCCAAGGGAGGAATTACATGTGATGTGTATCACCACTTTATATAACGATTTAAAAGAAGATACATAAATGAGATAAAAAATAACAAAGAGGAGATTTATAAATACATATTTCAAACAACTCTTAAAAAACATCAGGCTTATTCAGATAAAAAGAGTAAAATTCATATTTCTAAAAATGAAATTATTCCACTCAACAAACCAAGTGCAAAAAGATGTTAGTTTTTATCCAAAAAAATGCAAACCTTAAGACCCAAATAGCAGTCCAAATATTTGCTCAGCTTTCTTAGCTATAAAATGATTGCACATCAAGTTTGGTGCAGGATCATTTTAAGCTAACAAACCTTTAAAGGGGCAGTAGCACGTTTTTTGATAATTTTATATTTCAAAATTATCCTTGAAAATTGTACGGTAATGTTAAATGTATTATTGTGATAGTGACATAAATCTCATTGCACAAGCCAATCAGCCATAGCCAGAGGACAAAGTATGAAGATTAACATAAAATCCATTGGCGGCCATTTTGTGTGAACACCTTTAATTCATTTTGTGTAAGAAAATTGTATGGCTTACCGTAACTTTGCTTTACATATTTGAATTATTACTGATTCATTTAGTTTAAATACATTGTCTTTCAATAAGAACCATTCATTTTCATTTTCCTGACATCACCTTATATTACTTCTAAAAACGTGCTACTGCCCCTTTAAAGATATTGGTTAGAATGGTTATTGATAATAAATTTCGAGTATTAGACACAACATATGCATGACAACATTGACACTCAGGTAACAACCCATTGACCTTTATAATTGACCCTTAGGATTTTACGAGCAAAAGAAACCACTAAGAAATCACTCTTTAAACAGTAAAATACATAAAATAACTAACATCTTAAATCATGACGAAAAATGATTTTGATAAATCTTTCATTTTATTTGAATGTTCCTTAGATTCAATCATGTGAAATGTAACTCATGATATTTTATCCATCAGAGATTAAAGAACATTGATCAGAGAGAATAAAAGCAATGACTTAATATGTCGGTGACCGTTGCCCAAACATACCTCACACTCTACATATAGAACCCAGGTTCAATAATGAGATTTGTCGGATTGCATAATGAAAGTTCTACCCAGCATTCTTTAAAATTCTTTCGCTCTGTAATTGTACCCTTTTTCAAAAAGAAGAGGGAGCAAGTCGTTGTTGAGTGCCGCTTGGGAAATATTTGTACCGTTAGAAGCGCAAGATTTAAGGAACTGGCATAACATTCAACAGACCAAAAGTCTTATATTTCATAAATACATGGTATTGTTTTGCCAGCAACGTTTCAGTTTTTATTTTGTCATGTGGTTAAAACATTCTATCAAAATATGATACCGAAAACAAAAAACAAATCTAAGCATCACATAATGAAATCACTTTCAAAGGAATGCAAGGGCTTGAATCCATGGTCATTCTACAGAGACGTGTGAGGTAAATTTGGGAGCGGTAGCTCTCTATCTAAGTATCTATCTATCTAAGAATCTATCTAGTGTGCACACCAAAAGAGTATCCACACGTACTCTTACCGATTCCCGCGTATGGCTGGATGGTGGTATAGGGCTGCAGAGGATCGCCATTGGTCATCGCCTGCGCGGCCGCGGCTGCAACATGGTCTACTGTTATTAAAACGTGGGTATCCATGGTAACCATAGGGATAAATTTTTCAAAATTATTCATTTTTTTTTCGAAATCTTGGAGAATTTTTTTCTATTTTTAATTGATTTTATCCGAGTAAAATAAGGGAGAAATTCTTTTTGATCAAACTATATATTTTTTGGGTCTAAACAAGTCTTGTTTTTTTAAAAAAAGGTATCAAAATATATCAAAATATAGGACCATACTTTTGTCATTGCATATTCTTGCATAAACTAGATTTGTTTCTATGATATACATGATTTTTGTAAGATAAAAATCAAATTCTTGAATTTTGAAAATCACTTTTCTTTATTTGTTTTAAATAATGGATGAATGATTTGATTCACTAAGACCACTTCACTACAAAGTCTCTCACATTGCCATCCATGCCATCAGGAAAAATGGTAAGAATATGAATTTGATTGACAACAACAAAATTGAGTAATGACTTTCCCTTTAAACAGTCCAGGATCGTCACTTTAAAAAACATGTATTATACCCTTGGTATGTGTAATTTACAACAATTAAACGTGATGTTAATAAAATTTACATGCTAACTTGAACTCGGTGAGAATTTTCCCTGCCAACACATTGATTTGGCCATTATAGATTCGTACTAGATTTCATAAATACTTTCAATTACACATCATCTCTGATTGAAAGACTGTCGTAATTTTTAGATTTTTAGAAGTAAATATTATGAAATCTGACAATCTATAAGAGGCCAAGTAAGAAAAGTAACTCTAAACACTTACACAACACCAATTTTTTACAAATTTTGGATAACTTATGCTAACATTGAAATTTCCAAAATGTTTCTAAGAAAAATCCTCTCAACATTTATACAACACCAAATTCTATTTTTTAATTTTTTTTTAATCCCTTATGCTTAGGTTGAAATTTTTAAGAAAATATACAAGTCCTCACAAGATAATGAGTTGGCAGGGAAACGTGTTAGAACATCCAAAGCATTGATGCTTACCAGGGTAGTGCGCGATTCCGTTAGCGTAGACCTCCGGGGCCTGGCCGTTGGTCTGGGGGACCGGGAAACTCGCCATGGCGGTCGGGGAGAGAACGCTAGGGGGAGCACCATTGATAGTAGGGGTCGCAGTGCCTTGTGAAGAGAAGGGAGACTTTATACAACTAAGGTTTTGATAATTAAAGTTTATTTGTGCATACTTGAGCTAATAGTGCATTTGTGTAAAAGTACACATTGTCTAAGGCACAATGTCTGTTATTATGAGTTAACTGCAATATTCAACTGAAGTTTGAACAAAGAAGAGTTGATTGATGAATTGATGCTAATCTAAATATCTATAAGTCCTGTTTAAACCTGAATCGGGCATTCTGGCACATAAACATTTAGGGAACCCAATACCAAGGTACCCAATTTTATGCTGGTGGATTGCAAAACTATAAGCTTATCTAAAGAGAAACTCACCATTAGCCAGGGTGGCAGTGGTCGGGGTAATGGCAGCTGTAGCAATTCCATTAGGTGTGGCCAAACCTCCGATCTGTTGCATCTGAGTGGCCAAAACATTGACGGGGCTCGTCAAGTAAGTTCCTTGGGCAGCTGCAGCGGCCATTATGGCGGCCTGTTGCTGCATCAGTTGCTGGGAGGCAAGGGAGGAGGTTTGCTGCAAAAGGGGGTAACTCTCATTTAGTATTTTGATTGCATACCACTAAAATTTAAACCAAGTTATTGAATTGCAGATCTGATTTCTGTTTGTCCGATTACAGTGGTAAAGTTTTTTTCTAATGAGTTCTGAAATGACTAGTAACATTTAAAATTGTTGAATTGTTTTTTTTTTAGGTGATAGCAGCCATAGTCCTCTTCCAGCCCAACATTTTTTCCCTCTTATAATATTGAACAAAGATACAACAGCTTGCAACATTAAGTATCAAGTTTGAAATTTTTTTTAATCAAAAACTCAAAACAATGACATGAATGTAAGCTATGTCTAAGTGTTGAGTGGATTGTAATGAGGATAACTTATAAGATCTGCATTTCCATAATTTTGAAATGGTTGAGAGTAAAGTTGATTACTTTATTAGTCAACTACATACAAGGGTAAGGCTGTTAGTAAGAGAGTTATTATTAATGAGAGCAGAAAGAGAAATAATATTTCAATAAAGTAGAATTAATCTGCATTTAATGCTTACAAATGAAATTGTGATAAAACATTATGAATAAAGACTCCATTCCGCATTGATTAGGGAAGCAGTTATCTCCCTTACTTAGAATGGATTATCTCCCTTTAACCACATCAAAACAAAATTCTTAGACAAGAATTGCCAGTTTCTCATGAAATTAAGATGAAATGTCTTATCCATTTGTTTTTAATTTGACAGAGTCACCAAAAGTTTGAATTAACAAGCTAAAAGCAAACCAATAACACATTTCAAAGACAATTTTGCGGTTTTGAATAGAATTTCCCAACACCAAAGGTCAAGCAGGGTCAAAGCTACTTTAAGGTTCCAAAACTAAACTACTTTATGGCGTAACTGATGCAAATTTGACGTCAAAATCAAATAAAAGGTTCTTTAATCCAAAAATGTAGCATTTGGCATAAAATATTCAGCTGAATTTAATACTTTGAAAGAAAAATGAACAAAAACAGAAATAAACATAATTGGTTCAAAAATAGAAGTCAAATGTTCTTGAATTAATCCCCCCAAAATTATTCCTTCTCCCAAAAAGTAAAATTTTTCAGAACTTTTCCCTATCAAATTTTGAAAAAACAATTTTGGACTTGACAAATTTCCTCTTCAGTTAAAGCCATAGAATTGAATGTACTGTATATTTGTATACCGGTCTCTGGCAATAAACTGTCATGTGATCTGCCACAGGCGATGACTCTCGGGATACCTGAGCGTACGCCCCGTAAGCCCCGATCTGGGAGAGAGCAAAGGGAGATAATAATCCAAGTGGACCCGCCATCTGCTGCATGCGACGGAGTTGTCTTTCCTTCTCTGTGTCTGCGAACTTTACCACTAGGCTGGAAGAGGCTCCCTGGAATGGCGAGACGGTGATCTTAGGAACAAATATTTCACACTTACAGCACTGAAGTTTTTATAAGAGGGATTAAGTAAAATTACAATATTATGATTTAAGAATTGAGATTAGCTTTTTAAGTGTAGATGAACTTGTTCAAAGATGTTATCCATAAAAAAAATTAAAAAAATTGTTCGAGGTTGAAGGGTTTAGTGTGATGGTCAGTAAAACAATGATGTTCAGAATTTGTTTTTACCCCTACCTCTTTTAGAGTAACATACACATAGAAATGTCTAATTACACTTAAAATTGACAAATTATTTTCATAATTATTTCTTGTTATATGAAACTGGACCTGAATTTTCGCAACTCTCTTAGAGCAGAGATGGTCGTAAGTACCTTACATTACATTGATTACGACTATCTTAGCACCAAAGGAGGTTCTTAATTCTAGGCCCAGGTTATAATCTGTCCAATAACATAAAACCTAATCTTAGATTTCTCTCTTAGATTTTTAACTTCAAACTAGTATATTATTGACAATGACCTTAGTTATATTTTCGAGTAAATCAGATCCATATCTTACGGGCATAGTCTGACTCCCATGAAGAGCGTTGATCGCGGTCTGGGCTTCGGAATGGGAGGAAAACTTCACAAATGCACAACCTGAAAAATAAAGAGAATAATTAATACAAAATCAATATTTTAATTAATATCAATATTATTAATACATATCAAGTCAGCTAGAAGACATAATAACAGAAGAAACCTAGAAGCTATTTGAACAATAATTAATACAAAATCAATATTTTAATTAATATTAATGCATATCGAGTCAGCTAGAAGACATAATAACAGAAGAAATCTAGAAGCTATTTGAACAATTTTACATATTGAGAACTTGAACTTTGGCAAAAACGGCCATCAGGATATTTTCAAATTAAAATCTTAAAGGACGGGTTAGGCTTTATCCTCTTATATTCATGACAATCTTCCTCAAACATGAAAACATCATTTTGTTAACTTGGAGAAATCAACACCATTTTCAACATTCACTGGAATGACACAATCATCACCTTAATCTATTTTCAAAATTTCACTTATTTCACAAACAAACATTAGAAAATTGGCCTCTGTAAAAACATGAAAACCTTGATCTAAAAATCACCCTGGCATTTTATGAAAATTACCCAAATTGGAATTTTTCGTAACTGATTGTACTTATTCAACTAAAACCATAAATTAAAACCCAGTAAGAAATTTCCATTCCTAAGTATAATAATTCAAATAAAACCATTTTGAATAAGAAAGCTGAGACTTTCAACAAAGATATTTGAACTTCAGAGAAAATTCAATAAAATCTTTAGTTAATTGACAAACTTGCTCAACATAGAATAAAAACTTTTGTACGTAAAACAAACCTTGATATGATGAAAAAGACAGCAATGTTTAGGAGAAAACTTCCATGTATACTGAACCAAGTGAGAGAATGTTTCGACTAAGTTCTGACGAAAATCTTTCACGCTTCGAGCCAATTCAATGTTTACAAGGGTGATTCATTCAACCTGAATCATCGCTAGATCTTAGATCATCTGCGATCTTCAAAACACAGATCTTCCCTTTTCTTATTCTACTTTAAATGAATAATGAGGACATTTCACTTTCGTCAATTCAATTAAAGCATTTCAAAATAAAATCTAATATAATTAAATTGAATATTTAGATTTTTTCATGAAAACCATCATAATGTGGCGTTGATGAAACAAAAACAATATACATATTGACATTTTCGGAAAAATATCACACACTTTCTTTGTTTCCATTAATAAAATTCCTTTGTTCAATTTCCAAAAGCACATGGCGACTAATTCAACACATAACGAAGAGTCATAAAATCAACACAAATGCAGTCATAATCCAATTAAAAATGTCATAATTTCCTAAATCCACAAAATCTCGAAAAAATCATTTGCAAAAATATGAGAAGCTGAGAAAAGCCTACCATTCTTTGCGGAAACCTGGCAGCAACTAAACTAGACAGAATTATGCTAATGCTCAGCCAGGAATGAGGCATTCTGAATCATCGACGCGGTTTGAAAACGGTCCGTCGGTCGAACGATGCTGATGCATATTTGTGCACACGGAGTATAAAGCTTGTTGATTCATACACGCAATTAGCATAAAAATCAATATCATCTTCACATTTTCCACAAAGCCCTGGGAGCATGCAATACACGTGGGTTAAGTTTTTTCTCTAAAATTCACACAATGCCTGTAATATGGATTTAACAATGGCAAGTTTTAAAATGATTAATAACCAGCTAAAAGCCCTGTTGAAAATGTTATTTCTGTCGTGTTTAAGTGATGTAAATATTTAAAGATGTTTCGAACATTAACGGTATGGTCATGGCGACCAGAACAATTTAAGTGTCTGCTGTGCTCTAAAACTGGTTAGAGCCATATTCACAAAGAGTTGTTACTTTTGAAATTATTCAACGTTGGGTAGCGGCACAAAGAGGTTTTTACAAACTGTACAATTCACGTCGTTCACTTTGGTTTTGATAAATCTTATTTTGTACGTTTTCAGAAATATTGATCTCAAGCATGATTAGATTTGACATACAAAATTATTTCTATGAAAAACATAGGTTGGCATTTTGCAAAACAAACTTAAATGACATTATTAAATAGAGTCACTGAGAATTTACAAATATTGGTTAAAAGATGCCAAAATCTCCTGTGTCAAACAACTTTTACAAGGTAGTTTTCTGTTTAATTTTCCATAAGAACTTCTAAATTCATACAATTTCTACTATTTAAAAACCCAATACACCACCAAGTTCATTCCAATTTGTATTCAAGAGCATTAGATAAGAACAATTTGGAGCTTCATTATTCTGAAACTACATAAAATTTGCAGACCACAAAAGAAAACCACATTATTCAACCTCAAACCAAAAAAACCAATACATTGGCAACCAAGTTCATTGCCTATTCTATACAAGAGCGTTAGACAACCGAATCCAGTGACACGCGGCATGGGAGGAATAGATACGAGACGATGTCACCGACATAATATCAGTGCTATGTGAGGAACAAATTGATTGGTTCATTCTGTCAGAGCTCTGCTGTTAACTAATCAGGTTAACTCGTACAAATTGCTTCTGAAACCAATCGATGGCGTCAGCGTGTGAGATGTGTTCGGAAATGCACGCATACCCTGATGGCCGCATACGAACAGTTCAATCTGACCTACAGAACACTGGGGGCATAGACTGTCATCAAGTCTCTAATGTGGATATCATTGTCACTAATTTGGACATCTACGCTGAATTGATATAAATTTTTAGTTTGGGTGTTAAATTGGTAAAATATTCTTGAAATCGCTGATGGTATTCGTAAAGTTCAATCTGACCTACAGAACACTGAAGACATAGACTGTCATCAAGTCGCTAATATGGACATCTACGCTGAATAAAATTTATGAGAAGGACTAAATGCCACATCAGATTCAGATTCTAGAGTATGTAGCATTAATTTCTTGTTTTGGAGGAAATATTCTGACATAAAGGTGTAGAACTTTAAAGGGAATCAACAACTTAGCTCGTGAAACCTTATTGACCATCGTTAATGAGAGCGTCCAGATGGGTAAGGGGGGTCACATGACACAAACTTGGTACTGGCTGTAAGCTATAAGCGGTTCGTAACCAAACGAGTCGTCCCTACCGAGCATTTTCGACTCTTTCGGGGCCCTGCTAATAAAACTCTGGAAGTTAACAATTCAGGTTGCAGACCCCCTTTAACTGTAGCCAATCGTGAGGTGATAATAATGTTATTGTCCCCACAACCTATTCCTGTAAGCGTGGTATAACGGGAGGTATGAAATATTCAGGGTGTCGAACACCTGCCGGTGTTGGGTAAGACTGGTTTATAACCGACCAACACTGTACGGTTCCATCACTAATTGATTACTTAATCAGACAAGCCCTCTTTGAACAGTAGGAGTGGCAAACTCTGATTTTACTGCAATATTTTGACTCAAGTTCTTTCGTCTTTGTAAAAGTCAAAGGGAGTTTAAATATGCAATTGTTCAATATTGGGTGTGGTGAACTCTGATTTTTCTTCGAGATTTTGACTCAAGTTCCTTTCTCTTTACAAAAGTCAAGGGAGTTTAGATATGCCATCTGTCCAATTCTGTGATAATCCCCTTTTTATCATTTTATTTCCTTTTAGGTATATAGTAACCTTATGTGATAATCATGATGATGGGATTATGTTTCATTCTACATCATAAATCTGAAATATTTCAAATTTATTCTATACATATAATACCATATAACTTTTGGTTGCTTCCATCTCACTATTATTGCAATACGAGAGAACATACCCATATGTGATAATCATAATGATGTGATTATGTTTCCTCCAATGTCATAAATTTGAAATATTTGAAACTTATTCGATACAATGTCATTCTACTTATGGTTGCTTCCATCTCACAATTGCTGCTAATGAATAAAATCAAACTGTTTGTTGGAATTAACATTTATATCCATTGCTTTAAACGAAATATGAATCAATTCCCCCCTTCAAAATTTCTATTCCTGTGAACATCTCACACCTTAATAAATAAGTTAAGTATCCCTTACTTTAAACGAAATATGAATCAATTTCCCCCCTTCAAAATGTCTATTCCCGTGAATTTCTTACACCTTAATACATAAGAAAAATCTTTTCAAATTAAAACTTGACTAGTGAAATTGCTTTTCTTATCATTTTCTATATTAATTGCTCTCCTATTCCTACTTACAATAAACCACACAAGCAAGTTCTATCAAAACTCAAGCAGTGACAATATACAACATTAAATTCTTTGCCACATATACATGTAATATACAGCCGAGGTGGAATTATTTTGGTTCATTTCATTCTACATGCTAATCAGAATTTGATTTCTCAATTACATTCAAATCTTTATAGTCCTATAAAACTGCTCTAGACAATTTCAATTTATTACTCTTTTTTGTATAATCCAATTAGTTGGTAGGTAATCAGTATGTGCTGGGGAGCCAATGAAATTGAAGCATTGAAGAGCAGTAAATCTAAAGATTCAGTCCTGAGCCCTTGAGCATTATCCTTCCACTTGAAAAATTTAAATATCCTGAATTGTCATGTTTCCTGCTTTACGAAGATTAGAGCTTTGCCATGGAAACGTGAATATAAATGAAGCAGAGCAACGTTGGAGATGTTTCTCTGATGGGTTGCTTTCGGAAGCATAAAGTCCACCACATGCTCCTAGACCATGTTCCATAACAAATTGATCAGGATTTAGGACACTGAGGGGAGGAATTTGGAAACAGGGGGAAGGGGGATAAAGAAGGTTTTTTTTAATATTAGTTTTGTTGTTGTTGTTGTTGGGGGGGATGTATCAGGGAAAGAGACTTGAAGATGATATACGACTGCCTTTAATAAAAGTCTCTCATTCACTTTTGGTAAGATTTGATGCTAGATTTTAATTACGGATTTTGGACATTGAGGGGTACAATTTGGGGAACAGAGGGATGAAGAAGTTTTTTTTGGGGAAGGGGGATGTATCAGACAAAGAGACATAATGGCTGCCTTAAAGATCTCCCATTTACTTTTGGTAAGATGTGATGCTAGATTTTAGTTATGGATTTCGGACGTTGAGGAGAACAATTTGGGGAACAAGGAAATCTATATGAGGCCAAGCTTGGGAGGGAGAATGTATCAAGTGGAGAGGCCTGAAGATGCAACATGGCTGCCTTAAACTCTCTCATTCCCTTTTGGTAAAGATCTGACGCTCGTGATCCAATTATTTTCAGAAGTCCTCCCTTGACATCCTACAGGAGCAAGTGATTCAAGATCCAAAATGATGATGACCTACTATGGTACTGACGATCTTGCTATTCCCTAACACTGAATAAAGGTGATGACACATCAACACCTACTATATGATGTAAAGTCCATGTGGACATTGAGGGCAGGGTCGTGATGCTCAAGAATGGATGAAAATTTGCATATAGCGACCTAATATGGTCGCTGGTACTTTGCTTCCACTCCTGGCGCTGACATCGGTAATCCAATTTCCCACATTCACCCGACTCCCGATAGACAGACTCCCTGAGCCCTTCAGGACATGCAAGGTCATTAACAGCCTAGCAAGGTCGTCAATGTCAGACCTTCAAGATTGCAGCCAATCAACATTCACTTCCAATTTTCTGCAGGCTTACTGTTATTCCAGGGATTTACCAATGAATGGAAATGTGTGGAAATGTATACAAGGAGGATAGGAAGTTGCACAAACTCAATTTCCATGTAGATGAGCTCTAGCAAACAGATTTGTGCAAAGCTAGGAGCTTGGCTTGCTCAGACTTAGAATTGTCACAAAATGAACAAATGTTGCCTTGTGCGTGAACCAATGAATATTTTCCCAGATTTTTCACCGTTGATCTCTTACTCAATCCTGTCATTGACATAAAAGAATGCTGCTCACACACTAAATTGGTATATAACTAAAAAATGCTGCATTGTCAATGAAATAAGAAAATTCTGATCTGTCAACTCTTCCTCTCTTTCAATTCTGAAGAGGCTCAGGGTTTCACATGTCCATGAAATAATGAATATAAATCCTAATCTATCAGCTGCCATCTTTACTTCATTCTTGTACTCGGAGCTACATTGATGAATATTTCATCACAGCTTTCCATACAGAATGGGCCGCATATTTGCAAACATGATAAGAGAAAAAATTTATTCAAGGATATCCTGAAATAACACTTGTGTGCATAATGAAAAAGTTGTCAAGTTTTTATTCTCCTATTCAAATATTCCTCAGACAGTTAGGTGAATGTATAAGTGATCCCGAGGTATCAAGTATCAACATCAATGCTATTGTTCCTCTACAATATATTACTGTCAATCAAAATGCCAATTATGAACTTTATACTATCATTTCAGGCTTTATTTACTTAGAAATTGGTAACAATATTATTTGCACAAGGATATTTTTCGATATCTAGAATTTCACATCCTTAAAATTTGCACAAATTTTCGAAATATATCTGCTAATACGATTACCTTAAGTGGGATTAAATAGGAATTAAACTCTTACTGAATGTAACATCTTCATAAACCAGTTTTTCTTAAATCCAGGGTACAAACCTTATTACTCAGTTACCATCAGTCAAGTTTAGAGAAAGTCAAAACAATTCATAGCATACGAAATATTAATCAAGACAGAAGAAATTATTGAAACTCAATACCTTTTTACTTGACTGATCAAAGAAATTAATTAACAGGTGTTAACAACTAACAATTAATTAGTGTGTTGTTTATTCAATAATCAATACATGATGTCATTATGAATCTCTTATCACATTGCTACCATAATTTATAAAAACTTCCATTAATAATAAATAAAAATAATTTTAACAATTCTATATAGTTACTGCAGATGTCAACATTTTCACCAAATTAAAATCACTTACTTTAATTAAAACAAAAATAATTTTAAACAATCAATGAAACATGTGAAAATGAACCAAATTATCTTCGCGCTTGACTGATCAAAGGAATATTTTTTACACATTTCAGTGAGTCTTTTTATTTACACATCTATTCATGAGGAAGCTCGCTGTAGAAGCCTCTAGCTTTTATTGCTATTGTTTGCAGTATCACCTGTTACCATATAGAGATCAAGTGTACAGTATAACTTACATTACAATGGGGGAATTATCATAACATCGCAGATCTACATATCAGGAACACTTAGTGACATGGTGAAAATTGTATTTATTGAATGTTTTGCCAATTTTAAAAAGGAAAATCAAATAGGGTCATGGCAATTTATCTATGAAAAATAAAACAGAATTTTTATTGGCTCCACATCAGATAAATATATACTTAGTAACAGGTTGAGGCTTATTTTGGGTTATTATAATAAATACTGTTGTTTAAAAAAATTACTAAACTTGAAATACGAAACTAAATGATCCTATACATTAATTATTCTAAAAGCTTATGATCCTGAACAAGTAACTTTAATGGCCATTATCCATCACCTGGAACCTAAAACTATTTTACTAATTTATAAACAACATTTGAAAAATTTAAAAATTTCTTTTTTTTTTCATACACACCAAATTGACATTAATGAACATGCTATTTGATCTTAGAAAATACAATTTTATTCAAACACAGGAAAACATTTTGCTCCAAATTTTTAAAATCCCCAATCCTGAATATTATGCCAGATGGTATACTGATCTTTACACCTGGTAATGTACAATTCCCGGATTTCAATTGTATAGTGAACAAGAAAATTTCAATCTAAACAAAATAAATGATAATTCTCATAACTATTTCAAAGTACACAATAGGATGCCACACTTAAACGCAGGATTGATGATAATTCTCACATTACATGGAACACTATCATTTCACTCACTCGGAGCTATAGAGTTTCCATTGTTTCTAGTGAATTACAATATTAAACACGAGCCAGATGGAGATATTACCCTAACAACTGATACATTCACAGCGATCATCCGGTGACAGATGGCTGCTTTGTCTATTGGCTGACTCTTCACATCAAATGATGCATTATGGGAGCAGGACTATCGTTTTAAAACAAATTTTGAAAAAAAAAAATTCTCGTCAAAAGAACCAATGAGGGAATGTTCATTTGAAGTTATGCATCATGATTATCATTTCTTAATTTCTGCAATCTCTTTCACTATTCTCTAAAACCATCCAAATTCTGCTAGGTAGCCACCTTAAATGTTTCCTTTCAAATCTAAGAATTGAACATACTGTCAACACTAACATTTAAAACTACCCTTTTAAACTATTATCTACTTCAAACCTCTGGAATAATCCTAATCTAACTGTGTTCCCACCTTAAATAAATCCTTTCTAATCTCTGAGAATGGGACATCCTATAAACATAATCATCTTACAATATCCTCTCACACTATCCTAATATAACCGGGTATCAACCTTAAATGTGTTCTTTCTAATCTCTAAGAATGGAAAATCCTATCAACACTATCCTCTCTTATTCTCTCACACTATCCTTTTCTTACCAGGTACCCATTATACCTAGTTCCATACAATTCTCTCTAAATGAAACATCCTATCAACACTATCCTCTCACACTATCCTAATTTAACCGGGTACCCATCTAAACTGATTCCATTTAAATCTCTGAGAATGGAACATCCAATCAACCGGGGCCTCACCGTTACTGTTCTTATCTTTGAGAATGGAACATCCCATCAACACTATCATCTGACACTATATTCTCTCACACTATCCTAATTTCACCGGGTACCCACCTTTACTGTTTCCGTTCTGGTCTCTGAGGATGGTGCACTCCTCTATTGTGCCGAAAGGCTGGAACAACTGTCTGACGTCTTCTTCCACTTGTTGCTTGTTCAGCATACCCACAAAAAGCTTTCTGTCTTCTGAAACAGGAGATAAAAATTTTGAATTTTATGTTACCAACAAATTGATAAAAATAAAACTAATAATTTCTTAAATGATTCTTTTTGGAAAAAATTGATAAAAATAAAACTAATAATTTCTAAAATGATTCTTTTTGGAACAAATTGATAAAAATAAAACTAATAATTTCTAAAATGATTCTTTTTGGAACAAATTGATAAAAATTAAATCTAACAGTTTCTTAAATGATTTTTTTTTAAAATCAGATAAAAGAATATAATATTTTTAATTCAAAGATAGACACAAGACGATACTTTCTAAATCTACATATCTTGACCAGATTTTATAATAATGAAGGGGAAATTATACAAACCCTCATTATATTACAGGAAATAATTAAGATAATTGTAAGCTGATAATTTTGGATCTAAGCCATTAAGTGAAAATATCTGCAAAATTAATATAGATATATACAGATTTATACATACAGATTACGCTTAATACAATTTCAATATCTGCCTTGCTCAGTTCAAATTGCTATCAGAGAAAAAGGACCAAGTACAATGGAAAATCCACTAATAATCTATGTCTGCATAATAACGCAGGACAATGTGCATCCAGTATGTCATATCTATCTCCACAAGGAAAACCATAAAGTTATTGATTCCACATAAATGGAACAATGAAGAATCTAAATCTGCCCAGAAAGAGAAAATCTCATTAATGTTGCTAATGGACCAAGGTGACCGAGTCATCAATAAATCACTCGCAAAATCGGAAAATCTTCCCATTTGAACCCACCCACTGAAAAACAGTGATCAATTTGCTAATATCAATATGTCATAAACATATACCAATCAGGAGAAATCTACAATAACCCATTTGGATGTACGATGTTGTTACACCCCTTTCCTTCTATAGGGTAGGGTCTATGAGTAAACTCGCAAAATCGGAAAATCTTCCCATTTAAACCAACCCACTGAAAAACAGTGATCAATTTGCTAATATCAATATGTCATAAACATATACCAATTAGGAGAAATCTACAATAACCCATTTTGGTGTACAGTGTTGTTACACCCCTTTTCTTCTATAGGGTAGGGTCTATGAGTAAATATGTCTTTCTAACACTGTTTTTAAGCAATACATGTACCTATGGATGTACCAATCAGTGATTGTGTATCAAAAACCCTGCAAATATTCAAATATAAAATTTCCCGATCCAAAGCAAATCCATCATGAAACCAAATGGTGAGAATTTGTCATAAACTTTCAAAACCAATTTGTATCTGTAATGCATCTTAGGATATACCAATATGTCATAAATGTGCTTTGATATAATATAGAGTACTGTTATCCAAAGTTGCTTATCAAGGAAACCCAGTGATTTATCATTGGTGTCAATTGACCATAAACTCACTTAAAAATACTAATCATTGCTTTGTGTCATAAAGTTTCTTTGAAATACTAATAAAATATACCAATTGAAACATCATCATTCAAAAAGAGAATCCTTGTGATATACCATTGGTGCTAGTATTAACTCATTAACTCACTTAAAAATACCATTAATTTATTTTTGTCACAAAACCTCTCGGATATGCAATTCAGTGTTGATCTATCATAAAACTTATATGAAATGGATAATATTGCCACAGAACTAACTCAACAAAGAAGCTTGTGATCGATCAATAATTTGTCAAAAACCCTTTGATTCACCAATCAGTGCTAATCTATCATAAACCCTTGCAAATATACCAATCAGCAATTAGCAGTGATAGGACAAGACCTATGCAAACATTGAAGTCAACGGAGCGTGACAAATGTCATTAATACAATAACCAGGGCAGTCTGTGTTCGCACCGACTTACTATATTCATCAGATAACTCATCAAGGGAATTATGGGATTGTTGGAACTCTTTAACGGAAGGAGATTGAAAAGTGCTGGAAATCCCAATACAGTTTGACCTTGACATTGGTTGGGAAAGTGAGTCATCAAAGGGAAATAAATTATTTAGTGGCGGTAATTGGCTGCCCGCGAGATCTGGGTTTGCTGTGCTGTGAACTCATTTAGACAACGGAGTAATTGTGGAGGAAACATGCATGTGTGCAGACCACGTGCAATCTGCATCCAACCACATGGTGAATGATGCAAGAATATGCCGATAATGGTCGTTAATCTTATCGCTATGAATATGCGGGCAATGGAATATTCAAAACAATGCACTTGCATTAATCACGTGAACTTTTATGTCCCACATTGTCAACTATGTATGAATGTGTTGTTAAACTTTGTATTGAAGTCTGAAGGCAAGTTCCGACACCATTTTATTTATTTTTTACGAATCTAACAACACTTCACGTTTGTCAACAAATTTTGTCAAGAAATATTTTACACATCTTGCTTAAGATTATTTTATCTAGAGATTGGAACATTTCCTGAAAATATTGTTTTAACAAATAATTTATTATGTTTTGGCCTTGTTTTGTTATTGGGTCTTCTATGAAAAAATATACATCACACATGACACATACACCTGTGTTTGAAAAAAGCCTTTATAGGGCCATCTGGCGCATTCATTAAAATATGCATTAATGTTTACATTAATGGATTATCACATGGATGCTTAGGTGATACAGTAGATAGCCATGCTTTGTTCAAGTTCAGTGACAGAGTCCATCACCTTTACGAACAACACATGGTGAATTTCTCGGCACAAAGGTGTGCAACAGATTTCGATTCTATTTAGAATATATATTTATATATTTACAAACATTCCAAATATATTTATTCAATTGAGTTGACACTTTGTCCAAAGAACCATATTCCTTTTAATTAGCAATTGAAGTAAACAATATATAATTTTAAAAAGAAAACTTGAATATTTATTGTGAAGTGTAAATGTTTAACTTTTTTGTTTTATAAATGCACAAGATTAAAAAAATGATATAATTTAATATACATATGCCATTATACTTTTCAAATTTTCAAATTTCAGAACTTTAAAATGATTATGAATCCTATCACTAAAATAGAGTAATACTTCAGAAATCAATGCACGAGCACATTCTAAAAAAAGTATGATTTTGAAAATCATCTTACATTATCAATAAAGTATTAGGCTTCCATATATATATGAATCGCAAAACAATATATCATAAATTGTCAATAACAAAATTACTCCTTGCAACTATTAAGAAAATACATTGAAACCCAGCTACCCAAAACATGAAGAAAAACTTAAAAAATAGTAATATTTTGAACAGGCACTAAGAAATCGAAAAACACCAATAAAATTGACATTTCTGTCAAGACCATTTTTCAATAAATAACCTCATTGATTAACAAAGCACGTTTGCCAGCATCTTCTAAAGAAGCCCCCAATTTCCTGCAAATGACAATAGCAGATTAAAGCAGCCAATCAGATTGAAGGAGAGACAGAAATACTCGTTGAACCCCAACTAATGGGTACTCGAAACAGGTGGTTGGGAGACACGCCATATGAAATATTCACCCCGATTCGTCCTGGTCTCAATTCAAGTCTCCAGGTTTTGATTCAAGTCTCAATTTTTTAGAATCTTAATCAGGTGAACTTGAGTCTTCCTGTTATCCTGAAGAAATCGATCAATAAAGGTTTTCCATTTTTGTGTGAATCCTGACCTTTCCAGGTCACAACTATATGCTAGAGTCATGTAAGAAATTGTTCAACAATAATGAATGATATTACAGTATTGAAACTGATGGTTGTTATCCAGAATCCATGAGGCCAATCTAAGTGTACCTTGTTTTTGTGAATCTTGACTTTTTCAGATCACAACAAACCTTTTTCTAAAGATGCTAGAACCATATAAGTAATGTTCAATTGTGAATGATTTTTACTGATGGCTGGCACTATGTCATATTAAAATTATTAATTTGTCTTTGATGAACTTTGACCATAATTCTTTTACTGCAGGTCTAATATATTGATAAACATCAATAAAATCAAATACTGAGGACAATAAGGTGTTATTATTATTGTTATATGGTTTGGTTTTGAAATAGGGTCTATTGGTTGGATGCAATTAACACTCTCTCATATTTCATATTTTCTTTAATTAAATGTTTGTTTTCTTACGTATATATAAATCTTTTCCATTCCTCGTTTCTATTTTTATTTGTCTAAAAGTATCTTTCGCTGGTTTGCACTTGAATTTTTCCAATCCAAGAAAGAAATGGAGATTTTTTAACAGGAGAGTGAAATCCTTATGATTAGATTTTCCTAAGATTAGACAGACTGCTAATTAGTTAAGAAGGTAATTTACAGAAAGTTACATAGTTTAACACTTTCATAGCTTTGGAAATTTAAAAATTGATGCTTAAATTCTTAGAACATAAATTGAATGATAAATGTTTAAACAAATTCTATTTTAACAAAATGAAATCTCGTGGTAACTTTGACACATGAAATTGGTTTTAAACTTTTGATCGTAGCAAATCAGAATCAGAGTTAATCAGTCAAACATAATTGACGATTAGACTTTATTATTGATGTAAACAAATGAAACATGAAAGCGTTGGACTTATAAACAAATTGTATTTGCTTCCCATGCTTTATAAAAGAGTGAAAGAGAATCTAAACATGATAAAGATGCAATGTTATTCATAGGTTTCTATATTAGTCTAACTCAGAATAAATTGATGGAAAGAAAATATTTTTTGTATGGATGAATAACCAAATTGTAATGATCTTTATGACATGTATTATGCATGGAATTGGGAAATATGGACGTCATGTGTATGTTTGGTTATCACAAATCAATGAAGTTGACAAGAAATACCAATAATATATATTTGACGATATCAATAGTTTGGAACAATTTGAAAAATATTTTTTTGAATTGAAACAAATGATAAATGTAGAGTTCACCAAATTATATTTTTTTATGCAAAAAGAATGAATGTTTTCTTTGGCTATTCTTTGCAACAAGTGATGGTTCGACGAGTCATATTTAAAGAAAATAAATATTTTAAATGTAATTATTTTAAGATATTTCGTCAATTTGATTTTACAACCTTAATTCTTCAAAATTCTTGATAATGACTCTTACCAAAATATCAAACATCCGAACGCCACTATTTGGTCATTATAATCAAAACAATGTGTAAAATCAAATTTGTCTTTGCAATTCTAAACACAGTTGCTTGAAAGTCACAACAGCGAAAGAACTAACAACAATCAGAATTCATGGCCCTATTGTTTAAATCCCTCACAATCCCTCCGCATGTTTGATTTTCCCAGTTCTCCCAAAGCCTTTGTTCTACGTATGTTTTGCTTGCCACGGACACACAATAACCCCCCTCCCTCCCCCTCAACTCGTCAATACATTTATCGATCACCCCATTAAGTTTACAATGACCCATACAAGTTTACTTAAAGCAAATATTTTTGAGGGGTTTTAGGAGGCATATCAACACCATTAGATTAACTTTCCATCAATTATATATGGAGAAAATGGTGAATAAATCTATGATTGTATATCAAACAAGAAGGGAATGGAGGGATAATAAATTTTTATTTGTTTTCTACCTAGTTTTTCTATGCCCTCTTTTCTTCTTTTCCAAGTTTTGCTTAACAGGTTCAAAACAATAATGATCTTTATCAACATGAGAATATTTCTTTCGAATAAAAATATCCCAGAATTTCCCTCCCCTTAAATCCCCATCCCTTGTTAATCTCGGCTATCGATCGTTCCCTTAGGTTTAGCGCGACCTGTGTAGAAACACTCGGAGCCAACGGGTTACCCTTCATCAACAAAACCAGATATTTTTTGTTTTCTTGAGAGGAATTTTCTGGTAATTATGGACAAATTAGACAGAATATCAATGAGAATCTATAACTGGAAGACAAGAAGGTTTTAAACCCTTCTGAGTCATAGGTTAGAGGCATGGATGCAGGGAACGGCATCAAATTAGAAGTCTGTTTATCGATTTTCTGCCGCTGTCGTTTTAAGACTTGTAGCTGGACAGTCTTCGTCTTGTCATTAGAGACAGGGCGACATTTTATGGCGTCACCCAAACAAAAGATGCAGCTCCTAATTGCTGCGTTGGTTTGGAATAATTATTCAAAGACTCTAAAACTAATAATTGAACCCTAAGAACAAACATTATTCAAACAAGTTGCAATTATGTTCAAAGTTTTGCGTGTATTTTTTCATGTTTTGAAATTTGTAGCAAATATTTGGCCTTAGAAAACTGCCGCTGTAACTTTTAAGCAGATTTTTTTAGTTTTGGAAATGATGATTTTTTTAACTTTGAATTACTTATTCCTTACAAACTTATAATAAAGATAATTCGACTTTCTGAGAATAAATCCCTTTCGTCAGAGAGGAAATAAAAATATTTTATAAACTCTTATACTGGTCAATACACAAATTAACAATAATCTTAATAGAAACTGAAACTTGCAATAAAAAATATTGAAACAAACATTAAAGAAATAAATCAAAATTTATCATGTTCGAAAAATTTTCAAATCAAATTTAGCATGAGTATTAAGTAATCCAAGTTATCAAGCAATCTATTTCATCGTTGAGGTCTCTTTCAAGTCGTGTTGTCAGGCATAATGCTATCTCTCGCTACCAGCGGGATTCACACAATTCTTCAATGAAGAATCTAGGTCAAGCTGACATGAAAGAAACGGCTGATAAATTCTGGTTAAATTTGGATCTGTATAAGATTGGTGCTTCTAACTTAGCTTAGACTGTCTTAAAATCTCCTTAATATTTATACAGTAAAGTTAAGTGCTTATGGTATTATTATATGATACAGTATGTTACCACAAAATGGACTTAATACATTTTTAATAAGGTAGGATAATGGAGAGAGGTCTGTTTTACATTTCTAGACATTTTTATCTATTTTATGCTAGTGCTGGATTAAATTGCTGATGATGTATATTCAAAGAATTGTTTTTAAAGATTTCACCCATCGCCACAGGGCTTTATGAGTTAAGGAGATGAAAAACCCTTACAATACTTAGCACTTAGCAAGACTAAACAATCCCGCAGCCATCTTTTCTAGTCTTCAAATATAACAGGTCCAGGCGAAATGAAAATAGTTTTTGGTTAAGAAAAGGTTACCCAAATACCTGACAAAAATTCACGCATCACGACCTAATGAAATCTTTTAGAACCTAAACCTGAATGTGTAGAGAATGTTTGACCCATGACATGTTAATAAATGTCTGTTCCATTTTATATCTAAATTTAAAGTAGAAAAATAAATTAAAATTCATGTTTAACTTTTGTGGTCCTGGCCAACAATGAAATAAAATGTTTATAAATTTTAGTAGAGCATTGCCTACAGAGTACAGTCTACATAAGACAGTTACTTTAGATTTCATCTAAGGCTAATATCACATGTGACTTCAATCTCGCTCCCATCCCAAGTTCTTACGTTATCTGTTTATGAATGCCTCTAGAAGATAAAAGATGCAGGTTTTTATGTAAGGGAAGCGATATTCTTTCCTAGTTGGCAATTTCAGATTACTTGCTTTGAAAAATGTAGATATTTCTGTAAATGTTTTGAAACCTTATCTTGTTGACCGATTTCCATGGAAAAAAGGTTGTAGTTTAGAAATATGTTAAATTGAAGATGAGAGGCTTGTGTCAAATGGAACAAAATGAATTAACAGGAAATAGTATCAAAAGAAATTAACCCCATTGTCACCTAGGCAACAATCGATATAATCCAAATCGGCCACAAAACACAAGCTCACTCGCAAACAACACAAGACAACAACACGCAACCCTTGAGAGACCTAACATAATGGAAGACAGAGAAAAAACTTAACACAATGTGAAATGTATCACTTTGTTGTCATTGAACAGATGTCAGTTTCTGACAGGTGACAAGCATTCAGATAAACACAATGTCTATTGCATATAAAGCCATAACACATGGGGTATACTCTTTGTTATTCCCTACCCTCATGTTTGCCATATGGCCCCTCGGGGTATAACAGCAGGGTATTTATTCACACTAGGTACAGGGGGTGATGCATAGCAGTTTGATTTATATGTACCTGTATCTTATACTTTGATGTAAACTGGGGTTTAAGAAACCCTTTTGTTGAATTTGCTCATATTATCCTCTCTTGATTCTAGATATTCTGATATCTCTTTAACCCCCTCCCTGCCAATGACCCAAAAAGTGTCATCCCATAATTGATGGGTTTAGAGGTAGCTGACATAATGCTTACTCCCCCATTCCCTCTTATTCAGCTCCCCCTCCTTTTCGAGACCCAATTCTTTTTTCTGTTGTACCTTGAAATAGTTGTTAAGCTCTCTAAATTTTCTTCATTGAATGTCAAATCTACTTAAATGCAATTTCAATTACTAACATACTCTATTTCATTACTTATTTCATTTTCCCACCTGGTTGTGTTTATCAATATTTAATCAAATCGTTCTCATAATGGGTTGGGTCAATTAAAAATAAATGACAGGTTCATTCTCCATTCATTTTATGGTTTCTGTCAAACATGCACACCTAAGTTTCTAACAAAGGAAATTAATATCTCTAAGATCATATTTCATAAATATGAAGGAATTTTTAGCAGCTCAATTAAAAAGAAGCCTAAACATTTGGCCAATTCTTCTGATAATCACTTGAAAATAACAGACATATTAATGGAGTTAGTTAGTTTCATGTTGATAAAATTTACAGAGAAAACATGAAGTTAACCTTTAAAATGTCCTAAAATGACCTTACAACTCAAGCATTTCCATATTTCCCATAGACAGGGCAACAGTTTACTGTCTAGAAAGAAAGGGATTCTGCTGAATAGACATAATATGCACATCTTGTCAAATTTATGGCAGATTTGGTTAAATACTCCCCAGGGAGTTGATTGCAAAAACTAAACGTGGGAGAACATAGACGACATGTTATTACCCATAAACCATGTTCCAGGTATTTGAGTCGCGGCATAATCTCCATTAGACGGATGTACATCAAAACTGTTTTATTTTCGCCATGTTAACATTCGGTGTAATTCCCTAGAAGACTTGTACATCAAAGAGACCATGCTAACTAGCCCACGATCGAGATTTCTGTCTAGACCATACCAGATCCGTCAATTACCACACTGCATTCTGGGATATACGTACATGTTGGAAGAGAAGAGACGCGTGGTATTTCTCTGATAAACATTCAGATATACACATACCCTGAACCTGACATTGTGAAATCAACGCCCGTACATGTGTGGTCGTTTGTAAAGTATTTTTAGTTCAAATTTTAAAAACATTCAATGATATCTTTTATGTTTTATCCCTAAAATTACATGTTTGAAGAGTTTTAAAACATTTGATACATGATTTTCACATTATGTTTTTAACAATGTACATGCTGTAAAAGCCATAAGGTCTCTGAACAGGGTATTTTAACACTCAAGTTGTTCAAACAAGGTTGTGAAGCCAAATTACTGGAATTAGTACTCAATATATAAGTGTACATATCCTGAGAGGCCACTGGACAAATATCTGCTTTCTTGGAACCAATGGTTAGGTACTGCTGTAAGAGAAATCCTGACAAATATGGTGACCACTGTTAAAATAGTCAGGATATTTAAAGCATTTGATTTAAACAGTATTTTAATTCCAAAATACAACATTAAAATTGGTACAAAATGAATTGAGAAGAAATTAGAAGTCATTTTTAGCTATTTTGAAACTATTGGACTTAAGATTGTAGCTATTGCAAACAAAAGATATATGCAAACTTTGGTCAGGTAGCTTTTTGACATTTTCTCTTTTTCTTTGAGAAACATTTAGAAGTCTTGAATTTTAAAGATTACAGCACATACTTTCTAGGCTATTTTGAAACAATTGGACAGATACCACTTCTAGTTTTAAAAACAGAGATAGGTAAAACTTTTGATATATTTCAGAAACATATATATATATATTTCAGAAGTATATACATATATGCATGGCTATTTGAAACAATTGGACATATAACACTTCTAGCTTTGAAAACAGAAAAAGGTAAATTTTTTGATATGTTTCAGAAGCATATATATATATATCAGAAGTAAATATATACATGTATATGGCTATTTGAAACAATTGGACATATAACACTTCTAGCGTTGAAAACAGAGATAGGTAAAACTTTTGATATATTTCAGAAACATATACATATATTTCAGAAGTATATACATATATGCATGGCTATTTGAAACAATTGGACATATAACACTTCTAGCTTTGAAAACAGAGATAGGTAAAACTTTTGATATATTTCAGAAACATATATATATATATTTCAGAAGTATATACATATATGCATGGCTATTTGAAACAATTGGACATATAACACTTCTAGCTTTGAAAACAGAGATAGGTAAAACTTTTGATATATTTCAGAAACATATATATATATATTTCAGAAGTATATACATATATGCATGGCTATTTGAAACAATTGGACATATAACACTTCTAGCTTTGAAAACAGAGATAGGTAAAACTTTTGATATATTTCAGAAACATATATATATATATTTCAGAAGTATATACATATATGCATGGCTATTTGAAACAATTGGACATATAACACTTCAAGCTTTGAAAACAGAGATAGGTACATTTTTTTATATAGTTCAGAAGCATATATATATATATATCAGAACTATATATATATATGGCTATTTGAAACAATTGGACATATAACACTTCTAGCTTTGAAAACAGAGATAGGTACATTTTTTTATATATTTCAGAAGCATATATATATATATATATCAGAAGTATATATATATATGGCTATTTGAAACAATTGGACATATAACACTTCAAGCTTTGAAAACACAGAAAGGTAAAACTTCTGCTGTATGTACGAGGCAGGATCTATTGTTGTCTGGTAGATTTTTAGCTATTTAAACACTGATATGAGGTAAAGCACTGGAATGTGAAAGCAGAGAGATTAGAGCCCTATCTACAGTTGGTGTGGTGGCCAAGCTGTTTCTATCAGTGGTAACGTTGAGTGAACGATGAAACTACGATGCATTATACATGAGATTGGAGTCATACAGTGTTTACCATAATACCCTGTCTACCTACTGATAGACTTATATATAGATAGATACATGGATTGATGGATGGTCATATATATATTAGATGCATGGATTGATGGATGGTCATATATATATTAGATGCATGGATTGATGGATGGTCATATATATATTAGATGCATGGATTGATGGATGGTCATATATATATTAGATGCATGGATTGATGGATGGTCATATATATATTAGATGCATGGATTGATGGATGGTCATATATATATTAGATGCATGGATTGATGGATGGTCATATATATATTAGATGCATGGATTGATGGATGGTCATATATATATTAGATGCATGGATTGATGGATGGTCATATATATATTAGATGCATGGATTGATGGATGGTCATATATATATTAGATGCATGGATTGATGGATGGTCATATATATATTAGATGCATGGATTGATGGATGGTCATATATATATTAGATGCATGGATTGCTGGATGGTGAATTTAAAATAAAATCAATAAAATCAAAATGATTCAAAATAGATACATGGATTGATGGACAGTGATTTTAAAATAAAATCCTCATAGTAAAAGAATCAAAATGATCTAATATAGATACAGGGATAGACAGTGATATATATATATATATTAGATACATGGATTGATGGACGGTGATTTTAAAATAAAACCCTCATAGTAAAAAAATCATAATGATTCAATATAGATACGTGGATTTTTGGATGGTGAACTTCATGTAAAATTCTTGAATTTCCCACATACACTAAAATCATAAATGATTTAAAATCTCCTTTCTAACTGCAAGTATTTTTCTCTGAATTTTTGGACAACAATTCGAAGTAAAATGTAAGATTATTAAGTTCTAAATGATGAATAATCTTCCACATCAAACTACACTATCTTTCTCATCACCTTGCAATGGCTATAGATCAAAAGTAAATGTTAAATCGATGATAATTACATTAAAATTTGGATGCAAAGTAATACATCACATCAACCCAAAAAAAACATTTTTTCACTTAACCTACAAATGGTTGTCCTGTAATAACTGTGGTACAGTCCCATGGCGATGTATAATTCAGATTCTATCAATGTTCTCAAGTGAATCAAATTGCCTGTTTAGACGCTCATATCAAATATTCATAATCTTATCTCCACTCATTGCGGTTCCTCCAACTATGTCAAGGATGCGATGTACATGGCTCGGCATGTGATATAGAAGCACCTGGGACCACCGTATACATTCATGGGTTATAAATGTGATATCAGCTTAGAGCAGGCTTGAATAATTCAACTTACCATCCCTACAATTAGGTGACTGAAAATGTGAAAGCGCTATCGAACAATTCAACATGATGATATGTATGATTTTAAGAAAATTATTTTCAGAGATTTGATCTTTAAGATATGTCATATCCTTTGAAAATAGGTAATCACGGTATTACTTCAAAATTAATTTCCATAAAAATGTCAGTAGAACCAGAATTCAAGGAATATCATGGTCATTGTCATCATCATTATCATCAACATCATTACCCATCTCCATCATCATCACTATCAAAACAACCTCATCATCACCATCATCAAAACAACCTCATCATCACCATCATCATAACCACCTCCACAACCACCACCACTACCACCACCACCATCATCATCACCACCATCATCATTACCATCATCATAATCATAATCACCACCACCATTACCATCATCATCAGAACCACCTCCACAACCACCCTCACACCACCAAACCACCACAACCACCCTCACACTACCACACCACCACACTTCCACCAAAACCAAAACGTACACCATCATCACCACCATCTTCATCCTTATCATCATTACACCACCACCACCACCACCACCACCACCATCATCACCACCATCAAAAACTGAGAAAGAAAATCCAACAACAGCACTTTTAAAGTAAACTTTAATTTTAAACATTTCCTCCTCCTGTGGAATGTTCTACTCAAGCCTGTATATCCAGGAGAGCCAAGAGACGAGGGTCGCGCTCTGTGCATACCTGTAGCTAATTCCCTGCATAAACACAGCTCCTCCTGATGAGCTGGCTATAAACACATGGACACAACCAGGAACACATGCACACCACTTGAGGGATCCACCACTTCAACTGCTACACTTTCCTTCTTCTTGTGAATCTTGCTCTTTCTCAAACCATCCCAGCTCCCCAAAAACCCTCACTACCCCAAAAAACTGAAATAAACAACTCCACTTTAAAAATACTTTAAAAGATACACTTCAACCCATCTCCTGTTTGAAACTGCTCATCCTAACTTTGGTTTTCCTCCTCTAGAGAGAGTAAATGATTTACATACGTCTTGATTGTGAGCATCTTTGATTACTCCAATCCTTTTAAGACCATCTACTTCAGTGAAACGGTCTCTCTCCCCTAGACAAACTCCTCTATCACTTGCTCAGAGTTCCTCAAGTTAAAACATCTCAAAAGATGAGTCCTAAAAGTTCTTTATGCCCTCTGACAATCAGCTTCCAAGATTTTGTTATTCAACGACTCCTGTTTCCACTTTAGGCTGTGCTATAACCCCCTAAACCAACTGAATCCACTTCTGAACTTTTCACCTTATTGCTTTACCATACAATGTGATAACCACTGTTTTACAACCTGCGGTACATTGGAGAAGGGATGGATGATAACGATCACCCTTAGCTTACTTGCCCCTCTTTGTATAACAAATACTCCACCAGGCTGTAGACAATCCACCAGACACCACCAGAACACCTTCTGTTGCTCTGGTCACCCGATAGCTCCAGTTTCATACCTTGTGAAGTTTGTTAAAACCTAACTCTCTACACTTTAAAAGAACTACACCTAACCTGATAGCTCCAGTTTCATGCCTTGTGTAGTTTGTTAAAACCTAACTCTCTACGCTTTAAAAGAACTACACATCACCTGATAGCTCCAGTTCATACCTTGTGTAGTTTGTTAAAACCTAAACCTCTACACTTTAAAAGAACTACACATCACCTGATAGCTCCAGTTTCATGCCTTGTGAAGTTTGTTAAAACCTAACTCTCTACGCTTCAAAGGTACACAGAGTTAACCTAAGGATACATGTCACCTTATAGCTCCAGTTCCATGCCTTGTGAAGTTAAAACCTAACTCTCTACACTTCAAAGGTACACAGAGTAAACCTTACACAGAGTTAACCTAACAATACATGTCACCCAATACCTCCAGTTTCATGCCTTGTGAAGTTTATTAAAACCTAACTCTCCACGCTTCAAAGGTACACAAAGTAAACCTTACACAGAGTTAACCTAACAATACATGTCACCCAATACCTCCAGTTTCATGCCTTGTGAAGTTTGTTAAAACCTAACTCTCCACACTTCAAAGGTACACAGAGTAAACCTTACACAGAGTTAACCTAATGATACATGTCACCTGATAACTCTAGTTCCATGCCTATGAACTATTAAAACCTTACACTCTACGCTTCAAAGGTACATAGGGTCAACCCAAGGATACACGTTCCATGCCTGTGACCTGTTAAAACCTAACACTCCAAGCTTCAAAAATACATAGGGTTAACCCAAGGATACACGCTTTCACCCCACTAATCCCTATCCCCAAACAATCCAGTACAAACTGCTGCCAGAGCACCATCTGTTCCTGTGGTCATTTGATACATCGTGTTGCAAGCTCTGTACACAAGAAGGTCAGCTCTTTTCACACCTGATACACCATGTTTCATGGCCTTTGCTTTACCTGATACACTTTGTTTTATGGTCTGGAAGTATTTTTTAATAGAGTCCCTTCACCTCTCAACAGTCTTTTGATCTCTACCCATGAGAGATAATCTCCTCACCCTCTCTAGATTGAGGGCCTATGCTTTAACTGATACATCATGTTTTATGTTCTGGAAGTTTATACATTGAGTCCTTTCACCTCTGTCAACAGTCTTTCGATCTCTACCCATGAGAGATATTCTCCTCACCCCCTCAAGATTGAGCCCCTCCCTCCCCTCCCTCCGCAAGAAGTACGTTTCCAATACCCAGGTGATTGTTGGTGTAATCCTAGAAGTTAGTGCTCTCTAAAAGGAAGCCCCTCCAAATAAGTCCCCTAACTCTGACTTTGGTCTTTATTACACACCCCCACTCTTCTACCGTCACCTAAAGAGAAATACCCTCTTACTTTCCCCAACACCCCAAGGAGTGATACCCCTTACTTTCACCCACACATTGAGTTTCCCCAAAAAAACATTTGGTTTGAGTATGCTAACCTCTCCCCAGTGAGTGCCATCTGATATGGAGTGTTTTATAAATGATAAATCTACAACAGAAGCAGAGGCCCGTAGAGGAAGAGGCGAGTAATGCAGTGCAGATGGGTAAACTCATCATCTCAAGATCACTGGGAAGGAGATGCTGTTTGGGGGGTGGGGGACTTGGGGGTAGGGCTTTAGCTCAGAGGGGGGATGCTTAGAAAGGGACATTCTTCATTAGTTGTAGGGATTGATAGATTTGATATACTTAGGATTAATTTTTGCTATGGACAGGAATAAGGGTAGGCTAAGGGTAACATGTCACTATTCTAAAGACAAAAACAGCTGGCTATCTACAAAATGACAAATTGCTTTAAACTTAGAATAATTAAAAGGAAACAAAATTGGTATGAGTGAAAAGGGAAGATGTAAGATGTAAGAGGATGAGAGAGAGGTGTAAACTGCTAAGGATTGTGGTAAGAAATTTGACCAAATTGAACCCCTTTGAAAAAAAAGTTACGAGGGGGGCATGGAGGAATTTGTGGAGGAATAGGGCAAAAAAGCACCAAATGTCGGGGAAGGGCTAGTCCAGAGAGGAGGGGTTGTAGTAAGAATTAATGAAGGGGCCATATTAAAGCTTGGAATAAATGTTCCGAGGGAGGCATGGGTATAGGAGGAAGATGAAAGGAAAAGGGGAAGTTTGTACCAAAAGTCTTGAAAGGACTAGTCCAGAAAGGACTAGTCCAGAGAGGAGGGGTGACAGGTTCCCTCATTAGTGGCTGCTAGTGCCATGCTATGTCTACAGGCAATTAAGTCTGTCTTTGAGGATGCTAGGATCTATTCGCCCTGACACACACTCAACTCTGATGTATAAACCTCGAGGTCTGGCTTGAGGGGCAGCTGGATATAGACCAACCTCCACTAAATGATTCACGGGTGTCACGTTTTTTTCTCATTCATTCCTAATGACCAGAACTGGTAACTCATATGAAAGATAACTTTTTAACCAATTCATTCAGGTATTTGGATAACCAGACCTAACAAGGTAATTGGTGTCAGACGGGTCTCATTTCATACACTCATAATTATGGTGTAATCTCTATTTCTCTCTTAGTTGAATTTAACAAATATTCTTGCTTTTGTGGTTTGGATATCAAGTTGCAAGACACACTGATTCAATAACTCTCAAAATCTGAATCCTTTCTTGTATATACTGGCATGAAGCTGTTGACGTATTATGATAATAACTGAAAACGACGCAGTAATCCATCAACTTGGAAAACTCCGACTCTAACATAAATACATACACCAGGGTTGGTAAGTATGAGTAAGTAAGTAAGTAAAAGACAGGTGAAGATGAAAGCATTAGTTGCTCAATTGACTACCTGTAGTGCTTGGAATCTCACCTATGACTGTATACATACTCACAGAGAGAGAGATCATTGCTGGTAAAGAGATGGAGTCAGAGCAACGAGAAAACACAAGCTTACGAAGAGAACACAAGAGGTGGCTCATAAGCAGGGAATGTTACCTATATATATAAAATTCAACTCAGCATGAATAACTACCTCTATTACAAATGTCATTTTTGATTGAAATTCACTGTGGTTATTTTATTGACAAATGGCATTCAAATGAGAGAAGAAATTCTTGTGTTGGTGATGACAAACTAAATTTATTGTCTTAATTATGTTTTTTGTGTGGAGACCTTTGTTTGATAAGACATTTGTTTTAATTTTGTTTAAAAGTTATTTCAAAAGAAAGAACTTAATCAAGCAATAATGTCTCTCTTAATTTATTTATCAGTAAAGGAATTTTAAATATTCAAAGATCTAGATCATTAACGAATATCATTATTCAAATCATTTATTTGTAATCACAACTTATTGAATCCTGAACACTGAATAAATTGGTTTATTTCTTTAAATCAAAACAAAGAGTCAATTTTCTAAGCCAATAAAGAATTTACATCTCATCACTTTCTCTGAATAATTGATAAATGATTTTGAACACTTGGATAAACCATTAATAAGACCAGACAGAGAGAGGCCCCCTGTAGCACCCCTAGCAGTTGCCAGGTCATCCATCAACTAGAAAGTTAATGAGCTGTCTGCTCGTTAGTCCACACCACCTCGTTAAGTCTTCCCTGTCAGTAAAATCTTGTCAAATTTTAATTACATTCCGTCAAATTTTAACTAGATGCCTGAATTCTATCTTGCTGTATGAGATTTGCTCAAGGTTAACCTTTAACTACATTCATTGTCAGATGGAACGAGATTCAAATCATTTTGTAAATCTAGTTGCATACTGTCAATTTCTATCAAGATACTTCAAGTATTACCCTTAAAAAAAGAAGGTACTTCAAGTTCTATCCCAAAATTTAAAATTTTGACATATGGATAACATCATAAGTAAGTATAAAGGGAAAATAAAAAAAAGGGGAGAAGTAGATAAATAAATGATGAATAAACAGGACAGCAAAAATATTTCTAAACACAAGACCATCAAAATATAAGGTTCAAAGATTATTGCACATTCATACAACAGTAATTTATGAAACAAAAGATTTATTGATTCAAACAATGCACGATGAAGTTGCGAAATCGTCGCCGTCATATACAGAAACATGTGCTAGTTCTCATCGCGGTTGAGTCGAGACCAACGCCATCTATGATGAAACATTGATCAGTCATCGATCGAGATATGTTCGCCAGTCGTGCGAAGAACTTGCGTCTAAAAATATTCGATAATGGTTTGTTTTGCAATGCTGGCACTGTGTGACTCTCTAACATAGCAATTTAATGGCCAAGTTTCATGCCTCGTGTTTATTTGAGTTTCGATTTCTGTTCCTATTTTTGATGATTTTGTCAAGATTCAATCGTGTTACAAATTACAATTATGTGTTTTTGTGTCTACGGCTATTGTATGCTTTAATGGCTTGGTTTATGTAATTTTGAACCACTTGGGATATGAAGTATTTGGTAACAGAGTTAAAAAGAGTCGTATCAGCTAAAAATATAGATAATAAACCTAATATAGGAAATATGGTCCATTTGGAACAAATAAAGATACAATTTGATATGGATGAAAGTCATGCTTAGTGTTTATTTTGGAAGATTTTTTACAATCTCTTACAGCTTTTTTAATCACAAGTCTTTTTATAAAAACGATATTTTCAACAACAAACATCTAAATTTGTTATCTTCCTGTGCCATAAAACCATTTGAATGCACAAAAATATGTTATGTTGTTTTGAAAATACACAAAACAGCTCAGTATTTTGGCCCCCTTACACAAAAACAAATAACAAATAACATCGTTTGTCTGATGCATCTGTGGTGATTTAGTATCATTACTCAGCAAGGAATAACAATTGATATTTACATAATCTAATGTAACATATACACTGTTTAGAAATGAAATGGAACAATTTAGCCATTGGGACAGCATAATAGTTCTTCATAAAACAGAAAAACATTTAGATAGGACAATTTAGAATCTACCTTACCAAATAACTATTGACAAAATAGAAACATGTACATGAGATAATGTAGTTAATAGGCAGCCAGATGATGTACCGGTAATAGAGACACATGAATATTTCACAGCAGCATGATAAAGAGATATTTTTTAATATAAAACAATGATTTTAAGATATTTTACATTGAAATATGATCAAAATTTTGTATAGGTGTATAAATGATCAGCAGTGTTTTTGAAAATTATAATTTTTCATGATATCATATCAAATCAATTAATAAACCTAATTTTTCCTTTTCCAAGAATCATTTATCAGAGAGTGAACAAGAGAGCTTCCAAGAATCATAATATAAGAAAGTAAAGACGATAATATCATAGTTATCCATTATAACCCAGCTTTATGGCGTATATTGAGTTAGTGGCATATCAAAGATGGAAGATATAAACAAATCACCTCTCAGGACCAATCAGCAAGCGGCAATGAGTAAATTATGGACCTGTCTGGTAGTCTGTCAATAAAAATCTATTTCTTGTTGTTTCCTAAGCAACTAAAGAACAGTACCGACTATCAAGCTACCATTTTGTCGCTGTCTTCACTCAGTGTCTTTCCAGATGTCTGCCGTAAGATTCTGACCAATCAAACAGTGGCGGAAAGCTTACCATTTTTACATACTTCTGAGATCTGTTTTACATACTATTTTTCTATCTACAAGCCCTGATATCTTTATGTATATTTTATTTGTTATATCTATTCGCTAAAACATTTCTGATATTTTACTTATATCTTATAGATTTCTGTTCCATTCAAGAGAAATAACTTCATTATTTGGATCAGATGTTGGTTTAATACACATTTTCTTGTTATTGATACCGCAGTTTATGGCTGAAATATTGCCCAAGTGGCATTAATCATTAAATAACTGACTCACTCACTCTTGTTACCATATACGTTAATCTAAGATTTTGTTTAACTTTCATTTATTTATCTAGTCGTTGAAAAACTTCCAATATCATTTTACTTATAAATCATTATAATATTTTACTTGCAAGAGAAATCACTGCATTATTTTGATCAGCTGTTGGTTAAAGGTAAATTTTCTTGGTACCATATAATCAAAAATATGTTAATTTGTGAAATTGCTTAGGATTTTTCAAGGGTTTCACTAGATTGCCATTCAATTATGGTTCCGAACCTGTCAAAGAATATATTCAGTTCTTCTCCAAGAAAAAAAGCTTTCACAGTTCAGCGGGAGAACCATAAGTAACGAATGAAGAACCTCCAAGAGTTTAAAAAAACTGTATGTGTTTAATTATCTGAAACACTCTGGCACCCTTGGCAGTTGGAGTGAAAACAGCTGACCTAATTAAAGGTAATAGCTTCTTAAATCGTTTTTTTAATAGCTTGCCAGGAAGTTAGATCCCTACTCCTTGAAATTCTTATTTGTCAAATTGTCTAAGATGTTAGAAAACAGACCTAGAACTGACAACACTATATCATCTTCTCTGGTTGTCTAAATATCTTCCTGTTTTTTCTTTACTGGGTGGCAAGCAGTTTGATGTATTGTGATTAAATGGTGCTTATACTTACTAAAACCTCAAACTGTACAAAATATCATCTTCTCTGGTAGTCTAAATATCTTCCTGTTTTTTCTTGACTGGGTGGCAAGCAGTTTGATGTATTGTGATTAAATGGTGCTTATACTTACTAAAACCTCAAACTGTACAAAATATCATCTTCTCTGGTAGTCTAAATATCTTCCTGTTTTTTTTCTTGACTGACTGGCAAGCTGTTTGATATATTGTGATTAAATGGTGCTTATACTTACTAAAACCTTAAACTGTAAAATATAACACCTTCCGTAGAAATCACTTAGTTTTCTAGTACTTTCTTATTCTATTGGCTAAAATTTAGAGATATATTTGAATTGTGCTCTTAAGTTTCATTTTAATATTAAAAGCCAACGGTCGAATTTTTGTTATCAATTTTAATAAGTATCAAACTTTGAGTTCTGAAATTGATATACGGGAATGACATATGAAGCTTATGAAAAATTTATAAGTTATTGTAATTTGAGTAAAGGTCACATAATTTCGGTCTTTAAAAATGAATAATGACAAATTTATAAATATTTTACGATTGAGTCTTAACTTTTAACGATTAAATATTAACTTAAACAAAATGAAACACTCCTGAGTCAAAGAATCAGTAAAAAACCCAATAAATCCAGCTACTCCTATTGTTATCAAATTTCGATAGATAATAGTTGAAACGTCAACCAGATTGATAAAAAATTTTAAGCTTAAACTAGATAGCAATGTAAATTAGAATTTGCTCATATCACCAATAGGTAATTATTGAAACTTCCTTACAAGGATATTGTTCTAACTTAAACTAGATTACACTGTCATTTGTTCAAATTCAAAAGTCGTATTTAATTTTCTCTTTCAATACATATTTTGAACAAATAGAGAGAACAAATTCTCAAACTAATACCAGATTGATAAAAAAATTCAAGCTTAAACTAGATAGCAATGCAAAATAGAATTTGTTCAAATATCACTCATTAGTAATTCATGACTTTTGCTTGCAATGACAGTCAACTGTTAAAACACAGCAATGACATGAAATCGAGAGGCGAAGCTCATGCAAATATAATGAAGCTTTTAGTGTATGGGATTTACTATCTTACATCACTGACGTCAGAATAATTAATTACATAGGTATCATAAGTATTATTTTCATAGGAATATCCATTTGCAGTATAAACTACTGATTATATATATCATTCCTAATAAAAATAATTTATTTTTCAATGTCAGTGGTCCTAAAAATGAATTTGATTGATGGAACGAAACATTACTGAAATAAATCAATTAATATAATAAAACCTACTGATGAGATGATATGGGAATATTATTCCTCATAAATCACTTATTTTGTATTTTAATTGGACATATGACATACTTAATAGAATCTAAAATGTTAATCAACATCTGTGTTACCTCTTTGAGAGGCATTTCTGTGTTGAAAAGAAATTTTACTTTTAAAACTTTGATATAAGGATTGCCTATACGATGTATCAAAAGTAACACATTTTCTCACTTAAAGTTGTATAAAGTCTCCATCTTGAAAAGAAAAAGATACACAACATTTGCCTACACATTTCCGTCAACAAACATCCTCATGTACCTCACGTGCATGACACGCGTATATTTATGTGTGTATTTATTACGTTAGCTGCGTTCGTCTTGTCGTAAAAAGAAGTTTCAAATAGACACACTCGAGGGGAGGCTGGCAGTTCTAAATTTACTCCCTCTTATCTCTCAAGAAATTTGATAGCTGGCACCCCCCTTTCAGTTTAGAATACTATCTCCTGGAAATTCTTCACAGTCTGCCATTAGAGAATGTTCAGGATTCCGAAACAATCTACCACAAATCTTTGCATTTTCACTAAAAGGAACCCATGTCATGTTTTGTAAACACTTTAGGCAATTCTCTCGCCAAAAATACACCATAGTACCAGAAAAATATGTCACCATTAATTAAAATCCTTCCATTTTGACTTGAGTGAACAGTTATGCTTATGCAGAGAACAAAAGTCATTTTTATTAACCCTAAAACTTCCATTTCACAACATATGGTTCAAAATGTTTATATTCTATGAATTATTATCAATAATACCTTGATTGGCCCTTATGTAATTAATTTGATATGGAAGTAATAACAGTGACGCCATAACAGTAATATTTTCTTAATCATTTGATGCTAAAACTTTTTAATAAAAAGCTAACATGGATATAACCTCAAATGTATTGCTATGATTGAGAAAGTTAACCGTTATTGGGTATGGACTTTTACTTTCAAACTTGCTTCTTCGAAATTGATAAAATGTTATTTGACATATAATTTCAAAAATAGGATCAAAATCGTAAGAATCTCTCCCTGGATGAATTTAGAAGGATTCCGACCTAACAAGCAGGAAATTGTTATACATATGGCTAATTTGAACTTGCTTCTGTTGGTCATGTTTCAGTGATAAAGATAAATCTGTCATTTATGGGTCTGCTCAATCTTAGAGTCAGTGCGACTGGTTTTAGTCTCTGCCTTAGTCTGTGGGAAAAGAAAATGAGACAATTTAATCTTTCTCAGATGTTGAAATTGAAAGAAGAGAGAAAAGATTACTTAGTTCAAGAAGTATAGAATGAAGATTGGGAATAAATGATTAAAGTCGAATGATAAACTGCTAATGTGTTATAGGTTAACTTAACCTTAGCCTCTGTTGAAACAATTTGTAGGAAGTAGAATCATATGACCATTTATTTCTTTTATTGAAATTGAATGAAGAACTAAAGACATTTTTTGTTGAAGGGTGCAGGGTGAAGTTAAATTGAATCATTCAAATTAATTATTATGACTCTTATTTGAAATGTAAGAAATCATTGAGAAAGATTTTAAATGAGAACCTTGTTCAGTTCAAGGAAAGTGTAGTGAATTTAAAAGGAATTTAAATACATGTACAAATGATCAATTGCTCATATCTGACACATCAATCACAAGATAGAATTCCTAGCAGAGGGAAATGATTTGATTGGTCGACTTTAGATTCTTGTTCTGTTGTGCCCTTCATGCTTCATGAGTTGAACTAAGGTCTGTGAAACAGACTAAGAGTTATATAAACAAGCTGTATGTCAGGGCTTTTATGCTAATTCAGTCAACTATCATGATAATTGATTAACCTTCTGTCTGATACAATATGCACATCCCTTTGGCACCTTGGAAAGCCTGCAGCATGAATAGGGTTAAACATGAGGGTCTGTGTACTTCTAGTACGAAGGATTATATATTTCTGATGATTATTATTTACTTGTTTGATAGGCATTTTGGATGTAGATATGATGTAGGAGAACATGTTTTATTGAAAATGAACTAAAGTGCACATGCTGTAATAAAGTAGTAACTTTCAATAGAAGTTGATCTATTCGGATGGATATTCAGTTTCTTGGGTTATGGTCCTACTTCAGGAATAAAGTCATTTTTTGACCACAAAAATACAGCTCAAATCGTGACTTATCTCAGCACCTTAACCTGCCCTGTGCAGATAGAGGGTTAACATTGGTGCCACTGTGTGGGTGAGAGGGAGTGTGAACCAAATTCTTGGAGTTTCAGATTAGTTCCGGTATTTGGTTAAAGTGACATTCTGTTAAACAAAATTAATATTTCAAGGAATTTCTAATGACTTCTAGAATGAACATTAAAGGGCAAGAGAATTACAAGGAAGAAGAGACAGAACCTTTTTGCTTCTTGGCAAATGAGAAGAGAAGATTAAAAATCGAAAAACACTTTTCTTTATCTTTCGGATGTCAGCTTGAGCTGAGAGATTCTAGGTCGTTGTTACTTTGGCTCGGAGAGTAGCATTAAGTTTGATTGCTGTAGAAACAGTAGCTGTGTGGGGCTAAATTTCTATTTAATTGAATATTTCATTAGAAAGTTAATATATGAAAACACAGAGACAATCTTCAATTTGCCTTCCTCTGGTAAATAAATGTTATATTTTGCTAAGTACTAATGTAAAATACATTTAAATTAAAGTTCTGCCCTCAAAAGTTTCTTTTTTAATAAACAGAGATGGCATTGGAGTTTTTGAAAACAGCTGACATTCAATTTTCGGTAATGATTATTATGAGTAAGAAAAACAGTAAGGAACAACCAAAAACAACTGATCAGCTGAAAATTGCCAGTCTTGAATAAAGTCTGCAATATTATCTACAAAACAAGAATTGGTACTTTTGACATAGGGGCATGTAAACAGACCACAGGCTATGTGTTGATTAAACACAGACGATGAAATATTTCTAATTAAACTACAACTGACTTGCAAACAAAGAACTAAGAGTTCCCAAAATTAGTTACCAACCGACCAATATATCAGCCCCGGGGCATTGCTGGACAAGTCTAACTACTATCAGACAAAACAGGAGCTGAATGTTATCACAGCCATCATAAAGAGGGATTTCTAATAACAATACAACCTGCATTGGGATCCAAGAGAAATCAGCTGAAAACAGGGTACAATCCACTACTGTTGTTTAAGTCCTAAGGCAAATGAATTATCTTGCTACTGAACAGTAGCTAAGAGACAGATATTTGTTGCTAAAATCCATGATTTCTTTCCAAAATCATTGTGAAAAAGAAAAATAAATATTCAAAATTGTTACTCTAGACTATAATCATAAAAGCCCCAGGGCAAAGTTTGATTTCTAAAGCTTCTACTACTGAAACAGTAGCTTTAAACCAAAACAGTAGCCATGTTGTTACAATGCCCAAAATGAGAAAATTCTTTTGAAAACAACCATGACCTACATCACAATCCAACATCAACATGAGACCAAAATCTTCAAATGCCAGTCTCCAAAAAAATTCCTAGTATTTACAACAATATCTAACAGAGTAAATCTTGAAACTTATTCTCAAACTCAAAGATGATGTTGCAAACCTAACATGAACAGACACTAAAAAAAAGATGGGGAACAGAACAGAAACTGAACAAAACATGGAAATATCCTCAAAACAGTGACCGAGCCTCCATATCTAAGCCTTGGGCATGAGTGTATCAAAGCCTGCTTCTGACAGAGCTAGAGAGACAAAGCTTGCTACTGTGCAAGGCTTCCCATAGATTCTGCCAAGTCCGGACAGATACACAGCCAATATTGACATGTCTCCTCCCCACATCGGGGCTAGAAATATTTACACTAACTCGTAAACATTCCTTTTTTCATCTTTGAAACGAAAACAGTTTTCTTAAAGGTAAATTTGTTTCGGTTTTATTTTGCCTCAATTAGGTTACATTTCTTATTCGGTTTTCTGTTTAATTATTCATTTTCACACGCCTGATGGGTCTTTAAAAGAGGATTTGTTGAAAGAATTATGAATAAAGAAATGTTTAAAAATAAATTTTGAAATAGTTAAAAAAATGGAATTGATAGCAATGACAAAGGAAGGAAAAGTATTTGTATATCCACAACAAAATAAATAAACATTAATATGATGTTTTAAGGGAAATTGATGTAATTTGTTTTTATCTAATAACATTATACGGGAAAATACAAATCATAAACAAAGCCACATTGAAGTTTCATTTAAAGTTATTGAAACTCTGAAATTCCTAAACATGAATTCCCCTCAACCACATGAAATTCCCTAACAGTGGAAAACCATAAATTACAGAAAAATCATTTGAATTCCTAGAGTAATGACTTATCATTCCTGATATCACATCTACCACAAAAGGACCATTAAAGCCCCGATGAGAAGCAATTAACGTCAGTAGCGAGACAGAAGCTTCTATCAATCATACTGCCTCAACAACAGTCAACAACATCCAACAACACTGCCTCTTCAAAGAAATAGACGTATATCTGTCACTTGTCAATCTGAGTTCCATTTTCGTTCATTTCAATCAATCAAACATGAATATCAAAATATCCACATACAATATACTCCTTTTGAGGCCTATTTCAAATACATGATGGTTTATCAACAAAGAAATACCTGTCAGAAGTTAGATACTTCAGATAAAGGCATGCTGCGTTTTGATCGGTCAAATACAACAACCATGACTCCACAAAAACAACAATTATTGGTAAAATATTGACTTTGATAATCCTCGGGAAATTCTGTCAATGTTCGGGAATGTACCGGAAGGTACTAATCAACAAAGAAGTGGACTTAAATGTCACACGTCAATTTCAGGATACCACACAAACTTCATTTAATCAATCAAAAGCAACAACATCCAAAACCCAAAAAACATCAACATTAGAAAATTCCTCCAGAAATTCCTTTTATTCCTCCGATTTCTTTTACGAGCGAAATCAAAACATCTCACACGAGATTACGATACTGGCTGGTTCCATAGATGCACTTACTGACTCCTGTCACAGTGTTGTGTCAAAAGTTATTTCTCCGTTGCGATATTTAATCCACATCTTTCACATCGGCGACATAAATCCAGTAGGGAAGATCCTCATTAAAACCGGTATAAGAAAAGATGATTTAAAGAGCCATCGATCACATCGGTTGTCAGACTGGCCTCAGACAAAGAGACCCCTCGGAACTTTCATTCAATCATCACAAAATACACAAACATTATTTTTGCACAAAATAAATAAATGGACTCACCTCCAACAACCATTGTGTGACAGTAGAAGATCCTAAGTTACAAATGTTAGATATATAGTACACTGTTACAACACATAAACACTCTCACACCACTAGGCAGTTCTGCTACTAAGACACGAGCAAGGCCTGCTGTATATTTATAGCGCGATGCCTATTCATAAAGCCCAGGCTCCATTCAATTGGTCGGGAGCCAGTCTCATCAATACTGCTGGACCAGTCCATTACCGGCACGCGCCAACTCTCTTTGTCTCTCTGCTCAAGCCTGCCAGGACAAAGAACCTGTCACCCCTGCTGGGAGGAGAATAGACCGGCCCACTTTTCACTGATAATGACGATGTGTGATTGATGAAGAAGTCTGGAGCGAAAGGAGACTGGAAGATCGGAAATAGGGGGGACAGGGAAATGGGGTTTGGGGGAAGTTTGAAAGGGGGAGGGTCTGAAAGCATGGATTTCTGGTGAAAATAGGTAAATTTAAAGGGGTGGAGATCAATATGAGTTGAACTTGAAATTTTTTAGGGGTGGTTTAAAAGGTATTTTTAGTGCATGAAAAGAGGGATTTGAATTGGAGGGGTAGGGGGGATTTGAATTAGGGGGGGATGAAGTTGAAGGGGAGGTATTTGAAAAGGGGGCTATTACTGGAGTCAGGTGTTGGGGTTCCGGTTGAGTGATCTTGCTTCAATTCCCTCATGTATTTCACCTTCTAGAGGGGCTGCTTGATACAACACTGCTTAGATTGAAGAGCTTTGATGCAAAAACAGACTTTCTCTAAATCAATCCGACATGTTTACTGTGTAAATAATGCATCTGGGGGGAATTTTTATAAGTCGTAAATGAAATTCTCATGGTAATTCTCACACTTAATTCAAAGAAAAAGAAAGAAAGAATTGATCAAAGTTCGTCTGACACATGAACTAGATTAGGCAAGAGCAAGATAATTGTTCATATTTACAGATTAATTTTACTTTTATTGAATGAAACTTATTTTATTTGTTTTCCGTTAATTTCAAATTAGAAATCTTATTACTTTTTTTAACCAAACTCAATAGTCATCTTAAAATCTAGCATGAATGCAAACAAAATGGGAGGTCACAAAAACAACAACTTTCGGTTACATTTTTTTCATAACGATGACAATTTTTCATATGAAACCAAAAAGACAACTTTTCATACTTGCATGCTAAACACATATTTGCAATATTACATGTAAAAACATTCCTATTTTAAAAATGATATAAACTCGCCATAGATTAAGAGTTTTAGAGATATTTTCATGTTAATATTTTGGAATGGTTTACAATGGGCAGTGTCAAATAAAATATTTCTAATTTCTCCCCAGATAATATAGGAAGGAAATTGACAAATGATTTATGGATTTGATCAGATAATAATTCCAATGCGCATAACGGTGCCAAGAATGTTTTTTACTGCATAATATTGGTGACATTAATTGCATATTTCTCACAGATTTCACGGGAAAGAAATTGACTTTGATTTATATATCATATAAAAAATAATTAGAGTTTAGCAAAAGTCATATTGTAATAAATTCCCTGTTGACAAAGAAATACAGAAGACATACTGTTTGTCAATTCATTTTGATAATATGTTGAAAGAAAACATTCACTTAAATCAAGGCACAATGTTTTTTAAAAAGGATAATGTTTAGAAATGCATATATCAAATGACACATTTCAGAGATAAGGTAAGGATAATATACTAATAAAACTTTTGGTTTAATATGTTAGAACTTACATGATTTCTTCAAACCATGAACAAAAATATTCTAATTGGTTCCCAAAATCAAGGAGAGGAAAAGTTTGTATCTTTGATGAAACAAAATTAATGATAATATTGGAACACTGAAGTTATTTCATGTTCTAATTTAGCTCAAATGCAGAAAAGTGTATATTTTATATCTATGCAAAGGTAATATAGGGATTTGTTAAAATGTTATGGATCAGATAATATATTATGACTGGGCCAAAGCAGAAAAGAGAATAAATTAATATTTATTCATAGATAAGTTGAGGATATTTTTGGTCAAAAGCAGAAATTTAGGGTGTATATTCATATCAATTCAAAGGATATATTATTTTGGAATAGTTTTTGGGTCAGATTATATTCTTATTTGGCAGAAAACAAGAAAAATGTTAATTCAGTTTTGAATAATTTTGGGTCAGGTTATTTTTGACTTGCCACAAAGCAGAAAAGTGTACATTTATTCCATACAAAGATAATTTTGGAATAGTTTGGGTCAGATTATTTTCTAATTTGGTTCCAACGTGGAACAAGAGCTGACGACAATAATAATCCTGTCCTTAGCAGAGTGGCGCTATTCCAATCAATATTCCAACCGGAATGAGACAGCAAGACCACAGGCATGTTAAGAAATTTGTTGATCAATAACGTGACCCACAATGCTCGAGAAAATATGATTATTTTCTCCCAAATTGCTCTCTCGTCTTATATTACTCGAAACAAAGGAATCTTAAAAGCAGAGTACGAATGAAGAAATTTTGTATTTTTCTTATTTGTTGATGAAATTCTTTAAAATGTCCATTTCATTACAGGGTTATTTTCAAAACTTTATTAAAAATATACAAATAGTTTGAAATAAAACCACTTTGGATTTGATACAAATTAGATAAAATCATTAAAGTTTATGGAGATCAGTAAATATTATTTGTATAATTTTTTTAAAGAAGATCAAAATAAATAATAATAACAATCAAAATTTTCATTACTGCTTCATAGGCACAAAAGATTCTATACCAACTTTATATGTCAAAATCGTTTTTCCATTTAGGGTTTGGGACTTTCTGAATAATTAATAGAGAAGTCATTTTCTTAAATTTCTGTTCAATCAAGACGATATTAAATATTCCTTTAATTTCCATACAATTTCAATACAGTAACAATAATTTCTTAAATTCCTGTAGGATTCTCCCAACAGATATTTTTTAATATCTGTAGAATTCAACTTTTAAAACAAAAAAATTATTTCTTTAATTTCTGAACATATCAAGACAATTACAATGATTTCATATCAGTTGCCATTGACATTCCTTGACAGATTAAGGTATTCCAAAAGGGTAATTCATCTTAATGTACATTAGAATGGCCAATTTTTAGAAAACAACTTTATTATTATGAAATCACGATTTCTCGATGCAATACGTGAATCATTCATTCAAAACTCTGACGCGTAACATACAAAGACTTTTTAGGCTAAAGGTGCGACATTCATTCACAGTTTTGTGAAATCAAACGCCAGTGCATCTGTTCACAGTTTTCTTAAACTGACTAAGAAAAGCGTTAACACCAAGCCCAGCGACATAGGTTTGACAGTTAGCAGTGATGAAATGTTCAAACAATAGTATAATTAGCTGGATCACCGTCTACAATCTTCCAGTGGGAGTTAATTATGAACATATATTTACTTGGGTTTCAATTTTGGAAAAAAATAATTATGTTTATTTTTACTTTGAAATTGGTCTTATAGTTTTTGTCACAAGTTTGATTTAATAATGTTGAAAATATCCTTTTTTTATTTTGAGAGACAAATGCACCTTTTTTTTTTTTTTTTTTAAAGAATAAATTAAGTTTTTCAAAATAGTGTATTTCCTTTGATAAATGAAAGTTTAAATTGTATTTTTCACAAGTCTATTTTTCTGTCTGATGCATTAAACTTTGAGAGATGCCATATTTTTAATAATTTTTAGCCCGGAAATGGCTAATTGTCAAAAAATATTTTTGAAAACAAAATGCAAGACATTTACAAATACTGTTTGCATAATCTCAGCTTAAAACAAATCTTATATAAGATGAAGATATTTTGTATGAAACATGAATATGATAAATCTTGTTTATTTTTGTAAAAGAAACAATTTTGTTACAACATTGCTCTTGTCAAAAAAAAAATTCAAAAATTGTTAAAATCTTTCGATAATGACCGAAGGCAGATTGCAACATGATATATTCTCTTTATTAATTGTAATCAAAAGAAGAATGAAGAAATAGCTTGATCGAAGTTGGTTTGAGTGAAAGTCAATCATTACTCAAAGCCTGACCAAAATTCCTCAAACTAATAACAAATGGCTGGCACGGTTCACCCTTACTAATTACATTTAATAATGACACGAGATCTTAATAAACTCAGTGTCATGTTCATGTACATGGACAATGTCTGTAATTAGCGGTCAAGCTGAGTTGGCCACCAGGGGGCTCTGGCTTGTTATGGTCACTCAACGTCCATTTGACACTTCATTGTGTCTCAAACTAATTATTCACACTCAGTGCCTAAAATTGGGTTCAACTAATTTTGAAAGTTTGGGAACCTCAGAATATGTCATATATATATTTATAATTTTGAAAGGAAATTGTGTTATGGTCGCTAGATGTCCATTTGAGACTTCATCCTGTCTCAAACTAATTATTCACATAAAATTGGGTTCAACTACTTTTGAAAGTTTGGGAGCTGTCATGTTTGAGGTGAATATGTCATGTCCCTAATAAGTTTCAGATTTCATTGATAGGCATTCTAGAAGTTGGTATGGTGATCAATAAGGAAGATTATTTTATGGATAATCAACTTCTTTATTCTTTGAAAGCAACGTTTCGACATAGATCCTAATTAATGTTGTTGTCAAGCAAGCAAGAAACGTCGCTTTCAAAGAATAAAGAAGTTGATTATCAATAAAATAATCTTCCTTATTGCAGTTTCAGATTGTTAAAAATATGTCAGGTAGATAATGTGCTGAATTGCAAGAAAACCCAAGATATTTAGTTGAACATATTATGGTCAAATACTGTCAGTTTGACACCTTACAGTGTCTCAAACTCATTTTCCAAATCTCCAAGGACCAAGGCCATGAATATGAAAGAATTCCAACAAAATTTTAAAACTTTTTTTAAAAAAAGACAAAACAATATCTATGTAAAATGTAACCATCTCAGAATAAAGAAGTGTTAAATCTACAAAACTAGCCATCATTTGTCATCATCTTAACTTTCAGAATGCCAATCAAAGAAGAATTGTTGTTATCCAGAAAATCTGCTGTCTTTATGCTCTTTGAACACTTAAATTCTTAACATATTACAGAGAACATTGGTTCCATAAAATGCTTATGATTAATTTATCATTAATATGATTATCTTTTGAAAAGTCTAGTAAGCATGTCAATGCATCTTAATTCTTTGTCTAAAATGAATGAAAGTTAGGATTTAGCTCTTACAGGCTTGATCATGTAACAAAGTAAAATTCCAAACAAGTCACATATTTTGAGATAGTTTTAAAGGCAAAGATGCATCTAGTATTTTATCCAATTATTTAAGTTTTTCATGTCAAAATGACTCCAAAATCTTTGTCCGAATGCCTGTACTTGTGATTTAGCTTCCAGAGGCTTAAAATGGTCCACAATCCAATTAGAAGAAATCTCTCATTTTGAAAACTCTTTGGTGAGAATTCTAAGTAAGCTTTTATCTGAAGAACAAAACAAAAAGAATCCTTTCTATACAACTTGTAATCAAGCAGTTAATATCGGCCATCAGGGACCTAATGTGATTGCCAGTCCCTGTCCGGTTGACACTTAAATGTGTCAATTAAATCTTGCAAACTAATTTTGAATTTATGCAAAGAACATGATGCTAAACTACAGTGGACAATGACTGCTATAAGTGGTCACCAGGTCAGATGTTCCCCAGGGAGTAGAGATTGATAAACCAAGACGAGTGACATCCAATAACCAAGGGAAATCAACCAATCTGAGCAGCTGAGCCGGGTTCAGAAATATCAAAATATATGTCTGTGTCTTCCTGTCTTTCTGTCTGTATGTCTGTTTCCCTGCTTGTATGTCAAAATATATGTCTGTGTGTCTCCCTGTCTGTAGTTATGTCTCCTTGTCTGTATGTCTGTTTCCTTGCTTGTATGTCAAAATATATGTCTGAATGTCTTTCTGTCTGTAGTTATGTCTCCTTGTCTGTATGTCTGTTTCCTTGCTTGTATGTCAAAATATATGTCTGTGTGTCTTTGTGTCTGTATGTCTGTTTCCCTGCTTGTATGTCAAAATATATGTCTGTGTGTCTCCCTGTCTGTAGTTATGTCTCCTTGTCTGTATGTCTGTTTCCCTGCTTGTATGTCAAAATATATGTATGTGTGTCTTTCTGTCTGTAGTTATGTCTCCTTGTCTGTAAGTCTGTTTCCTTGCTTGTATGTCAAAATATATGTCTGTGTGTCTTTGTGTCTGTATGTCTGTTTCCCTGCTTGTATGTCAAAATATATGTATGTGTGTCTTTCTGTCTGTAGTTATGTCTCCTTGTCTGTATGTCTGTTTCCCTGCTTGTATGTCAAAATATATGTCTGTGTCTTCCTGTCTTTCTGTCTGTATGTCTGTTTCCCTGCTTGTATGTCAAAATATATGTCTGTGTGTCTCCCTGTCTGTAGTTATGTCTCCTTGTCTGTATGTCTGTTTCCTTGCTTGTATGTCAAAATATATGTCTGAATGTCTTTCTGTCTGTAGTTATGTCTCCTTGTCTGTATGTCTGTTTCCTTGCTTGTATGTCAAAATATATGTCTGTGTGTCTTTGTGTCTGTATGTCTGTTTCCCTGCTTGTATGTCAAAATATATGTCTGTGTGTCTCCCTGTCTGTAGTTATGTCTCCTTGTCTGTATGTCTGTTTCCCTGCTTGTATGTCAAAATATATGTATGTGTGTCTTTCTGTCTGTAGTTATGTCTCCTTGTCTGTAAGTCTGTTTCCTTGCTTGTATGTCAAAATATATGTCTGTGTGTCTTTGTGTCTGTATGTCTGTTTCCCTGCTTGTATGTCAAAATATATGTATGTGTGTCTTTCTGTCTGTAGTTATGTCTCCTTGTCTGTATGTCTGTTTCCCTGCTTGTATGTCAAAATATATGTCTGTGTGTCTTTGTGTCTGTACATCTCTAAGTCCGCCGATCTTTATGTCCCTACAGGAGGACTGAACATAACAAGATCTATTATAGACTAAAATTTAGTCTATGAAATATATAAAATGATTACTGTAACTTCATTTCTATTATTTTGTATTGTATTTCTATCTATATTTTCAGTCAATCTAGACTTGCAGAATTAAGACTAGACTGTATAAAGGCTCCTCTATAATAAACAGTCATGAAGCAGGACAATCTGTATGTCTGTTTCCTTGTTTGTATGTCTGTCTGTATGTCTACCAAAATACATTTGAAATTGTGAGTCACTTTGGCACCGTAGCACAGTATTTGAGATTTGTTCCTGTTTTCCTTTATTGGTATTAAGTTTAAAGACTGTCTTGCAAAAGGGAAGACTTGTTTTTCTTTTTGGTTTAAACATATTTTAAAATCACAAAATAATATAAGGATATGTGAACAAGCAACTACACTTATTTGAAAACCGCTTTTCCTATATTTTTGTTGGCTATTTGTGTACCCCTGTAGCCTCTTTGGTAGACAGTTGGTCGTCAACTGGTTATATTTTGCTTCATTTTGAGTTGTAGGTAACTACTCACGGTTGGTTATGGTTATTTTCCTAATGTTCTCTTGTATAACAAAGTGTGATGAGAGACAAATTGATTAAACTTCATCTTACCATCTCTGTTTGGTTTCAGAATTCAAAATCAGGGAAACTATTTATGAACTTACCTGAAATAAAAAGAAATACACATTAGTCAAATATCACAATCAATATGTTTGTCTTTCAGTAGTTATTAACTTACAAATCTTGCGACTTGAAAAGGTAATTCTTTATTTTTCAAATTTTGAAATGAAAATCAGCTAGAAAAAACTAAAAGACTGAAAACAAGTATGCAAACTCAAATTGATTAATAAAAATGAAACATTTGTTTAGATATCCACAAAAGTAACAGAGCTCTAAACACGATTACCAAAACTGTAAAGTACAACCTCTTCAAAACATAACATGATGGAATCAGCCACAATCGTTTTAATCTGACAGTTAAAATACTAAACTAATAAACTAAAATCTGCCACCTAGGAAAGGGTTAACTACTGAAGACATATAATCAATACAGAAATTTCATTACATTTCAAAAACCAAAATCTGCCACTAACGAAAAAGTGTAAAAGAGTAATAATCTGTCTATGTGTAGTTTATTCACTTGAAGTAATTAGGCCTTGATCTGGACCGTTATTCAAATTTTGGAACCAAAATTGGAACCAACAAGAAAAGGGTTAAATCTCGCACCAGCTAGGAAAGGGTTAAATTACTGAAGTCAAAATAGAAATTCCATTACATTTCAAAAAACAAAATCTGGCACTAACTAGAAAAGGGTAAAAAGAATGAAGATCTGTCTATGAGATCCATTATTCAAATTTTGGTACCAAAATCGGTGCCAAGAAGAAAAGGGTTAAATGCTGGAAGCTATGTCCAGACTTGCTGACAATGCCAGTCACAGGAAGCCTTAGAGTGACAGTGAGACCTCACACTGGACAAGGGTCAGCAATTCTTGGACACTGAGTCAGAGGACCAATCAATAAAGGCTTTGTCTTAGACTTCCAGCTTTGTCTTAGAGTCCTGGCTTTGTCTCAGAGTAGTTGGCTTTGTTCTTTCAAGTTCTTAAGGTGATCGTCTCTCTGATGTGGAAATATTCCGGCTGATTACGCCGCCTGGCGCTGATTGGAATGGTTTCTTGACCATCAGATCTCGTTAGCATAGTCGATGGGCAAGTCTGAGTCAAAGACTTCAGACATTGAAGACCTTTAGTTTGAAAAATAACCTTTTAAATGTGTCAGGCTACTAGCTACAGTTTGTAATATTTTTAAAGAAATACAGAAAAAAAGAATTTAACTGAAATTACCAAATTTGCATTTTTCTTGAATGATACTTTTTATGCCTTTTGTCTTACAGCAATTTAGGAATAATGATGGACTACAAGACATGATTTAGCATATAAGATTGTCGATACTACGTTTCAAAGTGGTCAAATATGTTTTCAATAAATACAAAAATAATGCAAATTTTCCTTTTGGTTTCATAAGTGATAGGTGAGATTTTAGGTATACTAAACAATCAACAGAGACGTTGAGGGACTTGACATAAGAGGAAACTAAACAACAGCATTCTACTGCCTTTGGAATATTAACCAAATATAATATACAATTTATTACCAAAACGTAGAGTTTCTGAATAAGTTATTAAATCAATATTGCGGAGGAGATAAAAAAAATTCAGAACCTAAAAGATGCTTGACAAACCATGGAATATTTTTTGATAACCGGTTTTCAATTTCCGCTTTGATAAAGCTTATTTGACAAGAAGTCAAACATAGTGTACGGACCTTTAAATCGCAAAAGCACTTCTTAATAAAAAAAAAGCAATTAAGCACAATCTCTTTGGCTTGTTAAGATCTCTGAACCACCAAGATGGATCAGAGTAATCCGTTACGCCACGTTAAACACTCAATGACGCGTCTTTAATGGCAATCAAAATGATTTAAAACAAATTACATCTTCCTCTTTTATTGTCCCCTACTGCTGCCTAAACAATATACTCCTGCCCTTACACTCAAAATAGTAACTCATGCATGATCAGGGCCTGGTTGGAATGACAACTGGCCCTTAACATGGCGAAGCATCTTCTATATCCCCCAGCAATATTAAATGATAGGGTGATAACATCCTTGAACAAAACCATGCTGAGATGCCCTCAAGCCCCAAAGCTGGATATTGTAAACAATGATATAAACACCAATGATTTCAAAATAATAGGAACTTCCTGTTGAAGGTTTTTATCTCCTTATCTCTTCCCAGAATAGTTTAATCTATTGTTGTAAACAAGTTTAAATCTTTCAGTCAAAGAAAGATCAACTCCATTGTGGAAATGTCAAGAATTTTTAAAACAGAAATATTCCTTTAGAAACTAAATGCTTTATGGAAAGGTTTGATATGATTGCACAAAAGAATCTTCCATAAATTTCAAGAACCTTTCAAATTCAACTTTTGATGAAGAAAATGTTAATGTTGATTGAGAAAAAGTCAGGGAGTTTGGATTTAAGTTCCTTAGAAAATATTTCATTCATATCCAATACTAAAAACGTTCAACTATTCTTATCATTCAACATATACTTAAACTCATATTCACAACTGTCCTTTGATCATCTTCCTATGCAAAGACTAAAACCCCAGTTTCCGAACTGTCAATTTTATGTCTTGCTGCTGACCCTTGACTTTTCTGTGGCTCTCTTGTCTGTAGTTGCACTATAGCAGCACAGAAAAGTTAATTGTCAGCAGTAAGGCATAAAAGGACAGTTCGGAAAGCAGCGCTTAGGCTCTGCGTAGGAAGATGTCCTTTGATATGCTATGATGAAATATTCTTGAAGGGAAATTAAAATGACACTATACATATCAAAGTCATTCATGATTGATAGCACTTTCCTAACATCATACATCATTTGCTACACACAGAATCTAAAACTAAAGGGGCAGAATGGTCTAAATTTCATTTTTTCAGAAGTGATCTAGACAGATGTGAACCTGGGCCAAGAGGGATGTATGGTTGAACGGTCAGGCGGTCAGTGAGCTGAGGACACCGGCCAGACAAAGAGTGACCCAGGTGGTCAACTGACCTTATCCCCTCGGCCCCCCTCAACCCTATCTGCCCCGTCTGTTCCCCCTACTTGACCCCCTCTTCCCCCTAAACTGACACCCTTCGTGTAACTGTGGCAGGCCAAACAGTCAGTCTGCTAACTCCCTGAAATGAACTTGACCAAAAGCAATGCTAGATTGGTTTCTTAAGGTCGGGCTGGAAATATTTTGATTTTGTTCATATTCTGCTAACTCTGTAAAAATGAACATGACCATAGGAAATGCTAGATTGTCAGCTGAAAAATGGTTTTGTTGCGCTGTAAATATTTTGATAATTTCCTGATGAACATAACCAAAACAAAGCTAGTTTGTTAGCTGAAACCTAGCTACTTTTGGCCTGGGTTGGAAATATTTTGATACCTCTCTTTGTCCTTTAAATTTATAAATTGTGATGGCTACATTTCAAGAATATTTGATAAACTTGCAAAAGTGTTGAAATTTCATCGATGGGTTATGCATGGGTCAATACATAAATCAAAAATGGTTCAAGATACTGAGTTACAGCCTATATAAATCCATTTTGCTACTGACCAAGGTTCATTGGTTACTGAGACAAAAGTTCCATGCAGTCAACCCCTTCCCTCTGCTAATGACCACTGTTTCCTGATTCAGAAGACTGAGTTAAAGTCTTTCCCCCTCCTGATAGTGACCACTGTTGGTCAGGTCACACACTTCAATTAGGGTCCAGCTGCTGACCAGTGGTCAGTATCCCTAAGGGCCAGAGTTGAACCCATACAGGAGTTAGATCTGCCTCCCAAGAGGTTCACTACCAAGTCCTGTGGGGTCGGAATTAAGTCCTAAGGGGACACATTGTGTGACAGTCTAACTAGGAGATCTTGAAGACAACTGGACATGGGGAAAGTGTGCATGATTGTATCACTAGTGACCCCCTGGTTGAGAGGCAGTGTGATAATGTAATAACAGCCCTTGTAGGGGGTGGTTACGGGGTGAAATTTAGGATATGAGGGTTCTGATATGACAGGGTAGGAATTAAGGGTATGATGGTGATACGAAAGGGGGACCACAGGCTGCTTGATGGATAGGAGGGTGGTGATATGACAGGGTTGGAATTACAGAAGCGATATAAGCTGGATGATATGAAAGGGGGAACCATAGATTGGACACTGCAAGGCTGGTCATAAGGGTGGTGATATGACAGGGTTTGAATTACGGAAGCGGCATGAGCTGGATGATATGAAAGGCATACCGCTGATTGGACACTGGCTGGACATGAGGGTGGCAATATAAATACACGGACAGATGATTTACAAGGGATAGATCATGTGATAAGAACCAAGGGCATGACTTGAACCATTGGAGCCATTGTCACCTTAATGAAAATGTTAGTAAGATATGGGTGACCCATGGTCTCTCAGCACTGGAAGTAAACAAAGGTTGGGAACACATGCACTGTGGACATATGGGCTCAGGTTTTTAATCTTTCTGTACAAAGACAATAATAAAGGACCAAACATTGTCACTTGCTTCAGACCATCATGATATTGTGACTTCGAAACAAATAATTGAAAGTTAGATAAATTGAGCATGAGACAAGAGGTTTTAAGTAGATATAGAAAATACAAATTATCTACACCTGGATGAACTAATAGATGCTTAGAATTGATATCTAAACCATTAGGCCTTTCAGACCTGAATAGAGGAACTCGGACATATCTGGCTTGGGGATGAATCAAGAAATGGAAGATTTCCCCTTGCATTGTGAATTTGTAAAAAGCCCTAGGGACCTGTAACAACAGTGGGACAAGGACAGTGAACATGACAACATGTCATTATCTATTGGAAGGAAAGCATTAAGTTCAGGCACCTAAGTAAGGAGGTGTTCTATGCCTTTAGGGCTGCTATAGAACCAAAGATGCTGAATTGTACAGGGAATAGTCATTGCCACATAATTGGTTCTATTTGCACAGACATACATTGATAGTCAAAAGAAAGTTGCACAAGCGGCTATGGTTGGTTTAAGCATCTCTAAGTAAGGAGGTGTTCTATGCCTTAAGGGTTAGTATAGAACCCAAGATGTGGTTGGTTTAAGCATCTCTATTAGTAAGGAGGTGTTCTATGCCTTTAGGGTTATAATAGAACGCAAGGATGCTGAATTGTACAGGGTGCAGTCTTTGCCAGACATGCATTGAAAGTCAAAAGATAGTTGCACAAGTAGATATACTTGAATGAATCTTGATGAATTTTAAATTTGAATTAATCTTAAATCACAATAGATATCATAAGTTTCACTTAGTTTATAAAAGTGAATACATGACTTCCTTTTATGGAAGCTTGCTCAAGCCTCAAGGGTCATGCATATAGACATTAATGGATCTTGATTAACATGTGCATTATGAAATTTTTTAAGCTTTCCTTACATCATGGTTACTGCATTCATTCTAAAACATGAAGAAGTCTCTAGTCCTTAGGTTTTTTAGACAATAGTACATCCTGCACAGAGTCTAAATTTTTGTCTTGTAGTATATGTATATATCTATATGTTGACTGGAAGTAGACTTGATACAACCATCAGACACTATAAGCAATCATTAGTTGACCTACAACAAGCCTATATAAATCATGGTCATGAAGAGGACACGCTTCAGTGAATCTGCCAATAATTCATCTCAGCCCTTCAGGGGATGTGATTTAATTAACTAGCACTACTAGAATGAGTATCAGCTTCATCCTTTAGGGGACATGCTTCAGTGACTCTGGCTACCTTTAGTAGATCAAGGACACACTTCAGTGATTCTGTCTACTAGTAGGAGAGTTGTGATAATGTAGAGGAATATTAAAATCTGTGAATTCAACTCTAAATATATCATAAATCATCTTCTGTGAATCTGAATTCTTGTACTCAGATAATAACTTCTACCGTAACATCTTTGAAGGGTATTTAGAATTGGTTTACAAAAGTGCAGCCAGATAACATTTTCTTTGAAAAATCATAACTTTTTGGAGTATATGCTTACTCCTTTCCTTAAATGCGTTGTTCTTCATTCAATCATGTCAATTACTCTGTAAAGATGAGGTGCCTCTTATATTGTGAACAAGTCACTGAATTTGGTTTCAAATCGATACCTTTTTATCATTCTCTTTTCTGGCAGACATTTATCACTCAGAGGATACACTCCATTGAAAACACATCTGCGGACATGCATCACTGAATTTGCCTATAACAGAACTTCTGTCTTGTAGACTACAGTATCAGACAGCGATGGTCTGAAGGGGAGATGAGGATACACTCCATTGAATACATATCTGCGGACATGCATCACTGAATTTGCCTATAACAGAACTTCTGTCTTGTAGACTACAGTATCAGACAGCGATGGTCTGAAGAGGAGATGAGGATACACTCAATTGAATACACATCTGAGGACATGCATCACTGAATCTGCCTATAACATAACTATGGTCTTGTAGACTACAGTGTCAGACAGCTATGGTCTGAAAGGTTATGAGTTAGACAACAGGAAGCTACCTATCTTGAGATGAGGAGCAGTAGGACACAACATAGACGATGAAGAGCTGAAGGGAAGGGTGAGAGCACAGAGACTGGTCCAGAAGTGTAATTATGATCTATGAGAACCTTAGAATGCAGACGACAGCAGGTCCAGAAATACTTCAAGAAGGTCCTCAGTGTCAGCATATACAGACATTGACTTATAATAATCCAGTGCATGAAACAAGCCAATCTAAGTCAACCTAGCCTCAATATTAGCCATTTCACTCCGATATTGAGTCTAGAAAGATCTAGTAGAGGGTCGCGTCTGATGTTTACCTGAGAAATGCACAGGACCACATGTCATTTCATAAACTTCCTGCCTCTAGATACATCTCTTCCAAAAATACCTTAGGAACAAATATCACCTCCTTAGTCCAGACATTCTAACACAATAAACTTCTAACATTTGACTCTAACCAAGTATATGAAAACAGCAATCAAGCCCCAGACAGCCCCCACAGTGTAATATATCCTTTTCTTATTTACCGAGAGTAAGTAAGCTAGTTAGCCTGGGGGTTCTAACTGGTGATCCTGATTGCAAATTAGTGGTCTGAGCAACTTCAAACACAATTGACCATGTGAAGCACTGGGGTAATGATGGACTCTCGCCCCTGGGTATAATGTTATAGAGAGGTGTGTGATCTTCAGGTTGCAATGGTAAGTCTAAAGATGAAACTGATATTGAGAACGTCCACAAGATGATGTCCATTAAGCAAGAGTGTCTGCCTCTAAACTCAGAGGTCCTGAGTTCAAATCCCACAATCTTTTGATTTGTTTACTTTTGATTTGTTTACTTGTATTATCATTTTGGAAGCTTGAATTTAAGTTTTGCAATGGAAATGTTTAAACAGATATTGAGGAGAGGATTTGGCAAGATGATATGGATAAAGCAAAAGGCATTTTTATGCTTTCTTTTCAAATGAATGTATTATGTGTATGATCATATTGGTATATTTGTCCTTCAGTTTACAGTAGTAAGTCTATAAATGAAATTGATAATGAGAACGTCCACAAGATGATATGCATTAAGCAAGAGTGCCTGCCTCTAAACCCAGAGGTCCCGGGTTCGAATCTCTGTGGAGGTGATCTTGCAATCACTTCTGTTACACAAAACATCTTTATGCTTGCTTCTGATTTGTATACTATATGTGTATAATCATATTGGTATGTTTGACCTTCAGTTTTGCAATGGAAATGTTTAAAACAAATTGAGAATAGGTTTTGACAAGATGATATGGATAAAGCAAAAGGCATTTTTATGCTTTCTTTTGATATGAATGCATTATGTGTATGATCACATTGGTATACTTGTCCTTCAGTTTGCAGTAGTAAGTCTATAAATGAAATTGATATTGAGAACGTCCACAAGATGATATTCATTAAGCAAGAGTGGCTGTCTCGTCACCCGGAGGTCCCAGGTTCGAATCTCGGTGGAGGTGATCTCGCAATCACTTCGGTTTCACAAAGGCATCTTTTTGCTTGCTTTTGATTTGTTTACTTGTATGATCTTTGGTATATATGAATTTAAGTTTTGCAGTGGAAATGTTTAAAAAGATGGAAGAGGACATTGTTTCTACCAGATGACATGGATAAACTTAAAGGTTTGTATATATCATAATAAGCAATTCAATTGAATTTTATGGTGAATTTAGGTGCTGAGTGACAGTCTTTTTTTTTTTTTTTTTTTTTGCTTAGTGACATTCACTTATGCAATGGTAAAGTCTTAAATGAAATCGATATTGAGAAAATGTTACCATAACATCATGACGACAACCTAAAAGACATTTTCATGGCTGTTTTGTGAAATTGTGGGAGTGTTATTCTTCTGAGTTGTGTATCATTCAATAATTAATACTTCTAATTAATACTTCATCTCTTTGGGCTGAAGACAGGATTGAAGTATTTCAGACTAAACTTTTGATGCTTTGAAGTTAGTTAGCAGGTTCTAAGGACACTGATGAAGGCAACATTTCCCTTTTAAAGTTTTTCTAGGTTTTAATTCATTTCATTTTCATCTATTTTAACTGTTTCAAACCATTTTACTGGGACACAGGTGAAGGTAACTTTTCCCGCTTAAAAGTCTTTCTAGATTTTCATTCATTTCATTTTCTTCTACATAAACAGTTTTATACCATTGACAAAGATATAGAAATTATCTAAAATAATTTCTAAGACTTAATCAAGTCTAGCCCAAGAATAGAAAGCGGAGAAAGGATAAAAGTACACCAATTCCTGTCACTTCTTTGTCCATTATATGCAGAAATCTTTTTGACCATGTCTGTAAAAATACTATCACTGTGCAATTACGAGGGAGAAGCAAAAAGTAGAAAATATGAAAGAAAGACAGAAAAGGGATGGATAAAGGCTACGGAAGTTCCGTGACCCATTTAATAGCAGAAAGATGAGATTCTCTATTGACCGATTCACTGTAAAACAGTTTCAATATGCAATTTCTGAAAAGGAAATTGGTTTTTATTCCATTAGTGGCCACATTGATTTCAAGACTTTTGATTAGAGTAAACTATGCTTCTTTTTTCCAGGAGAGCTATCAACCATTAGAAATGAACTTTGATATCAATTTTTGAAATGTAAACAGTAATTTCATGATCAATCTTGGTTTTTTTATTGATGAAAATGATCATTACTGTATTTCAGAATTTTTAGAATTACTGTTTTCTGTTTCTAGTTTATTTAAGATTAATCTGGGTTTTCTTTTTTTATTAAGGAATTAGATTATTAGCTGCAAGTAACTACTTTGGAAACTTTTTTGTTTTAAAGTTTGAATTTTGGTTAATATAATTGGAAAGCAAATTTTCAAATCTTTTGTCAAAATCAATTTGTTACCTCTTTACTTTTTTGGTAATTTTACTCCTACAATCTCTCTCAAAACGAAATAATGGTCTTCTACCTTCAAAAAGAGCAAATTGGTAATTTGCAAAGGAAAACATTTTTGTACACCTATTTCAGCAGAAAACAAATGAAGAAATATGCGAGGTTTGCCCTTATCTCACATCTGACATTACTGCACAGAAGTTTAGCTCGCCAGTTAGAAAAAGGAATTGGGACAGCTGACATGAGATGTAAGGGTCTGACAGGCGGGGCAGTCCATTTTACTGTAGGGGGGACAGGATGACATCATAGTTAATAATCCTTCACCCCTATAAAAGGACTATGCCCGAAACCAAAAGTAAGCCATAGTTGATTAGTAAATATTTTTAAAAACTGTTCTTTGAACTTATTTCCTGGTTTCATTTAAAAGTTTCCATTCTAAATGTAACAGTAAGAATGCTAGAAAAATAATCTTAAAAGCTTCTTCCAGTAAACAATCTATTTTAGCATCAAGCAGAGTTAATTTCAAGAGTAGGAGAGAAAGTCATTAAATCTGCTTCAAATTGCTCTTCAAAGAAGCTCAACTTGAAACCAGGTCACCTGATGTGAGATTTAACAGTTCAGTGACAGGCAGATCATTCCATTTGAGGGAGGGGTGACAGGCGGGCAAGTCCACTTTAGGTAGAGGGGTGTAGGGAGTGAAATCTTCTCCAGATGGCTTGAGGGTAGTTCAAACATAATCTCCTTTCTAAACCCTCACTGCAGATGTGAAGCTTTAATTTATACCGGGCTTTGTTTACAGAGTTTCTGTTCACCTCCCCGAAATTATTGCTAGGCCTTGCCGGATGTCGGGGAATTTTCTCAGAAAATTCCTGTCATGTTGATTTTCATATTACAAGCATGCTGGCAATTTTGTGGTTATATTTAGTCTGACTGTGTTTGTTTATTTTTTTAGATGATTTGTAGAATTATGTTTCTGTGGCCTAAATCAAGATATAAATTTTTCAGTATTAATAATTTTATGATAAAATAATGTAAATGATGGATATGTTGTGGTCCCTGTGGTTTAGCCATGGAGTCTGATTTGCAATGATTCAGTTGGGTGCTTTTTATAAATTTTGCAAATAAATCTACCTTTAATTTTCAGTTTTCTTGGCAACATGCTCTATGTAGAATAGAAATAATAAAATAACAAAAAAATAAAATGACAAACGAAGAGAAAAAAATCAATTAAAAAATCAATCATACACACCTTGATTTTTAGTTTTGAAATTTTGTTGTTGTTGTGTCATTATGTTTTAAAGAGCATTTTGAATCATGAAAATGAAAATATGAAAATGTTTTACAAGTGTTTTGTGCTAAGTGTAATGGAATATTGGAATAGCTCTTAATTTCAAATATATTTGTAATACAGAAGCAAAACTATTGAACCAAGTCCTGTCAAGTAATAGCAACAATAATGTCTTGATCTTATAAAATAGTTCTCTTTCATTACATAATAAAACAATAAGAGCCTTTTATACAGTCTAGGTTCAATTTCAGCAAGCAAACACAATATGAAGGTTTTAATGATCAACACATGAACAAAATTTTTTATAAAAATATCAAATCTTCATATAATGAAATATCTTATGTAATTTCTACATTTCTACATGATACATAAAAAGGGAGAAAAAAATCCAAAACAAATAGAATTACAATAAAAATATGAACATTCTTTTTCACTCCTGCTGTTGAGAATCTCTGCTGGATTCATCACATTAGTTGAAATTATTTTCTGACTGGTCAAAGTTGAAAAAACAAACATGGTTCATTAACTTTCACTTAAAATAATTTAATTCATCACATGGCAAAAACTTCAATCTTTGATTGAATACCCAATGTTTTTCTCAATGAAACACATGTTGAAAATGGAACTTTAATCAACTGATGTTTAAAGCTCTGTACGGACCCTCAAAGGAGTCAGAATTTAATCAAGGGTCAAGATTTTCTGTTTGAAGTATTTTTAGATAAAAAAATCAATATGCCATGACATTGTCATGAAACAGGTTTTGATAAATTTTCAGTATCCATGGAAACAGATTTCTAAATTTGTAATAAACATGTTTCTAAGGAAGTCATATGTCTCTTTCTAAAAAATTATTTTTAAAAAGTGAAAATTGTTTCTACGAACATGTTGCCATGGTTACCATATCATGTGAAAACAAATTGACAATTTCCAGTCTTGACGTCAAATGCATTAAATTTGCATAAATGTCGCAGTTCGAAAGTATCAAGTTTTAGACTAGTAGGGAATAAAGAGGGAAACAGAAATTCCAACTAAAAGAATATGAATAATTGATTAAAATGCTTTGTAGGAATAACTGGCTGGAACCAAATTGCTTACTGTATTGTCAGCAAAATTGTGAATTTTTGATAACTATAACTAATGCTAAATATCAGGACTCAGCAATTTCTTTATCTTGAATTTGAGTATTTTAAAAGTAAGAATAAAACAAAAAAAAAGCTTCTTTCTTTAAAACTTGACATCACAAGCCATAAAGCAGACAATTTACCAATAGAAAAAATATTTATAATTTCAAAATGATTTTAACTTAATTTCTTATATATTTTATGCTAACAAAATTAGAATGTTAATGTGGATATTTCATGTTAATGTACCTTCCAAATAAATGTAGCCTTTAAATATTGTTGTTAATTTTTGGAAATAGTTTTGTTTTCACATAGACATAATAATGAGAAAATACTCATAAAGGAAAAACTATATTTGTGAAATTGCTTTTGTGAAATTGCTGTTGTTAAGTCAATTTGGGGATAATTTAAGCAAATATATGAATACCAATATCATTCTAGGGACTAAGCAATATAGGGATGTCTTTACCATATAGCATAGGAAATAATTGCTAAATTTGGTTAGTCAGAATTAAGGAAAAATTTTTTTCAATTTCTTCACTGTGCATTTCCATCACATGTATAACTACAGAGCCAAAAACAAGCATAATTGTTCATAGAATTTAGGAAAATATACAGATCTTCTTCTCTTCTCGTTATTGCATTCAGAATATCAAAAAACAATGTTCATATAACAAATCAAAATGTTCATTCAAAAGATATTTTTTCATAGAGGTCCTGAAATTGCCACCAATATTAATGCCTTTACAGCCAATAAATTCTGATATTATTTTAACATCATATATCAAAATTTTCATATTTGCCAACCATGCACATCTCAAATCCTACAATAAAAGAAAACTTTAAAAAAAATTCTTTTATTTCTTTTTGAGGTACAAAGAAAGTGACATTTTACATAGCAACATTACATATAGGCGAATTTTGCATACATGCAAGTATGCACAGGTTATGCATCAAGTTTCCAAATAAAATATTTGCCAATCATGCACATCAAATCCTACAATAAAAGAAAATTTGACAATTTCAACAAACAGACAAATCTAAATCTAAATCTCCAAATGCTATGTTAGAGAGGCATTTAGAAGCTGGTTGATGAAGAAGAACCAATCAACCTGTACATAAACTACTCTATTGTATCAATTCCTCACTATGTCCATCTGGCTTCCCATCCCTTGTTTACTGTAATAACAATCAATCACTACCATGTACATCAACCTATTTCTTTGTATAAACTTATTCATGCCCATTGCATCGAACTACTCAATATAAACTTGTTATCCATTTATGTATATATAACTCTCCATCATCATGTCCAGTATCATTTGCTTGATAACGGTGTTAGTATCTACAACAAAACGTTGCATTTCATGCAATAAAGAAGTTGACTATCCATAATAACTTGTTCTTCTTGTTAGAGTGGGCCAAAAAGCAAAACCAACATAACCTGATGATTAACGAACTTGTCAACATAGAGGGTCTCCCATCCCCAAAAAAGCTAAGCCCATTTTGCTTGACTTCATCCGATATAATGTCCTATGGCAAGGAACAGGTGGAGTCAGTAAATAGGTATAGATAATTCTCTATATACCACTTTAAATTGCTCGATAAAAACACAGAGTCGGCAAGTAAGTTAGCAAAAAACTTGAGACAATTTTCGCTCTTTTGTAAGTACCTTGAACCTCTTTTAACCTTTTAACAAAAGAAAAGATTAGAGAAAAAATTTGCGAAAAAGGAGAACAGACCGAAAACATGAAAAAAATTCCAAGACCAAAAGGTTCAACTGATGTTGCAATTAGGACCCATTTAAGGCTAATGTTTTGGTCTCCAATGAATTTAATTGATTTATTACACCCCGTGGAATTATCTTGGTTCAAAGTGCAATTTTTTTCTGTTAAGTCCTTTTTCTTTTAATGTCTACCATCGAGAAAAACAAGTTTGAATTGTGAACTCTCTTGAGATTATCTGGCGACATTCTTCTTCGATAATTTTCCTAAATTTGTCTGCATTTCCTGCCCATGTTCTTATACTTGATTTGGAATTGATAATTCTTGCGGAGTTGTTTTTCCTGAGAGGTGTTTCAATAAAAAAATATTTTGTTGACTTTGTGACAAGGACATGTTTTATGGCATTCACTTTCATGTCTGTTATGTTTAAAACCATACACTAGTGATCAAAGATCTAAGTTAAGAAAAAGCTTGTTCAACCATTTGATGTGATTTTCAACTTTCTCTGATGTATAATGGTAACTTTTGATGGAACCAAAAATGTCTGAGAAATCTGAAATGATTGATTCAAAACTAATTTAGAATTTTATAATATGTTTCAACAAACAGATGATGAAAAAGTTGTTTAAAATGATGATCTTATTAAAAAAAGACACAAAAACTTTCAAGACGTGAAGTCATCAGACAGATTATTACATGTTTCCATGGCGACAAAGATGGTTGGCACCTAATAGAAGACAGAAAAATATGTAGTCAAAGTGAAAAAAGATTCATTTTGAAAAAAGTAATTCATGTTGAAAACTCACTGAACCATGAACTCATGACCAGCAGAGCAAAAAGTACATTACTCACCCGATTGGAGGATAAAAGAGGATAATCAAAGACACAAAAGATTCTGCGAACCAGAAGATACTGCACAGTAATTGTGCTATACATTCGGCAGGCCCATCGACCCATCGCTTGGCGAGGGTTAATGAAAATTGGTGTGTAATTCCAATGTACTCCGAACACAGGTTAATCTTGGAGAGTGACAGGAATAGAAAAATACTTTTTTTGACAAAGTTGGCTTTTTACAAATTGATTGACTTTTAGGGATGTCATTGCTTTTTTTGGTTATGAGAAGGGTTCCTTGATAACAGTTGAAACAGTTCATGTCAGGATGTATTTTGTTGCTTTATGTCCATTTTGGTAAGTGGAGGTTGTCTTATATAAAAAACTAGAATAAGTAAATTAATTGACCATTTGTAGAGTCAAGATTTTCTTGTTGTAAATAATAAAACAAAGAAAACTACATTGATGGCTAAAGTTATTTGACTTCAATTCATGTAGGGGCATGTTTAGTTGCTGTCACACTTTTTTGAAAATTGAGGTTGTTTTGTAAAAAAGAATACAATTAGTAAATTGATTGACCATAAGTAGTGTCAAGGTTTTTTTGTTGAAAAAAATCCAAAAAAGAAGAGAACTTTGATGCCTAAGATTGTTTGACTTCAATTCATGTCAGTGTGTATTTTCTTGCTGCAAATAATTTTGTCAATTTGCGATCTTTTTAATGAATTAAAAACAATTCACACAAGTCAGCTCGTCAATGAAATCTCTCTTGTATACCTTTCAGGGTGTCAGCACTTGTAAAATGTCAATAACATAAAGAACTTTAAATCATGACGTCCTTTCAACGAGAGATTAGTAAAAGGCATAGGTGAAAAATCTCATCTTTTTGGCTATAAATCTAAGAATTTCAAATTACTATTTTTATGACAATTTATTGTCTACAGTGTTTAATCTACGAATCAAACACATCTTTAGAAATCAAATAATAAATGATACATCCTATTTAAAATGAACACAAAAAATATATTTCTGCAAACATGCCCTGACAAACAATAGGATTTTCAAATGTGTCATATATTTTTAATCATAAAAACGTTTTGCATCCATTTGCAGTAAATCAACTTTACTGTTCAATCGGATTATCTCTGACAATTATCACATTTGGGCATAAAAGCTCTTTCCAAAATTCGCTTTATACAATTTCAGTTATATTTTATTGACCAAACCGTTGGAATCCAGTTACACTCACACCATTATTCTGTAAAACTAAATCATCTCTCACTATTTGTAAAATTTAGCACTGGATATGCATCTAGAAAATATTTCATACAATTTTCAGATTCTGTTACTGGTTATATCCAGTTACCTAAGAAGAACTTTACGATTTACGGGACTGATTTACGCTAATGCTCTGTGACACACAGACTTCAGAATGAGGCTTCAGAGACCTGATTGGTCAATAAAACAAAACAAATCTGCTTAACTGTACCAGGGGTAACACAAGGTTTCATTAAAAAAAGAATTGTCATCATTATTTGCAGGCTTAACAAGTCGAGTATTCGTAATGAAAATAAATCCCTTCTACTTTTCCTAGTTGGTTACAGTACAGGAAATCCTTACCATTAGAAATAAGAACTGTTTGCATTGTCACATTTCCTCAACAACCTCAAAATTTTCTTTTTCAGCACCCAAGGACTAGTAAGATTATATCTATTTCTGATTCAAGCTACCAAAATTAGAAATATAAAGAACCGATGTCCATTACCCTAAATCTACAACACCCATTTAGATTCCAATGCAGAATGCCCTTACAGAACATGAATCATTAATGCATGCCCATCACAGCATACCTATGAATAACTGCCCATCCAGAATGCAAATCTAGATTGTCCTTCCAGAATGCCCATGCAGAACACCAATCATAAATGCATGCCCATCACAGAATACCTACATGTACTAATAAATGCCCATCTAGAATGCAAATCAAAATCTCAGATCTAGATCACCCATCCAGAATGCCCATGTAGAACACCCCATGTAGATCACCAATCATGAATACAAGCCCAACACAAAATACCTACATGTACTAATAAATGCCCATCTAGAATGCAAGTCAAAATCTCAGATCTAGATCACCCATCCAGAATGCCCATGTAGTACACCCATCCAGAATGCCCATTTAGATCATTAATCATAAATACAAGCCCAACACAAAATACCTACATGAACTAATAAATGCCCATCGAGAATGCAATTCAAAATCTCAGATCTAGATCACCCATCCAGAATGCCCATCTAGTACACCCATCTCAAATGGCCATCAAAGCATTCATTACACCAAGAAAGTAAACAGAGCCCCTGATTTGAGCCGTATCACTTCCAAGATTGCACCAAATCACAATCACATCTTATCAGCTAAAATAGGACATAAATATTTATTGGAACGACAATCAAAGTGAAGGAACTCTTGAATACATATTACGTGAAGACTTGTGGAGTGACTCGGAACTAATACATTCATCCCACTGTCATTCTGGGTTAGACGGAATTGTGGAACAAACTATGGTATCGTATACTGCGGGGGCAGATTCAGGATTTTTGTCTGAAAGGGTGCGACCTATGGGTGTCACAAGTACAACTATTGAAATTATTTAATTCGATCAAAGAATATATATGTGTGCATTGGAAAATAAGCTTTTTTACAGGATGTAAATTCCCAGCCTTTCACATTACTTATATGGTCTAATCATGTTTGAGAAAAAGTTCTCAACATTTACTTTATTTGGAATTCTATTGGAAGGGGTGCTCATCCACAAGACAACACCCCCTTCTTAATCCGGCAATGTAACAGACCAGACTAACTGATATCTGTGTTGAGATCTTTATTAATATTACTAATTCTAAAAGTCTTTTAACTTGTAGGTTATAAAATCAAAAGTCCACAGTCTTATTGACATTTGCAAGAAAAGGTTCAAGGTCCTTTGATGAGTTTATCTGTATTTTTCAGATGTTGAAAATGAACATGGGTAGTAGGTATGGGGTATTAATTAATTTTACTGTTAGTCCTATCAGGCTTACTTATGTATTCCATTAAGTGCCCTTCAAAAAAGCAATTTAATTCTTTTCAAGTTTTTTTTTGGATATCTTATTTAAATCTTATAATGGCAAATGACTATTTCCCATAGCAACATTATGGAATCAAAGTCATATTTATATTATTGTCAAGAAGGCTTCCATGATTACCAGAATTGTGGATATTATTATGACAGGAAATAATCTCGGCACCAACAATTGATTGGTGCTTATCATAATAATATCATATCATATTACATCAGAAGGTTATGAATTTTCGGGCATTGCCATCCACAATTCAAGCTAGCAAGGCTCTGAGCCTATGAACTAGAGCTATTATGATTCAGATAGAACATACAATTTGAGACCTTTCTCCAATGTATATTCACCAATTGCGTTTCTCTATCATAACCTCGATGAAATGAAACCTTATTCAGAACACAAATAGAGCATAACCTCTAAGACCTTTTCCCAATGTATATTCACCAATTGCGTTTCTCTATCATAACCTCGATGAAATGAAACCTTATTCAGAACACAAATAGAGCATAACCTCTAAGACCTTTTCCCAATGTATATTCATCACTTGTATTTCTCTATCATAACCTTGATGGATTTAGACCTTATTCAAAACATAAACAGAGCATAAACTCTGAGACTTAACTCCAATACATATTCATCACTTGTATTTCTCTATCATAACCTTGATGAAATGAAACCTTATTCAAAACACAAATAGAGCATAAACTTTGAGACCTTTCCCCAATGTATATTCATAGATTGTATTTCTCTATCATAACATTGATGAATCGAGGCCTGATTCAGAACACAAATTTGGCAACGTCCCTCATAACTGCACGGTTATGAATGTTCATGGTCATTTCCATTCATAATTCATGCACGGCTACAAGAGTTGCAGACATTACCATTCTGACAGCAGACTCGCCAGTATCAAAATCTCCGCGGCCGACTTAACTAGATCAATATTTGGAATGGCCTCCTGGGAAGGGGCTACACGAGGCTAGATTCAGTCAAGATTCCAGTCGACAACCTGCGGACAATCAATATTTCGGCTCGTGTTCTAAATGGCCGAATTTATCAACGAATCAATAGTAGGAAGCCCTTCTGTCTGAAACCGTGTCCCTACAGAGTTATGTCCCTTTGGCATTATGAAATTGCTATTTTGGTCATGTTTCATTTTTTCTGTCTATTAATTTCCATATGCTCTGTGACAGGTTTGTCGAACAGATTTATTTTTGGTCGGATCGAAAAAATGTTTTTCGATCGATTTAACAGTCAATACTTTGACCTCGTCTAAAGATTAAATTGAGCGAAAATTTGAAGAGATAATGATTATTTCATGGCTTAATGATTCTTCTTTAAATAATGCTTTTTTGAATAGGAATTTTGATGTTTGATGTTATTGATATTTTCACACTTAGTGCAGTAATTGTAACACTTTGAAAAAACATTTTCTTTGACACTTTACATGTATTTCAAACATATGATCTATTTCTAGTTTCGCTATTTCTTAATAAGAAAGCCAAAGAATGTTGTAATTTTGGATAAAAATCATTATTCTGACAACATGACCATTAAGAATGGTTTAGTCACTTAATTGAACATTAATTGTCATACGTAAAACAGCTGAGAATGTTTTTAAGTTTGATCTCAAGTTTGTCAGCAGGGTTAACAGTGTTAACTTTACCCTTCAAAACATCTTTTTTGTGGATGAACGTTACATATAGCTTTTACAGACCATTAGAAAAGTAATGAAGGACTAATACATATCTCTGCTTAAGACTTCAGTAATTGAAACCTAGAAACTTGGTGTTTCTGCTTCAGACTTCAGTTATTGAAAGCTAGAAACTTGGAGGCGATGGAATTGAACCAAAGTCTTCTGTGATGAGCAGACACTCTACCTACTGTGCTACATGCCCAGATTCCAATAGAAAACATAATTGTTTAAAAAAAAAATCTTTTTAATATTTATATTGTAACAATATGATCACAAAATCTGCAATACTACACATTCTGCCAAACTGACATTGTAGCTTTGACTCCCTCAAAAGACTCAACCCATAAAAGAACAAGAATTGGTATTTTTGCAAATAGTGTGAGCCCAAATATAACAACTTTACATATATTCATCTTGAATTTCTAATTGTCCTGACAGGGTTCAATCAACTATCTATATTTCATAAGAACACATCAATCAAACTTGTCTTTGAATCCAGTTCCAAAGGTTCCAAATCTGACGCCACGGTTCCTGGTAAAGTCTTCTGCCGTTCAGTATCTGTTCTATATCAGTTTGTTTCGGGCAACACTGATATAATTATTTTCTTGCAAGCTTGCTCTCTGCTTACAGAATCAATGTTTAGACATGAAATCAAGCCTAGTTTAAGCCTGAGTTAACACTAAAACAACAGAGCCCTTCTAGTAACAGGCTCCAAACTATCTTGCACAACTTTATCATGTTACCCTAGAAGCTGATCAAATATCTTTAGTTAATAAGTTTGAATTACGCTTACTTCAAACATTCAACTTGAACATTTAAAGGGGCAGTAGCACGTTTTTTGATAATTTTATATTTTAAATATTTCACTTTAAATTTGTAAGTAAATGCTAAATGTATTATATTGACAGTGTCAACAATCTCATTACACAAGCCAATCACCCATATTCAGAGGACAAAGTATGAGGATTCACATAAATTCCATTGGCGGCCATTTATTTTTGAACACCTTTAATTCATTTTTGTAAGAAAAAGGAATCGCATGGCTGAACTTTACTTTATATATTTGAATTATTACTGCTTCATTTAGTTTAAATAGATTGTCTTTCAATTGGAACCATTTATTTTCATTTTCCTGACATCACCTTATATTCCCCCTAAAAACGTGCTACTGCCCCTTTAAATACAAATATTCCTACAATCTATAAGGGCTTTCATGGGTACTTATTTGAGTATTCAAGCCCGAGTTGGGCAGTTTATCTGTGATGTTAGAAGTTAGATAATCAAAATGAACATTTCAAGCCCTCCACTCTGTTGCTTTGAAAAACTGCAATAACTTCTTGATGGCAAGTCCCTTTTATTTTAAACATCAACATTCAACTTGAACATTTAAACACAAATATACTTATACTTTATTGCTTTAAAATTGAAACATCTTCTTGATGACAAGTTCCATTTATTTCAAACATCAAAATACTTATGTAAGTTCCTTCAGTATTTTTAAATCAACAACAGCATTAATTAGGGCTACCACAGTCCAAAATATTGGACTTGAGTACTCGAGGGGTCAGCCTCGACTTGGACCCGAGTACCCAAAATTTTATCTTAACCCCAAAAAAGCATGTAATCATTGTTCGGGCCAAGCTATCATAAACATATATATCGACATCTTCTTGAAATGGTAATGTTGATCAATGTCTTCACACTTTTCAAACAAACAGACTGAAATTACTTAAATATTAAATAGTGACCTCCACTCTTTCAGTCCTGAGTCCAAGAAAATTGACAGCTGGACCCAACTCGAGCTAGAGCACTCAAGTTCCCCGTGGAAACCCTATACCAATGAGCTTAATTTCTTAAAGTGACACAGAGTAACTTTCTTAAAATTTTATTTGGTTTTGATAAGCTATAACATATCTAATATGCTAATTGAAGTTCATATCTCATCACTGGACTCGCAAATAATATCTATTATACATTTATCTCTAAAATGCTTGATTTTATGGAAAAATCAAGAAAACATCTCATATACATTTAATATTCGAAATTATGCATCCAATTAATCTACCTATTAGTTACAATACCTAATAAACACTATCGAATCGAATATATCTTCCTGATAGCTTATGACAAGGTTTCAAAATTACGTTTGGCGAATTTGCGCGCGCCACTCGAGTCACATTGTCCGGTTTTCGATCAAAATCCCGACTTTGAATGGCCGTATTTTCGCTCTTATGTACTGATTGACCTTTAACTTGTTTTTTTTCAGTAACAGTTAGTGGTTCCCGATGTAATAACATCGATTTCAAAATTTGACAAATGAACTTGAACACCAATGTTCCTTCACAACATTTCTCATAAATCAATTTTAGACGTGATTGAATCAGACATTTATATGACACAATCCTATTTACTGATGTCCAAGACAAACAATTGATATTATTTAGATACATTCAATAAGTCATCAAGTACCATGTATTAAAATGTAGATGTGATATGGAATTCTAGCCTTTGTTAATATCACGTTGTATCTCTATTGAAATATACTGATATTCTGATAATACTGCTTGTCCTTAGCTATTTAGATATCTCAAAACCATGATAGGACCATTATTTCTTATAAAATCCCAAATATTTCACTGCCTATAAATATTTTAACATTGACACATCTTTGGTCCAATATTATGTTCAACAATTTTACTCAAATAAAAATTTTCAACTATTCAAGAATATGTTTATGGATCATGCCAATAATAATAAAAATCTCATATTATTTTTCGAAAATGATTTTCAACAATTTTACTCAAATAGAATTGTTTTCTTCTGCAGAATATTTTGATACATTTTCCATGCAAACAGCAATAATCTACAATCAAATTCCAAGCTAAATGTCAACCGTATAAGATTTGACATTAAATGACATTAAACTTTCATGGCTTCTTGTGTTTGCTATTTCTCAAGTCATATCACTTGCAAGAATTCTGCTGACGACCCAGATTCTGATTCTGTTTTCGAGACACAAGGGACAATAGTACTAAAGAGGACGAAGATTTGAATATTTATTATTCAAGAGGCAAAAGGTTTTAAGTCGTAAAAATCATCTTTATTATCCATTTTACAATCTTGTAATGTTATCCTTCCCAATCCAAAATCCATTGTGTCTCATAATTCTCAAATCTGAAAAAACATTATTGTTACAAAATATTTCTATGACCTTCTACATCGCATGGAACTAAGAAAATATGGATTAGGAAAGGAAACACTAACAAACATTAACCCAAGACTTGAAATAAGCACAACAACATTCATCAAATTAAAAAAATTTCTGAATAAATAAACCTTTTTGAGTCTTATTCTGATCATATTTCATTGAAATCTTGAAATGAACATGCCAATTCTCTTTTAGCTCAAAGTTTAATTATTAAATAAAGAAACAACATTTAAAAATCATATCCCATAGAAGATTATTACTTCCATCACAAAAAATTACATTTTGCATCATGTGAGATACAAACATGAAATTAGAATCAAATTTAGGATGAAAACCGTAAAGGTTTCTGAAATAACCGTAAACTCTCATTTCATTCAATGAATGATATAATGTATGATAACCCAGAATATCGAACCAAAATACAAATTAACTTGTTATATTGGTAAACTCTCGAGGTAAAACCATACAAGAATGTATACATTGTCAAACACACTGTTTTGATTATGATTGGCATGTTATTCTTCATGTCAAGTACTTGAACCAGAGAAACGCTTTTTACGGTAATGTTATTGATACAACTGATATTGAATTGTATGTTCAAATTGAAATGATTGATAATGATGATGATGATATCATAGCTCTATTCATTGGCACTAATATGATACCTGACATAACTGTACTAACAAAGAAAAACATTGTATATGTTGCTGTGTACCTATCTACATTTAAATCATCTCTAATGTACAGTTTCTGATATGCTTTATTTTGTGTATTTATTTTGTTGCCTTTTGTCAATGAATTTGTAATAACATTCAAATGTCGGAGGAAATCAACATTCATTCATTCATTCATTCATTCATTCATTCATTCATTCATTCATTCATTCATTCATTCATTCATTCATTCATTCATTCATTCAAAATCAGAATGAAAACATTAAAGGTTTATGATATAACCGTAAATCTCATTTCTCAACGTCAATTCCAAACCAATTCATTTGTTTCAATGAATAGTTAACTGACCAAGCCATGAATATTTGATGTGAACAAGTGACAAAGGGCTAGCTTTCACATACAGCATTTAGCAAGAACACTATACAGCTATATCTGACTAAGGTGGGTGATAATTGACGAAGCATGTCGATATCACCTTGTTATGGACATGTGCTTCCTGTCATTACCAGATAATAACGTCACGCTCGTACATTACGCAACCGTAATTGACATGTAACTGGTCTCCGGGCAGCTGACCAATACAAACTGAGAAAAACACCCCTCCCCTCTAAGTGAATCCTCGTTAATCAATACCTCCCCCCTCCCCCTCATTTGTCCCCCCTCTTAATCAATACCCCCCCCCCCCCCCTTCTTCCTGTCCCCCCTCTTAATCAGTACCTCCTCTCTTTCCCTCCACTCTCTTTCTTTTCCCCCTTGATGTGTACGGTACCTTTCTTCTCTCCATTTTCACATCTCTTTGATACACCTTTTCCTTGGCATTTTGAAGTTTTGATCAATCTTGCTTATAAGAAATTCTTTGATTATCTTAATTATCATTGTTGTGAAGAGATTAGGGTTTGAAAGTTCAGATGATTCAGGAAAATCTGCTGATGTCGATCTTTGCTTTGTCTTATTTTGTCATCTCAAATAGTTTGCTGATTTACTTACACAATCTACATTAAGACACTGATACAACAGTAAATGGACAGAGTAACAAAAAAATTGAAATAACAATTCAACTCTCTTTCAGACTTTAACATACATGGCATCCTTTGGGAATAACCATGGAGATTTTTTGGTCTCAAATTGAGGTTTTTGCCTTAATAGATCTTAACTTATCTCTGGCCTTTAAGTTTGAAACTGTTCAAGACCTCCCTAGAACCCCCATCTCTGCCTATGTGTCTCCTAACCCATATATTTGATACCAGTTTATAACAGTACATTGAAGCCTTCATCCGTCCACTAACTTTTAAAGTCTGATTTCTGGCTTATACGGTTGCAACTGTTCAAGATCTCCCTAGAACCCCTATCTCTGCCTACGTGTCTCCTAACCCAGTATCTATTCATATATTTGATACCAGTTATATAACAGTACATTGAAGCCATTGCCGTCCAATAACTAACCAGCGGCTATGATTACAGACTACTGACCACTCTCCAGTCTTGGAGATAAAGATCTTCTATTCCAGGCCGATATTACCCCATATTCCCCCTTTATGCCTCCGCATCCCCTGTCAAAGACCAGCTGGCAGAACAAAAGGGGATTACGTGGAAGGGGGAATTAGTCGGGGGATCAAACAAGAACTACAATGGTCAAGATATTGCTAAGAGGATAAGAACGGAAAAGCATATTATTTCTGTTCTTGCCAAAGTGTTGTCCGTTGGAACACAATCAGATTTATAGTCTGGACGTTTTGGGGACTTAGTCTTTGTATGTTCTTACTGAATATGAGACTGTCAACTGAAAAATCCTTAAATAGATCTGTGAGGTATTTCACAACACATGCCTGCAAGGGCAAGTTATACATCTTGCCAAAGTGTTGTCTGTTGAAACCATGAAACACAATATGATATTAGCAGTCTGGACATTTCATGGACATACTTTTTGTATGTTCTTATTCATAATGAGACTGTCAACCAATGAGAAATACCTCTATTTTGCATCTATGAAGGTATTTCAAAAGGTGTAATGAAAAAATATCATTCTTTTGCATGATGCTTGAAGATTAAAACATTTTGAAATTACAATTGATAAGGACTTGTCTTGCCAAGTTCTGCAAAACATGACTGTTTGAAACATGTATATATGAAATTTGAGAAAGAAATAGTTAAGACTTTACAGATATATTCAAAGACACCTGAGAGCACATTTTTTATAAATAAAAGAAAGAAAATTGCTTTACAATACATTTATAGAATGTCAATGTCATCTTATAGCATCAATGTTAAAATGTTGATTACACAGAACAAAATATTGCATATCTATAAAACAGTCTTCCTTCTTGATGTCAATAATCACAAATTTTGACTCATATCACTTGAAGGTATTTCTAATATGGTCTCTACTAAAAGTACACCCATAGGATACATCTATTCTGGTCTGTAAAGAAAAAACTCTTTTGCAATCCTCGAAGCAAGCATAGTTATTCTAAGGTATTTCACAACACCAGCCCCTAAAGGGCAACTAAGTTGTACATCTCTCTAAAACAGTCTAGACCAATGGTGTGACATTAAGGATGATCTCCCAGTTCCTGTACGGAACAACCTTAGACCTAGTGTACTCTTCCAAAATAACTCATTGCATAACTCACAAGCTTTGGTAAACTCTGATTAAGGTGCTGTTCTACTTTGAAGTTAAAGTTTGATTGATTGTAGCCAACATTGATTACATTCGACTGCAGCAAATTGTTGGTGTCTTGTGGAACGAAACTTTTATGAGATAGTTGTTAATACAAAAGTAGAATCATTTAAAACCGTGTATGAAATAAGATGGAAAACTAGCCAATTTGAAAGTGTTATTTTGTCAGCTAAAATGACAATTTTTTGAAAAAAACTGAAACATTTGACAGTGTTAAGCTAACTTTTTCAGGTTCTGGTTCATTTGACAAGCTTTATATTCATACTCTTTTATTAGAAACTATTGAAGTGTCCTTTGATAAAACATCAACTACCAAATATGCAGGTTTCTACATCTTACTGGTGGCATCTTACTTGGTTATACATGTAGTTACAAATTTATTTCAGAGAATCACAAATTTATATGTTTCTACTGGTGGATAACAACATATTACATTTGGTTACAATTACAAATTGTACTTAAAAAGAAGAAGCAACAAATTTACAGGTTTCTACATCATACTGTTGGCTGATAAGCTATTACGTTTGTTACAATTTCAAATTATATTTTGGGAGAGGCACAAAACCCACATAAGGTATTGCTAGGTTTTGGTAACATTTGACCAACAATATCAGTAGCATTAGAAGGTCCGTCCAGTAGTTTCACTATCCTACATTGTCAATACTTTTAACCCAAATCTATGTACTCCAACCAATTCTGTTTGCAAATTTTGTCCTCTTCACTTTTCAAATAAACGTAAAATAGAAATGCCAAATAGAATTGACACCTTGTTTCACCAAACTAAATATCAGAATCACTACCAAAGAAAAACCATTCCTCAAATATTCTCAAAATCTTTCAAATCAGTTTATTTTCCAAGAATTGATGGAACCCTGTCTGGAAGTGGACTCAGACAAATCCGAATGATCGTGTTGATTTTAGTCCGAACACACAGGTGGCGCTTCTCACAATAACATTGTGCTTCCGATCAATGTCTTCCTGGATTGATCCTGAGTCAACATTGATCTACGGATCAACAGATCAACATATTGTTGTCCATCCATGCATTAAAGCTGTATCTATCCCTCATCAATAATGTTATTTCATAGTCAGGTCGTCATCATTAATACACGATGTCATTTTAATTGCTTGTCAATACTGATATTCAAAGTCTGATTGGATTGACAGTCTTGGTCGTCAGTGTTTTATCATAGACAAATTGTGTGTTGAATGTTGTATCATGGGCAATATATGTTTTTAATGTTGCAACTTAAACTACTCTTTTCAATGGTGTTGTACAAGTCAAATCATTATTGCTGTTTGTTTAATGTCATATTTTACCCTAGTTGATAATGTAATCATCAGTCAAACATCATTAACATTTGTGTAAAAACTTTCCCTTAGTTTATACTGTGTACAAGTGAAATCACCAATCACTTTCTGTGTGTTAAATATACCTTACCCATCCTTAACACTGTATTACCATTGCTAAATAATCACTAATTATTTGAGTTTTGTGTGAATTCTAAACCTTGGCTACTATTGTCAAAATCTATCTGTGTTTAAAAGACGAATTTGGCCTCAGCTATTCCTGTCATTTTGTAATGAGAACATTTTCTGATCTATGTAAAAAAAAGATTGGCAAATGTTGGTACTTCATAGCCATGCTATTTGTCTGTGCAATTACATGTCCAATTTGAGTTAATGTCAATAATGATGTTCTACAAAAGGTTCCACACATGATATTTGTTGACACAACCTGATAATTATTCATGTATTATTGATTGATTACTCTATGATGTTAAATTGGAATCGAATGACCAGAAATGTAGCTCAAACTTCAGCATGATACTGCAAAACTGTACAAGATGGGAGTTTTTGCTTCTTAAAATAAAATCTTATCTACCTTTTCAAAAACATTATCATATATGCCTAATTAGTGTAACATTTGCCACTTTTTTCACTGTTTTGTCATCTGCTAGTCTCTATTAATTACCCGGTACTTGTTTTGGGGAAATATAAATCTTGTAGGATGAATTTAGTCAACAAACAGGACATAAATCCTGACTTTATCAACTACTTTTTCCAATAATACACATAAGAAAAAAATATTTTGCCACATGACACAATTTCAGAGAATAAAAATCAAACTTTTTTATTCTCTTTTGTGTAAACCAAATTAACATTGAACAGGAAGGTAATCCCTTTAAAAGATGTATGAAGATTTTTTTAACATTTGATCAAAAAAAGTTTAATAGATGCAAAATTCAAAAGCGATAAATCAATTCAAGCTTCTTTTTGGTTAGTATTGCAAGTGAAATTTCAAAACAAATTCCTAAACACACAGAAATGGCAAGTCCTATATATCACTAACTGTTACTCTTATTAACACTGGCAAATCTAAACACGGTTTACTAAAAGTCCTACGCAGGTCATAATAACAATGACTGTGTTGCCCATAAACATTGACAAATTAACAAGATTCACTAAAAGTCCCATTAGCAGGGTCAAATCCTCATGACATCAATACAATTGGACTCCGAAATGTGACATCCTTATTCTCAAGATTTAATCATGACATTACCACATGGACACATGGGTCTCTGAAACATCATTAACACCTTTGAAACTAATGGCAAAACTAATCCAGCAAACAGGTGCCCTTTAAAGGTGTGTCATGCTCACAGGTGTGTCATTAGCAGAGGTGACTAATTAGAGTAATTAGCATGACTAAAATGAACTCACACCTGTGAGACCAAAATAAGCCAGCACCAATAAGCCACCAGTACAATTTGGTATTTGATTTCCGATAACGTAAAAGGATGTGAAGACATGATTCCTACAAGGCATTGTCAACGTCAATAAACACAGCAATTATGTTTCTGATGGTCAACTTTGTCAATAAATAAAGTATTTATTTGCAAATTTACTGTTTTCATTTCATTCCTAGTCTTTTAAAGACACTAAGAAGTGATATAATATACAATAGATTACCAAGATTATGATAACATTACTATGATTAAGAGGTCATCAATAAAAAAATATGCATTAATTTCACACATGTTCTTAATATTTATCTAATATTTAAACCATAGTGACAAATGAGCCACTTAAGTGAAAAAAAGTTCAACTATAGACCTTTTCTGAAAATCTTTTGGTCGAATTAATAAAGAAATTACGGTAGTACATATATAGTACATATCCTTAGTAACATTTTCCTAAACTAACAAGATAGCGAACAGGAAGCCGATAAGACAGGATATTAAAAGCGACTCCAACAACATCGTAGGCCTACAAGTATAATGACCATTGAAGACCAATAATGTACATCATTAGCTGATGTGTTGATTAGTGGATGTACGGGGTGATAATTAGGCATGTTTAACCTTGTCATTGCAGACTGGACTCATTGGATGTGTGGTTTAGGGAACAAAGGTGACGAGGACGAGCTGATTGGTCCGTCGGTTCCCTTGGTTCCTGCTAATATGCTCACACTATTACTAACGCATCGTTAGCGCTCGAAGGTCAGGTGGTCAAATTTACCTAGACTGACATTTAGTCTCAGAAGTTTTTGTTTTTATATTGACAATATTTTTACAATTCATGTATTATTAATAATATTTTTAAACAATTCTAGTATCATGATAAAAAAAATATTTTTAAACGATTTATGTATTATTAATAATATTTTTAAACAATTCATGTATCATGATAAAAAAAGAATATGCTTTAACTTCTAAGCAGAGTATTTGGTATACTTTTGTAGACTTGGTCGTCAATTTAATATTTTTGCTCTGAGGTCTGAGTGACAGACTAATTTTTCTCAGAAACTATATAAGATAGGTTAACCAAACTTTCTGTGTGTATTCATTGTATCAATACCTTGATGGAGTTCGAAATCAGAACTGAAAAATTACTTCTTTTTAGTTATTGCACTTGTTTCGTGTTTTTGGACTGTTCATGGGAGTCCTCAATTGGGACAACTTTTCACAGAAACTATTTTAGATAGAATGACAAAATTTACAGTGTGTCTTTACGGTATCAATACCTTGATGTAGTTCAAAAATGAGGTAAATGTAATTACGGATTACAGAGTTACAGCCCATTTAGGAAAAATGGGAGTTTTAATGAAAACTTATATGGCGGGGATGTTGATGTTGATGACCATGTCTTCTTGTTCAGTATTGACCTAAAGACAGACGCAAGCCTGGATGTAAATGTTTGAAATCTAGACACTGTACATAGTAGAAACAAATCATAACAATTGTATCATCAGCCCTGTTGAGTTGTTATTCAATATGTTTAATTGCAGTTATTTGCTTAGAATCGTGAGTGTTGTTTATATTGAAAATGTATATCATTTGAATTTGTTTGTTTTTTCCCCTTATGAATTCAAAATATTATATATGAATATCTGAAATTAAAATGATCCCAGATTTATCTCTTTTATGTTTAAGAGTTTAAACTTTCCAGAATTGTTTATAATATAGACTAGACATCTCTACTTGAAGAAGATAATAATTGTTTGCAAAACATATTAATGTCTGTACATTGCATAAATTAAGGAAAGCAAGAACTTATGTTGTCTGAGAAATTACAATTTTAATGTTTTACCAAGAAAACAGTTTCCTGGAACTAAGAAAGGTTCCTGAAAGGCCTTGAACTATTAAAACTCTAAAAAACATTAAAGCGATAATTTTTTAACGTATCTATATATCTAGATGCTCTAAGATAAAAGCTATACTCATCTCATTTCCTTTTTGATTTGATGTTTGTTTAAAAGCATTTATAGTAAATTTTGTTATAAGTCATTATCCTAAGGCTGTATGAATACAAGTTTGTATTGTCAATAAAATTAACAAATATTTATAATGATATAAAATAATATGAGAAGTTCAGCCATTTTACTTTAACTTCGATTCCTCTACTCTATATATAATTATCTTATTTGGCCATCTACGAACCGAAATATTTGGTCTAAATAAATGATGAGTTTGCTTCTTTTAGAAGTGACATTTAAATTCCTCTTTAGCAGAGATGGCAAACTGTCTATTGATGGGCTAGATGTTCATACAAATGACAGTTTATAATGTAAAATTCATCATAAATAAATTAGTTTTTGTATCATTTTATCTGCTATTTTTTATCTATCCCTTTATATTTAATAATAATAATAATGTGCGTACTTATATTGCGCCTTTTCCACGTCCTAAGACATGCTCAAAGCGCTACATTTATAAGCTTTACCATAAATAAGTTTCCTTAAAAACATGTATGCCTTAAGAGTTTAATGATCAATTTTCAGTAGCGAAATCACAAATTAAAAAAAGCCAAATATGTTATGTATATCTTCTTTCTTATTTGTAATTAATTTTTGAATATTTAATGTCACGGAAATATTTGACTTAAAAAAAAATATTTCACTTTTCCACAAGCCAGGGATATCATTACTGCCAACAAAATACTTTCGGACATGCAAATTCTAATTTTATGGTAAGATTATTCAAGTTTTGTTGTGAAGACGCTAAAAGCATAAAATTCAATTCACTTTAAAGATTTAGCATAGATGTCTGGAAGAATTAATTTAAACACAATTGAGTCTTGAAATTGAACCTTGACATGAAATGAAGGTGAAAGTAGGTAAAGAATCGACCTTTTCATATTGTTTCGTTAAATATCAAGTAAATATTGAAGAGGTATTAACATACCACACAAAAATAATTTAAATTTCAAGTTTAGATATCTAAAAAAAGGTCTGAAATATATAAGAAAAGAAAAACAAAAATTTCAGATAGGAGATTAAAACTTGAGAGGCCCCTAACATTTTATTTTAAAAAATAAAAACCAGAGATAATTTGAACGTTTAAACCCTCAAAGACTATTAATTCAGAGCACTTTCATACATAAACAGAATAAGAAAACCTTTGCTATCTCTTGTGGTGTCAAATTCTTGTAATTAGGCTAAATTGGAAACTGACAGATTTTTTTCCAAGATATCAAAGAAAGTGAACTTTTTCGAATAACAATTCTTTATCAAAGTTACATTTATTAGAAACTGTTGGAAATATTTTTACACTCCAAAATGATACAAATATATCATTTAGAATTTTGTCAGTTAGTTTGAACAATAAATAGTCAACAGAAAGACAACTTAAGATTTTTTTCAATTAATTTTAACCCATATGTTATAAGAATGATATGCATACAAGCAACCAGAAGACCTTCAATGAATTGTTTGTGAGTCCTGCTTTTGAAAAAGAACCTAACTATGTACAGGAAAACAAATGTCAAGTCTTAGAAAGACTATAATGAAGGGTTTTGGAGTTTTGCTTTGGAAATACAATCAGGACCTCGATCAGGCAACAACTTGGCCTTTTCAAGATGGTCAAAACAAAAAGGTAACTCAAAAGATCTATAACCTCTAAAATGACTATATACTTGAAATTGTGACACAAATGAGTAATTACAAGTATTTTCTCGACAAACAACTCCAGATTTTTATTTGTATTAGAAGTTAGATAAAAAAAAAATCAAATCCAAACAACTTTTGGACCATTTCGCCTCAACTGACAACCCACCAACTGCACCATAGCTTGTCAATAACATGTAACATTAATTAAGCTAATTAAGAATTACCGTTACAATTGAAATATGCCCTGCTCAATTTGGAACCCACAAATCAATGGGTTTGTTCAGGCAAATGCAGAAAACATTGCAGTCTGTCGTGGTCTCAGACTTCAAAGAGGGCAAATACATTTAACCAGGGTAATGGGATTGGTTGAAAAAGCCCCTTGTCACACAACATTGGAAAGATATTTTGAAAGTAATTAACGTCTCACGCAGTATGCAATGTGCATTTGCACAAACCATTTATTTTACATCAAAAGTATCTAAAAGCAGAAAGACTCTATTGAAATTCAAATCATTGTTAAGTTTTATATTTGTTGTTCATTGACTTGCAACGATGTTGAACTACATTTAACCATCCAAGCAATAAGCAACATTCATCCTGCAACAAATCAATCAAAGTTCCTGAAATAGTTTTAATTTGATTTAGATTTAAGTTACTGAAAATTCTTGTTTTTTTATAAATCTTCTATAATCATTACACATACAATCACACACCTTATTTTTCTTAAAAGAATCTTAAAAAACATTATACTAAAAAGGTTTTTGAAATGCACCCAGCATCTGTTCCAATTTTTATTTTGGAGTATTGATAGTCTACAATAATGACATGGAAACCATAGAATTGAAATATCTAAAAATATATCTAAATTTATCTTTTTAATAAAGAAATCAATATATATATATTTAGAACCTTAACGAGAGTTGCTGACTTGAAACAACTTTTCAAATTCTTGAAACAGTGTTATTTCTAGACAGCCAATGTAATGCTGAATAAATTTTTTATCTTAATGAAAATATACAAAAGCGTTGAAACCATTTAAATAATTTCAAAGAACTAAATTACCAAATATTCTTTGACAAATGCATTTGAACGTATATTTACAAAAAGATACTAAATTCAAATGAAGATTCCAGACAATTTTCAAAACATCAAGTGCAAAAAACTCATTTTGTTGATACAGTTACATATCTGGAATTAAAATAACCTCACTCTAATCCATTTTTGAAATTCTTGAAATATTTGCAGACCAGAATCTCAAACAGTGACACATGCACTCTCGTAAGGCTAACACCACGACTTTAGTTTATAACATTTTGTCCTTAACGTAACCTCTCAAAAACCAAATCTAGATCTGAAGCAAACTAAAGAAATAGATATCTGTCAGCTACTCCTTTTCTATTTAAAAAATAGTTCATAGAATAATTTTTCTGAGTCAGAATATTAGTCTAGCTCTCTTGTCCAACACAAGTGTACTATCATAAATCAAAACAACTTCCTCACACATGTTTTTGATTTATTTTTAGTTCAGTAGACAATTATTTTTCATTCTGTGGGGAGTTTAGCATTCCGCAGAGTTTATAAATAGATCGGCACCAAGTTCGCTCTGATGCCCTGTCAAATTTCTTCAGGCTTCCGTTCATCACTTGGAAAACATAGGTCTTAGACCAAGAATTTCTTGGATTTCTTTTTTCCTGTTTCAGATCTAAAATATACTTGTCCGCCATTTCTTTGTATAATGACTATGTGTGCATAAAAGGAATATGCAAAGGGGCAAATTGTTGATGTATTTCTTACAAATTTCAATAAAAGTATATTAATCAAAGAATGTGTGTGAAAAGTGAATAATTTTAGTTCCATTCCCTTCATACTTTATCATGAATGAGAAATAAATATCTTCAAATTTGATTTATTTGGAACTCTTTTGGAGGGGTATGCACCCCTAAACCTCCCATCTCACTAATGAATAGCAAGGCACTAAAAAATTTCTTCAAATTTCTCTCTAGTAGAAAAGTCAGCTTATATAGTACTACACTTAATACATTTTTACATTAGTCCTAAGGAGAGTATAAATAGCAAGCCACTTAAATATTTCTTATCTCTCTGGAAATTTGTTCTTCGAATTTCTCTCTAGTAATAAATCCAGCTTATATAGGGTTAAACAAAATGCAATTTTAAATCCTAAGGAGAGTTTAAAGAGCAAGGCACTTAAATATTTCTTATCTCTCTGTAAAATTGTTCTTCAAATTTGTCTCTAGTAAGAAATCCAGCTTTTGTAGAGTTAAATTTAATGCAGTTTTACATCAATCCTTAGGAAAGTAAAAATAGCAAGCAACTTGGATGCTTCTAATCTCACAGTAAAGTTTTTCTCAAGATTTATTTCTCTGGTAAGGAATTCATCTTATATAGAGTTAAAACTGAATGTAGTTTAATATCCATCCTAACTAGTATAAATAGCTCTGCACTTACATGTGTCTTATCTCTTAACACTTTAAAATTGATCAAACCATCATGATGTTGTTTTACAGAACCTTCATTCAAAGTGTCCTTACATTTAACTTTTTAAGTTGGTTTGGGAACCTGTCTGTTCAAAATAGAAACAAATTGTCCAAAATCTTGAATACTGCATCAAAGATTATGGGGCTTCCCATTGAAACGATCGGCAGTTTTTATAAGAAGCAGTTATCAAAAAAAGGAACCAAAATTTTGGGTGATTCTACCCATCCACTTTTCTTGGAATTTTCAACATTACCTTCCGGACGTAGGCTTCGTATGCCGACTTTTCGAACAAACAGGTTCCGCCAATCGTTCATTGCGTGCAGCATTAGAGAAATAAATTCTGTCTAATGCTGCATCACGTTTTACATGTATTCTAGTCTATGTGAATTATTTTTGATATGAATTGTTTTGAATATCATGTAATTAGTTGTCATCACATTTCTGGAGAATTGTAATTATACAAAACAAATTTCCCTTTTGGGACAATAAAGATTATCTTATCTTATCTTATCTTATCTTATCTTATCTTATCTTATCTTATCTTATCTTATCTTATCTTATCTCCCTGTGAAGTTTTTCTCAAAATTTATTTCTCTATAGTCCAGCTCTTATAGAGTTAAAGGGGCAGTAGCACGTTTTTTGATAATTTTAAATTTCAAAATTTTCACTGATAATTGTAAGTTAATGCTAAATGTATTATTTCGACAGTGACAAAAATCTCATTACACAAATCAATCATCCATAGTCCGAGGACAAAGTTTGAAGATTCACATAAAACCCATTGGCGGCCATTTTTGTGTGAACACCTTTAATTCATTTTGTGTAAGAAAAAACAGTCGCATGGCTAAACTTTAAGTTATATATTTGAATTAGTACTGCTTCATTTAGTTTAAATACATTGTTTTTCAATTGGAACCATTAATTTTCATTTTCCTGACATCACCTTATATTCCCCCTAAAAACGTGCTACTGCCCCTTTAAAGTGAATGCAGTTTTACATCAGTCCTAAGGAGAATATAAATAGCTATACGCTTACATGTTTCTAATCTTTGTCAAGTTTTTCTTCAGATTTGCCTCTCTAGTAATGAACTGACATTTGAATGCATTATACTGTACAGAAATAGACTCTTGTTTCCATTTCTAACCAGAAGCTGGATTTGAGATTGAAACAAACCATAACTCAGAGAGAGAATGCTAGTTTTTATATAGAAGTCTTCACTTTGCAAATGATTTAAACTCTGCTGTGTTTATGTCAGAGTTCCTAAGGTTTAAATCTACTATGAAAATGAATTTAGTTGATTTTCTGAAATATGGGTTCCAGCATTGATCCTAAAGTTGTTTGCCCTTAACATGAAATATATATTTATGTCATATATTCTTGTTGTAATATCATAAATATTGTTTTCATAAAAATGTAGACTCTTTTATTTGAATTCTAGCAAATTAATTGCAAGACTACATATACAGCTGTAAAAGAAAAAGTAGCAGTACAACTTATCGTAGCAGTAGTAGTAGAAGTCATACCAGTAGTATAGGAGTAGTATAGTAGTAGTAGTAGTAGTAGTAGTAGTAGTAGTAGTAGTAGTAGCAATAGTAGTAGTAGTAGTAGTAGTAGCAATAGTAGTAGTAGTAGACGTAGAAGTAGTAGTTATCAAAAAAAGGAACCAAAATTTTGGGTGATTCTACCCATCCACTTTTCTTGGAATTTTCAACATTACCTTCCGGACGTAGGCTTCGTATGCCGACTTTTCGAACAAACAGGTTCCGCCAATCGTTCATTGCGTGCAGCATTAGAGAAATAAATTCTGTCTAATGCTGCATCACGTTTTACATGTATTCTAGTCTATGTGAATTATTTTTGATATGAATTGTTTTGAATATCATGTAATTAGTTGTCATCACATTTCTGGAGAATTGTAATTATACAAAACAAATTTCCCTTTTGGGACAATAAAGATTATCTTATCTTATCTTATCTTATCTTATCTTATCTTATCTTATCTTATCTTATCTTATCTTATCTTATCTCCCTGTGAAGTTTTTCTCAAAATTTATTTCTCTATAGTCCAGCTCTTATAGAGTTAAAGGGGCAGTAGCACGTTTTTTGATAATTTTAAATTTCAAAATTTTCACTGATAATTGTAAGTTAATGCTAAATGTATTATTTCGACAGTGACAAAAATCTCATTACACAAATCAATCATCCATAGTCCGAGGACAAAGTTTGAAGATTCACATAAAACCCATTGGCGGCCATTTTTGTGTGAACACCTTTAATTCATTTTGTGTAAGAAAAAACAGTCGCATGGCTAAACTTTAAGTTATATATTTGAATTAGTACTGCTTCATTTAGTTTAAATACATTGTTTTTCAATTGGAACCATTAATTTTCATTTTCCTGACATCACCTTATATTCCCCCTAAAAACGTGCTACTGCCCCTTTAAAGTGAATGCAGTTTTACATCAGTCCTAAGGAGAATATAAATAGCTATACGCTTACATGTTTCTAATCTTTGTCAAGTTTTTCTTCAGATTTGCCTCTCTAGTAATGAACTGACATTTGAATGCATTATACTGTACAGAAATAGACTCTTGTTTCCATTTCTAACCAGAAGCTGGATTTGAGATTGAAACAAACCATAACTCAGAGAGAGAATGCTAGTTTTTATATAGAAGTCTTCACTTTGCAAATGATTTAAACTCTGCTGTGTTTATGTCAGAGTTCCTAAGGTTTAAATCTACTATGAAAATGAATTTAGTTGATTTTCTGAAATATGGGTTCCAGCATTGATCCTAAAGTTGTTTGCCCTTAACATGAAATATATATTTATGTCATATATTCTTGTTGTAATATCATAAATATTGTTTTCATAAAAATGTAGACTCTTTTATTTGAATTCTAGCAAATTAATTGCAAGACTACATATACAGCTGTAAAAGAAAAAGTAGCAGTACAACTTATCGTAGCAGTAGTAGTAGAAGTCATACCAGTAGTATAGGAGTAGTATAGTAGTAGTAGTAGTAGTAGTAGTAGTAGTAGTAGTAGTAGTAGCAATAGTAGTAGTAGTAGTAGTAGTAGCAATAGTAGTAGTAGTAGACGTAGAAGTAGTAGTTGTAGTAGTAGTAATAGTAGCAGTTGTAGTAGACATAGTGATGGTGGCAGTAGTAGTAGTAGTAGTAGTAGTAGTAGTAGTAGTGGTAGTAGTAGTAGTAGTAGTAGTAGTAGTAGTAGTAGTAGTAGTAGTAGTAGTGGTAGTAGTAGTAGTAGTAGCAGCAGTAGCAACTGCAAAAGCAGCAGCAGCAGCAGCAGTAGTAGCAGTAGTAGAAGAAGTAGTAGTAGTAGTAGTAGAAGAAGTAGTAGTAGTAGTAGTAGAAGAAGTAGTAGTAGTAGTAGTAGTATTGGAAGTAGTAGTAGTAGTAGAAGAAGTAGTAGTACTAGTAGCAAAAGCAGCAGCAATGGCTGTTACTGGTCTAATTCATTTCTTTTACTTTTTCATTTTGACATTGGTGCTCTGGTATGCCAAAAAAAACCACAGGAAAAATAATTTCTTCACTGGCACATCTTCAAGTAAGGTAGTCTACTACTAGAGACATATATATATCTGGGAGCAGGTCTCAGGAGAAGCAACCCCGAGTATTGTTTAGCTATTCCTAAACTGTTCCGCGGAACCTTCATTATCAGAGAGGGAAAAACAGGCTTACATAAACAGAGAGTAAGACATGATATTTATAGAAGAGCCATTCGACTTGGGCAGCTGTTGAACATGTTTACTTCATCAAATTCTCAGAGTGAACATTTAACGGGAATAGAGGGCGCTGCAGTATATACTGCACCGGTTGTAACAGACATGGACGGAAGCCAGGTCTAATTGACGAACACTTCAAACATCTCATCAGCTAGCCGTTATGTCAGATCGGTTTGATCTTATCTCGTGTTTTTCACCGACAGGGACCTAATAATGTTGTATTCATAAAATATTACATAATCATCACAATTCTGGGTGTATGAGTGCATTTGCTAAGGGTCCATGTCTTGGTTAAAGAGATATGATGTTATGGCTCTCTTGAGATGAGTAATTGGTATGGGAGTTGTCTCCCCTGGGTGAAGGACTTGGTTGCTATAGGTGACATAATGTAATGGGTTCACTGATGCAGGAGTCTAACCTTTTGACTTAAGGTCATTGTATTATAACCTTAAATTCATCATAGCAATTTCAGTAAGGGGTGAAATGTTGCCAAAGAAGCACTGTACAATAACTCACCCTAAAAAAAAACCACAACCATCTGAAATCATTTTTACTAACAATTTTCATTTTTTCTAAAAGTCTTTATAAATAATTTTTTTAAATCTTTTTTTGGGAGACTGATTGTGACTCAAATGATGAAAATGTAAACTTAACTATTTAAATCAAATTAATAAGATTAATTTGGATGTCACACTTGGATGAATGTTCTTCTCAGGACTTATCAGTGATACATTTTAAATCAATTAAAGGTACAATACAACAAAATTGGTTAAAAGTAAATGGGTAATTACGTTCATTCCATCAAATGATTTATCTAAAATTGTTTCAAATAGACTCAATACCTTTCACTCTCTTCTGTTTCTTTACTACCCAAATTGTGCTGTACCTTTAATCAAAGTGATACATTAACTGTTTTATTATCAAAATTCTGCTGTTATCTTATTCAATGAGAATTATCCTACATTCAATGTCATTCATATTATTCATATCATTCACTGTATTATTTAAAGTTATTATTATCACTTTGCATCAAACCGACCAATCTTTTTCACATTATTCAATATTCATGTTGTGGATATCAATAAGTAAGTTTGATTTAGATACTAAATCCATAATATACAGATTGTATGTCTCATGCATTTTTGATAATAGAACTTATGTGTCTCACATAAGGAATTCTTATCTAATGTGCCAAGACATACTGTAAACCAAGAAATATTATACCAGATAACATTTTAACACAATGTAAAATTCTTAAATGATTAAAAAACAACAGATAACTTAAAGAATTGATGTATCATATCTGTTCAAAAACTTCACATTTTTGTTCTATAAATAAAGCCATTTTGTAGCCAAAACCTCATTCATCCCTATGCGAAAAAAAATTAAATATAATGGGAAAATTTAATGGTTCAATTTCAAGATGATTCACAATTTAGAAATGTTAATTGCCTTGAAAGAAAACAAAAACAAGCAAGCATCTCTTTGAAATGTGAAATGGCACAATTTGTTTTACTTCAACTGGTGAAGCTTCACGCATGTGTCTTATCTTGCTAGTATTGTTAACCCTGTTTGTGCCAAAAGCATAGAAAGCTGCCAACCCAGGGTTGATAAGCTCAAATTCTTGAGGTGATCCACTGGTCAGGGAGGCACAGACTGGATGAATTGTTCATCAAAATTTATATAAAATATATTTTAATGACTTTGTCAGTCTTGACAAGGTTCATTATGATATTTTCATTGTTATATTTCCAGGAAACATGACCTTAAATGAGATCATTGAGGTGAAATCGTGTTATTCTGGTAGAGGGCAGTGTCTTCCACAGTAAAGGATGTACAGTTCATCAAAGGTTCATATGCTTTAAGAGTTCTGGACAAACATTATGGATTTCATTTTCTCCATTTTTGTTATGTTCTTAATGCCTCTAACAAATCTCAGATTCCAAACATGTATGTAAACATGTACCTATGTAAAATTTCGAGGAACCATGGGTTAACATTAGCAAGCATGATGCCAAAAATGTCTAACAGTTGAAAGAGATATTCTCTAAAAAAGTTCATGTTGATTTTTTCACCCGTATTGATAAAAGTAGAACAACTGTTAAAACTTTAAAACCCTTTGAAATATTCTCATTGATAAGAGAGAGTAATCTATTTTTAACATGCTTATTGAAAGCCAATTTGTGTTCTTAAAAAATACTCATAAAAACAATATCCCCTCTTACATCGGGAAAGCCAATATGGTCTTCTTTCAGCATAAAATCCATGACTCCAAGGTCAAAGGTATGACAAAGTCATATCATTCCTTTCAGAAGTCATAACGCTGCCTGCTACTAATAGACATAAAAGCAAAAACGTCAAAATAGCTCAACTTGTAAAAGCTCAACACAAAGGACCCATTATTGAACATGAAAACAATAGCAATAGTTGAAACCTTTACCAAACTAAACAAATCATTTAGGACGTCAATTCCATTTCTTCTCAACCCCTGACCTCCCCTACCTCCATCTTTTCCGAAAAAGACCTCCCTTCCTTATACCACAAAAAACCCACCCTTGACCAGGAATTATTATTCCTAGTACCCTTTTTTTTTCATCCTGTTTTGGATAATTTCCAGTTTTTCTCTTTTCTATATATACACATCCTCTCTCCAACTCAATACTTCCAAAAATGTTGCTCTCCCTCTTTTTCTACTACAGACTCAACCTTTAATTTATGATTGATACCCAAACTTTTTTGGGGGGAATTTTCATTTACTTTTTAGTTCTCTTCAGTTCTTTTTAGTTCTTTTTTATTATTTTTAATTCTTTTACTTACACTTACACTTACACTTTACTTACCCACTTTTTTTGGTAATTTAATTTACATTTTAGTTCTCTTTAATTCTTTTTAGTTATCTTTTGTTCGTTTTAGTTTGTTTTAGTTCTTTTTACTTACACACACCCCTGCTATATCCATACTGCCCACTATTCTCCCCAATCCCTCCCCTCCCCCCACCTTTCTCCCTCCACCTCTCCCCCAACCAACCATCTGTCAGGTAAGGCCAGGTAGAATATCCCCTATTAAATGTGAAACCCTAAGCGGCTGTGGCAGACTGACCATAAGCTCCTTACACAGATTAACCCCATACACCTGCTGAGGAGTTTAGCAATTATTCTTTTCAAGCCTGAAGATTTTGAAGAAAGATGACAGCTGATTGGGGCATTATTTTGGAACCAAACAAGACTAATTTAGCCCTTTGGTTTAAAAAAGATTGATGTAGTTTTGTTACTTTTAACTTAATTCATTGTTTCTTATATTTCAGATACAAAGTTGAAGATTTATTAAAATGACCACTGGGAAAATCCTTAAAATACTTTTATCCTCCATTTTTGAACTTTTCTATGGAGTTTGAAATTATTTTTAATAATTATAATTCCTTGACTTTACACCAAGAGAACAAGAAAGTTTGAAGTGAATGATGGCTGAATGAATATGTTCGTCTCCGTTTTCTTTGAAATTTTTAGCAAATGATACTTTTTCATTTAAGATATTTCTGGCTGATCTTGGTGATATTTCCAAAGCAATATGTTTGAATCCTTTGAAACCATTGGTCTTTGATCGGAGTTTCTAGTTTTTGTCAGATCTATAGACATGGTTCTTTGAAGTATTTTTTTCCTAGTCATACTGTCATATCATATTTACTCACCTTTCAATTTTCATTTTGAACACAACAAAACGAAAATCAAGATTGAGGAATCTTTTTTATAACAATTTAAGAAACAACCAAATCAAAGGGATTATCTTATAGTATATTTCAAAAGTTTGTATGAGAAAAATGTAAATACCACAAGAATATATTTTGTTCATCTAAAGAATTTTTTGTATTGACAACTTCTTTATTCTTTCAAAATAACGTTCCCACCTAGTTTGTTCGCACAAATTTTAGAATGCAAATTATAGATTTGTTCATCCGACAAATTAACTTACATAAGGGGGGTCAAATAATAATCACTGAATCTGATTGAAAAACACTGTTCCTGATTGCACCCATGTCCTTTTAAGGTTGAAGTACGAAAAAAAGTGACATTAATGAAATCGATATAAATATAAGTAAATAAATGTAAAAAGAAGCAAATCCAATTTATACCACTAAGAATACATATTCCATTAGGAATCTCATTATGTGGATATTCTCACGTTTCCATGACAATTACATATATAAATATCAAATCTGTTAAAGAAATTGAATAGATGTCCTTCTCCTTTTACAAGAACTTATTTAAAAAAAATATACTGAAAATAGTTTTTTCAATGTAATTCTTAAATATATCCCTTATTCTATTATAACAGAAATCTAACACTATAGATGCAAGACCCAAGCAAAATATCTATCAATAAATCCTGATTAAATAGAACACACGTCCAAAAGCAAATTTACTTGAAACACAAGTAATAAAGGAAAACCAACATACAATTTCCTGAAATATGCCTTTTAAATTCTTCTTTCCACTATTTCACTCATTAGAGTATCAATTAAATCTAAACACAAATTAATAAATTCATTTATTTTAACATTTTCTATCAAAATGAAAATTTCATATTATTCACCAGCATTTCTTTTCCTCTCTATTGCTAACAAAACTTCATCAACATTATTCAAATTCCATTAATTCACAAAATGAAGACTCTAAACAAAGGAAGCCAATTATGTTTGATAAATTGTAGCCTTCGGTGCACCAGTCACAAAGCTAATAAGGGATACGAAACCAATAATTTGGACATATTAATGAACTAAAATTAGAAAAAATGGGAATCTCCTAATCCGTGTGAATCCAGTATAATTCCAGGGACTCCAGACTGGGCTTCGAGTGTCAGATGTGATGAGAGTTGAGCCTTTTCTAGATAGAATCTCGGACAGCCTGCTAAAAACAGGTGTGGGGTCCGCAATTACTTATATAGGGTCCTGGTATACTTTGTGTTGTGATGGTTGGACAGGTTTGAGTAGAGATGATCTTTGATAGAATCGGTCTCAAAGAAATTCTTTCCTTTCTTATGCAAAAAAGATCAGTGAGTTCTTTTAAGTGAGGACATTACTTATATGGGGGACTTGGTATACTTTGTGTTGTGATGGTTGGACATGTTTGAATAGAGATGATCTTTGATAGAATCGGTCTCAAAGAAATTCACTCCTTTCTTATGCAAAAAAGATCAGTGAGTTCTTTTAAGTGAGGACATTACTTATATGGGGGACTTGGTATACTTTGTGTTGTGATGGTTATACAGGTTTGAGTAGAGATGATCTTTGATAGAATCGGTCTCAAAGAAATTCACTCCTTTCTTATGCAAAAAAGATCAGTGAGTTCTTTTAAGTGAGGACATTACTTATATAGGGTCCTGGTATACTTTGTGTTGTGATGGTTGGACAGGTTCGAGTAGAGATGATCTTTGATAGAATCAGTCTCAAAGAAATTCTTTCCTTTCTTATGCAAAAAAGATCAGTGAGTTCTTTTAAGTGAGGACATTACTTATATGGGGGCTTGGTATACTTTATGTTGTGATGGTTGGACAAGTTCGAGTAGAGATGATCTTTGATAGAATCGGTCTCAAAGAAATTCTTTCCTTTCTTATGCAAAAAAGATCAGTGAGTTCTTTTAAGTGAGGACATTACTTATATGGGGGACTTGGTACACTTTGTGTTGTGGTGGTTGGACAAGTTCGAGTAGAGATGATCTTTGATAGAATCGGTCTCAAAGAAATTCTTTCCTTTCTTATGCAAAAAAGATCAGTGAGTTCTTTTAAGTGAGGACATTACTTATATGGGGGACTTGGTACACTTTGTGTTGTGGTGGTTGGACAAGTTCGAGTAGAGATGATCTTTGATAGAATCGGTCTCAAAGAAATTCTTTCCTTTCTTATGCAAAAAAGATCAGTGAGTTCTTTTAAGTGAGGACATTACTTATATGGGGGACTTGGTACACTTTGTGTTGTGGTGGTTGGACAAGTTCGAGTAGAGATGATCTTTGATAGAATCGGTCTCAAAGAAATTCTTTCCTTTCTTATGCAAAAAAGATCAGTGAGTTCTTTTAAGTGAGGACATTACTTATATGGGGGACTTGGTATACTTTTTGTTGTGATGGATGGACAGGTTTGAGTAGAGATGATCTTTGATAGAAAGACTCAAAGAAATTATTTCCTTTCTTATGCAAAAGAGTTATTTGGTAGACAGGTGTATAATTTAAGAAATTACTTGAAGTTTGTATAGTTTGTGTTGGAATAGAGATCACTGTGTATAACCGTACACCGGAACTAGCGAGGTGTACGGCGGAGAAATGTTGCTAGCAAGGAGCGTGATCGCAAACGGGATCACTTAAAAAGCAATCATCGCTGTTTAATCAACTTTTTCTATGTTATTATCATGTCAATAGCTTTCCGAGACATAACTATTTAATGTCATATCCTGTTCATAGTCAGAGATAGCAAATATGTTACTAACAACAGCATTACTCGCAACTGTCATTGTTACTGTCCCTTGGATACAGAATGACAATCACATACATATTACTAAGTATGTGTGCTAAAATTACCACATGATGTTGATTATTTGAAAGTTATGAAGTAAAATATTACCTAACTTTCGATTTCGGCTCCTCGCTAGCAACATTTCTCCGCCGTACACCTCGCTAGTTCCGGTGTACGGTTATACATGGTGGAGATGATCTTTGATAGAAAGACTCAGACTCAGAAAGAAAATTGTCACCTTTCTTGTGCAAAGAGAACCAAAGAGTACTTCTGTAGACAGGAGTAGAATTGAGCAAATTACTTTTATTTTTGACTTGGTATACTTTGTGTAGTAAAGCATTGGACAGGTGTTGAATTAAGATGATCTTGATAGAAATGGTCTCAAAGAAAATTCTTTTCCCCCCCCCCCAAAAAAAAGATACTTTGGAAGACAGGTGTAGAATTGAGGAAATTACTTTTATATTGGACTTGGTATACTTTGTGTTGTGATGGTTTGACAGGTTGGAATAGACATGATGTTTGATCGAAATGGTCTCAAAGAAAATTCTTAGGTGAGTTATGTAAAAAGAATCAAAGAGTCTACTTTTGCAGACAGGTGTACAATTGAGGAAATTACTTACACTAGAACACTGACTCCAAGGGACCAAAGAACTTAGTTCTTATATCCGGTGTTCACTACATGCATTTGGCCACCATGCAGGCTTTTGACGGGATTTTTTTCATTTTATCCGATTGTTCGCTATATACAAGTTCGCTATATCCGTGTTCTTCTGTATATGTTTGACTTGGTATACTTCGTGAAGTAAAGTGTTGGACAGGTTAGAATAGAGATGATCTTGGATAGAAACAGCCTTAAAAAAATCTATTCTTTCCTTTTCAAAAGAATACTTTGGAAGACAGGTGTATAATTAAAGAAATTACTTGTACTGTGAATTTGGTACAGTTTGTGAAGCGGTATATGGTACAAAAGGTTGGAATAGAGATGAAAGACAATGCTTCCTTTCTTATGTTAAAAGAATCAAAGAGTTAGACAGGTGTTGAATTGAGGACATTAGTTATATTTTGGACTATGAATGATTGGGCAGGTTTGAAGATGTGATCTTTGATAGAAAGACTCAAAGAAAAGTCTTTGTTTTCTTATGCAAAAATAATCAAGGTGCCTTTGATATATTGTAGAATTGAAGAAATTACTAATATGATGTACTTTGTATGGTATGTATAGAAAAGTTGCACAGGTTGAAGTCTGGATGATCTTGGAAACAAACAGACTTGATGAGGATACCTTGCTACTTTATGCAAAAAGATTCAAAATTACCATGTGAAGAATGGAAGAAGTTACTTAGAATATCTATTTTGCAAACCTTGTATGATGCAGTGTTGAACACGTTAGAATCTAGATGAAAAGAAATGGTTTCATACTCAAAGAAAGATCTTGTGTTTTCTTATTTGGCAAAATGACCAAAGAGTGTTTTGCTAAACAGGTGAAGAAATTAGCAATATGGTAGACTTTGCATATCATCCTCAATATGTGTTTTTTATTAATGGGATCAAAGATAATTGGTGGACAGGAGGAAAGTTGTAGACTTTTACTTATAAGTTGAACTTTGTTAACTTTGTTTATTAAGTAAAAAAAGATGTTATGGTTGAAGTTTATAGTTGAAAATTCTCCAAAAAAAAACCAAAATAGACAATGATCCCTTGAAGTTAAAATTGTCGTCTCTTCACCAGCATACTCATATGGTCTAGAGATAAATGAGTTTAGGCATAAAATGGTCTCTACAGTAGATCCTAGGTAATCCTGTGGCTCCAAAATTAGCTCTCGGTGCCAGTATGATGAGAGTTGAAACCTGCTCTAGAGACAGGTTGATTAAACAGGTGTGTACGGTAGATGAATCTTGTTCTCTTGAACGTGTGAATAGGATGTGATAGAAAATATTAGACTCAGGTACTTGTGGGGTTAGACTTGAGTCAGCCCGAGTACCAGAAATTCTTATATTCATCCAAAGACATCATGTCATTGTTGTGTAGCCCACACTTATGATGAATTATATTTGGTCATATGCAGAATATTTTGACACCAATGTCTTGAATGTAACATACTCAAACTTGAAATTATTTTCAATTAATTCTCTTCACTCTTAATTCATGAAATTCATCCTCTTGAAATGTGATATGTAAAAAAGGTTTTAGGGTATAACCATGCAAAACTAAAAAAAATAAAATGTTATACCTTTTTAAAAATAAAATATTTTAATAGAAACTAAAAATCTTTTGACTAAAATACAATGAAAACACATAGTCAATTTCCAAATGCAAAAAAAAAAAATCTCTAAATGTCAAATATAAAAATTCCAAAATATGCTGACATTATCAAGTTTAGCTGTCGCAAAAGTACACAAATGAAGACATTTAAATTAAAAATTCATGTCAATGCATTGTGAAGTGCTAATCCTGAACGACCATTACACAGAAATAAAGTGGCATACAAAACATGGCCAGAGATAACATTATTATGTTAATCGGAGAAAAAAAGCGAAGATATTGTGTTTGCTCAAGTCCAAAATAATATTTTGGGATCATACATCATATATTAGGAAATAATTTTTAATGGTTGGCATGCTACATTTGAAAAGCAAAAATATTTGCAAAAACTTGTCGATAATAGCAAATACTAATTATCCCCTATCAATCAAATATTCATAAAGGAAACTCGTTACAATGTGTTCTGTGTCACAAAATAATCAAAAGACCATTTGTCTCTATTTATCTTCAGAAAGTATTAACCCTTATACTGCCAGCGTTCGAATGATGTAGCTAAAATGAAAACATGCCAATGAAATGTGTAAAGATGTTAAGCTCTCAACTCATTTATCAACCTGTATCTAGTCCCTCTTTGCAAGGAGACATCTGTCCCCATATGACCTACTCCAGAAAACCTAGTAAAAACCAAGTACAGTTTATCAGTAATATAACAAGTATCAAGCATAGACTGTTTTAACTTGCATTTATCTTGTACAAAGAAGTTAACCATAATTTTTATTTCATGACAATTCATAACAATGATTTTATTAACATAAATGCTGAAATAAGCTATTTTCCTTCAAAACATAAATGTAACAAGGAAATATTTTCATAGCGTCAGCATCATCAAAAGTCACAAGCCCAGCATCAAAACACCACCACGGCACAAACAGGGTTAAAATAGCCATAAGGCCGCTACCCTGTTTTTACTGCTATTTATCTTGTACGTTGAAAGGAAGTTTATTAAGATGACATTAAGCCTCGGCTAAGCCCTCTGAGGTAGTAGCATACATCAAACAAAGGATTTGATGATTAGTCAGGTCAAAGGTTGTCGACACAGTTAATGATTCTCTGCTACCTGCGGAGGTCGTGTGGCCGACACACGCCAGGCACGCGCTCTCACTCCCCGAGGGGTCAGAGGTCAAAGGAGTCTATCTCACCATAAAGAGATTTGAGGACAAAGGTGAGATATACAACAGAGTGCCGTAATACACCTGGGCTCTAAACACCTGGCAGAGGGGCCCTTTTAGGGTTATGTAAAGTTAAGGGCGAAAGCAAAGTTGTTAACATGGATTTGCATTTAGTGTTTTCTTGGTGAGGTCTCATTGAAAGTCAGTAAGGGTGGATTATGTTTGTTATTTGAAAAAGAACTTTCAGTTCATTTATTGTCTGAATAATATAAAATCTTAATTTTGGCATATACATTTGATATTTAATTTTCAAGGTTAAATTAATTCATATAAATAAAATGATATTAGCATGAAAGCTTGAAGACCACAATTGGTTATCATTGCAGTTAAACCTGCAAGCATTGGCTGGAACATGCTAACCATGGATGGTTCTGCAGAGAATATTGAAACTAAAAAGCAAGAGAATCATTGTGTACAGCAGACAAAGTTGTAGAGGCAGTAACCTACAATGTCATGTCAAACTGCATTCAACAATGGTTACAATCAAGGTGTGTTGTTGATGATATTCATTCATTTATGCCTCAAAACAAGAAAAACATTTGTTGACATTCAATAATCCTAAAATATAAAAAAAAAAAAAGGCAAAAACCACACATGCCAAATTTTACCTTAGACCCTGCAGGTAAAATCTTCTTGAAGTGCAAGTTTTATTGGTTAAATAAAAATCATTTTTGCCAAAAATAATTTAATTTTTGGAGAAAAATATCACCCCAACTGAGCCCCTATAATCACCTGTAAGTGCAGGTAAAATCGAGCTCCAATTAGCAAGGTGTGCAGCGGATGACATCACAATCACCTTTCGTTTATTCCCACATGCAAGCTGATTAATTAGACTTTGCCCGCACCTTTAATAATGAATTTCACGGCTGGATGGGTGCGGTTACACCTGCCTGTATAGTGTCATCACTCATCACCTATATTTCAATGTATATAGATTTTACAGGTGGATTGCTTTGATTTTTGTATTTGTTAATTGGTAACTTCTTTGTTGGATGTGGTTTTATGATGAGTCACGGCAGCTTGTAGTCTGTCATCCAGATCCTAAAGCAAAAATATTTACATTTCTTTTTAAAATATTTGATTGATGACCAACCCAGTCTAAAAAAGTATAGCAAGTCTAGATCGCTCAGCTTTAGGAAGTTAAAGCATCTTCTGGGCTCCATTTTGTTATAATAACTGAACAATATTGAAAAAATATGTCTAGGCAGCTTGAACAGGTGCTTGTTTTCATGATTATAGGTTTCCATGATTATTGGTTGATAAATTGATATCTTTGTTTTCATAAAAATGTATTTACCACTAATAGATTGCTATTGATCATTGTGTGTGTTTATGTAACTTTCGGTACATTGTCTTGTTATATAAACTCCACTGAGTCATATCAACATGTTTTATGAGTAATGCTATAATGAATTATCATATTATATTCCCGTCTTTTACATATGTACGATGAGCACTTTGCATATTGAAAAAAAATCCAACAATGTTATGACGCATTCTATCATCAAATTTTCACCAAAATTATATTGAAGTAGAGATGAAAATTTTCAACTTTACATTTCTTTTAAAGGGAAAGCACTTTACCTGAAGTATTGATACTAAGTTCTTTTTTAAATTAATAATTTCTTTGAATCATGACAATTTTATTTAAAGAAAATTTTCTAAGAATATAGAAAGTAAAACTGCAAGAATCAATAATCATCTTTAACACATGGTAACTGTTGATTGGTTAAGAATTGGTACATAAATAATTTGACTTTCTTATTTATAACTCTTGGTAAATAATTCATTCATATCTATTACAAAAGTCATGTAGCAGCACAGTTTTACATAAAGGCACAATTAATTTTTATCCCCTTCATAATTAATATATCATAACATTTTCTTATATTTGCTTATACCGTTTTAAAACAATTATATTTTTTTATACCCAATCTATAAATATTTACACCGTTTTAAAACAATTATAGTGTTTTATATTCAATCTAAAAAAGTCTCAACCTGTGAAGACGTTGGATATCCATCCATTAAAATTAAAATTTAACCAGTATTAATAAAATAATTTTCATAATAAATTTCGATACAAAAATCAAACAATGTTTACATCAATATTCCTTTGTTGTATATTTGTAAACAAGAATCAGGGAGATCAAAGAGTTAATAATTGAGGGTCAATCAACAAATTACAACAAGCTGACATAAACATTAATTATCCAATGACCATGGCAACAAAATTTGTCACAAAGACAGAAAGCGGGTTTGAACCCAGGAATCCACCATTGTCCGGCCAACAATGTTGCTTGTTATTGTGTTTACTAAGTAAACTATGAAACCGTTATCAATTCCCATGGCAATGTCAGTTCTCTCCGCAGCGTGCAAGCTGCAAATCGATTGGCTATTCAAATCAGTGCTGCAAGCCACCTGTCCGGCTATTATGAGGAATTGCGATGGCTTTTATCTCGTTAACTCACCTGAGCACTCAGGTAAGCTGGACAAAGCCGATTCCACCTGGCCGACTCCCTCGTTATAAAGCTGCGTGACATTATTTGTTTCACTGTAACGCTGCTGTAAATTTGCTTCCTCCTTTATGTCTTGATATTCGTAACATATATTTGTATTACATAACAAATTGGAAATTTGTCTGCATGTAAAGTTTCCCTTTAACTAACTTGACTTAATCCATTCCCCCCCCCCCCCCCCCCCCCTATTTATCATCTTGTGACATAATTGTATTTTTGATTAAATAAGAAATGGCTCAATCTTTAAATGTACATTTCCTATGTCGCATGTTACATTTAAGGTAACAAGGGAAAATTTGAATATTTTCTGTCTGTCTAATGTGGCCATTTTAACTCTTGAAAACAGAATGATCATGTGATTTGTTCATCCTTCATTCAACCAAAGAATTGTAAATGACATTACAGCCTAGTTAAATCATACAAATTGATGGTATATGACGCACAAAAGCTTCTTATATTGTTATTATGTAATATAGCTCATGCATTAACTTGGTTCAATTTATCCTTCATACGAATACAAAAATTTCTGTAACCTTTATGTTCTGTGTTCATATAGTATGGAGTTCTAAACAAGTATTTCAAACTTTATAAATGGTGTTTTTTATTGAAAAGTATATAAGTTTTTATGAAACTTACCCGCTTAAAAAAAGAGATCATGTGATGAATTTTGATATAAGCCGGACAATTTTGCATGCCAATGACTCCAACAAGTTTTGCTGACAAAATGACAAATTCTTGTCAAATAACTAGCATACATGCATGTAAAATGAAGAATTCTTAGGGAGACTATCAAACCTAATCTCAATACATATGGTATTACAACAAGTCATTTATAGATTGATGATGCATAGTCTGTATTTCACTTTATAAAACTCCTTAATCATTAAAACACAAAGGCGGTATTTTCATGAATTTAATCATACTGGTATCAATCTTAATTTTACATAAATAGACCCTTCAAAACAACTTTCAAACTTGTATCATTGAACCATCAAATCTGTAGTAGGAATCACAGTAGACAGAAAATGAAAACAAACTTTGAATAAAAAATAAAAAACAACACTATTTTTAATATGTTTACAGGAAACTATTTCATCAATCAGTTCACTTAGTAATGAAACGGTAAAACTCTCAAATTCAAATTCTGGTGACCAAAGTTCACTTAAGGTCCCCATGTATCAACCATTTGTTGACAAGAAAGTACTACATCAATCTATTCAATTTGTTGTAATGAAAGTAGTTTATATTCTTAATTCAAACTCAAAAACCAAAGTTCACTTAAGGTCCCCATGTATCAAACATTTGTTGACAAGAGAGTAGTACATCAATCACTTCAATTTGTTGTAATGAAAGTAGTATAAACTCTCTAATCCCACTGAGCGTGTAAGAGGAGGCAGAAACCACTGCTCGATATTCTTCTTTGTGCAAGGTTATTTCAACATGGCTATCCCACAATGCACCGCTATTTCCTACAATGCACTGCTATTCCGCGGAGGAACGACACTCCAATCAATCATTTCTTGTCTGACCTCATATTGGTTCAAATCCGCAATCCCGAGGTCATGGGATCATGAGCGCTTTGGGCAGGCAGGTCATTACGAGATTGATTAAAAGAATCAATAAAACTTGCCATGCTTTCAGAGTCTGGCCAAACAAATGCAATATCCGTGCCAAATCGTAAATAATATGCTCATCATTTCTGTGCAACAAACAATTATGAATTATTCCAATATTTAACATTGAATTTGGACAAAATAGAGAATATTTTATCAATGGCAGTTCATATCTAGAATCTAGATTCAGCATGAAAACATCATCAGTTGACTCATAACTGTGCAGTAGTTGAATCAAAATCAGGACTACTTTACTCAGATATTTTACTCTGAATTTGGAAAAAATAGAAAATATCTTATTCATGGCAGTTCTTATTTAGAATATATAGCCTCAGTTTGGCAAAAACCATTATCAATCGACTCCAAATTCACAGTAGCTGAGTCAAAATCCGGACTAATTTACTCTGAGGATCAACATGATCATAAAGCTCGTTTAATGTCTTAGTTCTCCCAGAGAACAATCATCGCGATGACAATGATGTCGATATCAGTTCGCCTAATTACTTTCCCTCGTCATGGAAGTTCGTTATGGAAGTTTGTACCAGGTCCGGAAATCTCCACCTAATGGAAGGTTGAAGGGACTCGCAAATAAGATGGGGACGCAAAATGTCCAATTTCGACCCAAATAAGAAGGTTTCCCTGCTGATTTCGGCACCTCGTCAAAATAAATTGTAGAGGAAAGGAAATTGCCTGCCCTCAGGAAGCAAATCTATCAAAACGCCTCATGAAGAATTAATTTTGCCCCTAATCCCGGTTCCCCTAATGGTCAGGTATCAGGAGGCAGGAAGCACAGGATGTGTTTTGATGCTTAATGGGTCTGTCTGATGAACTTTAGGTTCGGTGCCTTGTCACACCCACACCGCCAAATTTTGGCATCTCTTCTACATTTTGTGAAGTCAACTGCTGACGTGTGCATCATATGTTACTATGTGTCTTTTGAAGCTACAGTGCCAAAGTTTGGCGGCAAGGTTGTTTTTTTAATCAAAATTAGTACATTCATAACCTTTGGAGCTAATTTACTCATCCTGTGACTTAGTCATGATAAAATATTTTATTTTTGTCTGTATCATGTTGCTAAGACAGATGCTGATGTGCTCAACATTTGAATGTTACATCAAAGTTATCTGCCTTTTAAACCTACAATGCCAAACATTGGCGGCAAGGTTGTTTTTTTTCATCAAAATTAGTACATCCATAACTATTGGAGCTAATTTACTCGATCATTATGTGGCTTAGTCAAGATAACAGATGTTATTTATGTCTGTATCCTTTCTGTTTAAAGCTGAAAGTAATAAAATCAATTAATACTGTTTTGACAAAAAGTATCTTTTCCAGGCGAAAATAACCAAGTTCTAAGTGTGAACCGAACCAACTAGAAAAATCTTTGAAGATCTAAATCATTATGTCTGATTGTACCCTCTCAACATAGCCTGAAAAATCACAGTTCTTGGTACTTAACTAAAAAACCCAAGAACTATATATATATTATAACATCCAAAATAAAACCCATGGAACAAATATTGTTGCTTGTAATTTGTGTATGATGCAATGTATTGTGTTGAATTCTTTATATCTTTCTCAACAGTGCCTGAAAAGGAAACTAGCAGTTAACTCCTCTAACCAGAAGTAAACCACTCTAACCAGATAACCAAATGATTTAACACATCTTGTGGCTTAGAATTCATGCAAATACTTAAAGTGTCTATCCGTCTCATTTTCAAAATTTTCCTGAAAATGAGAACATTACATGGAAGTTAACTACACCAGCCAATAATAGTTAACCTCTTAACCAGATAACCAAATGTATGTAAACTTCTTAGTGGCTTATGAATGTTTGTATCTTTTCCAATATTTCCTGATAAAAATATAGTAACATATGGTTACCTACTCTAACCAAAAGTAAACCACTATAACCAGATGACCAATAATTGTGAACCCTTGTAAAATCTACAAATGCATAGTGTTTGTGTGTGAAACTAACAACATCAACAAATAGTTAACCAATAGATGTGAACCCTTGTAAAATATACAAATGCATAGTGTTTGTGTGTGAAAATAACAACATCAACAAATAGTTAATCAATAGATGTGAATCCTCCTTGTAAAATCTACAAATATATAGTGTTTGTGTGTGAAAATAACAACATCAACAAATAGTTAACCAATAGATGTGAATCCTCCTTGTAAAATCTACAAATGCATAGTGTTTGTGTGTGAAACTAACAACATCAACAAATAGTTAACCAATAGATGTGAATCCTCCTTGTAAAATCTACAAATGCATAGTGTATGTGCCTGAAAATAACAACATCAACAAATAATTAACTACTCTAACCAATAGTAAACTACCTTAACTAGCACCTAACTAGTGTAACTAGATAACTAGACCTACCTCCTCTTAACCTGATAACCAAATGTATGTAAACTCCTTAGTGGCTTATGAATGTTTTTAACTTTTCCAATATTTCCTGATAAAAATATAGTAACACGGTTACCTACTCTAACCAAAGATTTTTCACTCTAACCAAATAACAAATAGTTGTGAACCCTTGCAAAATATACAAATGCATAGTGTAGGTGTCTGAAACTAACAATTTAACAGTAAGAAGTAGTTAACTACTATAACCAATAGTTAACTACTATAACCAATAGTTAACTACTCTAACCATAAGTTAACTACCTTAACTAGCACCTAACTAGATAACTAGATAACTAGACCTACCTCCTCTAGGGGGCTGTGAGGTAGCACCTAACTAGTGTAACTACTATAACCAATAGTTAACTACTAAAACCAAAAGTTAACTACCTTAACTAGCACCTAACTAGATAACTAGATAACTAGACCTACCTCCTCTAGGGGGCTGTGAGGTAGCACCTAACTAGCGTAACTACTATAACCAAAAGTTAACTACCTTAACTAGCACCTAACTAGATAACTAGATAACTAGACCTACCTCCTCTAGGGGGCTGTGAGGTAGCACCTAACTAGATAACTAGATAACTAGATAACTAGACCTACCTCCTCTGGGGGCCTGTGAGGTAGCTCCCTGGTCCCACCCCTGGCCTACTGGCTTCTCTGTGGGGGCAAGAAATGTACAAGTTTATTGATGAAAAAAAAGAGCTAGTGGCTCTGTATCTCATAAGGCTTTATATCAATTTTGGTTTAGGTTGTGACAAATGTGGTTCCCCCAAGAGGGTCACCAAATGTACAATTTAGAATCATCCTGATGTAACAGAGGAGTCTGCACACAATGCTTTAAATGTAGAAGTTTATTAATGAAAAAAATTGAAAAATGGTCAAATAGAATATTCACAAATCAGGCTTGATTAAAAATAAACAGTATTAGGAGTCTAAGACATAAATACATTTATTACTCTCCCGTTGAAGATATCGCTGTTCAAAAAATCTACCATGTTAGTACACATGTGTCATACCATCACACCCTTAACTAATGATGTGACGTCAAAATTTCTTTATATTCTGACGATGTAATTAAGCCAGTAATAAATAAAATACAAAACTCGGTCCCGTTTCATAACATTTTTAAGTCTTGAATAGTATAGGTATTTAACTCGCTTTTGCTCGTCAAATACCAATCAATTCAAGAGTTTCATAAAATGTTATGAAAAGAGACCGAGTTTAGTATTCTCTATAACTGTAGATTTTGCACTAGTTTTTCTTTCCTGACAAACTAAAAACAGTTTTTGCAGTTCCTAACCTCTATAACAAACATTAAACTTTATGTTTATTTTTGTTCTAACCTTAGTAACTTCAAATCATTATTTTTATGAACATTCTGAATCAAGCCCATATCTTCACAAGTATCCTTTTTTATAAACATATCCACTTTGACCACCTATTCTACATTTTTTGTTCTATATCCTCCTTTAACAATTATTTCTCTGAATGTTTCTGTTCATGCGATATCCTTTCCAACAAACATTTTCTAAAAATTCTTTTCTCTCTATATGCTTTCCAACAAACAATTTCTTTAAATTCTTTTAATACTATACCCCTTCCAACTCACAATTCCTAAAAAAAATTCTGTTCATACTATATCCCTTCCGACTAACTATTTTGAGCTGCGATCAAAATACACTGATCCAGATTTCATCAGCCTCACTTTGAAAGCCTCTCAACTACGCTGTTGATTGACAAGAAAGCAAGTGCGTCCATCGCTCCTAGGAGGGTAGAGTTATCTCCCTTGAAAGCTGATATTCCTGAAGATGCCGATCTGATACACTAAATCTCTCATTACTCAAGCCGGGCTTGTCTCTTCTCAAAACATATGTGCTGCTATCTCTAGGATCCCCAAGCTTTGTGTTCGCAAAAGATATTTGTACAAAGAAATGTTGGAACAAATGTATCTGTTTAGCTACGAATTGGATGTGAAGTCTTCTGAATTTTTTCCAATACAGAATTCATTTTGAGAAATGACTAATTTTATTCTTATTCACAATTTAAATATTGAGTTTTGAATTTCATTGTATGTTTATATGATTTAAAAAACGTACTGGTGTACACTTTGACTTGATCTCGTAACTACCATCTCAAGATATTTTCCATGTATGTTCTTATTTTTAAAAAAAAGCAATAACCATCAACAATTTGAATCAATTGAACCATTTTATCTATTATTTTTGGTTTGAAGTTGTGGGGCAAAATATGAATATGTATTGTATCAAAATAATAAAATTACAAATAGATTCTCTGCATTCAGAATATTCATATAAAATTTAATTTCTTACAACTTAAACTTTCTTTAAATCAATTGTCTTTCTTGCTTCCAAATAAATGTTATTTACATTACTCAATAAAAGGGAGATTTAACCATTTTATTGAACAAAGTGGGTTAAATTCCTTTAAATAATGCAACATTTTCCCTTGGCTATAAATTGGGTTCACAGTTAAATTTAGAGCATCTAATATTGGCAAAAATAAACCCTAAATATATTAACAACATTCTAAAATTAGCAATTACTGTCAACTGCCCGCAGATTCCCTATGGGAATTTAAACAGTTTCTGTCGCATACCAGCGGCCATCTTTGTTACGAGCCATTTCTTCCGTCCCTGTGACAGAAGAGACAAAAATCAATATCATAGTTAAATGGAACCAGGGTTTCTGAAAGCCTGCCCATGTTTCCTGTGTTTTAGAAGGTTCCATTTTGGTTGAGGGGTGATAATTTTTTTTGAAATTTCATTTTAGAAATAATCTTTAAAATCTTAATTCATTTTCAAATGTATTTAATGAAGAACCTGCAAAAATGTTTTCTTAAATACACTAAATTACAGTTATTTTAAACAAATTGGTATTTTCTTATTCTTTATTTGTTTTGATTTTGATTTTCCCTATAAGAAATGAACCAGTCGACCATTGATTGCACTTCTATGTTCTCAGAATTTTGTTATCCCTAAAAATAATGAGACATTTGATTCAATTTACGATGAAATTTAAGACATCAAAACTGATTATTTCTGATTCATGCTAAAGAAAGATGACACTTGAGAAACAATTTGATGCAAGTAAAACTGAAAAATTTCTCCTTCATATTTTTGAGGTGGTTATTGTCTATGTTTCCTCTTTCAAAATATGAAAATAATTGTTAAGGATTTATAATAATATTTTATAAATTCTCTTATTCTCAGCAAAAATCAAGTTTACTTGTTATAATTATATCAGCATTATTTACTTAAACTAAAATCAAGATATGGATCTTTTATACTGAATTGTTAAAAAATTTCCATGGAAACTAAATCAAGTGTTCTCAACAATTATTAAGCAAAGCTGAAAGATAATTTTGTAAGACCACTTTCATGTATTTTCTAAAATGAGTGATGAAATTAAAATTAGTTATGTTGCTCAACATCTTTCATTTCATTCCATATCTGTTGATACATTTTGATAATATTATATATATTATATATCATTGATAATCTTATTTACTTCATTCCAAAGTATCTTGTCTGAAAATAACCTATAGTCTAGCCGATAGCTTATTTCTTACTACAATCTACGTATTTTCCTTTATTGAACGAGAATAATTAATGTTCAGGATGTAAATAGACATTATTTCCTAAGAAACTGTCTCTTTCCTCCATGGGTGAAACTACGTGTCATTCATGTTCAACATGAAAAAGGTATTGTCATGCAAATTTGTACCAGATCTTTTAGAGTCATGTGGCAAACTCCAGTGTTCAAATTTTACCCAAAGTATGGATTTTGAAATGAAAAGGCGATATAGCACACATTAGTGTGAAAAGTTATTACACAAAGGATTCAAAATGTAAAAATATCCACAAAATAATTCACTTCATTTGAAACAATCTTTTACAATAGTGCCATGAACTTCACATAACAAGAAAGGGTGTTTGGTAAAATTACATATGTGCACAAACGAAGAGTATGACATAGCCTTTGTTTCACAATTTGGTTATAATAGATGTTACTGTATTTGGTAACTAAGGGTTTAAAAATAAGCAAAAATATTAAAATTCAAAATTCACAGCATCGTAAATTTGTTTAAAAATCAAAAAAGAAATTTTTAAAAGTCTTAATTATAAATACATACCTGCTCGACTCTCACTGTCTGCTGGTTTCACCTGTATTGGTCGATTCATCTGAAATAAACAAAAACATTTTAGTTGAATATATCTAATAAACAAAAGAATATCTCAAGCTTCAACAAGATAAATAAATAAACCAAATCTATGGATAACAAACTTCATTCTGAAGTATGTTTATTCCATTTAATATGAAATCTTGTATCACTGTCAAGCATTATAGGTATGACATTCATCAAAGATGATTTTTTTCCAGAAATTTTATATTCTTTATCAGTTCATTGCAAAAACATATGATGAATTATGCTGTAGCAAGGACTAGATGTTTTCTTAAAGTTGAAATTTCATTTTATAATGATAAGATTATATATTCTTGAGTGATAGAAATAATTAATAAAATCCAAAATTTAGTTTCCAAATTTGTTGCATTTCTTTTGCCTATTTGAATTCATAAGATTACTGAAATTGATAATCAAAACTGATGATTATCATCTTGAAACTGACGTATCAATTTCATATTTCATAAAATATTCAAGTCAATTTCAAATTGTTGACAAAAACCTTAAACTATTGTCAACATCAAATTATTACAATTTGTTTATTAATTTCATTCATAGATTCCAAATCATGAACCAAAAGAAAAAGAGCATCTTGAGCAATAGAATATTATCATTCACATTTTCCATTTCATTACGTTGACAGATTTTATATTCTATTCTCAAGTATTATCACATACATGACTCACACAATGCTAGAATATGGAACAATCCACAATGACAATGTTATTGAATCTATCTCCTATTCTCGTATGACTAATTCTCTAGAGTCTGTCATTTAGACCCACACGCAAAAATATTCAAGTGACAACCAACCCAGGCTAGAAAAGTCTAAATTCAGTTAAATGATTTTCTGGGCTTTTTTAGTTATAATATGTGAATTATTTAAAAAGTTTTGTCTATATTGAAAAATAAATTTTTCTGAGACTAAATGTTAATCATAAACTTATTAGGCTAATAACGAGAGAAGGTAGAACTTTCAACAGCGTTAACACAGGGATCAACACAGGGATAAATCATAACTGAATCATTTACAAAGTCTAGCATTGACAAAACAAACAAATGCACAAATATTACAGTTAGAAAAACTGAGTTACATTTTCATACGTTTATATTTGCCCAAAATATGTCGAAAATATAATCCTTAGGACTTATTTCATTTTCAGGTATAATTTACGCATCTTGTCTTTTTTAAAACAGAATCAATAAGAATATATAAGATGTACATGATAAAGGTAAATTTAAATAAAGCTGCTTGTTTGTAACAAATTAGTTACTGGGTATGTCTCTTTTTAAAAGTTAATGTTTGTTACTAAGAGATCTTTATCCTAAAAGAATGTTGTAAACAATTAAGGTTTCCTAATCCTTGATTTCATTCAAGTATATCTAAAAATGATACATGGAACTTCTCATGGCAAGTAAAAGTCTTGTAGCTAAAATTAAATATCTGTTTTAAAAATTTAATTATAAATAATTGAATTTCATTTAAATTAATTAAAAATTTGTTTAAATGACAATGTAGAAACAAGGTGATAGATGGGATGTTAATAAATCACCTTAATTCTAATTCACCAAGACATCTGATATACTGATATAAGATATGTCTTCAAGATTTCTTCCATCAAAGGTTAACCAGAAACAAGATTGTGAAGAATTAGCTCGATTATTATACACTTGACCTTATTCAATGTCTTACAACATTGTTACAATACATGAAATGTCTTAAATTCTGAACCAACTGAATTATATATAATGTCTTCAATATTTCTTCCTTCAAAGATTTACCAGTAACAAAATGATGAAGAATTAGCTTGATAATTATTCACCAGACCTTATTTGATGTCTTATATTAATGTTACAAAACATGAAATGTCCTCAAACAATTCTGAACCAACTGAATTCTATATATTGTGTTAAAGATTTCTTCCATCAAATGTTAACAAGCAACAAAATTGCAAAGAATTCTCTATAAATATTCCCTCTCTTAGTGTCATACAAAAATGTTACAAAACATGAAATTTCCTCAAACAAATCTGAACCAACTGAATTCCTTATATTGTCTTCAACATATCTTCCATCAAAGTTATACCAGTAACAAAATGGTGAAGAATTAGATCGATAATAATTCACCCAACCTTATTCAATGTCTTACAACAATGTTGTAGCAATACATGAAATGTCTTGAATTCTGAACCAACTGAATTCCTTATAATGTCTTCAAGATTTCTTCCATCAAAGATATACCAGAAACAAAATGGTGAAAAATTAGATTGATAGTTATTCACCCAACCTTATTTAATGTCTTACAACAATGTTACAATATATGAAATGTCTTGAATTCTGAACCAACTGAATATATATATTGTCTTCAAGATTTCTTCCTTCAAAGATTTACCAGTAACAAAATGGTGAAGAATTAGCTTGATAATTATTCACCAGACCTTATTCAATGTCTTATATTAATGTTACAAAACATAAAATGTCCTCAAACAACTCTGAACCAACTGAATTCTATATATTGTCTTCAAGATTTCTTCCATCAAATGTTAACAAGCAACAAAATTGTGAAGAATTCTCTATAAATATTCCCTCTCTTAGTGTCATACAAAAATGTTACAAAACATGAAATGTCCTCAAACATTTATGGACCAACTGAATTCTATATAATGTCTTCAAGATTTCTTCCATCAAAGATATACCAGAAACAAAATGGCGAAGAATTAGCCTGATAATGATTTCACCCAACCTTATTCAATGTCTTACAACAATGTAACAAAAAATGAAATGTCTTGAAACAATTCTGAACCAACTGAATATATATATTGTCTTCAAGATTTCTTCCATCAAAGATTAACCAGTAACAAAATGGTGAAGAATTAGATTGATAATTATTCACCTGACCTTATTCAATGTCTTATATTAATGTTACAAAATATAAAATGTCCTCAAACAATTCTGAACCAACTGAATTCTATATATTGTCTTAAAGATTTCTTCCATTAAATGTTAACAAGCAACAAAATTGTGAAGAGTTCTCCATTAATATAATATTACAACACTCTTATTCGGTGTCATACAAAAATGTTACAAAACATGAAATATGTCAATTCTGAACCCACTGAAATTCTGCAGTGTTACAATAAATTTGTTACAAAGCAACATTGTTGTAACTTTGATGACACATTCCTCCCAAATAAATATCCTAACAGTCACATACCTACATAGACAAGGATTTAGCTTAACAAAACTAGGCAATATACTGTCGCAATGCTTGTTTAAGATATAATTTGGTTTGCAATGAATCAGTTACAAAGCTTCATTGTTGTAGCTTCGATCAAATGTTCAATGTGAATAAATATCCTATAGTCACATACCACATAGACATGGATTTAGCTTAACAAGTAATAAATAAATTGCATCAATGCTTGTTTAATAATTTGGATAGCAATGGATCTTTTACAAAGCATCAATTTTTGTAACTTCGACGAAATTTTCCTTGCAAGTGAATAATCTAACAGTCACATTCCACATAGACAAGGATTTAGCTTAACAAGTAATAAATAAATTGCAGCAATTCTTGTTTAAGATATAATTTGGTTTGCAATGGATCTGTTACAAAGCAACATTGTTGTAACTTTGACGAAATGTTCCCTGAAAATAAATAATCTAACAGTAACATACTACATAGACAAGGATTAAGCTTTACAAGACAAGGTAATAAACTGCCACAATTCTTGTTTAAGATATAATTTGGTTTGCAATGGATCTGTTACAAAGCATTATTTTTGTAACTTCAACGAAATGTTCCTTGCAAATGAATAATCTAACAGTCACATTCCACATAGACAAGGATTTACCTTAACAAGACAAGATAATATACTGCAACAATTCTTGTTTAAAGGGGCAGTAGCACGTTTTTTGATAATTTTATATTTTAAATATTTCACTTATAATTGTAAATTAATGCTAAATGTATTATATTGACAGTGTCAACAATCTCATTACACAAGCCAATCACAAATAGTCAGAAGACAAAGTATGAGGATTCATATAAAATGCATTGGCGGCCATTTTGTGTGAACACCTTTAATTCATTTTGTGTAAGAAAAAGGAATCGCATGGCTAAACTTTACATTATATATTTGAATTATTACTTCTCCATTTAGTTTTAACACATTGTCTTTCAATTGGAACCTTTAATTTTTATTTTCCTGACATCACCTTATATTCCCCCTAAAAACGTGCTACTGCCCATTTAAGGTATAATTTGGTTTGCAACGAATCTGTTAAAAAGGATCATTTTGGTAACTTCGACAAAATGTTCCTCGCAAATAACTATCCTAACATTCACATACTCACATAGACAAGGTAATATACTGCAGTTATGCTTATTTAAGTTATTTATTATGCTTTACAATGAAGCACAATCTTCTAAAAAGATTATTTAAGACATAAATTATTTATGCCATTATTCCTCAGAAAGGGAAGCTCCAGTTGACATTAAGAACGAACTCCAAAGAAGGTTTTAATACCATTGTATGAAATGTCAATCCCATGCCTTCATTGGTTGTAGAAGCTAATTAAATAACACCTGAGATCTATTAATTATTCTATTATAGACGATGTCCTAGAACTAGTACAGCTATCTTGCTCAAAAGGACAACTCATATTGACTTCCAGAACAAAGATATCCAACCCATATATCAAGACCCAAATTGTTCAGAATATGTAGTAGTGTTTGATCTGGATTATTAATCAATATTGTGCAAATATCAAATAAGGACAATAAATACTTGACAAGGAAAGCCTAAAGCTTTGACATTTGTAACAATGATATTGTTACCCATCACATATATTAGCACCATAATTGTCCAGAAATTGTAGTATTTGATCAGGATAATTAATGAATCTTTCTTGTGCAAATTTCGAATAAGAATAAAGAATACGCTGCAAAAAACGTCCAAGGACATATACATCCTTAAGATGTAAAATATCTCTTCCAATTTCCCAACAAATGATCTTAGCTTTCGGAAAAAAAACCTAGGATTACTAATATGGCCATATACAATGTCATACAACAGTGTATTCCCGAAAGCGTGCATTAGTGACAAAACTGGGAACAAAGACGTCTATTAGTGATCAAATACCTTCCTTATATTACTGCCTTGAAGACGTCAGGTACCGGTAAATCAATACCTTTACTAACGAGTTCAGGTGGATAGCAACAAGAGATTAACGATGCCCTTGGCTTTCTGCTGATCATGTTTCTATTACTCACCTTCATAAACCAAGCATCAAAACATTCATTTCATTCTCCAGGCTTTAAAGCGGCAGTAGAATGTTGTTAGGGGGAATATAAGGTGATCAGGAAAATGAAAATAGATGGTTTCAATTGAAAGACAATGTATTTAGACTAAATAAAGCCTAATTAATTAAATATATAATGTAAAGTTCAGCTATGCAATTCCTTTTTCTTACACAAAATGAAAAAAAGGTACGTGTTCACACAAAAATGGTCGTAAATAGACCTTATGTGAAGCTTATAATTTGTTCTCTTACAATGGATGATTGGTTTGTGAAATGAGATTTTTGACACTATCAAAATAATAGATTTAGCATTAACGTACAATTATCAGTGAAGAATAGAAATTATAACATTTTAAAAAAACTAATACTGCCCCTTTAAGGCAACAACTTCATCAGGCTTAAAGAGACAGTTCCTCATGACATGGTGGCTTGAGAACTAGATACACATAAAGTGGCGGTTCCAGGAATTTTGAATAATTTGGAATTTATAATTAAAAATTTTTTCAAGTACAACGTACATTATTTTGAAACGATTTTATTTCAAAAACATATTTTTTAGAAGATTTCTGGTTTCAGAAAAGATGACATAGTTGTTTCAAGTCTATATTTACTTCAAAACATAGCATAAATGTCAATATATATATATATATATTTAATGAAATAATGCATGAATCCAGTTCACAAAGAAAGGCCTTTCTATCAAACTTGCTTGCATTTGCCAAGGCCTTGCGATTGTTTTGAGCTTTCCTTAACATTTGCCTTTTGAACTGACTTAATTGCACCTTTGGGCTTGTTCTTTCAAGCTTTCTTCAAATGCTAATATACCTTCTGCACCTTAATGGAGTCAGGTAAAATCAATACCTGTACTAACGACCTCAGGTGAGGCATTCTCAGGTAAAATAGTCATTTCACCTGATGGGTTGCTAATAGATTCCATCAAGCCTGCCATTACAGGAACATCACATTTAGCGGACAGAAAGCGGAGACTAATCAAGCCGTGGGCCAATGAAAGACAAGATTATCCGTGTCGTTGGCTTACTGATGAGGTTTCCGATTACAAAGCTTCATCAACATGGCTATATTGAGTATGTTGGTTTTACCCCTGATGACATTTCTTGTTCTTTAAATATCAAAAGATTGGTAAAGGAATAGAAGCGACGCTTACTTGCCTTCGGCGTAATGCTGTTATTTCAATGAAAATTCATTAACATGGCTAATTTGCGAGTTTTGGTTATGCCCCTGAATATGTTTTCCTATCCTTAAACTATCAAAAAATAGAGAAGGGTGAAAGAGGAGTGCACATGGGTGGGGGTGGGTGTTTGAGGGCATGGTTTTTTTTGTGTGCGGCACAAATACATAGAAAACCCATGACAATTTCAAGGATTTAATTGTAACGTTTTGCCGCCCGTGGTTATTTTCATTTTGACAGGACTTATTTTAACATGTATTTTAATTTAAATATCAAAATTATTTCAACAATGATGGATTAAGATACACCTCAAATTTAATTGCAAAAGTTCCATATATCACATTATTTAACCGAGAACATGATTACAAATGTAGATAATTCAATAAATCTCTGAAACAATTTGCTAAATGTGAATTTTTCTCGAGCAACACCAGGCAGTCTCAATGATGTTGCAATCATCTGCAACAAAAAGTTGCAACATGTATCGTTGAAACCTACAAAGAAAGCATGCTGTGTTAAAAATTCCTCTCTTTTGAATTCAAAACTCTCAAAATGATTTCCCTAGTGCGTCTAACATAGAAAGTTGAATTAAATTTAACAAATTTTAGAAGATTAAATCGTGAAATAAAAATTTGTTTAACATGATGTTGCCACATGGGTAACATTATGTGATTGTTAAAAAGGTTACCTATTTGAAGTTGAAAAGTATTTTTACAAATTATTTTTGATGTTGAATCCATTTGAATTTGTTGTTGTATCTAAATATCAGCTAATTTTAGTTTTCATTAAAAGCCAATGAACTTATGACTCTGAAATAAAACAAATTTGGATTCTGTGAAATTTTTATATCAAATTGCTTTAAGGTGAATTACTTTCAAGTCAAATAGATTCAATCAATTTATCCAATTTTCTGGAAAGATGAGAATAAAATTTGTCTCCTGCTTTTTACAATTGAAATAATTGTGTTTGATTGAGCATTGTAATTTGTGTAATCAAACTTGTGTAAAAAGTAACTGGTAACTATTATTAATAATTCCACTGAATATTATCAAAATTTGGTAAAATATGAAATTCTTAGTATTCCTGAATTAGAAATGTTCTCAAGATGTCGCATAGCATTTAATTTTGCATCAAATTCATTGACATTCACTCAGAATTTCAACCTTAATCTTTCCTCATATCAAGATTCCGTTGAATAATACAATTTCAATCAGTGAATAATGTTTTAATCCACATCAAACATAATTACTTGCAATGGTTTAGTTTGATCTACATTGTCTTAAGAACCGAAAAGAATGTTGAAGACATTCAACATATAACAGTGATGTCTTTGTGCAATACATCAAACAAGATGGACATCAAAGTGTCGCCAAGATGTTGCTATGACAACAAGCATGCAAGTATCGTCATGGCGACACTAAATCATGTTTTTCAGTCAAGAAGAGCATCACCAAGAACGTATGCAAGACAAACAACTTCTATTATCAGTAATAATGTTTTATTATGAACATCTTGCTTGCTAATACTGCATAAATGGTGAATTATGTTTCCAGGGAATCATGAAAATTCACGTCTCGTAGAATAAGAAAATCAGTTTTCATTTAGGATTGTTTAGGATTTTTGTTTTGAAAAAGTATAATTGCAATAATTTCTATGAATTCACAATTTCTTGGAACAAAATCATTTTGTTATATTTTTTTGTCACAGAAATACTGGTTACATAATGAAATATCATTACATTTGCATATGTATATCTTCATTTGTTCAATCTTAAATTTCACTCAATGCTTTACACACAGGGTGAATATTTCATTTGCATATATAATCTGTATCAAAATATTGTTGACATTTTTAATTTAGCATAAAGCCAATTAGGTACAGTTACATTTGTACATCACTGTGTTGTTATATTTTTCACGTTTTCCAATTCAATCTTTATGTCTTACATAGTTAAAACAAGCAAGTGATTTTATTATGAATTATTTATCAACAGATAAAGCCATTGCATGTTTTATAAGTACATGTTCACTTTAAATCTGGCGTGCTGATCGACTTTTTACTTCTATTAACAATTGAGAAACTTCCTTAAAAAATTCACTAATAAAGATAAAAGGGGTATTCATAATTCCTGGATTATTCATGATAGTGAAACTTGCATAACAAATTATTAGAATCTTTGTTGAAATGTGACATACAGAATAAAGAAGTTGTATATCTTTAATTAATTCCTTGAACTTGTGAACTACCAGTCAAAGAAAAATGTATCAAAAGTTCAAAATTTGTCTCATGAGATATAAATATTATACAGTAGAACATGGATATAACGAACACCAAGGGACAAAAGAATTTAGTTAGCTATATCCAATGTTCATATACGCATATAATTTTAATGATATTATATAGGGACGGGACTTGAAAATTTGTTCACTATATCCGATGGTTCACTATATCCGAGTTTGCTATATCCGTGTTCTACTGTATATGTTCTTCTGGTTCCTGTTAAACTTAAACCAAAATCTTGCATGAGGAATTTTCAAACATTTGTTTCAAAGCGGATAATCTTATAACAGCAGAATCTCAGAGTGCATTCAGTGCGAGAGCAGTATAATGAGGTGCAATGCAATATTTCAATTCATCATTCAGCCCAAAAACGTTATTTTTAAAATTTAAAGACATAATGAGGGATGAGTTTAATCATTCTCAGCCGCCGTGAACTCTGCTTCATTACAAGAGTCTTCCGTCAGCCTCTTGGAGGTTCCTGGCAATTCTGTGCATGTTGAAGAGAGGCAGTTTGTTTGTGTTTGTGCTTATAAATCTTAAAGAGCCATTTCGGGATTTTTATCAACTCTGATATAGCGTGAAACACGGACATAGACAACTCGGACACAGCTGCATACCATAAGTTTGTTCACCTGCATGTTTGTTACAACTATCTGCTAGGTATGACATCAAATAAGTCAACGCAAACTGAATCTTAATTTATGCAGTGAAATTTCATCATTATCGATTTCATTATTACAATGATAAGACGTCTCAAAGACGTTTCAAATTACATGATATTTGCACTAGAATACGAAGGTATTTAACAAACTTAAGATATGCAGCTGTATAGTGAACAATCGGATATAGTAAACAAATTTTTAAGTCCCCTCAAAAGCTCTATGTATGACAGCTAAACTCGAGTAGCGAACACTGGATATACAATTTGTTGGTCCCTTGGAGTTTGTTATATTTGGTTCTTCTGTATTGTTTTGTTTTTATACTAACATAAATGGTATAATTCATGTTATAAATTCAAAATGTTTCACATATTCATTCCCTAAATGACAATTTCATGAAAAATGCATGTTTTCAATCAAAATTTGAAAACAGTGAAATATTTTCGCAGAGGACAAATTCACGTGTCAAATTTACATGAGTATGGGTTTCATAACTTATCAAACATTAACAACCCATAATTTTCATTCTGAATGCTTAAGATAGGTTTAATAAATTTAAAAAGCGTGGACGATATCAAAATGGAAGGTATAGAAATGAACACTATTAAAAAGGTTTCATTAATTTAAGATAATATTTCATTAAATTAATGGTTTTATGAACATACTGACATTTGAATTAATCATTAAGAATAGAAAATCAAATAATGTGCTTGTGTGAAACTGGAGAAAATGACAGTGTCATAGGACAAGAATATTTTATGGATGAACAAATTCTTAATTTTCCCAAAAGTGACATTTCTGTAAAGATTCTTCTACCATTATCTAAATGTCAAATGTGAAGTCATCATGATGTCATACTATTGAGTCAGAATGCAAATTACAGTAGAACTCGGATATAACGAACTCCAAGGGACCAAAGAATTTAGCTCGCTATATCCGGTGTTCGCTATACACATATAATTTCAATGATATTATATAGGGACGGGACTTGAATTATTTTTCGCTATATCAGAGTGTTCACTATATCCGAGTTCGCTATATCCGTGTTTCACTGTATAATTACACAATGTGTAATAACTTTGTAGATTTCTTAAACAATGATATCGTCATCAGGTGGGCAATGATAATAGTTTCTAAATTTTACATTGACACAAAGGAAGAACAATTATCACTCAATCAGGTTAAAGTCTCATTGAGATCCCAAAAAAGTCATCCAAATTCATTTTCATCAATTAACAATACCGCTATTACATTTTCAATTATCATTTTCATACATGCAATCAAAAAATAAAATATCATGTATATTAGATCTTTATTTTCCTTGTAATTGATACCCCATGTTCAACCAAATCTGCAGTAAATGAAAAGACAGAAACCACTAAAAGAATCATAGAGATTAAAAATACCAAATCAGCAAAAACGATTTTTATGAACTACTAATGTAAGACTCTTGCAATTAATGTATAAAAAGTCATTAAAAGGAGGAAGTCAGTTACATGATTACATCTTGAAACCATACATGTTATATTACTAATTAAGAGATGTAGGCGAAAAACTCTACATTTCAAGAATTTTATTAATTCAACTGAAAAGACACATAAAACCAGAATTAATTGAAAATGTGAAGATCATTTTCTAAGGACATTAAATCAAGCCGCCATCATGCTCAAATGCTAAGAAGCTGTAGTACTCTTCAATTCATTACATGTCTAATGGAACCATTGGCCAGAATTCCTCTTAATCCTGGAATCTAAGAAAAATCTGTAGAAACATTATGTAAGGATAACCGCATGTTATATAGAAATAACGCAACTGGCTCTGTAGCTCACCAGGCTTTGATGATCTATTTCATAAATGGTCTGTGAGTTGCAATATTGGGACTCACAGGATTCGCTCTGTAGCTCATCAACCTTTTTACTTATACAAATTGTATGTATATTGTAGGGGTGACTATTGACCATGTGGGACTATTGCGATAGCGATTGTCTATTGCAACCTACTATTGCGATAACGATAGACTATTGTGAGCCACTATTGCGATAACTATTGCGATAGTGTTGGATCTTAAAAAAATCCAAAATTAGCTAGAATATTCATAATCTTTATTATATTCATGTAATTGCTAAAAGTAATATGCGGCAAAATCTGTGATAAAATCATGAATTAAACAGCTTGTGTCATTTTTCACTCTAGCAAATGACTTCCTCACTCTAATATCACATCTGTCCTCATTCGAGAATGAATAATTTAACTAACCGGCAGAAAAATTAGTAAATATTTCCAAATATAGCGGAACATTACACTTTCGATACTATCGATAGTTAACCTTACTATTGCAATAGCGATAGTCTTTTTGTGTTTCCTATCGATAGTGTACTATTGCCAAGTTAACTATCGCGATATATCGATAGTTTGATGTATTGTTACACCCCTAGTATATTGTAGACCTCATAAGATCATCAGAACTGCAAATTACAATTCTCATTTGCTAAGGAGTCTGTACACAAGGTTTTAGCTTTTAGGCCTCTTTCTTCTAGAGAAGATGAAAAACAGATTTTAGAGCCATGTGGTCCTTATAATACATGATGAATGAAGAAACAAAGTATCCTTTACAAAATCAATTTTCATGAAAGAACAAAGGGAAATAACTGGTATTGGCAATTTAAGTGGACATAAGATGTTTTGGAACTCATAATTTCATAATTCTCAAGGATTCCTGAATTACCTGAAGTTTTCAAAAATCTTGCTTTAAGGAAACCTGCTATAGTCTGAAGAGTTAACTTGAGAAGAAAAGCCCTTAAAAATTTTCCAATGAAAGTAAATTACCAATAAAGCAGCAGATTGAATACTTGATCAGATAATATAAGGATCCCTAATAAAAGTACTTCAACATTAATAATGGCATTATATTATCTTTAAGAATCTGCAAGAGGATTGCAATTTGTATATGAATAACCTAAACCTTGATACTTATTTCCTAATTTTTTTTCAACAACCCTTTCCATTTTTAACCTTAGTTTGTCAATTTGTTTCATCTAACTTCAATAAAAATCTATTGATCTGATGTTTGAAGTTGCTGGAAGGTTTATCCATAAACATCTTCGAAAACAATTGCAGTAAAATAAATGACTAGAGTTTCTGAATCTAAGAAAATCTATCAAGGAAAAGGTAACCTTTTTTAGACTCATAAACTGAAAATATCATCTTTCCTTCGAATAACTAATTTAAACCCTACCCAGTCACTGACCCAGAAAATCTATCATGAAAAAGTTACGTTTTTTAGACTTAACTCATAAACTACAAATATTGTCTTTCCTTCGAATAACTAATTTTAACCCTACCCAGTCCCTACACAATCCTTGAGTTGACCAGATTCCTGAAAGTCTTGGAATCTCTAAGAATTCCAGGAATTGGCTCTATTGATAATCTCATCTTTTATTGTTGTCTTTCCTCTATTAAAGTTCCTGATTGTAACCTTTAATCTTGGCATCAGAGGTTCCGATCAATTATCACTCGATTATACAACGCTTCAGCTTAAAATGCTATTTGATCTGGCTTACCAGGGCAAGAGACATAATCATCATTTGATCGCATCGAGTCGCATTAAAGAAATCAGATCTGAAATGAGACTGTTTGAATCCTTGTCAATTACAAGCAGGATATTATAGGTGTTATTGACCTCAACGATGAGATTTAAAAAATCACAATCATTTACGTGCAACATTTTATTAGAATAAATGACCTTTGAAATGAGAATTTTCAGAAATTAGTTATAAGGGATTCTTCTCAAAGAGATTTGATACTGTAATAATGACAGTCTATTTGAATTGCGCTATAGCTAAGCTTAGCAGGATCATTATGCCAAAATTCAATCATTTCTCTGATGGAATAGTACCTTCAACACTGCTTTTAAGCCCATCAAGCAAAATAAAGATCCTAACTTTCCTATGTACAGGTTACGATTTTTACAGCTGGGAAGTCTGAGTGAAGTGTGGATGGAATGCCTTTCTATTGGACTCAGCTAGTACAGATCCAAGCACTTTCAACGCTGTTTTTAAGCCTCTAAAGATACCCTGTAGGTTCATACTGACCCATGCTCATGTAGCAGGAAAGAAAATTCAATATTTTCATGTCCATGCGGGATTCGAACCCGGGACCTCCGGGTAGAGAGTCCTACACTCTACCTGTTCGGCCAAAGAGATATCCCTCCAGCCGAAGCCAGTAAGAAGTAGTAGACCTCACCCTGTCACATTCACCCCCTCCACGAAGTGACTCGTCCTCGAGTCAAACATTCGGGAGATGCCTATGAAGGATGAATGATTTATGAAGGACTTAAAGGTGATGTGACATTAAGGAATAGTCCCGGCCGACGTTGGGCGCCAATTGTAGCAGGAAAGAAAATCCAATATTTTTATGTCCATGCAGGATTCGAACCCGGGACCTCCCGGTAGAGAGTCCTATACGCTCTACCTGTTCGGCCAAAGAGATATCCCTCCAGCCGAAGCCAGTAGGAAGTAGTAGACCTCACCCTGTCACACTCAGATACCCATTTGTACAGCTGGAAGGTCTGACTGCAGTGTGGATGAAGTGCCTTGCCAAGAGACTCATCACAATACAACATCCAAGAACAAAGTTTTGGTGCCTATATCTGGGATCAAACCAAGACTATTGACATGAGAAGCCAACATGATAACCCCTACACCAATGTGATCCACAAAAGAGGTTGGGCTGTACAATTTCCATTGTAATCACTATTAACTGTAACATTCAAAATGTCAATTCAAATATATATGGATACCCTTTGAACTTGGAATGAGTTGAGAAAAATGACAACAATATTTGAATTGGTCATGCAGAATAACTAAAATCATAAAACTTGAATATTTATGTCTTTATCTACAAATTATTGACCACATCAGTTAACACACAAATAAACCGCCTTTTTTCACTCGAATCATTAATATATACCTCATTTGCATTAATTTCTTCTTTCCATTCCACAACACAAAATATTCAGTATATAAAAGCTTCATCAATTCTCAGATAACCGATAAAAAAAATATATCTAAGCCGCCAACATCACCATGGCGATATGATTTCCAAGAAAAATCTGACCAATCGAATGCATTGTTTGAGAACCTTGGTCCAAAGAGCTCTGGATGTCAAGACTAAAAGGATCCGGTTACAGACGAAATGTCAAATCCAGGAATTTGAAGCCTATTTTCAATAATCAACCAATCAGATCTCCTAAATCTCCCGTCAATCTGAAATGAGGCTCGGTCTAATTGATATGCATAGAATTCCGGTACGGATCACAGACAGGGTTAAGGAGAAGTCAACCAATTGTATGGAATATTCAGAAATAGTATCTCGCTGCCAAGAATAGATGGTTATATCTTCAGAATGATAATCAGACCATTTCTTGTGCTTCGGAATCAAGGAACAAGAGGATTGTATATTTATTTGCTGTCATCATGGCTTAGAACCAAAAGATCGAGAAGTGCATTCATTCATTTTCTATACACTTCTATGACCATGATTTTTGTCCTTATCAGAATTTGAACCTTTAAGAATCTTCTTTCGATAAAGAAAGGTTAATTCAGACCTCAAATCTCATAATAACTAATATTTAGAATTCACATACGCATTTTGATATTGCAATTCAGGGATTGGGAAAGACATCTTTGACAATGGGCCATCTACAGGCTTTTTTTGTAATTTTCTGAATGTAAAAAGGGCCATTGCCCATGATATCAATAGTAAACCTCAAAATTTTAATCGGCCATTTTTCATGCAATGTGCAAAATGGCCAATGGCCCCTGCCTTTCTCAAGCACTGGCAATTATTAAGATCTAGAGTTCATATAAGCATTTTGATTTTTGTCATTTAAAGATTACAAATCAAAAATTACTTATCATGTGTAAAGGTCAAAATAACTTTTCTCTAAAATGTATTTTCTTCTCCTTTTAGGTATATAGGTAAATTGAATAGAATGAATTTAAATGTTTTAAAATTCATGTTAACAAAGGAAGGATAAAGGGGCAGTAGCATGTTTTTAGGGGGAATACAAGGTGATGTAAGGAAAATGAAAATAATTGGTTTCAATTGAAAGACAATGTATTTAAACTAAATGAAGCAGTAATAATTCAAATATATAACGTTAAGTTTAGCCATCCGATTCCTTTTTCTTACAGAAAATGAATTAAAGGTGTTCACAAAAAAATGGCCGCCAATGGATTTTATTTGAATCTTCATACTTTGTCCTCTGACTATGGTTGATTGGCTTGTGTAATGAGATTTTTGACACTCTCAAAATAATACATGTAGCATTCACTTACAATAATCAGTGAGAAATTCAAAATATAAAATTACCAAAAAACTTGCTACTGCCCCTTTAAAGGGGCAGTAGCACGTTTTTAGGGGGAATATAAGATGATGTCAGGAAAATGTAATTAAATGGTTCTAAATGAAAGACAATGTATTTAAACTAAATGGAGCAGTAATAATTCAAATATATAACGTAAGGTTCAGCCATGCGATTCCCTTTTCTTACAAAAATGAATTAAAGGTGTTCACACAAAAATGGCCGCCAATGGATTTTATGTAAATCCTCATACTTTGTCCTCTGATTATGGTTGATTGGCTTGTGTAATGTGATTGTTGACACTGTCAATATAATACATTAGGCATTTACTTACCATTATAAGTGCAATTTTTAAAATATAAAATTATCAAAAAACGTGCTACTGCCCCTTTAAGACCTCAAATCTGATTGAAATTAAACAATTAAGCTTTTTGATTTCTTTCATTACAGATACCCATTGAAACTTACATATCAAAATAACTTTTCTTCTCAATATTTTTCTTCTCCTTTGCACAAGTTTCTCAAATCACATGAAATGAAACAAAACTTTCCAAACCAAAGAGAATCTTTTGATTAAGATTAAGATTAAGATTGAATTTCATAGGAATTTCTTACACCAAAATGTCTTGAAAATAAAACTATTTCTCAAGTGTCATTTTCACATTGCTATGACATTCATCCAGTAAAGTTGAAGTGAAGTGACCTTCACAATGACATTAGAAGCCATTATATTCCCAAGAGGCATCACAAATGCACATTTTTAATGTCTTCTTCCGTTACATTTGACAGCGTTTTTCCATTCAGTGCATATCAGAATGGGAGATGTTTTTCATGTCCATATTGTACAGGAAAGATTTTAAAAAAATTCATGTTCATCTTCATGATATGATTGACATTAAAAAAACATAATTTTTAAAATTTCTTGCAGTGAGTAGTTTTTCATTTTAGCCTAAGATTTGGACATGTGATGTAGATTTATCACAAAATCATGCATAAAGACACATGCATAAAGATAAATGCATCAAGATAAATGCATAAAGATGAATGCATAAAGACACATGCATAAAGATAAATGCATAAAGATGAATGCATAAAGACACATGCATAAAGATAAAAAAGATGAATGCATGCTATCCATGAAAAAGCTGTACTGTGTAAACCAATCATTTAACACTGGTATCATTGTAAAAGACATCGAGGGGATCTCCTTGTTCTAACATATAACATGGAGACAAAATGATTGATAACTGAATATATTATATGTATTAGTGAGCAACATTTCATACTTGAATGAATTGAAATAAAGTATAACAAAATTGGACATTGTAAAAATAGTCCTGCCATCATTTCTGTAACTCTAATGATTAGTAATTTAATTGTTCGATATCCTGGTACCTTGTTCTATCATTATTAATTATTTTGTAAAAATATTAAATATACAGAATATTTAGACATTTTAACAAAATCTTTTTTGGAAATTTTGAATTTCTGGCAAAGAATACACAAAAAAACTATAAGAACACCTATACTAAAAACCTACATAGGTAATATTTGAATGTACAAACATTTACTTCTGTCTCTTGACTATAAAAATGTCCAACCCAAAAAAAACTTGAATGGTTAAAGCAGCTTTGATCATCAAAGATGGCTTAACACTAAGATGGTTATGGTAAATATTTGCAGGAATCTTGGTGCCATGAAATCTCCAAGAAGGAAGAGCCACATTAACAAATCCCTTTGAGAGATTTACCTTGGCTAAGCTATCTTGTTTTTCTTGTTTAATGTCATATTCTAGAAAGCCTTTTCTTAAACCTGTGTAATGCCATCAGGTAGATTAAGAATCAGTAGATTTGTAGGTTTTGCTTTCACAACATCATCAGAAGATGAAATAAGTAACCGGTCCCCTATAAATCAAGTTATCCCCGGTATCTATCGTGTAATCATCTATGATTATAAGGACAAAGTCACGTGTCAAAATCATAAGGTTTAACCTCAGAAAATAAAAATCATAAAAATTTTAAACAAAAGAACAACATTGGCTAAGCTTTCTTGTTTCTTTGTTTCATGTCATATTCTAGAAAGCTTTAACTTAAACGGCCAGTTCGACCGGTATTTTTTGTTCGACAAATATTCGGGAGGGAATTCCCTTTTGAACATGACACGTCAAATTTTATATATTCGATTTGTTTTATATTTTTTATGTTAATAACTATGTTAAGTTTGGTAATTAGTTCTAATCCGCCCTTCAAAACAAAAAAATAGTGAAAATAATCAAAGCCACTGACAAGCACTTCCAGCGTTGTATTTTTGTGGAAATGAAATTCAGGAGGACTTTCCTGTTAACTTACATATATACGATTTTTACATGATTATTTCACACTTAATTTCAAATATGTTCATGAGGTTATCATTTCAGTTGTTCATGATTTAACAATTTGACAAAGAATAAAGTGTATCGCCCCAAAAAAAGAAAAACATCGTGAAATGAAGCCAATCATCGGAGCTACGAGCTTGAGATGCATTACTGGCATTTACTGCCACAAAACATTGTCTTTACCATCTTCCTACGCAGAGCCTAAAAGGCCAGTTTCCAAACTGTCATTTTATGCCTTGCTGCATAGCCTTGGGTTTTCTGTGCTTGCTCTCTACTCTGTAGGGGCACTATAGCAGCACAGAAAAGTAAAGTCTCTGCAGCAAGGCATAAAATGACAGTTTGGAAACTGGCCTTTTAGGCTCTGCGTAGGAAGATGTGTCTTTACTGATAACTTCTATTATGAATCACGTGTAAACATGTCCCTCTTCTATCAATCAATTATTTTTTCTTGATTTACTCAATGAATTAGCATGATTCAATACATTTGTTTCTCGCAATGCTAACAATTCAAAATGGCGGAGGAAAGCTGATCGAACTTTAAGCCTTGATCATGGCGGCCACTAGGATTATTGTCAGCTGATTGTTTGGTCGATGTTGTAGTTACTTGGATGTTTAAATTGTAGGAGATTTGTTAATAATGTTTGCATAAGAAAATATGACAGACAGAAACGCGACAGATTGTTTATTGAAATCTACATATAACACCTAAAATTGCTAGGCTCAATCAATATGACACTGAGAAGAAAAGTTGATTCGCATCGGCTTTCAAATATAAAAAATAATTGTCAGCGCTGCCGCACTCCAATATATATACACAGTACGTATTACACTTTTCCGAACATAACAAATTCATGTGAATTAAGTGACTAAGACATATTTCTGAAGAAAAAAACTGTTTTACTATGAGTGAGGTTGTGCGAACTGCGAAGTCGAGGGCGACCGCGAAAGTACGATGGAAATTTGCATGCGAGAAGACACGAGAGAAATCAAGTGGATTTATTTGGGAGACATTGCCCCAAATTTAAATAAACAGAAATCTACATTAAATTTATGGATTTTTAACTGGGTAAACAATTCTAAAATTTGCTTTACAATCATGAGTTGACATGTCACTGTAAGATTCCTAAATGCAACTGATTTTACTGTTGTTCACACGACAAAGATTTTTCTATGGATGAAATGACCCTTTTACACATATAACCATGTAAATTCCATAATATTAACATAGTGACTGTTTTTAAAAAACGAAGGGCCATGTTAAACCCATGTTATGCCACAAGGTAGATTATCGCTATAATATGAGTCAGGAGATTTGTAGGTTTTAGGTGATGCTACATTCTCTCTTGCAGGACTTGGCCAGGTAATATGCCTACCTTTAGTAATGTTAAACCATCATAACAATAAACAATCATAAACCTTTAACTTGAAGAAAAAAGAGGACTTGTACAATAACAATGTACGAATCCCAACCCTGAATTTGAGTACTGGCACTAAGACGCAGATAAAAGTTAAGTTTCTTGAAGAAATTCTGAAGGTACTTGAAGAACATATAATGGTTTGGCATCGTGAAGATGACACTTGGCACTCAGGAGATGACACAAATATAGTTCTCTAAGTAAACCCAGTTTATAGCGTCTCTGTGGCATGGATAAAGTTGTGTGAGTAAGTCCAGTTTATAGCGTCTCTGTGGCATGGATATAGTTGTCTGAGAAAGTCTAGTTTATAGCATCTCTGTAGCACCGACAAAAACGTAAAATGGTTTGGTATCTTGGAGATGACCCTTGGCGCTCGGTAGATGTCAGGGACATTGCTCTTGAGTAAACCCAGTTTTTAGCATCTCTGTGGCACTGCAGTACAATATAGTTTCTCTGTAACACTGACAGGATAATGACAGCACTACAAAGGTTCTTCAAGAATGTAAAATGGTTTAGCATCTTGGAGAATACACTTGGCACTCAGAAGATGGCACAAATATAGTTCTCTAAGAAAGCCCTATTTAAAGCATTTCTACGTGGCACTGACGGTATAATTCAATCTCTAAAACACTGACAAGATAATGACAGCACTTCAAAGGTTCTTCAAGAATTTAAAATGGTTTTGTATCATGAAGATGACCCTTGGCGCTCAGGGGTTGGCACGGTTGGAGTTGTCCTTGTTAACCCAGTTTATAGCATCTCTGTGGCACTGCAGTATAATACAGTCTCTGTAACACTGACAGGATAATGACGGCACTACAAAGGTTCTTCAAGAATGTAAAATGGTTTAGCATCTTGGAGAATACACTTGGCACTCAGAAGATGGCACAAATATAGTGTTCTAAGAAAGCCCTGTTTAAAGCATTTCTGTGGCACTGACGGTATAATTCAGTCTCTAAAACACTGACAAGATAATGACAGAACTTCAAAAGTTTTTCAAGAACATGAAATAGTTTGGCATCTTGAAGATGACACTTCGCTCCGGAGATGGCACAAATATAGTTCTCTAATAAAGCCCTATTTAAAGCATTTCTGTGGCACTGACAGTATAGTTCAGTCTCTGTAACACTGACAGGATAATGACAGCACTAATAGTCATTCTGCACTTAAACACTTTGTTCAGTTGGTTCTATCTTTGGTTCCTTTGACCATTCAAGTGATGGTTTATGTCAAAGATATTTTATGTCTTGTGTTTTTTTACATTTGTTTGTGCCAATACCTAATTATTTGTAGAAGAAGAAGAAGAAATAGAAGAAGAAGAAGAAGAAGACTTGCATCACTTGTTTAAGAACAACATCAGTATCTATGGCAAACTGTTGCATGACTTGAAAAAAAAAGTTGTATATACAAAATATTGCCTTCATCTTTTTCATCATCGCAACTTCTAGAAAGCCAATCCAATTGTTTTTTAGATCATTATAAAATTATTTTTTAAGTCTCTTCAAAAAATTACTTCAATACTTTTTACAGAAAGATGAATCTAATTTGAAACATATTTTGTACATAAGACTTATTAGTTCCTTTATCAGAGACCTTTAGATTAAGGACTGAAATAAAAACTTTCAACTTTTTTTCATCAGAAGATTGATATGTCAAAACTCCAAATTCAAGGAAAGTATCTTTCGCAGTGACATGGCAAGGAACATATCTAGAAAAAATACAATAAATAAATATCAATGCCCCTGAGTGTTGATATAGGTCATTATATAGGTAAAATCATTCATCATTTCTATTGAAGAACTCTGATATAGACCAAATCTTTGAAAATGGTGAACTGACATTAAACAAATGACAAAATATTTTTTCATATTCCCCTGTTTCCAACCCTGCTCTCATTGAGACTATGGGGTCCTTGGGTAGACAATGATAGATGAGCGTTCATTTTCTCGGTTCTCAGATACTCCTGTCTTAAACACAGATAGAGGCTACAGAGATAAAAGTGCATCCAGAGAAGAAAGCAATCTCTTTCTTTGAAGGTATTTTGAGAAATAAAAATAGGGCTAGACAAAAATTTAAAATAGTTTTTAAAATTGATTGAATAGATTCCAAATTCGTCTTGAAGAGGGAACATATCTGATAAAGAAGACAATCCAGACAATTGTTTTTACAAGTTGATTGAATGGAATGTAATTGGTCTGAATAATAGATAACAAAAGGAACCTTTAACTGAGCAAGTAAGGCTGAATTAAAGGTCATTTTCTCAAATATTGATTGTTAGAGTTTGAGTCACTCTGTTAGACAATGATTTCTGGATATATAGTAAGATCTGGGGAATACTGCTTAAGGCTAAGAAACAGATGAATGGATTAAAACTAATAAGGTTCATTTGATTAGATTTCCTTAGCACAAGGTCACCTTAACTCATTGCAAAAACTATGGGCATATTACCATTTGTCGGGCTGCACTAAGTGTTATGGCAGATTTGTACCAAAGGCTTACTTTTACTAAACAATATAAGCTGTACAGTAAATACAGGATCAGTTTGAATGGCTGGGTTAAAACATCAATTTCAAAACAATGGACAAAGGTGTTCCTAGCATTCAGTGGTGTTCATTAGCACCTAACTTGTCTTGGGATCATTTCCAAATGGTGTGGTTGACTAAAAGATCAAACTTTCCCAAAGGTGTTCCTAGCATTAAGTGGTGGTCTTAAGCACCTAACTTGTCTTGGGATCATTTCCAAATGGTGTGGTTGACTAATAGAGTAGTTAGCAATGACACCCGATTCTGATGTATTCAAAGTCATTAGTCTTAGGTAAGTGATGTACCTCAGCACGAACCAAGTACTAAAATATCTTTGGAAATGTGAGTCCTGTAGTATTGAGTTATCTAGCTGTTTCATCCTTGTTACAAACTAGTAAAAACCATTGAGGAAGAGGAATATATGGACGACAACTTCTTTATTCATGTTTAGCGACGTTTTGACACAGCTCCTTGTGTATCAAACACAAGGAGCTATGTAAAAACATCACTTAACATGAATAAAGAAGTTGTCATCCATATTTCCTCTTCCTCATGGTCATTGTTTGACAACAGCACTAGGAGCTGTATCGAAACATCCCTTAAAATGAATAAAGAAGTTGTCATCCATATATTCTCTTCCTCATTGTCATTCCAACTTCTATGATGCCTCTCAATGAAGTTAGTTTAAACATGTTTCTGAGCCTGATTTTTGGCTTGTAGGGTGACAGGGTTAAGATTGAACAATGGATACTAGTTTCATCACTAATTTACAATATTTTTCTATGTGTGGTCTGAAAGGACTGGGACTCAAATTCCTAAAAAGATTTCAGATCTGCCAGATAGTAAACCAACAGTACACCTGGCTGTCAGAATCCAGAAAGGTTCGTGTGTAACTAATGAACTATCTTTACTCGCAACGTGGTCCACGACTCCCCGCCATTAGTCAAAACATTTCAAGAAACTATTTTCCACAACACTTGCGCTACATGCTGTGATCCCAGACTTACATTTCTGGCACACTACTTCCCACATGACATGTTAGAAGTCAAAGCTATTGAAAACAAATTCCTCTTTTCACCAGATGAGATAGATTACCTACTTGGGTTGAAGTCACTAGTTAGAAATGCAAAACTATGAAAAGAAATTCCTCCTTTTACCAGACAAGACTAAACACCTACTTGAGTCAAATCACAGTAGGGTTTCTGAATAGCTGATAATTAGTTGCAAGGAAAGTAGCACCTTACACTTGAAGTCTTGAGCAGATGAATAGGAATTAATCTCTTACGAATCCAAATTACTTATTCATTGAAGAGTTGAAGAGAAGTTAGAGTAATGATATGTCTACCTAAATGTCATAATTCTGCTTTATCATCTGAAACAAGTTTATATGAGAAGAAAATGTTCGTAACCAATCAATTTGATTCTATCCAATAAATGAGATTTGATATCAAAGATCAGCAATTTAATCTTTAAAGTGATATGTGAAAATATGATATTTTCTCTTTAGGATTATGAGTAAGCTACTTGTAAATGAAATTTAGATGAAAGAATTTCTGGCATTCTATACTTCAAACATTTATTTATAATAGGAAATGTTTTTGGCATCAAATCAAACTTTGGAATTTCAGTTTTATATTTTGCAAAAGAAACCCCTGTTTTATGCTAGAACACACATAGTTAAAGGGGAAGTAGCACGTGTTTTGAAAAATTTATACTTCCATTTTTTCACTGATTATTGTACTTAAATGCTTAATGTATTATTTTGATAGTGTCAAGAATCTCATTACATAAGCCAATCATCAATAGTCAGAGAGCAAATTATTAAGATTAACAAACACCTTAAATTCATTTTGTGTAAGAAAAAGAAATCGCATGGCTGAACTTTACATTATATATTTGATTTATTACTGCTTCATTTAGTTTAAATACATTGTCTTTCAATTGGAACCTTTTATTTTCATTTTCCTGACATCACCTTACATTCCCCCTTTAAAATATCAATTCCTCAAAGTGTACGATTCAAAGACATCTCTTATTTACAATTCTCTCATGTTTTTGCTGAAACACTTATGTTTGACATTCAAAACAAACTTCCTCCAAACTCAGATAACTTAAAAATAAATAAATAAATAATTTAGCTTTTCTTTTCAAGAAAAATGTAGTTTCCTGTTAGGACTCACATAACTTAATAAAATAAACAAGAGTAAAAAAATATATCTTAGCATTTCTTTTTAAGAAAATGTAGTTTACTGTTAAGAGATATACAGAGAGTTACCATCAATTCCGGCCTGCAGTAATTGCCAAACATGTGTGAAAGTGATATCTTTTAGTTCCTGGTCTATTCCCGTAAATTGCAAGCGTATAAATAGACTACAATACTGCATCACCTTTAAGGCTTGGTAATAGTAACAACAGAAGGAGACGAATTGCCAAAATATGCTTGTCAAATGTTTGCACAGAATAGATGTGAAGTTTATTTTTGTGCTATTTATGTTGGCACAATATGTGGGTATTTTTGTTATTTTATATATTGTAAAGTCCTGGTTCAAGGAGAAACATTTATATAGGCTATTCCAAGGTTTCAGCCCCAGTAACTTAACTTATCTACCTCCAAAACATAGATCTAATGTAAAATCAAACTTACTCAACCCAAAACTTTCATTACATATCTAGGTTATAAATGAGGCCATAGTCGCATTAAAACTATCATCATAAATGTTTAACACTTGAAAATTTATGTTCAGATATTTGAGATAAAAAAATCTATATCCTTTAACAAACATGAAAAACTCAAATGCATTGAAACAGAAAAAAATCCATTTATTTATCTCCGTAAGCCAAAAAGGAAATCAACCACTTTGCAGACATATAAAAACTATAAAAAGTTGACAAATATTCTTAACAGATGAACAAATAAATCCGAAAGTGACAAGCTCCTGTCATAACAGCCGATAGATGATACAGGGGAAAAAAATCATAAACTAACAGTAACGAATGTACAGGCTACAAAACATGGTGGCCCTTGATACACCTGCTAGCTGCTTGATGAGCATTATGTCAGAAGAAGGAATTCCATATAGACAAAAACATGGATACACAAGACAAGGAGACGGCGCCCTTTAACATGTGTATATCATTGGTGGAGTGTTGATACAGGAAAAAATCATAAACGTATATGTATACACATGCACATATGTAAACTGTTCTGACATGATGGTAGATATATATGAATTAACAGCAGCACTAAATCTTTCGTTAACATGCATGGAAGTCAAATTTGATATATTTTCAGAAATAATGTTTTTTTACTTTTTAGACACTTTTACTCAAAGAGGCAGTGACTTGAGTGTTTTTTAGCCTGATTTCTAGCTTGAAAGGGTTAAATGTTGAATTTGAGGTTTTTTCATTTTTCAGAAATATCACTGTACTTGTGGATATTGAAAAATTGTTTTAAAAAATTGAAAGCATGAAATATGTATTATGTAGATAAGAAAAAATATTGAAAAACTGAAATTTTAACAAAGTGGCTTCTTAAAAACACAGAAATGGATTTCCAAATTACCAAAAAACTGAAAATTCTGGTTTCAAATAGATTACAAAAAACTCAAAATTACTTGGATACAGAAATGTTCAAATTATTTCTTTTTTAAAACATGAAATTCATAAGAAGCAGTTCTAACCAAAATTTACCCGTAACAAGATAATTCCCACAAAGTAATTTAACTTTAAATTTAAGTTTAACTTTTGATAATAAAAAAATCATAGATACATGGCAAGAAAAACAAAATAATATATTCCAAAATAATACGTCAAAATTCATGATACCTTTTGGACATCAAAATACATGACAGATAAAACATACATTTGAAAATAACTGACAGAAAAATATTGGATTGAAAAAAATAGAATTAAAAGTTGAAATTTGTTGCCAGTAAAGATTTGTTGCAATTTTAACATAAAAAACCCGAAAGATGAATCAAAAGTAACACATGGACAGGTGAAATTCTGAATCATGACCGACAGGTGAACTTCTGTTGAAATGAGAATCAAAAGTACCAAATTTCAAGATACACAAATATATATGAAGAAGATTTGCTCAGTGCACATGTTTGCAGTTGGCAGTTGAAAACAGTCATGAGGAAAGTATTACTGGTAGTGGTCTTGTGTTGCCATCATTAACACCACTTGAGAGATATTCTACAGGAATAACAGGAACAGCTAGGCAGGAAGATAGTTGACATGTGGAACGCATTTTCAATTTCCGGTGAATGAACATATTGCTTTTCCAGGTTTCTTGATTTTAGATATATTTGTTTGATAAAAATATTTGCAATGTACCAATCATGTTGCGACTTTGAAATTGTATGAAGAATATTATTTTTGATATCTTAATGTTTCAAAATTCTATTTCCAGTAAATGATCATATGCATATTGCTTTTCCAGATTTCTTGATTTTAGATATATCTGTTTAATAAAAATATGTTCAATGTACCAAACAGTCTTTGAAATTTTATGAAAAACATAGTATTTGATATCTTATAAGGTTTAAAAAATTCTATTTCCAGTAAATGAACACATTGCTTTTCCAGTTTCTTGATTGAAGATATATATTTTTAAATCAAAAAGTATTTATCAATTTATCAAATGTAGAGGTATTAAATTCATTAGTGAATGATGATATTGAATAACTCATTTTCTTAAATTTGTTTTCTTTTTTTTCAACCATTTTGCATTTTTTTCTATCTTTAAATATTAATCTTAGCTGAACATTTTTGAAATGCCTTCGTACTTATCATTAGCAACAAAAACAAATCAAATGCTGTTATTGGTCAAAAAAGCTATCATATAATCAAGGGTACAATAATATCTGGAGGATAATATTTCAAATGCAAAACGATGCAAAAAAAAGCCGCGACAGTTATAGCATTTACAAAGCTTATAAGACTCTACAAAAGAAATTAACAATTAGATACGACGATTGACAGGTATCTCAGAGGAGTTGACAGGGGAGATAACCAACAGGAAATGGGAAAACTTGGTCCGTGAAAGTGGAACACGCATAAGCCTTGCGCTTCCGTGTGCGCTCCCAATTTGTCAAATCCTCAAACTTAATCCCAACCTTCATTTCCCTAACTACCTGGTTTTGGTACAAACATCTTAAAGCTGTTTAGGTATTTGACATACGGAAGTACTTTGACGAGCTAACAGCTTTCACATAAGTAAAAGTAGACTTCTTTGATGAGGCTGTATGCAAAAAGATTGAGCTTTTTTCAAGGCTTCAAGAAGTTATTTAATACGTGGTTAAATATTTGTTGTGTGTCATAATCATTTTTCATTATTGATATTTGTCATCAGTTTACTCTTAGCATCTAATGGTATCCTGTTAATTCTCGTTGTTTTTCGTGATAAATCTAGAAAATCATCAAAGAATTTACAATATGATACAGATGATGACTAAAAAATTTCAACAATCGAGGTTCCTTTTAAAACTTGTTTTTGCATACTTCAGTAAACATTTTTTGCAAACAGAAATATTCAAGAACATATCACCCGAATTAAGATTTAGTGTTACTATGTAACATAGAATAATAATTAAAACATACCACACACATCTTTAGTGTCAAAAGTAGTTTGGTGGAAAATCTAAACCTTCTCTTCACGCAAGACAAATCTATCTAATTCGTCTTGTCTATATGCCTTCAAGAACTTCAAATCTTGTCCTTAATGTCACATGAAGAAGGTACCGAACAACCTCTTATTATCCTTGAGTAACATAGTCTCTTTAGTGTCGGAGGACAAAAATAGAAGAATTAGAGCTAATTGAAACGTATTAAGATCTTTTGGGCATCAAAGACGGACACTAGAGGAACCAGTCCACTTCACGATCAAAGGATCCGGGACGACATCAAAGTGAGGCTGATTTTGTCGGAATTGTTCGGCCTCTCGACATACGCGTCACCGCCATTTTCTCTATATAGCATATCTATTTTGTATCATCTTATCAATTTTTACGGTCAGTACGGTTGTGAAGATATTGTCTCTTTCATGTTGTTCGCTTGACATTTATTTAAAAGATCATGGGACTTTTCATATGTCCTTTCTGGATTTTATAGTGACCTTTCTCTTTGTTAGTAATTAGGGGGATTCTTTGTTGGTATGTGTTCAGAGTTTAAATCCCTAAAAGTAGACTATTTTCATGCAGTGAGGTTGTGGTGCAATGTTGTAGCGATATTGAATATGATTTGCATATAGATAATTTCTGTGACAATGTAAAATATTGCATTAAAGTTAGGAAACAAATTCTTCATATTCATTACTTTCCAATTGCGATTTCGTTTTTTGCAAATTTTTGAATTAGAGCTGTTATCAGTAATATCAATGATTAAGACTCTACTGTAATGGAATGATTTTTTTGTTCATGATTTGCAATTTCAATTTTCTGATAAAGCCTTTCCTTATCTTTCATTTTGTTTTGTTAATTTCTTCAAAGTAAATCTTAAAGGTGAATCCCATTATCAACATTCCATGCTATTTTATCACCGCAAATCCTTTAATCAAAATTGTATTGTATGTTTTCAATAAATTATGATTTCATATCTCGATCGACTTTTTTATTTGCTTCATTATTGTTGGTCATTTTCTCTCAATATCCTTTTCAAAATCACACATTCAAAATTCATTCACCAGCACAATGTCTTAATAAACTGACAATGAACCCCTACATTACTTTGAATGACACAAAGACGACAGAATCTATGGAAACTAAATGTTCGCGAAGAATTTCTGTCATATTTGAAACACTTCAATTTCTGTGCATGTGATGTAATCATCTATATACTGTCAATATCTCGATTTGAAATTGACAGGTCTCCTTTTGATTGGATAGACAGCTCTGTCATGTGAAATCTCAAAGAAATAGAATGATGGATACGTGGTAGTTTTTGGATGATTTCTTTCTCATAATGTCTCTCAAATGTCTTTTCAAATGATTTGCCTGTAAGATTTGGATAGCAAGAATCAATGTCACCAATACTGAATCCTAAAATAAAGGGTAAAAGCTAAAAAAGATATTTTAAGATTGGCAATAGAATGAGAAATTATCAATGAAGGTGAATGAAATAGATTTAGAAATTCTCAATGAAGATGAGTAAAATTATTAGAATGAAATCATTATTTCTTAGATGGTACTAATAATTAAATACGGATTGGATGTTCAAACAAAAATTTTTGTGTAATTTAATGCATTCAATGCAAAAAACATAAAATCTTAATTAGAATATTATCAAAAATACCTGTAGGTTTCAAATAATGCATTATGTCTTAAGCAAAAAGCAAAACCAGATGATTAAGAAATTTTTTAATTTCAAGCAATAGCTCCTGAGTCATACCTGTCATTTTCTCTCTGACATTTAAATATTCAAATCTCAGAAATGAAATTATATCTAAAATGTTACTATTTTGTATTAAAATGGGTGTCCATTGAGGCTGTTCATTTTTCTGAAACAGCATGCAGGTAGGTCGACTTGCTACAATAGTGAAGACTCGCATGGGTCGTTAGAAATATTTTGTTTAAGGGGCTGAATGACAAACTAGTGACGTATTAAATTGTTGTCAACAGGTATTTGAGTATGTGGTGATGATTCAGACTCTAGAGTTTTCATTTTTCAAATGTCAGTCCTTTGACTTCATTCTTACAACGATTGACAGTTCTTTCTCTGAAGAAGTAATGATTACTCACTTATATATAGAAAAAACATAACATATTAACAGCTTAGTCTATGACAATAACAATGAAGGAATAAGAAGGCAACTTTGTGATTCCAAAACTTCTGTATCTGTTTTGAGAGAAACACTTTTACTTTTACTGATGTTTTTTAGTGATGTTAACAGGCATTTGATTATTATGATGATGAAAATAGTTCTAGAGATTTCAGTTTTCAAAAGTCAGTCCCTTGAATTCATATGAAGGCAACTTTGTAATTCCAAAACTTCTGTATCTGTTTTGAGAGAAACACTTTTACATAGGTACTGATGCTGTTTAGTGATAATCAGTTGGTGTCAGATTCCAGGTTGAAACCTTGCCTTCTGAAATAAAGAAGTTGTATAACAAAAAACTTGCTTTCATAAGTCTTGCCCTCAACCTAATATGCCCAATGCAGCTAGGCAGGGATTTCTTGAACAGGGATTTTGGGATATTTACTGCTTGATGTATCAATCCCATTATCAACACTAATGAGGGGAGAAAGTCTCATTGCAAAAATCAAAACTATTATTTTTCTACTCAAACATCCCATTGCTTTCTCTGAAAATCCCATTGTATTAGGGCAAGGGGAGGTTGTTCTCCCTTTCATACTTTGAACCAGGGTGATCCCTGCTAGGTATGTCGGTAATAAACAAACAGACCTACAAGAGACGCCATGGTGATTATACAGCTCTTCACTCAGTATGTAGACTCTACAGCTTACATACAAGAAACAGCTCTTAGTATAGACTCGGTTCATTTGTGACAGGTGAGATAAGTTGAAAATTCTTCTTAACCCCTGGGCTTCATATTGATATTAACAAAACCTCTTGAAAAGCAAGTCTAGATCTATAGTGAACTATATACATCTGAAATAGCCAATTCTCTAAGGCTTCTTTCGAATATTAAATGAAATAATTGTTTATGAGAATTATCATTGTTTCAGAGACTCAATATAAGTCTACAGATGAATTCTGTGAAACAGAGTTTTGGATAAAAAATATGAATATGTAAGATCCTGCCATTTTTTTAGGGGCTCAAGAAATAAGGAACACAGCATGTTCCAAACACATACAACAATTGAGTTTATCAAACCATTGACCATTTTGTGAAGTGAAGTGTTCTACATGCAGAGAAGTTGCAATGCAACACATAATTCAACGTAGCACTACATCTTAAATACAAATCCATGTGCAGTTTTAAGGTTTAACAACAATGCATAACTACATGAGTATTGAATACTTTTTCCACATTGATAATTCCCCCAATGGCTATATATTCTTGAGACTTTATCTAAACCCTTAATACCATTGATACCTTCATAACATTTGGCTAAAGATAGGGTTTAAATAAAGGAGAATTTTTCTCTTTATCAGATGGACAACCCCACTGGCTCTCCTCGCCCCCTAAACATCCCCCTCTCCTGGTCTGCCACTGAAAATGATTTTTGAAACAAATAAGTTCATTTATACATTACCCTAGACAAAATGTTGTCTAAGAAAAAATATCACTGTTATGGTTCTCTTATATAAAAACTTGATTGAGTGAAGTTAAAATAAATTTTGATATGAACGTTAGGCATGAATGAATGAATCGACATCAATGGAGCTATTAAATATAGTTCAATGGAGAAAAAGGTTAAAAAACTGAACTTGAACCAGGAAGTCAAAACCAGACAATATTCTTAAAATAGCTTCCCAACATGCAACAATAACAAACCATGAAAGAATTCAAAGCTTTCAGATTCCTCTCAAAGACAAGCCTGATAGAAATCAATTTTCGTTTTACGGTTGGAGAAAAAAGTAATTAGCCCACATCAAACTGGGCTGTCAGTAGGAGCTTTGGCCATGTGCCAGAAAAATCTTCTCTGCACATGCTCCTAAAATAGCCAATCAGAGACAAGCTAATAGGGAAAAGGCAATAAAGAATTAGCCAATGATTGAAGAGCAAGGCAAGAGGTTTTAGGAGCGTTAAAAGAGTTTTTTGACCCCATTAATTAGTAGAAGCGTACTGGCTTCAGGTGAGCTTGTGGAGAAATTTACCATGAAATTAAAAGTCTTGAGAGACACAGACACGGGGGACTATGTTGCAAAATCTAGAGTAAACAGATGCATCAGGAATGTGTTGGTTTTAAAGGGACCATTCGAGCGAGGTATTTTTTGTGGAAACGAAATTCAGGAGGACTTTCCTGTTTACAATAATATATGATTTTAACATGATAACTTCACACTTAATTTCAGATATGTTTGTGAGGTTAGCATTTCAGTTGTTCCAGATTAAACAATTTGCCAAAGAGTAAAGAGTATCGCTCAAAAAATAAAAACATCGTGAAATGAAGCCAATCATAGAAGAGGAATTGTTTACTATGACAAAATGCTGTCTTTCTTTTCTTATGAATTATTTGTAAATATGATCCTCTTCTATCAATCAAGTATATATTTCTTTATTTTGTTAATGAATTAACATAATACAGCACATTTGTTTTTTCGCAATGCTAACATTTCAAAATGGCGGACAAAACATGATTGAGTGGTGCCTTTAAAGGGGCAGTAGCACGTTTTTAGGAGAATATATGGTGATGACAGGGAAATGAAAGTAAATGGCTCCAATTGAAAGATAATAATAATAAATCAAATATTTAATGTAAAGTTCAGCCATGCGATTCCCTTTTCATACACAAAATGATTTAAAGGTGTGTATATTATAGTCACAAGTTCAAAAATATCGAAGTATTACAGGCCTCAGCAAAAAAGGCATTTTCTGGCAATTATCTTGAATTTAAACAATATGAGTCCACAGGAATATACAATTTTTCAGAAATTATTCTCCATTCCCTACATTTGAAAGAATTATATGACTCTACATTTACTATATTCTAAAACTCCTTAGGAGGGATGTGTTTCTCCCTCCTCGATCCATCTGCCAATGGTTTGAGGAAGAAACTTCTGCAACGAGCTTCCTGAAAAATTGCAAGAACTTGTACTATGATTGGGCTAGCACATCCTTGATAGGTTGACATAACAAGCTCAAGGTTGAACGTGAAATGGTATAGCAATTAGTCCCAATGTCAAATCCTAAATCCCATTCAAATTTTTTTCTTACAAATGGGCTTTTCATGTTACACCGTACTGGTTACTTTAAGCATGTTACATTTTAGTAATTGAAAAAGACATGACGAGAGACAGAGTTATCTTTCCTTGACAGGTGCCCCTCTGAAATATTTACTTTCCCTGAATAAACTTTCTCAACATGGAATGCAGTTTTAAAAATCCAAAAACAAACATAGCTCACTCTTGTACACAGAAATAACATACACACTGTCATTTGTAACAATATGATGGAGTGCAGATGTAACATAATCCAATGGGAACATATATGTTGAAAAGTGAATGTTCATTTAAGAGATGAAACGAGTACATCATAAATACACTGTCTGAATAATTAATTGATTTATATTATGTGTGATACGTTGAGGCCAAAACATTTCTGTTGGTTTAAGCTAGGATTTTCCCTTTGCTGAATTGAGTGTTTTAATCCAACCCAAAAGTCTCAACCAGGTAAATTGAAATCCATATTTAGTTTATTCAATTTGAAATCATTTTTGAGATCAAAAACATTTCTGCTTGTTCTAGCAAAGATTTTCCTTTTGCTGAATTGGAAGAGTGTTTGAATCCCATCTAGAAGTCTTTCAGTTTAAATAATCAGGAAAAATAAAATTCATATTTTGTTAATTTAATTTTTATTTTTGCTTAATCTGAATTAACTGCTATAAAGAATTTCAGATCGAGGTAGGTTTGTGTCCATGCATTGTTCTATAAAGAAGAAACATAAAGTTATATAAAAAAGGTTTTATGATGCCTTTTTAACATAAGTCAAATATATCTTATATTTCAAATATGAAAGACACATAACAAAACCAACATAAACAAGTAGATAACAAATGTAAAAAGCTCTTAAATCATATTGCACAAATTACTTATCAGATAGATAAATAAGCTATTATCTACACAACAAGCTTTACACAAATGATTGGCACATATTGCATGTGTGACTGCTTCAAGGATTGTGTAAATAAAACAGACAGACAAAGCTGACAAACATCTCCGCAGTATGGACCACATGCAAATGACGCCACGTGAGCCTTCAGATTCATCTGACGACCCCCCAGGGATGGAGAATATTGATGAGTTGTCAGGCTAACGGTACATGGCAGTGAGAGCTCACTTCCTCTGTGCAGGCTCCGTACACTGAAGCTCTGTGCTGCATTAAGGGACTGTTTGCAATGTTAGCAGAATTAAGAGCTTGCACCTAAAACCTTTTAGTTATAATGTACAGGGTTATAAAAACAGAGTTTTTATACCATTTGTTTTGAAACATGGGGAACTGGTTTGAAGTATGATATATTTGATATTCTTTTTATAATATGAATTTGCTTATAGCAATATATATATTCACAAATGTTGTATCAGAATATTTGTGTTAAATAGAAGCAAGCTTGAGGTTATGTTTAACATATTTAACATTATTACACTTAACCTTACCTACTGAGAAATACATAACTGAGTGGCCTCACTTCTCATTGTCGTAAAAATATTTTTGAACGGGTGTGTGCTCTTCATTAGCATAATATGGCACAGTTCAAAGTCCTTACAAAGGGAATTAAAAAAAGAGTTCTTCATGATGAGTATAATATGAGTGCAACAGCTAATAAAGGCATATGTTATACAAGTAAATGGAGAGCAAGGGGGTTTGAATACTCCTTTGGAAATTTTTAATATCACTTAACAACAACCATAAAATGTAAAAATAGTTATCCCCTATTTTCCAAAAGCAAAAAGTGAAACTGCTTCATTTTAAATTTCTGCATCCGTTACTAAAATCAACTGAAATACTACATACTTATAGCTTAAAACCTTGGTCTTTACCTTACTATCACATAAAAAATAAACCCTGCAATTCATAAATATGAAATATTAACATATTAAAATATTTCAAATAGCAATATAATTTTTATCTCAGCCGATTGCCTTTGGGTTCTTGTCTTTTACAGAAATGCCTATCTTAATAAAAGGTCAATCCCTGATTAAACCTCTCTGTAAAGATTTATCATTTCTATCATTTCTGCAAATACGCACCTCAGAAAGATCCACTACCCACTATGTAGTAGCCAAAGAGTTTGAATTATCTAAACCCCAAACATCTGTGAAAACTAATTGTGGAAAGAAAATTTGTTTGTAAAAAAGTTAACTTCATCAGTGAATGAATTTGCCGAAGAGACGCCAAATGACTCACGCTCAGTAGTATGAAACCCTTCAAAACACGAAACACGTCGGAGGTTTATTTTCGCTCTCACATGTTGAAGAGAATGTGAGCAATTCCAAAGCAGGTTATACAACTCTCCAAATTTCAATGGTTGCTAAGTTTGGTTTGACTCGAGTGTAAATTGTTCAAGTTTATAGAATAACATGTCTGAGATATCTTTTCCTAAAGATTAAATCTTGAAATTAATCTTTCCTACACTATGTAAAGGAATCTTATTATATCTCAGGTGATGTTGCCAGTGTCAGCGAAATTTTAATTGGATTGAATATTTTTTTATTAAATGTTTTGGTCAATGGTCATGCATACAGATTTATACATTATTTGCAATTTTGATTTGATTTGAACATATTTATTCAAAAGGAGAGATTGGGTACAAGCCATCAAATCTAGTGGAACCCTGTCATAAGTTACTTTGAATAAGATCAAGAAACTTTGAAATAAAACATAAAAAATATTTAAAAGTAAGTTTAAAGAAAGATACATATATATATGTCTCTTTAAATTGATGTAGAGTGTCACATCTACTTATGATTTACATAGAACATTCCATCTTAAAAAAACAACTTCCTGCTTTTAGAGATATATTATTTTCCTAAAAACTACCAAATATTAAAAGACTTTATAAACTAGAAGATCATACCATAACAAGTTTTCTGTGACATTTTTTGGGGGAAATGGTTTCTAAAATAAAATCTATAGATTAAATGAAAAAGTTGCAACTTATCAATCATAGATTTCAAATTTCATATCTGGTCATACATGGTTTTTACTTACTTTCAGGTAGTTCTTCCTGAAGTAGAAACATTCAAACCTTTGCCAAATTGAACTCATCAATTCTTTACTTTAAAAGTCTCTTTCAATCTTCAAATATTCCTTAGTGGTTCAAAATCTTGGCAAATAAAGAATTGTTAAAGCATAAAAAAGAATTACTTAGAGCAAAATACCACAAGAAAACATAATAAAAACCTAATTTATCATTCCATTATAGATCTCATTCAAAAGTGTTTATATACATAAAAATAAGACTGATCCTATTTACATGCATGGTTTTTCATTATTCTAAAAACATTATAGAACAAACAATGTTGCCAAATTACCTATGATCATAAACAATCTTTTTCATTCTTTGCCTTTTGTTAATTTGACTTTTTTGGAATGAATAAACTATTGTTTTTTTGCGTGACTCTTCGTCCATAATATCCATTAAACAAGTAATTAGTTCCAGTTGGCCATATTAATGAAAAAAACAACGTCAATATTACCGCAATATATTTATAACTCACTTTATATATAAAGCATCTGTAGCAAACAACCATAAAATAGACTTTTTTAATATGCATCATAAGAAAAAAAAAAACCATTAATTATTTCTTTTTAGATATGATAAAAAAACACAGATATCTCATCATTTGTAAATATATTTCCCTTACGTAAAATCACAAATACAATTATCCTTCTCAAAAGACATTACCATCAACAATTGTTATATAAACGTTTATGATCAAGGCAAATCTAAAAACATGATACAGGTGATTTCTGTAAACATGCATACCGTAATTTATCCAATAATTCGTCCCTTAAATTTAAAAAGGATTTTCAGATGGTTGAACTATATTTCACTTTTCATGTCTCATTGAGAACTATGGTCAAAATATTAGATACTGCATTTCCTTAATTACACGCCAGGCGTCCATTATTTTCAAAAGGTCTACATCATAGGCGTCTATTTGAGGCAGGCTTCTATTCAAGGCAGGCATCTATTTTGTAAAAAGCGAAACCGTTTAGACTATTTTGTAACAAAATCAGATAATTTAACAAAAAAGAAGCGTTTTTATATATGAAACTTGGTTTACGCGGCGTTTAATTAAGGCAGGCGTTTATTATTTTCAGAAAGTCTTATGCAAGGGCGTCTATTCAAGGCAGGCGTATATTCAAGGCAGGCGTGTAATTAAGGAAATACGGTAAATATACAGAACATATGTGATATTATTGCATAGTCCTTACAGATGAATACATATTAATGACAATGCCATCATAAACAAGATATTTTGAATTGATTATTGTGGTAGAGAAAATTACACTTTGCAATCTTTATTTATGTATCTTTTGTAAAATAAACAATAATTTCAAGCAATGGTTGAATCACAGGAGCAGCAAAATTCAGTACATGATTAAAATTTTAGAAGTGATTTAAATTTTGGAACTAAGAAAAATATTGTGGTTTTAATATTTTTTATTGGAGAAATTACAGTATAAACATAGAACCAACATAAATCAAAATATCATTACCAAAGTACCTTTATATCTCTTCTGTGGTTTATCAATCTTACAATAATGGCAGTTTCAAAATATTGTTTTCTTATCAGCCTTTAGGTTGCAATCTTGTAAACTTTTTTAAACCTTATTACTTAAAAAAATAACTATATTGATTAATGCTTAGACTAAACAACAATCCCTTGAAATGGTGCAAGATGGTTCACACTAATAGCTCGATAAAATACCTCAGAATTCATGATATAAATCAACAAAAACATCACCCCTATTAACCTATTTCAAGTTTGTTGTGTTATAATAATGTACAATGAACATTATTTGTTAAAACTTGAATGTCCCTGAATTTTGTTACCAAAAAGAAATACCCTGATAGGACTGTCCCTTTAAAACTGATCTTGCCCTGAGCACAATTAGTTGAAATGTCAATACTGATTAAATCTATCTCCCTCATTGCATAAGAGCTTGCTTAATTGCCAACTCCAAAACATTACTATGTTGTTAAAAAATGAAGCAAATGAATTATCAGCAGGGGTACAAATGCATTCAATACCAATTAATTGTGAAATAAATATATATTTTTTAAGGAAATACACAAGATTGATGTAAACTAATGCAACAATTTACTTTAAAATGTCAATATAATGAAATCTATCTCCATGTTTAGAGAGCTCCAAAAATGGCTGCCTAGAAACAAGATGTTGTTTACAGCCAATGTCAAGCAGTGAGTAAATATCTATTTCTTAGCGGATGTAATTAACCAAACTAAGGATGTTTATCCGAACTAGTTTCAACAAATGACTTTCAAAGCTAGCTGCCTTATCTCAAACTTGAATACCTGTCTTATTATTTAGAAATGTTGTTTTTTATATTTATGTACATATTGTTTTTTGGCTTTGTTTTATGTAATTGTTATGTTCTGTTTATTCAGGAATAAGGTTTGAATCAATAAAATGGACACAAAAGTATGACATTTTTATCTATCACAAAATATAAGGTTATCAGACACTGTATTCTTATTCTGTATTTCTTCCTTCTTTAATAAAAAGTTTTATATGACATAACTTTCCTTTTTTTAACAGCATCTTGAAAATGGTCTTAAATTTAAATTGAAATGAAAGCATCAATGCCTTCAATATTGATTTCTAACTCTCAAACCTTCCGAATCCAGTTAGCTCAAAATGTGAAATAGGTCTCTATTGCTGGCTGAACTTAATTCCAGGAATCTGTTACCAAGGTAACATGACCAGCTAGCAGAAGAGTTGACAAGATAGAACTGAGGAGACCAAAGCAACAGGGAGAGAAAAGGGGGGAAAGAGAAAAGGGGGGAGGGAGGGTGATAAAGAGGGGGGAAGTGGAGCGAGAGGTGGTACAGGGGGAGAGGGGGTGAAGAGAGAAATTGGGGGAGGGAGGGGGAGAGGGAAGGTGAAGATAAAGAGGGGGGAAGTGGAGCGAGAGGTGGTACAGGGGGGAGAGGGGGTGAAGAGAGAAATTGGGGGAGGGAGGGGGAGAGGGAAGGTGAAGAGAGGGAGAGGGGGGAGGGAGTGAGAGCGGGGGGTGAAGAGGAGGTGAGGTGGAAGAGGGGGGAGAGTGGGTGAAAAGATAAATGAGGGGAGGGAGGGAGGTAAGGAGAGGGAGAGAGAGAGGGAAAACGGGTGAGGGGGAAAGGGGTGAGGTGGAAGAGGGGAGAGAGTGGGTGAAAATATAAATGCGGGGAGGGAGGGAGGTAAGGAGAGGGAGAGAGAGAGGGAAAACGGGTGAGGGGGAGAGGGGTGAAGAAAGAAAGGGGGGGAGGGGGTGAAGAGAGAAGTTGGGCAGAGGGGGTAAAGAGAGTAATAGGGAGACATTGCTAGGACCAATGTGATGTCTCATTGAGGAAAAGAACTAGTTGTAAGGAATTGAAAATGTGAAAGTATAAGCAATTGGCGTTCAGATGAAAACAGGAGAAATGTTGAGAATAGGTAGTGATGCAATAATGGTTCTATGCAAGGGGGTGGGGGGGTGATAAGTTGGGGGAAGAGTGGTTTGAAGAAGAGGGTCACATATAGGAATGCACTTCTAATGAGAGTTGGTGTAGCTTGGGCTGAACATTGTTGAAGAGAGTGGATGCTGACATTGAGTAATGGTCTGCATGATGGTGAGCTTTTGAAAAAAATGAAATTCCAGACATACAGGTGTCTTTTATCCGAAGGATGATGGGTTGAACTAGCAAAGAGGGGTTGTGATAATATGGGGGAGGGGGAGGATGAGGATTAGAGGTTTGAGAGAGGGATGGAGGAAAAGGGAAGGGGATGAGGAGAACTGGAGGGAGGGGTTGTCATAACAAAGGGGAACTTTGGGGGAGGGGAGGCGGCAGACATAGAGGTGCAGGTGTGGGGACAGGGAACATAATTTTTCAACTCCTGGGGGGAAGGAGAAGGGTTGTGACAATTCTGGTATGTGGGGTGGTGGAACTAAAGGAGGGGGGTTTTGGAAATAGTGGGGAGGGAGTAGAGGGGTCAGGCATTGGGTTGCTGGTGTGGGCCAGGGTAGGACAATTTTGTGAGCAGGGATAGGGGGTTGTTTTGAAGGTATGGAGCTGTGGTAATACTGGGGGGTGAGGGGGGGGGGGGGGGTTGTGGGGGAATTATTAAAGCAAGTGTATGGTGCTCAGAAAGCATGAAAAGAAAGGAATTGGTAACTACTTTGAGATGACAATCAAGTGTAAAGAAGACATGCTAGTTAGGGGAGAGACAGGAGGGGTGAGGGGTTGATGGGAGACACGACCATCCCCTAGGCTCTCATTCCACAACTCATTAGCTCTGCAAGAATCTCTCTTCCTGTCTCCCTACTTGTAAGAAGCTGATAAGACCTGGTGACACCGCTACAGGCACATCTCCCTCTCCATCTTGTCTCCTGTCTTGAACAGCTGGATCTGGGTCATACATGCATACAGGAGTGGACTGGAGACAGGAGCGAACTGGAGACAGGGGTGGACTGGAGACAGGGGTGGACTGGAGACAGGGGTGGACTGGAGACATGGGTGGACTGGAGACATGGGTGGACTGGAGAAAGGGGTGGACTGGAGACAGTGTCACAGATTCCTCTGACTTTTGGACTCTTTACTTTGTAAAAAATAAATTTTTCAATGTATTAACATTTTGTTAACATTTTGTTATTTGAAGATGGTCAATGCCTTTTTTCTGAATGTTTTTTTGACAAATTAAGCAATAACCTTATTTGAGGCAACATCATACTGGAATTCTTAAAGAAAATATTGAAAAAAAGGAAATATTTTTTACATATTTAAGAAATGGCTGAACACAGTTACTGACAAAACTAAAAAACAACATTGATGAAACAGTACTACAATTTGCTAGAAACTATTACCTGTCCACTGATTGTAGGACATATAGCGGTACTGTCTGAGTATCATGGATAAACCCCCTTTGGTGTCCAGACAAAAGCCGACCCAACAAAACTGCATAGGACAAAACCCCAACCCGACTTTTGTCCTGGAATCCGCCATACCCCTTATTTAAAAAAACAGCATAGGCAGATGGTAAAAGTATCCTACATCTAATAATTTTAGGGCCACCAAGCCAAAAGGGTGGGCAAATGTCCCTAGGATCCCCTCTAGAAACAACACTGAACCCCCACCCTGACTATTGTCCTTCAATCCCCATATCCCTTTACTAAAAAACAGCATACGCCTCTTATTGAAAAAACTTTAAAAATGAAATTTCTATCATATTTTAAAGCAGAAGACAAGACAGTGTTCAACATATGTCTTCAATCCTGTAAGCATGCACCAAGCTACGAGTGTTCTATCTAATAAACATAACCTGCTTGTGCTGTAAGGAACAGAACTAGTCTGGAGAATATTTGGAAACATCTGCCTGAGATTCCTAACAAGACTCAGGTGTCTTATGATGAGCTTATCTTCATTGTAACAACAAACAGTATAATAACTCTTTACTTTACTAATAACGACAAGGTATTGTGTTATTTGAAGCATAGGTACAATGTATGGTAGAAATGTACGAAATTTTTTTGCATTCAATCCATTTGAAAATCCCATGATAATTTGTTGGTATTCATTGCTTATCAGATTCATATTTTGTGTATTCTTGCGTTCTATGAATAATAACTCTTTACATACTAATAATAACCAGGTATTGTGTTATTTGAAGCACAAGAGCAATATCTGGTAGAAATGTATGAAATTTTGCATTCTCTCAATGATAATTTGTTGGTATTCATTGCTTATCAAATTCATATTTTGTGTATTCTTGATTTCTATGAATAATAACTCTTTACATACTAATAATAACGACAAGGTATTGTGTTATTTGAAGCTTAAGAACTGGTAAGAAATGTACAAAATTATTGCATTGCATTCATTATTGCAAATTTTTTTGTTTGTTATTCATTGCTTATCAGATTCATATTTTGTGTATGCTCTCTATGAATAATAACTCTTGACTTTACCTATAACAAGTTATTGTGTTATTTGAAACAAAAGAGCAATGTCTGGTAGAAATGTACGAAAATTTTGTATCCTCTTCATATTGAAAGCCCATGATAATTTTTTGTTATTCATTGCTTATCAGATTAATATTTTGTATTTTATTGCTTTATATGAATCATGACATGCATTGTTTATATCTATACCTATCCAATGTTGGTGTCTATGCAATTAATAATCTTGAATGTTGAATATTATTACAAATCAAACAACCATAAGAATATTTATTTGGGAGAGATATTTATATTGGGGGGAGATATTTATATAGGGGTAACCCTTTATATCGATCCCCCTTTCCTGTACCTTCTGGAAATGAATATAGTTTAAATCACAGCCATAACAATTCAAATTTTATCAATTAAATTAAAAACTGGCCTTTAGGCCTAATGAGTTACAAATTCATAAAGAAATGAGTTCTATCATGGTACTTTTTAATATTTTTTAAAAACATGCATTAGGAAAATAGGACCTGCCAAAACATTGTTAAGCCCAATTAGAAACATGTGTATGGAGAAATTGAAAATTTGTGCCATTATTCCATCAAGAAATGCTTGGCACACATGCCAATGTCTTGGATTAATCACTGCGACATTATCCCCCTAATGCTAACGATGTCGACATTACATTCATATCGACATCTCATTGATTAGTGCGGGTTGACTGGCTTGCGATTGATTTTTTTATGGGTTAGTAATACCTTACCATTGATTTTTCATCGTTTTGTAATACCTTGCATGTTCTGGGTCATAGAATAAACGATTCTGTCGGCCTTCCATGTCCGTAGTGTCAAAATAAACGGAAAGTAATGATGTTACGAGTTTCTGTCATTCCCTTTTGCAAAATCTAGGATTAATAGACTCCTTACAGGGTGGAAGTGAAACCTACTGCAGAGTTTTTGAAAACTTATGTTATCTGTAAAACAATTTAATATTAACGCTAAACATATTTAAAGGAATATCTGTAAAATCCTTGAATAATGCTAATAAACAAACAAGAAAATGACAATAAAGATATTTTAACATTCAAATGAAACAAAATCTATTAAAAAAATTAAATCAAATATTAATTGATATAAAGAAAAATAGTTTCATTCAAACAATGAAGATTTAACATACAAAATTATTTTGTTCAATGATGAACTTTTAATTTATCACGATTACATGTCTTAAAGTAAGCCATTTATTTGTCCATGCAAATTACAAGATTTACGATAATTATCATAAATCAAGAAGAACACCCCGGTACAAAACTTGATCAGATTTGTCATTCTATCATCTTCATTCTTCCTCCTAATTAAATTTAACGAGAAAATGAAATAATCATTGATCAACCTGTCACTTTAATTAGGAATTTTTGATGTAATCAATGCTTTGAGAATGATCTCTAACATAATTAATGATTATTATTTTTAAAATCATCATATGCCAATATGTTTTAATTAAGGCATATTTAAATATTGTGAACATTATCAAAAGAACTCAACTGTCATATTCCATGATAGATTATTTTCAAATGAATTAAATGTTCTTTTCAGGTCTGTTTGAACTGAGATAATCTTAACCCTTTACCGGCAATATAAATATACGCCTAGAAAAAAGTAATGCAACTATAAATTTAAATTTTTTTTTATTACCATGAAAGTCATAAACAGAGAATCCCACTCATGGCTCTTCTGGTATTAACTCATGAAATTCTTTTTAAAAACCGGTGAAATTTCAAAAATAGGTACAGTTATAACTTTTGGAGATCACTAATTCTCCAATTTTGAGTTCTAATTTTTTAAAAATGTACCGGTAGCCACTAAGGAAAGACTATTTTTTTCATGAGGCAAAGGGTTTTAATTAATTTGATTTATGGCATTATATCATTGGCTTTGCTTGAATAAAAAATAGTTTAAGTTTTTTATAAAGCCTTTATGTCATCACTTGATTAGACTCTTCTACGGTTTAAAATACATTTCCTTTATAAATAAACAATTAACTTTTTATATACATGGGGGAATAAAACAATTTAGCTTTAAAATATCTTAAAATGTTCTAAGAAATTTCAAAAAAGATGCATTTTAAAAATGAATTTCCTATGAAATTATTTAATTTTAAAAACAATTTACATTAAAATTCAGAATAAAATTTCCTTGAAAGAATCGAAATGAAATGGGAACGATACAGTTGCAAAATCATTCCTAATCATGATCAAACCACCAATTATTTGCTGTGCCTAATATAATTGTCTATGTTCTGCAAGATTACCATTAGATCTAGCCGCTTAGTTAATTAAATTGACTAACGAGCAGGGAGCAGGTGCAAAAGACGTCAATATCGCCCGCCAGTAATATATCACCTCACATCACCTGTCATATAATGGACAAAAAGTTTTTATTTCGTAATTAAAGCACAAATTAGTTGGTGCATGGTTATGCAGAAAAAAGTTGCATCAAATATATTCTTGCAAACTTTCAGATACAATTTAAGAAAAAATATCATCAAACAACAAATCAAACATCTTAAAATTTTAAGCTTTACAAAAACAATTTAACCGGCCCAATTAACAGGTATGATCAAGATCTAACCAATCAGCAAAGTGAGACAAAAATAAAAAATAAATTGTTTCTTTATCATAAAATCTATTACTAATTTTGTTAAAAGTTAATATCATCCATTATGTATATATTTGCAAAAAACTTGTGAAAAACAATTCAAATATATGTCTCTTGAAATGCAATTTCTTAATTTTCAAAGAAACAAGTTTTATTCCTTTATCACTTAAAAGAAGTTGTCCTGCTTAAGTTTTGAAAGAAAAAAAGGTTTCCTTTCAAATAAATGCAAGTCGATTATTCACCTTAACTTTAAAAAAAAGTATATCCAAAAGGCACACCATAATGTTTTCAGCAAAATTTAAACTTGTACTTTGAAATGTTGACGAAAACGCTTAGAGGGAGGACTTCAGAAGACCAAAAAACTTGCGCGGAAATAACGCCTTGAAGATCTCTGCCTACAAAGGATTACTCCAAGAGGAAGTATAATGCAATTTAAACAAAAACTAATTGAGCAAAAAGAATTCCAGAGACTTTGAGAGATTTGAAATGACTTCCTCTTCAGTTGACTAACATGGAAAATTTCCATTGAGGAGTTAACCCTTAATCGGCTGAATTTCAATGATTGAAGGGACAGATTGAAATGGCATTTGAATTGATATTTGTAATTGTATATAGGAGTTGTTGATACTTAATCAAAAGTATTTTTGAAACAATTGAAAGATCCCTCAATATGCCAATTTTACACTATGAAAAACTTCCACTGAGGATCTGCTGAATTACAATGACTGAAGTGACAGATCATGATGGCATTTTAAAGAAGAATTTGAGGCGATATTTGTGTTTGTACATGGGAATTGCTGATACTTCTTAAAAAGTATTTTTGAAACACTTAAAAGATCCCTCAATGTACCAATTTTGGAAAATTTCCACTGAGGAGTTAACCCTCGTTCTGCTTAATTTCAATGACCAAAGTGACAGATCATGATGGCATTTTTTAAAGAAGAAATTTGAGGTGATATTTGTTTTGTACATACAAATTGTTGACACTTCATCAAAAGACTTCTTGAAACACTTAATCTTAATAGATCCCTTAATATACAAATTTTACACTATAAAAGAACTGATCATGAACTTCCACTAAGAATCAAGACAATGAGTAATTGTCATTTAACAGCCCTTTGAGTCAAATATGAAAATCATAATTTATAGCAAGTTTTCAATCAAGTTGATTGAAATGTTTTGACAAAGGAAAAAGTTACAATAAAGTAGTTGCAAATAGTAAATCTTTGAAGACAAATAATTTAAAGAAAACTTAGTAATTATGTAGAAAGAATTGAGGAAGCTTTTAATTAATATACATAATGGACAATAACGTCTCCCTACTAATACAGTATATCATACAATCTTAACAAATCTCAATTACAGTTAAGTAAATACGAGGGTCTGTCATATAGATAGATCTTAAAGAGAAGTGACAAAGTACATCCCGCACAGTAAGTAATTATATACATAATTATAAGGGAAATAAAGACTTCCTACTAATAAGCTAAATCAAGGATCTGAATAAATCTGCAATTATTGTGAGTGATCTGAAATAGGTGACCTTAATCTAGCAGAATAATTTAACCTCTTTTTCTAAGAATTTCACATGGTAGGTAAACATTACAAAAAAGAGCAAAATGTAAACTTACCAACAAAAAGCATTGAAATTTATTTGGACACTTCAAAATGAAAAAAGTTAATTTGACCTATTTTTCAAAGAATCTTACCTAGGAGAAACTTAACAACAAAAAGCCATGAAATTCATTTGGTCGACTTAAAGTAAACAAAGTAATTTGACCTATGTTTCTAAGGATTTTACCTGGGAGAAACTTAACAACAAAAAAACATGAAATTTCTTCGAACAGCAACAAAGAAGACCGAATAATTCAACATTTGTTTTCTAAGAAACACACCAGGGTCAAAACAAATAGAAGAGTAAGCTTGAAAAGTGGGGGGTGGGGAATAGAACAGGGCTATATTTTGTCATTGATGTCATATGGAAAGAAAAAAAAAAAGAGTTAGTTGAAACCGAACATCAAAAAAAGTCCTGAAATTAAATTTGGCAGCACCAAAGTAGGCACCGAACAAAGTAAAAGAAGAAAGCCAACATTCAGACCGATGGCGCTACCTGCATAAGCCACCTGAGTAACGTTTATATCGCATGTTCAGGAATGGTTAGACATAAATGTGAACATCCCCAAAATGAAGCTACAAGACGTAGTGTCTAATTTGTAGCAGGCAGGAAACATAGTAATCAGCATCATTAATGTTCTGCCATTAGATGTCAGATCATTGAATATAGTGCAATAGAACGCTATTGTAGGTATTTTGTATTTCCTAAGGTTAAAGTAGAATATACTTATTTCAATTATATATTTTTTTCAATTTATTATCATTCTGAAATTAGATGAAACATTTTCATTTTAAAACAATCCATATATAAATTATGTCATAAATATATATGCCTCACAAAAGCTATTGATACATACTTTTGCCTATATTTTTTCACAATAACGTCTAATAGAACTATTTATCTATTGGCTAAATCATTACATTTATTCAATTATCATTAAACATACATAGATATACATAATGCATCATTAATAATTTATATTTCCAATACCAAAGTTTCCTGAAAAGATAACAAGAATATCATTAGTTTTCAAATAATGTTCAAAAAGTCAATTTTTTTTCCAATATCACATAAATCATAAAATAAAACCAATCCAGAGAAAAAAGTCAATCCACTGCCATCTTCTCTGATAGGGCCATGAAGCTTCTAGCAAAACTGAGATCGGCCATTTTTGTTTAGTGATTGGAAATTGCCCGTATTAGTGAACCTCAGCTGGTAATGGATTCTTTTTGCTTATTACAGATTGATTTTATGCTTGTCACTCGTGGTTATGAGTCTACAATGAACTCAAGTTGACAACTTGCCGAAGCAAGCTTTTTTACAACTTTTTCACTACTTACCAGTTCCACTTTGACAATAACAGTACAATATGCCTTGTCAGAGCCCAGTTTATTATTGGCTAATTTACACAATTGATGGTAATGGACATCAAAAGCGCAACTGTAAACAGAATTTAGGCTTATATATGTCCAGATTTTACCAAATACGTTGGAACATTAGCAAGGGATTTGGCTTTGGCTATCGCTATCCTACCCCCTATATTTCAAAGGAAATTTTGATGAAGGGGAGCAACCAATCCCCGAAACGGAACTTTTAACTCTTGATGTAGTCTCCCTCTTGTTCTCCATTGGATTTGGCAGGTACACCCCCCTTTTTAATTTACTTTATCTAGTGTCCAAGCACATTAGCCGTACCCCCTAGTATCCTTTAGTGGTCCCAATGGTACAAGTAACCAACTACCTCATCTTTCCCCTTGGGTAAGCAACACCTCCTTTTGAATTATACATAAGGTATTAATATTATTGATAATATATAAATGGTCTATAAGTAATATTTTGGTTTAGATTTGACAGTTTGATAGAATATTCTGAGAAATTTATAGAACCACCCTTTTATCTGAAAATGGTATGAAAAAAGTTAAAACAATTAAGTCACAAAATATTCTGAGAAATTTATAGAACAACCCTTCTGAAAATGGTATGAAAAAGGTTAAAATAATAAAGTCACAAAATATTCTGAGAAATTTATAGAACCACCCTTTTATCTGCAAACGGAATAAAAAAAGTTAAAACAATTAAGTCACAAAATATTCTGAGAAATTCATAGAACAACCCTTCTGAAAATGGTATGAAAAAGGTTAAAATAATAAAGTCACAAAGTATTCTGAGAAATTTATAGAACCACCCTTTTATCTGAAAATGGTATGAAAAAGGTTAAAACAATAAAGTCATGTGCACAAAATATTTTGAGAAACTTATAGAACAACCCTTCTGAAAATGGTATGAAAAAGGTTAAAACAATTAAGTCACAAAATATTCTGAGAACTATATAGAACCACTCTTTTATCTGTAAATTGTATGAAAAAGGTTAAATCAATTAAGTCACAAACAATTCCCATTCACACAAAGCACAACTCTTTTTAACACAATCAGGTGACGCTAATAAACAGACAAAATTTGTGTTATCTAATTTTTGGAGGCAATGGAAGGGAAACGTTTGTTAATCAAATTAGAACAAACTTCAGAAACATGTTCTTTGGTTGCTGTTATCTTCAAACAGAATTTGATTGATCCAATACTTTGTAATTCTCACAGGATAAATGCCTCTGAACTAATTGAGAGTGTTAGAAATGAAAACATGAGTTTGGAGTTTGGAAAAGCAGTTTATTAAGTGTGTTTAATTATTAAATAACATCCCTTGGGACAAGAAATCATTGTTGAATTTGTCGTCCAATTTTGCTCTTATGAATATTCAGTTTGAAAGATTGGTAAGTTCATTTTCTTTAAAAACAGCTTTTTCTGTGTATCGTGTACTTGTCAAATAAGAAAATTATGAAAAAGATAGTTGGTGTAGAAGTGTATAAACCAGTGAAATAAATGGAAAAAAGCATGCGCAAATGGCATATTTTGTAGATTTTAATGCTAAAATTTAAGCAAAAACTGAACCTGGTTACAGACAAGAGCCTTATTTCATACAGCGGAATAAACAGTAACAAAATATTTGTAAATATGAGAAAATAAGTTACACAAAAAATGCCCATTTCCTTTGCAAGATCAATAAGTAAGTGCCCTGTAATTGCTTTACATGAAATTTCTTAGTTCACTAAACATTTTTTAAGTATCCTGGGGGTTCTGGGAAAATTTTCCCAACCTTTGTGCTTGTTGTCCCTTAAACATTTTAGAAATAGGAAACTACTGCTCGAAAGAGGTCAAAATGACCCCCTCCGCTGTTCACATAGGAACAACACTGGTATCAACGAAGACGTATTTTGACATGAGGAAAGAATGGTTACTTTAAAAACAAATGTTGTTTACGTCATTTTGTGTTTTTGTATTCTTTCAACTTTGAAAGATGTCTTACTTTCTCTTTTCTGGGACTTATTCCTTTTCCAATCAGCTTTGATGTCCAAGCAAAAAGAAAATTCTTCAGGATGAATTGACAGTAAGTTGAAAATATGACTCAGTGTTTTTGCAGTGTTAACAGTTTCTAAGTTTTTTTCACATTGATGAATTATCTACCAGTAAAGTTCTATTTGATTCTTAAAGGGGCAGTAGCACGTTTTGTGAAAATTTTATATTTTAAAATTTTTAAATTTTTTAAATTCTTAAAGTTTTTACTGATAATTGAAAGTTAATTGAAAATGTATTATTTTGATAGTGTCAAAAAATTTCATGATAAAAACCAATCATCCATAGTCAGAGAACATATTATATAGATTCACATAAAGACCATTGCCACCATTTCTGTGTGAACACCTTTAATTCATTTTGTGTAAGAAAAAGGAATCGCATGGCTGAACTTTACATTATAATTTTGATTTATTACTGCTTCATTCAGCTTAAAGGGGCAGTAGCACGTTTTTTGACAATTTTATATTTTATTTTTTTCACTGATAATTGTACGTTAATGCTAAATGTATTACTTTGATAGTGTCAAAAATCTCATTACACAAACCAATCACCCATAGTCAGAGAACAAAATATAAAGATTCACATAAAATCCATTGGCAGCCATTTTTGTGTGAACACCTTTAATTCATTTTGTGTAAGAAAAGGAATCGCATGGCTGAACTTTACATTATATATTTGATTTATTACTGCTTTATTTAGTTTAAATACAATGTCTTCAGATTGGAACCATTAATTTTTATTTTCCTGACATCAGCTTATATTTCCCCTTAAAACGTGCTACTGCCCCTTTAAATACAATGTTTTCAATTGGAATCATAATTTTCATGCAAGAATGGCTTCCACTTGTCACAATATATATGTTTATCTAGCAAAATATGTATATCTAGCTGCAAAGAAAAATAATTCCTTTCAAAGGGATACCTGTTACAATTCAAATGTTTTCTATTCACTGCATTTTAAATGTATAATTCAGCGCTCGATTCAACATTGTATGTCTTCATGCTCGGTTCAGGTATTGGTCAGTGGCCCCTTTATCGGAATAAAGAATATCAATAACTAAAGGCTTATCTTATTTTTCCCCCAAAAATTCTGAAATAAGTGAAATATAAGCTACCATCTAACACAAGGAAATCTTAGAAAGTGTGCACTGTTGGATTGAGAGAGATGATATTGGTGAAAGTGTTGAAACCATCCACAACCAAACAGCAGGAAGACCGGCGCTAGAACTAACTAGACGTTCTTATCATAGGGAAATTCCTACTTAGATAAGCTGTTCTTACATAGATGTTCAGTATTCTTTTACAAGTGATAAGATTGCCTTCAAGAAAGGAGGTGTTGAAATTAAATCATCAATCAAAGGTGTGTTGTTTGGCAGAAGAACTTACGTACTTTATGGGAATCTTGCAACATGATGCATATGATATGATTGATATGCGATTTCAAAGAAATTAAAACATATTCTTACATGGTGATATAAGATATTTTACAACTATAGTAACAATTTCTTTCTTTGATTGTCATTCTATGATTAGAATCTTTGTCGAAACGTCGCTTACACAGAATAAAGAAGTTGTTCATCCATAAGAATTGTCCTTATTGTTCAACAAGTTCTTAACAGTTGATATGAGATTCTTACATGGTTATGGTTGATGGTTGATAACAGATTCACAAATGGTTGATATGAGATTCTTACATGGTTGAGGTTGATGGTTGATAACAGATTCACAAATGGTTGATATGAGATTCTTACATGGTTGAGGTTGATGGTTGATATAACAGATTCACACATGGTTGATATGAGATTCTTACATGGTTGAGGTTGATGGTTGATATAACAGATTCACACATGGTTGATATGAGATTCTTACATGGTTGAGGTTGATGGTTGATAACAGATTCACAAATGGTTGATATGAGATTCTTACATGGTTGAGGTTGATGGTTGATATAACAGATTCACACATGGTTGATATGAGATTCTTACATGGTTGAGGTTGATGGTTGATATAACAGATTCACACATGGTTGATATGAGATTCTTACATGGTTATGGTTGATGGTTGATATAACAGATTCACACATGGTTGATATGAGATTCTTACATGGTTGAGGTTGATGGTTGATAACAGATTCACAAATGGTTGATATGAGATTCTTACATGGTTGAGGCTGATGGTTGATATAACAGATTCACACATGGTTGATATGAGATTCTTACATGGTTGAGGTTGATGGTTGATATAACAGATTCACACATGGTTGATATGAGATTCTTACATGGTTGAGGTTGATGGTTGATATAACAGATTCACACATGGTTGATATGAGATTCTTACATGGTTGAGGTTGATGGTTGATAACAGATTCACAAATGGTTGATATGAGATTCTTACATGGTTGAGGCTGATGGTTGATATAACAGATTCACACATGGTTGATATGAGATTCTTACATGGTTGAGGTTGATGGTTGATATAACAGATTCACACATGGTTGATATGAGATTCTTACATGGTTGAGGTTGATGGTTGATATAACAGATTCACACATGGTTGATATGAGATTCTTACATGGTTGAGGTTGATGGTTGATAACAGATTCACACATGGTTGATATGAGATTCTTACATGGTTGAGGTTGATGGTTGATATAACAGATTCACACATGGTTGATATGAGATTCTTACATGGTTGAGGTTGATGGTTGATATAACAAATTCACACATGGTTGATATGAGATTCTTACATGGTTGAGGTTGATGGTTGATAACAGATTCACAAATGGTTGATATGAGATTCTTACATGGTTGAGGTTGATGGTTGATATAACAGATTCACAAATGGTTGATATGAGATTCTTACATGGTTGAGGTTGATGGTTGATAACAGATTCACAAATGGTTGATATGAGATTCTTACATGGTTGAGGTTGATGGTTGATAACAGATTCACACATGGTTGATATGAGATTCTTGCATAGTTGAGGTTGATGGTTGATATAACAGATTCACACATGGTTGATATGAGATTCTTACATGGTTGAGGTTGATGGTTGATAACAGATTCACAAATGGTTGATATGAGATTCTAACATGGTTGATAATAGATTCTTACATGGACAATCAAGACTTCTTACATTGATTGTTTCAGAGAAAGTTTTATATTCTTTGTAATGTTACAAGAATGATACATTGACAACGAAATATTCTAACTAGGATGATAAGAGATTAATAAAATAATGATAACACATTCTTACAAGGTTGAATAATATTTTTACAGAGTTAAATTTTTAGGTTATTTTCTTACTTGACAAGGTCGATAAGTGATTATTATGACGATAAATTCTAGATATAAATAATAAATTATTCTAGAGGGACAGATAAGCTAATTCCTCTTATCACAAGACAAGATAAGCTGGATGCTAACCAGTGATGATGATAGATGATGTGTGAAGATATTGATACCCGGAGGGGGTCTATAGTGCCACATGTTTCATATTTGGTGGTGGTTGAGTGGGGGGGAGGAGGGAGGGGGAGGGGGTGAGGATGAGATTTGTCTCCTGATCCTGAGTCCCCTTCTGCCCTTCTTCTTGACTATATCTATCTGTCTATACATATATTACCTATAAACACCTGCTCATCCTATATAATAAGAGTTCTTGACAAATTTATGTATAGCGAACTCGGATATAGCGATCAATTGGATATATATAGTGAACAAATTTTTAAGTCCTATCAAAAGCCCTATGCATGGCAGCCAAACATGAATAGCAAACACCTGTTATAGCGAACTAAATTCTCTGGTCCCTAGGAGTTTTTTATATCTAAGTTCTACTGTATGTATGTGGCTGATGGAAAAGCTAAATTTATTTAAGGGCTTTTAGAAGTTGAATTTGTAAGAACTGCATGAATTTCTGGATGACGTTTGCATCATCAAAATCATGAAGTTTTGGAGAATATGTTCTCTTTGCTGTACATAGAGGTAAATATGTATTCCACTCTATTATTCCCAACATCCTACCTGATGAAGAATTAAGCATATACTCACATACTCCTAATGTCATGATTCTCATATCTAGAAGTTGTTATCCAGAAAATCTTGCTGTTCTCATGGAATATCTTGTAAAAACAACCATCATTGGCAACTTCTTAATTAAAATAACATTCCTGTGTAAGCCTAAAGTTGAAAATTGAATTTTGAATTCTACTTGAGGAAATTCTAAAAGTGAAGTTCTCTGAATAATATTCTCCGTAAAGGTTTGCTTCAGAAGAAAGGCTGAATTGATTAAACCTTTGCAACCTCAACCTCGACTTGATCTTTAAGAACATACTTCCAATCAACTGCAGACATTTCTGAACATTCAAACTTGCTGATGAAATTTTCAATTTTCAATTCAAGTACTTTACTTGAGATATCACCGGAGCTGTGATATGTTTTTCTAGACCAAAGGCAATAAAAGCTTGAGAAAATAAACTTTTCAGAAGATTGTACACTGAAGATGGCCTCTCAAACTTTCGTTCCTGGTTGGAGATAAGTGCATGTACAGTAGAACTCAGTCTGATTTAAATCGGCTAGTTCCGAAGAAAAAAAGTTTAAAAATATTAGCTCTATCGGAATCGAACTTATTATCATTTCGATAAGTCCTCTCCACTGAGTCAGACCACAGCCCTGTAGGTCGCATGTCCTTACATTTACTCAGCTAACCTATCACAAGCCTCCGACAAAAGCCATCGGTATCAGCTAGGGGCAAGTAACTCGATCCTGTTAACCATGCTTTGAACATAATCATCACTAACGGTCTCATATAAGCGGAACGATGTGATTGGTCTACGGTAGGTTTGGCTGGGCTTACATGGGACTAGGTTTCGGCTGCGCTCACATGGCAACAAACATGCAAGGCACAGGGGTGTAGTCAGACCTAGTGTAGAGTATCTCTGTAGAGTTCATGTTTTGAATTTTTTGTTCCTCGGAACTAGGCCGATTTTAATCAGTCTCCGATAGGACAATGCATAAAACAATGCTGCAAAGTAGTCAGCCAAAATTGTATTTTGTAAATTTTATGGTAAAATTGAAGAAAAAGCTCATAGATATCCAGCCCTGACCATGTAAGCAGGTACCAGACTTGCAGACAGGTGTTATTACATACACTGCCCGAGGTTCAGGTTCCATACATCTACATTTATTCTTAGGTTCAAGCTCATTCAAACAGGTCCCTCAAGGCCGTTGAAAGTTTTTGTTGGTAAAAAAACATTGAAAATACAAGAGTCTAGACAGAAAAAACTTGTATAGTGGATTCGTCAATTCAAATCTTCCCTGGTGAACACTCAAGATTCCGAAAAGGTATCTGAATTGTCCAATAAAAATTAAAGTTTGTCTGGAGGCAAAACTTGGAACTTTAGAAGTATCAGAGACTTGGAAAAAGAAAATTCTGTTTTTCTTGGAAATTGGAAGCTAACAACACTTAGACACAGCAAATGAAGAAATCGAGAAAAAATCCGAGAATGTTGACAAAAAATCTTAGTGTGCTTGGGAAACAATCTTAGTTTGGTAAAAAAAACTTTGTCTATAGTCACAGAAGAAGGTAAATCAAACAGAACTTAACACAAGGATGGCGGAGCAGACACGGTAAACACCATCTTAACTAGAAGTTGTTTTTCTGAAGGAGTAGGAACAGGAACAAGGAACAACTTAATTCGTTCTTGTAATGATATGTAAAAAGAGACCTGAAATTACTTCTGAACACAAATATTCCAAAGAAACCATCTCTGCTACCGTCTATGAGAAACATATACACAAAAAGATGGAAACTCAAGAAAGTGTTAGAAGACTCTTCTTTAAAAACAAGGAAGAGAAACATGGAACAACTTTGATTCCTTCTTGTAATGATATGTAAAAAAAACAACCTGAAATTACTTCTGAACATACATTCCAAAGAAACCATCTCTGCTACTGGCTATGAGAAACATTTACCAGTACAAAAAAAGATTGAAACTTAAGTAACGTGTGAGAAGATGTTTCTTTAAGAACAATAAAAAAATCCGAGAATGTTGACAAAAAATCTTAGTTTGCTTAAGAAACAATCTGAGTGGTTAAAAAAAACTCGTCTATAGTCACAGAAGAAGGTAAATCAAACAGAACTTAACACAAGGATGGCGGAGCAGACACGGTAAACACCATCTTAACTAGAAGTTGTTTTTCTGAAGGAGTAGGAAAAGGAACAAGGAACAACTCTGATTCCTTCTTGTAATGATATGTAAAAAAAGACCTGAAATTACTTCTGAACATAAATATTCCAAAGAAACCATCTCTGCTACTGGCTATGAGAAACATATACACAAAAGATGGAAACTCAAGTTACGTGTGAGAAGACTCTTCTTTAAAAACAAGGAACAGAAACATGGAACAACTTGATGCCTTCTTGAAATGATATGTGAAAAAAGACCTGAAATTAATTCTGAACATAAATATTTCAAAAGAAACCATCGCTGCTACTGGCTTTGAAAAAACTTCACAAAGAGATAGAAATAATCAAATAACATGAGAGAAGAATTTTTATTGTATGTACTACTAAACATTAAACAAGGAACAATTTTAAATCGATAGAAACTTTTAAAACAAAGATGAAATTTTTTATTTTTTTTATTTTTTATTGTTCCCATAGTTACATTGTTACATAGTCATATAAATATGCATATTGACATAAAAAACAACCACAACAAAGTATGAAATAGACTTAGCTCACAAAGACAAGGTTACAGCAATCATTATTGGTTGAATAATGGGATGAATGGCAACCATTTATTTTGGAATTTTTCAGTTTCATTATTTCTTATGAAAATAAATTTTTCAACAAGATATATCTGTTTTAATTGGTTTTTATAATGACCCAATTTTGGAATCATTTTTTTGATATTACATAGATGGATATATTTTTTGGCGGAGATAATGATTTGGGTCATTAACACAATTTTATGTAGTGTAACAAACCAAATCAAGTACTTTGAGAAGTTAATCTTCTGTGGGAAGTGGTTATTAACCCAAAGTTCAAGTTCTCTCCAAAAAACAAAGAGAAAATAAATAGAAATAATCAAATAACATGAGAGAAGACAATTCTTGTATGTACTACTAAACAAGGAACAATTTGAAGACCAATAGAAACTTTGAATACAAAGATGAAATTGTCCCTGTGAAACTGTATCATTTGGATAGCAACATGCAAACAAGGAAAATGGTAGGTAATAATTCAGAAAAGATTTCTTATACCATTTGAAGTGTTTTAAACCATAAAACATCTTGAAAAAGTTTTAAAACCCTCTAGTTCCCAACTGGAAGGAAGAAAATCAAATGTCATTGAAACTATATTATTTGACTTCAAACTTATTCCATATAAAAAGTATGCTTGTATAACCAATGAGAAACACTATCACAAATCCAACTGTGCTAATGTCATCAAAATCTTGTCTTAAGATAAACCCAATTACTAAAGATACATTTCCAGCAATTAGGGAATAAATATGACATCAATGTGATATACTTGCATGTAAACCTGTCAGGTTTAGTTTTATATCCCGCCAGTGTGATATATTAGCAAGATAAAACTTTACAACTACCAATTTTTCTCTACCAGGGATACTTTCTTGTAGAAGTTTTCTTCACTGCATTGAACATTAACAAGAGAAAGAACATGAAAAATAATTGTTTTCATATCAAAGTGTAAGACTAAGAATCTTTTAACATAATTGAACACTTAGTACATCATAATGAATTTAGTAGAACATGAAATGGTAAAAAAAATTTGGGTTTATACAGAATTATTGACAAAATTGCATTCTTCAATGTTGTGTTAATTCAAATATAATCATATTTTAATAATGACAAAAAAGGTAAGACAATTAAATTGTTTTCCTTTAAATATACTACACAGTAACAGACCTTGTTTGAAACCCATTACATTTTCTTTCTTTTTTCTCTACTCTGTATATTTGATTTTGTATAGATTTCTAAAAGACAGATCTTTGAATATTTTCAGATATCTAAAAATTTAAGTTTCTAAACATGTTAAGGCTTTTCCATCAGATTTACAGTATCCCAAACAATAGAAGCACTTAAAAAGCATTTAACCTAAAGATTTTGTATCACCTTTCTGTCCCGAAGCCCCCAACCTAACAGAATCCATATGTTATAATAAATAAAAGCGTAAGGTTTGTTTACACCGACACTTTAACATGCTGCCCCAATCTGATTCTTAGGGAGATGAAACACTGATATATTTATGATCGACTCTGATAAAATAAACTGTTGTCTCAAGAAACAGGCTGCAGTTTCCGGTTCTCTATACACCGCTGTAGACATCTGTTGTTAAACACATCTGGGTTAACCCTTAAAGTGTATGAACATTTTGATGATTTTTATATGAAATGAACACTGTTGGAAAGGTTTTTAAAAGCTCTTTCAAATGAGGTGCCACACTTAAGTATTTTATAAAGAAATGTAAAAATTTTGGTGTAAAATATGTTTATAAATTGTTTCATCCAATATGACCGAGTTCATATTTTTGTTCCCTGAATGAGTTCGCATAATATATATTTTCTTTGCAAATTTTGAGGAACAATAATGTTGTCTTAAGGTAGATCTTGGTTTTGGTTATGCATTCAATATGTAATTAATCTTGTTTAACTTTTGCTTAAAATTTGGATTTTAGCGCCACTGAGCTTCTTTATGGCGCTCTATAAATGAATAATAATTATTATTATTATTAATAAATCGTCGACTGTTGAATACAAAATATGCATTCATGTTGATAAGGATATCTGTTCAAAATGGTTGCAAAAAATTGTAACATTGATTTTCAGATGATTTCAGTCCTGAAGCAATCTCTCCTCTGAAAATCAATATAATTCCAAAGAAATCCCACAATGCATTATAGTTCGCTCTCAACATTTTACTTATATGTTTTAAGTTAATGACATGCTTGGTTTTGCTTTGAAATTGAAATAATGTATTGACATAAAATAAATCTGTATAAAACCTTCATCTAAGAGTTCTTCTGAGTCTTTACATTAAATGTTATTTTAGTTGATTATTAAGTACAAAGGAAAATTTGAAGAAAAAACAATTACCATGATATTGAGTGTTTGTCAATAAGAAAAAATAACTTAACAAAACATCTGCTTATACAGCAAGAAAACAATAATTATTTTCAATTCAAATTATTTTTGAACATCAAACATTTTCAGCTAATGCCAAAATGTTGTGACTTTCATATTAACCAAAAGAATAAAAAATTCAATTCCATTTCTATCAAATAACTTTTTTCCAGGGTTTATGTAATGGTGTAATATTTGCTCCGACAGAGTATTAAGAACATTGACATTTGCCATATTTCTTCTTGCAGAAAAATCAAGATATAAAGAAGTACAAGGAAAGATGTTTGAAGTCATGTTTCGCTAAGAAGATGGAAAACTAATGACAGAACCATGTATGTAATGAGAGAGAGTTTACTACATGATTTATCAAGCCAACATTCATACTTTAGGATCAAAACAAAACATAGAAAGGTATTAAATAAAAACTTCATCAAAGTCAATCAATGCAAAGCTTACATAATGAAGATGAATCTATAAGATTTGAATACTTGTCCATTCCTGTAAGTTTTTATGAAAGGGTAAACACTTTGAAATGCATTCTATTTCTTGCCCATCAATCATCTATTTTGCATACTACCTATAAACTTCAAAGACCAGTTGCTAGTCTTTATTACAGCATCTCAAATTAAAATATTCTTAACGACTCAAGTCAATATTATTGTTGCAAGTCTAGATCACTGTTTGTTGCATTTTAGATAAAACTTAAATTTTAGTGACTAAATTTCAGTCGAATTGGTTGATTTGAACAATTCAAAATCAAAATCTAAACATAAAAACATAAAAATATTGATTTAAACATTTTAGACACAAAAACTTTCATTTGAACATTAAAAACACTGAAAAGATGATAGTTGATTCTACAACTTGCGATACCAAATTTCTTAAAATCCTATAATCTCTGAATAGTGTTGAATGATTCCAAGCCACTTTAAAGGGGCAGTAGCACGTTTTTTGGGGGGATATAAGGTAATGTCAGGAAAATGAAAATAAATGGTTCCAATTGAAGGACAATGTATTTAAACTAAACGGAGCAGTAATAATTCAAATAGATAACGTTAAGTTTAGCCATGCAATTCCTTTTTCTTACACAAAATGAATTAAAGGTGTTCGCACAAAATGGCCGCCAATGGATTTTATGTGAATCTTCATACTTTGTCCTCTGACTATGGATGATTTGCTTGTGTAATTAAATTTTTGACACTTTCAATATAATACCATAAGCATTAATGTACAATTATCCGTGAAAATTTTTAAATATAGAATTATCAGAAAATGTGCTACTGCCCCTTAAAGGAACATTTATATATTATTTCAAATATACACTATCTTCCATACTTGAATTGTTTTACTTTCTATCATGATGTAATGTAGACCTAACATCAAGAAATCAATAAATAAACATAATTCGTTAATAACATATTATTCAATTTCTTCATGGCGCTATGACTTAATCCAAATGGAATCAAAACGGCGCCAGTGGTTAAAGTCTCTAAATTATTAATCATTCCTCTGGAAGTGACAGAGTTGGTTGAATGGGAGGATATTATTTGTTATTTCAGGATAACAATACATCATTTCCTTCATCTCGTGTCCCGAGACAAAAATTCTACGAGACCCGTCTTCCATCTGCCCAGATTTCTAATGAGGAATCTTCACAATCCGATTTTTATCCAAGGAATCGCAGACTTTAATGCGAAAAAGTGACTTTGATTGAAGGCTTTGTCTAGCTTATTGATACTTTGGTTGCAAAAAGCAACTCTAGAAATACATTGATCAAAATTAAAACTAAGAAAGGAAAGAATTTGACACTTCTAGGCTATGTGGTTTGGTTTATTTTAAGATGTTTTTAAGGTTTTGAAAGTTGAGACTTTGTGCATTAAAATCAATGATCCCTCTGTTTCAAGTATACCATGTCAGTTTTATCACGATTTTGTTTGTTTTCAAATGTCTTTTGTTTACAAAGAGGTAGAGAAAATATTATTTTACCGACATCTGTTTTTACGAGAGATTTTAAGATAATTGGTAATTAATGCACATATATATATGGTAATACATAAGAATACATGAATTTTTTAAAAATTCTGCCTCACTTTTGAATAAACTATATTTTGCCATTATTTTTTGAATAAAATATATTTGCCGTTATTTTTGAAGAATGTTCCTAATCTTCTTGTCATGATCGATCAAGATTACATTCTATAAGAAGACAAAAAGAAATCTTCATCTCTGGGGAAAGGGATTTGGACTTGTAGTTCTAAACAGTTCCATCAGAAATATTCTAAGAAAAAAGAAGATAATATAAAACACTGTGTGAAAGTGTCAAACTTTGACCAAAGCCTAGAAGAAACCTCCTTCTGAACATTCCAGTAAAGGTCATAAAAATTGGGGAAAACATGTTGCAGAAGATTTTTCACTTGAAGCACGAAGTAGAGTCAATCAAACTTCAAGGATCATATTTCACTTTCAAAACATTTCTGTTTTTAAAAATCAAAAACCATTTATTCTGTTCCCAGCGGATATAAAGAACATTCAGCAAGGACCAGAGTTTTGCCATTCAGCAATTTAATCATATCCAATTTATCACATTAGCTGCAAAAAGCCATTGTAATTCAATAACTTTTCACTCCCCCTTTGAAAAACATCCATCAACCAACGAAAAATTGCCAATTACCAATATAATTGTCTGTTGGAAGATGACCTTGACCCCGGTGACCTGATTTGATGTCAAGGTCAAATTGTTCTTCAGAACAGGAGCTGTACAACAGATAGAAGAGAGTTTGTTTCACATCACCAACAACGGACACAAAAGCCAATAATCTGGCACCATTGGCAAACTGAGTGATCTAATGATCACTGGTAATGTCCCACAGAGTTTATTATAGAGTTTGAGATTTGATTATGCGTACGACTGGGAGTGTCAATGGAATATGTGGGAGTTTCTTTAAGTGTCTATTTGAAGCAGAGAATAGCAGAAACTGAATCTCACCCAAGTGTCCTTTGACATAAAACAAAAAGCAAATTAAGTTGATAAATGTTGACAAAAGGCTTGTTGGGCATATTTCAACTGATGAATAATCTAGAAACCGGTGGACAAGATGTCGAGACTTTAGTATTGAGGCTCCATGGGCGAGTCTTATTTTGAATCTAGAACCTATCCTAAAATCACATAACAGAAATGTGAACAAGATGAACAATATCAAACCCAATGAAACTGTTTAGAACCAAATATAATTTAAACAAGAAAGCTACAATCATTTTAATGAATTCAGAATATTCCATAGAAAACTGTCTGTTATCCTTATCAGTGAAAACGTCATAATGATGCATGCAGAATCCATTTTTACACACAACTTGCACAGCTTTGTGCACCATTCTGAAATTCATGACATTGAGTGTGATTGGGCTTTGATCAGAGTTTAATCACAGCACTGCTCTTGCACCTTGGGAGATATTAGAAGCAAGCAAAGGTCCCAGGGGTTCCAGTTAGTTGCACAAGACTCAATAGCTCTCTTGAAGCTCCTTGGCTCATCCACTGTCACTTTAAGATTCATAATTTTCTAAAAATTTAATTTTCTAAGACAAGTTTCATATATTTTTGTTCACCTGATATTTGTTCTTATGAATCTAGCAGCTTTATTGACTGCCATCCCAGATATTGAATATGATGTTTGATTTTTGGACATCATAGGACACTTAAAGATATCTCTCTTCAATGTTGTATGGAAAATAGTAGTTTGTATACCACGTTTTACAGAAATTAACATCATTGCTGAAGCCAGTAACAAAAACCGATATTCATCCTAGCAAGTTGTACAAATCTAGCACCATTATTAATGACCAAAATAAGCTTTTCTCTTTAAACTAGTTGTACAGAAACTAGTATTTCTCTCCCACATAACACTACATGGGGGACTTTGAACCTAGGTTAAATCACAGTGAGGCTTTCGCATCAAGAGAGAACATTAGGACCAGCAGAAGGTTCCCTAGAGTTGGAGTTAGTTGTCCAGATAGTAGCATCTCTCCAGGGCGGAAGCATCTCCTGGGGCATGAGTCGTGAAGCATCTCGTAATGGCAACTGACAGAGGTAATGGAGCGGCTCAGCATCTCGCTCCAATCTCCACTTTGACAGCCTACCAAAATGGATGCATTTACTACCAGAGCTGTCATCCAGGGAGCTTTTTCTGATACACTTTCAATGCGGGAGGAATTTTCGAAAATAAATGCTTTAACGTAAAATTAAAGCATCTTGCTACTTGTAAAATGTGATTTGCTTTCAAATGAATGGTCATTTGTAAAACTTTGATTAAGAACTAAACCTAAAATAGGACTTAAATGAAATTTGCTTTTAAATGAATGGGCATTAGTTAAGCTTTTGTAAAAAAAAGGAGGTAATAAAAGACTGAAATAGCAATTAGCGTTGATAAAAGAGAAACATATGACTTGGTTCAAATTAGATTGGATTGACAATGGAAGTTTGTAATGCGTTTGTAATTATTTTGTTTTAATGAAAACTAGATTTTCTTAAACAGAATGAATGTGATGCGCATTGTAAATTATCAACTGAATAAACTAACGAATAATGTTAATCAAAAATTAATATCTAACTCTTTTTCTCAGGAAATGTATAATGGAAGGCAAAAGCTTTCCTCTAAAATAAACTCTAAAACTAATCAATGATAATGTTAATGGCCTTTTAGAAATCAAGACTGTCCAAACAATGGAAACAAACCTGACCAAAAGTGCATTTTTCATCATAAGTTTTGAAGACCATTTAAAAAAAAATGTATAAAAAGTTTAAAGTTTAAAATTTCAAACTGACATCATCATGCATGTTACAAAACTTGGCCCCAAAAAGTACAAGAATCTGTACTATTTAAGATAGTGTGATCCCAAATATAACATTGTTACATTTGTTCACTATCTCAATTGCATTCACCTAAAATCCATGATTTATAATCTGATAAAAGAAGTCACATTGCAAAGATGAAAACAATCTGGATGTAATTCAAATTCAAAGACACAAACAATCCAGACCTAACTTTGACATCTGATTTAAGCATTATATCTATTCACTTCAGCAAATCTTGATCTACCAACCAGATTTAGTCTCTAAGAACCCATTTACTGGCTGCAAATCGAATAAATGAACTCGTTTGAGGTGTTTTTTTGCAGCAATAAAAACCAAAAATATATGAAGAATCAGTAACAATGACCCTGAAACGAGTATAACTCAAGAATTCATTTTTTGTGCTATTATTCTGTTAAAAATAGTGAGCCACCTCAAAAGCATCTTCACAACGTCACGGGCGAAACGAAAAAGTTTCTAAACTTTCCCATTCCTCCCTCATCATTGGCCGTGATTTCTGTGCTAGCATTTCAACCCGCTGCACAGAAGTATAATAGTCCAATCAGAAGACAGCATGTTAACTGAACCGATTTGAAAAAATACTTTTGTATGTGTTTTACAAGGGCGTGAAACAATTAATTTGAGTGATACATAAATGTTTGTCTTCTCTGCATTCTTGGTGCTCATCAAAAACGTGAAAACAACCATGCGGACTGAAATTTGAAATTGAATTTCACTCGGATAGTTTTCAAAAAGATCGTCTGTTAGTATTTTGAATTTGTTCCGAAATTTCATTGGCTATTTTGTAAGAGCTGATAAGGGGCGTAACTCGTGATCACGATAGGTGTCGCTGCTCCGGATCACCAGTTTTCTACCTTGTGAAGGCAAGGTCTAAAGCGAGGAGAGTTGCTCGATATGTTTTCACCTTGCCGTGGGAAGATGCCTCAAAAGTATTTATAACATTGAAATCTATTATTTCACAATGATGAACATATAATGTAATCTAATAAACATATCTTATATCACATCTTGTGATTTCAATTTTACGAAAGGAATTAAGTATATTCATGTGAAATTAAGCAACTTATCATTAAAAAATTATTTGTAAGATAAAGCAAAAGAACAGATATGATTTAACTAATGAAATTGTGTAGCTAAGATATAAAGATACATGAAGTATTGACATTGTTGGAATGTCATACTTCTGTGACTCAAAATATATATATATACCCGGGGTACATATATACCTATGGAATATGACACCGATATATTTATGCATGTACATCAATCAATGTTGGTTGCATTGCTAAAATGATGAAGACATCTTTCATTACATTTCATATTATTGCAAGATCATAATGCAAATAAATGATCTTATCCAATGTTAACCTGAAATTGAAAATTGCTTGACAGATGATAAAAGTTCCATATAATCTAGGAGCGGATATTTTGTTTTTGGTTTGAAATAAAATGAATATAAATAAAATGTCACTCTTACCAACTCTCTGGGTTTGGAAACAGGAAAAGTGATGATTTACTTACCTAAAACAAAAAGAAACAGTTGTTATTAACTAGTAAAATATACACATTATGACAAACTTTAAAAGCATAAAAACAATTGGTATAAATGATAAACAAAATACAGTGTATGTACAATGAAATCATTTCAATTTCACAATGGTTATACTTAAGAAATAGAGTAGCCCTAACCATCATGTGTTTTGCAATAAAGTATAGTTTTGCCCTGAACTATTATAGTTAAATAACGAGGCCGAAGGCCAAGTTGTTTGACGTTATAATAGTTCAGGGCAAAACTATACTTTATTGCAAAACACATGATGGTTAGGGCTACTCTATTACTTTTCTAGTATGTCAATTTTAACTCAATTTGAAAGCTATTTCCACTCCAAAATAATCCAATTTTATGAATCACATTCGGCCGCAAATTGAAACTCCTCGATTAGGGCCAGTGATATTGACGTCATAGCCGATTGTGATTGACATCATGTCCCATTGTTTCGTGACGTCACTCAAAAACTATACTTTATTGCGGAATAAAGGGTGGGCGGCGCCTTTGATCTTTACGGGAACAATACTAGAACTTAAGATAAAAGGTTCTTACAAAGAACTGATAGGGCAAAAAATCGTGATGATCTTATTCAGGCATCATACTAGAAGTTAATCAGTGTTTAACCTTTTATTTATTTATTCTATTTATTATATTTCTATTTATTTCAGTGATCAATGATAGAAACTGACACTATTCCATTGACATCCAAGCAGCAAAAGGAATTTGAGATAAAAATTTGTGATTTGTTTTAAAGCAATGGTATGGGCGGAGGAAGTGATCCATCATAACAATTCAATTTTTTTTATACTGTAAAAATGTCCAAAATAAAAAATTATGAAAAAAAAGGAAAAAAGTTATTTTTTTAAAAGCTATGGCAAGGGTTAACAAAGATAAGTACAATCATTCTTATCTTCATGATCCCTAATAGAGTACAAAACCATTTCTAGGTGTTCCGCGCTACAACTACAAAGGGAGAGAACTCATCACTGCCGGTCTATCTAACTCTCATCTGGAGACACGAACTCGTAAATACCAGCTTAGCAGCGCCATCTGTTATCTAGTAGAAATAATCCTCAAAACAGCTGTACATTCGAACAAGACTCTCCAGAAAAAAGATTCAAAGAATTTGTTTTAACTTTAAGGGCAGTAGTATGGGGGTCTTTTAATTTTTGTGGAAAAAAAAGAAAAAGATTTTTGACACCTTTGATTAAGAATAATTGTCTTGCAAATTAAACAATTTGTTTTGGTTTTGATTTTTTTTAAATGAAATGAATTCCTGAAATATTGCAAAATGTACTTGTCTATTTCACAAGTTATCAAACTATAGCTTTAACATACAATTAAATACATTTCTCAAATACGAAAGATCATAATTATACAACATATCAATTCAAACAACCAATTTTATAATCATGTTTCCACTTTTTGATTTAAATCAATACTGTTAATTCATGCTGCTCTATATAAAATAAGAAAACCATTTAGTTTCCATGGCAACTGATGGTGTTGATTTCAATTTCAGTTACGAAATGCCCTAAAGTAAATGACACGCAATTACTTTTAATGAGGGGATGTATAAAGAAGATCCATGTGCATTCTCAGGATGGGAAAAGATTTTTTAGAAATGAAGCAAACTGAAGAAGATAAATTATAAAAATTATATAAATTCATAAAAATAAAATATTGTTAAAATGTAAAGAGAACAATAAGAAACATACATATGCATAATTAGTTTTCCATCCATTAATTCGTTTTGTAATAAATAAGTATGTGATAGAATGATGGATTGTATTTGATATAACAAAATGTAAAGCATAATATTGGTATAATCTTATTGTTATAAAATTAATGCTCTTCTAAGGAAAACCTTAAATCTGAATCTGAATGATCAAAAGAGGGCTTAAATCTCAAACCTATTGTCCTAAAATAAGGACCGTAATCCTTTGTATGAGTGAAAATCCATTATTTCAACATCCGAACCCAGGATCTCTTGGTTGAGAGTCAGGCACTGTACCTGTTCGGCTAAAGAAATATACCTCCAGCCGAAGCCAGTAGTTTTGATAGTAAAAACTGCAGAAAGCCATTTTAGTGTGAACATCATTTAATCAATAAGGTATATTAAACGAACATTTGCTGAATAAACAATCATGGTGTGTTCATTTCATAACTCCTATGTTTGAAAAAAAGAATAACCTTGCATTGAAAATATTTTTGTTTTGATTTTTTTAAATAAATAATTTCATTTTCCTAAGAGAAATTTGCTACAGTTGCTGCTTTCATTTTTTGTTTATTTCTAAACTGGCCTCTGAAAATTGGTTAATGCCGAGCGAGTAACGTTGGTAAATGTGCTAAAACCATTTTACTAAAAATAAAATAACACTTTGCATGTCAAATTATCCATTTATTTGATATGCTCATCATTTTTATCAGTGAAATGATAAAATTATTACTTTTTGGCAGCATTCCAAGTCAAATTATCAAGTTTCTGAAATTATATCTGGTTCTAATGACTAATATCATGTTCAGATAAAAATAATCGAACTATCATGGCAATTATCTTGTTACCATGCCGACATGTGTTGTTAATATCATAAAAGCTTACAATCGGAAACATTATTTTATCATGTTATATTTCATCTGTCTTGATAGCACAAGTCATATGACATGTCACTTCTGTAGGCAAAGGGAAATAACTCTTGCAAAAGATTGAGTGAAATTCTCTAAAAAAAAATTTTAATTGTGAAATATGAATTTGTTTCAATGTACATACCATCCAACTCTAAAGGCGTAAACTTTGATATTTAGCATTGTGGAGTTAAATGTCATTTGGTAATATCATGTATACAACTATGCCTTTTTTAATATTTTAAGTTTTTGAAAATCTTAAAAGTTAATAAATTCAGAATGCTATACTTTCATTGGCTTTTATCATTTAGTGAATGAGTGAGTTGTTGTTTATCAATGACAACATTTTAGCCATATGCGGCGTTTTATCAGATTAGAATTTGGGGACACATATTCGAGACATATACTTTTCATAGCTTTACGGCATTATTTTTTAATAACATATTTAAAAATATATTTATACATATCAAATTGTTTGCTTCCTCATTTGAAAAAAACCCACTTGATTCCTCTCTGAAAATTAATAAAAACTTATGTTTGATGAATCAACATTATGATTGTGATGTTCAGCTAAGTCATAATTGTTTAAACAAACATTTCAAAGTTTCTTCTTTGAAGGAGAATCATCTTGTCATACAGCCAATCAAACACAAGCCTAACTCCGTTTAAACGTATCGACCAGAAAACTCAATATTTCACGTTTATCTAACAATTTATCAACATGTACTTTTTTATCAAAGCACCAATGATCGATTCAAAACACATGAAAACAAGTGACGAGAAAGCAAATTAGTGACACTTTTAGCAATTCGAGCCAATGAACCTATCAAAAACGTCATCTATTCTTCAAAAGGTTGGAAAAATACAAATATGGCCGACAACGCCAATCATGGCGGGCGTAATCTAATACAGAGAGGCCTGTTTAGCTAATGTCGCCTCTTGGATATCACAAATAGAAGCATTATTGGATTGCCGTGGAGACTGGCTTTGAAAAGAGAATTACTTCTTATAGGAGATAATGTAGGTAGGAGAAAAAAGGGAGGTAATTACGTCCGGGATATGGAATTGAAAGTGGGCCAAGAAAAATGTGACATTCAGTGTCCAAACAATCTTTCTGTGGTAGAAAGGACTCTATAATAACATATTCATAGCTTTCAATTATGCAATATATATTGATAAAACAAGTTTTGGAGTCCAGATTTGACCAAATTGTAAATCGACTCTGTCAAATTGGACATTGAAAAGGGAAAATGAATACTCTGGCAGGTGTAGGTAAAAAACTATGCAAGAGCTGGCTTTGAACTTTTCTCAATGATGTAAATAAGACCTTTTTTTATAACATGTGAATAGCGTTAAAAGGTTAATTTGTTTCATTTATAAGTACCGGTACCTAAACACTGGAGAAATATTATTGTTGTGATTTATCTTCAGTCATAAAACAGCTGTTAAAATCATACTCTTCATGTTTCAAATTATTGTTACTGTATTGTACTAAGATACCATATTTTACAATGGCAATTTTTTATTTTGATTATGTCGAAAGGTATCTAAAAATAATCATCAAGTAACAATATATTTGCACTTGAAACAAACCTTGTATACAATAAAGAGGTCATTAAAGGGGCAGTAGCAAGTTTTTTGATAATTTTATATTTTAAAATTTTCACTGATAATTGTAAGTTAAAGCTACATGTATTTATTTTGAGAGTGTCAAAAATCTCATTACACAAGCATGCATTATCAGAAGAGAAAGTATGAAGATTCACATAAAATCCATTGGCGGCCATTTTGTGTGAACACCTTTAATTCATTTTGTGTAAGAACAATATATCGCATTGCTAAACTTTATGTTATATATTTTAATTATTACTGCTCCATTAACTTTAAATACATTGTCTTTCAACTGGAACCATTAATTTTCATTTTCCTGACATCACCTTATATTCCCCCTAAAAACATGCTATAGCTGCCCCTTTAAACTTGCATATTTATACTATATGGATTATTTCAATATAAAGATATTTTCAGAAATAAAAAAAGAAAATGGTGCCAGTGAGCAGAGCAATATTACATTGAAACTGTAAGGCTGCAAGGTGAATCTGCAAACAAACACTGCAGATGAACTCCTCAACTACCCACACATCTATTTTCTTCCTCCTGTCGCTGCCTAAGAGCAAATTCTATTTTTTTACTTGCTCTATTGAATGTGTTTTCAGGTTTCTTATTAGCTCCTCGCAGCTCTTAGCTTCCTGTTTCATAGAAATGCCCTATGTTTTTCATGGCTGTAGGATTCACTTTGACTCTGCAAACTCCTTACAGCCTCCAGAGGTAATTTTCCCAAGTAATCAGCACTCTATTTTACTGGAACAAGATATTACACAGGCAGTAAAATTTAATAATTCTGTCCATGCCTTTAAGCTATCCTGTCTGTATGCTCTATGTGTTCGTAATATCATCATTTTAACATTACACTGTCATTTTTGGACTTAAAATCAATATTTTAATTTGCTGAGGCCATTGTGCATTCTTTATAGTAACTCACTTCAGCGTTTCTCATCATATGATACAAATATTGGACTTTTTAAAATAAAAAGAAATATGATGAGGGCATATCATAAAAATGGTTTGAACCAAATTCAATTTTGAATGCATTTAGCAAGAAACCGCAATTGCATCATTCTCAATTTATGTTTTCCTTATAACATGAAACATTTTTAATTAACAAAATGTACTTAAATGATATTATCTTCAAACAAACTGATCTTTTTAGAGTTTACACAAATAATTCTCTATAAAATCTTTACATTTATGACAATAAAAAGCTGCTCCTTTAAAGGGGCAGTAGCACGTTTTTTTATAATTTTAAATTCAATTGTTTTTGCTGATAGTTGCAAGTTAGTGCTAAATGTATTATTTTGACAGTGTCAAAAATCTCATTACACAAGCCGATCATCCATAGTCAGAGAACAAAGTATGAAGATTCACATAAAATCCATTGGCGGCCATTTTTTGTGAACACCTTTAATTCATTTTGTGGAAGAAAAAGGAATCACATGGCTAAACTTTACGTTATATATTTAAATTAGCACTACTCTATTTAGTTTAAATACATTGTCTTTATATTGGAACCATTAATTTTCGTTTTCCTGACATCACCTTATACTCCCCCTAAAAAGGTGTTATTGCCCCTTTAAACTGGCATCCAGTGTAACTGTGTTGTCACTTGTTCATTTCCCAATAACAGTGAAAAACATGTATATTCTTATTTCAGTCCTTATTATATCTTTATTCATACATAGCCATCAATGACAGCAATAAGTACTGCAATAGCAAGGAACCATCTCTTGACATGACAAGCCTGTCTCAGACAATGTATATTTTCCATAAGATATAAGCCATACCATCACATAAATACTACTTGTCAATGATAACTGCTAAATGCATATTGAAGCATTAATATATTACCATACACTATCAACATTTCAGAACAAAACGCTCGAACAAATTTGCTCCTGGCTTAATACGTTTTCCCTTCATAAAACAAAAATCTCCTCAAGATTCTTAAGGAACATTACATCATGGGTCCATGATATTATAAAGCTAAACAACATACAAACAACCCATAAATAAATACTCCAGGGAAAAAACAGCAACAAAATGTCATGTTATAACTTAATCCCCAGCAAAATCAACAATATATTCTAAGCTCAAGAACTCATTATGTAAAATCTCAAAATCTAATACAGGCTTAGTACCAATTTTTTTTACAAATTATATGCAGTACTTAAGATTATCAACTACAAAATCTCTATCTTGACAATAATCTTCTTTACATAATAACATTCCTTGTTAAAAATAAGGTCTCAAGTTCTAACCAAAATCAATATAAGTCTTTGTTTTGCACATCTTTACCGACGAAACACAACCCTGTAACGTTCACAGCTTAGCTAATATCACAAGGCCTGTCATGTAAAATCATAATCCCCCATTAAAGGGCCAGTCCCAGGTTGTCTGTAGATAATGGCCTCCACGCCGACTACCACGAGATATGAATCGATATTCCATGCTTTAAGACTCCTCTCATTCTGCAAGCTGGAAATACCAATAATGGAAATCAATTTCATACACAAGATAACAGTCGTTTCTCGGTAGGCACAAAACCTGAACATCGCGTTGAACAGGGGCTCCCTTGTCCTAGGACACGCCCTCAAGGGAGGCAACTCCCTATTACTATTGATACCAGGCGGCCATGTTTAATCAGTGCATCTGACACAACCTGTCTTCCATTGTTACACCTTGTGAATTGATTATTTCATAACGCTTATTATCCAACCCTTTTGCCATTTTTGTTTGTTTTACACACCTTTATCATACAGCCTAATAGATGTTTTATGTTCTAGATCCATTGCTATGTAATATTTTGTAAATATATACACATTTTTAATTTCAAATTTGTAATTTTGTTAGTTTTCCCACAATTACATGAAGACAGACAAATAGATGTTTATGTACTAGATCAATTGCTATGTACATGTAGTATTTTGTTAATATATGAACATTTTTTAGATTCGAATTTAAAATTTTAGAAATTGTTGTTCCTTGTAGGTCATGGCATTTGTTTAGATCTCACATTTAATTATAACAAATGTTCTATCAAACTTATCTGGGCGATATTTCCATTATCATCTACAAAACTCCATACTTTTTTCATACATGAATTAAATAAGAGATACATACATGATCTGTGAAATATCAAATCTATGGTAACTTAAATTTCTTTATTCGTTTAAGTGCATGAATATCTTAAAATCTGAATTTGTTTAGTAATTAAAAGTTATAAAAAGTTCTTTGGTCCTTCTTTCGCTGATGCTATAAACTTTGCTTTTTGTTTTATCAATTTACTATTGCTGTTGGTAATGTTTTCAATTTATTAAATTGATTAATTTGTATATACTATCACCTTGCTCATGGCTTGTCAATTAAAAGATAATACCTTACAACTCCCTCAAGGAAAAAAGTTGAAAGTTTCACTCTATCAACATCAACTATTAATATCCTTATCATTTTTTTCTAATTACATTTAAAAATCAGCTTATATACATGCTATAAGCCTTTAGCATATGATGTTCTGAATATACTTTTTTAATTCTAGTATATGAAAACGAAAATCTTCAATTCCATTAGCATTCAAAATTTCAAACTGACATCAAGGGTTTATTTTTGATATTTTAAACTTTTTACAAATAAGCAGCTTACAAAGCTTAAAAACTGAGTCAGCTGAAATTTTACAAAAACTTTTTTAAAAAAACTTGCAAAGTTCCAACATAAAATATTCATATCGACATTGTTCGTTTTCAAAGCATACTTACGTTCTCTTATGCCAAGCTTGTGCGGATAAACCTATTTATTCCAAAATATTTATTCTTTACAATGAAGTACTAGTATTACTTGTCATACATCAGTGTTAAACAGACACATGTCATCATTCTTTAGATTTACCTTAACTGAGAAGCTCAATTTAACTTTTAAAGAATGTCTTCTCTATTTGATTTAGAGTACTTTTGTTTTATTTTGGTTCTGATTGTAAGATAATGAACTTTAAGAAAACCCTTCTTTCAAACTAAAACTACTTTTTGTTATTTGGTTTAGATGGAAAGATAATGATTGACTGAGCGGCAGATTATAATAAGAACCTTAACAGACAGATGTGAAAATATACAGAATTAGCAACAAAGAAATTGTGGTATATTTCAGTAAACTCATTCGTTCATCATTTTCTTGGATTGATTTTTCCAACTCCATGAAGCCTACGCATGTGAGAAGTAATTGTGGAATATTCAATTTTTTTATTTTTTTTTGGTGAATGTGGGAAAATGCACAATGCAAAGGAAGACACTACATATTCCTACCTACAGGAACTCCAAGGGACCAAAGAATTTAGTTCGCTATATCCGGTGTTCGCTATACGCATATAATTTTAATGATATTGTATAGGGACGGGACTTGAAAGTTTGTTCGCTATATCCGATTGTTTGCTATATGCGTGTTTTCCATATCCGTGTTCGCTATATCCATGTTCGCTATATCCGTGTTCTAATGTATTTTGAATAGTAACATTTATCTTCAAATCAGTAAAAGTTAACTTCATTCAAAGCAAACAAAATTAAAAATGATCCAGCAAAAACATGCCTTCGGTCAGGATAAAATTAACCCGCTTTATGCCAAAAACTGACATCTCTACATTAAAATATCCAGTCAGAAACATCAGGCAGAGTCACTATTTAATTCATTTATGGCCCAAAAAATATCTTAAAACCATTAATAACATCATATTTCATCAGAATATTCAAAATCTGTCCATTCACAAAAATGTCACCATGTCAGTAAAAACATGAAATTAACCCTCTGTGAGCCGAATGTCAACATCAGGTCCTACATCATATCAGCCCAGAAATCAATGATGTTATCAATCAGCAAGGCTCGTATTGACCCAGTGTAAACAAGCTGGAGGAAGCGGGCTATAAAGAAAATGCAGAGGTCAATAGAACTACGAACCATGCTTGTCGATAACATCATGACTTATAGCAGTTCTATTATTTAACAACATGACGACACATGTTCCAACTTCTGGTTGAGGGTCAATATCTCTTAGCGGATTTGTACTGGGGATTTGTGAAAAAAATCTCGCAATTGAATTTGACGTTGTGAGTAGATCTTGTATTCAAAATATTTAGAAGCTTTCAGATAATTTGCTTTGTTAGAAATTCTTTGCAAGAATCCATCAAAGGACTTGACCCAAAATTGTACAAGAAAAGGCACTATTGCCGATATGACAAATATGGCTATGTTACATGAATCAATGCATAAATGGAATTTATTTCCTATTGAAGGACTATTGGTTCACCATGACACTGTATCAAGTTTCAATGTAGAAAGTCTGCAGTCATTCATAAGATTGCGAGCCAAAAATTGCAACATATGTGTTTCATCTTAAAGCAGGTAATTGATATTTCATAAATGTTAAATCTTAACTCCTGTCATGCTTAGAGAATATATTCAAACAAAAATAGCATGAACGTTTCATCTTGGACTTTAACAACGCATATCAGCACTTAACCTGTGAGTTAAAGACACCTATCTATCGGCTTTCATCCGCCATCTTGAATTTTTGGCTATACCAAAAAATAAATCTGCTGTATGTTGCTTATTTATCAACAAAGCTAACGAATAACTACCGGTAGTTGGTTGTTAGAATATGAGCACATTTGTAAATAGTTCATAATAAAAATTATCCCTTATGACATTGTAATGACATTGTAATTCCATATTAATGCTTTCCGCAATAGAATAGCTCCGATGATTAGCTTATTGCTTAATCTCTAACAACTAAAATATCAACCATAGTAACATTTTTGAATTCAGTGTGAATTAATCATGTATAAAAAATCATCTATATTTTTAAACAGGAAAGTCCTCCTGAATTTTGTTTCCACCAAAAAACTGGACTGCCCCTTTAAACTGGGTCAACAAATATTCCTGGAATTACAAAAAGTTTTCTGTCTGACAATCCACATTGGCATCTGCATGGACAAATATTAGCTCTTCTTGGAATATTCCATAACCAACATGTTGAGAATAAAATTCTTCAACTGCACAAAATATTTTTGATAATTTTATTGCTTTCATCATCCATATCCTTTTGCAATATGCAATGATATTTGTGACTGAATGGAGCTCTGGCTGCTAATATAATGCGCAGTTGAAAACTGTGAACTGAATAAATTTCTTAAATTAAATTGAATTATTCAGTATGTTCAGTCTTAAAATGGATAGCATATGAATAAAACTGGCATGTTCATCTCCTGTTTTCGATGGAAAACAGAATTTGAAGCTATTGATTCTAGTTCTGAAATTCTATTTCTTTATGCCATGTGTTCTCTACACTTGACAATTTAAATGACCTTTACATAAACATAGTCATTAAAGAATACAAAATTAATTAAAACTTAAAGAACTGCAAGTTCAAAACTTAACAGTTTCAACAGAGGTGTGTAGCTCTTAATTTGTTATAAAGTACAAAGTTGCAAAAGAAACTTAATTGATATTTACTCTTAAAAATGTTCAATGCACCGTTAATGTACCACTTACTAAACATGTAATGAATTGCTAGTTATAAACTTGGAGAGAGCTCCAAATATTTAAATAAACACAGACACAATAGATGTATACCTATCCACCTCTTAATTCACCACTAACTACATGTAATGAACTGCTGTAGTACCAAACACTGAGTGACTTAATAACTTATTACAACAGTGGAATAAATCCATGTGTTATGTAGAAGAACAAACTTCAAAATGAGTTGAATACATAAATATTTCTAATAATTTTACAAAAGGACCTTTACATTCACCACTAACTACTAACTGCTAGTACCAAACTTTAGTACTTTAATTACAACAACATAGAATAAATCATTAGAATTAAGTGTTATGTAAGGAAACAAACTCCAGAAAGAGTTCCATACATAAATATTTCTTACAAATATAGAAATGCACCTTTAAATTCACCACTAACTACATGTAATGAACTGCTGGTACGAAACACTGAGTGACTTTAACAACGACAACTGTGGAATGAATACGGACAATTAAGTCTATGAAAAACAAACTTTTGGAGTTGAAAAAATATCTGTTTCATTATATATACTGTATGCACCTTTAAATTCACCACTAACAACACAAAATAAACTGCTAGTACCAAACTCTGAGTGACTTTAATTACCACAACAGTGGAATCAATCCTGACAATTAAGTCTATGTAGAACAAACTAATGGAGTTGAAAAATAAACTTTTTCAAATATATATTGTATGCACCTTTAAATTCACCACTAACTAACACATAATGAACTACCAGTACCAAACCATAGGTGACTTTGATTACAACTTCAGTAGAAACAACACTGGCAATTGAGTATTTTGTAGAAGAACAAACTTCAAAAGGAGTTCAATACATAAATATTTCTAATAAATTTACAAATGCACCTTTAAATTCACCACTAACTACATGTAATGAACTGCTAGTACCAAACTCCGAGTGACTTTAATTAACACATCAGTGGTAACAGCACTGACGATTGAGTATTTTGTAGAAGAACCAACTTCAAAAGAAGTTGAATACATAAATATTTCTAATAAATTTACCAATGCACCTTTAAATTCACCACTAACTACATGTAATGAACTGCTAGTACCAAACACTGAGTGACTTTAATTACCACAACAGTGGAATCAATCCTGACAATATACCATCTCCAGTCTGTTCCTTCTCATCAGCTCCTAACAGGTGTGTGTATGTTGTTATCAGTGTGTGGAGTTTACACTTGGCCTCTCTTTCAGTCTGCCTTGTAACCTGTAACTTGGAAACTTGTTTATGGACAACTGGTGCTTATAGGTGATGGTAAGGGAGGAAAGGTTCACTTAACATGGCTGAACACTGATAATGATTGTTATTATTATGTACCTTTGTAAAAATTGTAATAAATTTTTATGTAAAATATAGAAAAAGTGACAATTTATGTTCAACAGGTGTAAAACGTGTTTAGATGGTAAATATGTTGTACTTGATGCAAAACTTTCCATTAAGAACTGTTAATGATGCGGTGTTTGTGAACAGAACATAACATATTCTAAAAAAGAATAGTTCCCATAATATTTCTGAAAAACAACCTAGCTTTCTTTTATCCTCATTCTATTGTAACCACCTGTGGCCAACCTTGATTTGAAAAATTCAACTTCAAATAATCTCAAACATAGTGCAGAGAGTCAACTATCTGTGTTAAAAATCAGCCTACTTAAACTGTATAACGCTACATAAAAGTATTTTATCTCTGATTGCATCTGGAAATATTTTGTCAACGGAAACATCATGTTTCTCCAACAATGTCTTACAGTTTCCGTGTTTTTAAAATTTTCTAACATTGATTTCTTTATCATTATTTATCAAATCTGATCATGAAACTTTAACTGTTGATCGTGCATTTTGATAAAAGCTTATATTCACATCATATTATGATGACACTGAAAATTCCAGTATTTCAAAGACCAAATGGAACTTCATCACCGTTTGACAAGACCACCAAGTACAATGGATATTAATAGTTTAGAGAACTATTGCTTTATTTAAAAAAAGACCTACCTGAAAAAAATCATTTTAGGTCATATTTTAGTTGCAAAGCTGCTTGCCAAAATTGTGGCACTTTTCTTGGAACCGGATATCAAAGAGTTACCTCCCTTTTCAACTTACTCGATCGTTTTTGGTTGCACCAATGAAATGAAAGTATTAACCGATATAACACACCAAGCACTTCTGTTGGTACGTTATGAACATTCAAAGCTTATATTTATACGATACTAGTAACATAATTTTCACATCATGCTTACACAACCTATTCAAGAAATAAAGGAGTGTGACCATTGTCATTAAAATTCACCGTATTTCAGAAAAATAAACACGAATTCTCGTTTATAAAAATAAATCTTTTAGACATATATTTCAAAAAGATAAACCAGGATCCATTTTAGCTTAGTTTCACCTTAATTATCGTTGACGTGACGTTTAATTTAGCTTCGGAATTGACAAAACTTTCTTTTCATTCGCCATTTTCGTCTAAATTACCCAAAGGGCGAACAACATGATCGCGGCCAATTTTTCTCATCATTGTTGCATGTGAAGGGAGAAGAAATTTATAAAGTTAATTATTGATCAAAGCTCTATTAAAACGGCGTGAACATCACGCACGTGAGATTTGTCTGTAACCTTCAGCCGCCCATTACGTCATTTTAGCACGAAATATACACACCGGAATATATCGATCCAAAATACAAGAAAATCGTGTTATTTTCTTCTTTCTTCCATTGCAAACTTTAATTACGTTATGTGTTCAAAATATGAAGTGTAATTTAAAATGTAATTCAAATTTGGAAAGTTCGTAAATTGTAAAAACGCTGCTGTTTGGTTTTCAGTGAGTTGAATTGAAAATATTACACTTGACACAATGGCTGTTGAATGTTTTAAACTTCAAAATTCTCAAAGGTTTCTTATGTGTTCAGAAAAGGATCTTTTTATTGTGACACTCACGAAACTACTTTTTCAACTTATCAGAGAACATGAAATACTTTCGATTTTTGCTACACCGTTGTTTATTATATGGATGCCATGAAAAGAACGGTAACAGAAATGCCTTTTTTACAGTGCATTAATGGACATTCCTTCAAAGGAATTTTGTAGTTGCACATGGAAATTATGCTGCACGTGCAGTTGAAATTGACGAGTGCACTTGATGACGGTTGTTTTGAGAATGCACGTGCATCATGGTTATGTGTACATGCAGTTCAAGACATTCTGTAGAGATTAAATTACATGTTATAAATTCAATTTGGAAATCTTCCATTTTCACAATTTATAAAAGAGTTAATCTTTCAAACATTATTCGATCTTTTATAGAAATAACATTAACATGTCAACATGTTTTCTCTTCTTAATTTTAACATTAAACCAAATCTTCCCACATAAATATTAACATGACAACACTCTTCCAATATAAACATTAACATGAACGCAACTTCCCATCTAAACATAATAACTATAGTAAAGATTTTAACAACAACAACTTACAATACAGAAACTTTGCCGATCTAAACAATAACATGAAAGCAACATTCCAATCTTAACATTGACATCAACCTTTTACAAATCTAAACATTAAAATTATAGCATCAATTTCAACCTTAACTTAAACATAAAATAAACTTTGCCGCCCATTAAACAAGACAGTCACTTTTCATCTAAACTTCCATTACATATTCATATTTCGCCTTGAGTTAGAGGGAGATAATCAAACTAGGATTTCATATAAAAATATAATTTCTAAAAAACCTTTACGTTCCATTACACAAATATAACTACTCTTCCAAACCCAGCTTGAGTTTATTACAGATACTAGTTAGGCCTATCATAAGTCGTCACTGCCGTCATGGAACTTTTTCCTTCCATTTTTCAATTTCCTCGCATATGAATTGTTAATTAAGCTTCGTCTGAAGCCGCAGTGAGCTCCACACAATATTCAGGAAAACCAATTTTCTTTGAGTGCATAAGGAATTAGTTTATTTGGATCAGGCATGGGACATAGTTAAGCGCTCAAAAATCTTAATGGTAGTAGTAATTTGCTCGACTCATCTATCCACAAATTTGGATAATATGAACGAAAAATATCATGCCAAGAGATTAAATATGTTAGTCTAGAATTTACATTAAAATGCGTTAAGCACAAATATGGTTTATACCATTTTTAATAATATATGATCATTACATACCAGGTTTTCAAATGTGCTGACATAAGCAAAATAACTATCAGGAAAACGAGAAATGTCTTAGTTCTAATGAAGCATGATTATCAAGTGTTGTGTTCTTATGTGTGGGCTGTGGAGAGATTCAGCGCAATGGTTCGCTAGTTCCAGTTGTGGTCGCAGATTTCACTGCAATGACAGTTGCAGGTTTAATAGTAGCAGCCGTTATATAAGTGAAATATCTCTTGAAAGCGGCGTTATACCCCAAGTCACCTCACCAAAGCAAAAGCAAGTCCCCACGAAATATTGCTGTTTATTACCAATAGGATTGAAAATACATGTAGGTAGTCACATATTTGTAGAATTGCACATGTGCACTTATCCCTTTTGCCTAGCAACGATTGTTGTAGTATTGTAAAAGTCTCGTGAAGCAGAAAAGTTGTATATTATCACTCGTGGTTCCGCCACTCGTGAAAATATAAACCTTCTTCCTCACTCGATGAAATAAACATGGTATTTGTCAAGAAAATACGCATATCCTCTAAATCTTTATCCCAGTAAATACGGTAGTGGCTTCATCAGAGACAAAGTACATCAGCTGTGTAGGAGACGAACGGTCGTTAATCACCATCCATGCGTTAAATCTTTTATTCATCGCCAATCCGACTTTTAACCCCCTTCCGTGAGAATATCTCACCAATCACCTCACATGCAGTCTGTATCACGTGACATCCTCTGCTGGATAAGTGGGATGGAGCGATATGTGCATTAAAGCAATAATACAGTGGATAGGCTGATAAGTTTTGCATGAAACACTTTCATCGAAGTCACGTGAGAGCGCAATTTGACATATTGTTAGCAATCTATACAGCATAAGTCTAATTAGAATAGTTCCAACCAAGCATCTCAGTCGCTTATGGAAGCCAAAAACCAATACTACAATGTGACCAATTTGCAACATTTCGTTGCAGATAGAAATAAGTAGATGACAATATGGCATTCGTAATTCGTGTTAGTCAAATGTATGTTGAGTAAAAACAGTTTTGGCAAAAAGCTTTTCCGCTTCAGATTGTTGTATTCGTAAAAGCACTATCACTAAAGACATTTATTCATTTCATAAGTTCATTTACGAATCCCATATGTTGTTAAAACATTTCCGAGCTAAAACCTCCGCTTAGTTTATAAGTAATCTAAAGTATCCACTTTCGATCCTAGAATAACTTGTTCGCATAACGGCGAATTGAATGTTTGCTTCGTTCGATTTGATCAGTTCGACTGACTAATGTCATATTTGTCTACATCAGAAAGTTAGAACTGATTTATACAAAAAGCTTTATTCATTTGTGTAAGCTAAAAGAAAGTATTTTGAGGCATGTTTTCAATTGGCCATGCAATCATTGGATTCGTTGAAGAGTATGGTCTCGTAAGTGTTCAATTGGAACCAGATCTGTTATGGTGCATTGAATTACGACAAAAAAATTGTAACATCAAATCTTATTTGCCTTATTTGTAGCAGGACATTTTTTTAGACGAGTCATTTTCAGAATAAGAAATGATTGCAAAAAAACGTCATTTACATGTGCAGTATACCGTTATTTTAGTGAAATAGAAGTATCTCACGAAAAGTAAAATAAATGTTTCCAGTTGCAAGGCAATCTATTCTAAACAATAAAATGAATCGTGTAACGAACGGGTAATGGTCGGTTAAACTGTTCGAGTCCATTTTCCTAGGCATTACCCCTAACAGTTTTCGCTTTAAAGGGGCAGTAGCACGTTTTTAGGGGGAATATAGGGTGATGTCAGGAAAATAAAAATAAATGGTTCCAGTTGAGAGACAATGTATTGAAACTAAATTGGGCAGTAATAATTCAAACATATAACATAAAGTTTAGCCATGCGATTAATTTTTCTTTCACAAAATGAATTAAAGGTGTTCACAAAAAATGGTCGCCAATGGATATTATGTGAATCTTCATACTTTGTCCCCTGACTATGGATGATTGGCTTGTGTAATGGGATTGCTGACACTGTCAATATAATACATT